>JARCFY010000012.1:33775000-35025000 GCA_029233225.1 Lepidodactylus listeri
CTTCAGCCCTGAAAGGATATATGGAACAAAATGCACAGGGAATTTTGTGTTCTTTTCTAATGTTGACCTGAAATTAATGTTGGGGTTGACATATTCTTTGTATTGTCTGTATAAATTTGTCACCTTGGATCACCTGAATGTAAGCAAGGTAAACAGTTCTGAACAACACACTATTCAAGAGGTATATTCCTTATAAAATACAGAGGAAAGGCTTTTAAAGGCTTTTGGAATGGGTAAAGAGCTACGGTCTCTGTTGGTGAAGCAGCAGATAATGGAAAAAGCAAAATCGGATGAATGAGACCAGCAAGACTAGGAAAGTAACATAAGGAACAAGTTTATTGGTCTTATTAGTTTGACTAGAAAAAACCCTCTTCCCTTACTTCATTATGACAGAAAATCCAGGTATTAGTGAATAAATCTTCAGTAACTAGACAAAAGACCTTTAGAAAAATGGTGTGCATTCTTAGTGAGAAGTCTTGGAAAGATATTAAATATTCAACTGTACTTTTCTGTGAAATGTTTTATTTCAAAAAGGTTTTCAGCCTGCCAGTCAAACTTACACACGTTATGTCAAAATTAATAGAACCTTGGGACTTTTTGTTTTACTTACCACTGAAAATCAGTGCATACATTTTTAAACTGTCCTCAAAAAAACTGTGCTTTGTGATCTGTCTTCCTGACAGGTCTGTCTTCCTTCCAAACTGATCTGCCTTCTTTCTCACAGAATTTCCCTCCACTGTATAAATTCAGTGATGTAATAAAATAGCTCAAAGTTAGGCTAAGAAATGCTTAGGAGAATAATATCAGAAAATGATATATCAGAAAATGATAAAAATATCAGAAAATGCTAAGAGTACAAAGTGAATGTTGTGGACTTGAGGCCACGAAATCCCTGTGTCCTAGCATTTCTGCTTGGATTGTTGTTCTGTTCTCTGTTATCTTCTTTTTAAAAAATCACTCTAATAGTACGTGACTAGCTCTTGTGTCAATCTCAAAAGCAGCAAAACCAGACCACCCACAGACTAGGAAGGGGTTTATATGTCTTTTTTGGGGGGGGGAGTCTTCAGATAAGCAGAAAAATATAACCGTGTAATCAAAAGGACACCCCCACCCCCGCCAAATGCCTAATGAGCTCCGAACATGCTCCACAAGGCACAGAATGCTGCAAGGACCTAAGTGCCAATTAAAAGAACTGATGAGGGGAAATCAGGCTGCCCAGGTCCCTGAGAATTTTAAAAATCTCAGTGATGGAGATAGGGTGGTGGAGTGGAAATTGTTCTCCATATTTGATTTTAAATTTGGCAACAAATTTTTAAACAAAAGCCCCCCCCCCCCAAAAAACCCTGCAGTTAACTCTCACAAAATGAAACTAAAGTTTAGAATAACAGTATTAACAGGATGCATATTCAGTAGCTGTATGAATTCAATACTAGTATGAATTTAGAATAGGGTTGCCAGGTCCCCCCCTGGCCACCAGCAGGGGATGGGGGAGTAGGGTTGCCAGATCCAGGTTGGGAAATTCCTGGAGATCTGGGGATGGAGCCTGAGGAGGACAGGAACCTCAGTGGGTTGCAATGCCACCTCATCCTTGTTTAGATAAGGCATATTAACAACACCTCTTCATCACATGAAAAGCAGAGCAAATATAGCCTCTACTCAATGACAGAAATGACCCATTGAATCAGTCCTTATTGATTGATTGCTTGGTGCTCATGTAGCAAATAGTCACTAATTGGGGAAGCTTTAGCCAACTGGGCTATCACGTAACAGTTGTAACCACCCTATGGGGGGAAAAAGTGGATCCCTTTCACTATTTGTTTTGCTCAGGGTTGAGAACTTACTCAGGTCTAGCTCCCCCCTACCTTTACTTTTTTTAAAGCCAGTCTTCTAACTGCTGAAATTGCCTAACATAGGAACAAACAAGAGTGTCTCTTACTTAACAGATATACATCCAGTCAAACAATAAGAGCATAAATCCTAATTTTAGACTCTTGTATCACATGCTAGGATGGTTGCTCAAAACTCATTGGAGAATTGAATTATAGTGGAGCCATCTGTTTATCTTTACATTTGCTGGATGGACAAAAAGGCCATGTCCTGTTAGCATTACAGTTAGCACTTTGCCAGTCAAATGCTAGAGGTATTAATGGGGTTTTTATGCAGCATACACTTTTTAGTTTTTTGTCTTTGTTAAACATCTGGGTGATCTGTGGATGAGGGAGAAATCTGATTTCAGTGCTAGCAGCAACAGCAGATATACCTGATACACTGCTGTGCTAAAACAGCAGCTTGTTGGCCGTTGAAATGGGTTTGCTCCTTTAGAATTATGTAAGCTGCTTTCCATACCTGCTGTCTATTGAGCTCACAGTGTCAACTTTTCTGTTCTCCTCTGGATATGGAGGAAGAAATTCCAAACCAAACTTGTCCAAAAATTGATACAAAAGAACCCAAATCATATCCTTATATTTATTAGTTTACTTGTATTTGGGACTTCTGTGGGATCTGGATATTTTTATTATAATTGCACCAGTTTGGTGCTCCCTTGGGAGAAAGGTAGGAGTCTGATTCCTAGCATTTCCAGTGAAGTAAGTGGGGAGAGAAAAATTAAGGGGGGTTTCATCCTTTTCATCCTCTCTTTTCATCCACTGTTTCCAGTGTTGGTGGAACAGGGAGAAATATACCTGTTTATATTTATCCCTGCATTGTTGCTATTAGAAATCGACATGGTGGGTTGGGTCTGACCAAATTTTCTGTTGTTGAGGTCACCCAAAAAGAATAGCTGAATGGATCCGACCCTGGGACATTCCCTCCTTCTCCTGCAGCCCTGCCATCCTATCATATGCAAACAGGGCATTTAGCTGTTTCTTCTGCTGCAAGTAGTCTTTTCTACTTCCTGCCATGGATTAAAGTTATCTGGTTTGGGTTTTTCCCCCCACATTTCTGTTGGGCTTATATGTAGTATGGTATTAAAAGCTGCTACTTAATGCATGCAAGTATCATTCTTCTAAACTGTTTTTCATGTGTCTTCTACTAGAGAATCTTATTTAATGTTAGCAACAACATTAATGCAACATTTGAAGACAATTCGATAATTATGTCAAGATAAAGGAGGAGATGGTAGATGGCAAACAAGAATCCTCATTTTATATACTGTGCTTGGAAACCTAATCCCTCCATTTGGTACCAAAATTGTTCACTTCGTGGTTAATGCCCTATTTTTATTTATTAGTATTATAGCTTGTTTCTCTGCCTGTCTAAGAACACATATTGGTCACAGTAGATATACTGAATGTTTGTAAGCTATTTCTTTCCTTGCTTATTTTTCTCATCTTCCTCTACTGTCATCTATTGACTAAAATGGAGGAGGAAGAGAAATGTTGTAATAAACATATTTATACTAGTTAAAAGAATACAGTTTGTCAAGCTTTATCACATTTTTATCCTGGCCTCTGTGCAAGGAACTCAGGGCAGCATAAATAGTTCTGTCTCCTTTTTGTAAGTTGGTTGGCCTGAGAGTGTGTGGCTGGCCCAGGGTCCCATATGAGCTTCAGGGCCAGGAATGGACTTGAATCTGGGTTTTCTAGGTCCTAGGTTGACATTTTCAGCCACTTTCCCACAATGATTCATCAAGCAGAGAACACCACTACTGAAATCATGATAGCTTCAATATCCTAGGTGTTGTTTTGAGCATGGGCTATATGTGAAATCAGATTTGTGTAGGTCATACAGTTTGACTTTTTTTTGGTCATCAGCAGTATCTTCAAAAGTTTGATAGAGTCATGAAAGTCCAGTCTAGCACTAAACTGCCACTTGTATTCTGACAGAACTGAAGAGATGCTGTCGATTTTGGTTTTGTTTTGGATATGAGCTAACAAAGTAGAACTGATGCATCAGCTGCATGATGAAAACCCATGAAAGAGGAGCTTATGTACTGTAAGGGCCAAACTGTACAAGGTTCTGGGAATTCCATAAATAAGCTTTCATGGAGTTCTGCACCCCTCAAAACTGATGCACGAGACATTCTCCCCATGCCATTTTCCCAAGGCCTGTGAAGCTGCTATTTGCTTCGTTCATATGAACATAGGGATCTTAATCAGGGCCTATAAGTTTACCCCAACAGGGAATGTTTTTTATTTTAAATGTTTGTGTCATCCTTTTCTCCCACACCATTTTGTATCTAGGTAAATAGTAGCCCTGCAGCACCACTTCTGGTTTAGGAAACAGTCTAGAGGAGGCTTGAGAAAAGTTGAGGAGTGATGTGTTTCCTTTTTTTAAAAAAGGGTGAAGTCCCTCCCTAACTTGGAGGCCTTAGGCCAAGTATTCAGTTTCAGCATCTCTCTCCCATCTGCAGGATGGGGATAATACTGACCTACCATATAGGATGGTTGTAAAGAACAAAGATCGCTAAGTAAAGTTTATGGAATCCTTTAAATGCTTTAAATAAGTAGTCTGTAACCTTGTCAGCCTAAAGCTGCATCAGTTTTTTGACCAATTTTTTAAATTTTCTACCCTGTTGGAGCTTACCACCAGGAATTAGGAGAAGGCTGGAAATGTGGGCAATCACCATTGTTATATAAAATTGCCTACTAGCACTTTATGATGGGTTTTATATGTATATTGCTATTCTGTTTTTATCTGTTTTAAATCTTACGTAAGCAACCCTGAGTTTGCTTTGGCAGGGAGGGTGGGGTAGAAATCATATAAATAAATAAATATTTTAGATATTCCACATAAAGATAGTCCCATCTGTCCTAGTTCAATTGTTCCCAAACTGCCAGTTGGAGACGAGTGGTTTAAAGCACTGTATAAGTGCTAAATACATCTGTTGATTTGCAGTGGCTCATAGACTAATATTTCAAATATTCTATATAAAAGTTTCTTTTCTTTCTAATTTGTCAGAGGTGAAGTCTATAAGGGGACTCCCAATGACTGGAGTCAGAGCAGAGAAGGTTGAGGGAGAGGGGTAAGAGAGCCAGCAGACAGTCCTCAGGGTGTGGTGAGCTCCTTGTGCTATTTAAACTTTAATGACCATTTAAGATTTTAATGATTGCAAGACTAGCTAAGGGCTGGAGGAGACACTAAAACAGTGAAGGAAACTATCAGAGCATGAAGTGTCTTAAGTCTGTATTTTTACATTCAAAGAAAAAGGTAGACAGTCATCAATTTTCACATGGTAGAATCAGAAATACAACTTTAACCCATGTGTGCAGTAATATATGTGTAGACAGAATATGACATTTCCCCAGCAATTCATTCTTCATTTTTGGTGGGATTTTGATCTCTGATATAAATAGATGACTTTCTACATTAAGCTTCTGGCAAGTATCTGAATCTCTGGCATTGGAGGGAATAGTAAAGCAGTAAGATTCCCAATCCCTTCCTCATTTATAAAGGACCAAGATCTAGTTTGTTTACTCCCTTCTCAACAGCAATGACTTAATTATAGTTAATAATTTACATTGGCAGAAGCATGAACCATGATTCATGTTAAGCTAGCTTCATTTTTAACTAGTCCAAGGTCTGAACTAAATTCATGTCTAGTACAACAACATTCCCTGGTTAGTATTAAGCCTAGCTAATATCTGTGTAGATGTAACCCTGACCTATAGATAACAGAGTGGCTGAATTCACATGTGAGAAAAGGAGCATATGACCCATGGCATAAACCAGGGTTATGAGACTGGAAGTACAATTCTAAAGAGAGATGTACCCCTCTAAACCCACTGACTTCAATGGACTCAGAAGGGTGGAACTCTGCTTAGGATGGTACTGCAGGACTGTTATATCTGAGCATTACAGCATAGGATGTCTTCCTGTGCCTCACAGTGTGTATGCTTTGGGCAAAGCATGTTACAGAGGCTCATTCTATTAAAAAAGAGGGGAATGGAATTAGATGTTTACCTCTGGGGTGAGTCCTCCTTTAAAAGATATGGAATAACTGTTTCTAGGGAAGATGATGGCCATCTCGAGAGAAAAACCAAGACCTATGCAGGCCATATTAGCTATAATCCTTGTAGGAAAACATGATTCTTGACATGAGCCCAGAAGTAGAGATGTAGCCATTCTGACCCTTCAAGGATTTGAGAATAGTCCTAGAGAACCAAGGAACATGTTCCCCCCTCATGCCTCAACTCTGAGAAGGACTTCAGACAAATGGCTAATCTTTAACCTTACAAACTAGTATTTTGTTTTCTTTGTCCAAATCAGTTCGAGTCTCTAAGTTTGTTCTTTTTCTTGTATTGAAATAAAGCATCCCCAGCTTATGAGTGTGAAAACAATTCCCCCACTGTGTCCACCAACTGATATCAATACCCCCCCCCCCACAGCTGTCAAGGGGCAGACAGAGGGGTTACGTCTTAGCATGGGACCAGTATATTACATATGAATGTGCTAAATGGATTTTATTTTTTTCATCAGCAGGACTGCAAATAAAAACATGTGAAGGAAGAAAATAGAAAAGATTGCTTAGATGTGACAATAGTTGTGCATCATTATATTTGGGCTGTATGGCTGATGGTGGCTGATGTTAGTATTTCTTTGATGTATGCATGAGATGACATGTCACCACTGGCATTTTGGCATCTGTAGCGGCACATGACTTGTCATGTCACATTGGTTAAATATGCCATATCTTAGGAGTATTAAATATGTATTACAGTGTAAGCATTAAATATAGATTACAAAGCAAAATAAAATATGGGTAAAACCTTTTAAAATTTCAATTGGAAAAGATTTTGCTATTAACATCCCACAGAAATATAATTTTTAAATACAGTGATTGGCTGGGATGCTATAATGTTGAAACTCTGAGTGAAAATGCTAGTACAATAGGTAATAACAGAGCCAACTGATTTTATTGGGTCTCTGTATCTCTGCAGTCTTTGTCACGCACATTCATTGAGCTTTGGAAGTACTTGGCTGCACATTAGCATAACCAAGATAATTATTTTTTTTGCCTTTCCCTAATATTCTTTGCTTCACATGGCTTTAAGGGTAAAGAAATAAAGTGTAACACCATCAGCTTTGTTCTTCTGTGGGAATAAGTGAAATGAATGGAACTTGTATCTGAATCAGTACAGAATGTGAACATAGATCGTGGGACAGCTGAATCTTCAGAGCATCTGTGAAAGTAAAGTGTCATGTAACGTCTTATTGAAATCTAGATTCGTAGTGAATGTTGTGTTGGTTTAGCACAGTTTCCACAAGTTGTGCCTTTTGTTTTTCAGCTTCTCTTCTGAAAGGCCTAAAACATGCTAACATTGTGCTGCTTCATGATATCATCCACACCAAGGAGACATTGACACTGGTATTTGAGTTTGTGGTAAGTTTACAGGTTTTTTAAAATATGCTTTTATATTTTGATTCTCTAAAAGCAGAATGGCTGCCTATGAGTAAAGAACTGGATAATTCACATTAAAAGCCCTTGTACCCAGGAAGATGAACTGGAAAGTGTGTATGTTGTTATGGTAGTTTTGTAGTTGGAGTTTTAAGTAACCGTCATTGTTGTAATTTCAGATTGATTCTTCAGTAATGCTATTAACTAGCGGTATGATTATAGGCTGTCGCCTTTAAGCTTTTCTGGTTGTTAGCTACTGTAAGACTGAACAATAAGGAGAAAGCAAGCAACATAGTGGGTAAAAATATCCCCAAGTGACTTCAGTTGCACCTGGCTAACTTGTCTTTTAATAAGCAGTGTCAGAAAAAGTCTGGTGAATGTAATTCATACTCTGTAGGCTTTTCTCTCTGACTTGCATTTCAGCTATTAATTAAAACTTCAATTTGCACAGTACACAGTGTAATGATCTAATTTTGTTCAGAGAATTGCTTTGTGAAATCCTGAGCTTGAACTCCTAATTAATCATTCTACATTTTTCCTAAGACAAACATATGGTATTTCTGTAGGACTGCTTCAGCATTTAGCTGCAGTATTGTGTAATGTGTAATCATAATTAACCTTCCAATTTCTACAGATGAGCTTGAGAATATTATAATTTATTATAAGCAAACGATGTTTTTGCTTTTAAGATATGTTTTATGAACATTGTTGAATTGCTGAAAAAAGCTCCAGTTATAAAAATTTAATGAGTTTTTAATAAATTTGTTTTAAACGAAAAATGAATGTATTCTACTGTAGCAAATGGGCCTCAGTTTTAAGACTTATATTTTATTCTTTGGGGGGGGGGGCGTGGTGTCCCCCCACCATTCAGCTGCTCTGTTTGTCATATGAAAGGCCTATTTACCTTGCCTATTTACATATAAATGATACATTTTAATAGTATGGCTATTTGGCTAGAGGATAAGTGGTGCAGAACAGTTGCAGACATAATATTGCAGACATTAACTTATTTAAATTAGTTTGTTTAAAAGTCTAAATAAATGAGAATTCTAGCATTCTTAACTTCAGACTGAGTATTCATTGACAAGCCATAGCTTTGAATTGTTACATAACAGGAAATATGTTTTTAATCATTTTTACATGAGTGGAGTTTTGCCCTCTTTACAATATAGAGCTATATTGTTTCTAGTGCACTGGGAAAAAAATGAATTATCCTGCAACTATCCATCTGTTACAGGTAAATGCTTCTTGCTAGCTTCCATCCTTTGATCAAGTTGTACAAGTTGTACCAAGTGGGCAATGTGCTTTGCTGTCCTCTAGAGAGGCACAGACCCTGGAAGCCATGGTTGAATAGGGTGTGGTGGGGGAATGTGGCTATGGCCATGGAACATCTAGAAAAGCTTTGCCTGTAGCTGATGGCCACCTTGCAATTGACTTCTTCATCAGTAGACGAAAGAAACAGACAGCCAAACTGAGAAGGGGCAGGGGAGGAACTTACCTTTTTTTCTTCATGTAACCCAGCCTACTTTCCCCTCTGTACCTGTTTTACCACCCTTGAACAGTGACGTTGGGATGAAAACTTGAATAATTAAATGAAAGCTCGACCTACATGATGATCTGCCTTCTGTAAGGAAACTAGTAAAGAAATAAAAATGGTATTACTTAAACTGTTTTGGCTGCAATCCTAAACAGAGTTGCTTAAATCTTATTAGAGAAAGGGGTCTACATTATATTTATGCAGCATAACTAGATGGAGGATTATTGTCTCACTGAATTTGGATTAGGCAAGTAATGTGGCCCAAATCTACATTGCTACAGGAACGCCTCTAAATGCTAATGAGAATGTCAGTACTTTGCATAATTATGCAAATATGCTGTTATCAATAACTGAACTTGAAACCTTATGCCCTTCTGTATGATAAATGAAAAGAACACATGCAACATGCTCTCTATTATGTTTTTAATATTTATGTGCAAGAAATGAAGTGGGAATAGTCTTATAATTGAAAGTTAAATTTGTAACAAGAGTAATGCTTGCTGCAGCAATGTCACAAAAAGGGATGCATCACCTAACATCTCAGTTTAACTTGAAACCCTGTATTTGCAATCACCTCATTGACTTTAGTATTTGAGTAGAGAGGTAGGTATATATAGAGAGAGTTATGTCTGACAATATATTTCATGTATCTTTTAAAATGACTTGAAAAACAGCTTTGAAAAACTTTATAAGGACCAAATTATATGAACCACTGAAACTGTATGGTGAATTGTTTTGAGGAATTGTGTGTTTCTGGTTTTCTTGTTTTGGCTTAGTGCAGTTTATGTTTGGTAAAGGTATTTATTTTATATTTCAAATATTTTAGATTTCAAATATTAACATTAGTAAGTTGTGTGCTGATTTGGTATACATTGTAGGCATCTAGTTTTAACAAACAACTAATCTGAATTGTCTAAAGGTTGAATTCTTTCTTCTTTTTTTCTTCTTTCAGTTGCTCAAGTACATGTCAAGAAGTAACTGAAATAACTTGCAACTTGTTGAGCTGAGAGAGAGTGTTAAAACATTAATAAGCAGCCATGAAACCAGAATATGTTAAAAATATAGTTTTAGATGGCTAATGGAAATGTTGCTCAAATGCAAGTTTTCGTCACAGTTTAGAAAATAGGTTAGGGAAATTGTAGCAAACAGTGGGCAAACAGGCGATTCTGAGCATCAACAGGAACAGCAAAGATATGAAGTAAAAATTTGACAGTAAATAATTTCTTTGGAGTGTGTGGAAATGGAATTTTCCCTCAAACAGACTTCAGGAACCATGAATAAGAGCTTTCTCCTGCTAGTGATGTAGGCCATAGATGAAACAGAATAAATTAACCCCACAATGGCAGACTCAGTGATTAGGGCTGCCAAGTCCAACTTGGGAAATATCTGGGGACTTTGGGGGTGGAGCCAGGAGACTTTGGGGGTGGAGCCAGGAGAAAGGAAGTGACATCATTTTGTGATGTCACATCCTGTGATGTTGCTTCCACATGAACTCATGAAGTTTCCTAATACTGAATCAGGCCATTGGTCCATCAAGGTCAGTATTGACTACTCAGACTGGTAGTGGCTCTCCAGGGTCTCAGGCTGAGATCTTTAATGTCACCTATTACCTGATCCTTTTTTAGCTGAAGAGGCTGATACCTCCTGCATGTCAAGCAGATGCTCTATCACTGAGCAACGGCCCTACTGAATCCTTCCTCATCTCGGCAGAATATGAAGCACTAAGTGCTACACAAGTGCTAAATATGATTTTCATATCATAAGAACAGGAGAGAAGCCACAGTGGATCGGGCCAACAGCCCATCCAGTACAACACTCTGTGTCACACAGTGGCCAAAAATACCAGGTGCCCTCAGGAGGTCCAGCAGCGGGGCCAGAACTCCAGAAGCCCTCCCACTGTTGCCCCCCAAGCACCAAGAAGGCAGAGCATCACTGCCCCAGACAAAGTGTTCCATTTAGACCTTGTGGCTAATAATAGCCACTGATAGACCTCTGCTGGATGGGGACAGAGAGAGAGAGAGACAGACAGCCACCTTTTTCACTTACTCTTGCCCAATTCCCAGGCTTTATTTCTGGCCCTTGTTTCACCCAGCTGTTGTCCATGTAAGTCCCATAACTTCTCTCCGCCCCCCCCCAGCATAGGCTTTTTGGTGGCTAAAGAGGACCTTTGTCCTCCCCTTTTCGCCAGCAGAAAAGCTAGTTGGATCCATCCCTAACTTAAAATACCGGTTACTTGATGTACAAATGCTTTTAAAAATGCAGATTTTTACTGCGGGGGGGGGGGGGGGGACACGGTTGAAAGAAACAGAAAATTGGCATAAAAATGAGGAATCCCAACTTTTATTTGCAGAATGGAAATGAGGATTGGGGGGACCCAAACAGCCACGACAAGACATTTTAAACAATCCCACTCCCAGACCTTCTACAGGCAACCTCTCCTTGTGATGTTTACCTCTTTGGAAGGGACAGTTTATTCCTTTGACAAAACCACAGTGGACAGACAGACAGAAAAAAGAAAGAGGGGGAGGGGGAGAGACAGAGAAGGAAAAGAGCTCGCAGACCCCAGCAGTTTACCCCAGCAGCTTACCCCAGCAGCAACCTTGCACACAAGCCCTTCAGTAGAAAGAGCTTAGTCCCTCCTTAATCTCTGGGCGGGGCTCTCTTGCTCGCTCAGCTCTTAAAGGGGAAATTTCTCTTTTAAGAAGTTCAAGAGGCCAGGGCAGGCTCCGAGGTTCCCCTGCTGGCAGCCATTTTTCCCCCCGGTGGCCAATTTTGAAAAAGCGGGGGAAAGCTTTAAAAATCGGTGTTTCCCCCGCTCTACTGGGGGATTTGGCAGCCCTATCAGTGATCCTTAAATCTAGAATCAAGATACAATCTTAATCATGTAGGAAAATTGATCCTGGAGTATAGAAAAAAGTGAAATACCACTTTTCTCCATGTAATGGAATGTTTCCCTAGAAAAATGGAAAACTGGACATTATTCAGCTGGGAAATGTGTGAAGTGGAAAATATAGCAGATATGGGGATGGAGGTAGGCTTGGATGACATGAGAGTCAATGTGATTCAATTGTTAGACCTTCAGACTAAGATCTGGGAGACCAGGTCCAGATCTCCACTCTGCCATGGAAGCTTGCTGAGTGACCCAGGCCCAGTAACATACTCTCAGTCTGGCCCACCTCATAGACTTGTTGTAAGAATAAAATGGAGAAGAGAAGAATGAGGGAAGAAATGTTGGGCCCCTGTTGAGAAGAAAGGTGGGGTATAAATGAAACTCTCTGTATAACCTCTTACAGCATGTTTTGGGACCTCTCTGCGGCTGGACCTGGACCTAGGGTCAACTCCTCATCTGATCATGACCAGCATGAGGAGGCTTAGAAGGCACCTGAAACCACTGGACCCCTTTCAGACCTAGAGCTCCCAGATCTGAGGCCTCAGTTGATGGACCTGTCCCTGAAAGCTCCACCCCAGATAATGCTGCCAATATGCCAGACCCTTGACCACCAGTTTTCCAGGTTTCTCCCCACCCCCTAGCCAGCAGAAGCAGTGGGGATGACAGGCCTGTGAGGGATGCAGCTCAATATCAACAAAGCACATGGCCGGCAGCTTGTGTTCATAAAAACATAAAATGAGCCCTGCTGGATCAGTGATCCATCTTGTCCAGCATCCCATCTCACACAGTGGCCAACCAGTTACTCTGGAGGGCCAGACTTCAGTTCCAACTAACTAATCCTAATCACTGTCTCAACACATATAGTGCTCTATTGTATTGGCTGGATGAAGCCCAGGAACAGGGAGAGCCTCTGACTTTCTAGGATATTTAATCTGTGGGCTAAACCAGGTTTGCTGTTCAACTAGTTCACATGGTGGGGATGCTTCTGCTATCCTTGTGTACCTAGACTCAGCTAAAGTCAGTTTGACCTTGACCTTCATGCTGCCTTGAAGGACAAACCCAGCCTCTAGCAGCTGCACAGATCCTGGCTCCTGAGGGGTTGTAGTCTGCTTCAAGACCTGTCTGCCAAAGCCAAAACAGTTCAGGCTAACAAATAGTCAAATCTGTCCTTGGAGGCAAACTTGTTTGATATAGTATCTGATTCTAGTGGGATTGAAACTATCAGGCACTGTAACAAGATGGGCATGCCCCACACTGGGTGCTGTGGTAGCTACATCAGTGGAAGTAACTTTTGGTGATTTCCAGTATGTATAGTTAAAGGATCAGGATGGAAGTCGTATAATGCAAACAGATGGCTCCATTTTTGTTCATTTATCCATGTCATTCTTTGATGGATGAGAATGTCATTCTCTTATTGTGCGTGTAATGACAAAAGATTCAGATAAGAGAATGATCTTTTTGTCTGGCACTTGATTCGGTTTTCTGGCTATTGGTGGGGAAAGGGGATAGTTTTCTGCCCCTGAAACCAAAGAAACATGGGAATATAAGACAGAGATCCATCATCATTACAGAAAACTTTTTGGCAGCAATCTCTGTCTATTTGTCTAGCTCCTGCTGTTCTAAAATACAGGAGCAGAGCAGAGAGGACATTTCAGTACGCTCTCTTTCACATTCTTTTCCATGTTAACATCCACATAAATAGTGTTAGGACCTCAAAGGTGCTTTTGTTATCATGTTTGTGGAGTGAAAATGGCCTTCTCCAAATTAATTTAAATGTCAAATTAAGGCTGCACTCCTGTGTTTCCTTGCTTAGGAGTAGAGAGATGGCTTCATTTTGTGACAATTCTGCTTTAGTGTGAAAGCTTGAACTTCACACTCAGGATGAAACTGGTTACCCCAAAATAGATGCCTGCTTTTTGCCTCAGTATAAATGCTGTGAAAGAAACAAAAATGGGATATTTGGCAAAGAGAATGTGCAGTATAGAAGTGATCTTCCTTCCATGCATAAAAATTGAGTGCCCCCCCCCATTTATACTTTTCTAAGCGGGAGTCAGCGCACTGAATTCAGTGAATTTATGCATGAGTAAGTATGCATAGATATAGTGGAATGTTCCATTGATTATTGTGCCATCCATGAATCATGGTATTATGCATTTTACTACCCTTATTGTATACTATAACATAGACATCAGGAGAGCAATAATAGTATTATAGGCAGTTTTCCAAAAACTTAGGGCATAGAGCTGAGCAATAAAGAGAAAATTCTTTATTTTTATTTTATTTATCTATTTTTCACATTTCTATCCCGCCCTCCCCGCAATTGGACTCAGGGTGGCTTACATAGTGGCACAAGGCCAAGACAAAAATACAATTAAACCAGTTAAAACATTAAAATTAACACTAAAATGCTTGCAATAAATGCTGAAAATCAGCTTATGATCAGAATGACGTCCTGCTATGTCTCTTGTGACTCGTGTGAATTTCCTCGGGCTGGCCCTCATCTCCGATGGTAATGGAGATGGCAGATGGTAAATGGATGGTGGCGGCTCCTAATCAAAGGTCTGGTGGAAGAGCTCCATCTTGCAGGCCCTGCGGAACTGCATACGGTCCTGCAGGGCCCTGATCTCCTCCAGGAGCTTATTCCACTAGGTTGGAGCTGCCACCAAGAAGGCCCTTGCCCTGGTCCCAGTGAGCCTTAACCCTGGGACAGAAAGTAAATACTGCGATATATAACTAGGAGTTATAAATAGGAGTAAGGCCCGTTGTGGGAAGAAATACAGCGGGCTCTAGAAGGAAGCTCCAGGTGATTGTCCCAGCTGTGGCTGGTGGGGTGGCAGAGGGAAGGGTAAATAGAGGGAGGCAAGCCGTGTTTATTTCCTTCTGGTTAGTTATAAGGCAGGGCTGTCTCTAGTCAGTTTGCTGCCCCAAGTGGGTAGTATGGGAGGACAGCCTCATGGTAACAGGTATGGTTCCCTCCACCCCTGACTTATGTTGATTTGGGGTTATGCAGTGGCAGCTAAGGCAGAAAACCACCTCCTCCTACACAATGTCTTCTGGGTTCCAAGAGTCTGGAAAGCAGTTCCATAGCCAGTTACAGGATTGCCAACTTTGGGTTGGGAAATACCTGAAGATCTGAGGGGTAAAGTCTGGGGAGGGACCTCAGCAGGGTATAATGCCATTGGTACATTGCCCAAAGCAGCCATTTTCTCCAGGAGAACTGATGTTGGAGATCTGCAGATGCTGCCTGGAGGCTGGCAATACTAAGGGGAGGGCCCGACCTGTAGATTTGAGGGATAGAGCCTGGGGAGGGCAGGGGGTGGGGTGCAGAGAGACCTCAGTAGGGTATAATTCCATAGAGTCCATTGCCCAAAGCAGCCATTTTCTCCAGGAGAACTGGTCTTGGAGATCTCCAGGTGCTGCCTGGAGACCATACTAAAGGGAGGGCCAGACCTGTAGATTTGAGGGGCAGAGCCTGGGGAGGGCAGGGTGTGGGGTGCAGAGGGACCTCAGCAAGGATGTGCTGTGGCTGTGGAACATGGTGATTTCTGGGAGACCTATAGGCCCCACGGGAAGACTGGCAACTCCAGTGATAATGTAAGGGAAGGTTGGGATATATATTTTAGCAACTCCAGTGACAGTTTAAGCGAAAACTGGGAGATGTATTTTACCTCAGGACCACATTCAATGACCCAACAGCAACAGCAAACTGATTAGAATGTTTGAGGCAAAAGCCAATCAGGCTGCATATGCAAATGACCTCTGTGTTCCGACTGGCTATTGGGAAGAGTGGAACAGCACGCTGTTTAGAATATTGGTGGCGAAACTCAGGCAACGCAGCCAGTGGATAGGGACAGCTTGAGTGACACATCAGGCAGCCAACTGATTTTGGCAAGCATAGAATGTTGCCAGACAAAAATGAAAGTATATAATAAGGACAGATAGTGAACAAGTATTGGTTATGATCATTACTGGTATGGAGACATAAAATTCTCTAAGATGTTTAAATGTGGCATTAACAACTTAGCTAGCGCAAAGGAGACAAGGAGTACCAAAATCTTTTGAAAAAATTCACAAAATTCAAACATTTCCCACCATTTAGTATTAACTAAAGTATTTTGTTGCAGTGGTATTTTATTATTAGCAGCCCTCACTTTTATTGTCATCTTGTGGTTTTTTTAAACAGCTTGATAGCATGATTATAGGGCTTGCCAATGGGTCTGAAAAATAAAGTATTTCAGATCACAATCCACCCACTGCTGAGCACTTTTAACCCCTTATTCATTTCACTGGGGAAGGCTTATCATTAATATTAATTATGGGCTCAGCACTCCCATTCAGGGCAGATAGTATTTAAATGTAAATCCACATCCCAAACATTTCTTTTTCATATAATTCCTTATGAGTCTTTGCTAATGTTTCTTTAGAATGTTACAGGTTTCTAGGGATTACTGGATTTCTTCAAACATTAACTAATATAGCAGTGAGATGTTAGGGGACATGTGTATGACATGGGATTCTATCAGTTCAAGTTTGTAATGTCCAAAACTGCCCTGAAACCTGAATCAGAAATATTTTCCAAAGGATCTTCCACAGCAGCAAGTTTGTAAAATGTTTAAAAAGAGCCCACCCCCTACACTGGACTGCAAAGTGTCTGAGATTGGGACTATCACATTTAGTAATTTGTTTACTCGTTTAGTACATTTTATCCATACTTCTTCTAAGGAGCTTAGGGTAATGTATGTGATTCTGTTCCCTTCCTCATTGTGTCCTGACAGGACTGCCTCAAGGTCACCCCATGCTTCTCATGTTGAGTGGAGTTCACTGTCATCAGTTATGGTACCAGTTACAGACCTTGGAGAGTTAGAAGTCTTTCAGCGTTCCATCTGTAAACCTTATTATATTATATTATATTATATTATATTATATTATATTAATACCCCACCCTCCCCGCAAGCGGGCTCAGGTTACACAAAATATAAGTTACACAAAATGTGTGATCTGTTTGCCACAGAGAAGTGGAAGGAATAAAGGGCCATCATGTTTGTGCTGAAGATTTCCTTCCAAAATGAAAGCCTTTTCTAACTTGCAGACTTTAAAGTTGCTCTTTCTAGCAAGTCCTAAAATTATATGTATTTACTAAGCTCTCACTTTTAATTTACATTGTAGATGCTTATCCTCTCTGGGATGACCTGAAGCTGGTTGGCTAAACAGAAACTGTTGTGAGAATTGAGGTTAAACCTATTTGAGATGGAAATATGAAAACTAGGCCTGCTGAATCAGACCAGTGATTCTTCTAGTCCAGCATCTTGTTTCACACCATAGTGTACTGGTGGCTCTGAAGGGCAAACAAACAGGGTTTAGAGGCCAGGACCTTCCCCTAATGTTGCTTCCTAGCTCTGGAAATTCAGAGGGTTACTCTCTCTGAATGAAAAGATTCCCTTTAGTCATCATGGCTAGTGACCATTGATGGATCTGTCCTCCATAAATCTGTTGGCTGCCCTTTTGAAACTATGTATTGTAGTGGCTATCACGATGTCCATTGGCAGTAAATTCTACAATTTACTTTGCTTGCCCTGCTTGCAGGAAATGGAGTGGGATAGAAATTATTTTATTGTTATTGTTGTTTGAACAAATTATGTAGCACGATTCCCAATGCCCATCCTTGTGGAACCTCAGTACACCTCTGTTATGAGAACTGTCCATTTATTTCAGCTGTCTGCTTCCTGTTTTTTTAATCTACATGAGGACCTGTCCTCTAATAGAAAAGTTTACTGAGGAGTCTTCAGTGAGGTACTATCACAAATATTTCAGAATTCCTGATATGTAGTTTAGTATCACCCTTATCCACATGCTTGTTAACGTCTCATAAAAAGGTTGTTGAGGCAGAACGTTTCTTTGAAGAAGCCATGCTGATTTACTCTCAGCAGGTTTTGTTCCTCTATGTGCTTAACCTGTCTTTAATAACAGCTTCTGGTAATTTACCCAATACTGATGTTACATTGACCAGTAATTTCCTGGAGACCTTCTGGATTCCTTTTCTAAAAATCAGTCTCATGTTTGGTACTTTCTATTGTTCTGGTACAGAGCCTGATTTTAATGAAACATACCGGTTAGAATTTCCACAACTGTAACATGTTGCTTTAATTTTATCATTACTTCAAATTACAGTTGTTAATTGTTTTATAAATGGGAATGAATAAAAATGTATTCTAAAAAGAAAAATGTGTGTTCTAGCTAATGATGACATTGTTTAGTGTATAAATTCTATTTGGAGTAACTTTTCCTGTGGATTGTGTTTTGTGTGTGTTTGTGTGTGATTGTTGCAAATCTGTTACCTCAGCTATGGCTTCATTATTATTTTGTGAATTGTATTGTCTGTTTAAGAATTTCTAAGTGACAATGGGAAAACTATTCCAGTCAGTAGAACCTCCAGAGCATAACTAATATGTGCAGTCTCTTTAGCAGAAAAGAATGGCTTGCAACAGTCTTGCTGCCTCAGTGAAACAATACAATCTGTCTGCTGCATGATGTCATTGCCAGAAGCCAAATAGTACAGTTTTTGTTTTAATGGAAGAACTCTTTCACATTGCTGGTTTGACATGATGGGAATGCGGTTGGAAATGCTTCCTGCTCATTCATGGGCCCCAGGCTGTCCATGCATTTCAGTTTCAGAAATGACAGCTGAAACCAATTAGGTAGAACTACAGG
Source organism: Lepidodactylus listeri (assembly GCA_029233225.1). Taxonomy (NCBI): domain Eukaryota; kingdom Metazoa; phylum Chordata; class Lepidosauria; order Squamata; family Gekkonidae; genus Lepidodactylus; species Lepidodactylus listeri. The sequence goes on from JARCFY010000012.1 coordinate 33,793,472, forward strand.
ACAGCAAAGTCGCATGCAGATTTATCATATCTGGCGAAGAGGAAGAGAAACAGAGTATATTTCATTGGAAATAAAAGTGGCTAATTAATAGTGAATGATTGCTGACAAGGAGGTGGGGCACAGAGTTCATTTGGTTGATTTTGTCCCTGAGTTCAGAGCAATGATTGTGTGTGTGTGTGCGTGTGTCTGAGTGTACACACTCACTCGCCTGATAGTAAAATTTCAAAGATCCTTGGCTAGACTCCAAGTAAAATTTTGGGTTTTTAATCACAAACATGAGCCCATATACTGGGATTTATTCATCTGCTTATACTTACAATGTTAGAATAGAAACCAACTGCTGCTTGATGTGTTGTGATGCTGAACCTTGAAAAATGGATTTCAAACTCCTTCTGACTGATGGATGTTTTAGAACTGGTACAAGATGACAGGAGAATGCATCATCTTTCTCCATTTTTCCAGTAGTGCCCACTAAAGAAAACATATTATAAAACATTGCACTGTGAATTTCCCCACTCCTGGCTCCCACAACTTTCTGCTGCTTCCAGTTTTTCTACAAAATATGTCAGACATTTCCTTTTTCCTACTAGACAATACTGTGATACCAAAATGTGGGGCTGCTCTTTTGTTGGTAGCCGTGCTTTTACCAAATTTCTGTCACTGGCCTGAGTGGAATTAAGCATCTTGCTAGAGATGTAAAATTTCTAGAAATTTTGAAGCCATCGAGAAAAATGGCAGTGTTTCTTAATTTGTGAGTTTTTAAATGAAATATATGTAAGTTACTTTCTTATCAAACCTAAACTTATTTTTCTGCTTTAGCTATGTAAAATACATCATTTATTACTTGGTTGGCATATAAAATTGGACTGTTTGGAATATTTGTGAAATGTGGAAGTAGTTTTCTATAAGCAAAATACTAGAGAAAGTGAGTGAGCTGTGAACTGCTGCATCCTACACTACCTTAGCACATGTATCTTAGTTTTTGACATCTGACAAGCAAATATATTAGTTGAAAACAAAATGCATTGCTTGGACAGAAGCAGTCTCATGAAGCGTAACTCAATAACCAAATGTGTTGCTATCCCTCTTGATGGTATAACACTGGAAGCATCAAACTATTCAGTGGGATATTATCAGTACACGCACATTAACTGTGTACAAAAATATTTATTTAATCAATAAATATATGCACATAAGTGTAGGGATTGCTAGTATCTAATATTGTATATTTTTACATTAAAATATTCCTGCAGCATATTCTGAATGGATAAAAATCGTGTCTTAAAAAGCATTCCATTAATTCAAAAAAAAAAGATATAGGAGTTTTTTCAGTGCTTCCCAGCATTTTCAGTTTTTTAGTTAAAAAGAAGTTTTGGATGGGGAAGGGAATTGTTGCATCTAACTTTTCTTTCTCCTCTCCCAACTTCACATTCTAGTCTTGCTCAGCTTCTTTTCCCATTTTCAAAATGCAACCTTATTGAGGAGGTGTGATGGTAAAAAAGCAGAGAGACTGCAAATCATTTTGTACAGTGAAGGTTTAGGGAAAAAACCATATTGATAATGCTTGTTCTATAATTTTTATTCATAAATGTTCCCTTTTTCTCCAGGAGTACGTTTACATTATATAGTTGTCACACGAGTCACTGGAACTGGTCTCGCTATCGCCTGACTCGCTGGCCGCACCTTGAGCCGCCACCTCATCCACGCCTGCCCCAGGCAGCCAGGGCCTCAGATATGGTGCAGGAGGAGAGAGTTAAGTCACCACTTCCACTCCCAATTGCCTCCTGGTGGGATTCTCTTGAGCACTCTCTCTGGGGGCAGCGTCCCATCCATACTCAGGCCTCTTCTCCCCAGCCCCTTGTGGCTGCCTTTCTTTTATGCCTCCACCTCCCGTCACCTCCCTCTTCCCGTTCCACCCCCTCCACCCCCGCCCCCCTTCTTAGCTACAGACGCTGACTTTTAGGGGCTACTTCTGGGTCCACCCTGCCTTCCCTTTCCCGCCTCAGGGCGAGGAGCTCAGGACCGTATCCGGGCAGCCTGCTCTGTGCCTGGCCTCCCCCCTCTCTCTGCCCCGCTGATGACGCCCAGGTCCGCGGCTGCCTGCTGCGGCCATTCCGGGGCCTTTGCCGCGCCTCTGAGTGGTGGCAAGGCACCACTGGGCGATCTTTCCCCCACCGCCCTCTCCAGGCCTGCCATGGTTGCCGGGAATTGCGCCCGTGATGCCGCAATGCTCCCGGGGACCCCTTTGCCAGCACCCCCAGTGAGCCCCAGAGCCAACAACATTGTCCTTGCTGTGCCTCCCCCGCCACTCCTGCTGGCGGCGGCATGCCGGCTGATTCCCGCCCCCCCCCCGCCGCTTCTTCATGGGTGCCGGTAAGTCCGGGGGGCGGGCTGGGGTGTGTTGTCGGGCTTGTCGGGAGGCTGGCGGGGTCTCCTGACCCCGAGCTAGTCCCGCAATTGGGACAATAGTAATGCAGCTTTTTTACATTTCCCAGTGGCTTGTAAATAGCACTTGCATGTACAATATTGTCTCACTTTATAAATATCACTTAGATTATATTCTACAAGTTTCTCTCAAAAGCTGCTTTTCTGTAATGTAAATGCTGAAGCATGACTCATTCACACTGAGTAATTATAGTAAAGGTACCATAGTAAGTCTTTTTAATATTTCAAACTCTTTGTCATTCAGAGAGTACCTGTTTCCATATAGCTTTTCAAAAATTTTAAAACTGTAACCTTTAGCAAGTAGTCTATGGTATGCTGTTCTGTCTGTAAAAGAGAGTGGTAGGTGTTTTTTTAATAACTGGTATAACTGTAAAGTTGCATTCCAGAAATATCCCAAGTTTGATGGCTTCTCCCACATTTCCAAGAACTGTGATCTCATAAACTGTGATTATGGGAGTATTTATGAAATTTCCACTGTAGAAAAATCAGTGTAGTAGCGTCATCATTGCCAGTTATTTACTTGAACTCTCAAGACAGAAGGTTAGGTAAATTTTTGTAGAATAATGGCCAGAACATAATTTCTGGGAGGAACAATTTTATTTGGACTTTCATTCAGATATGATGTTAACTTGAAGCATCAAAAGATGGAACGCTGTCTAATGAACATCATACCTTATTTTTTCTTCTTTTTGTCCTCAAGTCACAGCTGACATGTCCATCCTGTAGGATTTTCAAGGCAATTGACATTCAGCGGTGGTTTGCCATAGCCTACCTCTTCACCACAGCCCTGATATTCCTTGGAGGTCTCCCATCCAAATGCTTGCCAGGGCCGACCCTGCTTAGTTTCTGTCTGAGAGCTGATGAGATTGGGCTAGTTTGGACTATCCAGGTCACTATGAGACAATTAACAGGATTTCTGGCAAAAAAAGACTGACACCCCAAAATCTGTTAAAAGCAAGTCCATGAAGTTGGGGGTGGGGGGGATGGACTCTGAGACAAAAAGCAAGAAATGGGCAAGCAGGAAGGCAGGTGTAGGGCAGAACTTAAAGTAGGTGTCTGTCATTATGGCAGAAATATATGATAGGTTTTTGTAGCCCATGTCCTGTCATAACCTAGAATGTAAATTGGCAAGCTAGCTAATTAGCTCATAGTTTCCCACTTCACTCAGATATTATTCCTGAATAACTGACTTGGGAAATACAGTACCCTGAATTTTTCAGGAACCTCAGCACTGCAGATTCACACACTGTCCATTGGTCTGGTCCGGCTAGCATGCATTCAGTCCTCCCTCTGTGCTGGATTGTTCCTTTGCCTGGCGCTGTGATGGGCCAATGCTGTATGAGACAAAGCAGAAATAGTGACCTGCTTCTCTTACTGTTTACATGTTTTTGACAGGGTGAGACAATATAATTTGGTGCAGGTGACCATTTCAGCCTTTCTGTACTGTAGTGATCATGTGAAATGCACTGCTCTCCAGGCCATGTTCCCACTGACATCCCTGATACAAGTTTAATTTGAGAGTTCTAATGAATGGTTTACACCTTTGTTTCCTTTGGCAACTTTGTGCACTGTTTGGCATTGGTCCTCATGCCTCTTGGCCTGTCAGCCACCTATGAAATTGTTCTGTGCCCCACAGTTCTGTCACATTTCCTAGCATGAAATTATCTTTGTGAAGATTTGATTGAATTTACAAGAGAGTAGAACAATATGAATTAACCTGTCTTCATTTCACAAAAGAACCTTCCCAATAATATTTTGCAAAGGGCTTTGGTTCTGATGGGGACTCTGGTGCTTCCTTACATCTTTGACTCTTTTTTAAAATGTAAAGCTGTATACAGACAATGTTGAACTCAGAACCGAACACAATGCAATAAACCATGTTCAGTCTGTGCTCTGCTCTCACAGCAGAGGCTTAGTACTTATAGATCTGCCACAGCAGGAAGAGCAGCAAGAATGAAACCTCATTACAGAGCTCAGGAGCCAATCAATTTGTACGCTTGAAAGGTAGAAGAGCTAGTGCACAGAAAGAGAAAGCAGTGTGATCTATATGCATTGTCTTGAAATGGCAGCTAGTAATAAACATAAGTTCAGATGCCATCTGCATCCTGAGAAAGGCTTACTTTGATGTATGCAAAATTTGAGACTGTCTAGAAGCTACGTATATGTCTGAGCCTTTTGGGGACTGATCTTGCTGTTTCTTTTTTTAAAAGTTACCACAAAACCTAGTGCTTAGAAGCTCATGACGGTCATGCAGTTTTAATGGGGCAATAGTTGTATGTGAATCAAAGATGCATTAGTGGCAGAGAAATGTCTGGTGTGTTGCCAAAAGAATGAATCTCACATTGCAAAGGTATGCATTTGGTGTATGCATTTGGTGTGTCCTGGCTGTTTCTGTTTGTGTATTTTCAGAGAACAAGGAGGGAGGACAGAAAGGTTCAGATACTAATGATGAGTGATGGGAGTTCCTGTGGTAGATTTTGGAAGGATTATCTGGAACAGATGTGCTTAGACTGAGAAGTGTTCATTTTTTAGGTTTCCACACAGAAAGTGGGAGGTAAAAGATGGGCAAGGGAGAGAGCTTCAGAAGTAGAGGAATCCATGCAGCACCTGATTGGCAGTGACTTTGTGATACAGTATGTGGTTTTAGTGTCTTGGATATTAGCAGCAATAGCTTGTATGTTACCAGTACTTGTACTGAACTGGGTGAAATCGTGTTTGGGTAGTATTGATAAATGGATGATAGGATCAAGGGAAAACTGTAGTGGAATCCTGACATTTTAATGTTTCCCATCATGAATGTAATTTTGTGTGCATATACATGAAATGTATATAATGAATGTAATTTCATGTGCATATACTTTCCAAGGTAGGGCCAGTGAGTTCACTATCCTACCTGGAATACTGGTTCATTCCATTTAAACAACTTTCTAAAATTATCCAGCTTTTAAATGCGTGCTATGACAGTTTTGATTGCAAGAATTTGTGTTTAGAATACTAAATGTTCAGATTTTAAAAAATCAGTGGCAGCTGGTGTCCCTGCCCCAAGTGGTAGGGTTCCAGACTCCACCCGACAGTCAGCCAAAACAGCCCTGGCTTAGAGTGAATGTTTCAAGATCACATAATGTTTAAGCCATCCAGGGGGGAAGCTCTTTATCTACAATGACTGTAAGTATGACAAAGTGCTTACTGTGAGAAAGGGTAACTGAAAACAGACATGACTGACTTCATTCTGAGGTTAAGTCCTCACCAATCAAACTTCCCAGGGTCAAATTTTCCCCATCAGCAATATCACTGTGCCAGACAGAAAATGTCCACTCCCAGGTCCTAAACTGAAGTCATCCTAGTGCAAAATGAGAAGATGTGCGTATGTGATCTCATTCAGCAGTAACAGAGTTGGCAGCTGGTAGGGAGGGAAGCTCAAGAACAGCTGTGACTTTTGCTTGATCAGCACAACACACCTCTATTACACCATAACTTCCCTGCCATGACATGATGAGACATCTCAGAGGCTTCTGAGCCTTTGTCTTGTTGTTCGGCTGGGACAGAGGGAATTTTGAAGGAAGCAGAATGGGCCTGGAAGGGAAGACCAAGAGAGCCCTTTTGGGCAGACACAAGGCAGCACCATTTTTCGCTTTTCCTTCCAGCAGGCTAGCGCCTCTCTAAGATGAGGTGGGTAAAGCATACAGAAAACTAGGGTAGATGCTGGGTTTGAAAGGAGTCCCCCCCTCCCAAGGTCACGTTACCATTAACTCTTTTAAAGACCCTGTCACTCTTTCAGCAAGTGGCTAAAAACTGGAGTTTCTCCTCACAGATTTTAAGGAATTATTTCTTGCTATTGAAATCCTTAAATCTTGTGAAACAAATATACCAGACACTTAGCTGAATTCTGGTTTAGGATTCCAGTTAATAGAAGGTAAATCTCAGTCTGTTAAATTGCCCACATTTGGATGAATTGAAGTTTAACTCTCCTGGAAAACTTCTGGCTTTAATGTGTCTTTGTCAGAGTAAGAGAGAGGAGAAACATATGAACCTGACAATTAATGAAGAAACTTGCTGAGCAAAATAGAGCATAAAGACTCAAAGCATGTAGCAGTAGCAGACCTGGGTTGTAAAGTAGGAATTCAGGTGTAATTTTCAAGTCCAAAAAGGGTATCTTTCCCGTTTTGTACTCTGACATTGCTTTTTCATTAGCTGAGCTTCTATACAGAAAGGGAGAAAATCACTTTGTGGATAAGCCTATGAGAACGTAAGTGGGAGGAACAGGTACAATTCTGCACTGCTCATTTCCACACAACTTGTATGTGTTTGGCAAATCTGTGTACCACATCTCCAGGGACCTGCTCAAGGTGGCAAGTTCTGTTATCCCCCCCCCCCCCCGCACTATACATGTGATCTGAACAAGTCTGGGTTTAAAGACACCGTCTGCCAGTGTCATGTGAGTTTTGGGGCCTCAAATACAGACTCTGGAACTTGACAATAAGGTTATACAAGCATCTGGTAATGTCAAAACTGTTTGTTTGTTTTTTAAATCTTACACTTACCACTTTTTAATCTTACACTTCCTCCACAGGATCTACTGTCTCATTTCTTTGGAATGCTTTAGAAACATGGCAACCCCATCTTACTAAAAGCTGGCTGTTGCCTGATGCCCCTTTGTCCTCTTGCAGTTTGAGAACTATTATTTGAGTTGGTTTATTTTAGCAAAAATTACATTAAACATGTCCAAGGACAGCAGCATGCCCGTACTTTGGGGCTGTTGAAGAGAACAGTGGTTTTTGAGATTATTCTATGGGGAAAATCAAGCACTCCAGGTTTTTTATGTTCATTACTTAAACTGCATCCTCACAAATACAGCTGAACTGCTGATTTACTTGGCCTTTAATACAGTTAATGCAGGAGGACAGAATTTGCTTCAGAGGTGTGAAGGGCAGTGGTTTAGTCTCTTAACTGCACTTCAGAAATCACTCCTCTCCCCTTCAGTGAAAGATTGTCCTTTAAACATATGCCAAGTGGACCGTAGGAAGAAATGCTTAAGTCAGTGAGCTGGTTTCTGAGGCCATATATTGCTGTCGCCTGCTTCTTCCTAGATTGCTGAATAGAATAAAACATGTACGTCATTACAAGCAATAATGGTTTGCCAGAAGTGACTTGTACAGAAGTTAGTTTATCGGTCATCATATAATCCAAGCTGTGACAACAGTATCAGAAGGCTTTGTTATGAAAACAGAAAACGCAATCAATCAACAAATCTGAAACAGGAGCATGGTGGGCAGTGTGGTGATGAATGCTGCAGAGCAAAAATTCTGTCTTTTTGCGAGCAGTTGATTAAAGGGAAACAATGCTGAAATACCATTCAGTGTTCAGTTTTCATTGTTCAGCTGTTTGTATGAAATACCTATGAAGTTCATTTGAAAGTCTATCTAAAATCGCAAGTGTTAATTAACCCTTTACTTTGGAAGCTGTTTTATTTATGCTTATGGCATTTTCATAACTTATTTAGTGTTAGAAAAAACTACCAGACTTCATTCTTCATTCCAGTTCACATGATGCCTTCCGTACTATTTATTCCATCTACTCGGCCTCCCTTGCTGAAGCTCTCCATCCAATACAGCCCATCTGAGAAGACTTTAAAGTCTGGTTTATGGTCTAGCTGCTCCAGTTTTTTGAGAACGCTGTATTTGTAATTTACAGCGCCATCTGCTCTCAGTTTACAGTTTCATATTTTTAACTGTTTTAACTATTTATTTGTTATATCTATTTTTAACTGTTATTGTGGAATTGCTGTTGTAATCCACCCTGAGCCCACTTGCAAGGCAGGCAAAATGTAAGTTAAACAAACAAACAAACAATATGGTTTTCCTCTATGAATATCCTGTCTAGTCACATTGATTTTTGCACTTGTGAATGTAACTGTTCGAAATGCCAAACAGTACATTATTATAGTACAGATAGTTAGAGGGGACTTGGATATGTTTTAGTTTTTATAAATAATCTTATCAGGCAATAACTAGAATGGACCCTGAAGGTGATGTCAATGTTGAGAATAGATATTTCCCTCATTTCCCATTTGCTGTACCTGGAGGAAATAGTGACTTTCAAGTGGAAAGATATTGATGTGTTACCATCATACAGAGGTAGTAATAATACATATTACCCCTTCTCTTTTCAAGCACACTGATTTATGTCAGTACATGGACAAACATCCTGGAGGACTTCATCCAGACAATGTGAAGGTAGGAAATTATTTTCCAATATACTTTTAGATGATAGGTTTGTGTTAAAGTGTAGAAGTAGATGTATGAATGAAGGAAGTGGCCGAAAGTAATATGTAAACTGGCTCTTGAGCAACTAAATAACTGCTGAATGATAGAAAACTGCTTTTATTTTTTAATAACCCATCTTTAAACAATGCAATTTTTACTGTTTCTCGCAAGTCAGATCTTATCAACTGCAACGAAAGTTAGCTTTTTAATTATTTGGATATGAACAGGAGACACGATCTGGCTATCTGCTGGGAAATCAGCCAAACTATTTTAGCATAAATCAGAAACCAGTCAGTCATGCAACTTTTTGTGACTTGGGGACCACCTAGGTAATATTTGATCAGGGTCTTTTGGTTTGATGCCTCCATTGCTGGGAAAGTATTTGAAATCTCATCCAATAAACAGATTTTTTTTAAAATGTGAGATTGCCATTTTTTTTCTATTTGAAGATCTTACATTTCAGTTCTTTTGTAAAGGTATCAGGAAAACCTCACAGACCTCCACACACAGCCCCAGAAAAGTTTTTGAAGCAAGGAGTCAGGTCTTTGTTTCATAAGTACCCCTCGGGTTCCATACCAGATCTGGGAAATAACCTGTTCTTTTTGTGCTTCAGCGGAGCGACTGTAACCTCAGTGCCCTTTCCTCCAGTTTTAAGGTTCTGGGCACATTCTTTTTTATTTTGGAGGCACTTTTTGGGAGGCGGATTAAAGAAGGTGGTTGTGTTTTTCTGCATACCTTTGGGGCTCTGAATTATGCACTTTTACATCGGTGACATCATTACATTACCCACTTTTACACTGGTGACATCATTTTTCTATAGTGATTATTAGTACTGTTAAAGTGAACTGTAACACTTCCAGCCACTGTTCCCTCTAAGCTGAGTTAGTGTGAGCTAGCTCAGTTTTTTAGCCTCTGGCTCACACATTTTTGTCTTCGTTCAGGAAGGATGGCTCCAGAGCAGACCAATTTATGCAGCAGCCAAATTGCTCGCTCCCAACTTTAATGCTAGTAGCTCACAAAGTAGAATTTTTGCTCACAAGACTACACAGCTTAGAGGAAGCATTGTTTTCAGCTTAATATCTGGTTCTGTGACAATAAGATATTTCTTAGGTAGTCAAATAAGTGTGAGCATGTGCAAAAGTTGTTGATAGAATTATTGTAAATAATATTCGTCTTCTGTGCTCCCTGAGTGCTACCTTACAATAACCGAAGATTCTGCTCTGCTTTGTATTGCTGAAAACATTATGTAGCTAACTAATTTTAATAATAATAGTTGTGTTTACATATTATTGAAATCATATTTTGAGAAGACATGCCTTGAGTGTCTGGCATTTTGGAATCAGTCCAAGAGTTTTCCCTTGAATGATAGAGCGTACACCCCACAACATGCCTGGCGTGATGACGTCACCTCCAGGCATGTTTCCATGATCCTGGCATTTTGGGGGGTGGGGTTCCCCCCGGTGGCCCGATCTGGGCCAGCAGAGAACAGACCCATCAAGCAGGGATTTCCCCACCCCCTGGGAGGAGCTGGCAACCCTAATAGTGCAATTAATACCACCTGCAGTCTGAATTTGTGTACAGCCTACTTCTCTTCCATATGTGGCGTACAGAGGGGAGGCATTTATGTGGTTGTATGTGACCTGGAGTCACATCTTGTCTTTGCAGCAGCACCCTTTCCTTTGCTAGGAACATTCACTCATTGTTATCTCACACTTTAATGTCTGGAAAACTCAGTTAACTGGAGTCTGAGTTAAACAGGTTGCCTTGCAGGGTTGATGGGTGGGGAAGAAACAGCAAGCTGTTGCTATACCTGGAAGAGCAAAGCTGGGCAGGACACCTGGGACATGACAGGGGCATGGTTAGAGGCTGGAGAAGTGGGCCAGAGAGCTGCTAGAGGAGCATAACGATGCAGGAGGCACTTGAGATGGAGGATTGCTGGGAGGAAGCCACAAAACAGACATGGTGTCAAGCTTGAACAATCAGTATATTTGATTAATTGGCAAACTGCATTCTGTTCTGGATAATAAAGCTTGCATTGTACTTTGATTCCATTTTACAAAGTGGAAACTGAAAAAGGTCATATAGCAGCCTGCTACGAAAATGAGAATATAAGAACCTAGGAATTGCCTTGCTGGGTCAGGTCAAAGGTCTGTTTTATTCAGCACTCTGGCTGAGGATCTGGCAAGGTACTTTAGGCATGCCCATTTGTTTTTGCTTTTGTTTTTACTTTGAATTTCAGCCCTTCATGTTGTATTGCAATCTACTTTGAAAATGTCCCTTTCTTTCAAAGGCAATATGCTTTGTGTATATGTGGGGGCAGGGTACACTTCAGCAAGTGTAAAGCCTTGTCCTTGCAGAAAAGGCTGAATTTCTAGCAATGATTAGTTTAGAGGCCTGGGAAAAGAATAAACAGGACAAAGAAATTATAGTATAATCCCTGTTAATAGTTTTTTCTGCATTTGCATAAGAAACATTAAAAAGTTGTATGAGTGCTTATGATTCATTTTAGCAGTAGACTTTTATATCTAGCTTACATTTTTTTAAAATGTAGGTATACTTTAAAAAAAATAGAAACAATGTGGATTTCAGTTTAGATCAATATTTTGTAGTACTTGCATTGAGTACATGGAAACAAAGACATCCTTTATTAGTAGCTTAGTTTCTCAGGGATGCCTTCATTCTAATTAAGAAACCATTTTTATTTCTCATTTTCCATCTGAAATTGGTAGATTCCCCTAGGATTTGCTTGGAGAAAAATAATTGCAGGTGAAATTTTTGACATAGTGCCTTTTATCACAGTTCTGTGAAGGCCATATTCTTTAATAATTGCAAAGATTCTGAGCGTTTTAAAAACTTTGTTATACCTTGTGTACAAATTTAATATTACTCAAAATAATTGATACTTTTAAAGACATTTTAACTTATAGTATATAGAGGCTGCAATCCGATGAGCTGTTTGATCCAGTGTCATTGATATTCCCTTCCAAATTTAAGCATCTGTCTCCCGTTCCCCAGTCGTCGGCACTCTGTTCTCAGCAGTCTTCGAATCAGAGTTATTTGACATCAAGGAATGTTTGGTCCTTCTCACACCACATCTCTGGAAGTCTGATCAACCCATCACCCTCTCAAGCTGTTTGAGAAATCTGAATGTTCCCTTCCGGTTTGGGGCTTCTTCTTTTTTTTGAGGCAGTTAGCAAGGGGCGCATAACTGCATATTTGCATCATGGCTATAAAGCACTGCATGTGCATTTATTTTTTACAGACATCTCTCTCTCTCTCTCACACACACACACACACACGCTTCTCAAAGCTGTGCTTTTCTTTTAAAAACTTCCAAAGCACAGTTTCAAAACACTTTCCACACACTGCATTACATATCCCTGCAGCCTCCTCCAGCAATCCCATTGACCATCAACCACCTCCATCCTGCCAGGAATTTGAAGTACTCGCTTATATGCATGCTCAAAAGAGAAATAATTTTAAAAGCTGCCTGGCTGCCCTACTTTGTGGCTGCTGTGTGTGATCGTTCAACCACAGGGTGAGCACACGTTGAAGTCGGTTAAGGGTTAAATGTTGGATCAAAACTCTCTGCTACAAAAAACCTGGATTAATTAGATGTGGGGCCAGACCGTGATAAGTCTGTCATCTGACCACAGCCAGAAAATACCATACCAGTTAATTTGGTGTGTGTTTCCATGAACTCTGTCAAAATCATGTGTAAATTAATTGCTATACTGTACCCACAATACTCCAAGTTCTTGTAATTTATGAGTAAGTACAGACTTTGTATATATGAAGGTGTTGTGCTTGTGTTTGGAATATTTTTATTACTGACTTCCTACAGTTTCCTCTTACATTTTTCTCTAAATAAAACGCAGCATAAACACTTGTTTAGAAGTATCAAATCTGGATGATACTAATTAAAAGAGCTTGACACTCTTAGTTCTGGTCTTGTAGTGCTGGGTTTTTGGGGGGGGATTTGGCAGGTGTGCATTTCTAAGGCCACATATTATTATATCTCCATTATCTCTTTAATTATAGTTGCCTTTAAGGTCTTGGGCAAGAAAGTCAGCAGCAGGGTACCAACTGGCAGGTACATCAGTTTCAGAGGGTCAGCTGTGTCCTGGCCCCTTAATTAAAAAAAGCAATAGTTTGTATGTGTGTGCTCTAAACTTTTGTCGCCATTTCTTCTAAAGGATTGAGATTAGAGACAGTGTAGTTTTATTTTGAAAACTAGAAGCCTGAGGCCAAGGAATTGGTTAATTTCACATTTGATTTGAATGAAGTTTCTATTGACAAACAATGCTGCAGAGATAGTAGAAGCTACAATGAACAGGATCTTTCACCATGGGACAGAGACGGTGTTGGTCACCCTGACAGATGATCACCGCAGAAAGCTGGATTGAGGTGAATCAGCGCTGCTGTTGTTACTTGACCTCACAACAGCATTTGACATGGTTGACTACAACTTACTGACCCACTGCCTCACTGACATGGGAGTCCATGGGGTAGCCTTGAAATGGCTACCCCATGGACTCATTTTTCCTTGGTTGGGGACAGAGGGTGGCACTGGGGGGTTCCTCAGGGGGCAATCCTCTCCCTGATGTTATTTAATATCTATATGCACCCCCTTGCCCAGCTAGTGTGGAGTTTTAGGCTGGGATGTCATCAATATACTGGTAACACCCAGCTATACATGTTAATGGATGGCCACCCAGATACCACCCCACATAACTTGGCTGTGAGTTTGGGGGCCGTGATAGGATGGTTTAAAAAGAACTAGCTGAGACTGAATCCAGCAAAGACAGAGGTCAAAGTCAAATAGTCAACTTCTTCTCTCTTCTCCCTTCACAAAAGTTGGACAGAGAACACCTTAGTTCCCTGAACATCTGAGTTTCTGTTTTGCCACACCAATTGGTGCCCAAGGCTTTGTTAAAAAGGTAAAGGCTTCCTCCCTTGCTTGAAAGCTGTCCGAAAACTTTTCTGTGGTCATGTGGTTGGCATGACTAAATGCTGAGGGGCACGGAACAGTGTTACCTTCCCACCGAAGTGGTACCTATTTCTTGCAATTTCTTGCTTTCAAACTGCTAGTTGGCAGGATGGGGGCCAGAGATGGAAGCTCACTCTGTCACACAGTACTAAGGTCTCAAACTGCTGAGCTACCAATCTTCTGGTCTGCAGCTCAGCGTCTTATTAAAATCCAAAATAGAAAGTTAACATACAGGTCCTGTATGCTTGGACATAACCCCACTGAGCTGGAGGGGGCTTACTTCAAAGTATATGTGGCTGGAATCATAGCCTTAAAGTGCCTCTATATGTGTGCCATTATATATGTGCACTTGAGTACATAGCATACAGGAGAAGCTTGACAGAATCACAACTGCAGTAAACTGTACTCAAGAGAAATCCCATTCTGTCAGGGGCATCGAGTTTTCAAATTCCCGGGGGGGCTCTTTAGGAACGATGTCCCCGCCTCCTCCACCACCTCTCCCACCACCTGGCCACTCCTCCCTCTTTCCCTCCCCCTCCCTCTCTCTGGGGGCCATCCGGGCAACTGCCCAGCGTGATGGCATCACCCGGAAGTGATGCCATCATGCTGGGCACGTTGCTGGGGCAATGCTCTGGCAATCGCCCTGAAACTCTATTGTGCCATAGAGTTCCGGGGCGATTGCTAGAGCATCGCTCCGGCAACGTGCCCAGTGAGATGGCGTCACTTCCAGGTAACGCCATCACGCTGGGCATTCATCCGGATGGCAGAGAGGGAGGAGTGGGTGCAGGGGAGCCAGGCGGGGGGGAGAGAGAGGCTCTTACAGCGGTGGAAGTGGGTGGGCCTAGGAAGGGCCCTGGAAGGTGGGGAGGCATGGCGGGGAGGTGCGGTAGCAGCCACTCTGTTTTGCTGGGGGGGCTCAGTCCCCCCTGGAAAATTTTGAGGGTGGCCTGAGCCCTTGAGCTCCCCTGCAGTTGACGCCTATGCATTCTATCTTATAATAAATCCATGCTGTGTTCGTGACATTTATTCATATGCTGACTTTTGATCCCAGGAAGGCCATCCAGGCAGTTCACAGTAAATTGTGGTTTTAAACACCCACCAAAAAACTGTTTTTAATAGAATACAGTCTAACAAAAAGAATGACAAGAATAGTTTAGTTATTGATGGCCAGGAATCCTGTAGCACAAGATGTCCTCAGTGATCCTGCTAAACATTTTAAGGGAATTAGTTGCTATTTATTTACTTATTTGCATACTTCACAGACTCAAGGTGAATTACTTGATAGCCTCCTCAAAGACCCCCAAACAGGCATCTCAGCCAAAAGAGATCTCTTTGTCCATTGATCTGCTTTCTGATGAATACTGAACAGGGCTGCATTTGATGACCTGTGTAAATGGGGAGGCTCTCATAGGAGGAAAATATAGTGGCTTATTGCAGAATCCATGTTTGACCCCAAAACAGCCCCATCCTTCCTTGGTGCCCACTTGGTACCATGGCACAGATGATTCATGCAGGCAAGCTAAGTTTCTTTCTCTTCCATATGAGAGCTGTGCTACGTGTGCAGATTTCGTCTCAAAGTTGAAGGAAGCTTTTTATTTAAAAGCCTTTAGCTTTGATTTGATGCTTACCAGCAAAATTCTTTTGTCTCATGGTACTCTGTCATGAGCATTTATCCTTCAAATAATGGCTGCACTTCCTAAATAATATCTATTCTTGAGAAATGGATAAATTCAGGACTTTAATGGCCAATTTGGAAATTAACAATCTGCGTAAAAGCCTTAGGGTATTTGTTAACTTATAAATATTTATATTTCAAAGACATAAGTAATTATGCTTGAAATTACCCAAAAGCAGTGAGGTGTTAGAAAGTGCTCAGAACATGGGAGTAATTCGTTAACAGCTATTATGCATTTTATCTCATTTAAACAAAAAGAATATATCTGTGGAATGCACACATAAAACATAATATTTCCCAGAAATGATTTTAAATCTTGATATTCAGATCTTGAATGAGGAAAAATATTTTACTTAATAGTTCATGTTTTCTTACTGAATAACCAAAAAATGTAAATAAAGGAGCTAAAAAATAAATGGCATCCTGGGTTAGAAAGTTCTTTGGAAGATATTTAATAGGGCATCTAAATCTTGGTGTATTTTCCCACCATATTCAGTTGTTCATTTGATATAAATCAAACTGGATGTGTAGACAGTAAACTTGATGTGATGAGCAATCTTGGCATGTGATGGGGTATGTACGTATAAACAGAATTTATTCAGTAACTGATGGGAGAAAATGTGTGTGAAGTTAAATGCTGTGATGTGTTCATGGATAAAACCCTTATTAGTGCTAATTTATTCATTTATAAATATTACATTGTTTGGGACGAGTAATCCAACCTGTTTTTCCATGAAGAAAACTCAATGGAAATTCAAGACCTCTAAGGAAATTGTTGGACTTCATGTATCATTTCCACATAGAAATGCTCACACGATTGCTTTTCCATTCCTAAACAACAACTTTTGTAGGGTAGTGGTTTCAAGAGAAGCACTTCTAAAATGTCAGCCACCTTCACAGAGATTGGTGTAGAGCTAAATTTTCCCATTAACTACAGTAGATATTTGAAACAGGACTATTTGCCATTTAATGAACTTAATAAGTTGTAGCTTTCCATGACTCATCTGAGAACAAGCAGGTGCAGAATGGGGTAGGGTAATGTTCTGCTAAATTAAGCTGCTGTCGCTTACAGACAGCATTGAGAATCAATTTCTAAATAAACCTTTATGGTAATCAAACATCAAGTTTACCCTGCTTTATTTTATCTCTCCATCTTACATGTTAACAAATGCATGTGGTCATTAAAAATAAATCTTCTATGCAAGTATTAAGAACCATTGCTTGCCACATGGAACGCCCACATCCCATATTTACATGAAAGGAAGATCACCCTGAGTATAAGATTCTGCTGCCTTTTAAAAAAGAAAAAGTTCTACAAGATTTTTATTACTGTACTTAACCGTAACTTGTGTGAATTTAAACTACCCTCTATTTTTCTTGATGGCACTCCTGGGGGAAAAATAAGCTAGTCTTCCTTTCAGGTAAACAGGTAGTTTTCTAAGCTTTGTGAAATATATATAGAGTATTCCTGTCACTGGCCTTTGATCTATCAAGATCGGAGAATTTCTTTTTAAGAAAAAGATGAAGGGTAACAGTACAAACAGTTAATTAGAAAGCTTATTTAGGTTTTTAACACCATCATAATCCATTGCTCTTTCATGGGTAGGAGTAGAAAGAGCCTTTTAACTTCATTGATTAAGGGAAAAGTTCCCTACTGGATGCTCTACTAGCGGATTAGGACAACGTATTTATCAGGTTCTGGTCATTAAGTGTACCCTGTTATCATTATCAATAACTTCTGTACAGCAATAATAACAGTGAAGATTTAAAAAGAACATCAAAGAAAAATCGAAACCAACAAATGCTTTAGCCACTCATAGCTTTAGAATTCATTTTCACTTCTGAAGGTTATGTAAATTATTCTGTTTTCTGAAAACTGGTAGACCTTTAAATTACACAGTAGTCATTATGCATATTACATATGATAATGGACCTAAAATAATCAGCTGAATGGGAGACTTTTTCTGGCTCCAATGTGTAAGCTCTGTCTCTAAGTGTTTAAAATCCTAGCTTAGGAGAGAGTCCCAGAAAATCATTTCTGAAAAATCCAGAAAAATTCTTTTTCAGCTTTTCCTGAAACAGAATTTATTATGGTAGAAAACATCCTGCTGCCTCCGCGTATTCTTCATGTCAAAATGGCCAACTTTTGTTCCGAATGATATAAGAACAGTGGAGTTGATACTTCCTTTGGATAATGTTTTTCTTGTACTCCTTGAAATAAGAAAAATACTAAAGAGAATGTATCTCTCTGATGGTAAACTGCTAAGTTTATCATATATCTCAACAACTGACTTCTCGAGTAGGAGACACTTTTCTCATGCTTGTATACAGTAAGGCATAGGTGTCAACTACAGGGGGGGGCTCGAGGGCTTGAGCCACCCCTGAAATTTCCCGGGGGGGACTGAGCCCCCCCCCGGGGAAATGGAGCGCCCACCACCGCAAGTCCCTGGGCCCTTCCTAGGGCTTCCGCGCCACCACCGCCGTCTCTCTCTCTCTCTTCCCCCCCCCCCCGCCGGCCTGGCTGCCTCCATCCGTCTGTCCGTCTTTCCCTCCCTCAGTCCATCCAGGGGCGATCTAAGCAAATGCCCAGCTGGCCCCTGGACGGATGGAGGGAGGGACGGAAGCAGGAATGGCCAGGCGGGGGGAGGCAGCGGCAGTGGGGATGTGGTCCCAGTGTGCGCGCGCGTTTTGCGCATGCACACAAGCCCCTGCCCCCACCGGGGAATTTAAAACTTGACGACCCTGCAGTAAGGATCATTCATAGTGGGATATTTTTTACATTTCATATGTTAAGGAATAATTTTGTCACCTTTTAAGCTAATGCTTTAACTGTTAAAGTGAAACTACGGGGTTCCTTGAAGCCTTTGCTCAGGCCTTGCTGGCCTGTGTATGACAAGGGTTGCCTCTTGCAAACCGGTTTGCTTTGATGGAATCAGCCCAGAGGAGTCCCTCCTCCTCACCCCCCAGGAATTTTGTCATCTCTCTTTTTTTCTCCCCCTGGCCAGGTCAAAGAAACTTTTCCTGAAGTCTCCAGGAAAAGTCTTTTCTAAGGTGTTCAACCGCCAAAACTCTTGTTTCCTGCTAGGTGTCACCTGTCTAGGTGGAAGGTTGTGTGTGTGTGACTTGAGCATCTTACTATGTCTAGCCAGGCTTACCATTTGCATTTCTGAAGCCTTGGTGGGCGAGGTTGGTGAGCAATTGAGTAACCTGTACTCTGCCAAGAAACTCAAGGTGAAGGTTTTCCTTAGTTTTGCTTAGTGAAGGTTTTGCTTAGTTCAAACCTCCAAAGTAAAATGCATCTCTCCACACCTTTTAAAAGGGATGTGTTTAACCTCCATATAGTGAGATAAGAAGGGGGGGGGGGGAGATGCCTTGGCAGTTATGATGTTGGAAGAAGTCCAGGGATCTTCATAGCTAGGAAGAAGGGGAAAAGATGCTCTTTGTCAGGACAGGGCATTCTATACGACTACAGGCACCCCTTTTAGAGTACATTTGGGACTTCAAGTAGTATGTATATTGTTTAAACAGCAGTTTTTGTGTTTTTATTCCTCTCTCACTTTGACTCATCTTTTATTGAGAACAGGAATCACAGAATCACAGAGTTGGAAGGGACCATACAGGCCATATAGTCCAACCCCCTGCTCAATACAGGATCAGCCTAGAGCTGGGGTGTCAAACATAAGACCCAGGGGCCAGAACCAGCCCATCTAGGACTCTTATGCAGTCCATGAGCAACTAGTGCAAGGGAGGGAAGAGGAGACTGCTCAGGGGGAGTGGGTGGAGCCACTCCAATTGTGGCTTCAGTGGAACAACCTTGTCTGCAGCAGACAAGCAGCATGGGAGCGTCTGCCCAGTGCTGCACTGCTGGCTTTCCAGTCTGCCCATGCGAGTTTTCCTCCCAGCCCATGAGGCTTTGCAGTAAAGATACACCAACTTGGAGATTACCAGCTGCTGTCCTTAATACAGTTTGTATCTCCGGTACCTGGCATTATTTTTTATGGCACACGTGGCCTGGACTGACAAAGTGACATTAATGTTAGATCTGGCCCTTGTAACAAATGAGTTCAACATCTCTGCTTTAACACATTCAGAATTCTTACATTCAAAACAATCCTGTTGTTTTATTACAGATTTTAATAGCTATTGAATAGCAGGAAAAAGTATACTGGCTGTCTGCATTTTTTCAGTGGCTTGCAGCAATGATTCTAGGTTTAGTTGTAGCTGCTTGTTTTATATTCTTTACTAGGAATAAGGCCCGTTGTGGAAATAAATACAACGGGCTCTAGAAAGAGGCTCTGGGAGAGTGCCCCAGCCCTGGGGACTCAGTGTCAATTTGCTGTGGTGACCTCAGCAGGGTATAATGACACAGAGTCCACCATTTTCTCCAGGGGAAGATCTCTACCATCTGAAGAGCAGTGGTAATTCAGTGTGATCCCCATCCCTCCCCTGGACATCGGCAACAATGGTTCCCCAAGAGGGAATGGGTGGTCTGAAGGGTGGAGTCTATGGCATTGAACCTGTCTGAGCTCCCACCCCTGCTAAAACCTCACCCTCTCCAGTGTCCACCCCTCAAATCTCCAGGAATTTCCCAACCTGGAGATGGCAACACTACCTCCCAGCCAACTGTCAATGTATTGTTATCTGCCCCCTGGCTTCAGCTTTCTATCTCCTCCCCCCTAGAGAACAGTTGTAATTCTGAGTGATCTCCAGTCCCCACCTGGAGATTGGCAACAATGGTTCCCTGTGAGGGATTTGCTAGCTTGGAGGGTGGAATCTATGGCATTGTACCTGTCTGAGGTCCCACTCCTCCTCAAACTTCACAGTCTCCAGGCTCCATCCCTCAAATCTCCAGGAATTTTCCACCTGGAGTTGGCAACTCTATCTCCTTCCCAGCCAACATTAACCTCACTTTTCAACTTTCCATCTCCCCTCCCCCGCAGCCTTCACTGTGCTCTGAAGCCCCGATTGCTATGTCACATTGGCTGTCATAAGGGGTCCATCTCAGCAGGATATAAGGACATAGAGTCCCCCATTTTCTCCAGGGGAACTGATCTCTGCCATCTGGAGTGCACTTGTAATTCTGAGTGATCTCCAGCCCTTGCCTGGAGATTGACAACCATACTTTCCCTAGTGGAAAAGTAGTCTTTCTCTGCAATGGGGACCGAAGCAGCTGACATAATTCTCCTCTCCCCCTTTTGACTTGCACAACCCTGTGAGGTAGGTTAGGCTTAAAGTCTGTGACTGGCCCCAAATTACCCACTCAGCAGGAACCTGGGTCTAGCAGATCCTGCCCTGAAGCGCTTACTGCTACGCCTAGGGTACCCAACCTCCAGGTGGAGCCTGAAGATCACCAGGTATCACAACTGAACTCCAGACAACAGATCCCCCCCCCCCCGAGATAATGACTGCTTTGGAGGGTGTCCTCTATGGCATTCTGTTCAGCTGGCCCCAATGAGTTTTCTCCCAGAGTCCAACAAACGTGTGGAAAGGGGCTTTCAGAGAAGCAAGCTTGGTTGCCTAGCAACGGGCACTGAGGGGACCGTATTAGTGCCGGTTCCCTAAGGGAACATATTGGCCCTTTCACACAGAAACGTGCCTCTCCCGTTGGGGAAGCGTTCCTGAGCCAGTTTACCTTGAAACCTCCTCCCAAGCGTCCTTCAGTTCTTTGTACCGGTCCTGAAGCGCTATGGGGTGCTGTGTGAAATGCCCCCTATTTCTGACAGTTTATTCTGACAGTTTATTCTGGGCACGCTAGCAGTGTGTGGGGGAGGGGGTTATGGTGAAAGTCCATTGTCTTTTCACTGAGAAAAGCAGGCCACTGAGGGGACAGTTAGACCCATCTGGCAGTGGGAGGAGGAGAAGAGTGGATCCTTCCCCTTCGCTGGCTCCCTCCAAACTGAGGCCGGGACGCTGGCCAGTGGCTCTGTGGGCGGGACTGAGGCAAAGCAGGGAGAGAATGCAGCCAGTGGCTAGGGTCCCCCTTTTGAATGGCAGTCCGTCCAGCCTACTAATTTTGGCGCCCCATGGAATCTTTCCCCTTGGAATCTTAAAACGGCTTTATATAATAGGAAAGATAGTGTCTGAGGGCTACAGTTGTGCTTTGATAAGTCATATTTCTGTTGTAATATGGGAATTACTCATATTACATCTGAGGTTGACTTTTCTTCATGTACCTATCATACCTAATGCAGCAAGTTCTCTTGTTGCCAATCTTTCATCTATGTTAATAGAGTATCATTTCCGATCATTTAAATGGGTATGCCAGAATTCCAAACAAGTGGTGTGGCAACTGTGTTTGTGTTCCTGGAAACAAAAATAAATGTACTTTTTAGGCATAGTGTGTTTTTAGTGAACATATAAAAAATTATGGGCCTCTGCCGTGGCAGAAGACCAAGCTATTCAAAACAGTCGCTGAAGTCAGACATCCCAACAGTCATCTGTATGATCAAGGAAAAATCATAATGTGTTGCTGTGCTTGGGTTGCATACAGCACTAGTTTGAATGGAGGAAATAAACCCTCTTTGCCCAGGACCCTCATTTGGGTGTCCTGGCAAAATGGTGTTTCATTCAAGGTTTCCAAAACCAGGAAGATGTCAATTACACTGTGGAGTGGGAATAGACACAAGTGTGGTAGCAAATCAGATTTGTTTCTGTCACCAGTCAGAAGATACAAGTATCTGTGCTTTCTCTGGCTGTACTTGAAATTTTGTATCAATTAATTGCCAGGTCTGGGTTGGAAAATACTTGGGAACTTTAGTGGTGGATCCAGGAGAGGAGAGGGTTTGGGGAGGGGAAGGGCCTCAGCATGGTACAATACCAGAGTCCACTCTTCAAAGCAGCCATTTTCTCCAGAGGAACTGATCTCTGTCAGCTGGAGATCAGTTGTAAAAGCGGGAGATCCCCAGCCGCCACCTTGTGCACTTGTGTTGAAAAGCTGTAAGGATAGGTAATCTCTGTGCTACTTCCCATTACTCTTCTGACAGTGCTTAAAGCAACTATTTCCAGTGGCATGCTTAAAATAATATGCTGCCAAAACCAGCACACACTCCACTTCCCATTTTTCCATATTTTCTTGAAGCATACAACAATTGCAAGTGAATGAGGGGAGTTTCAAAGGCTTCTGCAGTCTCCCAGGAAGGAGATGTTCATATTGTCTGCACTAAGCAGTCTGAAAAGAGCACAGGTTCTTGCAGTGAGTGCAGATGTGTCCTTATTGGAGAAATTGTTGGTTTCAGTGCTTTTGCCCTTACATTTTAATCATTGCCAGCACATTGATATCACACTCCATAAACCTCTAAATTGATTTGACCTTCATATGGCACTATCCTCATAGGAATCATTTATTAGTGAGTGCTCCTTCAGTTAAAGAGCAGTTGTCAAGGCAAATGGCAAAAACACCTTCTTCTTTTTTTGGTGTGGCCATTAAATGCAGCTTTTCCTAACGTTTAGAGTACATGCTTTTCAAGAAGGACTTGTCCTTAAAAAATTAAAAACTCGATTTATGACTAAACATTACAAAAATGGCATTTGAATAATCAGTGTATCTGATTCTCAGCACATCTGTGGATACTTAGATGCAGAGACTGAAGTAATGAACAGACAAGACAGACTCCTACAAACCTGAGAAAAGCCCCAGGTTTGCAGAAAAATTTGAAATCTAATATATTGAGGGGTGTGTGTGTGAAACTTAGTTGTTGCTGACTTCCGATGTTGCTGTTGTACTTTCAGATACCTCCCAAATGCTTAAAAATGACCCTGTGGTTTGCACTAAGCACGGTGGTACTATCTTCAGCCTATCAGTGATGTTTGTTTTGCTCTTGCTTTAGATTAGATACATCCAGACAAGTCTTATAGCTCTCCTTTGTACCTGAACTCCCCTCCCACCCATCTTTATATACCAAAAATGAATATTAGAGTTCACTGTAAAGGGAAAGAAAAGTATTTTCTGAGGTCTAGGCTTCTTGTTGCATTGTGGATCCATGATCATATTGTTTGATATGCAGTTTAGCTTTAAAAAGCATATCTAGGAAGGGTGTAACTTGGACTGAGGATATAGCACTGGTTAGGGGAAAACTTCTTTCTTGCCCCGAAGTACCATCCTCGTCTCCCTCCACCTCTAACTGCTGTTGATTTTGGTGATACTTTACCATGTCACTCTCCAAATCAGTCCACATCTTCTGTATTATTTTGTCTTCCTCAGATATGATTATTGCTGTGCAACTCATGAACTAGCACACCCAGTGCCTACCTTCTTGGTTTATTAATTCATTAAAATATTTATACTACTCCTTTCCTCTTGGCTCAAGATGGTTTCTAAGTCACTGCCCTTTTTGCCCACTTATACACTGAAAAACCTTTCTGTAAACTACGTGAACGTGTATAAAACAAAACATTGTTTCATGTGCATGTACTGCCACGGGTAAGAGAGCTGCACAGCACAGTTACATGCAGAGAAGAGTATACATGCGAATGTTGCATGTGGTCACCTGCATATGATTTAGATGTTTTACACCTACATGAGCTTTACTAGTTGGATTTTTTGGGTGCATCATTTTCAGGTGTTTGGTTGGGGGGGGTGTAGCATTAGCAAAAGAAGATTATTATTATCTTCAGGTTAAAAAGTCTAACAGTTTATCAGTGAGAAGAAGGCAAACACTCTCCTCCATCCCTTCCACAGCAGCTTCCATTACAGTTTTGTAGATGCCCTTTGACAGAGCGATCTTTAACATGCTCTTTAATGGAGTAATCCTGTGCCATGCCTGTGCCACAGTGCTGGTTCTTTTTCTATGAAGATAAGTTACGGGCAGCCAGCAGAAGAATTTGGTGGGTTCACAGTGTTTTCTGAGCATAACTGTGGTAATGCCCATAGCAACTGTGCCCCTGCAGTCAGTGGAGGTGTTGTGTAGAGTGGGTAGCACTGTGATGGACAGGGCAGCCAGAACCAATCAGGGGTCATGTGGCAAGGGGGTAGGGTCAAGTGTCCCATCTCAGGCAGGGCGTGGAGGGGGGGGACACAGGAGTTCAGCTTGTTGTCAATAGCACCCCCCACCCCCTTAAAGGGACCAACTCCTGTTAGCAGATCAGGCACCTGACAGTGGGGAAGGGGTTTGAGCTCTTTGCCCCATGGACATCCACATCTGCCTCAGTGCCCAAACAGAGCACAGGGTCCTCAAAGGGTGGAATGGGAAGGGAAGGTTGTCGTTGCCACCCTATGTATTTGCAGGTGGAGCTGCCAGACCCACCACTGACACGCCCTGTTCTCTGCCAAGCATTGGAAACAGGTAAATGACAGAGCATTCCTCCCCCCCCCCCCCCCCCCGATCTCCCACGAAACTTTCCTGGGATCTTTTCCCATGGCATGTCAGGGGACATGGTACTGTGAGGCCATGGCTTGTGCCACCCCTGCATGAACTCAATGCTTGGCTTGAGTGGAGGAGGTGCTGTCATGGCACCCAGCCTCAAGCGAGGGGAATGGGGGAGCAAGTTTGGGATCCTTGCCCTTGCTTACCTGTCAGTGCGTGTTGCCCCTTTGGGTCAAGCCTCCAAAGGTGGGGTACCTTTTAGAGTTCTGAAATGGGAGAGGTCAGCCACAGAGTATGGACTTTGCTCTCCTTCTTGGGTATTAGCGCTAACCACTTGCCTTGTAGTGCTAGGTGCCCTCTCTGTGCTTTCCCCACCATCAAAGTACCTTGCTGCTTGCTTGTCCACACAGCAGGGAACTCTTAGACAGAGTCTTGTGCTGTACATCCTAACTACTGAGTTGTAAGATACCCTGCTGAAGTTTTTGTAGGGTGTGATGGGGCCACCATTGGGTGCTGGGGAGGGGGCTTGGCCACCCTGGGTGGGGAGGTGATTGGCTGAGCCTGTAGTAGGCATCCTGAGTTCCTCCGAGTTTAATTGGCATTGCTGCAGTGATGCGGGAGGGGAACAACTTGATTTTTCAGTTCAGTTGGTGCGTATATGCCATGCCATGTTTTTTGCTGGCATAACTTTCTGCCTCTGGCAGGGTGTGCTCCCTGGCTGAAAAGGCTCAAGGAGCCAATTAACTCTGGCCATGCCCCCAAAACTGCCCACAATAGTGCTGGCACAGGGACCTACATCTCAGTTGCATCAACAGGTGGCTGCTGTGGGCCTCTGCTGGTGCCCAAAAGTGATGGAGCAGCATTGGTAGCCTGTGTCTTCATAATTGGCCCTTGTATTGGTGTATCTTGGACATATGCCAATGCAAAGGTCAGTTGGCTCCCTGAGCACTTTCATCACCCCTTAGGATTATGCTGTATGTCTGCTGAATGCTAACACGAAGAACATTTATGCCTTTTTGCCAGAATATCTAGGAGCAGAAGTACATAGAAACAGAGATATTTGCACAGTGCCCAATAGACTCCCATATCTGCAAGATTTTCCAATCTTTGTGATGCAAACAGTATTTGCTTTGCCAGGAAGCACGACGAGGGAATGCTTAAAAGTTTCTGATGAGAATGTAGCATTCTTTGTATATGGAGACACTTGGTCTGATTCTGCTCCAGGGCTTCTGTCTTGATATGCTGTGTTTTTCGGTATTGATGCAGAGTACTTCTGCATTTGTATTCTATACTGTTCCTGTCGCAGGCAGACTGCTGTCTCTGAGGGGAAGAACAGCAGTGTGCTGACAAACATGCAGACCCAAGAACCATGAATGCCCCTCTAGAAGGAGGATGGAGGGGCAGGGGAAGAAGGTGAGAGAGATTGAGAGCAAGACGGAGTTGAGGGCAAGAGCCACCTATAGGTACCAGTTTGGAATCCAACAATGATGAAAGGGTCCAGACAGAAGTGTCAACTTTTAGAAATCCCGGGGGGGGGGGCAGGGGCTCTTATGTCCCTGCCACCTCTCCCCCCCTGGGCCTGGCCTGGCCACTCCTGCCTCCGTGGGGCCAGCTGGGCGAATGCCCAGCATGCTGGCGTCACTTCCGGGTGACGGAGGCAGGAGTGGCCAGGCCAGGCCCGGAGGGAGAGGCAGTGGCTGCTGGCAGGCAGGCGAGCAGGCAGGCAGGCAAGCGAGTGGGCCTGTTGGATGCTCCGTTTTGCCGGGGGAGGCTGAGCCCCCCCGGGAAATTTGGGGGGCTTGAGCCCCCCCGTAGTTGATGCCCATGGGTCCAGATGATTGGTCAGCAGATAAATCCAAAACATGGAAAAGCATGACCATATGTATCAGATGGAGACACCAGCACCTTGGATTCACATGTCTTTAAAGGAAGGAGTGATTTATGCTATTCAGGAGCTTGAAAAACAAAGACTTTTTAGTCTACTGGTCTACTTTTCCACTTCATAGCTCTATCAAGATTCCTTGAAGATAAAACATTCCAGGAATATAGTCTAAACAGTGTCTAGAACATTTGCATCAAGCTTTTGTATTGTACTCGCACCTTTATCTACTGGCTTTGTCTATGTTTATGTCATGTACTTTGCATAAAGATGATTGTTAAGAAATCTGCACTATAAACATTATAAAGAGTATAACCAAGTGTGTTAAAGTAATAGAATAGTGGTTTTCTTCGGTGACCTTATTTTGCTTTTCCCATAAGACAAGAGTAGCTGAAGCAGGCAAAAGTTCACTTTGGAGAAAGATTTTGCCTCCAGTTATAGGGCTAAAACAGTAGTGGCTTGGGAACCAAGAAGGCTGGGACTGGATATTGTGTTTCATGCACCCAGATAAAGGAAAACTGAGGATGATTCCAGCTTGGAGGGGGCAGAGTTCCAAAAATTCAGACCTTGACATAGGAAATGGAGTGTAGGTGCCCGATTCCAAAAAAAGTCCCACTGATGACATTTGAAAGTCCTTGGTTAATGCTCTGAAGGCTGGAGAACTGACACATACATAGTTTTGTGTTGTATTACACTCAGTAGCAGGGGCGTTGACTTTTGTAAATTCCGGGGGGGGGGGGGTGGCGGGAATGCTTTAGCGCGCACGCAAAGCATGCGTGCCCGCTGGGGCGATGTCCCCCCTACACCAGGAAACTTCCGCGCCTCCCAGGGCCCTTCCGAGGCCCACCAGCCGCTGCTGCCGGGGCTTCTCTCCCCCCTCCACTCCTTCCCTCTCTCTTCACCAGAAAAAGAGGGAGGGAGAGGGAAGGATGGAAGAGTGGCCAGGCGGGGGTGGGAGGCACTGGCAGCAGTAGCTGCCGGCCTCGGAAGGGCCCCGGGAGGCGCAGCGGCAGGCGCTATGTTTTCCGGGGGGGGGGGCTCAGTCCCCCCCTGGGAAATTTTGGGGGAGGCTTGAGCCCTCGAGCCCCCCTGTAGTCTACGCCTATGCTCAGTAGATAAGCATGATCTTTCATACTTCTCCTGTAGGCAAAGACCCTGAGCTAGAATTTAATGGGCTAAAATCCGGGGGGTGGGGACACACATATTTTCCTATGAATGAGCCAGCTCACAGGCCTTCAATAACTTCACTGTGCAGAAGAGAACATTTATCTGGCTGACTATTACTGATCAGTTGTATCCTCAAATCTCACCTGGGGTAAGTCAAATGGCAGATAATGCTGTATGTACTAGAACTATTCCAAGTGTACAGGCTCATAAGCTGTGGGAAGGGTTGTAGTGATCCACTTCTCTCTTTTACATTACATTTGCTGCTAGCTGCGCCACCAACATACCCAATAAAACTCTTAGACTTAACTCCAGGCACAAATCAGCCCTAAGCTGATAAAGAACCTGAGGTGGGAGAGCTTGTTGAAAGAAACATTTTGGTTGAAGATTGGGAATAAACTTGTTAGGGAAGTTAGAGTCCTTTTGATTTATTTGCCACTTGTAAACCTTCAAACTGTGCAATTGTGTCTTCCTGTAAGCCTACTTCCTTCCAATTTCCTTTCAAGTGTCCCCAGAACAGCTGGTGATCAAAAGGCAATCTGTTTCTTTCTTTGTGTACCTCATATGTTTGTTCTCCCCCATCCCCTGAGAAAGTTTGATTTCTTCCCCAGTTATGGTTAAGTGAAATTTGGCAGTAACCAAAGCTCTGCAGTTATCATTTATGTGGGGAGCTGATCAGCTGTAGTGACTCAATGAAGATTACTTATTATGGCCACACTACTCAACAAAAATATGATGGTAAAAACATATCGTAATGTTGGTTTCAATCAATATTAGACGCTTGCTTCCTAGATGGGTGCAGCTGCATGTAGTAAAACTGCAAAGTGATCAAAATAGTACAGTACAATGTTGTTTGAATTATACCATGACACTACTATGTTCTGTAGTGTACTTAATGTAACATTACATTTTATTTGTGCTATAGAGAGATTTAGCAAAAAGAGTTCAGGAGAATGGAATATTCCATTTTAGACTTTTTAAAATGTAGCATTTTTTTGCCGACCACATCTCTCCAAACCTGTGTTTTCAGGATTCTAGAAGAACTGTTTTCTTAAAATTCTAGGTTTCATACAGTTCTAACACTTTGAGTCTTTTAAAATGTTGAACTTTGCTGTGCATTGGCAATATATCTATAACTTCTTGCCCCTTCAGACACAACTTCTTGCCCCTTTCAGGGCATGCCAGAATTTAGGTATAGTCCCGACTATACAGTCATCACAGGGAGACTTCTGTTTCATGTGACACATTTTCATTTATACACATTCTCACATGCATTTGCCCCTTTGAGTTGGTAGCTTACCACTTCAGGAGTCCACATCAAGAATTCACTGATGATTTCACATGATCTTTTTAGCCTGTGACAATTAGAACATTTGCATATTGTTTCTGGTAGGGTTCCAGGTCTGGTTTGGCAAATACCTGGAGACTTTGGGGGTAGATCCAGGAGAGGGTGGGGTTTGGGAAGGGGAGGGGCCTCAGCATGGTACAGTGCTATAGAGTCCACCCCTCCAAGCAGCCATTTTCTCCAGGGGAGGTGATCTCTGTCAGCTGGAGATCAGTTGTAAAAGTGGGGGATCTCCAGGCCCCACCTGGAGGCTGGCAACCCTAGTTCCTGGTAACAAGGCTTTTTGTATCTGAGTCTGTGGTTCCCTTTCAAAACAATGACTTCTATACCTTCTTTAGATAGTTGTGATCCATGGGACATGAAACCTGCAGAGCTCTGAAAGAAATTGGGGAGGGAGACACATTACAGTAGAGATATAATCCTTTACGTCACACAACATGTATCATCCCTTGCAGCAATCAGTGTTTTTGGCAAGTACTAGGGGTGCCAGCCTCAAGGTGGGACCTGGGGATCCCCTGGAATTACACCTCCTCTCCAGACTACATAGATCAGTTTCCCTGGAGAAAATGAATGCTTTGGAGGGTGGACTCTATGGCATTGTACCCCACTGAGGTCCTGTCCTCCCCAGGCTCCAACCCTGAATCTCTAGGAGTTTCCCAACCTAGGTTGTGAGCACCCAAGCAGGTTGGCCCAACACAGCCACTCCTCCCCTCCGGATCAAATGAGCACAGTCAGACAGCCATGTCTGTTAGGCGTTCCCCAGCTATACTTATCCTGTCATGGGACAACTTGGAGCTGGGTTAAAAAGGCACCACACCACAAGTGGTGTTTTTGGTTCCCCATGCAATCATTGCACATGGCTGGATGTCTGAACATGGGGGAACATGCACAGAATGGATTTGGCAGTCTGAACCTGCAGATCTGTTCTCCCACTAGGGAGGTTTTTTAATATATATATTAAAAACATATATATTTGCACATGCATATATATATATTAAAAATTGTATATATATATATGCATGTGCATGCATACCTATTTTGGCAGTGCACTCTGTGGCTGAGGTGCTGCAATAATGTGGATGCTTTACCACGGGATGTCTCTGTGGGTAATCTGCAGCAGGGTGTGCTGTGTGGCTGATACGTATCACAACACTTTAAACTGGTCCAATTAGAGGTGGCACCATATTGCACCAAGCCACCAGTGTGGCCACAGCCCTAGATTTGGCAACCCCCACCCCACCCCCACCAGTGGCCAGGGAGTACCTGGCAATCATAGCAAGTACTCTTTCCAGATGTCCTATCACTAGCCAGGAATGCAGTAAATTTGATCATGTAGACCAAGTCTTATTGGTGCATTTCTTTCAGGGAAGCTGCTGTGGCTAGGTAGAATGAGGCTTTCTTACACAGAAATGATGGGTTCTCTGTTCCCTCTGCCTTGGCTGGAAGGTTTCATTACTGGTTAAAAAGCAATCTGTTGCATTCTGTCATTTGTAATTTAAATCTAAAGATTTGCAATATCCAGTTTGGGGTCCTATTCCAGTTCATTTGTAAGTGTAAAAAAAGACATCTGAATTAGGGTTGCCAAGTCTGGGTTGGAAAATACCTGGAGACTTTGGGGGCAGATCCAGGAGAGGGCGGGGTTTGGGGAGGAGAGAAGCCTCAGCATGGTACAATGCCATAGAGTCTACCCTTCAAGGCAGCCATTTTCTCCAGGGGAGCTGATCTCTCTCAGCTGGAGATCAGTTGTAAAAGCGGGGGATCCCCAGGCCCCACCTGGAGGCTGGCAACCCTAATCTGAATGGATTTCTCATCTATGCCTACAATTTCCTTATTTCGTTTCATATTGTTAAGCTCAAAACTGGGAATAATGTTTTTTGGTAATGTCCAAGTACCTCATGCCATATTATGTGTGCACGTGGAGGCAAAAGGAAATATAATTACATTGTTACATCTTCAGTCATGTGACATTTCTATACTTTTCATGACATTTTATTCCTTCCCATGATTAGCTTTCACAGTTTCATACAAGTGCTGGGTTAATAGCTAAATAGTGAATACTTATTGCGTTGAATCCAGGAAATGAATGGAAAGGTATAATTTTATATAGTTTCTTCTAATATTTTTGTTGTACTATAACTTACAAGTGTACTCTTGCCATTTAATAATAATCTTAAAACTGTATGTTTATGAAATATCTCATGCTGGAGAGTAACCTTAATACCTGACAAGCAAAGCAATCTTCTAAAATCAACAGTGAGCAACAATAGCATTTTTCTGGTTTGCAAGATTAATATTTTACATACTGTTTTTGACAAGATTGTTTCATAATCACCTTGAAATTATAATAAAACAAGTAGGGGAACCACAGAACTTGCAGTGGGTATTTCGTTTTCCTTTCCCCGACTATTTCCTCTTTCCTTTTCCTGAAGGACCTCATAATCTTTCTCCTTTTCCTGCTTTCTTCTGACTTCCTACCCATCATCGAGCCTACTTTTACCTGACCCTCC
The DNA here is from genome assembly GCA_029233225.1 of Lepidodactylus listeri. Taxonomy (NCBI): domain Eukaryota; kingdom Metazoa; phylum Chordata; class Lepidosauria; order Squamata; family Gekkonidae; genus Lepidodactylus; species Lepidodactylus listeri. Next base: position 33,825,042 of record JARCFY010000012.1, read on the forward strand.
TTCAGGTTTTCCTTCTTCCTTCACCCTGGCAGACTTTCCATGAGAAAACTCAACATTGTTATGGCAGCCGGCTTGTGCCGGGCCCAGTTGTGTGGTGGTGGCTGCTGGGCTTCCTCGGGAAGTCCATCTTGCTGCTATCAGGGCAAGGGCTTTTTCAATCACAGCCCCATCTTGGTGGAATCCTTTATCAGAGGAGACACACTTGCTGCAGGACCTTTCAAGATTTTACAGGGCATGCACGATGGAATTGTTCCAGCAGGCCTTTAGTTAATCCTTTTATTTTCAGCTGCAATTGGTTTGCCAGACATTTCTCTTTTGAATATTTTCTAGGTACCAGGAGAATGTCAAGATTTAACTGTTTTAATGATGAACCTTATGGTTCTGTTGTATTTTTTTAAATGTTGTGAGCCATCCCAAGAGGGGTAGGATATAAATCTCAAAATAAACAATAAAAAGTTGTGTAATGGGGAACCCTCAATGACTTGTGGGGAACACCTCAGTCTCCCCATATTCCTCTCCCACTATTTCTTCTTTTCCTCCTTCAGGCAGCCTGCATATAGTCACTTGCCCCTGCTCCCTGTTTTTCCCGCCATCCACCAAACAACCTTTTATCTGCCACTCAGCTTCAGCTATATTTATTATTTATTTGTTTCAGCTATACCTATCTTTCTTCATAATAGGTAATCAAAGCAGCTTACATCATTCTCCTCTCCTCCATTTTATCTTCACAACAACCCTGTGAGGTAGGTTAGGCTGAGTGTGTGTGATTAATCCAGGGTCACTTAGTGATCTTCCATGCACAGTGGGGTTCAAACTTCCAGATCCCAGTCTGAAACTCTGACTGCTACTAAACAGTGGGCTTTGTGAGGTCACGGCTGTTCAATAGCTGCAAGTAACCAGCTTGGGTGAGTGATGCAAGTTGCATGGTAGCTGCTGCCAGGCTTGGTCCTAAAAGAGCCCTCATTCAGAGGCCAAACCAGTCCCGGAAAGTAATTGGCCTCTTTCCCCTGTCTTTTGTTGATAGAAACCAAAGCTTTGAAGCTGGGCAATATTGTTGTGGTTTCTTAGCAATGGTCACTGAGGGTATTTGCTTCTTAAAGCATCAGGCACTGTCTCTTTTGGGGGGCAGCATTAACCAATTTTTTTTAATTTCAGTATTTTCGACAAATCTGTTTTTTTTACAGGTTTGTAGAACCAGCTGTCTTATCTATTCATGGCCCTAGTCTCCAGATTTAAGTATCCATAGATATGGTCATGTTAAGAACTGGACATATTGATATATATTGTAAAGTTAATTTCCAGATGCTAGAGATTTGAGAAGATATCAAATACAATTAAGTGGTCCTAGAAAGCTTTGTAAATGAATAAAAATATCACTTGTAGTCACATTTGGAGGGCATTCTTTAATTTTCTTATGTAAAATATTTGGAATTAAAATCCTTTGGATTTTTTTTTACCGTGCATATATCCTTTCATATTTTCTTCATCTGTTCCTTTGGTCCTGTCCTCTCCACATACTGTTGTTTCCTATAATTAGCGAAGATACACATCTGTCTTCAGGCTACCACTTAATCTCTAAGGCCATATGGTAAACAAACTATAATTGTGGCTGCAACAAATTCAGTCTTCTATTTGTTGTTATCTTTGTGGATTATTAAAACAGGTAAATGCTGTGATAATTGTGATTTAGACCTTGTACTCCTATAACAAGTGTTTTCTTATTCCTTCTTACTTAAGGTTTTTTTCCCCCCCGGTACAGTCTCACCTGTATTTGGACATACTATAGATACAGCTGAGTGCAGAGGCCCCGGGGGTACTGCTGTGGCTGCCCAGCATGCTGCAGCTGCAAAGCCCCCCAAAAGTCAGTTGCATGGAGGGGAGGGGTGCAGGGCATCTAGCTGGCAACGAGAGACTCCCAGGCTATGACCCTTTGCCTCAGTGCATGAAAGACCTCAGCGGAGCCATGGTTTGGAGGCCCTGGTGAGAAAACCCTCTGCCCCCCATGCACCTGCCCTACCGCTAGAGGAGAGGGAAGGGGAATCTGCCCCCCCTGTTATTTTGGATGGAATTCAGAACTGAGGAATGAGGGTGGGCAGAGGGCCCTCCAAGCAGCTGGAACAGGAAGCCCAGGGATGTGAAAGGCAAAGCAGACTGTGACCTCCTGATATCAGGGTTGGGGAGGAGGAGAAAAAAGCTCATTCCCAGCCAAGAGGAAAAGTCTCTGAGTGCAACAGGAGAAGAGCCCCAGAAGAGCGCCGGTACTCACTGGGGGGGGGGCAGGCAGAGGGGAGAGAGGAGCGGGGGCAGGGGGCATGCCTGGACGAGGCTGCTCCTCCACAAAAAAGGAACAAAAAAGGAAAAGAAAAAAACTCGGACAAGAGCAGCATATTTACATTCCCCCACCCCCAGACACCCTCTGCTCCACTCCAGGCATTCCTCAGAGGCAGGTGGGAGGACAGCCCCTCAGCCCCCTCCTCCTGAGCCCCTTCATGGCCTCTCACCCAGGAAAACACAACACAGGGCAGGCAGGCAAGGAAGAGAACAAGAACCTGAGGAATCGGAAGGAGGAGCACAAACACAGGCGGGGGGGGGGGGGGAAGGGGGAGAACCACAACAAGGAAGTCTACGCTGGAGGAGATCTACTCCTTGGTACGCCTGATGATGGCCAAGATGTACAGGACGATGTTGATAATGTCTGTGTAGAGGTTGAGGACCAACTTAAGGTTATTTAAAAATACATTTTGGTGCATGAAATGTAACTGTAGAGAAGTTTCAAGCAGCTGGTCTCCTCCAATGCAGGCATCTTAATGACTGTATAGGAAACCAGTGAAATCCATCCAAGTATTAATCAAGATAAATGTGTTTTTTTCCTCCTTCTTTTTCAGTTGTTTTTATTTCAATTGCTGCGAGGACTGTCCTACATCCACCAGCGTTACATTTTGCACAGGGACCTGAAGCCCCAAAACCTTCTGATCAGTGACACTGGGGAGTTGAAGCTGGCAGATTTTGGTAGGAAAGCCATTAATTACAAAATTATTTTATACTTATGCGGGAATGTGGAGGGAAATGGTCTTGGCAGTTTTCCTCCTAATCACAAGTTGACTATAACAGCCGTAATGGTTGATAAAAGGAAACAGAAACAAAATATAAATTTAAACATGGAAATACTTTTTATGTCTAGCCTATCTCAAGCGCAGTATGATTAAAAACAACAACAACAACCCAACAGATTCAGGTTTGTGGATTTTTCTAGTTATAATCATCAGATTTTAGCTTGAAGAATTATGTGCTGTAGCATGTAAGTAGCATTTTTTCCCTGAAGGTTGTGGATTTATGATTGTTATTCGACAGTGAACTATTTTAAGTGTTTAAGGGATGTTACTTTTATCATCTTTTCATTAGGAAATTCATCTTTTCTAACAACAGTGTCTTTGTGGTGTTAACAATATTGGGCTTTTTTAGTTTTGATGTTGTCTATTGAACATAATGCCAAAGAAATCTATAGTTTTTATTAACAGTAAAAAAGAGATATTTCGTTTAGTTTATTCCCTTGCGTCTCATGAAGTTTTGAAACTGAAAACTACATGAGTTGTATTTTCATTTTGAAAACTTTTATGAAAGACAACAAGATATAATTGTGTAAAAGTCAGGACAACTTTCACTGGCATCATGAGAAATGACAAGCAGATCTCCCCCACCCAAGTAGGTAGTATGGAACTGTATTAAAAAGTTGCCCTTTCATCAAAGGTCTTGATCTGTTGGCTGCTCCTGAATAGTACTATCCTTAGACAACTTCTTTTCCAGAAAAATTTTGGAATAGGGATTCTTGCAAAACATTTTATTAAATCGCAACACATAAGAGAAATGTGAATATAGGTGGTGGATTGTATTTATGTGCACTGCCGGCAATTTTAAAAAATCTGCTTTTCTCCTAGACAAGGTTTGCTTTTCCAGTGTAATAAAATATAAAATCTAAAGATCCATAAGTCCCGGAAGAGAAGACCTTCAGATTTGATTTTGTAAGCTTCAAAAATACTGCAGCCCTCCCATTTTTAATTCAGTACAAGGCAAACTTCATGTCCTCTGGGTTAAAAAATCAAATATAGCAGGCTAAACCTTTAGAAGATCATTGTTTTTGAATTAACACATAATGGAGGAGACATTCTCATACTTTGTGGCACAGTTAGTTGTATATAGAATGGGTTCTTAACTGTGGGTAGAAAAACTCCCCCAGTACTGCTTCAGAATAAAAGCAATAGGCAGGAGTTGCTTTTATTATTATGAATTGTACCGCAGCACTTTGAAGGAGCATTTATGAAGAGGAATACACCTATAAAGGGCAATGAGAACCAGACTAGATTTTTTAATAAACTTAAAAATTTATAAAGCATAAGAAATTGCTTTTACGGCCATGTTGGGAATTTAAAAAGAAGTCTGAAGCAATTGTAGTTCCACAAAGTGGATTGAGACAAGGGGTATTTTATTATTCTGAAGCTAGCTGAAATTCTAAAGGAGATGAAAATATGCTAGGAGTTTTCCATCTGACTCAGTTAATTGCAGAGTAAATAAACTTGACCTGGGAGTGAATTCTGTGGTGGTGTTTTGTTCTGGCAGATGCAGATGTGTTAGCTGTAATCGACAAGAACACATTATTATACCTCTTTTAAGTTTCCAGTCACACAAGGTGAAACTTGAGCTGCAAAACTAACTTCCTTGACTTTTTGTTTGCCATTTCATTAATTGACTGTAGATTTAAAGCTTCCAGAGTTTGGGGCTAAGATCGTTGTTGTGGATCATGTTGGAAAGGTTAAGGAACAAAAAACATTTCAGAGCTCTTTTGGCTATGCAGTATGATGGAAATTCGCAACAGACAAATTTCCAGAATATTTTTTCCCCTGATGCTAGAATGTATAACTGTCTATCAGAAGAAATTAGAAAGTAGGACAATACAATTTAATTTCATAACTGTCTGTGGGCTGGTGATTTTAATGGTAGATTACAAATATCTTCTTAGCAGCTGCCTGCTCCAGTCATTTTTCAGAGTATATTATATATTCTGATAGCAAAGTGTGATTTCATCTGCAGGTATCTAAATTTGCAGATTGGGGCCACATCGAAAACAAATAGTTCTGCAAACTTGGGGGAACCCCGATGGTTACAGAAATATCTGAAACTAAAAAACAAAATACATTGGGGTTTTTAAATACTCCCCAAAACAATACCATTATCTGTGCATGTGCAGACAACATATATAACTTTCCATGCATTGGTTGCATGTTCCATGCAACATACTTTAAGAAGACATCCAGCTTCTTGTATGATAGGAGAATATTGCAAATTGCATTCAAGCATAACTAGAAGTTTCAAGTCATTGGCCAGTATGTATATTATGTTGCTGTTTAGCATGGGCTTGCTACACACTCTCACCTAACCTATCTCATGGAGGTGTTGTGAAGATAAAATGGAGGTGAGGAGAGCAGTGTTAACTGGTATGGGTCCCCAGTGGGAAGAAGGTGGGGTATAATTGAAGTAACTGAAATAAACATATTTAAAGTAATTTACAGCCTAGGACCCTTATACAGGCCCATAGCCATGGTGGGGCATTTGGGGGCCAAGCCCCACCATGGATGAACATAAACAGCTGAAGCTAAACAGCTAAACCCAACAGCTGACTGGTGGGGAGTGAAACTGACCAAAAGAAGCAGGACCGCTGTCCTTTCCTTCCCCAGCCTCCCCACTGCTGCAGTGGTGGGGAGGCTGGGGAAGGAAAGGGAAGCTGCCCTGCCACTTCTGGTCTGCCTTCCAAACAAAATTTTTCAGGCTACAGGGCTGCCCTTATATCTATCAAACTGCATCTTCCAGTGTACTCTCATGAACCAGCTGTGTTTCTTATGGTGTCCTCTCCTTGGATGTCTGTCTGGTGACAGTCAGGTTGAAGTCTTTTTCTGTGATAGGTCCCTTCCTTTGGAGTGGCTTACCAGCGTGGTGAGGAGAGTCCTTTACTTTCTGCTCTCAGGAGCTTGTACAAAATGGTTTTATTTCAGAGTACATTTGGTCGAGGGTAAACTATTTGGCAGATCTGGCTGCATTGGAGGTGTGTTTTTATCTTTTTGATGGACTCTTGTTTTGTGTTTGCAGCTTTGTTCGTTTGAGTTTAAGGAGAGAAGGCAGGATACAAATGTTTCAAATAAATAAGATATTTAATGTATTTTTCGTCATCAGCCACATCAGGTTTTTGCAAGAATATTGCAGGTGTTGCTTTTTCTTTAATTGTGAAGGCAAATGAAATGATCGGACATGATAAACAGGAAACCAACTGGAATAACTGAAGATTGCTCTATTGCATGCACAGAGAGGATTATGCCTTCTTAAAAGTATTAACCATAGCAGAGAAAAGGAGTATTCTGTTTTGAGTTTTATCCAGGAATCTGATAAAGGATGGAGAATAGGGCACCTTTCTTGATTCCTTCCCTCTCTGAAGCTCTGCACTCCTTTTGCTTTGTATTTCTAAGGTTTCCTGAACTCTGGTTATTCCTTTTCACATATCACAGGGGCTGCTGGGAGAAAGGCAATACAGAATACAACCCACATATATGTTGAATGTAGGTCTCTCTGTTTGCTGGAGATGTAATGATGCTGCACAGAGTTAATTATTTGAATTGGGCTTTAGCAAAAGTGACAAATCTTAACAGTTGACAGCTGTATCCAATCCCAGGAATGAAAATCTGGGCTTAAAAACATAAAAGAATGCACCTTTAGCCAACTAATGTGTGAACAAGGGAGGCTGAAAAGCATACAAAATATAGGGCATGCCTCCAGCAGTATGTCATTATGTCAGTGTACTTTGAGAATTCCATTGGGCCGGGGTGTAGGAAGAAAGGGAAGTTGGAATCGGCTGTCCTGGCACAAAACTATGTCTGTTCTATATATTTGTAGTCCTCGCCAAAGAAGCAAGCCAAAACATGAAGGTAGTTTGCCATTCCATTGTTGCATTAGATTAATAGATTGTTGGCTGATATTTCATCCTTGGGCTTGGAAATTCCCAGTTGCTGCTTCTTTTCTCAACATATCATGCATAGGAGCAACTTGTCATGCTGATAGAATTTGGATGAAAAGAGCCACAGATGAGAAAAAAAGAGATGGAAACTTTGGAAACCTGTCCTGAATTTTGGATTGTGCAATTATTATTGAGCACAGATGCCTGCTGCATAGGCACTGCTTGTAATTGGTACTCCTTTTTTTGGGTAGTTGTCAGTGGATGTACTAGTTATTTTAAGCCTTAGCTACAAGCTCAGTTGCAGTTTGTAGCTGAGAATAATATTCAGGCATTTGGGGTGGGGGATGGACTCCAAAAGAGAAGTAAACAATTGTAGAAATAGCAGGGTACCCAAAGATTATTGTTGACCTTACTGTAGTGGCAAGAAAGGGTAGAAGTTTCCACAGTGCCACAAACCATTTATTTAAAGTGACACTGTTCTTCAAGCACACTTTCCTGGCTTTCTTTTAGCCTTTTAACTTGAAATCATTTAGCAACATCCTCTTTAAGCACCATCGTCTTTAAGCATCACTGTTACAGTTTCTGCAATGTCCAAGGGCGACAGTTTCAGTGAAAAGGATTAAACATCAAGCAGAATGGAAATCGTTGTGTTCTTCCTAAAGATGAGACCTCAGTTAGGAAACCAGTTTTGAGACCTTTCTTAGTATTTACTTGAATCTTTCTATTAAGATATAGATATATAGATAGATATATAGATATATTCACATTGTCCCCAAGTATTCAGGCAACTTCAAGGTAAAGCAAGAATCCTGGAAAAAGCCTTGAAAATGCTGTAAGCCTGGGTGTTTCTTCTAATCAGAATCATTTTATGACTGATATTTCAGTTTCATTTCCATGAACTTCAAATGGAATGAAGAATCATTTCTGCTTTTTTATGATTATTTTTTTATTTGATTGTGTCCATCTTTCCTATCAAAGGCAAGCATATGCATGGTTTTGAAGGTGGAGAAGTTTGTGTCAGGTGGGAGGATTTGAAGGTTCTGTATGTCTATGTCGTGAAAATTGTAGGTGGGCAATACTGTGGATTGTTTTGTATAGTTATTAGGAAATCCTATAAAAATGAAAGTGAAATTAAGAGATTATGAAACATGATGTTAAAATTTCTCCCCAGATTTCTAATTTTACAAATGGAATTTTTTTAAGCCTTGGGTAGAAGAAACAATACTGGTGTCCCTCCCATTTTCTCAGGGTTTTCCCCAGGCTTATACAATGTGTGTGTGTGTGTGTGTGTGTAGCTGACTTGCTCTGTTGAAGATTCTGCACATTGATTGCTCTTACTCCTTTTCAAAATGAACAACCCCATCAGAAAGATCCTGATAGTGTTTAATATTCCTGTTTTTTTCAGAGGTATACATGCAAGCAGGAATGGATGATCAGTGCACCCTGTCTAGCTCTTTCTCCCTTTATACTGCAAACTTATTGAGCTCCTAATGTTGAGTAACTCCTGCAGTGCAGAACAGGAGCTCTGTATAGATATGGGAGATGCATGCAGATTTTCCATTCTGGACTACCCTGATACATTGCTCGTATACAGGAAAGAGGAGCAAGGCTGAAACCCTTGTTGTTCTTTCTGTTTGTAGACACTGAACTCCTGCACAGGCAATAATTGTGCCCTGTTTATTTAGAATACAGTGGAGCATCAAAATATACAACACACCATCGTAGTTACAGCTAAAATAGTTAGGGTGGCACTCATCTTACATGTAGGAACTCATCTTAAATAGCTAGTGCATCCAGGGGTCATTTCATAGAAAAAGAGGTGCAGGAGCTCATTAGCATAACTCATTAGCATAATTTATTTGCATATGCTACACCATCTGACATCACCAGAAGTATGTCAGAAGGCAAGAAAGAAAGAAGAGAGAGAGAGAGAAAGAAAGAAAGAAAAAGCTGGCAGAGAGGGGACAGCTACTAATCCAAGCCTCAGAAATACCACTATTCCGGGAGGATAGCTTCAGTGGTGGCTGAAGCCTTCAGAAGGCTGGTTGGAGGAACAAGGACCTTTCCAAGGGACAGGGTCATTTTGCTGCAGCCATGACACAAGCAGTCATTCCCCCATGGGGGGGGCTGGCACCAACTCCCAGAGCTGAGCTCCCCTGAGCTCCTGCTCGAAATGACCCCTGAGTGCGTCTAGCAAAAGCGTAGCACAGGTTCACTTAAATAAGCCCCCTTGTGGGCACACAGGCAGCGTAGTTTCCACTAATAACTGAAACCTGCTTGATGTGTTCTCTGGCTCAAAATAACTCTGGGATTCAGGGCAATGCAGACAGGTAGAACAGTTGACCAGAGGGACCCATCCTGGAGGGTTTCCTCTGAAGGCTGCCTCTCTAGGTGTGCTTCACAGTAATGTTTAGAATGTCCTTATTAAGGATGACAAAAGCAGTGTCTTGGCAGTCCTGTGTAGAATTCAAGGAGAGATGTGCCTAGATTCCATTGAGTAGGAAGAATCTTGTTAGAGTTTGGAGACAGCAAGAAGAGAAGTTGCTTAAGTTACTGCTTGAATTTCTCACTCAGGAACTAGCCTGTTAGGCAGATGGAACCTACTGCTATTCTCTGTGACAGGCACAAGTGTAGTCATTTTTCATCACATAGTATCATCATTGGTTAGGGAATCTTGTGCAGCAGGGAGTCTGATATTGCTTTTGGTTTTTTGCCATTGGTTATGGTTTTGTTTAGCAGGCCTTTTGTTAATCTGCCCGTACTGTATTGTATTATATATGCAAAATATATATTGTGAACATTTATTAATATATGGACCTTAAGTCAGTTTAAGGAGAAGGCATAGATTTAAAGAACATTTGTTGTAACTCAGGATAATTGTCTGCCAGATGGTCTAGTAGTACAATACCCTTTTTAAAATTTCCTCCCCCACCCAATTAAATTTATATTAAATTTTGTTTTAAAGTTTACATACAATAAAACGGCCATAAAAATAAAAGCAAGTTTTAATTAGCAGAGGCTGAGAGTGTAGCTGGCTATCTCAACAAGAGAGGATTATTTACAACATGTCAGGAATGATTTCACTAAACAGAGTAAGTAAAAGAAGAGGTGTTCCTGTCAATATGTAGGCAAGGAGTTTGGGTACATTATGCTCCTAAACTACTGGGACTCTGTGTAAGAGATGAAGAAAATCCATGGGTCTGGTCTTCAGTACAATGATGATTTAGTAAATGTAATTACGGTGGTAATTAGTAAATGTAAACATTCTATGTTTGAGAGCATTTTTAGAGAGTGAAATGAATATGGTTTCCCTGAACAGTGCACAGGATTGTGGAAGCGATGAGGAGAAAAGGGGGAAACTGTTTCTTTTCTACATTTCTTAATAAGGGAATATTAAATAATCACATTGTGATGCATGGGGAATATTTCCATAATTAAACCTACAATACACTGGTTGTACGGTTGGGTTAGCTCCACATACTTGCTTGCAGTGTTTCTGCCCACCTTTCTCCCAGCCCATCCCAATGCAGTGGACTAGTTAGGATTAGTGTTGTACATTTTTGGAGTTAAGGTAAAATATATGCATATAGTGACTCAAATTATCACTTGTGGCATACTGTGATTGCTCTGCAAGTAGTTAATGTGATAGTTGTATTGAAGTTGAGATAATATAAATATGACCAGTATGTATATGTGTTGAAGTACATACACAAACATTACCTATAGACAAACATTATATATACTGGGTCTGAATGACTGACTTGATATTTTAGATTAAGATGGGTAGCCGTGCTCATTTATATGGCAGGGGATGAGCTTTCGTGAGTTCATATCTCTGAAGAAGTGAGCAGTGACTCACAAAAGCTCATACCCTGCCACATATTTTGTTAGTCTTTAAGGTGCCACTGGGCTCTTGCTCTTTTCTGTTGATATTTTAGGGTACTTTATAATAAGCAAATACATTGAAATTCAGTACAAAGGTAGTTCATCACCTGTTACTTCCAGTAGCATCCAAGAACATAGATCTATTCTCAACATATGCAAGCTTCAGTGTGGTGTGGTGTGTGTGTGTGTGTGTGTCTATAAATATGCCAGTTCCCAATGTTCTGTCACATATTCAACTTTCTGTCATGTGGGTGGAAGGAGAAAGAAGGAATATCTCTCCTTCCCCTCCCACAGTCTTTTCTTGTTTTTGATGCATGTCTGTGTGTAACATAAATCTATCAGATTATAGAGGTTTATGCTAGCTTCATTCCTTAATTATTATGATTTAAGACTCTGTGGGTGTTACTCAGCTGTAAGGATAGATATATGTTGCATAGAAACTACCTGTGTGGAATTAGAGTGTGTGTGAGTAGGCTAGCATGGAGCTTTTAAAGGAGGGACTAATCTAGTGCACTCTTCTTACTGTTGTACAAATACTCTACATAAGGACTCAGCAGTGGGAGTGCAATTCATTGGTACTTGGCTTTCTCTCTAAACTACATCTACTTTTTATTAAATGGACCAATTATATAAATATTCCTGTTTTTTGAGTTATGCTAAGTCTTTTTTGTTAAGTCATTGCAGGATGGTTCTATTAATCAATTGTTCATCAGAGGCCACCTTTTCCATAGCGCCATCAATACATCTAATTCTCAACCTGGCTTCACCTGTGGATACTTAAATCCAGAGACTGAAGCCATAAAGACAAATCTTGCTCTAAACCGAAGAAAAGTCCCACTGGAAATTGTGTGTGTGTGTATGTGTTCATTAACTCCACCCAAAATAAAGGAACCAGGACTTGTACCTTTCAGAAATGGATGCCCTCTGAGATCTCAGGGGCCATTGTGGAAGTTGCTAAGCAACCACAACAATATTGCCAGCCCTTGGTGTCTGTCAGTAAAAAGCAGGCTACCAGTGCCTTTTCCAGGGATATTTTGGCCTCCCAGTCTACGACCACTCCCCTCCCTCCTGCCCTGGAGGGAGAAGTCATTGAGGCCAGAGCCAGCAGCAACCACTGGGCAACTTGCTACCATGCAGTTTGCACAACTCACCCAGGTAGCTAGCAGATGACTTGATGCTATACAACTCACTTGAATTATGTGGCAGCCTGCACACAACTTGCATGACTTGGCTGGGCCTGGAAGAAACCACCACACAACTCACTTGGGTGACTTGCAACCCCACAGACCCAGGGGAGGGATAGCTGAGTATCAATGCAATGATCAGAGTCTCAAACTAGGACATATGTGACATAAACCCCTCTTCCATGGAAGCTTGCTAGGGCCATTCTCTCTCACACACACACACACACATCACATCACATCACATGGTTGTTGTGAGGATAAAATGGAGGAGAGGAGAATAATGTAAGCAGCATTGGGTCCCCATTGGGAAGAAAGGTGGGATAGGTGAAGTAATAAATAAATTAGAACTGAGAGGTGGCAGATAAAGAAAAGGTTTGTTGGTGAGTGAGAAGGAAGTGGGTTAATTGCTTGTTCCTTCTAATGGTATCAAAATGAAGCCATCTACAAGCAAGATGGTGATTTCTGCATACCCACATATACAAAAAATGGCATTCCGAATTCACTATCATACTAGCACTTTGGCAATCTCAAAAATGCAGAAATTGATCTCTATTTGCCTGGATCCAGGTTTTCATGGCAATGTGCAGAGCAGGTACAAGTTCTTGGTCTACCCAATTGCCTTTAAAATGGATAGCTTAATATGGGGAAGGAAATTAGGATAAGAGATGGATGCAACAAGTGACCCCAGTTTATATTTACAAACATTCGCCCTTTGTATTCAAATGATGGCTTGTAACGTATTGAACAGAGTTGCAGCAGGAGTTCTACTTGTCTAAGCTGTACAGAGGGCAACCTCCTAACAGCTTAAAGGATTTTATTGGATGACTGTTGAAACAATGCATGTCCATGCTCTGCTGAGTTCCTCCCATCACAGAAGAAGAGGAGATGCATTTATACCCCGCCCTTCACTACCCAAAGGAGTCTCAGAGTGGCTTACAATCTCCTTTCCCTTCCCCTTCCCGCAACAGACACCCTGTGAGGTAGGTGGGGCTGAGAGACCTCTTTTGAGAACTACTTTTGAGAGAACAGCTCTGAGAGAACTGTGACTGACCCAAGGTCACGCCAGCAGCTGCATGTGGTGGAGTGGGGAATCAAACCCAGTTCTCCCAGTTTAGAGTCCGCTCTCCTAACCACTACACCAGACTGGCTCTCAAAGGAACTGTGGAAAAGAGTGATTGGTCAAATGACAACCAAAAAGTCATACTAAAACTGTACTTTGCATTTTGTTAGATATACTAGTACAGACACTCTGTATTAGGCTGTTCTCTGACTGAACTGCTTTCTTTTAGCATGACTGGTTCGTACATTTGCACCACTTTGGTTATTGTCTTGCAAATATTGTTCACAGTGCTTAGTTGCCAACTTCCCCACCCCATCTCATGTATCCTCATTTTCTGCCTTCGACTTCTTCCCCTGCACCTCTGATCTTTATTTTGCAATCTATTTGCCATTAAGTTGTTTGTTACCTTTGTTGCTTTCACCCTGAAATGCTAATCAGAACAAATGAGCTATATTAAAACGTTTTATACTTAATGTCTGCATTGAGCTATGTTTGCTGTATAAGTAGAAGTGGTCATCATCTTCAGAATATTTACATTGCAACAAAGTAAGGTTTCTTAAGTGAAAAGCTGGGAACAGGAAAGCAAAGTGAAAATCACCCAGCTGTTAAATTGTATGTATATGCAATTCATAATGTCTCCAGTTTTACATTAATGCTGATGTGATATTAGGACTGCTGTGGTGGAATTGCTTTGTAGCATCAACCACTGTGCCCTGATGTATGGTTTTGTATTTTAGGACAGATGTTGTTGATTTATTTGCAGAGTTCTATCTGCCTCTGCTGCCTCCAGAGCAAAAAGCAGCAGAACATATTTAGAGTAGAACAGATGTTCTGTACTTTAATATGTGCTGTGTTTTCATTGTGTGGAAAATATAATATTCAGTATATCCAATAGTCACCATGACCCCATCTGCAGATACTTAAATCTGTGGATTGAGTCTGTGTACAGAGGAGATTTTTCAACCCACTTGGTGGACCTTCCAGGTTTGCAGAAATGTCAGGAAAGTTTTACAACAAAGTGGAGGGTTTCAACACCCCCAAAACAGAGGAACACATTTTCAGGGCAAGCACACACACGACCAGCTTACCAGCTGCAGGGAAGTGAGGATGAACCAGATGACCTTGCACACTCTAATGCAGCCTCGCCTCATCTATCCTCTGGAGGCCAGCCTGCAGGTGAGGAGGGGAAGCCCCCCCCCCAACTGACAGTGGTAACACTGTGAGTGGGTGGAGAGGAGAAAGAGCTACTGCTGCCACTGCCCCCATGCCAAATGGTGAGGAAAAGTACAGATGGTTAAGTGGACAGATGAGTGCATAGGCAGCCTTGCTGGGTGTATGCTGGTGGTCAGGTACGGAAGAGGGGAAACTTCCACTACCCCTCCCTCACCAAAAACTGCTGTTGAGGCGGCAGTCCTTGAGGTGGGCAAGTAAGGAGAAGAGGGAGCCTCCACTTCCCCCAATCCCTTCTGGCCAAAATCACCACTGAGGGCAGTGCTGGAGGTGGGCAGGTGGGCAAGGATGAGGTGGAGCCTTTAGCGTCGTCCTCAGCCACTGGACCTGGGGAAGTAGATGGGCAGTCAGGTGGGGAGGAGAGAGCTGATCAGAATCCCCCTCATAAGTCTTTTGATGGGTAAAGGGAAGGGGAGCAGTGAGCTACCTGGCAAGTGGTTGACTCGGGGTGGGATTCACCCTCAAACCACGAGTCTCACAGGTCCCCACTTGTTTTTACCCAAATAGCTGATTTTTAGATTGTGATTACTCTCTACATAGGAAGTGAATATATTTTGTCATATTAAGATCTTCAGTACCGCAAGCTTTTTCCTTACCTAAAATTAGCTAAGAATAGCACTGCACTTTACAATGATTTTCATATTCAGATTATCATGGTCATTAAGAGGTCCCTATTTTCTATAGGTTAATGAAAATCTAACTCTTTTAAAAAACATTTCCTACTGTCTACCCAGGTAGATCTATAACTAGCTAACTTTGCACCCAAGGCAGGAATATAAAATTGCACCGCCTGTACTTTCATAGTAGTTATTAATAATAACACAATGTCAGGTATTATGGTCATTTTATTCATTTTAATTATGATAAACGTTTTCTGCACCCCTTGACTTTGTGTACTCGAGGCACCCCTTGACTTTGTGTACTTGCCTCACTTGCCTTGTCCTTGTTACAGCCCTGTACTCAGGTATTTACGTTTACTTTTGTGATATATTAAATAGATACAATAGAACCAAAAGCAAAACAATAGTAAAATGATAATAAAAATTAATTATTGCTCATCTAAAAAAACCTGACTTTACTTGACGCAAAAAAAACAACAACAGCTGGAAAGGACACACAATGTGCATATTCTGTTTTAGAAAGATACCTTGTGTGTTCTTTGATAAGAAAGATGAGGGATAAATAATCTGTATAAATAATGAACTTTTTTAGAGATGTTGTTTTAGTGATTTGGCATCATCACTGAGAAGGCTATGTGGGAACTGTGCAGCATCTGGAAACACCTAGGACAAAGACATGCATGGATGAATAAAGGATGTTTAGTATGAGGAAAGGTGGTACTTTGGATGTCCTTGTCCCAGCTGATTTAGAGCTTTAAAGAGCCAATGTGGATTCTATAACCTTTCCCTGTTTGTTCTCCTCCTCATCCATTGCAGTCCTCTGCTGTGGAGTGCACATTCTTCTGGCACTAGGTGCTTCTGCTCATAAAATGCCTAGAGTGAGAAGAACATGCATTGGAGGACTACCACCACAATAGACAAAGAGGAGTGCAAGTGGAAAGAAGATAGAGCATCCAAGCCCAAACCTGTATGTTACCAAGCCATGGGTGGTGGTAATAAAGTGTTGCTTTTTCCCAGAATGCTTCTTCACTGGCTGGCCTCCCGACCCATGTGGTTATTTAGATGTATTGCTGCCACAGTAGTTTCCTGATATCTTTGGGAAGTGTATCACATCAAGGACAGGATGAACTTCATGGTTAACCCATGGGTTGAGCTGCACTTTTAGCCTTTTTCTGGTTATTAACTTGTGTAAGGTTCCATCTGCATTCTTTAAAAAGGTGAAATAGACTTGGGTCACTACTTAGTGGTTATTATATTGATGGTATTTCACTCAAAAGTCCCTCACAGTAACAAATAGGTAACAAATAGGTTGTTGCAAAAATATTGAGTAATTAATGCACAAAGGTAAAGGCAAAGCATTCTAAGTTTGATTCATAATGAACATCCTTGCATTTCTGAATTCCCATTCATTAGCACATATAAAACTTGCTATTCAATATATAAACTGGTGTTGACATGAAGAAAAAGATCAAGCTTTTGACTCATTATTTATGTGTACAAAAGATTATTTAAGGGGTATCTAATTGTCATAAAATGATGTTGAGTATTCACCTTAAGCAGCCGTTATGGCATGGAAGATGCACAACACTGCAGAGCTCCTTTGCCTATTATTTCTCTGAAGTTTATCATTGGGTTTATGATAGGCTTGGCAGTTAGGTGATGTACCTTGACTTCTTACCTCATGGCTGTCCTGTACTTTAAAGGACTGAGTTGTAGCAGCAGGGTGTCTTTTCTTTTTTCAACCTTTATATCTGTCAGAAGCAGCAAGAGCTGAAAGGCACTTCATGGGATTGGCATGAAGTTACCCTTTTAGGTCTTCAGGCCGAAACTGAGAAAAGCAGCAATAGGCAAGCATAGTGTGTTCACCTGGCTACCTTTTCCCATTGCCTTCTGACTTCATGTTCCATCTAGCTCATAAGATTAAAAGTTCTGATGATCATTGGTACAAGCGCCACTGTCTTTCTGAAAAGAGAATGTGTGGCTTCCTGTAGTGTAACCATGGAAACAGACAAGGAATCCTTAAACAAAGTGATCACACATGCTGTGCTAATTAATCCTGTCCTACAGTTTTCCCTCAGCTGGAGGAAACAGTTAGATAAATTTTGCATGAGTAAGCATGTTTGGATGCATAAACAGTATAAACTATGTCACATGTTTACATTGTCACTCAGAAGATAGGAAAAAACCAGGAGTCCTGTGCTGTCATTCATTTGTGTCTTGAGAATCACAACAAAGGAAGAATTCTTAGATTTTTGACAATGAATGCATTATAAGCAGTTCTATAGACCTGAACTGTTTTAGTGTTTTGCAAACCTGCTATAGGGTATATAGTAAACATGTAGGTCCTGAATAGCAATTACCTCTTTCTGAAACACTTCACACTCTATTCCCTTTAGTTGGTCCTTTACATGGTCCAGTATTTTAATTATTTTTTTACTGTTTTGAGTATTCTGTAGAATGTGACAACGAACAGGAAGAAAAGCAGAAAATAATTATAATCCAAAGAACTGTTTTGAAATTCACATTGGAAAATAGATTCATAAATTTAACTGTGGGGCATACCTTGCTTAACCATGTTTTAACTGACAGTACTTTGCTTTGTTTCTAATTTATAGTTAGTGTACTTTCCTATAATACATGGTAGTGATTTCATGAAAACCTTTCAGCTTTGCAGTACTTTTGAACAAGAATTTGAACCTTGGTAGCTTACATCAAGCACATAAGTCTGGCTACTGTACTACAGTGGCTCTCTTTCCTTTTTAAAAATGTGGCTTCCAGCCCAGATTTCAACAGTTCTCATTACAGTATCTTTTTGCCTTGTATTCATATCACAGATAAATGCATTAAAAGCTGAAAGGCTAAGGAAAAAATGGCATTTTATCGTTCTGTGAAACAGCATGTGCCTGAAGCTTCAGATTCTTCAGTGTGTTTCTTCTAATGTGGATAAAAACTGAACATTTTCCTGCAGCCATTCAGTTCTCTTTTCTAATCACCTATTAAGTTACATGGATTATATTCCTTGTTCTATTCCACTAACGACTGACACCTGTGGAATCATCTGTTCTTACTTTTATGTGCAGTGGTTTTTAAGTGATAACCCAGAACATTTTTCAACATGGAGCATAAGTTTCCTGAAAGTATATGTGACTACCCTATAGTGGCAACAATTATTGACATTCCTTGCTATTGTATGACCATTCAGGACTTTGTTTTGTGAATGTGTTGAGTGATAGAAATGGATATGTTCTCTAATTAACATGCTGCCAGAAGAAACAAAATCCGGTCTTTCAAATAGTCTTATATGACACATGCATATTGAAGAGCTAAAGTAGCCTTTATTTTTGTATGCTTATATTTTTTTTCCTTTCCTATCTGATTTATAGGACTTGCACGAGCCAAATCTGTCCCAAGTCACACATATTCTAATGAAGTGGTAACCCTGTGGTACAGACCTCCAGATGTCCTCTTGGGCTCAACTGAGTATTCTACTTGCCTTGACATGTGGTAAGGAGAGCTTTTACAGAAAAGTTCTACAGGATCCATGTATCTTCTGGTTTTGAATTTAAATAAATAGCTTGACAAACATACAAAGCTAAATACTACAGGATCCATTTTTCAGTTTGAGGTTTCTAGATATTATTTCCTTCAAAAATCTCCATGCCTCCCCCCAGCGGTTCATTGTTAAAGTGTGCATGCACACGAATAGTGATACTTTTAAAGAAGAAATGTGATCACTTTGCCTTTCTTTTGTTCTCTTAATCCAATTTTCTGGAGAACTTTGTATCCTAGCAAACACTTGGATGAAAGTAGATGAAAGCCATGTAATTCAAGAAGGAATAACACTGGAACATAATTGTGGGGAAACAATAAATTTTACCATGAAAGCATTTTGCTTTTACACGGCATGCAACACCATTTTTAACACTGCAGGCACATCTGTAGGACCTGTTCATCCAGAACATTTTCTCATTTTTGCTAACGTAAGGAAAACCAGGGCAGAGTTAACTGAACGTTATTGGCTTTTGCTTGGTCTTGAGTTATAGTTTGGTTTTGGGTTTCTTCATCTATTAGAAAAGTAATTTTGTCTGCTTTCAACCCCTTCAATTGTGTGATCAACAGTCATCTAGCATAGTCCTCCTAAGGCCTTGGCCTGTTCAACATGCATCTCTTAGTGCTCGAGTTACGTATTTCCTACATCAATGGTAGCTGCACAAAAATATTGATTTAATTGCTTCCATATCTGTCTTTCATTTGCAAAGCTTGAAGAGTTAAGGGTTTTCTGTCAACAATTTTCCCTGCTTTCACTCATAATCTTCTAAATTGCTAAATTATGACTCTTTAAATAATGGAAATCTAAATCCTCCTCTGACTTTAAAATCATTCTACCACCTATTTCATGTTTCCTGTTGAAAGCAATGTTGAGATCTGCCTTTAGAGCCCGCAATATTTCTGTTGAATATGTTACCAGAAGGACTAACAAAAGAAAACCAGAAATTGTTGGTTTATACAGTAACTGCAGCTCGTATCCTATGGGCAAAAGTTTGGAAACTGACTACGCTTCCGAGGCAGGATGAAATAATCAGCTTATTGTTGAACTGGGCGGAAATGGATAGACTAGGATACCTTTTGAACACGCAAGCCAAGACTGATACGATGGAAGTTTGGTCCAAACTATATGACTGGATAGATTAAGTGATAGGCTCACCATATATGTTAATAATACTGTTTGCATTGTTTATGTTTTATGTTAAAAAATCTCAATAAATTATTATAAAAAAAGAAAGAAAGCAATGTTGAGAACATATGGGTAGAAAGACTACTGTTTACATTCATATTCTTACATGTATTAGAAAGCATTTTTAAAATAATTTTGTCCATGTAAGGCAGGACTATATTTACTATGCCAGTATATTATGAGACCCAGCTACCCAATTTGGCTTTCCTTTCCCCCTTTTTTAATATTTGTAATATCCAGTCTAAGAAAGGGTTCCAGGGGATCCTGAAAAATTGCATGCTGTTTTGTGTCATTTTGATTTAGTTTTACCAGGTCTCTCCTCCCCTCCCCCCCCCCCCGGGCCACCAGCAGAAGATGAGAGAGTATGTTTGCTAGCTCCAGGCTGTGAAACTTCTGGAGACTTGGGGGTGGAGCCTGGGGAAGACAGGGGTTTCAATGGAGTACAATGCCATAGAGTCCACACTCCAAAGCAGCCATTTTCTCCAGAGAAACTGATCTCTGTAGTCAGGAGATGAACTGTAATTCCAGGGGATCCCCAGGTTCTACCTGGAAGCCGGCATCCCTATTGGTCCTAATAAAAACTATTTTGTGAATTATGCTCATGTTTTTGAATTTCAGTTGAAAGGAAAAGCAGTAACATAAGTGTTAAACTTGACATGATTACAGTTAAACTGTATTTAAACGGATCTAGCCCACTCAGTAGAAAGCATGGGATGGGAATACAGATTGAACAACACAAGAGGCACATGGGTGAGGAGTGCTTAGCTTTTCCCCTACATCCCTGCTTCTCTCTGTCTACAGCCCCCTCCCAACTAAGCACATAAAAATGGACACCCCCCCCAAACACTCTTTCTGTTCTCTGTACACTTGGCCCTAAGGTTCATGATGCAGTAGGTGGATCATTGGTCAATAAAATTTCACTTCATACTCATGATGTTCTTTTTGGGGTCATAGGGAAGGATGCTCTTCACCAGTGCAGCATTATGATAAATGACCCACCACATTAAAATTTTATCATGTAAAATGGAAAGGTCATAGTTCTATCAGAAATGCAGCCCTAATTTTGAAGCCCATTGTAGACCCATTTGAAATAGCTTCTAAAACAAATACTACAATCAGGAAGGCTATCAGCAGCCCTTGGAGAACCTGTCCTTTCACCTCTATACATCACCATTGCCAAGGTGAAAACTGGTCCTAGCTGGAGGACACAAAATGGATGTCTTTAATAATGGACATGAAATATTGATGTTCCCAGACGTAGGACCTTTAACACAAGTCAAAAAGATATACAGGGTGCTTTTCAAGAGGAATGGTTTGTTCCAGGTGAAAAATGAGCCAGTACTGATTGCATCTATCAAATATATGAATCCAGCAAAATGACAAATAATTCATCTTGTGGAAAATACTGAGCAATCACCAGGCTTGGACTGCCATCAAGAGCAAACTGATCAAATAGATGACAGATGGAAAGTCTTTTTGGGGTGTCTCAATTGATATGCATGCATACATCTTAACATCTTGAGCCTAAACATATTATGTGGAAGAAGCATACAGGAGGCATACCAGCGATGTGATTCTGTGATTAGTACCATATCAGTTCATACAAAGTGTATTTTTCTTGCCCACAATCTTGGAGAATGCAGGAAGTCATTTTGGGGTTTAGGGAAGCAGGGATCTTCTCAAATAATTTACCAAGCAGCAGAGTTTTAAAAACAGTTTGCTATATGGCATGTGGTGGAAGATGGGGACAGCAAAAAGCCCTGTTGGCTCAGAAGAAGCGATTTGGAATGCACAAGGAATCTCTCTGGATCATTGCCATAGTGTTAAATACTAGTTGGAGGTGTTTAATTTTTAATACAATTCTTCTCTGTAAAAAAGAGTAGTGGGTTTCACCAAAAAACTGCAATGTAAATTTCATGACTTTATATCTATCTGTGAAATATAAGTCAGCCTGGAATAATAATTTAGAATGCTTAATATTGTACGTGCAGATGAATAAGATATTTAACAGTGTGCTGACTTTCTGGCACCAGCCAAAGTCTTACTGCTTTACCAAAAGTTGATTTAAAAAAATGTAGTTGTTTCTTGCTACTGAATTTTAACTGTCTGTGAGTTGTTTCATGTACATTTGATACCAAGAATGGGATATAAATGATCTGAAGAAAAATAGTATCTTCCAAAAATGCTTCCAAAAATCAGATAATCAGATAAACTTTTAAGGAAAAAGGCCCTCTTATAGCATACATTGTCTAACCCCTCCCCTCCAATACTAAAGCTGTTGGACCTCTGTCCCTTTGTATCTTACCTAGGCCTTGGGGGATGGTAGTGTGATTAATTTAGAGTGCTTTTTGTCTGACCCTACTCCCCTGACTAGTCCAATGGCAGAGCCTTTAAAATTTTATAATACTCTGATAGTAGGGAGGAATTGGGGTCAAAGAAGGCTTCCCTAGTGGCATGCAAATCTTAACACCAATAATTCCTTCCAGGATACTGTTTGAGCAGATGGTATTCCCGTTTCTCCACTGTATTCCATTTTTTGATGGTTGCCCAGTTGCCACCAGTGTTCCCTGCCTCTTAGAGATAAGTGAACATGCTCAGCATTCCGGAGCAGTTGAAACTCCTAGGACAGTCTCCAAAGGAAACCCACATAGAGCATATTCTGTAGCTCTTTAGTCTTTGAAATTTCTGTAACTATTGGCTATAAATGAGTCCTTCCTAGCCATCGGTTCAGCTACTGAGAAGGTTAATGGACTGTTTATGAACACTCCAAGTGCTTAGAAGCCAAAATGGCCAAAAAGTGACATAAGATAATGGAAATATATTTTGGAATCTGTATAAGGCCAGAAGATGTTATAAGAAAGGAGTTTATAGGAAACTTTTCAATTAATAAGCAAAAATATTCAGGATGAGAGGGTTTTTGTTTTGTTTTTTGCATGAGTAGGAGGGGATTTAACCATCATTGTGGCCAAGGGGGGTGGGATGGGTGAAAGTTAAACTGCACTGATATTTTTTTGGGAAAATACAAATGTGTTGAGGGAGGGGAAAGAGAAGTAGAATAGTCAGTGCACAGTGCCTAGGGACATCTGGAGCTGTGTTGAGCCGAAATGGGAGTAAGCAGAACTAATGTAGCATTGGTCAGCTGTCAGAATTGTGGTTGGGGGTGTGCTTTGTGAATGGCATGTATGAACAGTGTGTAATAATACCGGGTGTAAATGTGTAAATGAGAGATGGATATGAAGTATTGTACAGTGAAATCCATCCATGAATATATATACTTCTCTGCTAGTTTTGTGTTGAGGGTTTTATAATGAGAAAAACAAAATCACCAATCATCAGCTTCTAGTCTGGTGATTACAATGAGTGGCTTTCAATTATATGTCTTGAGAAATAGCCTATGAGGCAGGACCTGAATATAGGGACAAATATTAAAAAGGGAATATAAATATTAACCATTGGACAGTGTCTGGGAAGCAGGTGGCAGTGGCCGCAAGCTATTTATACACTTCATTTGTCATTGGAGGGCATTGGGAGAGTAACCAAAAGCTAATGATTCATGTATAGTATTAACATTCTCCAGCTTTCTCTGTAAATAGCCACTGGCAATTTAAGAATATTAATGAAGAGATACATGCATTAGTGGTGTTAGCTAGCAACGGGAATCAATATTGAGTGCTGCGATTTACTACTGTCAGCATACAACAGTGATATTATGCTGAATGTATTATGCAACTTGAGACAGCATCAAGAGATTACAGCAGTCTGACTTTCCTCAGCGTTTAATGATCAGTAAGTGCCATTTAGCGCAGTTGCAGGTGTAACCTTATAATACCTGGATTTTTTAGTTCTTTGAATACTAGTATGGTAAAAATAATTGCTTGGCTTTATTACCTTGGGAACATGCAGAGCGATAATACTGGGTAATGCTGATATGGAAAATTTGGAAGTAGGAACTGCTGTATTAGGCATTTTGGATGTACCACTAGGAACTTTCCCACCATAATCCTGTTTTTCTTTCATAACTAAATCAGTAATGTTCCTACAGATTTTGGATAGTTAATCTTGTTTAATAAACAGTGGCTTTTGCTATTCGCTACTCTTCAAAGCATCATGTACAATGATGGCACTGCCTGAGTTATTATGAGATATACTTTTCCCGTTGTATAGATGTTGGACACTCAGGCTTAAACATGAGGAAACTAAGCTTGGAAATAGTCACTTGCTTGGCATACAAGAACTGCCCTCAAGCGACCAGATGTGTCCTCTCTGGCTTTAGAGCTAAGGCTGCACATCAGGCTTGTGTGCACATGCTCTCCCCCCTTTCTCCCCCTTGAATGGGAACAAAAACAACCTTCTTGCTGCCTCCAGTATGTAAAGAATGCTACAATTTACACAGTGTGCACTGCGGTTCATTCCTCCTTCAAACTTAAAGCTATCAGCTCCGCACCCGAAAGAGAAATTTGCCTTTTCCCTAGATTTCTTGCCTCCCTTTCTTCTTCCCCTGTACTTCTGGCAAAGGAACAGACAGAAAACAGAGTCCAGCAGCTGCCAGGGCTCTCTGAATTAAGAAAAATTAGGAAACATTTCAAACATGGCATTATTCAGTGAATTCTGAATATTCCTGAATCAGAGGTGTAAATCTAGGGTTGCCAGCCTCCAGGTGGGACCTGGGGATCCCCCACTTTTACAACTGATCTCCAGCTGAGAGAGATCAGCTCCCCTGGAGAAAATGGCTGCTTTGAAGGGTAGACTCTATGGCATTGTACCATGCTGAGGCTTCTCTCCTCCCCAAACCCTGCCCTCTCCTGGATCTGCCCCCAAAGTCTCCAGGTATTTTCCAATCCAGACTTGGCAACCCTATGCAAATCCCTAGCCATGAACATGCTTTGTTAATATTTTCATTGGCATTTTATTAGTGGGAAAATCTGAGTCACAATAATGCACTGTGAAACTAGTAGCTGATAGATCTTTGCTCCTCTTATAAGGGTGCAAGATGACATGACAAGATTTAATTAACATGCCTATATAAAGACATAGCACATGCATGTAAAAGATTTCTGTTAACTTTTCATAAACTCTTGAAAAGGTGCAAAACAAAAACTGTTGATGTAACACTAAATTTGATACGGTATAAAATATTCTAGGTTATTTGAACCTTACGTAGAAGAATCTTTATCCTACATCCTTGGCAAGAAATAGCATATGGAAAACTATTTCCATTCACTCTGAAAGAGTATCCAAGCTCAAAAGAATTTCTTCTTGTCTTCTGTTCTCATTGTAGAGGCTTCCACCTACAGAAAAGTGTTAATCCTCAAAAGAGGTCAGGATTTTATGCTAACTATATCAAGCTATCATTACTTTAAACTTCTGGAAAGATCCTCACACTGCGAAGTTTTTATCAGCTGTAATCAACTGAATTAACCTACAGCTGGATAATCTCAGGTCAAGTTGAGACATTTTATCTGAACCATCCTGTGTTCCTACACACTGGAAGTGTATTTAATCATTTCTCACTACAGAACATTTTGTTCTGTCTGTGTGTTGTACAAACACTGCGCCTCTTGAAAATATTTTATCCTGGTCAAAACTTTTTACAGACTATTCCATTCCAAAACAATTATTTAATCACAGGGTTTGAAACAGCCTGAAAAGCACTGAGGCAAAACTTTGGTCATTAGTACTCTTTACCACTTGTTCTTCAGCAATAATATGGTATTCCATTGCTCAGCCTTCCAATTTACGAAAAACAAATCTAGCATAAATTTCAGAGGACACATCAATTAAGTCTATTTTTGGATCACTTTTGCTGAGTTCAACCAGGATTGGAAATTTTGCCTGTACTATTGGTGCATATGAAGAGTTTGGCAAAAATGGGAGACCAGCATTTTGCTTTTAATTTTAAAAGCCTGGTGGCATCATGTCTTCCCATGAAAATATACCCATTTGCCAGCCTGCTTTCCAGGTTAAGGACATTTGGTAATCTGCTACTGTAACCAGAGGCATGAAGCTTAGAAGAGGAATCTGTAAAGGAGCATAAAAGATAGAAAGTCTAATTTCCCATGTGGAGAAATGCCTCCACACTAAAAGTCATATCAAAGCTGTAATAATTGGGACTGCACTCTTTACCTGGCCTGAGACACCATGGAGAGCTAACATACCCTTTCTAGAAGATAGCAGCAAGGGAGAAGTTAATTTATATCTGTTTTATTTTCCAAGTTAGGAGTCCATTTGATTTGCTGGAGTTCTGAATAAGTTAATATGCAGTGTGCTGTGAATTTGTTTACACAAACTTCAGAAAATCTCCTAATCTGTTTTAAGAGAAAAGGTCACTATCGGGTCAGTACCAAAATTCTAGGCAAGAGAATGTAGTTATTGTCACAAAGGTTTGTTTGTTTGTTTGTTTGTTTGTTTATTTATTAAATTGGATTTGCAAGGCCACTCTTCCCTACAAGAAGGGCTCAGGGCGGCTTACAACAAATTAATATACAAAATCTCAATATAAAACTAAGGTAAACCAATAAATATCAATAGATAGGATCACCATGACAATTGCAATCTGAAATTTCAAGCTGATATTTAAAGACAAATGTCTGACTTATTTATTTGTTATCCATGTTCTAGTTGCATTCTACACAGTATAATCCATGTAGGTGCTTAACATACTACAAATGAGCCACTTTGAACATTAAGATTTCCCAGTTAAAAACTATGGGGATCCTAAATACACTGAAATGGGCTCCCCTTCGCCCGGCAGCGCCGTGGCGCAGGGAGCCGGTTTGCCGCCTCGCAGGACGCGAGGCAGCAACACTGAACTCTGAGTGCGTTCCTCAGAGAGCAGGGGGCGGGGCTTGCTCTGTGAGAGCCGTTGCCCCGCTCCCGCTCTCTGCAGTCCGTTGGCGTGCTCGCCCACCCGCCCGCCCTGGTTGCAGTGTAGGCTTTTGCTGGTTGCCAATTGGGGCCAGGTAGGAATTTTTGCACCTCCTTCTTGTTTGTCTTGGGACGGGGTGTTTTTTGCCTACCTTACACTGCAGTCAGTAGTTAAGGGCATAGGTGGTGGTCGGGATTAAGTAGATTGGTCACTTGGCAGGTTTGTGCAAGCAAGAAAATGGAACCGGTGAGTGCCTCACGGCATATTTCGATTGGGAACAGGAGGTCATCAGGAACCACCCTAGGGCCTTGCGGTCTGGGGAGGTGAATGGTGATCGCCTATGGGACCCTCTCAGACTAGGCTCCTCCCTGAAGGTCTGTGCAGCCTCAGGGGTAGGCGCCCCTGGGAGGGGGCGCCAGTATGCCGGGCCGCCGGTTACGAGCCAGAATCTGACTGGCTCAAGACTGGGGCTAGGTTACCCGCCCATTACAAGGGCAAGGAGGTTGTGTCTGGGATTGACGCCTGCCTTGCCTGTTCCAGAGCTTGCTTAGTTTGCCCATTGCTGCATGTTCCGTTTAAATAGTTAATAAAGTGGCCCTTGTTTAATTCCAATCTGTTGTCTGTCTCGTTATTCCTGCTGGGGTGGCAAATGGCTTCAACAATTTCTCCTAAGTCACCACAAATCTTTGATGTAAATCTTTTGGAGAGAACTTTTGGAGAGAAATGAGCACTGACACAATGCTTTCCTGTTTGGCCATTCTAATGGAAGAATTTGGAAATGTGAATTATTGCCAATATTTCAAGTTTTATATTTTACTCCAGTAGGAAGTAGAATAGCCAACAAGCTAGACCCTTTCTTATCTTGTACTGCATATTGATGTTCACCAAAGAGTCCACCTTCCAAAGCATCCATTTTCTCCAGGTGACTTGATCTCTGTTGCCTGGAGATCAGTTGTACTCCCAGGAGATCTCCAGCCACCACTTGGAGGCTGCTAACCCTATATGAAATATGATCAAAGGCATAGGACCTGAGGTCTACAGATGAAAGGTACTTCTTCCAGCACAATGGAATTTTTTGACTTGCTGCATTCTGCTGAGCTCCCTGAACCACTGGTCCTGGGGGACTGCTGCTATGTTAAGCTTATGTTTCTTTAAAAGGTTTTATAAAGGCTCTTCTATCCTTCACTAGAAACAAAGGTTGCACCGTGCTATTTTGCCAAACTTCCATTTGTTAACAATAGCAGTTATACGTATCTGCCTTCTGCATCTTTTGTTTGTTTTTCTTTTGTCTGTTTAAACATTTTGATGTTGACTTCCACATGTCCCTTTTTTCCTGCAATCATTTCATAGTTTAAAATCCTTATTCTTATCAAGATAGGTGTGGTCTTGTAATAGGTATCTCTGGAAAAGAGATTAAGTCTTAATATAAAAAGTATTCATTTTTATTTTTACTCTCACTCAAAGTAATATTAGAAAATTGTGCAGTATATTTTCCCTGGCTTCCTTTATTTACTTTATACTGCTTAACTTTTTTATCTTTCCTGTAATAGTAGCAATAAGCTTTGTTAACTGTATTATTTCTATAAGTGTGTTCAGTAGCCTGTGTCTCCAACGCAGAGCCAAAAGAGTAAGGAATAAAGTGAGTACAGTGAAAGCAATTAAAGCTTCCAAATTTGTCCCACTCACCCAGGAGCTCACCCAGGTGATCAGAACCTTGGGTTCTCTGGCATGATTTAGATGGCTTTCTGTTTTTCTGACATGGGCTCAGAAAGAAAACAGTCTCATGATTTTCAGTCTGGGGACAAGGAAGCTGATGTCTGCTCAGCTGTCAGATTAGTAAAGAGTGGCGGGTATATGATGCAACTGCTGACTCTTTCAAACATGTGTCTGTAATGGAATCCAGCTATTCTAGCAAAGTAATTATTTCACGACAACTAAAGCTCAGACCAGGTGCATCAGAATGGAAACATTCTGTTATACTTTAATACTGGCTTCAGATTCCTGGACAAATGTCTGCTGCAGTCCACCAGTTCTTTAAATGAAGAATGTTAAGTACTTGGAAAACCCAAAGAGCTTTCTAATATTATTTTCAGAACCTTAATTGACAAAGCAAATGGGAGGTCAAGACACTTACATTATAGCCAGAATAGAACTTAAAAAGTAATATTTATTTGAAGGACACAGAAAGGGCTAGAAAAACAAAATACATATTCACAAAGTAGTTGCTTGTCTTTGTGTGATGCTGCTTTTAGGAACAGAGTGCAGAATTTCATGGTCACCAGTCCATCTATCCTCATTCCCTGCCTCAGTTCATTCTACCATTAATTTCTTCCAGATAGATAGATAGATAGATAGATAGATAGACAGATAGATAGATAGATAGATAGATAGATGTCACTGAATCAGAACTGTACCGTGGTAGACTCTGGCAGCAGCACATAATCTGTCTGAGGTTTCAGATTCCAGGTCTGCAAGAAGACAGGAGATAAACCATTCCTCCAATCTTCCTGGGATTTTTTGGAGAATAAGTATAATAAATATATATCTAGGGTCATTATAGGAAGGGCAATCTAATCTTCATCCTAAATTTAGAGCAAATCAGTCTGCTAAAGGTTTTCAT
Source organism: Lepidodactylus listeri (assembly GCA_029233225.1). NCBI lineage: Eukaryota > Metazoa > Chordata > Lepidosauria > Squamata > Gekkonidae > Lepidodactylus > Lepidodactylus listeri. The sequence continues at coordinate 33,854,238 of JARCFY010000012.1, forward strand.
ATTCTCTTTGTGCCTGGTTTAGCTCACATAACTGTTGACAAGCTGGAGACAGACGCTTACTGCCATTTCCATTCTGCCTACATTTTGTTGCCATCATCTGTATTTCTTTCAGGCCATGCCCAGCCTACTTGTCCTGGTATCTTAAAATAAAATTTCCTGCCCTTCTCCAAAGAGCTGTTTACCATAAAAAGTAGGTGAGTCAGTCGAAGGGTGTGTGCATGAAAGATAAAGGATGTAAGATGGGGCAAGGGAAATGCAGAAGTGGGTGTTATTTTCATGACTGGACTCTTAGACTTTTCTTGGATTTGTTGCCTAAAATTCTGTTGATTTCCTTGCCAAACATTCCCTCCTGGAACTCCTGACCTGTGGATGGGTGTAGGTCCAAGGTCCACTTGGATCGTTAGACCCTGGAATACATAAACCATCCCAAACTTTACATCCTGTTGCAGAAAGGGATAGGTAAATATGTCCTTTCAGCCTCCCTATTGTCACTTCTTTGTTCCTCCCTGTGAGGCCAAGCACCCTGATCTCCCCTCACAGGTTAGGATGAATATTAGAAGGCCTAGTCCTGTTAACATTAACTTGTAAATACCTGGATTTGAAAATTGATTTTAGGGAGCTATTCTCAGGACAATTCTTAAAATCCACATTCTCTGATTCAGAACCTTTGTTCCTTGGGAATTTTTATTCATTTTAAGGGAAATAATGTTCCTAAGGATTCGCTGATTCTTTTTCTTTTCCCCTTTTCTTTAATTGAAGAATTCATTTACTTCACTTTACAAAGTTTCTTCCTTTGTTCCTGTAGTTTCATGAATATCTGTGGAATTTCTGTGTACATAGCAACTGAAAATGTGTAATCCAGTTTAAATTATAGTTGTCATCAGGAGTCATTTGGGGCCGGAGTGCAGCGAAGCGGTGCTCCACCAGCCCAGGAGTGGGCACTAGGGCAGCCACAGGCCAAATCAGATTCTCTGATCTGATTCAGCCCACTGCTGAATTGCCGCTGAAATTCGGCGGCGGCTTTAAAAGTGGCTGGAGGGGAGGGGGTTTGAGGGAGACGCTCCAAACTTACAGGGTAGCTGCTAGAGCCTCTCCCCAAATACCCACCAAGTTTAAAGAAGATTGGACCAGGGGATCCAATTCTACAAGCCCCCAAACAGGTTGTCCCCATTCCCTCCTTTTGTATCATTTTCAGGATAGTTAGATACTAGAGAAGCAATTTATACACACAGGACTTATTTTATCTACTCCTGCTAACCATTTTGATACTTCAGACAATAATAGCATTTTATATTCATAAAGCATCCCAAGCTTCAGGGTGCTGTACAAGAAATAGTTTGCAGAGGTATTCAAGTGGTAAGTGGGTATAGCGTTACAAAGGGTACAACAGTCAAAAAGAGAATGTTTCTCTATTTCAGTTTTGTTGAGATAAAAATGAATTCAACCTACAGTTGAATTACCCATGAAACTCAGTGGGTAACTTCGGGACAGTCATTCTCTCTCAGTTTAACCTGCTTCACAGAGTGAGTGGTTGCTATGAGGATAAAATGGGAAAGAATCATGTAGTTCTGAAGTTCTTGGAGGAAGGGTGGGATTCAAGTCAACTAAATAAAATAAATAATACACGATATAGTAAGATTCTGAATCAAATTACCTTTGGATCCTTAAGGTGATGCTTAATTGGGCAGGTGGAAAATGATCATGAGAGAGCAGGAGACTGAAGAAAAAGAGGTGGTGATCCGGAGAGGTCCTTGTGGAACTGTGTGTCTCAAAATTTGCCTGACGGGAATCCAAAATAACTAAACCCAAAACATTTCAAATATTTTAAAAAGTCGTTTGAGAAATTGGTATGAAAACTATACAAAAATGATGAAGAAGAAATTGGATTTATACCCTGCCCTTCACTACCTGAAGGTGTCTCAGAGTGATTTACAATCCCTTTCCTCCTCCCCCCCCATAACAGACACCCTGTGAGGTAGTTGGGGCTGAGAAAGCTCTTTCGAGAACTGCCCTTGAGTGAACAGCTCTGAAAGAACTTATGACTGACCTAAGGCACACTAGCAGCTGCATGTGGAGGAATGGGGAATCAAACCCGGTTTTCCCAGATTAGAGTCCGCATTCCTAACCACTACACCCAAACTCAGAAGTAACGTGTGTAGTTGTATGTTCCCTTTACAGTTCTGTCACCAAACTATCCAAATTGTTTTGTTTACACAAGAGATGAGTTAGGCTACAAAAACTGATCTAGGTCTAAGTCTCTCTTTTTTATATTCAATTGCAAACACATTTGTGTTTATTAGAAGCTGTCATGGGTCACAGAAATCTTTTCTGCGCAGCATTCTTTTGAGCAAGCTAATTATCTACTTTCTTGTTTAAACTCTTGCCATTAGTTGATATTTAGCTCTGTTTCCAGCAGTTGTGGCAAGGAAAATAAAAGGGACAATAGAAGTGCAGTATTAAGTCAGTATGACCACATATGCTCCCGCTGGTATATTTAATGGGGTTAGTCATGCTTGTTCTTATTAAGAAGCAAGGTACACATTTCTGGATTATATAGCTGTCATTTGAGCTTCAGTCATGACTGCTGTTAACAGACTTTTTTATAAATGGTCTTGGTGGACTTTTGGGGAGATATGCAATAGGAAAAAATCAGAAATCTTTTGAAGAGAGAAACTAATTAAATGCATTGATTTCCCCACCCCCAATAAATGGCTGTAGAAATTGCCTGTGCTTGGGTTGATAAAAGAGAGACAAAAATAATAACCTGCTTTAAATTCTCAGTTCCCAATTTCAAGCAGAGTAACAAGTCTGAAAAGCAGAGAGAAAAATGAAAATTCATATTACAATTTTCTTTGAAAGAAGTTTAGTGTGGATTACATTCTCCTCCTTATCTGAACCCCAGATTATTCCATATCAGAACAGAGTGGATGTGGTTCCTCCCACTTGGTCTTTGTTCTCCTCATTTTGGCCTTTACAATAATCCTGTAATCTAAATTATAATCTAGGATTTCTGCTAAAGTGTTTGCTTTATTTTCTGTATTACTACAAACACGGTAATTATTTTTTTGCCACAGATTCTTCTATGTGGCAAAGGCTGAGCTATTTAACAGGTGCTAAAGCTTTTCCACATTTCCCTTGTGGTTGGATCATTAGCTGAATTACTAGTCTATGAATGGTGGTGTTCACTGGAAATAGTATTGTGCAAAATTTTAGAATTTCAAGGTTATAAACTTTTAAAAATGGTTTCCTTCCTACTTTTGATCCACACTTTTCAGATTTCCCCAATATGAAGCATGGGTTGGTTTTTGTGGGTGGGGGGCTAATTGATTTAAATACTTTGGATTTAAATACTTCCAGTTGTGTGAGGGTTTCTAAACCCAGAAATCTTCATCTTAGATGAGGTGCATGATTGGGGGTGAGAGTGGGTAATGTGTATGCACAATTAATTTTAATTTTACTGTGTGAAGTGAACTTTTGATATGATTCTCCACCACCACTCCCATGGAAGTAATGCACGTAGAGATGAACCATTAAAAATCCACTTGAATGAAGAGCGCATGTGGATACCTTAAAACAAGGCCCTGTTTTATAGACTGCCCAACCGTCTATTTCTGTAAACAAAGAGTTAGTAAGTAGTAGCTGTGGCTGAGGACAGACTGGTAATGTGCCTCCACTTTAGAAGTGGAGGTAGAGAGGCCGTCCAGACAGCCGCAGCTGTCCCCCGCCACCAGCGCGCACTCACCCGTGCCTGAAGCGTGGTCCTTGCGCTCAGGTGGAGACCCCGGGGAACCGGTCTCCAGTGGCTGGGTGCGCGCTGCTGCCACTTCCTGCGGGTGTGGATGTGCCAATGGCGTGTTGGACGCACCGCTGGAAGTGCGAACAGGCTGTTCCGGCTGCCACGGCCGTGCATAGCTGCATCTTGGCGAGGCAGCCGGCAGCCGCGCACCTCCACCCCACGCAGCCAGTGTGAACAGGGCGCCCCGGGTGCTTTTCCCATGGGGCTTTTGGCCCCACGGCTGTTTCGGGCCACCTCGCCAGTCTGTCCTCAGCCTATGTATCAGTGAATATGTAAACCTAATGTCTTCACTTCATAGCTGGAGGTCAGTAACTGGTTTATAGAAAACAGTGTCATCCCAAGCAGAGTTACACCTTCTTGAGCCTATTGAAATCAATGGTCTTAGAAGGGTATGACTCTGCTCAATGTGAAACTATTAATCACACATTTAAGGAGCAGGCAGACTTCCTTGTGTTTTCCATGTTATAATTTGTCTGTCAGTAGGGTAATGTGTGAGGCCATTAAAACATTTTATATTTTAATAATTAGCAATATTGAATTGAAATTTCAAAAAAGTAGGACAAATATATAGAATTTTGTTTAAAAAGAGCCTGCAGGATTTGCAAAAATCTTTAATTTTTAAATATGTGCTTATTTTTCATATTACTACTTAAAATTATTCATTTCTCCTCATTCTGTTATTACTGCCATGGTTTTGATTCATAAACAGAAATTAAACCTACTTTTTTCTCATGCTCAAAAGCAGTCTTTCAAGGCAAGTATTTATCTTCAGTAAATGGCAGTGCAGAATCTTGACTTTCTCCCTGTCCTGGATTTAAATATTGCCTCTGTTTGACTAAGATATATTGGGCTTAATGAAGCACTAACCAAAGTATATTAGGAGTGGCAGTTTAATCAATTCAGCCCCTTCAGCAACCAGCAAGGGCATATGGAGTATAATTTCAATCCTCTTACTAAGCATATAGAATACAATTTATGAATAGATGTGAAGTGTGTCACATATTGTGTAGTCTCTAAATCAGTGCTTTGTACATTGTCTTTAGGTATAGTAACCATTTTTGGTAAAATCTGATTGTGCATTAAACTATGATTACATCTCTGTCTTTAATTGTAGTTTAAAAAACAATCAACCAGAAAACTGAAGAAGTTTTTAATTAAAACTCTTTGCCAAAGTAGGATATACAAAGATCCAGTTACATTTTCTTAATTGACAGACACATTAAAAAAAACAGGCATCTTCGGAAAATGAGGAGAAATGCTTGTTTTGACACAGTGACACACCTGAAATTGTGTTACTTCCATCCTTTCAGCTAAGGATGAAAAACATTCCTGAAGATCGTTTTACATGCTAGCAATTGCCCTGTGCCATTTCTGAGTAATCAGAGAATTGCACACACAAACACTCTTCTGTATTGTTGCACTCATCCTGCATTAAGTTGTAGTGTCTATCTTTAGTAAAGGTGGATGGATTTTGATCCCACTCCTGAGCCCTGCATTGTCAGCACTTCAGTGCTTAGTGAGCATTGGATCATAAGAGCAACAGTGTGATGGAACATGACATTATGCTAGAACTGCAAGTTAGTTCAGGTAAGGTTAGCAGCATATGGTGTGCACTCCAACAACTGCAAGCAGAAAATAGGCTACAGCTAATTCAGTCTATTGGTGCTGCCAGTACTCACAGAAGTACTCTGATCATGACTGCGACCTTGGGCATGCCCAGTAAGAGCCATCCCTTTTTCTCCTACGACAAACTTTAATCATATCAGATGCTGCTTTTGAAACTTCTTTCAGTTTCAAGAGTGGTTTGACATATGGCATGAGAGGCTACTGTTTAAGAAACCCAAATATGGAGCCCCTTGGGGTATACGGAACTAGTGAAATGGTTTGTTGGGTCGTAAAGAGCCAGCATAATTAAATGGTTAGAACATTGGACTAGGAATGGCTGATCCAGGTTGAAATCCCCATTTGGCCATAAAACTCACTGACCTTGGGCCAGTCACAATCTTTGTGGTGATAAAATGGGAGAAGGGAGAGCCATATACACTGCCTTGAGCTCTTTGGAGGAATGTAAGGATAAAAATGTGATAGCAGGTACAGGTTTCCTCGGCACATTTATCTCTGTTAATAGTTTCTGGGGATTGTGTATAGTAAAAGTGTGTCTGTCCTGTAGTGCTGACACTTCTTTTGGCAGTTACTTCAAAACTGCCGTTGGTTTTAGTTAAGGCGTGGGAGACTTTTTAATTAACGAAACAAGCTTCTTTAAATGAGTTCTGAATATAGATTTTAAAGCAACCTCAAACATTCCAGTAATTTTTCTCATGTCTTTTTGCAGCCTGCAGTAATACTCCAAAGAACAGTGTAATGATCCAAATTGTACCTTCTTTAATGTTAAGAAATTATTTCAACTTTATTTTCAATTCTTGCTTTTCAGGGGAGTCGGCTGTATCTTCGTAGAAATGATTCAGGGTGTTGCTGCTTTCCCAGGAATGAAAGATATTCAAGATCAACTTGAAAGAATATTTCTGGTAAATCTTATTTTTTAAACATGTTTGTTGATGTCCATATAAATACAGAACTCCTTGTGTGAGCCACACCGAGATGTGTGGGGAATTGCAGGATACTCTGGAGCACTGCTTTGCAGTTTCTCAAAAACTACAGTTAGTTAAGATGCTTAGCTACACTGAATAAAAAAACGTACAGTTATTATCTGCCTAATATATTGTGTGCATTATTTAACATTATCTGCTTAAATGTGGTTTTTAAAGTTATTATTCCATGTGAACAAATTTATTTTTTTCATTCTCTAGTGAATTGTGTACAAGAAACTGGATACAAAATTAATCTGGTGGTTGTTTAAGATAATTAACACAATTCTTTCACAATGAGCCTCTATCTGTCGAAAATTTTATTTTATTTTATTTATCTTTATTTTTATACCCCACCCTCCCCACGAGTGGGCTGAAACAAAATAAGCTGACAAACATTTTTCCTCAGCACCTTTTAAGAATTTTATTTCAAAAATTCGTAGCATTGAATGCAACAGTAAATTAGTTCTGAAACCCCCTCGTTCAAGACAGTTGGTGAAATTCCTTTCCACTAATGCTAGAACCCTTCTTTAGCCAGAAGAGGACTCTGCCATTAGTGGCCAAAATAGTAGAATCCAGCACAGTGTACTTGTAGTGGTAAACAGCATGATTTGACTGAGTTTCTGAATTTCTGCATGATTCCTTGGAGATGTACCAATATGTGGAAGATATGCTCACTCTAAATTCTTATTTTTGTTTGTGTTGTATTTGGGAGGAACCAAAGAGGAACCAGTTAACTGCATCCCCCCATCAATACTTAGAAATAAGAATTTAGAGTTGGTGTCTCATCATGCCTGCCACATGACCACAGAAACATCTTTTGACAGCACTGGCTCTTCAGCTTGGAAATGGATATGAGCACCACATCCCTAGAGTCGGGCTTTCAAGCAAGGGAAATCTTTACCTATCTTTACCTATCTTCCACTTATTGTCACATCCCCAAGAAATCAAGCACTGACCACCTTCTGTTGTCAACCAACAGTTGCCCACATTCTGTTCTCCACATAACAATCCCATCCTTGTTTTCTTCCCTTCCCTAGCATCCTTCATTCTAGCAATCCACTACTACTTCTACAACTTTTTTATGGTGCCCAGGCATAAGAAATGAAATGATTGGTTGAAAATGCATAACTAATGTGCTTTGTTTGAACAATTAGCAAACAATTTCCATAATATGAAAAATTGTCTACCTAGAAGGCTATAAGTCCCCCACTTGTTTTGACTCATGGTGCTGGAGAATCACAGAAGCAGCCTGTTTCAGAATTTTTGTTTTGTTTTCTTTCCCTTTTCTTCATACCCTTTGGGCCCTTAAAGCATGCCATAGGTAAACTTAATCCGACTCCTTTGATTTTCTTTTGGTAGGGTTATTCTGGGATGTAGAGCTAGCTTAAACTTCAAGAGGATTTCAGCACCAATAATTTTGGGAACACTAGGGACCAATGAGCACTTCCCTTACTATGGGGAGACATATAGCAGGATAATTATTCTGTCACTTGTTTTGGTTCCTGTTGCTTCCTCTTTGCACTATATTACCAGTTCTACAGTCATCAAGGCCTTGGTGGCCTTTCTTGCTTCTCCAGTGCCATTAACAGCTCACTACCACATTATCCAGAATGAGCCAAAAGTGCATTAAAGTTAATTTAAAAGCACTGAAGCACAGTGTGTGTTTGTTTACATTAGCAGGTAAAGCTATTCTTTTGCTTTCATCTGCTGCAAGGAGTGTTTCAGCTGAAGGGTGCATCCTTAGTATGGCTCCTCAATTGCGAGGAAATGAGAGGTGCTGGGCAGTCATCCAGTTAGATGATGTACTATCAACAGAATTTGAGTGACTAAGGTCTCTTTTAGCTTTGTATTATAGTTTTCCTCCCAAAGATAGACCACAACGGGATGCACTTGCCAAAATAAAATTTTAGAACTATGGAAATAGCTAATACAAAGAGGTTAAAAATAAGTACAGTTGGTCACTAAATAATATGGATGTAGGTCTAAAAGGTTAAAAAAATGAGTTAATATAAGAATTTTATGTCTAACATTTACTTTGTGGTGATTGAATTTTATTGTGTTAGATCCCAGCATGATGAAATAAAGGCTATTACAGGTGAATACTTCAAACGCCTTTGTTTCCCTTCTCCCACTGGACCAAGAGTGTCTTTTCTGTAGTTATCTAGAAGGAATAAGTGTCTAGCCCCATTAAAGCCATGTATCATAACAGAAAACCACTCAAATAAATGCCTCTATTTTTCATTATGTGTACTAACAATAGGCCACAGAGCTATAGTATTTAGCCACTGCTGTAGATTTCCAAAAGCCTGAAGGTAAAAGTGCTAGCTGAATGCAATATCTCCCAAGAACAGGTTAACAAAAATTACTCTTGGTGGCTTCCCAGTTCTTAGCAAAAATGAGATATGTGTGTATAAAGCCCAGGACCTATGAATGAGAGAGAAAACTAGACATAAAGCACACATTCAGAAAATGATGTCCCATGATGTGAGGATAAAAGGACCCCCTACCAGCTTTGTGAGAGAGCCAGTGATTGATTATATCCAGACAATCGTATCAGAGAAAAATGATCTATATTAAATTTCTCATACTATTCTGAAAAAAATAATGAGGACTCGTTTCTTTTTGTCTCTTATAAGTAGTGATGATTAGTGGTTCTTTCTTTTTTTCTGAACATGTTTCAAGTACTCCTCATTAGGGCCAAACTAGATGTTATGTATCCGTGTGTCCAACCAGGAAATCCAGGTTTGAATCCTTACTCCAGAGTTTCCTAGATGACCCATCAGCATTGGAACTATTCCAGTCTGGCTTTCACTCTGGCCACAGGATGGAGATGGTTTTGGTCATCCTGACAGACAATCTCTGCAGGCAGTGGAATCAGGGTGGGTCGGCGCTGCTGTTGTTACTCAACCTTACACCAGCGATTACAAATTTTTGGCCCACCACTTTGCCAATGTAGAGATAGGTGAGGTGGCCCTGAAATGGCTCTCCTCATTTCTCCTTGGTTGGGAACAGAGGGTGGCACTGGAAGGGGATATGTCCCCCAGGTACCCCTTATTATGCAGGGTTCTTCAGGGGGCAGTCCTTTCCCTGATGTTATTTAACATCTATATGCACCCCCTTGCCCAGCTGGCATGGAATTTCAGGCTTGGGTGCCATCTGTATGCAGATGACACCCAGTTATATCTGCTACTGAACAGCCAGCTGGATACCACCCTTAAAAATCTGGCTATGGGCTTGGAGGCCATGGTGGGGTGATTAAAGAAGAGCTGGCTGAGACTGAATCCAACAAAAGATGGAAGTTCTGTGGTGAGAGGGGGGCTTCAAGGTTGGGGCTCAAACTCCCCACTTTTGGTGGGGTGCTACTAATACCAGTGCAATGCATCAGGAGTCTAGGCATGACTCTGGATGTCTCCCTGACCACGGAGGCCCAGGTCATGAATATCGCCAGGCTGGTGTTTTTTCATCAACACCAAGCACAGCAATTAGCCCCCTTCTTGTTGCACCCTGACCTAGTTGCAGTAATTCATTCAATGGTCACCTCCAGGCTAGACTACCGTAACTTGCTGCATGTTGGCCTGCCCTTGAGACTGACTCAGTAGCTCCAAGTGGCCCAGAACACAGCGGCAGGAACACCACAGATGGCACATATACAACCTATGTTTTACCAGCTACATTGGCTCCCAATAGAGTACTGAATCAGTTTCAAGGTTTTACTATTGACTTTTAAGGCCTTGAGCAGTCAGGGATCCATGTACCTTCAGGACTGTCTCCTCTGTTATGTCCTCAGGAGAGCACTCCAATCGGTGGAGAATAATTTGCTGGTGATCCTTGGCCCCAAAGATGTCTGGCTGTCCTCGACTAGGACCAGGACCTTCTCAGTCTTGGTGCCAACCTGGTGGAACTCGCTGAACAACATCAGGGCCCTGTGGAACTTAATGCAATTCAGCAGGGCCTGTAAGGCAGAGATGTTCCACCAGGCTTTTGGGTGAGGACAGTGATGATATGACCACCCCCTCCCTCTTTCTCCTTTTTTCATCAGTTTCCCACCTGTCCGCCCATGGGGTGGTGGCACAGTCCAGTATGGGCACAAGTTTTATTAGGACACCATCTTGGATTTTAGGTTTTTAGGTTTTTAATTACATGTGTAACTGTATATTTGGATTGTTGCACAATTTCATTGATTGTGTTACCATTGATGTATATCGGCCAGAGCGCTGTTTCTACAAGGATGGGGTGATTCATAAATTGAATTAACAACAACAACAACAACAATGGAAGCTTGCTGCACGACCATGGACCAGTCATGTCCTGTCAGCCTAACCTTCCTCACAGGGTTGTTGTGAGGATAAAATGGAGGCGAGGAGAATGATGTAAGCCACTTCGGGTCCCCATTGAGCAGAAAGGCAGGCTGTAAATGAAGTAAGCAAACAAATCATCTCACAAAGCCCTCCTTTGTGTTCCCCTGCCATTGGAGAGAGGGGTTGAGGCTTGGGGCTGGAATATGTGTTTTGCATCCCAAAGGTCCCAGGCTCAATTTCCATCATCCCCAGTTCAAAGGATCAGGTAGTGGATGATATGAAGCCCCTGAGACCCAGGAGAGGGGCTGTCAGTCAGAACAGGCAATACTGACCTTGATAGACCACAAGTCTGACTCCGTATAAGGCAGCTTCTGGTGTTCATGGGGTTGAATAGTCGCTGGCAATACAGTATTGTTGGCAGCTGTTTTCTGTCTCTGGGATGCCCTTCCCTTGGGCCTGGTGCCTTCACTGGGCATTTTCAAGCCCAAACAACTACTGTTAGTGTGTTATTGCTTCTCTTTTGGTTGCTTCCTTGCCTGTTCCTTTCTTATCTTAAAGCACCGCTGTGTATTTAGTGGCTTTAATTTGGTTTTAGCTGCTTGATCAGGTTGATTTTATAGGACTGTAGCTTGTTATATAGTATTTTGATATTAGAGGTTTTTTTATTGCTCATTTGTGTATTGCATGCTCTAGTAGCAAGGCAGCATATAAATCTTCAATAATAAATAATGTATTGGCTTTTTTCCTTTTGGAAAAGGGATGTTATACTGTAATTGTCTTGTCTGTCTGAGAATCTCAGCATATAGTTCCTGGCATAAAATTTGTTGTCTCTCTCTTTCATGAATGTGAAGAGTGTAATAGGGTCCAACAGATTTATTACCTTCTAACAGAAGCTAAAGCTCATGGTGAGAGAAATGAATGGTATCCACTTCATGCCTTCTCTCTCACACACTTGCTTAAATATTAAGTTTGACAGTAAACTGTCATAAATCGCATATTGCAAAGAGACATGGTGAGGCATAGGTACAATTGCCACTCAGGAGACACTCAAGTCAATATGCGTAGCATGCATCTGTGGATCTGCCTTTTTAACCTTTCCAGATGAGCCGAGAGTTATTCTGAAGAATATAATTTCTTCATGAACCTTACTGTCCTCCTGTTATGACCTCTAGTTGTAAAAAGGAAACGTGCTTTGGTTATAATTCATTAAAGCCTTTTCAACCAGACCACTAAAGGAGTTGTACTGAGATAAAAACAAAGGCTTAAAAATAAAAATTAAAAATGCCTCTAAGAATTTAATGCTAAAAAGCAATCATTCAATGCCAAAAGACTTAATTTTATATAAAAGATCTATAAGCCTGCCATTCTTGCAGGGAGCTGATACTGAAGGCGTGTAGCAACAATAAAAACAATACAAAAACTGAAAGATAACAAAATTCAAACAACAATCAAAAAAAGACTTTTAAGTTTCAAGGCATCCACTAAACCAGGGGTCCTCAAACTTTTTAAACAGGGGGCCAGTTCACTGTCCCTCAGACCATTGGAGGGCCGGACTATAGTTTAAAAAAAAAAACTATGAACAAATTCCTATGCACACTGCACAGATCTTATTTTGAAGTAAAAAAAACAAAATGGGAACAAATACAATATTTAAAATAAAGAACAAGTAAAGTTAAAAAGGCACCCTTGACAGGGCTGTTTTCTTTCCCTCGCCGAAGAAACAAAGAACTCGGCATCCTCACAAACTTTTTAAGGCAGCAAGCCCCCAGCTGCTTCTCCCTGAAACTCCACTACTGCAGGCATCAGGATGGGAAAGAGAAACCTCTCTCTCTCTCCCCCTCCAATTCCCAGCAGCACAAAAAGCCTCGAAAAAGACCCCCGCCCGGCTCTTGGGACTGGCGCAGATCTCCTAGCCGGCTGAGAGGCCTCTCAGCCAGCTAGGAGACTTGGGGCCAGCCGGAGTGCCTGCCACCCCACACTTACCCTCTTCCAGTCTTCCTTTTGCCTCCTCCTGGCTGACTGGAAGCAGGGGGGCGGGGCTTTGTCATGTGGCCCGGGACGAGTCGGCTGCAATTCTTCCGCTGCTTTGTGTGCTGCTGGGAATTGGAGGACAGGCAGCGGCACACCCGGCGGGCCAGAAAAATGCCCTCCGCGGGCCGCATGTGGCCCCCGGGCCGTAGTTTGAGGACCCCTGCACTAAACTATCATCTTGAAACATTTTCTATGAGCAATTTTTAGAATATAAGTTTGACAGCATCTTTTATAGTGTTGGGGGCAGGGCACTTCCAGGCCAAGAGCATGTGAAGGATGAGCACCATCGCAGAAAAGAGCCTGGTGTTTTCTGTGATATAACTCGATGCAGAGTGGAACAACTCTAGCCTAAGGACGCAGGAGGGCACGTTTAGAAGACGAAGCTCCTATGACATGCAGGACACAAACAGTGATGGTGGATGACTTTCTCCCAGACTCCACAATGAATCTCCATCCAGAGTTCAAGAAGTTGCTAATGGGAAATATATGGGGAAACGCTGGCTCTTAACTACTTTTTCCTTGGTTTCTTAGAATCCAATCTTTAATGACCCATTTGTTTCTTTGTCGTAAACAGAAAGAGGTGTCTAGCATCATTAGTCTTTTTTTCCTTCTCATCAAGCCCTTGTAATTATTGCTTCACTACCTACCGCTTACATATTCAAGGCATGGCTGACTTTCTAATTGAGTTTGTGGCAGCATGAGGTGATTTCCCAAAGAGACTGCTATGTATAACTGTAGAGGCAGGCTCACAAAAATAGCAAAACCTAAGGAAATTACAACATGATTGGATTATTATACATGCTTGGCATTTGTTTATTAAAATATACCCTGCCTTTCCTCTTGGCTCAAGGTGGCTATTGTAAATTTGTATGGTAAATTCCAGCCACTGTAACTGTTGTTAATTTGAGTTCATTGTTGTGGTACCTGTGCATGCTCAGACCTGTCACAGAGAGATTTTTTAAAAGCTCAAAAATGCCTAAAGGCACTCTGTCCCCCTCCCCCACACTGTTTCTTGCCTTTTCAAGTATGATAAGGAATGGGTGGAACACCCTTTCCTTCCTTTCTTTCTTTGCCACCACTGAAAGAGGCTCATTGACAAGAAGGTCCATCTTTTCTACCAACAGCTATTAACTGCCAACAACTAACTAGCTCTCCTCTGTCTGTGTAGATGGTGACCAAAAATGGCACAAAAAAGTGCTTTTCAAGAAATACAGAACCTGTGGGTTAAAAATCCTCACGAGCAATGCTTTTTATGCATTGGCAAAGAGCACAGTGTTACACACTGCTCTATTTGTTGCCAATTCACTCCCAAGGCAAGGCATGCCAGAACTTCCTGCCTAAAAGCGGCACTTTGGGGAAAAGCCTTATCTAGCCCCACTCAAGACAAAGATCTGAGCAACACACCAGTTTCCACCACTGACATCCAAGATTCCTTAGTTCTAACAGCTCCAAGACTAAACTTGACTCCCAGTTAAAGATACCAGGAAAGTCACAGGCTCTGACCTGCATTCCTGGAGTGCAGCTCCTTGGAACCACCTCTGAATAAGGCACATCACAAACACCAACACCTGGAGAAGCCACCTAAGTCGAAGTTATTGTCTAATCCTTCCCGCACCCATCATAAGGACTTTTTAACCCCATGGAAATCAGTGCTCCAGCTGGTCAAAGAGACAGTCCCCATTCCAAGAACACCCTCTTTGTCATGTTGCTCACCACCGTCATCGCCTTCTACCTCAGAAAGAGAAGTGTAGGACTCAGAATCTCCTATCCCATGTCATCAGCCCCCCTGCATCTTACTGTTCAGAACCACTACCCCAGTTGGTTCCAACGCATTTGTATTTATTGTTATCCTGATAGGGCTGCCAAGTCCAACTTGGGAAATATCTGGGGACTTTGGGGGTGGAGCCAGGAGACTTTGGGGGTGGAGCCAGGAGAAAGGAAGTGACATCATTTTGTGATGTCACATCCTGTGATGTTGCTTCCACATGCTGACACATGAACTCATGAAGTTTCCTAATCCTGAATCAGGCCATTGGTCCATCAAGGTCAGTATTGACTACTCAGACTGGTAGTGGCTCTCCAGGGTCTCAGGCTGAGATCTTTAATGTCACCTATTACCTGATCCTTTTTTAGCTGAAGAGGCTGATACCTCCTGCATGTCAAGCAGATGCTCTATCACTGAGCAACGGCCCTACTGAATCCTTCCTCATCTCGGCAGAATATGAAGCCCTAAGTGCTACACAAGTGCTAAATATGATTTTCATATCATAAGAACAGGAGAGAAGCCACAGTGGATCAGCCCATCCAGTACAGCCCATCCAGTACAACACTCTGTGTCACAACAGTGGCCAAAAATACCAGGTGCCCTCAGGAGGTCCAGCAGCGGGGCCAGAACTCCAGAAGCCCTCCCACTGTTGCCCCCCAAGCACCAAGAATGCAGAGCATCACTGCCCCAGACAAAGGGTTCCATTTAGACCTTGTGGCTATAATAGCCACTGATAGACCTCTGCTGGATGGGGACAGAGAGAGAGAGAGAGAGAGAGAGAGAGAGAGACAGACAGACAGACAGACAGACAGTCAGCTTTTTCACTTACTCTTGCCCAATTCCCAGGCTTTATTTCTGGCCCTTGTTTCACCCAGCTGTTGTCCATGTAAGTCCCATAACTTCTCCCCCCCCCCCCCAGCATAGGCTTTTTGGTGGCTAAAGAGGACCTTTGTCCTCCCCTTTTCGCCAGCAGAAAAGCTAGTTGGATCCATCCCTAACTTAAAATACCGGTTACTTGATGTACAAATGCTTTTAAAAATGCAGATTTTTACTGCTGGAGGGGGGGGCATGGTTGAAAGAAACAGCAAATTGGCATAAAAATGAGGAATCCCAACTTTTATTTGCAGAAGGGAAATGAGGATTGGGGGGACCCAAACAGCCACAACAAGACATTTTAAACAATCCCACTCCCAGACCTTCTACAGGCAACCTCTCCTTGTGATGTTTACCTCTTTGGAAGTGACAGTTTATTCCTTTGACAAAACCACAGTGGACAGACAGACAGAAAAAAGAAAGAGGGGGAGGGGGAGAGACAGAGAAGGAAAAGAGCTCGCAGACACCAACTTACCCCAGCAGTTTACTCAGTAGCAACCTTGCACGGAAGCCCTTCAGTAGAAAGAGCTTAGTCCCTCCTTAATCTCTGGGCAGGGCTGTCTTGCTCAGCTCTTAAAGGGGAAATTTCCCTTTTAAGAAGAACAAGAGGCCAGCAGGGCAGGCTCCGAGGTTCCCCTGCTGGCAGCCATTTTGTCCCCCCGGTGGCCAATTTTGGAAAAGCGGGGGAAAGCTTTAAAAATCGGTGTTTCCCCCGCTCTACCGGGGGACTTGGCAGCTCTATATCCTGATCATTGTGCCAAGATCTCCAGCATGACTAATATGACCAGGGCTGGGATCTGTATACTCCCCTCAGTTTAGGGTTGCCAGCTCCAAGTTGGAAAACACCTGGAGATTTGGGGGTGGAGCCTGAGGAGGGTGAGGTTTGGGGAGGGGAGGGACTTCAATGAGATATAATGATGTAGAGCCCACCTTCCACAGTGGCCATTTTCTCCAGGTGAACTGATCCCTGTTGCCTGGAGATCAGTTGTAATAGCGCAAGATCTCCAGCTACCACCTGGAGATTGGCAAGCCTAGCTCAGTTCCAACCAAGCAGAAGGAGGACCCTTTCTGACAGATGATCCAGAATTATCCCCAGACCCATACAAAGACCTCCAATCTCTGGGTGATCTAGCCTTCAAGTACAATCAACTTCCTTATGAGGATGGAGATCCAGACTATGGCTCAGAATCTTCGCCCGAGGAAATCATGCCAAAACCATCAATGTACTCTACGTAGTGTACAATATACTCTATGCCTTTATAATGAGCAACTCATTCAGATGGCGACTGCCATAGAAATGAATGTTTCATGCACACCCCAGAGGGTGACTATGAAGAACCCCCGTATCTCCCCAATTGTCAGGCAGATTTTCCCCACCAAATTTTCAGTTCCCCTCAAAGCTTGAGATGCCCTACAGTGGCATGTATATCTCTGTCATAAAAGACTTGACTGCCCGCCCCCATGTTTGAGATTTGTCGCTTAGGCTTTTTTCTCAGCTCAGGAACTCTACTGAAAATACAGGAGCTGTCCAGTTTTGTAAACCCTTGAGAAATGGCACTTGAGGCAAATTAACTTTCAAAACCAGAATAAAGGTTACAATAAACAGGCAGGGAATATATGTATAAATGGAATAGTCAAGGTTTTGAGATTGCTGAGGTAAAAACTTTCTAATATTTACAGAGCTGAATTCTTAGAACATTCAAGAGAGTGTATTTGTGGTTTTATTTCAAGGTTTTCTATTTCTTTCTTTGAGAGGCACTTTGTTTAGTATAATTTAGCTCACCACAGTTTTGATGTTTCTAGATTTCTTCCTTCAAATATAACAGGTTTTCCTTTAGGTATTACAGCTTTTCACTAACTTCTGAGGTGTCTAAGCTACTCTCCTTTATCATAGACCAGGGTTCTCTTCCCAGCCCCTCTGACTGGCAGGAAGTTATTCTCCTTGGCCCTAAGAAGCAACAACTCCTTTTACTATTTGGCTTCTCTGGGAGTTCTCTCTAATGTTCCAGACCTTCTACCAAATCCTTTCCCCATATCCTTGTCTGTATAAGGTTGTTCTGTTGCTTTGCTTACTGAGAATTTACATTCTCCCTCAGAACACCAGTAATATATTTAGACAATGGGGTTTTTCTTCTTCTTTCTGTAGAAGTACTTCTTTCTGTAGTAGTAGTTTTCTTACTATTGCTGTCAGAAAATACTGACTCCCCAAATGTCTCTTCCCTTAGAAGCCACCCTCCGGCTACTGATCCTGACACTGGATTTCAAAAGAGCAAATTGCAAAAGACCAAAGGCAAAAAGACCTAAAGGTGAAAGACCAAATTGTGAAAGACCACTTTCCCCTCCAGAGCAGCTGTTTTATTTTCTCTGCCAGCTGATGCTGGCCAATCAGAGAGTGAGCAGAGCAGCCAATCACCTTAGCTCTTCTCTCCAGCAAAGATTAATCCTTGAACCTCCTTGATTCTCTGTACAAAGCATTTTTAAAAACCTGCTTTTCTGTGCTGTCCATCACAGTGATGCATCCAGTATTCAGTGTCATTCATTCCAGGAATCCTGGACCTGTTACCTTCCCAATAGTGGAAGACATGACTGAACCTTAAGCTACACCTGATGTCAGTGTCACCTTCTGCTAGATGTATTGAAAACCAATACAGAACCAAGAAGGAAGGATGTCCCTTCCTGTTTCAACGCTTCACAGCTAATTCCTTAGTTGTAGATCGCATTCAGGGGAAGAACAAGGACACCCAACATTCAGCCCCTATTGACAGTGAAGGGCACAAATTAGAAGCAATAAGAAGAAAAACTTACGCCTCTTTCTCCCTTAGCTTCAAGACTGCCAATTATCTATCAAGTTTTCCTTTGTGATTGCATCACTTCTCACCTGGAAATGTAGCTGGATGACAAGCGCAAATTGGCAAAACTCCTAGCTCTAGAAGCACCAAAGCTGTCAAAGCAAATTTCTGCATTCAAGCGGTCAAGCAGTTGTGCAGCTTGTAACTTCTCCACAGCAATTGTACTCTGTAGACACTGCTGGTTCAAATCCACAGCACTTTTCAAGAAACCCATGCCAGAATTAAGGACCTACCCTTCAAGGGCAAGGACCTGTTCAGTTCTAACACTGATGATATCCTTAACAAGATATGAAAGGACAGGCTTACAGCTAAGATTCTAGGAGTGATCTCCTCTACCTTCTCTACTAAGCCTAGATCATACTACAGGTCATACTATTGTAATTCCAGAGGAAGAAGCCATCCCATGGCTCACCCTTTTTACCAAAGCAGGCCTCCCTGTATACCAGCCAACAACCTATCCAACAGAGGAGAAAGTTCCCCACTTGGAGGAGCAAAACCAAACCACAGTCACCCAAAGCCCATCAACCTGCTAAACAGGGTTTTTGACAATTACAACCCAGTGAATCAGCCAACAGAGGATCAGTGTCCTTACTGCTCCTCTTAGCAGGATGTTTTATAAAGATCAGTGGGTGCTCAGCATCATGACAAAGACATATGCGATATTATTTGCATCCCTACCAACCTACCCTCCTCCATTGTCCAACCATCCTGTCCCTGAGAGGCAAAGAAAGCCACTAAAAGAAGTACTTCTTAATGCCGGAAAACCGTTCACCTGATGCTCATGTTCAGCCAAATGAAAGCATTTCTGAGCATGGGCTGGAGATCAAAACCGTTAACCCCATGTTATGTCCAATATAAAAAGTTTTTGAATACTTCCTCAGTTGAGCTAAAGGAGGCCTCTCTTCTGCCTCCATAAGACTCCCAAGTAGACACCATAGCATGCTTCCACATTCATGTGGAAGGAAATTCACCGTTGACACAGAGGGAAGCCAGACTGTTTCTTAAAGGACTATTGAACCAGTTTCTTCCAGTCCATCCCCCAGTACCTCAATGGAGCTTGTCACTAGTGCTTTCACAATTTATGGGGAAACCATTTGAGCCCATGGCTAACTGCTCCCTTCGTCTTCTTACCATGAAAACAGAGAATGTATCCTCTACTCCTTATATGTTCATAGAACCCTTCTCTTCTACCTACATAGGACAGAGCCTTTCATGACAAATGACAGCCTCTTTGTCTCCTTTGTGGGCCCCAATTTGGGCAGAAAATTGTCAGCTCAATCCATCACTAGATGGATAGCTACATGTATCAAATTGTGTTATGAATTAGCGCAAACTGACTGTCCCCTGCAGCTGCACAATCACTCCACTCGAGCACAGACTGCATCATTGGATTTCCGTCATGGTATCCCTATCGACTCCATCTGCAAGAGTGCAATGCAGTCCTCCTCCTGCCCCTTTGCGAGGCCCTCCTTGGTGGACATAGATGCCACAAAAGGTATGGCTGTTGGAAGAGCAGTACTGCAATCTCCATTCCACTGAGAGCTCACACCTGCCTTCTTCAGTCTGATAAACCAGCTCTCTGCTCTTTCATATGGGACTGCACAGGTACCTCAAATAACAAATAAGTACACAACAATATAATGAATGAAATAATTTTGTCATCAATCTAATACAATAAAGAAAGAAACTTATATATCAACAGTAATAACTAATACAATGTATGAGGATGTTTCCAATATTATCAAGGACGCCAAAAACTAGATTTCACACTTTGTTTAGGAAATTCTTCCTCAGTAAGCGCTACTCGTATGTAAAAGGGGTTTCCAAGATAAATGTCAAAAATTGACTGTCCAGTATGTACTTAAAGAGACACAGGTACCACCAGGATGAAAACAGTGTTGCACTTACCTGTAACTGTGGTTCCATTGAGTTGTCACCTGTGTGCTCTTTACTAAATATAGCCGTATACCTCACTCTAGTGGCAGCAGAGAGGAACTAAGGGAAGGGCGCTTCTCCCCCTCTACAACATGCTATAAAAGGCAGGAAACAGCATGGGGGAGAGGGATGGAGTGCCTCTAGATATTTTTGAGTTTCAAAAAATCTCTCTTGAGCAGGCCTGTGCCTGTGCAGTACCCATGTGTGACTGCTCAATGAACCACAGTTACAGGAAAGTGCAAGCCTGTTCTTTGCTTGATTCTTGGAGGAAGCTATATCTTAGCTGATTATGTCTTTTCAAGTGTGCCCTAAGGTTGCCATTTGCCCAGTGGAGGTGGGGGATTCCCCCGACTTTGCAGGCTTCTGCCCACTGCCAGCCAGCTGGCCAGCAGGAGGGAATCCCCCTCCCCCCAAACAGTGACATTGCATGGGGTGTGCCTGCATCACCCAGAAATGACCTCAACATTGGGGATGATGCTCTGGATTTTGGGCAAAACTCTATGGTTTGGTGCTAATTTTACCATAGATGCTGATTTTACCATAAGAGTTTTGCATGCTGCAGGCACGTCACATGTAATGTCACTGTTTCGGGGAAAATGAGGGGCGATGTCACTTACCACACCCTGAACGTCCCCACCCCCACCCCACCCCGCCAGCAGGCGAAAGTGTCCTGGCAAACCTAGTATGCCCATTGTTTGAGTCTCTTGATTGTAAATTTTTTTTAATAGAAAATATTGTGAAGATTACAAACCAAATCAGAAACAGAAACTCTATTCAGAACAGCTGTTATTCTGTATCTTTTTTAGCATTGAGTCGAATAGGTTCTATTGTGTATGAAAGCTTGTGCTACAGTAAATTCGTTATCATTTCTACTACCATGGGATTCTATGGTTATTTGTTTGTTCAGTGAACTGGAGTTTCCAAAGTGCTTTCTAACCTCATACACTCTCTGATCCCTACAACGCCTGATGGCAAGTTGCTTAGGAGCTGAGAATTTCTAATTTAAGTCCTCTGCTTCCCTCTGCTGGCCACATCAAATATTACATGGTGCTGTTGTAAATGGATTTTGCACAATAAACTGATAAAAAAATGATTTGCCTTTTTAGGCATGCAGTGTGTTTTGTAGTTTTTATTGACCTTTGCAAATAATCCCATTAGGTGGTTTATGCTAAGATACAATGAGATGACCTGTTGAGCTTAAACTGAATCCCAATGGAACATTAAAAAGCTGTGGAGATCTTGTTGTTAGTATACAAGGTTTGCTTTCAGTGCAAAAGGAATATGATGATTATAGTAACCAGTTTTCACTAAATTAGTACTTTACAAACATTAGTGAGGCCTTGCCTTGCAAAGAAAGTACCAAAAACATATTTTTGAGTTTGAATTAATAAGCACTCTTCATTTTATTGTGTAGTGCTGTATAATGGCTTTAGACTCTGGCCGTAAATCTTGTGATGGCTTTAGATACATAAAATATGAATGATTTGTCTCATATTGTTCTACGGTAGTAAACCCTCTAACCCTTGGAGCAAATCACTGAACTTTCCTTGGTGATTTAAGCTTGATTTAAATTTTTGCATTAAGTGGCCATCTGCATTCTAAACTCAGCATATTTTTCTCTTTGTGTTCATAGGTACTTGGAACCCCGAATGAAGACACCTGGCCTGGAGTCCATTCTCTACCCCATTTCAAACCTGGTAGGTTTCAAGACATTGGAAAGGAGGGGACCTGTACGAGACTCATGGAGAAGGGAAGATTTCATTCTTTCCCTCCTGTTCTACTAACCTCTTGCCCCACACTGTATGCCAGAAGATCAGTAGTGGCTCAGGGCTGAGAACTCACAAGCCATCACTGATTGCCTAGCTGTTCTGCCTCTTCCAGAGCCCACTCCCCATATTTCCCCCCTCACCCCTTTCTTAACAGCCAGCCGTTCACCTGAAACATACTTTCTCCCTCCACTTACAGTTTGTACAGCCCCAAACATTCCTGCCTTCTCTCTCTGCTTCCCCGTTTCTGTTGCCCAGTGCCGCTGAGATTTTCTCTCCCCCCCCCAACAAGGTCTGTGCAGATGTGGCTGTTCTGGTTGGGGTGCCCTTGAAAGGGTTAATTCCTCCAGTTTTTTTTAAAAAAAACAGTTAAGATTGTTCTGCAAGCCTCAGAGGTACTCTTGGGTTTGTAAATAAATTTGCCTATCCATACACATTCATGTTGGGTGAACTTTGACCCACACTCTGGGCCCAGTTCAGAATTAGAATATTAAAATATCATCAAATACCCTTTTAAAAAGATTTTGCCTAGAAAGTGTACTTGTTTTAAAGAGCATCTGCTGTGTTGGTGTGGACAGTGGTGTTGTTCAGAAAATACTGTGTATATAATAAATTCTGTCGTTAGTGTTTTCACTACTGCTTAAGCATCACTGAATACTATGGACAGAGGTGCCATTTACATTTTAAGGCCAGACCTGTGGTTTGTGTGTTATGGTAATGTTTACATGCTCCATTTTAGCGGTTTAAGACTTTTTAAAAGTGCATTTATGAGAGTGTGTGTTTTGTCGTATAAACAACTGCTTCGTTATTACTGATATAGCTGTCCTCCTTTTGTTGCAGAAAGATTTACACCATTGACAATCATATACCTAATAAGCAGATCAATTTGTTTTTAGTAAAATTAGGTACTATCTGACTAAGAAGTTTTTTGTGAGAGAAATGCCTTTCTGAAGCCTGCATGTATACTCTGTACCCCTCCCCCCCCAATGATTTTCCTGAATATATACTAAAAGCTTTGTTAGGCAGGACCCATTGAAAATTGAGTTGCCAGTTAACCAAATGTGCTACTGAATGATACTTTTACCAGTTTGCAGCCAAGACACTCTGGTAGATGACTGTTAACCAAATACCAGTTTTAAAAGTTTCTACAGTAGTTTGAATATAGATTGTTTAATGTCTGCTTGGTATTCTATGTAGTTAATACTTCTTGTAGTGACCACATGAAATCATAACAACAGTAATAGCTGAATAATTACTATGTACAAGTAGGAATGTAATATAAGATGTATCCAGTTAAGACTGATGAATCAGTCTGAGAGAAGGATTACATATCTCAATCTCTATTTTTTGCTAACATTAAATATAGATAGGTATAGATACACACACATTTATATTTATATTTGTTTCTGGTTGAGGCAGGAGTCCCAGAGGAAGCATGCACGCCCTGCACTTTGGTTGCATGAGCTGCCTGTGTGTAGTGGTTAGGAGCATGGACTCTAATCTGGAAGAACTAGATTTGATTCCCCACTCCTCCACTTGCAGCTGCTGGATGCCCTTGGGAAAGCCAGAGCTCTCTCAGAGCTGTCCTTGAAAGGGCAGTTCTCTCAGAGCTATTTCAGCCCCACCTACCTCACAGGATGTCTGTTGTGGGTAGGTGAAGGGAATGGAGTTTGTAAGCCACTCTGAGTGAAGGGCTGGGTATAAATTCAGTCTTCTTCTTCTTCCCCCACCCCAGCTGAGTCCTAATCCCATTATAAAAATCTCCATCTCCTTGCATCATCTTCTGGCCAAAGCAGAAAGCTCAGAGGAAGAGAATACACCCATCAACACTTCTAGCTCACTTCTAGCTCATAGTATCTAGCTGATAGTAGTGTAATGCTTATTGGCCTTACTCTATAGAACAAATTGCTTTAAACCTTAAAGTTAAGAAGATAAATTATGGGAAAAGAGTTATTTTATTACACTGAAGAGATTTATTTTATAATGTTTCCAAGGTTGATTTTCCCCCCTATGGATAGTTAAAACAAACCAAAAAAAGGTAAAGAGCTTTGGGTAGACTATGTAAAAATAATAATAATAATTGTGTTTTGACAGTAGATGGCAGAAGAAGCCCTTATCTTGATTAAGTCTCTGTTTGAATGTACTTGGGTATGTGTGTGATTTCATTCTTTGGAAATTCAAAGAAATAAATTGCAAATGGCCATTGATTTAGATGTATAGCTCTGGTTAAAGTCATATATTTTACCTATATGAAAGGGAAATGGTATGGTTTTTAATAGTGGAGAATTAGACGGTTGTGGTGGTATTTCTTAACTGAGGAATTGGCATGACTCTCACACAGACTCTACCAAAAGGGCCTCTTCTCCAGGTAGAGAAGGTGTGACGTTAAAAAAACACACCTCCTTTTGTCGTGTGTCCACGGAGAATCTCAGCACAAGTGCTGCAGATCCCCAGCTGAAGCACATAACTGTGTGTGCCCTCTGTGTAATTGGGACTATGTATGCCCATACATAGACTTTAAAAAATATGCCCTCTACACAACAGATGTGAATTTGTGCCTGGTTCCACTCTCTGCACAGAAGGTTTGTTTTGTTTTCCTTTCCAGCTCTAATTGGAATGGATAAAAAACCCAACTCCTATGCAGAAAGCACTGATGAATAGAACGCTAGCATCTGCTCAAAGGAGGCTTTGATGCCTAAGCTTTGCCACTTTTACAGCTGAAAACAAGGGATTTTGAACAGAAGGTAAAAGCAATAAACAGCTACTTTGCTAACATAACCCACAACTTAATTAAATATCTGTGGCATTTCAAACTACTAAGAAGGGTTTTAAACTAATTTCATCTCAGTTTCTTATTAGCATCCTAATTTGAGAAACTCTTATTTCCCATAGAACTGCGGTTCAATTATTAGCACAGTGATGACACATTTTTCCCTCCTGGGAAAGCTGGGTAAATATAATCTGCTGTGGGCAGGAGTGATGGCAAAATTGGTCTCAGACCTAGATGGTACTGGTATCTCAAGAGATCTACTGCAGTCTTTGCAAAACTGCTGTGTTATTCTTTATACACCCCTACAAGTGTTAACAAAAGCATTGTATTTTTTTAAAAAGAGAGTCTTCCCAATGTGCTTATGCATGCTCAAGTTCTTCTCTGAGCGTGGGTTGGTGAGAGGGTGGGACAATCGCTTCCAATATTCTTAGTTTCTACTTACAGACCTCCAAGGCAAGCTAATTAGCACTTGCTCGTTATTACAGAACATGCTGCTCTTCTTTTTATGTCCAAAAGTATCACATTGGTAGTTTTCACATCCCTAAGTACTTTGCATTGGGAATAGAGCACTAAAAGTATATTATATTAAAGGAACCATTCTGCTTTTCGCCCCTTCTCAATTTAGAAGGCGTAGCAGCATCCAGACCCCTGATCAGTTAGTGGGATTAATTAGCAGCTAGCTAACCATCAGGTACATGTACAATGTGGTAGCAGAATAGATTGGTTTTGCCATCTCCAGTCTGGCACAGGCTGGTGAAGTTGTTCAAATGGGTCAGAGGAACTGGGAGCAGGACCAGCCCTAAGTATTTGCAGGGGAGGCCTTCAGCAAAATGCCCTCCAGTCAGACCCTGGTGTCACAAGATACAGCGGCTGCTCTTCTCTGTGTCATCTACCAGATGGAAGCAGATGATGAGTGGCCGTAGCTTGCTTCCTTCCCCCATTGCTGATCACTCACATACTCAAATTAGTCTAATGGCTGTTTGGAGCTGGAGCTGTCACTGCTAAGATGGAGACAGCAAGCAGGTTGAGCAGCGAATGCTGATTCTGACCACTTCTGGCACTCAGACAAGCAAGGTTGGGGCAGTGGTGATGGATATAGCTGTGGTCATTTTCACTCTTCCGCACTACCTGCCAGGCAACTGGAAAAGAAACCAATGCAGATGGAGAGAACAGCAGGGCATTCAGAGCAAGGGGATGCCTCACAGGGTGTCTGTTGTGGGCAGGGGAAGGGAAAGGAGATCATAAGCCACTTTGAGTGAAGGGCGGGGTATAAATCCAGTCTCTTCTTTGTGGTAGTGGTTATGAGTACGGACTCTAATCTGGGAGAACCGGGTTTGATTCTCCACTCCTCCACATGCAGCTGCTGATGTGACTGTGGGTCAGTCACAAGTTCTTTCAGAGCTGTTCTCTCAAGAGCAGCCCTCGAAAGAGCTCTCTCAGCCCCACCTACCTCACAGGGTGTCTGTTGTGGGGAGGGAAAGATTGTAAGTCGCTCTGAGACTCCTCCTCCTAAATTGAGTTACGTGGCTGGTGCTGTACACCAGGGGTCCCCAACATGGTGTCTGTGGGTGTCATAGTGCCCACGGACACCTTTCCTGGTGCCCACTAATGTTTTTAGAAAGTAGGTGAGCCAGGTGGGGCTTTTCCCCAGCAAGGCTTCTGATTAGCCACTGGAGATTTGATTGGCTATGCAGATTTTTTGAAACATTGCTTTGGCAGCAGCTGCTGCCACAACACAAGTGGCAGCCATTTTGTGGCTGTACCCTCCATGCTGTGTCAGGATTCCACAGTGGGAAGGGTTGGCGACCTCTGCTCTTCATCAACAGATTGATAGTGTTAGGACATCCTGGGGCAATGAAGTTTGGGTAGCTGCCTAAGGGAGTTGGTAGTGGTGTCATCTTTTCATGGAAGGACAATATGTGTGAGTGAAGAAGAAGAGTACACTGTTCAAAGTAAATATTATTTCATCCAATAGTATTAAGATTATGATTCACAAGACAAAGAGAAGGGAGAAAGATGATGAGGAAGGTGCAAAAGGAATGCAAAGAAGTTGAGCTTCTGTAGTTTTCTTTCTTTTTTCTTTTTTTAACATATTTTATTGGTTTTTTTCAAAACCTAACAACTAATCTACAACTACAAAAGAAAAAACTAAACTAAAGTATACAAGGATCAGATTAGCTAAATAAAGTTTCATAGTTAAATGTTTCCCATAGTAATACAAAACAGATATTGTCTGATTATTATCATAGCTTAATAATATGCTGATACATCAGTACTTCAATCAAATAATAAAAACAGTATATACGTAAATGTTGCTAGGGCTTCACATTTTCTAGATCTTCTCATTTTTTCCCTCTTCTGCCTCTCAGGGGTGGCTGCCCCTATCTCAGAGATAGAGTCTTTGCATGTCTCGCTGGAACTTGTTGATTCCAGACTCCCTGTATCATGTTTGCTGGTTAATACAGTTAAGTTCTTATAGGGTCTTCTTCTTTTCCTAACTTCAAATGGGACATCTTTTAAGACTGATTTTCAAGACAGACCAATTTGTGGCCTTGAGCACCACATCTCTTGTTGTTCTTTTGGAGAATCTAACTACTATCTCCCCAGGCAGATTTTTTTTTTTTTATGTATTCAGGATATACCCTATAGGTCATATTCATATCATTTTTCAAAAAATCCGCTTTTAAATCCGTCATAGGAGACAATGCTTGACTCAGAAGTTCTTTAAGATCCTCACTTTCCTGTTCAGGTACACCTTGAAATCTCAGGGCATAAGCTGATTTTTTCTTTTGAAGTCTTAAGAGTTGATCTTTTTTCAGAATTCCTTTCTTTTTCCACTTCTTGCTGTCTTTGATCCATGTTTTTGGTCTTAATGACAATTTTCTTTACATCTTTGGCAATAGCCGATTGTATATTGGTATGCTTAAGTTGCTGTTGTACTGCATCCAATTTTTTATTCATGTCAGTCATTTGTTCCATCAGAGGGCACAATGCTGCTGCCAACATGTTAGAGAAGTCTGGGGTAGAATCGGGTCTTGTGACCAGAAGCGCTGATCCTGTAGTTCCCGGTGATTGTTTGGATCTCATTGCCATTTTCTCAGTCCGTGTCATTTTCTCAGTCATGTTTACATTCCAGGATAACTTTTAAAACATCGAGGGAAGCTCATGGACAGAAATGTTATAGATAAGTATGCTTTCTTATTTGATGGAGGTAAGAAAGCATTCTGTGCCCAGTCCCGAAAGTTGTTTTCTTAGTTTGCTTGTTTTCAGCTGGTGGGGTGTGTGTGTGTTCTCCCCCCCTCCCACGCTGTAAATAGGGCTTTGGGCAAAAGGTTCTTTTCAGCCAGCCATCATTAACTCACTGTTTTTTAAGATGTGTAAATCGCTTTATGGGGGTTGGATTGAGGCTTCCTATGCTCCGATGGTCCCACCACGGCTGATCCATCAATGGAACTTAGAAACGACACCTGAAACAGCGAGCAAGGAGTCAAGAGCTTGTGTAGTTTTTCAACTCCCCACCCCCAATGTCAGATTTATCTGGTTATCTGCTTCTGGGGGAACTGTAAGAGGTTTGAGCAGGTAAACTGTTTTCCTGTTGCTGAGCTAAATCTAGAAGCTAAGCTAGGCAATGAAGTACCAGAGGAAAAACAACCAAGGGGTAATGTTGAAATGCATGGGAGTGTTGAAATGTCACAGCTCCAGTTACAAAGTATAAAGGAAGAAGCTGGCACGTTTGATTCTAACCTTGAAATATGAGCATTGGGGGATTTTTGGAAGCTGAAGAAAAGATGCTGGATGAATATACTTTAAATAAATAAATAGTAGCAATACCTTGAGAAATTAAATGGTTCAGTGGCTGGAAAGAGCTCGTATGCTAACCAGCAGACTTTGAACAATCGCTTATCTAGGAATGTCTCTTTGTAAAGATACTTTTGTTTCGTCGATACTGGCCATTATCTTTACCATTGATAGATATTTTTTTTAAAAAACTTCTCAACTTTCTCACTTGGGCATCACCAAAACATAGAACCAGAGAATTAGATGCAGTTTGATTCTTAATGGCTGAGGTCACTAAGGTTGGGGAGCAGCAGATTTAGTCTTTGTGGTATCCTCAAGTGCCTTTTTTTACTTTCTTCCAGGTAAGTGAATACTTTTACCTGTTGGGATTAATGAAGTTAAAGTGCTGCTGTTGGGGATGCCATGGTTGTGAAGTTTTTCTCCCGTGTTGACACTGGGAATTAAAAAGTCCTCACCTATCTGCAGAGCTTTGGAGCGTTGTTTCTGTGTTATCCATAAACTGTCATTTGAATAATCATGGCACTTTGGTGATATCCATACATTCTGATTTAACAGAAGCTCCTTCTATTGACACTGGAATGCAAATTGTTAGGTCTCTGTCCTTGGCATGCCACTACCTAGCCAGACCTAAGCCAAGGATTAGCAGAGGAAGAGCAATAACTCTGTTTCCTAAAATCAAACCGGGCAGATTACTGCTGTCTCATGCTCAACATGTAGTTTAGTAGATTTGTTTCTCACCTCTGGGGACAGCCCAAATCTTTCTCGCAGGACAAGATTAATTGAACGGGAATGTATGCCAAGCGACTCCTTGGACACCATGTTCATTTCTTGTTGGTCTCTTGAGATGTGACCGGACTCAAATTTAGCTGTTCTGCTGCAGACATGTATGGCTACCCTCTGAAACGATTTGGTATTAAATATCCCAAACCTTGTCTGGAAAGTCTACCCTCTGAGTTCTAAGATTGTCCAAAGATCCTTGTTGCAGGAAACCATGCTAATTAGAAATTTGTCTAATGGGAACTCATAGGAAGGTCTTTGTTGCTGCCCCTGAGCTGTGGACCTTTCCTTCCCCTAGCAGATACAATTTGTACCCTCATTAGAAATCTTCTGGCACAACTTTGTTTATTTCATTTTTCATGTACTTTTCTCATTAAAGCTCAAGGGAGATAACCAAATTATAAACAGTGCAATAATAATCAGCATGCATATAATAAATAATGCAATAAATCTGAGTATACCATTAGACAATAAATAATATGGTAGGGGGAAGAGGAAACAGAAAGAGAACTGTATAAAATTTCCTGAAGCAGTTAATTAAATCTACTACAGTCCTAATCCAATTATAAAAATTGCCTTGTTTCGCCACATCCCCATTCCCTTTTTTTAAAAAAACACTCCTGAACAATTTTGTTTTACACAGCCTGTGAAATTATAGAAGTGTTGGGTGTC
This sequence comes from Lepidodactylus listeri, assembly GCA_029233225.1. Classification (NCBI taxonomy): domain Eukaryota; kingdom Metazoa; phylum Chordata; class Lepidosauria; order Squamata; family Gekkonidae; genus Lepidodactylus; species Lepidodactylus listeri. The sequence continues at coordinate 33,884,156 of JARCFY010000012.1, forward strand.
TTCCTCAGGTAGGCCATTTCACAAAGTGGGAGCAACAACACAGACTGATCAGGTACAACCTACTGTTGTTCTTGCCCATTTACAGGGTGGCCCCCTTCAGAAGGCTTTGGTGTAGTGGTTAAGTGCGTGGATTCTAATCTGGGAGAACCAGGTTTGATTCCCCACTCCTCCACTTGCACCTGCTGGATGACCTTGCACAAGCTGTAGTTCTGGCACAGCTGTTCTTAAAAAGGAACACTTTCTGTCAGAGCGCTCTCAGCCTCAACTACCTAACAGGGTGTCTGTTGTGGGGAGAGGATGGGACAGGAGTTTGTAAGCCGCTCTGAGACTCCTTTGGGTAGTGAAGGGCAGGGTATAAATCCAATCTCCTCCTCCTCCTCCTCTTCTTTCAGATAAGTACAGCTGAGATGGCAGGATATACTGCAGAATTAGCAATTAGCTGTGGAATTCTGTACTAGCTGGTCTTTCAGAGTTGTTTTCAAGGACAGACTAACATATAGTTCATTACTATCATCTGGTCTTGTGCCATGAATCCATGTGGCATGGATCCATGTGGCCAGATTGGTCTGGTCAGAGTAAGGAAGTCATCCTTAGGGCTGAGGGTGGGGAAGCAGGCATCAAATCAACCATTGCCACCCAGAATCCATGATAATTACTGTATTTTTCGCACCATAAGACGCACTTTTTCTCCCCCAAAAAGTGGGGGGGAAAGTGCCTGCGTCTTATGGTGTGAATCCCCCCCATTCGCCAAGCTCCCGGAGCCGCGGCAAGTGCTGCGGGCCCGGGAGCAAGCCCCCGCCTCCCTCGCCCTCCCCCCCAGTGAAGATCCTGGCTCCGCGGCGAGCGCCGCAGGCCGGGAGCATGCCCCCGCCTCCCTCGCCCTCCCACCCAGTGTAGATCCCGGCTCCGTGGCGAGCGCCGCGGGCCGGGAGCATGCCCCCGCCTCCCTCGCCCTCCCCCCCAGTGTAGATCCCGGCTCCGTGGCGAGCGCCGCGGGCCGGGAGCATGCCCCCGCCTCCCACGCCCTCCCCCCAGTGTAGATCCCGGCTCCGCGGCGAGCGCCGTGGGCTGGGAGCATGCCCCCGCCTCCCTCGCCCTCCCCCCCAGTGTAGATCCCGGCTCCGCGGCGAGTGCCGCGGGCCGGGAGCAAGCCCCCGCCTCCCTCGCCCTCCCTCCCAGTGAAGAAAGCCCCCCTCCCACCCACTCCTCTCAGAAGTTCCCCCCGTCAGAAGCCCCCCCACCTCAGAAGCCCCCCTCCCACCCCCCCTCAGAAGCCCCCCTCCCACCCCCCCTCAGAAGCCCCCTCCCTCCCACCCCCCTCAGAAGCTCCCCTCCCACCCCCCTCAGAAGCCCCCTCCCTCCCACCCCCCTCAGAAGCTCCCCTCCCAGCCCCCCTCCCACCCACCCCCTCAGAAGCCCCCCTCCCACCCCCCCTCAGAAGCCCCCCTCCCTCCCACCCCCCTCAGAAGCCCCCTCCCTCCCCTACTCACCTTTCCCACCCCATTCCTTCCCCTCTCACCATTCTTGGGTTGGGGCGGGAGGTAGGGAGGTAAGAGCTGGGCCTGAGTGGCGTTAAGCCACTGGGGCCCAAGCAAGGGGGGGGAGGGAAACACCTTGTCTTTCTGTCTTTCTTTCTTTCTCTTTCTGTCTTCCTTCCTTCCTTCCTTCTCTCTCTCCTCCCTACCTTCCTGTTTCTTCCTTTCTTTCTGTCTGTCTTTCTGTCTTCCTTCCTTTTCTCTCCCTCCCACCTACCTACCTACCTACCTTCCTTCCTTCCTTCCTCCCTTCCTTCCTTCCTTCTGTCTCTCTCTCCCCCCTACCTACCTACCTTCCTGGTACTTTCTTTCTGTCTGTCTTTCTTTCTGTCTTCCTTCCTTCTCTCTCTCTCTCCCTCCCTACCTTCCTGTTTCTTCCTTCCTTCCTTTCTGTCTTCCTTCCTTCCTTCTCTCTCTCTCCCCCCTCCCTACCCCCCTCCCTCCCCCGCTCACCATTCTTGGGCTGCAGGGTGGGGGGAGGTAGGGAGGGAAGAGCTGGGCCTGAGTGGCGTTAAGCCACTGGGGCCCAAGCAAGGGGGGGAGGGAAACACCTTGTCTTTCTGTCTTTCTTTCTGTCTTTCTGACAGTCTTTCTTTCTTTCTGTCTTTCTTCCTTCCTTCCTTCTCTCTCTCCCCCCTACCTACCTACCTTCTTTCTTTCTTTCTTTCTTTCTTTCTTTCTTTCTTTCTTTCTTTCTTTCTTTCTTTCTTTCTTTCTTTCTTTCTTTCTTTCTTTCTTTCCCCCCCCCCAACTACCTACTATTTGGTTCAGAATATTTTTTCCCCTGTTTTCCTCCTCTAAAACTAGGTGCGTCTTATGGCCAGGTGCGTCTTATAGTCCGAAAAATACGGGACTGTTGTTCCAGCCCATGCCTGGCAACTCCCAGGCAGCGAACTTCTATTCTCTCTGGCACAAATTTAAAGAAACAGGAATAAGAGCTCTACCTACAAGGGAACAAAGCAGAGCATTACCACCTATGTTGGAAGGCCTTGGAAAAAGCTTGATAGTTCCATGTGCAATTTGTTGTTGTGCTTTCACTAACATTTTGTTTTTTTAATGGTGACTGCATTTTTTATTTTTAGTCTGCAAGCTGCCTTTCTTGTTCATTTCAACAGGAAGCAGCTTATAAATTCAGTATATTAATTACCTTTAAAGCATTCTGTGGTTTGGGTATGTATTGTCAAATGTAAATGAAGAATGTTCGTGAATTAGAAGGTGTTGAGAAGAAAGATCTGCCCTGCGGGATTCAGTGCTTGATATGAATGTTATCCTCAGGATGCAGTTACTTAACAAGCCCAACAACATATACATATCTTTACTGCGCAAGATTAAAGTAGGACAGTATTTTGGTATCCAATTGCTTTGTTTAGAGATTTTATGAAGTAGTTTATAGGCATCTTGGAGAAAATAGGCTGATCTACTCAGGAGATTTGGGCCAATAATTAGGCAACCAGAGACCATAATTTTGCTGCAAGTGATAGAGTTTGAAATTCAGGAGATATAAAATCCTCTTTCTCCTCAAAAAAGGATTATTTTCCCCCCCAGAGGTTTGTAAATGTGTTGCATGCTGAATTGCTTTAAGAAAGGTTTAGAGCAGAGCATAAGGCTTTTTTAGAATTTTGAATACAAAATACGTAAATGAAGATACATTCATTTCTCTGTTTCCAACCTATTTGGTCCAGAATACGTTATAGTTTTAAGATAAATTTGGGGCAAAAAAAATTAATTTTGATAGGATCTCTCGGTCTGGGGCAAGTAATGCTCTGTATTCTTGGTGCTTGGGGGGGGGGGCAACGGAGGGCTTCTATTGTCCTGGCCCCACTGGTGGACCTCCTGATGGCATCTGCTATTTTTGGCCACTGTGTGACAGAGTGTTGGACAGGATGGGCCACTGGCCTGATCCAACATTGGCTTCTCTTATCTTCTTATGTTCTTACGACTCTCAGTACTACAGGTAAATTGTTCTGGTGATTAACAAGTAGTTTGTCAAAGCAATGTGTTTTATCTCCCCACCTCCACTACCACTTACAGGGCCAGTGTATTGTCTGAAGCAGCCTGTAAAAAGAACTTACATGTCATAATAGCCCAACAACCCCATGTCTTTTGCAAAGCACTTCACAGGAGAGACTGGTCTGAAGCAGAGAAAGAGTTGAAAGGGAAGGGTACTTAACCCTACCTTTGCCTACCAATTTTGTGCTGAAACTCTCCCCTTTCCATGCAACTATTATTCTTACAGTAGTTCCAAATTAGTCCACTGTTTGCCAGGTAAACATGTTTGAATTCTTCGTGGGTACAGAAATAATGAAATCATGTCTGTTATATTAAACAAGAGGCAGGACCCGCAATACTTGTTGTGGGGGGAGGGGGGAGAGGAGCTTCACAGAGCGGAGCCAGCAGCTGCAGGTGAGTCTTCTCCCCTACCCCACCCTGGCACCCATGGCGAGGCCTGGGCCTGCCAATCCTTCTCCCCCACTCCCCCCACACTGATGGTGAGGCCTGAAGCTTCTAGCCACCAGGCCCACCGATTCTCCCCTCCACGGGCACCGTTGAGACCTGAGCAGCTCTCGCCAGGCCTGCTGCTTCCCCCCCCCCCATAGGAACTGGCAAGGCCTGAGCAGCTCTCACCAGGCCTGCCACTGCTCTCCCCTCCACGGGCACTGGCGAGGCCTGAGCAGCTCTCGCCAGGCCCGCCGATTTCCCACTACCCCCTGCCACCGGCGGCAAGGCCTGAGTGGCTCTCAGCCACTGCTGATTTACCTCCCCCCCATCCTTGGGCACTGGTGGCGAGGCCTCAGCACCTCTCAGTCATGGGGCCACCACAGAGTTCCCAGAGTGTTCCCTGTGCATGCTCTTTAACTTTTGGGAGGATTTAAATATCCCCCAAAGTTTTTTTTTAAGTTTTCAGATTTTTCTGAACTCATGGGGAGTCTCCCAAGTGTGCAGGAAAATCTCTCTGCCCCCAAGTGCCCCCTCCATGTAGATTTAGATATCCGCACAGAGGGGGCACCTTGGGAATTAGTATATAGTTTCCCTATGCCAACAGTTCTTTAGGGCTAAGTCGTAACAAACATCTGTTGATGACAGGTTAATGCAATGATTTTTCACTGTAACTTTCATTTCCTATAAGGTACTCTTAGCCTTCAAAGAGAAACAGAATATCATTAGTTTATAAGTAGCCGCTCTAAGGACAATGATGGCCTGTCACATAATATAAGAATTATATCTAATTCTAAACATGGAGCCAGGGATAGATGGCAAGATTTTACTAAAAATGTGAGAGAAGTCCCCCGTCTGCAGAAAAATCTGAAACCTAAAATATGTTTGGATGGGCTTCAAAACATGAAAATAATAAAAGCAGAATCAGTAGCTTTAAGAAAGGAATGCCCACTGAGGTCTCAGGCATTTGGGGGGGGGGGGGGGTGTTATAGACAACCACAACAGTATTGCCCAGTCTTCCGAGTTTGTCAGTCAAAAATGTGGGAAGAGGAAAGGTTTACTAGGAGATCAAAACAGCCCTACAAAAGGTCTTTCTCTCTCCTCTCCCACTTGCCCTGAGGGAAAGAGGACTCATTAGGAGCCAGGCCTGGCAGCAACTACCACTCAACAGTGTACTACCACACAATTGGGCCTGACAACAGCCACCATGAGATGCAGCTGGGCAACTCACTACTGCAGAATGTACATGAGTCCTCTGGGCCTGACAGTGGCCACCACACAACTGTGGAAAGGAGGAAGGAAATTGCTTGGGGAGCGGGTGCAGGGGAAAATGAGATGCAACCTGCAAATCCTTGTGGGCCCTCCACTTTTGTATATCTAATAGGTTGCTCTATATACACAATATATACTATGAGGGAAACCATGTTATGCCACAACCACATCTTGGACCCCCTCCTTCTCTCTTGCATTGTGTCTGTATAATAGTAGAATTAATGGGAGCACTTTCCCCATGTTGTACTGGGACATCAACAAATACTTGTAAGTTTTTTGTCCTGAAGAATTGTCAGTATGAGAATGATTGTGAGGAATGTTATTTCCTTATCATTTCTGCACTCAGCATCCATAGGACTTTTATTTCCTGACTATGGAGTGTTCGGGGCTGGCTGGCTGTCCATATATGTTTGATACTGTAGTCCTTTCTGTATCTCCTTCACCAGGAATGATCAGTTGTATGTGCTGTCATCAATCTTTGTTTGCTATTGGCAAATCAGCAGCGGAATACTCTATCCCTGCTACTTTTCTCCATTTGTGCTTAAGCATATAGCTAGCTGGGCAATGTGGGGGTGCACGGTAGGGAAGTAGCTGGACATATTGCTAATGCAGTATGTATTTTTTAATATGCCATTGCACAAATACCAAATTGTGAAATTGTGGAGACCTGTCATCTGGATGTGCTCCCCCCCTTGATGTGCAACAGATGCCATTTGGAAAGCAAGTATATTCGTCCCCCGGTTTTTCTTTCTGTCTTTTTTTGGCCACTGCCATTTATATAAAGGGTAATGACTTCGTTGAGATAATTCACTGTAGAAACCTGAAGGTTGGATCATGGAGCAAAGCCTTAATAATGTCATAGATGCTGACAAGGTCCCAACTAAAGGGGAACATCATATAGTTGCAATTTGCAAGACAGAGGGGAAAGAGGGACGATTTCTGAAAATTTCTAGATGCAGTGAGGTAATATCTGATTTTAGCAATCCTGGCTCTTGTCTGGATTTGCTATCTGTGGCACTTCAGTTCTGTGTAGGTTTCTTTGCAAATTCTGCAGCCTTACACTAAAATAGACTAATGTGCAAATGTCGTAAGTGTTAACCACCTTAATTTATGTAGTGCTGGATCCTTTTAACCGTTAATTCAGAAATGATGCATTGAAGTATTACTGTCTGTAATTACTTCATTGCTTATATAATTTTGCAAATGCTACTTTCTCTCCTTTTAACAAGACAGACACTTTAGTAAGGTGGCATTTCAAAATTGCAGCCTTTCTCTGTGTTTTGTTAGAATAAGCCTGAAGATACTGCTTGTCACTTAAGCATCACTATCCTTGTCAGACTGTGGCATTGATTCATCTGTCATCTCTTCTCTAAGTCCTGAAGGTCAGTCACATAATGTGTTGTATGTTTTTCAAGCAGCTTGATCAATAGTTTCTTTGTTTTGTGGCTGGCCAATGTGTACTTCCTTCAGAGACTGGGTGGTGGTGATGATGATAATGTGACCTATAAAGGTGCTGAAGGAATGAAGCAGTCATTTCCTGCAATTCCATTCTATGTACAAAAGTGTACTTGACAAATTTCTTCCAATCTATAGATATGCCTAGAGCAAGACCTGCGGGCTGGATCCGGCCCCTACAGGTCTTCTATCCAGCCTGCAAGCAACTGGGTCTCTGCTGCTTCCTGTTCCCTGCATCACAGCTCCTTTTGCCCAGTCTCTCCTATTTTCTGTTTCGCAGAGGAGAAAAATAAAGCCAAGCCTCCCTACCCTCAATTGGCTGTGGGCTCCTCCTCCTCTTCTGGGGAAGGAGGGGGAAGGAAAAGGCCAGAGAGAGAGCCCCATGACACCTTTAAGACCAACAATGTTTTATTCCAGTGTTTTATTCAGGTTCATCTGGGAAAATCCCCTTTCACTCACTGGAGGAAATAGCTATTGTATTGAGATTGCACTGAATCCATGACAGTTTCTTGTGCATTTCTTCTCTCAGTTTTAGATGTTCTCTGAAGGCTCGAATGGCTTCTCTTTGATTGAGCTGAAATCTTCTTGCCAATGTGCATATTTCTTCTTCCCCATAGAGAATGTTGTCCCTTGAGTTTGCTGGCCAATTCTTAGAATCCAGAAGTCTTCCACACCTTGACAGTTCTGTGTCTTCTTTTGAAAGCAGTCTTTTTTTGAAGAGAAATGTTAAGTTGAGCGTAGAATGCAACTGGGAAGATTGGTGGGTCATCAGTTCTATTTTTTCTATGCAGTGGGACACCCTTAAATTACAGATTTTCTGTAAACAGAATCAAGTCAAATTTCATTACAGAATAAAAGCAGCCTTGAGCTGCTGGCACATCTTATTTATTTCATGATATTTTCCTTGGAAGTGAAATATTTTGGCAAGCAATAGTCTCTAGCTCTTTCAGTTGTTACCAAATGAGCACACAGCCTTGTAAACTACAAGGGACATTTGCATGATTTTAAAAAAACAAATGTAAAATTCAGTCAACTATCTTAAAAATGAAGTTTTAAATGGCAGCTTTCAATGTGAAAAAGACTGATACAAGATCTTAATTTTGTAGCTGGCTGCTGGGCAAACCACACTAAAGTTCACCACTGCAAATAATGACAATCCTCTTGTTATATGGGGAGAGGGAAGCCCCCTGTCAAACAGTGGAATGAACACAACTTTTGCTTCTGGGTGTAAAAGCAGTATATAAATTTGCTTTTAATTCTCCTTTAGTGTGTCTATAGGAAGTGTGTCTATAAGACTAAAATATGAAAATGTACACTTAGAAGTTTTCACAAGCAGGATTTTTAATGGCTCCACCCTCTGTTTCATACCACCCATCCACCAAACAAAGTCCTTTTGCCACCATGGTCAAAGAATGGTACTCAGGGTTTTAAAGGTTTTAAAGGGAAAGGGGGTCTCTGTGAGAAAAGTTTTTGATTCCTTGAAAGACAAAATGTAGTTTTCAACAGCAGAGAGGGAAAGAATGAAAGAAAATGAGCAGGTTTAAAGAAAGAAGGCACCGGGGGAGGGGGTGAGACAAGGAGGAAAAAACTTTGCCCAAACACAAAGCAGGCAGTTTCAACAGGTTTTTGACAGGGTGCCAGCAGCATGGAGATGTGACAGCCTTCACATAAACAGCAGCCGCTCTCATGTTTTGTCTGGGTGGGGAAACTCCTTAACTGCTCTTTGGGACACAAAAAGAATAGGATCAGGCTTAGAAATGGTATGGGGTGATGTGGAGGTGATATCTTCCAGAAACTACATGGGGGGTGGGGGGTGGGCGCAGAATGTCTGGCACAAAACTGCCACTCTCTCTGCTTCTCTCCCAGCAATTGTTTGGCATCACCACGACGGAGGCATAGCAAGATAGTTTTTTTGACCAAAGAAAGACAACTACAGAGAAAGCCTCTCAAGAACCTACTTGCCTTTTTTAGTTTTCATCTAGGCCCCTGGAAATTCATCCTGTCAATAGTAAAAGATTCCTCATTTTCTATTCTGATGGGGAAGGAGGAAACTTGGGAAGGGAGCGCTAGGTTGGGGGGGGGGGGACAGTTGTTCTTAAACAGGGTCCAGTGGGTTGAACTGATAATTTTCTTGGCACTGAAAGTAACTTGAGAAGAGGGACGCTCATTCCGTGGCTTCTCTCTTTGTCCTTTAACTTGTGCTTGGCTAGCGAGCAGCTGCATCCTCCACCACAATGTGTGCCCTCCCCCACCTCCAGCAATGAGTAAGTGGGAGAGTAACCAGGAACCAGAGGTGCCTTTGCCACCTCCCCTCCCCTCCCCTGCTGTTGCCTGTCAACTTGTGTGATTTGACTCTGTCAGATGTCAGCACCAAAAAGAATGTGGAAGGGGGAGAGAGGAGAGGGAATAGAGCCAGTTTCTTGCGAGGCAGCAGACAGAGTGCAATGGCAATGGGGCAGACAGGCAGGGGGAGCCCCGGGCCCTCTGCTCTCTTCCTACTTTGCTTCTCTGACAGCGGTTTGTTCACTACTTTGTGCTGAGGGGGTGGGGATCAGGACCTGAGTTGGAGAGGTTCTAGAATGCTGTTCTGGTGCATTCCAGCAGAAAAAAGGCCCTGATCGTTATAAAGTTTATATCTCCAGTACCTTGTCTTACATTTTATGGCATACATGGCCCGGCCTGACAAAATGACATTTGTGTCAGATCCAGCCCTCGTTAACAAATGAGTTCAACCCCTCTTGCCTAGAGTGTGATTGTGGGTCTTGCCCTTAGTACAAAGCCCGTACTATGCATATGTTTTGTTTACATTAGTTCCAAGAAATGGAAAAAGCACACTACAGTCTGTAGATTTCTGGATTGGGCCATGTCTACTTTAGTGTAAGATGTTGATGATTACACTCCTCCGCAGCGGCTTCTTGCATATGTGGAGGAGACACTCTGTGTATAGAACCCTCTTTGTTGTATGCAAATCACTCTTCAGCAGATCGGAAAGATTCATATAAATGTATAAGTTCTCATTCCATTCCTGTACTCTTACAAGGTTACATAAGGTGTATGCATCCTGAATTCCATTGTTCCAGATGGTACAGCTATTGTGTGTTAGAGGCTGTGAGAGCTTAACATGGCTTTGAGATCCAATGTGGTGTAGTGGTTAGAGCCTCAGACTACGATCTGGGAGACCCAGGTTTTCAAATCCCCACTGGGGATTTGTTGTGGAACCATGCTTGGTGATCTTGGGTGACTCACACACTCTTAGCATAAGCTACTGTGAGGATATAAAGGAGGAAAGGAGAACTATGTAAGCAAATGAAGGAAATAAAATTAAATGAAATGAACATTTAAATGGGGTCTATTAATATAAAACCCCATTACATGAGGACCTGGTGCAACTCGCATGTAGGCCATGTGCAAATATTACATTGACATGTGGATGCTCAGCACATCCTGTAGCAGAGCTGGGTAGATGATTCTACTACTCCATATTGTGTGTGGCCTCTAACCACATGGAATTTAATCTAAACCAGGTCTCTAGTATACAGCAAAGTTTGAAGTCTTTTGAAAACATTTATAGCCTTCCTTTACAGGATGTTTTTCAGTGGCTTATTTCAGTAAATTAGTAAATAGACTGGTATACTTTAATTTTATTCCTCTCTTGTACTATTTTTTAGAATACTGTTTTATGAACCCATGATTGATTATAAATATAGATTGCTTGAATGTAAACTTTTTGACCTTTTTCTTATTTATATAGAATATTTTTATCTGCCACTCCAAAATTTTGTTTAAGATGGATGTAATTGCTACTTTGTGAAATTATAGTTAGTTTTTGCATGGTATCGAAACTGAGTCTATATGTAATTTCTTATATCATGCAAAACTATTTCTAAGGAAGCTTAACTATGGTTTGCCATAGTTTGAATAAAACTTTGTTGGTCTCAAAGGTGCCACTTGACTCAGACTTTGTTCTGCTGCTTCTGGCCAACATGGCTACCCGCCTGAATCTATGGTTTGCCATGTTACCAAAATTAGCAAACTGTGGTTTGTGACTGGCTGGTAAACAGAATCAATCTTTTATCCAGGGCTCATTTCATAGCAGGAGCTCCTTTGCATATTAGGCCACACACCCCTGATATAGCCAATCCTCTTACAGAGCATACAGTAGCCCCTGTAAGAAGAGCTATGTAAGCTCTTGGAGGATTGGCTACATTAGGGCGGTGTGACCTAATATGCAAAGGAGCTCCTGCTATGAAATGAACCCTACTTTTATCAGTTTTGTGACTTTTGCACTTGCTTGGATTTATGTAACATGCCTCTGTAGTTCTAATGCTCGTGAAATATCATTCAGATGTTTTTCTTGAAGACCTCCATGGAAATCTAAAGAATGCTAGAGTAATAGGAACGGGAGCCAGCTTTAAGATCTCAGTCTTTGTGTTGTGCTTCCATTGCCATACAGTGGGTGACCCCCATCAAGCAAGCTGGGACAAGCTTAGCTTTCATTTAAAGAATGAGCACTATATCTCTTCCCTAGTAATCATCGTACAATCCTAGCCCTTCGTGCTGCAGTGGAAGACCAGGGCAAAATCAGTGTTCTTCCTCCTTATGTTGGTGGCTGAGGAAACATGCAAAAGAAAGAACTTTTGTTTCCTGGGCTATTATTATGGGCAAGGAAACAAGTAATTACTGTAATTATGGAATTGTGGTTAGTCTTATCCAAGCAGAGGTTTACGTGAGTAGCATACCTCCCAGCTTGCCTCCAAATGTGCCGCATGAGCCTGGGTTTCAGTTAATCTTTCTTCCTGTTGTTGTTATAAATTAGTTCATTAAGGATTTGGAACCACGGAACAAAATGTCAAAGTGAACGTGTTTGTGTGGAAGAAACATAATCTGCCTTTTTGAAGTTTTGTGATTGATTAGTGTTCCTTGAGCACTTCTCTTTGAGGTTTTCCCGTATTAAATCAATGAATGGCTGAGGCAGGTGATAAGCAGAATACTCGTTAAAATTTCCTATATAGTTTTATACTAAAACTGAATATTTTTCAATTTCTTTCCCTGTTGTTACAGAGCGTTTTACGCAGTACAGTGCTAAAAACCTCAGGCAAGCCTGGAATAAGTAAGTCTTTACCAATTTCTTGCTAATTACTATTCCTATATAGATATGTATTCCTCTCTCTTCATTTTTGAATATTGTGTGCATTTCTAATGCCAGAAGTGACCCAGTTTATTCGTTGGCATGAATGTCTCAGTTGCTCTCCTGCCTTTGTTTAACATTTCCACCCTACACTGCAGAAAATGAACAATGCCCAAAGCAGTGGTTTTAAATAGGAAGGGGTGATGCTGATGGGTGGAGAATGTGGCGTAAGAACAAAATAGCTGGAAACACTCATTTCCCTAAAGGTGATTTTAAAATTTTCTGCCAATCCACACTTCTGTGGAAACTGATATACTGAAACTTCAGAGCCCTTTAATTCTCATTCATATCACAGGGCAAATAGGACTGGATTAAACAGTCTGATTTGTATAAAGTATACATTACTGGGAAGCTGTTTATAAAACTGTTCCTTATTAAACACAATACCTTTTTATTTTTGGATTGACAGATAGGATCATGTTAAAAACCAGAGGAATATTGTTACTTGAATATTGTTACTTGTTATCTTAACAAATTTTTCATGTTCTCTGTGTTGTGGTGAAAATATATTTGTAGTTCTTCAGTTTAAGTGGGTCTGAATAAAGGTATGAAAGTTATCATAATATGCAGAAGAACAATGGAAAAGCTTTCATCTTCCAACTTTCAGTAAACATTTATGAGACATGTAAGGGGGGGTCTTTTATCATCTGAATATTTACAAGGGTTGTGTTACTGATTGTGCATATGTAATAATCCATATATTAACAGTGTAATTGAAAACATCTTGTTTTTGTTAGCTGTGAAATTTTTACATACAAAGCATCAAGAACAAGACACCACAGAAATTGTGTTCCAACTGTCAAAAAATTACTTGAAGAGTACACTTTTTGTTTATAACATGTAGGTTGCATTTCGATAAAACTCTAGGAGGGTTAAAGCCCTGTGATGCTTTATGATGTACATTGGCTCTGAAAGTTACCATGGGAAGTAAATTGCAGTGGTGACTGGCTGGCAGAGAAGTGAGATTTGGGGTAGTGAAAATGTTTGCCAACCTAGAGGTCTAGCTGGGACTAGTGAATGAGAAGCTAGAAATTTTTGAACTTGGTTATAAACATTACATCCTTCAACACTACTTGTACCATATTTTCTATGTTGTTGTGAGAGTTCTTTGAAAAAAATAGCCATGTGGTAATATAATTTGTGTGTGTTTCAGCTAAATACAGAGAGTTTAAAAAATTTTTTCCTGCAGTTGTAAGCATTCAAGAGCATGGTATGGCACAGATTGTCATCTTTTTCTAAAAATGTTAAAAGAGAAGTTTGAAACCTTTAGAATACATCAGAATCAAAGCTTCTGTAATTCTGATATTTTGTGAATTTGTAGAGGCATGCACAAAGGAAACAACTGACAATTGTCTTAAAATAGGTTAGGGATCTTGCTGGCGTACCATCCTCCTAGTTCACCAGTGGGGGCCTTGGCTAGTAGAAAATGTCTCAAGCCTGATACCAAAGACCACTAGAATAATACTTCAAGAGGATTTCAATGTTCATACTTGTAGGACTTCACAGTGACTATGGAGCAGTCTCAGGTTGAAAAATTGCCTAAATTAGACCTACTTCTCTGCACTGGACTGCTAATGATCTGGTTAGGAGGCTAGAACTGAGATCCATTACATGCTAAAACCACTGTCCGCTTGGAGGCTTATTGGTGTAGCCTCTTCCTTCTTTGCAGAAGTGAAAAACAATTAAGATAATCTGTTGTCAGAGTCTTATGGATCCCCGTTACTTTCCAGAATGCTCTGGAAGATATGTAGACTATAAATGGTGACTCTGTGGACTTCCTGGTATTTTTCTGGAATATGCAACTGATAGTGGTAATGGACAGGAACATTCCCCAGTGCCCTCTTCCCTGCCTTGAAACACCTTTGCTTCAAGAGTACACTAGGGATTTCTTTTGATTTGAAACAGGTTGGCAAACATCTGGAGCATCGTTGACTCAAGCTGAGTGAGACAGCAGACACCAAAGAGCCCATTTCTAGGCAGCAAAGACATTTCTTCTCCATTTTCACTGGATCAACCAAATCTCAGTAGAATTTTTCATAGTTGCTTATGGTTAGTTAACATGTACATCTGACCATATGGATGAGGATATTTCAGTTTTTCATAACCCTTTTGCAAGAATCTTTGCTGATAAAATTTTTCATCTGATCTGTCTTGAATACCACTTTTTTAATTTAAAAAATTCTGCACGATTATAGAGATTGTTAGAAGCACTCAATTGTCAGGGTTGCTTGGATCATTTCAGATTGCTCTCCCTGTGGACAGGTCCTTGGGGTTTTGTCAGCTGCTTGTAAACTTGATATTTTACCTTCCTGGCTGGTTGAATCTTGCCTGGAGAAATGTAGAATTCCTTTGGCCAGGATAATGAATACTTCTTTGGGTCAAGGTCATCTTACAGAGGAGTTGAATGAAGTGATGGTAGACCTCTCCTGGAAAAGCTGACTTTGATAAAAGAGGGTCTGGTGAAATAAGCTAGTCTTGAATCTCCCCTTGAGACAACGTAATTGAGTGAGTGGTAGCAGAGCAGGCATTCCTGAATGACACTACTTCCTTTTTTCCTTTTCATTCTGGGTTTCATTCTGGTTATGGGACAGGCACTGCTTTAGTAGCACTGGTGGATGATTTATGGCTTTATATTAGCTGCTTTTGATACAGTTGATCATGCCTCTCTCTCCAAACGTTTAGAGTTAGGGGGTTGGAGAGTCAGGCACCGTTCCATTGGTTTCATCTTTTCCATCTTAAAGATGACAGAGTATTTCCATTGGAGAGATTAACTGAGCAGTGCAGAAGCAAACATGTGATGCCATCCAGCATTCAGTACACCCATGATCCTTAGTACAGTGTTTACTCAAATACAGTACTCATTTTTTTCTGGGTATGTCATTTTTTTAAAAAGTTGTCTTACACTTGCATACAGGTTACACTTATGCCCAGTAATACATCTGTTGCATTTGTAACATTTGCTGCGGGGGGGGGGGACGACCTTAAATTTGCATACAGTTACAGTTATGGCAATCTTTCTTCCAAGTAAATGATATAGATATAGATATGTATGTACACACACACATACACCCAAGATGATACTGTCCTTAAATGCCATGGGCAGTGAATAAGGAAGCATGAACTGAAGTGAAATCCAGTCAGGACAAAGGTAATGCTGGATGGGAAATGAGATGTACCAAAAGTATGGGTATTGATATGCCCATATTAAGGTACAATAATCTCTTTGAGATTAGATTGAGTTAAAGTTGGTTTATGCAGAAGCAGTTTGGCACTGTTTCTATGTGTGCCTTCTGTCATTTACATCTCATTCAAAAACCTCAATTTAAGTTACTGGCTATCACCTTCATGGCCTTGGACCCTTATATCTGCGAGAGCTCTTCTCCTCCTATGCGCTACCATGACAGCCTTGCTCATCAGAGCACAGTCTTCTGCAGGTGCCGACCTGCTAGTGGGCAAAATCAACGACTGCCCATACACATGACTTCTCCATTGTGGCCCCACCATATGGATGGACTGGCCTGCCTGAGGAGGTCAGGAAGGCTCTCACTCTCCTGGCTTTCTCCAAACTATGCAAAGTGGAATCATTCAAGAGGGCTTTTCTACTCGGGCAATAGAGTTGCACAGTCCTAAATGATTCAGTTACTTAGATAAGTGATTAGGGAGTGTGGTCTATATTACTCTGTGTAGCTTGCTGAAACAAGGATCCTACTATGTAATTTTTTGATCATGTAATGTGTCATGTTAACTGCTTGACTTCAGTTCTGTTTTTAGATTTCTGGTCGGTTCTACAACCCTAATCCTATTGTATTATTTATTGAATACCTCATCATGTCGATTGAATTGACTCATTCATTGTAATCCACCTTGAGTCCAAATGAGAAAGGTGGGTTATAAATAACATAAATAAATAAAGGAACTTCTGGTGCTTGTCGTGAGATTGCAATCACAAATTCTACCGAAGTAAAAAAAAATTGGAAGGAACAGTTTGGACACTAGGGGGAGCACTTGAGTTAGCTCAGTGTCTAACACTTCTGAAAACCACAGACAGCAAACAGTGGGCAAAAATCCATTTGCCATCATGTAATATCTCTATTTTTATTTCAGTGCTAAATAATTCTCTTTAGCCACTTAACTGTGTTTAATAAATTCTGAATTATGAATCAGTTTTTCTTAAATCTATGAAGCATTTGAGAGATTATCATTATTGTCGAGAGTGTCTTCTTGATATCCCTAAGAAAGAGAGTCACCCTCCTTTAAGAGCTTTCCCCCCCCCTTTTACTTCTTTGGCTTGTATTAAGAGATTCAAATGCAAATCAGAGCTTCGCATATCTGCCTAAGTAACTGTACAGTATATGTACTTTATCAATTGGCAATCTAAATGGCACAATACTTTTCTTTCTTTCCCTCCTCCTTCTCTCCTTTTTACTGAATAAAAAGGTTAAGCATGCCATTGAGTCACAACTGACTCATGGCAACCCCATGAAGTTCCTCCTGCGTGGGGTTTTCAAGGCAAGAGATGAGCAGAGGTGGTTCCTTGGTGGTCTCCCATCCAAATACTGTCCCTGCTTACCTTCCAGGCTCTAGTGAAATTGGTTTAGTCTGCGCTAATAAAGCCACTGTTTACGGGATGGTTCTCATTAAAACAAAGATGTACTGCAGAACAAAACAGGAGATGAACCTGATTAAACCTGTGATCTAGTGTCTTGGGGTTTTTCAGTATGGCAAGTGTGCCTGTCTTGGCTTTGGGACTTTTTCAGATGCCACGTTTTTCAGAAGATCTGCTGGGCCCTCTGCAAAAAGCCATAGTGTGCAGTGATCATATCCCCAACAGCTTGAAAGAATGTTGGTGCCGTAGTTAGGATGTCCAGGTCTCCTGCTCTGGCCAGGTCAGCCAGCTCTCTGTGGCTCTGGGGGGAGACTTCCTGCCAGCCACTAGCAACCCTCACTGCTCCAAGCTGCATAATAAGCAAGGCACATTAGGCAGAGGCAAGCATAAACATTCCACCTTCGTGATTTGGGAACAGGATAAAAAAAAAAGTGGTTTATTAGATGCCGAGATCTATGAGATCACATACAATTTATTTAGTTAGCACTTGCAGCATTTAAAATTAATTGCTCTTGTTCAGCACGGAGGGGCCATTACCCTCGGTTTGTCATGGTTCCTTGCTCTTACCAGTCTGTCCCTTTTGTGATTGTTTAAAACTGATGACTACACTATTTTCTTTTAAATACATTTGATCAAGTTAATCAGGTTTACCTCCTGCTTTGTTCTGCTTTCTAATATTAACAAACTGTATGCACTTTTCTGCTGTTCTGTCACCATCCTGGCTATCCAGGAATACCCAGCCATTTTTCCTTTCTGTCTGTAAAACAAAACTAAAGCTCCTTTAATTTTTTTTTGTAATGTCAGTTTTTTAGAACATTTTTTATTGAAATAACTTCTCTTATGGATGTTTAAAATCTTGACTATACCAAGTTCCACTTTGTTTCCTTCTTCCTCTTCTTTTCTCTAAGTGTGTTTGTTGTGTCCTTAGGAAGATGTTTACAATGTCTCCCACTTTATAATCATCATCGCAAAGAGTTCATGTACTCTGTATCCTTTTTGTCCAGGTTATTAATAAAGATGTTAAATAAAACTGGATAACGCTAATCCCTGTAGCACACAGCTGGGTATTTCCCCAATGAGTCAATAGATTCTCTTTATCTTTACCCTTTGTTTATGGTCTGTCAGCCAGTTTCCGGTCTGTGTGACATATCTGAGTTAATTTGAGTTGGTATGAAAAGAAAGATTGTAGAAAGAAATTTAAAATAAGAGACCTACTCAAAATATTGGTTGCTTTGCTTTGATTTCTTCCTTATGTTCTTTAGATCTTCTTCCCCCTTCAATTTATTCCAGTTCTTTTATGTGGAGAAGAAGTCAGATTTGTCTCCTTGAATGGGCTGAAACTATTATTTCTGTCTGTTGGAAATTATAAATGGAACCCGTTGCAACACTAGTGGTGGTGGAAAAGGCCATCAAGTCACAGCTGACTTATGGCGACCCCACAGGATTTTCAACGCAAGAGACATTCAGAGGTGGTTTGCCCTTGCCTGCCTCCACATGACCCTGGCATTCCTTGGAGGGTCTCCCATCCAAATACTACCCAGGGCCGGCCCTGCTTAGCTTCTGAGATCTGGTGAGATTGGGATAGCCTGGGCAATGCTACTGCAAAATAATAATAAAAAAAGGTCTATATTCATCGTAGATCTTCTAATCACCACTGGGGGTTTTTTAATCATTTTTCTTCCAGCAGAGTCCAAAATTGGAAGTAAGCTAGACTAGATGAAAAGACCATGGGGGGAACTGGCCCATGAAAGAAAGGTCTAGGTGTTCCTTTCCTGCCTGCTGATTTTTGCCTTGCAAGTACCTTGTTGCTACTGCCTTTACATTAGCTCTGCAAACAGGGGTTTGGGTATGCTCATTTACATAATGCACAGTTCTGCTATAGGAAGATAGTACTATTACTCTACTCAGTCCTGACAAGATCTTCTACAATGTTGTAGTCAGTTCCATAAAAGTAAATTTAAGTTCAGTTGAAATGAAGCGTCCTAATTGTAACTGTCGTTCAGCCACAAAATATGGTAACTGGAAGTTGTTGAATTGTTACCCAAGATGTTTCCAAGAAGGGGCTTAACAGGTTTCTCTGATATTTGTTTCTGCAACAGGCTGTTCTTCAGAAGTGATAAAACCTTAATTTTTTTTATCGATTAGGGTTTCAATCATTCCTGTAGCCGTTCCCCTCTTTAGCTGCCATACCGCTTCTCACCTGGTCTGTGGCTACTGACTGGGAAAAGATGCCCTGAATTCTATTGCTACCCAAGCCCAGAGAAAACAGAACAACTGCAAGAGCAATTAGACAAAGTCTTCCAATTATGACTTGAACTGTTTGTGTTTTCAATGGCACTGTTGACATGGATGGCCCAGGCTTACCTGGTCTTGTCAGATCTCAGAAGCTGGCCCTGGTTAGTATTTGGATGGGAAAACCATCATGGAAGTCCAGGGTCGCTATGCAGAAGAAGACAATAGCAAACCATCCCTGAATGTCTCTTGCTTTGAAACCCCTATGGGGTCGCCATAAGTCAGCAGTGACTTGATGGCACTTCCCTTATGATGGGTGTCCGTTGTTTCAAATCCCAGTCGCCTTCCAAACTGAATCCATGCTAAATTTAAGAGACTTTATGGCTAATAAATCCAGTGTGTCTTGTCATTGGCTGAGGACAGACTGGCAATCTGGAGCGGGAGAGCTCCGCTTGTGAAGCGGGGGAAGGGAGCCCGTTCAAACAGCCGCAGGTGTTCCCTGGCTCCCTTCTGTACTTACCCGCTTCCATGCCGCTTCCCTGCCGCTTCAGAAGGACACCGGGAGAAAGTGGGTGTCCAGGGGCCATCTGTCGCTTGTTTCTCGCTTCCCGGCAGTGTGAACTGGAAGAAGGCGGGATTCAAGCGGAGGTGGCAGTGTGAACGTGTCGTTTTGGCAATGTGCGCATGAGCACACATGCGCTCATGCGTCCATGTGCACATTGCCGAAACGGCCCTGCCACGAGCTGCGGAGGCCGGCCCACCCGGGGCCACTCCGCAGCAGTCTGAATGCTCCGGTCCGGTATACTAATGCAGGAGTCTGGCCAGTGTGAACGGCCAGCCCCAGAGCAATTTTCCCCCCAACTTTCAGCCCCACTTTCCTCTCGCAGCAGATTGCCAGTCTGTCCTCAGCCATTGTTAGTGTTTGTGAAGCAGCAGGGCTTTGATCGCTCTGGATTTTTTCCTACCTGAACTTCAGCAACATGCTGGTCAAAAGATTGGGGGGGGGGGGGAGAACATAACCCACTTTCATGTGGCTGCTGCATCCATTAGTTGAGTTCCTTATTTTGATCCTCCCATTCCCCCCCATACACAAAAAATTGTGTTAATAAACTAATGGTATTGCTAAAGGTAGGTCTTCATAATGGTCAACCCTGAAGGGAACTGAATTAAATGGACGGGTTTTGATGCTCAGATGCAATCAGTAGCTTGCTAATAATTTTGTACTTTGGTTAAGTCCAAAAATGCCATTTGGAAGTCTATAGAAGTTAATGGCTTCTGTATCCAGATGGACCTGGTTGACACAATGAGGAAATGTAATTCTTGACACTGCAGTGACCATTCAGCAATGCAGTGTGAATATAGCAGCTCACCATAGTGTTGGTGTGCCTGTCATTGCTGGAGGGCAGATAAGCTAGTGATTCCAAAGGGAACTGACCTTTTTTCTTTTAGGCATTGAGTCAGTTTCATATCCTAAGGCACACATTCTGTGTACAAGCTGCTGTACCCTTCATTGTATTGGATTTTAAAATGTCACTTTCTCCAGCCATAACAAGAACCCCATAAACATTCTTTGACATTATTTTTAGCCACAGTCTGACTTCTTAGAGTTATATATCTGGTCAGTTATGTGTGACTGCAGTGCATTCAAATTTAGATTTAGAGTAAAGCTTTTGGTATAATTCTCTACTGGTTCATCTGCCAGCCACAAATGCTGACACCTTGGCAATATTATTATCTGCATACAGACTGTTTACAAAATAACTGCATTTTTAAAAAATGCATACAACTACATACAAACAAATCTTAAACAAAATAAATTACCTTGATCTTGCATAAGTGGAAGACCACCTACACCATTGTGTAGCCATAAAACAGCTATGAGCGTTTTTATATATACACCAAGGTTAGTCCAGAGGCATATGTTTTTCAACTGTAGACTGCATGTTTCTACAGACTCAGCATAGTCCAACTAAAAATACCTTCCAGTAGGAGCAGGAGGCATAACTTTTTAACTTGCTTTTCACACCCATGGACAGGGGTATAATTTCATTTTAATTTTTGTAGAGGTTAATGTTTGACCGTGTTGTTACCAGGAAGAGGCTATGAGGCCAATAATATGCTATGCACATTTGTGTGAGTATTAATAACGAATAATTTTATTTTCTGTAGATTTTCCTTGTTAGCTAGCATGATTCGGTGGGGGGGGAGAGAGAAAGAGTAGATTAAGCTTGTGGTCCTAAGGGCAGACAGGATCCACTCGGGTGAAAGAAAGAAGAGGAGCAACAAAATTAACACAGAGAAAATCAAATTGGAGTAAAAGCAGGCCACAGCTCTATTGATTACATCAGATGGCGCACTGGAGTACGATGGGGAGGATTCAGATACCTGTCGGCCGATGAACCCCAACCCCAGCCTGCCTGCTGGAGGAACCAGTGGTCCCACAAAGGCACAAACCTCTCGGTGCAGCCCTTGCCACCTGGGAGTGGAGCTGGGCAACTGTCCCTGAGCCAGGCATGCTGTTTATAAGGCTCAACCCCCAAGACCCCTTAAGGGAGTCTCCACCAGGGGCGGTGGGCACGCAGGCACAGCTTCCCTCCAATTGGATCTGGCTCAATGCCTGAAACCATCACAAGAGCTGGGTGGGTACTGCCTTGCTCCCACCAAAACTCCTATGGCTGCAACCAATAAAGGAGTGTGTTCCACACACCATGAAGCCATAAGTCCTGGCCTTAGCTGGACAAATGCACCCCATCAGCCCTGTAAAGGGTAGCCAGCTTGAAGGAAATGTCCGGGTGGTGAATGACTGAACCACCAACTGAGTCCACCTTGCAGTCCACAGCCTTGCACATTTCCCTTTTTGCAGAGTTCATTTTGTCAGGGGCAACTTTCCCCCTCCACACCCTCCCTCAAGCAGCTCCAACCAGAATATATGCACCTGGGGAAAATGTGAACACAGGGTCTGCAGACTGGCTACCATAGCCATTGTGAGTCATTTCTGAATGGGCGAGTCATTGTCCCCGAGATGAATTACAGTGGCATCTGGTGGGCCAGAAGTGGCAATGGCATGCAAAACTGTGCTGACAGGAAGGTGTGCCAGCACATCCCCCTTTGTCCCATCCAGGTTATCCATAGTCAGCCCTGGCCCCCACCCCAAAGAGACAGCATAGCTGCCAGCCTAGTGCACAGTGCTGTTCCTGATGATCCAAACAGTTCTACAATGACCTGGGGAAACTAAGGCCGCGGTCACACAGCCCCTTTAAATCCGGGAGGGCTCCCGGATTTAAAGGGGCCGCATTTTTCTGCCGCAGGTTGGGATGTCTATACATCCCAACCCCTGCGGCAGCGTTGGCGGCCGCGCCGGTGGAGAAAGCGGCGGTCGCGGCCGCTTCAGAGGCAGCTGCGGCGGGAATGACAGCTGCGGCCGTGGCGGCCGTGGCGGAAGTGTCGTCCATGGCCGCGGCCGAAACGATGGTGGCGGCCGCCATGGCGGCCGCTGAAGAGGCAGCAGCCGCGGCGAGAACAGCAGCCGCGGCCGCGGCGGAGGCAGCCCCAGCAGCAGAAGAGGCGGCGGTGGCGGCCAAGGACCGCCAGCCGCCTGGGTGAGTTGGGGTTTTTTTTCCCCTTTTACACTTGGGCGCATGAGTGGCCATGCACCCAAGTGTAAAAAGGGAAAAAAATGGCGGGGGGAGGCCATCTGGACAGCCCTACTCTCGCAATGCTTGCGAGAGTAGGGCTGTCCAGATGGCCTCCCCCCGCCATTTCCCCCCCCTTTTTACACTTGGGCGCATGGCCACTCATGCACCCAAGTGTAAAAGGGGGGGGAACCCAACTCACCCAGGCGGCTGGCGGTCCTTGGCCGCCACCGCCGCCTCTTCTGCTGCTGGGGCTGCCTCCGCCGCGGCCGCGGCTGCTGTTCTCGCCGCGGCTGCTGCCTCTTCAGCGGCCGCCATGGCGGCCGCCACCATCGTTTCGGCCGCGGCCATGGACGACACTTCCGCCACGGCCGCCACGGCCGCAGCTGTCATTCCCGCCGCAGCTGCCTCTGAAGCGGCCGCGACCGCCGCTTTCTCCACCGGCGCGGCCACCAACGCTGCCGCAGGGGTTGGGATGTATAGACATCGCAACCTGTGGCAGAAAAATGCGGCCCCTTTAAATCCGGGAGCCCTCCCGGATTTAAAGGGGCCGTGTGACCACGGCCCGAGAGTGAACATAGGACTTAAAGGCTGTGGACTTCCAGCAGCCTATGGAATGAATGCCCTCAGGGGATAGGTTGCATTCAGCAGCCGAAGTGGCTGTGCCAATCTGATAGGAGTGTGTGCCAAAATCCTTGGGGGAAAGCCTGATAATGCCAATGCCTGCCCTCAAAACCCCAGCTAACTGGAATCATGTGAGAAAAGAGCCATCAGCATGCAGAAAAAGTGGCCTGGGGCCCGAGGGACTTATGGCAGGATACTCTCTGATGGCACGTATGGGACAAGGTTGACTAAGGTTGACCAACTGTGGCAGCCAAAAGGAACAGGTGAAACCCATGCTCCCTCTAAGCTGTGGAGCCTTGTGAGCCAAAATTCTACTTGGTGAGCTCCTGGCATTAAAATGGTGATCCAGCGATTTGGCTCCGGCATGAATTAGTTTGCTCCAGAGTCATCCTTCCTGAGCTAAGACGAAAATGTGTGAGCAGGAGGCTCAAAAACTGTGAGCTAGCTCACACCAACTCAGCTTAGAGGGAACATTGCCCATGACCTTTCTGATCTGTTTGGGATTTTTGCAGCAGCTGATGCAGAGTGTGACCCATTACCTGGACATCCCCAAGCAACAGGGCCTGGCCCAAATGATCATGCTTGGAGGCAGCAACCAGCTCAGTGCAGCAGAAAGTTTCAAAAAAGGCAAGCATAAAGGAAACCTAGAAAAGGGTGACCTCAAAATTGGACCAGCAGACTGCCAGGAGCTGCTGCAGGAGTGCTGCTAATATCCTGAATGTTATTGGGCACTGGGAGTTTGGGACCCAGGGGACAAGACACTTCCTCCCCTCGATGGCCCTGTGGGCAACAAAAGAGCAACATGGGTCCAGATAACTTTGCACTTTGAAAAAGAGTGATATTGCTGCAAAGTGTAAAGCCATGGTCCTGGGAGAAGGCCCCATACCCTCAAAGGCCCTCGTACTGGAGTACCAAGTTTGCCAAGATCCACCCACCCTGATAGAAGAGGAGAATTCCAGAAAGCCAGCCATAGCTCAGCTGTATTAAAGCTGTGTGGAGGGAGTCATAGAGCTGAATACTCTCTGCATAATCAGCTGCTGCCAAGGGCCCACAGGGCCTCTGGGAAGGGGTCTGGGTATTGGTTTGCCTCCATGGCCACAGCCTGAAACTTTTGCTCCTGAAAGTGAGACAAGGCATCCGTGATATCATTGTCTGAATCTGCAATATATTGCGCTGAAAAAGAGATGTTACAGGACAAGCACAGGAGGACAAATCTATGCACAAGGCGCATGACCTGCTCAGACTGAGATGTTTGGCGATTGATGACCCAAACTATGGCTTGATTGTCACACCAAAACTGCACTTTCTTGTTCCTGAAAGATTCACCCCAAATGGTAATCGCTACCAATATCAGAAAAAATTCCAAAAAAGTGAGAGCTCACAAGATGTCTGAACTAGGCCAGTCAGCTGACCAATGGCTGGGGTAGCAGCCAGCAAAGAACATACCAAATGCAGTTATGCCAGAGGCATCTGAATGGAGGAACCTAAGTCAAGTAAAGGGGGGGGCTGCCAAATTGGCACGCCATTGAAGGTGGCAAAGAAAGACAGTCAGACTGCCAAGTTCGCCTTCATACCTTTGGTGATTTGAATGTGACGATGGGGGGAATTGATCCCAATTGTGGACCTTGCTAAATGGGTGCAAAAGGTGTGGCCACCCTGCAAGAAGAGTTGAGGTGTTCCAACAAGGCCTGCATCTCCTTGAGTATGAATCTTTTTTCAGCCACAGTGAGGTTGATAAGAGCCCTCAGGGCAGCTAATTTGTCTTCTGGTAGCTGAGAGTCCAGTAGGATACCAAGATAAACTAGGCACATGCAGGGACCCTCTGTCTTGTGTGCCAGGGGCTCCCCCAATTCTTCAGCCAGAGCCTGAAAGGAAGCCAGGCAAGCATGCTGAAGCTGGGAGACAACAACCAGGACCTAACAAAGCAGCTTTAGAACACAGCCAGCTTACCAACTAGCAGAATCCCCACTGCTGCCTCCCACACTGCCTTCCCCACCAGGTTCCAGCACCCAAGAGCAAATCAAGTCTCATAGCCACACTCCACTACAACTACTCACTAGCAGTCTGCAGGCCCCAATGACCAGCTGTAGATCCCAGCTCTTTAACTTGCACTTGGTCCTCAATCCTCAGTGCCACTGTGTGCCTAGAGATCACCAGTGTCCCAAGAGAGTAGGGCTAGAAACACCACAGGCAGGGCTTTAAATATCCTGGGATAGGGTGGGGTGAAGCCCACACCAGGCCTCACACAAAGTTTGTGCATGGCCCAGCAGTTGACTAGCCACCCAGGGAGGCTTCCTGCCTGCCCAGGAAGCCCCGAGGCCACCATGGCCAGAACAGACCATCTCCGGCCACAACAGGAACATGTGGCCTTCTTCCGCTGGCTCCCCTCCTCCATGGCCACAAAGTGGCCATCAGTATGTCAGTGGCCACAGACTGTCATAGACTCCATCACAGACATGGAATTCCCTTCAAGTGTGTTTCTTATAAGTATCCTCCTGAACCATTCTATTATACTGCAGCCCTGTTCCCTTTATAAAAATGCTCTTCTGAACAATTTTGTTTTATAAAATCTGTGGAATGATATAATTGCGGGAATCTTCTAATTTATATTAAAATGAAGGACTGAGACCAGAGATGAGATTTATGAGTGCCGGTGTTTCTTTATTAAAAGCTGAGTTGATTTTAAAGATCCAAGACTCCTGGGCTCATGATGCCACTACACTTTCATTTACTTACTAGGTACGCAGTCCTGGCACTCAGTGCCACATTAAAAATCCAGTGCTCCCCTTTAGTTTCCAAATGGGAGTGGGGAGAGAGTTTTATCTACATGATATGTTAAAAGGCTATTTCAGATATTCCTGTGGAGTTTTTATTTCCCTCTCCTCCCCCATTCCCCTTCTTGGCTCATGTCCAGGCACTGAGGAAATAAATATAAGAAGAAAGTATGCTGTGGAATGGTAACTGCGGTAGTCTTCCCCCCCCCCCCCCCCGCCCTTTATCATACCCAAGATTCAGTGAATTTGATATAAATTCACCATGCCTTCTTTAAAAAGCATAACAGAAAGGCATTCTTCCTTTAACAGTCAGACTGTAAAAGGTGATTTTCTTTCACTCCGTTTGATTTAAGCCTGTAAAAAGCATTAAGTGAAAAATCTGATATATTTGTTAGGGCATTTATTGCATTAGTAACTTATATTTTAAATTCTCAGAGAAAGATTTATAGAGAACATAAACCTTGAAAATTTTTTTTGCTCAGGATTAAAGATTCATTTTCTTCCTTTTCTGGTGGAAATAATAGTCTATTAAATGATGCTTTTAGTAATTATTTTCGCTCTGTTTATTTGGTTAAGATGTTCAGCTCGGTTACTGAAATGGACAACAGAGGACTTTTAAAGTTATCTCTCGGTCAAGATTTGTAGCCTTTAAGTTTCTCAAAGGAATAAAAAAGCTTTTAATTATGAGTAGCCACAAAGTTGTACTGTTCCATTAAACTGCATTTATGACTAACCCCCTACCTTCAAATACAGTATGAATACAGCACATTCTAAAAAGCACTGTCATGGAGCAAGTAATCTTTTTTTCCTAATATGCTATAATGAACGATATTGGATTGCTGAAAGAATTAAGATAACTGACTGACTGGTGTGCGAATTGAAAGGAAGTCATTGGTGATATACTTCTCTGTTCCAAAGTGATGAGCGACAGGCGGATGCTATAGTTAAAGTATCTTGAAAAGCAAAATTTTCCTTCTGCTTTTTTTTTAAAAGGTACATTTGAAATGAAATTGCTCTCAGACGCCAAATCCTTAAATGTGAAATATGTCCTTTTTAAAGCTTCCATGAACACCATTTTTATGTTCAGTGAAACAACCGGGTTCACTCATAATGTACATCATGCCTCAAAGAAAGGATGAAAAGAGACAAATGTGTAGCAAACAGTTATAAAGGATCTGGGAGAGGATGTTGATTCCACACATTAATTTTAATACACAGCTATACTTCACTTTCTACATGACATCAGTGTGGCTTTGGTGTAATCAGAATAGTTATTTTTTTATGTTACAGAATGCATTGTTGTTTAAACATCCCAAGTCACTTTGTATGACCCAGCTCAGTATTTATAGCTGAAATCCATATGTTGGCAAGAGGTCTACCATGGGCACTGAACCTTTGGTGGTACTTTTTCTCCTTTCTTTGTTTAAAGCTACATTGTTCTGTTGTCCAGTTACCACTGGGCAGCTAATACTGACTCAAGAGGCATGGTGTGAGGGCTTGTGGTCTTTTTAAATGTAAAAGAGCTCAGGTCTTCATTTTTCTGGCTGAAGCCCCCCACTTCCACCCATAAGTTCATTGGGTGGAAAGGCAACATAAAAATGTATTAAATAAATAAATAAATAAAAATAAGCTGACTGGACTGGTGACCATCTTTACAGTTACCACTGCCTCTCCAGCTGACTTTCACATAACCCTGCCTAATCACTGGCAAACTGCAGACTTCAGGCTAGTCTAGCTATCATGCAGTTATGGGATACAGCTGTACACAAGGCACTGTGGACTGGTCCACACATGCAGCAGAATGAAGTAGCAAAATGCTGTGGTTGACTTTCTGCAAGTGAAGAGAGAAAGTTGTAGCCTAAGCCATGAAAAACGTAAACCTGCAGTCTGAAGTTCTACTTTATGTGTTGACCAGTGCAGTGGTGTGTGCACAAATTTCCTGTTCTGACTAAATCTCAAACAACTTGTAATAAAATGTAAGAAGTTTTATTGAAGACTGAATTGTAAATTGAGCTTTACAGTAAATTGGAATAGACAGAGGATTGCCATGACATCTACTTTCTGTTCTTGGTGGGTTGGGATTCTGGTTATCCTGAAGAAGAGTATACCTTTCTTCCTAGGTACTGCAATCAAGTTACTGTATAGCTTGCAAAAGGTCTTTTACTGTAATCCACCTTGAGCCCTGCAGAGAAAGACAGATTAGAAATCCTGTAAATAAACAAATTAATAGTGCATGAGAACTACCAGGATTTCAAAACAGTCTGAGGATGTCATAACTTCAAGTAATGTTTTTTCTCCCATTGAGTCAAAAATTGGTATTGCGCTGGTTACCTTTGGAAATGCTCATTTAATTTGCTGTTAAAAAAAATACGTATGATTCATCTTTATTTGATTTAAATATTTCAGGTCTTGATTCTGAATCTGAGCACTGCTCTTTATTTCATTTAACAAGCAAAGCAACCTGAGTTCAGAAGTTCAGTGCACATGCCGGAATCTTTTTTCCTTTGAGAGCTAAAATCAAACTTCAGTAATTCTAGTCATGTTCTGCTTGACCAGGTATTGACCCCCTTTTTTTGCGACAGGAAGTAACTCAATACTCACTACATGAAATTAAATCAAACACTTATGATCCAGAAGTCTTGTAACTATGGAGAATAGTGCAACTTGCGTGATTCAAAGTTTTGTTTTTAAATGTGTTCAGTAGCATTCATAGGTAAACTTCCAGTATTACAGTAAACTTCCAGTATTACAGAAGTCAGTTCTTAATGTCTGTTTTCCTTACATTATTGAATCAGTTCTTACTGGCAACCAGTTCAGTTTAAGATTTTCTCCTGATTGACTTTTTTAAGTTTATACTGTTCCAGATCAATCAGGTCAGGCCTGATTCAGACACAGGCATGCACTTAAGGAAGCTTAGATATCAAGTTAGCCTTACTATATCAGATCATTAATCTCCAGTCAAGAGGTACACCTCAACAATATTTTTGTTTATGTATCAAATTTATATCCCGCTCCCTCTCCCCTGAAAGGGACTTGGAGCAGTTAACAGCATGTAAAATACACCAAGAAAAACAATGCAAATATTCATTTTTGGTTATAATACCAAGTAAAAATGTGTCTAGAAAATGTTGGTTCCATTTTATCTTAATTAAAACATAGTTATTTACTCAAAAGAAAATTATGATGTTAAAGAGCAATTATTTGAGCCCGTTAAAATGACTGGGCCGAGGTAAGCCGGTTACAGGGAAGCAGCATTGTCAAAGAAGACACACCAGATCAATTGTTTACCATATTTATGAGTTTCCAAAATTATTTTCCAGCAATAGTTAGCTGTCCCACCTGATAGGGCTCAAATTCTCGGCTAACTTGTTATAACTTCAAACACCATACAAAATTATGTATATTCAAACATCTTCAATTATATATAAAAAAGCTGTGCTTGGTGATTCTGGCAACTTTTTATCATATCAAATGAATATAAAAAATAGTGATCAGAAGCTTCTCATACCTATAGGTATCTGCTTGACCCCCATCCAAAACCCTCCATCTTTGAACTGTATCTTCATTTCTATATTTACTTGGGCATTGTTGCTATTCTCAGACCCTGCTGGCACAAATAGTACATCTATTGGTACGAGTTAGGCATTTTCTAATCTACTAATGGCCACATTATTCTGTTACTCCTTTATTCCTTGTGTAAAACAGTTCCCTCCTTTCCTGCTGCCTTTGCCTGACAGGTAGAGGGGAATCTGCATTTGTGAGAGAGGGTTTTTTCTTCCCCTATCTCTCCCTTCTCTTTTCTTCCCCTAGCTGCCTTTCTTCAGTTGCCACCAGCACTCAAGCTCTGCCATTTCTTCCTCTACCTGCAGCTTGAGGCACCAAAGGAAGTTATGTGTGTGTGTACTGGTTCACACACAGTCTACTACCTGGCCAGCTAACTGTCTGTAGCCCAATCAGGAGTTTCTAGTCTATTGTGTGTATAACAAGTCTGTTGCACATATAAGTCAAGCACCTGTGTAAGATCTAAGGTCTTTAAAAGAAAGTACCATCTCAGTTCACTGAAGCACAAGGCACTAGAAATCTGTATCAAAACATTACAGATGTTACAGAAGTGAGAAAAGAAATTAAAAAAATAAGACTGTACTAAGTTGTACAGGCACTGGTGCTTCCTTGGCAGTCCCTTCCCTAGAATGGATGCAAGTCCACGGGAACTTTGAAAATAGAGGGTGGTTGAGACATACTTCACTTTATTGCTTTCCTTGTTCCCCAGTCCGTACTTGGGCACTTCTGACATGGTGTCCAGACCTTTTAATCCTTTTTATCCCAGCTAGGAGGGATTTGCTTTAATCTGTTATGAAATTGGGAATGGGTTGTACATGTATTGCTCTGCAACTTGTATCCAACAAATTTAGGCCACGTCCAAAACATTTATGGTCCAACTCAAGATATCCAATAATTATCTATCTTGAACCTTTCTGGTAGATGAGTCTATGGTGATCCATGCATTATGGAAGTTGGTTTAGGATTGGAGTTTAACATCATTTCATCCAAAATATACCAGAAGGATTATGTGTATGTTGTTTTCATTCAGGGGCCCAGAGAGTTTCCCTTTTCAATCCAAACTTACTGCCTACTGGATCCTTCAGGTATAAGTCCAAGGTATCTGTGAAGTTGTAGTACCATTCCATGGGACCTCTCAGTTACAAGTTATTCAAAGCCATAATAGTGGCCTTGCCCTGGCCTGGCCTAGCCTGTCTTGAGTCACCACCTATTGCACAGGTATCCATCAAATCTTTTCTAAATTGGACCTGCCACAGGCCTATCAAGCAGCTGCCTATGGATGATATCAATTCTGAACCCCTGGCTGTCACCGCTCACTGTGGAGACTTCAGAGAAAAGCGCTTCCAGTCTGGGATTTACCTGGCCCCTGGCATTTTCCAGACCTTCATAGAAGACATGCTTAAGGAAATTTCCAACATCATACCATATTTTTGATGATATCTTTATTGTTGATGGATATACTGAGGAACTTGCAACATAGGTGTGTGAAATCCTGCACAGATTTGCTGGTGCCAGTCTCTGTTTTAAACAAAAACATGTGTTCTGAGTCTCCTGTACTGAATTCCTTGGCTAGCTCTTTGAATGGAAAGGATGTGCCTTCTCATACAGTAACAAATGGCCCAGATAAGTGGTTGGGCAGAACAACAGTTTGGATCACCGTCTTGCAAGTTTCTTCCTGACACATCACACCATAAACTACTATAGGCAGAAGTCCTGTTGAGGTGTTAATGAGCAGGCAGATGACTATTCTGCTAGATTATATGCATCCTGACCTGACTGAGGATGAAAGAACTCTGATACTGATACTGCCATAGTTGAAGTCAAAAAAGTACATATTTGCCCCAGGGGAGAATTGGTGAAAATTGCCAATTTAGAGTAGATCCATCAGTTAATTGCAGTTGGCCTGAGCTGAGACTCACTGTAATCAAAATTGTGTAAAAACCATAATTAGCAGGCCATACTCACAATTTTTGCATTGTTTATGGTATTTCTTATTTTATTGCATTATTGTCTAATTTTGTAATCCTTCTTGAGTCTCAGTAAGACAGGGAGACTATAAAGGAAGTAAATATATTTTTAAAATATAGCATGCTGGCTAGGCGGGGTATAAATTCAAAAATAAATAAATAAAAATAAAAACCTATAGCTAGGGATGGGCAGGAACCGGCTGACAATCTAAAATTCATCACAAATTTTGGCCAGTTCATGTTTCGCAAAGTGATGTTTGCAAACTGAAGAACTGTCACAAACTTCCATGAATTTTGGCGCAGTTCATGGTGGTTTCTGAAGAAAGTCTATTACTGTTTTGTAACCAAAGCAAATGAACAAATTAACTGAACAATAATTTCTTGCACATTCAAATTCATGTGTTTTTCCAGAGATATATTATAGAACCATTCTGTACAGTATAAATTTATCTGGGCTTTTTAAAAAAGCTCCTTACAGATCAACCAAATCTAATGCCTAACTGTTGTTTTCTTTCAAACATATAGAATATGTGCTTAATTTAACAGTAACCCCAGTCCTGTTTTACCCATTCCCCAGCACAAACATTATCCGTAAGGGGGCATATTAATAAACACACACACACACACACACAAAACAATAACCTGTTTATTACTGAATAATGGTTCCTGTGGAAAATCAGGTCACTTTTGAATGTGGATTTATTTACCTCTACTGGGGAATATGGGGGAAGCCATATAACTGAGTTTGAGGCAAGCATTCAACTGTACAATATTATACCTAGGCAGTTCTGCTAAGTGGTGTTAGATGTATGTGATCAGTCTTTCATGAGATGGTATATGCAGACATTTAAATATGCTTTTCGCTCCCTGTGCCTGCCAACTGTGTCTTTGTGAGTAGTCTATGTACTGACATTTACGAGTGCCCTTCACTCTGAAGTATTTTCTTGTAAATGTCAAGAAAAACTGAATGGAACAATTCCAGCTATTTGAATACATAGAATAAATCTTCTAGAAGAATTTGGGCTCCAGTAGATAGGTGTCACTGCCCTGTGTTTGCACTTCAAAGTAAAAAACTGTAAAAAGAAAATAGCATATTTTGTGTTTTAAATGCTTTGCATGCTTGTATCACATAAGATAGTTAAGTTAGACTCAAAGACTAGACATACTCTCAGATGAAATAATGTAGTAGTTTTGGATCATAGACCCCGTCCCCTCCCTCCCCTCCCTTACTCAGGAAAACTTCCTGTCTTGTCTCACAGATAATCAGTAGCAGTGCCCCTCTCCCTATAGATATACACACACAGTTTCCACCTGTCCAGCATGGCCACTGTCATCTCAGTGGCATTAAAAACCCCAACTAACGTAGTAGTGCCAGCAGATATTAGAACAGGTTAACAGGAAAAAAATCTAGCAGCAACAGGAAACTGTCCCCGCCTAAGGCAACATTCCTTCCAGACTTCAGCTCATTTTAGTTATATATTTAGTGCATATCCCCCATTCATAACAATCAGCACTTTTAGCTTGCTGTAGTCATTCCAGAATTTTTCATAATTGACACTAATTTCATAACTTGGAGTAGAGAAGAATGATTCTCTTTGGCATGTTTTCAGAGCATTAAGTTCCATGTGGAATTCCATCACTTCATTCGGTGTTACAAATCAGCAGTCCTTGTTTCAGGGGAAATTGGAAGCAGTTGGAATAAGCCGTTGGTCTGGTTTTGAAGGTTATGCTCTGAGATAAGATTTTGGGGGTTTTTTTAAAGTAGTAATCAAATTTGTTGCATATGGCCAAAGGCTGTTAAAATCTAAAATTAGATTAAAAATACACAAAAGGACAGTAGTAAAAACAGATTAGATGATGATGATGATAAGGAACAAAGAGATAACATTAGGATGGTAGCAGACTGGGGAGAGGAGAAAATACATAATGGTTAGGGCATGTGTAGATGCTTCTCTCCCCCAGCTGATCGGAAAGTGCAGCTTAAGTGATCTTGAACCATATTTCTGCTTATCCTGTTCTCAGTGTTACGGGACATAATTAGTAGGGATATGAATGTGATTATTTTTTCCTGTTGCTGCTTTAACTTCCCTCTGTTTCAACTTTCTTTTCTTTCAGGCTAAGCTATGTGAACCATGCAGAGGATTTGGCCTCCAAATTACTCCAGTGTTTCCCAAAGAACAGATTGTCAGCACAAGCAGCTCTGAGCCATGAGTATTTCAGTGATCTGCCCCCACGGCTATGGGAGCTAACTGACAGTGAGTATAACAAAACAGCTAAACAGAATAAAGGCAAAGGAGAGAGAGTGTGTGTCTGGGTGTGTATGTGTAGAAGTCTGTAGCTCAAATTCCATAGGTTGTTTGCCACAGGAAGAATGGATTGTCCCTTCCTATCTCTGCTCTGCAGTCTCCAGCTAGCTATCTTTGTATTTGATTATATGTGCAGCCAAGAGAATTATATGAAATGTCATAAAGAAAAGTGTGTGTGGGGGGAGTACAATTTACATATTTAGTGCTTTCCCCCTTCATAACATGCAGCACTTTTAACTCACTGCAGTGCACAGGGTGATAATCCTGTGGTATTTGATTCTCAAACGCTATATGAGTTGTAACAATAGCGCTTTAAAGGGGTAGGGGCTCAGTATTCAGAAAATCATGGAACACAAAGTAGACAGTTGGTTAATTTACAGGATTTAAATACATGTGAGGAGAACTTGAGTTGATTTGTATAGTTTGAGAAGGTTTTCAGCATTCAAACAGAAGTGGGTGGTTTTTTTAAACTTCTTTAGCAATTTTACTTTTTAAACTATATTTGTATTGCAATAGTCCGATTTTTTCTTAATTAATATAATAGCATATTTATTTTCCGGTGTTATTTTATTTGTGCCACAATGATGCACAAGCATACTCTTGATCAGTATGTAGTGCTCAGTTGTGAAAGGCACATACCTTCAATGAGGTTTGTTTATTCTTATATCGTTTTGCATTGTACCATCTGGATTTTGCAGGCCCATTGGATAGAATTTTGGAGCTGGTTGAGACAATACTATATTTTTATGTGTATATATGGGTAATGTGTGAGTAGGCACTCACAGGTTTTGACAGATGACAACTTCTGTAATCATGTAGACTTGAATGTTGCTGATGCTAAGTAACTATAGCTCTGCAGTGCATGGAGTTACTTATTTGTACCTAAGAGAATGGCTTGGGAACAGATGGGATAATTAGTGGAAATGGAATATGTGTGAATTATTGGACCTTATTTTTTTGCTTTCCCTACAACTAATTCCTTCAGAGTAATTATTGCTTTCTGTAAACTCGTGTTTCCCATCCTGTTTTTTTCTCTGTTTCTATTTTGACAAAGTCAGACAGAGGAAATGAAGGTTGGCTGTCAAAAGCAGCTGTCTTCAGAGTTTCTGTTGCCTCACTGTTTTGTGGATGAAAGCACTGGTGGATTCTAGTAAGAGCCACGTTTTCCATAAAAGTATCTTAATTTACCTCAAGAAATCTGTTTTAGGACAAACCTGTTCTTTTTCAAAAACTGGGAAATTATTGCCCTCTATTTAAAGACTATATTTCCCCCAGCAAATATGAATACCTTTTCTGCATACCTTATAAAACCTGGTTTCGATAACATATAGCCTCTTAGTGACCCATATGATCCTTCTGTCTATGTCAGAGTAAATCTGAATCACTGTATATGATCCTAAATTGGCTGGCCCAACAAACAACTGGGAGAGACCTTGGGCTTTTTGGTGGACTTATGATTTTTTTATATTAACAAAAAGAGAGAGAGAGAAAGCACAAAATGGTTTCATGAAAGCTAAATATGTTCCAGGAGCCAAGAATGATAGAAGCAGTTCAGAGCTGGCTAAAAGGAAAAGCTGTGGGGGTGATGGGGAAAATCATCCAGTTAAAGTTATTGATTATTTATAAAATACTGCAGGAGGTTATCTTGGCAGAGGGGATGAGATTTCCAAGTTGTGCCCTCATGTAATTTCTTGTGGGTTCCGGTTTGTATTCCCAAATACACTAGTGCATTGTAATGTATCTGTAATGTGTGTGGGTGTGTGTCTGTAAGCATATCTCGTCTAAGGAATGTAATAGTAATAAACTAAACTAAACACCAGTGCCTTTTAATTTTGCTGAAAAGTTGTCTTGCTGAAAGTATGGTAAGGTATGGTTCATTAGTTCTAATCCTATATGGAAAAAAACCCAGTTTTGTTTTTCTGTTTAGTCAGCATGTAAAAGGGGGTAACCATCACTCTGCTTTGGTGACATCTCAATCTTGCCTAACTGTATGGTTTAGTCTAGTCAAGATTTTGATAGTCTATGAATTCTGTAATAATACTTTTCAGTTAATATGGACTTATTACCCACTTGCCACTTAGTTTATCAGTTGGTGGTTAAATCCAGTCCTATCAGTGAAGTAAATGCCTACACATTATCACTATGCAGCAGGCTGCCAACAGAGAGAGTCTTGTCCTAGTCATTAACAAGCATAATATATGCAGAACACCAGAGGGGAATTAAAACCACAAAAAAATACCTCAGGGTGGTATTTTTAATATGAGAATTTAATTTGTAATTTCACAGATTAAGAATTTTGGCTGCATTAATCCTTTTATCAGCTCACAGCAGGTTATTTGCAGAAGCATAACCATAAGGCGATATTCATTGGCAGAAACACGTCTTTGCATAACGTTAAACATCAGGAGCAGTGAAACCTTTTGAAGGGGGAGAATAAAGATAGGGGGAAAATCATTATATTTTAAGGCAAAATTCTGCTAAATGCCTCCAGTAGGAAAAAAAATTCAGTTACAGCAACATTATTTCTGTGTTTAGTAGATAATCATTATGGAGCATAAATCCAGATGCAAGAAAGGACAATCCCTGTATCAAATACTATAATTGTTTCCATTTGGTATGCACGGGTAGAAATTGCAAACAAATTTAATGAGGGAAAGAAATGAAATATATTTTGGAGTTTGGAGGAAAAATTAATTGATTTGATTTAGGTGAGTAGTTATGATGCTCGATGCTTTGGTCAAGATTTCATACTCAAATGTTTTATTAATTAAATTGTGGGTACAGTATGCCCAGTAGAACTCAACTCGAGAAGCACAGATCAGTCTTCAAAGGAACTGATTACCATTTCCATCACAGAATTAATAGGAAGATGATGTCATACACTGGCCATCAAACTCAATATTGTGTGTCTGTATGTATGTACACCTACACTTTCCTTTAACACCAGTGTTCTAAAGAACCTACAAGTGAAAAATTGTTATTTTGGTGAGTAAAAAGTATGGTGGGCGAACCCCATAATTCCTTTTCAAAACTATTTCAGAACAGAATTTGTGTGCATGTTGGCAGCTCTGCAATGTATAAAATACAAAACCACTGGGACTAATGTTAACGTTGTGACTTTCCCATGGAAGTTATCCTAAAAAGCTTTGCCTGTGGTGACACCCATAAATTGTATGTAATATTTATTCAGATATGTAGTGCTGATTGGTAGATCTAGTATATGATTTAAAACAGTGCACAATGGTAAGAATTTTTTAATCACCGTGTCTGCTAATAGTCACATGAAGATCTTTTTTATGACCATGTGTTTATATCAGCTTTAGATATGACCCTCCAAGCCTATCCTAAAGATAACTAGTGTAAAAAACAGGGCAGTAAATTAGTCCACTTCATTCTACTCATCTTGCATAAGACTTTTAAAATCAAAATCTTGTAATATTCTGAAATTTATATTAAATGGAATACACTTCACCTGTGGCTAATAGACAATTACTGTCGAAATCGGCCAGTGGAAATATCCCTGACAATAATATTATTATGAACTGGCATCATACTGTACAAAAGCTGGTTTTATGTAGTGTGTCCCACAACTGTATAACAATATGGTAATTTTATGCTGGGCAAGGAGTACCCAACCTTCAAAACTCCAGAACAGTTGCCTTTTGCATACAAAGGTAGTCTTGGTTAACACACTTGGTTTTCCTAAAAGTAATACAAAAACTAATTTTGAGGTGCAGAAACATTCATACATAAATGTGCCTCATTGCTAATTGATAATACTTGACTGTTTTTCTTGTTAAATGAACAAGTATCTTAAAATCAAGGCTCTTTTTGTAGAAAAAGCCCAGCAGGAACTCATTAGCATAATAGGCCACACCCCCATGTTAAAAGAAAACTTAATATTTTGTAAAGGCAGGTCAATAGCTGTCCAATGTTCCCTCTAAGCTGTGGAGTCTTGTGAGCAAAATTTCTATTTTGTGAGCTACTGGCATTAAAGTTGTGAGTGAGCGATTTGGCTGCTGCATAAATTAGTCTGCTCTGGAGCCATTCTTCCTGAGCCAAGACAGAAATGTGTCAGCTGGAGGCTAAAAAATGGTGAGCTTCCCAGGTCCTAGCATGACACTCTTAACACTATACCATGCTTGCTCTTTTGATGTGGGATGACACATAAAAAATAAGACACCAAATACATATCAAATGCCTCCCCCCACCATAAAGGGGTCTAAATTGGGGGCCACTTTTCATCTTGGGGCCAGGCCCAATGGCCCTCCCCCCCTCTTGAATAACAGCTCATAACAGAGGGAGTGTTGCCCTGACCTCAGATCTCAGAGGCTAAGCAGGTCCAACCCTAGCAAATACTTGGGAGACCTCCAAGGAATACCAGGACTGAGACGCAGAGGCACCTCTTTGAAACAAACCCTGCTTAGGGGTCACCAGAAGTCACCATGACTTCCAGACATGCAAGCACATACACACACAAACAGAGGTAGTGTTGTATAATGGTTAGACATGGAGCAGGGAGACCAGGATCAAGCCTTCACCAGCTGTGAAACCCTCTGGGTGACCTTGGGCCAATCACTGTCACTCACTCTGGCCTAACTCACAGGACTGTTGTGAGGATGAAGTGGAGAACCCCCAAACTTCCTGGAGAAAGGATGGGATACAAGTGAGATATCTAAAACAACAGAGAGAGCAGTGATTTTGCTTGATTTTATAGCAAATTTTACCAATTTCAGCATTGGAAACCAGGGTAGATATATGATAGACCAACCTAGATAGATAGACAGATGGAAAGACAGACACAGATAAATAAACAAGAGATAGATAAGACAGACCAAAACAGAAGGATAGACAGACTGACTGATGGAGAGACATCTGAGGAAGGGGAGCTGCACACAAAAGCTTATACCATGAATAAAGCTTTGTTGGTCTTAAAGGTGCCACTGGACTCAAAACTTTGTTAAGCAAGACAGATGGACAGGCACAGATAACTAGACAGAGATAGACAGATAGATAGACAGACCAACAAACGTAGACATACAGACACAGATAGATACGTAGATAGAGGATAGATAGGTAGACCAACACAGATAGATTGAAAGCTAGACAGACAGATATAGATGATAAGATAGACAGATGGGCAGACCAACAGGTAGATAGACAATTGATAGATCAGCACAGATAGATAGACAGAGATAGATAGTTAAAAGACCAACATAGACACAGTTAAACAGAGATGGACAGACAGACCAACACAGATAGACAGATGGACAGAGACAGATAATAGATACAGATGATAGATAAATAGATCGACCAACACAGCTGGGTAGGTAGAAAGACACAGATAGATAGATGATAGACCAACAAATATAGATAGATAGACTTAGACAGACAGACGCCGATAAATAGACAGAGATGGACAGACAGACCAATACAGGCAGACAGACAGTAGACAGAGACAGATGATAGACAGACAGACAGACAGACCAACACAGGTAGGTAAGTAGACAGACACAGACAGATAGATGACAGACCAGTATAGATAGACAGAAAGATAGACAGACACAGATCAACACAAGCTGGGTCAAAAAACCTGTTTATGAAGTACAACTAGCAGCCCAAAAGACCCGGCAGCCTCGGGAGAGAGAGGGAGAGGGGGCGTGGAGAGGGTGGGCTTGTGGGCTGCTTGCTCTTCCATACCTCTGACCTCAGCTCAGTCAACTTTTTTTTTCAACTCCCTCCTGGCTCCTTCCGGGCCCCTGTGCGAGTGGGGGAGTGGCTTGGCATGTGTTGCTGCCACCGCCATCGCAGCCTCCACAGCTCTGAGGATGGGGAGGGAAGGCGGGAGTCCCAAGGCTGGGGGAGAGCCCGGAGCACCACCGCAGCTTCCACAGCTCTGAGGGTGGAAAGGGAAGGCAGGAGTCCCAAGGCTGGGGCTGCGTGCAGTGGTGGCCAGCCTCCGAGCGGGCGCCATTTGCTGCGGCATGACCTCCAAGCAGGCAGGCAGGGGGAGAGTGGCTGGAGAGCCCAGAGCAGCGCCGGGCAGGGAGCAAAACTAAGCAGGGGCCAGGCACCCGAGTCCCAGCACATCCTCTGCCTCCTGGCACGTAAGAGGCACCGCGCTGTCTTGGGCCTCACTTACCTTGAGCTGTGACTCCTGCCAGGCTCCACGTGTGCAGCCACAGGAGCAGCGGGAGCAGGAAAGGGCTCCTTTCCTTGCTGGCAGCCCTGGCAGGTCTCTGGATGGGGGTTTCCACCAAGCCATGGCCCAACAGCAGCCCCAGCCAGCAGAGGCTGGTGGCAGCACAGGAGGCGCCCCCTAGGCAGCAGCCCGGAGGAGCGGCTGCT
Organism: Lepidodactylus listeri; assembly: GCA_029233225.1. NCBI lineage: Eukaryota > Metazoa > Chordata > Lepidosauria > Squamata > Gekkonidae > Lepidodactylus > Lepidodactylus listeri. The sequence goes on from JARCFY010000012.1 coordinate 33,924,092, forward strand.
TGACCTGGGACCCCAGCAAACCCTTGGAAAAGGCACCCCTTCCACCAGAGATGGAAGCCAAAGGAGGCCCTTTCCAGCTGGCTCCCACATGGAGAACAGGCATCTGGTGCCTTCCAGCTCCATGCACTTAAAGGGAGAGTGTCCCCTTTAGGCACACGGAGCTGGAAGGTGCCTGACGCCCGGTCTCCGCGCGGAACCAGGTGTGGGGTGCTTTTTAGCCGGTGGGGAGGGGGTGGGGCAGGCCTGGATGCCAGCCGGAACACCGTTCCGGCGTGTTCTGGCCGAATAAGAGCCCTGCTTAAAATAATGGTTGCATTCAGAGACCCTCACAAATCATGGCTGATTTGCTTTGGATATCCTCAGGTTCTCCCTTATTTCTTTGCCTGTGGATGAATGAAGACTGATTTATGACAAATCACAGTTTGTTATGATGACTGAATCAGCCAAAAGAACAACATGTAGGTTGTTGATTTCAACATGTAGTTGGTTAATTCCAAAGCAGAATTACAATGTATATGGAATCCTGGTTTGTAAATCAAGAACAAACTATAGTTTGTGATACCTTATATCACAAGAAATTGTGGTTTGCTACAAACCAGTAAACCTTCAAACTACAAGGGAAGGAAGGGAGCATGCAAGGTTACCCTACCCAATCAAACAGGGAGTTGGCTCCAAAGAGTGCAGAAATCCCTGGTCTGGTTAGAAACTGCCTGTAGAGACCTTAAGAATCAGTTAAAAACAAGACAAGTACTGGTGTTTCAAGAGAAGGTGTTTGGGTTCTAGAGTGTACCAGCCTTCTGGAAACCAAAAGAGTTATAGAATACTCAAAGAAAGTGTACTGGTTTGAGAAAAACACTGGAACAAAAGCCTCTCAGCATAAAGGTTTAAGTAACTCTGAATAGCTTAAGAAACTCTCATTAACCTGAAACACAAGAACTAAAGTCTGTTCGTGTACTGGTTTTAGCTCAGAATTTTACCCCTGATTTCTCCTAGCCTTTTCCCTCTATGTTGAATAAAATATGGTGTTAATTTGAAATACATCCAGTTTGGAGTAGTGCTTAAGTGCTCGGACTCTAATCTGTAAGAACCAGTTTCGATTCCCCACTCCTCCACTTGCACCTGCTGGATGACCTTGGGCAAGCCATAGTTCTGGCACAGCTGTTCTTGAAAAAGAGCAGTTTCTGTCAGAGCTCTCTCAACCCCACCTACCTCACAGGGTGTCTGTTGTGGGGAGGGGAAGGGAAAGGAGTTTGTAAACTGCTCTGAGACTCCTTTGGGTAGTGAAAAGCAGGGTATAAATCCAATCTCTTCCTCTTCTTCATAAAAAAACTTCTTGAGTACCGTTTAAGTCATATAAGTTAAAGGAGGCTCCCGTTACTTCCCTCAGGTTCCTGGGCTGAGCAAACAGCTAAAATATTATACTGTGACAGAGTGGGACAGCCAGAATTCTACAGGAAAGAAGAAAACAGACAACTAGGGCAGCTCCGTCACAAAAGGGACAGAAAAACAGAGGGAAAATCTTGCCTCTGCAGGAGGGTAGTGGATGGGGCTGTCATACCTACCTCACAAAGTTGTTGTGAGGATAAAAGGAAAAAGGGTAGAATATTGGGAATACAAGTGAGGTAAAAATAAAGTAATTAAACATATGAATGTTGCCCTCTGCAGATCTGCTTTACTAAATAGTTTAGCTGGAGCCATTTTTATTCATTTCTCAATTTGTAGGGAAATAGGGTGAAAAGAGTTGTATGTCTTTGTGGTTATCATCTGTGTTTGTGGACTTTAAGGAGTTCATTGTAATGTTACAACATTTTAAACATTTTTTTAATCCTGTAATTTTTTTTCAGTGAAAATGGAGCCATCTTCATATTGATGGTTACTTTGTATTTTCAGCTAAATTTAATACGGGTATACAAGATGCCAGTTCTTCTACCCATAAAAATTAAAGGTTAACCTATCAAATTAGGGTTGCCAGATCCAGGTTGTGAAATACCTGGAGATTTGGGGGGTGGGGTGGAGCCTGAAGAGGGCAGGGTTGGGGGAGGGGAAGGACTTCAGTAGAGTATAATGCCATAGCACCCGCCTTTCAAAGCAGCCATTTTCTCCAGGTGAACTGATCTCTGTAGTCTGGAGATCAGTTGTAATCCCAGGAGATCTCCAGCCACCACCCGGAGGTTCAGTAGAACAAACACCATGTAGTAGTTCAATATATCATTTTTTTGAAATTATTGTTGTATTGAACTACTACATGGTGTTTGTTCTATTGAATTCCTTTGTTCACCATGGTCCCTGGGGATTCATTATTTACCACCTGGAGCCTGGCAGCCTTTTATCAAATAGATATATGCCTTGTCATAAAAGTTCGACCAAGAATACAACTCAAAGTAGAATCCTTGCCAAAATGCCAGACAACTTATGGGTTGCATCCAAACTAAGTTTTTTTTCACAGTACAGCCCAATGATCTCCCCAAAATGCTGCTCCTGGGGGATAGTGGAGTCTTGAGAAATTACAGGGGAATTGGTGGAAACTGCCAGTTTAGTCTGAATCCAACCCTATGTTTACAAATTGCTGACTCTATTATAATACATGTCTAATTGTTCCCACGGAAAGGCATTCTCATTTCCTCAGTTCTATAACTTCTAAGTGTTCCCGAGGCATAATATATACACTTAAGGTTTTTAAGACAGTTTGCATAAAAATATGGTCAGGATTGATCATAGGGTATAATCTTGATATCGGGATAGTAAAATGTATTTGTTGTTTTTGATATGTAACAAACCAAGTCACAGTGTCTCCCATTTGTGTGTGTGTTTTCAAAGCAAAGTTGTACACATTTCAGGATACAAGTGTGGAGGAAATGAATGCATTTGTAGGGCATCATAGTCTTACCAGTTTACGGGAAAAATAGTAACCTGGATTCCATCTTTTTTCCAACAGTGTCCTCTATTTTTTCTGTATCGAATGTAAGATTACAACCAGAGGCTGGAGAAAGCATGAAAGTCTTTGGAAAAAACAATATTTATGGCAAAGGTTTATCAAACGTTAAGCACTGAGAAGCATTTTGGTTTCCCACATACAATTCAGGTAAGAGTGTCTCTTCTGAAAGTGTTATTTTTAAGAAAAAACTTTTTCTACCTGGCCAGATTAAATGGTGGCAGCAGCATTCTGCTTACTATAGCTGTCCAAAGAAATGGAAAGAGAGTTCAACAGGATATACAAAAAAATTGTGTGTGTTAAAAACAAAATGTGAAACTTGCAGGAGGAGAGAGCATCATTGTTAAGGTTTGTAGTGTTGGGTATTGATACAAATAGGTCTCTTAATTTTTTTTTTAAGGTTCCACATTGGGTCCATAAGAACAAGTTGTAAATGGAAAGCTAGCGAGCTGAAAGCATAGAGACTGTCTGGGAATTTTTCTACAGTGCTTGTGACAGACTGAAACTTAGCACATGAGGCGTTCTTTTGGGCAAAACCTTTGGGCTGACTATTGAAACCCATCACTGACAAGTGAAGGAGGTGGGCAGACAGCTCAAGTTTTTAGTGCTTTTTCCTTCCATCAGTTTATTAAGCTTCAAGAGCCCAGTTGTTTCTGATTTTTTGTACAAGTTCAAAACATATTTTTTTAAAAGTTCCTTTGTTCCAGCATCTTTACATTTTACCAGTATTCATTGTGCAATATGTGGCCGCAGGAAATACACAGTTAATTCGCCAGCTTGATGTACCCACTGCATTTTAGGGCTGCTCTTTGAAATGTGGTTGAGCAAGCATCTCTGGCATATATGCAGTACTGTTTGTGACTGATTGATAATCCCACCCCTTCTGACCAGTTTGTGACTTTTAAAAAAATGTATGCATTAATTTTACTACTTCAGGGGTTATTTTACTACTGCATCATTTAATTTTTTCTCTCTCCTGTATAGCTTTTTCAATTACAGTGACAAACCAGGACACCCTTATCCCAAATAACAGTAGTTTATGTATCTTAGCAGCAAAAAAACCCCTACTCTTAGCTAGGCTAATCATATTTCCTGTCAATTATATGTGGGCACAGTATATATTTGTCTTTTTCACCTGTATCCTCTTTTCATCCAAGAACATCCAGGTAGCAATACCCATCTTGTGAAATTGGTTAGGCTTCCCTAAATCATCTAGACAGCTTTTATATCTGAGTTGAGTTTTTTATCCAGATCTCCCTCTTCCAAATCAAGCATTGTATGCATTACATTTTGATTGGGTCTGAATGCATGCAAGGAGATGTTTGAAAAACGACTTGCAGCTCAGGAGTCCCTCTTACATATTTCTACCTCCAGTTGTTGGAGGACTGCCTAAAGCAGGGGTGTCAAACATGCGGCCCGAGGGCCAGATCAGGCCCTTGGAAGGCCCCGCCCGGCCCTCAAGGACCTGGCTGTTTTCTGCTTCCTTTTCCAGTTCTTCTGCTGCTGCCATGTCACAGCTTGCTTTACCAGTCTCTCTCAGTCACACAGGAGAGATGTATGTTTTATTTAAAGTTTACAAAATCTTTGTGTTTGTGTCCTTTATAAAGTTTATATCTCCGCTACCTGGCATTACATTTTATGACACCCATGGCCCGGCCCAACAAGGTCTCATTTATGTCAGATCTTGCCCTCATAACAAATGAGTTTGACACCCCTTGCCTAAAGTATAACCCTTGCTTTGAACAGTTCATTCTGAATTCCCTTAATATGTTGTGTCCTCCACCTAGCCATTGAATTCTTTGTTCTTTGGTGGTACCAAAGACTGCCATATTGACTGGCCCCATTGCTCACAAGGCTCACTGTTTCCAGACATGCATTCCTGCCATGTTATCTTGTCTCATAAAAGTGACTTATACAAATTGCTTGATAAATGATGGTTTGAAACAACAATGTTGAACAGGTACTGGAAGAGGTTTAATTTAAAGCTTACTTTATTGCCAGCTTGAGTTTCAAAGAACAAGTTTATTGTATTCTAATGTTGCAATTTATATTGGTTATCCTTTTAATGAAAGTATAAATCAAACTTGCTGGCTGGCTGTAGCTGGAACGAATTATATCTGAATTTTATACCAGTATTGGTTGCCTGCAATCATCATGGTGATGACTTAAAAGTAACCTTCTCTGTAATGAGGACAGTTTGCTGGAAGGGTAGCAGCTATTGAAAACTGAAGTCATCAGATGTCAGCCTGCCCCAATTATTTCACATGTTTTTCTGCAGCAAACCATTTAAGCTTTTACAGTGTCAGAAACCAGGCTGCCTTCAGAACTGGCTTGTTTACATCTTCATTGACTAGCTAATCCTCGCCCCCCCTCCCCCGGCTGTGTCCCTGTAGGCATTTCTTCACCTATTCTAATATGACATATCAACTACCGCAAGCAGATTTAAAATGTGTATCTTCATCCTAAAGATTTGCAAGGCATAGCATTGGATGAGCAGAACTTCTAGGAGGGTTTAATACCATAATAAATTTCAATGGATTGCTATAAATTTAGCATCTTAGCATGGTGATCCCCACCCCCAGCATTAGATATTTAAAAAATGCGACTTCATACTTGTGTCCATTTGGTTTGGACTAATGGTGGAGTTTCCATTGGTAGAAGTGTGGATAATTAGTTGCTATGTGATTTTGATGCACCAAATAACACCTAGTGTTATTTAGTGATTTCAGACATGCTTGATCACAGCCGAACTAAGGTTTTTCCTCAGTAGCTACATTATGAATCTGTTATCTTCTGATAACAACAGTTGGATAGAGGCAACCCTTAGGTAATTTTCTGGGTAATTTAAGGCTACAGCCTGAATGGCTTCACTTAATAGAGGATATGTTCAGAGTTATTAAAAATAACATCATCATGGATTCTGATAAAACAATGAACAGTGTTGTTGAGATAGCAGTTGTGGTTTCAAATCCTTGTTCAACCATAAGCTCATTGGATGGGTCTTGGCCAGACTTTCATTTCCAAAAGTGGGGATGCTAACCTCTGCCTTCTAAAGGTTGTAATGTGCCTTTATAGTAAAATTCCCATGTAAGTGGAAATTAACTTACAAAAAGATGGTGGTGTGCGAACCTCCCAGAAAACCTGAAACTCTTAAACTTATAGGTCCTGCTAACTCATTTTTAGATTTATATTATTTGGCTTACTCAACAGTAAATGAAACGGAAATGTGTACAGCAGAGGGCTGTCTATGTTGACTGGCATGTTCTGGGACTGAGTCCTTTATACAAATTACAGTAATGCAGGCCTGTAGCCCGGATTTTTTTGTTCAGGGGCGTTTAAATTTTTAAGGGGGCAGTTAAATTATAGTCAATTAAATTAATCTGAATGCCTGTATTTAAAGGGGGAGGCTCCAAGCCTGTTTCTAGTCCTTGCTTTCAAGGGACAGGGCAGCAAGCATGCCATTTCCTCGGAAAAAAACAGCTCAGAGGGCATTTAAATGCCTTTTGAGTTTCCTTCCACAGGACAAGAAAGCTTAGAAGGGCACTCAGGAGTGGCACCTTCAATACATCTCCAACAATTCCCCTTTCTGCTAGCCCAGTCCTGCTAGGTCATCAGCTAGGTCATGGTGAGTCTTTCAAAAGCATCCCCATGAGCCTTTGGGAAACGTGCAAATTAATTTGCAGGGCAGAACTTTTAATTAAGGGGCAGGGGCCCCAGATGCCCCACTGTAGCTACAGGCCTGCAATAATGTAATATTCTTAAGGTTAACCTCATTATGGAAATATAGTTGGTTAAATGCTAACTTGGAGGCAAAATTCTTTATCTTTTTAGAACCAAAAAAGTCAGAATGCACCAGAATAAGCAACAACATCCACTGTCATTATACAGCATAAGAAATATTGAATGAAAGCCAGGACCACTTGTATAATCTTTTCACTGTATCTGAAGTGTGTATGCACACGAAAGCTTATACCTTAAATAAAACTTTGTTGGTCTACATGGTTTTTTATGGTCCTTCTTAAATGATCTATTAAGGCCGCCATTGGATGTAATGGAGTGGAATGGCTAATAAAAATCAGTGCCCAAAGTGGGGCAAGTTCCTGTTCCACTTCTTTTCAGCCAGACCTAAAAACATTCAACTTCCCCCCCCCCCCCCCCCAAATGATGGAAACCATGCTGGGATGGAGCAGGGTTCACATCAGTATTACAGAATATTAAGCCACATTCTTTAATGTATTTTTCTGCATATATAATAATTCTATTCTTGGCATGATTGATAACTGGCCGTAATGATTTCAGAGAATGAACACCCAATTCAAGCTTGTTAGCAAATGGTTTATGCCACAGTGGAAGATGGACCACAGGCTAAATTAAAAGATGGAGTCTGGCCTGATCTGAAACAAAACCCTTCCCCTTTCAACCCTGATGGTAATGCTAATAATTTAAAATACATCTTTCCAATAAACCAGTATAGAGCCACCAAATATTAATAAAAGTCCCTAGAGATGTTTTGTACATCCCACAGATATCACTCCTGCGCCCAAATGTTCTTGAGAGTTAAGTGGTAAGAGGACTAGGATCTGGGGAACACATAGGATTGCCAGCCCCAGGTTGGGAGATACCTAGAGATGTTGAGAGTTTGGAGGGGGGAGGGATCTCAGTGGGATATAATGTCATAGAGTCCACCTTCCAAAGCATCCATTTTCTCTAGGTGAACTGACCTTTGTCACCTGGAGATCAGTTGTTATTTATTTATTTGGATTTGTATCCCGCCCTCCCCGCAAATGGGCTCAGGGTGGGTAACAACAGTATAAAATGAGTTAAAACGAGATTAGACACAGTTAAAATGAGATTAAAACAAGAGTATAAAATACCATACTCCTAAGTATGCTCTGATAGAACCGTATCAACAGTAGTGGAATGCTCTGATAGAACCGTATCAACAGTAGTGGAAGCAAGACATCTCAGTGGGTAAGTTGGCATTAAGATGTTTTAAGATTTTAAGATCCTAGGAGATCTCCAGCCACCACCAGAAGGTTGGCAACCCTAGTGACATAGGTTCACATCCTCACTCTGCCATGGAAGCTTGTTTGGTGACCCTGGGACAGTCATGCACATTCTCAGCCTGGCCTACCTCACAGGATTTTTGTGAAGGAAAAATGGAGTGAAGGAGAACAATGTAAGTTGCTTTGGGTCTCCTTTAGGGAGAAAGGCCAAGGTATAAATGAAATAAATGGTAAAATAAATGTCCCTTTATAATATGGCTGATGGAAGATTTGAAGAATGGGTTTCTCTCATCAAAGCTGAGTCTCTGAACTCAGTTGTGGATTCCATGCCCCCAGTAGTTTTGCCCACAGGCACTTGAAATTAAGCAGTCTAGCAATTTATGTTCAGAATGCTGGTTTGTGTTGAGTCTGTTTTCTTCGTGAATTGACGTAAGTGTGGATGAAACAACTGTGGTTGTGCAGTGTCACTTCAGTTGCATATTGTTCCTAGTACAATCACGGACAAGTTTATCGCACACAAAATCCAGTGGATAGTAGTTATCACTGTGGCAAAAGGACTAAGCACGGCATTACTGACACATTAGCCATGTTTTATTAAAAGAATTTTCTGTCATTTTGGTTTGCATGTGAGATCAGTATGGTGGCAGGTAACTGAAAGATCCCCCCCCCCCCCCGAAGCATTTACTAACATATCTGTTCACCTCTGGCTTTGCACACTGTGTAAGGCACTCTTCCCAGCAGTCCTGTGTAACAACATCATTTTTGCAAGATTTTCTTTAGTCAAGCTGTGGGAATGCCATAGTCCAGCAGTGCCTGTGTCAGAGGGTATAGAGAAGTCATTCTAATTCCTCACTTCCCTGTTTCTTTCTAACCTCTGGGTCTCATCACTGTTGAATTGCCAGGAACAGCTTAAATATTGTGTCATTTGTTCCCAATTTGGCCAGCACTAGGTCACAACACTTCATCTTCTTAAAAGAGTCTCCTTTGACTGATTCAACATTGCACATGTTGACATTGCTATAATATTACAGCCGACCTGTTTTCTCTCTTTCCCCCCAGAATTTTTAAGTTTAGTGTGAAACTAAAGATTTTTAAAATTATATAAAACCATGACATTAGACCTAGCCTTCAAAACATAAAACTTCGGGAAAGGAGAATAAGGCATACACGGGTGTATTTGAGTTGCAGCAACTGTGTATGTGTTAGAATTGAGAGGACGGGTGTCTAAATATTGTACAAGTCCTAATTTCTCTTACGAAGGATGCCTACTCAGGAGTGTTGAGTGTTGCTTTAATTATTTTACTAATACTGTATCTGCATAAATTGGCACTAGTGAAAAAGGTTAATATAATGCAGTTGTGAGCAGCTGAAAGCAATCTGAGCCTTAGAATATGACAGCAATGCTAGATCTAGTTGAATGTTGCATTCATTTTGTAAACCGTTAAACTAAAGACAGGACGAAAAGCAGACTTTGAGATCCTAGATTATTTTGGCTCCTATTAGCATTTTTACGAGCCCTAATTTCTAACTGTCAGCAACATAATGGTTTCAAGGATGTATTACCACTGTAGTCTTTTGTTAGCATCAAATGCATTAAACTGGTAGAAAATATCCTAATTACTGTGCATATCAAATGCAGCCATATTCTCATCTTGAAGCACAAGATTAGTATTAGCTTCTGTTAAATGCAAATGGAAGCAAATTCTGCTTTGTATTAAACCACACAGATGTGACACCATTAGTAGGTCCAATATTCCTAGCTTGTGAGCTAAAATTAATGCATGGTGACAGATAATACATTTCTGGATTGCTGTTACTGTGACATTTGGGAGTTTTGCTTTAGCATTTGAATCCCAGGGCCCTTACTTCCTTTCTACTTCAGACTTCATTGCTTGTTGACTCTCCCCATGTTATCTGGTGTGGATCAGGAGTAAGCTTGTAGTCTGCATGGATAGTTTTAGTTAGTGCAATGTTGTCTTCAGGAAACTCAGTGGTAAACTTTTTAAAAGTAAGCTGCTTAGAATGTCTGGTATCACAGCTATCTATACTAGGCCCCGGTGCCTCATAAGGTTCTGTGAGATACATGCAATTGTTTTGCAGGGTTCAGAGGAATATGTGAAGAGGAAATAAAAACAGATGTGGTGTGCTATAAAATAAGTTGTACATGACTCCAGTTTGAAACAGGTTTGCTTGACATGTTAAAGAGATCAAGCACTAAATGACCTGAATATGAAAAATCAAACAAACAAAAACAGGGCTTAAACCAGGAGTATCAAACATAAGGCCCAGGGGCCAGAACTGTCATGTCCAGGGCCCCAGTATGGCCCGCAAGCAGCTAGTGCAAGGGAGGGAAGGAGTGAGCAGAGCCACTCTGATTGTGGCTTCAGCATGGCAGAACAACCTTGTCTGCAGCAGTCAAACAGCGTGGGAGCATCTGCCCAGTGCTGCACCGCTGGCTCTCCAGTCCATCCATATGGGTTTTCCTCTGCATCTCCCTCCCAGCCCATGCAGCTGTACAGTGAGGATACAACAACTTGGAGCTTACCAGCTGCTGTCCTCTATACAGTTTATATCTCCAGTACCCGGCATTACATTTTATGGCACTCATGCCCTGGCCTGACAAAGTGACATTTATGTCAGATCCAGCCCTATTAACAAATCAGTTCAACACCACTGGCTTAAACAATTCTACTGGTTCTCCGTTGGCTTGTAGGAGTTCAGAGAACTAAAGTGATCTGGGGCCAAGATATTTGAAGGATGTCAGCCTGACTGTATCAGTATGCCCAGAGCATCATCAGAAGCATTACTCTAAAAGTCAAAACAGATAGGAGGTTAAAGATCTGTGATCAGAATTCTTCGAGATCCTCCCATGCCTTCAGAGCTGTAACTGGTTTGGGGAGTCTGGGAGAGAAACAGTTACAAGCACCTCAAGTGTGTTTCTTTAAGCCAGGATGTCTGTATTCATACATCATTGGAAACCACAGTTAGGACTAGGGGTGGGCAGGGAAAATGGAGGTTCGGCCCAGTTTGTGAGGTCCCATGAATCAGGACAAATTTCCCTGCTTCACAAACTGATTCGGGTTCATGAGGTCTGTGGATCTTCCCCCCCCCCCTTCTTTCTGCTGGGGGTAGGTCCCTGTGGCCAGCAGAATGGAGGGGGGGATCTTCCAAAATTCATTTAAAGGGAATGTTTTTGCAAGTGGGCACCATGTGGTAGTGGAGTCCAAGTGGCGAATTCACCACCAACAAAAACAAAACGCCAACAACAAAAATGGGGGGGGGGTTTTAAAAGCCCCAAATAATAGAAGCAGCACCCTTAAGAAACAAATGCTGTTGCTAGGAAACCGTATTGCCAGTTGAAGCCTTGGTTTCTGTCAGTAAAAGGTGGGGAGAGGGAACAGGGCCCTTTACAAAGCTGTTTTGGCCTTTGGGGGAGGACTCACTGGGGCTAGGCCCAGCAGCAACTACTGGGTGACTTGCTTCACCCAACTTTTATGAGTCACTCAGGTCTGGCTGCTTGCTGCTGTGCAACAACAGCTATCCCAGGAAAACTAGTGGTGTTCAGGGGCTGGAGTTTCACACTAGGATCTGAGAGACCCAAGATCAAATCCCCAGTCTGGAAGCTCAATGTGACACCTTGTGACAGTCTTGTCACACACTAATTTTACCTTGCAGGATAAAATGGAGGAGATGAGAATTATATAAGCTGCTTTTGAGGATCCATTGTGGAGAAAGGCAGGATATAGTGCTTAAGAGTGTCAGATTAGTATGTGGAAGACGCAGGTTTGAATCCCCACTTGTGTCATGGAAGCCTACTGGGTGACCTTGGGCCAGGCATGGGACACTTTGGATGCATTCAGACATGCACATTTGATCCGTTCGGATCAAATGTGTGCGATCAGACAGCCACAGCTGCCTCCCGTCCCCAGCCGTCACTTACCGTACCAAATTCCAGAGCAAAGCGTGCCATTTTTGAGACCAGGTCCCAAGGTGGTTTCTCCCATGCTCTTCCGGCTCAAACCACATTTTCCGCTGTGTGATCGCGGAGCCGTCATCGAGCCACTTCCGAGTCTTTAACCCCCCCCCCCCGTGGAAGCCGCTGGCTTCCGCTTTTTGCCCGCCATTTTTTTTTGTGCATCAGCGATATGCACATAAGCGTTTCTCCGCCTTTCCATTAAAAAAAATTTTTTTTTAATGGCCACTACATTTCTGTTCAAGATCCCAAGGAGACCAGTTTTAGTTTAAAAGTTTAAAGGGATGTGTTCTTTCAGGGCGGGGAAGTCACGGTGCTTGTGTAACTGAGAGGCTTTACTCTCCTGCTTTTGCGCATGCACAAGATTGTATTTTCAGTTGATTGCTTATGCGCATGCGCAAGTGGGGAAAAATTAAAAAAAGCCAGACACACGCTCCCATGTAGACACCAGGGAGCCACTTGAATGCGTGTCGAAGTGGGGTGAGTGTGATCGTGATGGTCCGGAGCGGGGCGTTTTGAGCCTGCTCCAGCACGCTGTCTGAACGCACCCTTTCACACATGCTAAATAATGCAGCGTGGTTGAGGTGGAAAGTGCCATCAAGTCACAGCTGACTTATGGTGACCCCATACAGACTTCTTTTTGCTGTGCTTGTTTTGCTTAGTTGTAGACTGCATGCTTAGAAGAAAGCCTAAGTTCAACTATCTCCAGTTAGCAAACCTAGGAAAGATCTAAGGTGGAAAACTAGGCATGATCTCTGCTTGAAGCCTTCCAGAACCACTGTCAGAAGATGGTGGTGTACTTGATAGACCAGTGAAATGCCTCTATATAAGACAGCATCACATATTCCTCTCTTAGACAACAGCCAATCAGTTTTGTCCTTGTACAGGGATCTTGAAGATTCACATTTATCTGTTTACAAAATTTGTATGCTGCCTTTCTGCCCTTACAAGGGCCACCATAGTGGCTAACAATTTAAAGCATACATAATAAAACCATATTTTAAAACAATTAAAATCAGGTCTCTCAATCACACATCATTAAAACAACAGCAATTAAACCTTCGTTTAGGAAGGGGGCATCACTGAAGGAATGTCAAATGAAACAAAAAAAAAGGCTTCATGGGCTGGTGGAAGACAGCAACAGAAGGGGACAGATGAATCAGCCTGGGGAGGGAGTTCCAGAGCTTTAGTACCATGACCTAGAAAGCCCTTTCCTGGGTTTCCACCCATCTAATCTCAGAAGCATCCAAAGGCATCCAAAGCAACGCCTCCAAAGATGACTATAATGGGTGGTGGGTGGGTGCATAAGGGTAGTCCTTCAGGTATGTTGGTCCCAAAAAGTATAGGGAATTTAAGGGAATGAGTTTTATAGACTGCACCTTGGCACAGGTTATACAGTAACGTTGCTGATACATAAATTTTACCAGAGAAACTCTGTTTCCAATTCTTTAATAGTAAGGCCAAATGAATGTTTTCTCTAATGAAGAGAGGAGATAGAACAGGAGAATGGGTTCCTTTCTCCTTCTTTGATGCTGGGAATGAATACCCAGTTTGTATTCTTGTTGATACAGCAAAGTTTGAACATGAACTGTTCCTTTGCAAATCATATGTTTGATGACTTACTGTATTACTCATCCTTGGCAGATGGTACAAAACGGAAAAGAAAGTTTATGTCCTTCTTTAAGAAATGTTCAGGTAAGGCTCACTGACCGAAAAATATGGACTTGAGGGTTTGCGTCTTTTATTTTAAAAAGTGAAGCCTAACCTAAATAATATAGATGATCTTTTAAAATATATTGTAACTTTAAAGGTTTTAATTTAAAGTTATCAGTTAATGCAACTGGCCAATCCTGAGAGTATTAAGATTCTCATCTACAATTAAACCTTCCCCTTTGTTTCTTGTGTGATTCTTCCTGGGTTTGGGATACAGATGACGGGATTTTCCTTGTTCTGTGCTCACTATATTATTAATGTTATGATTGCTGCAGATTCCCACTAGACAGCCTTTTCGGTCTGCTGATGCTCTAAGAAGTGTCTAAGAATAAAAGGCTCTTTGAGTTGAAATGGGCTGGTAGTCTGGAATGACATTTGAATGCGTGGAGGACAATGTCTTAATGACAATGACGGGAAGGAGAAGCAAAGAAAATTCTAAACCGTCCCATTTCTCCCAAAGACTGTTACCTCTCTTTTAGGATTATTGTGTCACATGGTTTCTTGGCAAGGCTTTGTTAAGGGCAGGGGGGAGGAGGCAGACCCACTGAAGGGGACAAACTAAGGTTCCCAGACAAAGCAGAGAGTTTCAGTTCAGATGCATGGTCTGTATTCTATAGAGAAAGCCAACCCCAGGAAAGTGGCCCTCTCAGAAACAAAATTTGCAAGACTTCAAAATTAAGAAATCCTGTTTACTTTTATTGGTGTTCTGAGATAAAATTCACGTTTAGCTAGCTATAAGCTTTTTACATGAGTTGTTTATGTGAATAAGAGCTTTTAAAAGAGCCGCTATACTGATGCACAGTTTACAGTGACGGAGGCATTCCATAAAACAAAGAAAACTAAACACCCTCAGGACTGACTCAGTTCAGCTGTCTGGTAACGGGTGCAGCACCCTCAGAAGTTAATGGGGGAATTAAACATTCTTGGCTGCAGGGAGAATTTTCCTATTACTGCAGATCTATTTACGAACCAGTTCAATCAAATTGCATGGCTGTTATACCAGTGTATAATAGGCTGTTGTTTCTGTGTCCTCACCTGAAATTAAAATAATGGTAAAGGTCTGATGGGAGGATTAAAATATCCATTCTCAAAGCACAATAGAAAAACACTGCTGTGGTGGTGTGTAACCATGGCTAGCAAGGTTATCACATGTTACACTCAGTCACTTGTGATCCTGGTGCAAATATTAGCAAAGTTCAAACAGGATTTGAGATGTGTGCATAGTTTTTCTTTTAAGGTATTTTTGCTATATTGTTGGATATATGTAGGGACTAATGCTCATTAAAGAATTTTGCTTATATGATTTTTTAAAACCCAGTACTAGAGTACTGCACCATGTTAACTTTTGAGTTTGTATTTCTGAACTATGCACAAAACATCAGTTTTTTTTTTAAAAAAACAACCATGAATGAAAGGGCCCCTTTGTAAAAATGAGTCAAAATAAAACATTTTAAATTATTGCCCGCATTAAAGTCCTGTGCTTTCATTTTATCAATAAGACCTTGCCCACATGATATACAAGTCATATGTTGTGTTTAAGTATGTATATGGAAAAACACGTCTGTGTGGAACCACTGATACAGGCTAAACGTGGCATGCTTAGTCTATGCCCGCAGCCTTCTTCCCAAATCCACATAATCAGCCAAGGTGCAAACATGCATTTTAACAAGCTTACAGCTCATAATTAATTTGGTACAGAATGGCTCTTGACAAAGACACAGGATGAGGATTGCATGTTGATAGTGGCAGAGGGAAGAATTGTATTTTTCTGGTGAAATTTAGTTGTCTTAGTTTTAAAAAGCATGGCTCAGAGGTGTTGCTCTTGACGTGATCTCGGGAAAGAAATCAGTAATTACCAGGCCAGGCATTCAGTTCTGTCCTAATTTTCCCACCAGTTTTTCAGTGTTTCAGCTGCCTCTGAGACTTAAAATATTCTCATTAGGTAGCTGCAGAAGCAGCTTGCTTGCCTATTCCCTCATTCTCTCGCTAGCTTTTCCTTTCTTTCTGTTTCTTTCTCTCTTTTTTTTCCTCCCCCTGCCTTGGGAGTGACTGTGAAGATCATTTGCTGGAATGATTGGCAGGTTAGAGGATTCAATGAGATGAGTTCCTCTTAGCGCAGGTCAAAAAGGCTAGTTAGCAGGAGCTGTCGAAAAATGCCAGCAGCATTCAAAATGGGAAATGTCATGACTTCCAGGCAGGGGGTGCCACCTGGAACAGAGAGCCCCCAGCTCATTAGCAAGTTACAGGATGCACGCTTAACTGGAGGCAGCAGAGGAGGAAAGATAATGCCCAATAGGGAAAATTATTGTGAAGTGGAATTGATTTCATGTATAATTTGTTTATCACTAGAGGGGACAAATGCTGCCCATCTGACATGCGGAGGAGTGTGGACTGTGAATGAAGCAATTTAGCATAATCTCTAGGTTGAGCTCTGGATTTAAAGAATGCAAACTTCTTTCTTCCTAACTGTGGAAATGATCAGGTCATGTTGTATTAATTAAACCTGACATACTCTCAAATGGTTTATCTCTGCAATTGTAGCAATTCAGCAGAAGCTGGTATATATGGGTTGCATTCATTATAAAGCAGGAAGGGGAGGGATTTCTAGATGCGATTCTCCCTCCCCCCTCCCCCATTTAGCTTCTGCTGGAGGGGGAAAAAAATCTGTCTCCAACACAGACTGAATCATAAACCAGCTCATGCTTACTTTCAGTGGAAAGTAAAATCAGAACACTATTTCTGGCTTTCAAGTGTAATGTTCTTTGCCTTAAAATGCTGTATTTTGCTCAATAGATATTACAAGTGGGGGCCCACAAGACTCATGGGGGAATCCCATCTTCCCCCACTTTCTCACCGGCTCAGTGTGGGTGGAAGGAAGCCTGGGCAAGCTGCTCTCCCTCCCTACCCCACCCCAAACAACACACCTACCTCCTGCATTGATGCAAGGCTTGCGGCACCCCCCTCCTTGCCACTAGGTCAGCCTCTGCAGCTCCTGGGCTGCTGCAGCTTCCAGGGTCTTTGCTGCTGGTTCCCCAAACATTGCAGGAGCTGCGGCTAAAGCAAGGAAGTCCTCCACAGCTGCTGGCTTCCTCACCAGCAAGCCCACCTTCCTCCCAAGATCTCCAACCTGCCACTGAAGCCTGGCAGCCCTCCGTGGCTGTTGGGCCCACTGCAGCTGCTTGCCTGCTCACTAGCAAGCCCACCCACCTCCAAGATCACTGAGCTACTTTTGCTATGGCTGCTGGCCTCTTCTCTGGCGAGCCCACCTCCCACCAAGATGACTGAGCTACTACTGCCATGGCTGCTGGTCTCACCAGCATGTCTGCCTTCCCTCCCCCCAAGATCGCCAAGCTCCTGCCACAGCAGCTCTCAGTCTTCTTGTTGAGGAGCTCACCTCCCCCCCCCCCAAAAAAAGATCATGGAGCTGCTGCTGCCACTGAAGCCCTGGATGCCAGGCTCACTGGCTGTTGGCCTCCTTGCTGCCAGCCCGCCTCCCCCCCACACACACACTGCGGCAAGGTTCCCTGCTCCTTGGCCACTCAGCTTCCTTCACCATGACAGAAGGTAGGTGCATTGTCTGTGTGTGTACACACACTTTTGTTTTCAGGGGGATTTAAACTCTCCCCCCCCAGTAATTTTTTTTGCTAATTTCTGGTTTTTCTGCAAACCTGAGTGTTTCCCCAAGTTTGAAGAAAAATCTCCTTTGTGGGCTGGATCCGTGTATTTAAGAATCCACAGATCTGCCTACACTTGAGAGACAGATGGATTTAGGATCTCCCAAAGGCAATTAAATGTAACATCCGGCCCATCACATAATATCACACTGTCTCATAAACTATTCTTAGCCATGCACAAGCATATTGCTCTGTAAAATATTCTGTGGTTGTGTGAGACTAAGTAAGGATTTTTTCATTCTGATTGAATGCCATAGGCCATTCACTCCCTAGTCAGTGAGACTGCTGCGAAAAATTCAGTTATGCAGGTAGTTTGGGGGGGGGGGTTGTCTATGGCCAAGCCAAGGATAGCTATGATATGTCTTCCTGGATCTTAGCTGCCTCTTGAAGCTCCCATTTTCTTTTCTGGTCCATTCAAGACCCTTTGGGTTTTATCCTGAAGACTCAAGAAGCAACCATGCACCAAGTAATAGATCAGTGGAAACCACAGTAGCAGCAGAATCCTGGGATAATGCTTGCTAGGTATAGAGGAAGACTCTGTCTGCCTGAACATGAATCCAGAATATATATAATGAGAACAGTGGCTGATGGAAACTTGCCAGCAGAAGAACTTATAGTGGTGTCAGGGCTAGTAACAGACAGATACGGCTTGCCAGATGTGGAATGATACAACAGGAAAATGACATTGCTCACACTGCGGGAATCAAGATGGCTACCACTCACAGTGTGATTTATTTTTCCTTTTGGAGCGATCTGCTTACTCTGCAAACATCTTCTCCTCACTGCTACTAAGCTTCAGTACTTAGAACTGAGCTGTGAGAAAGGCCACCCTATTTGGGAACAGACCATCTGGGTCACAGTTTCTTTTAGCCAGATATCAGTCAATTGCTATGGTATTGTTTTGCAAATGGTTGAATAGGTAGTCAGTTTAGGTGTCAATAGCATCATGCCCCTCACTCTGTCCTAGTTAAAAGAGTAACAATTTGAGATCTAGATTATCCCTAGTTAGAATATTAATCCGCATACTTGTTTAGATTTTTTCTATCCATTCTCTAGAGGCATTTGAGGCCATTTTCAGACAGTTAACATAAGCAACAATAGCATAATAAAATCACATTTTGAAAAGAAAGGAAAGACATAATCAACAAATAGCTTATGCAAGCAAACACACATACAATTGCCTTATACTGAATCAGACCCTTGGTCCAGCCAAGTCAGTATTTTCTACTCAGTCTGGCATCGGCTCTCCAGGGTCTCGGGCAGAGGTCTCTCACATCACCCACTGCCAGATCTTTTAACTAGAGATGCTTGGGGTTAAACCTGGGAGCTTCTTCATACTGCACTCATCCCCAGTTCCTCCCTCAAGTATGTCTCTTGCTGGTACAAGAAACGTAATGTGCTCTGTCAGTAGAATATATGTGGGAAGGGTGTTCTGTAGCCTAGGTGCCACCTCAGAAAAAGTCCTATCATGAGTGACCATCCACCACTTCAGATAATGGTGGTACAGCCTTGCCTTTCTCTAAAACTCTCTTCCTCCATAGGCATAAAATAAAATACCTGTTTCAACCTATATGTAACTGAATAAATATTATTTTGCTTTAATTCTCAAGTGTACTGGCTTAGTATTTAGGCTGCATAGTAGCCATGTTAGTCTGTCTGTAGCAGTAGAAAAGGGCAAGAGTCCAGTAGCACCTTAAAGACTAACAAATGTTGTGGTAGGGTATGAGCTTTCGTAAGTCACAGCTCACTTCTTCATATCTAAACATATCTAAACTCTTGGTTTAGAGTCTCTATTTACTTCCCACAATTAGAAAAGATGCCTTTACACACTTATCCCCTATGTTGATATATTTATTGATTTGGTGTCCTTTCCCCCCCCCTAATTAAATCAAAACAACTGTTGACCTTATAACCTTAGCTTGCTATTTAGTTTTGTTTTGCACAGCTTAAAACATCATCATGTTACATTGTAAATTTGCTGTTCAGCCTGTCTAAAAGGTTGAACTCTACCTTCCATTCCAGTGTATTTGAAAAAGTGTGTATGCCCATGAAAGGTCATACCTTGAATAAAACTTGGTCTTAAAGGTACCACTGGACTCTAAATTTTCATTATAAACATTGCACATGGTATGTCACCAGAGTAACCCTTCCACTATTCTCATGAAAATTTTATGCAACTTGTATTTCCACAAGTACACCATGCAGATCAGCTGAAACCTTTCAGATGAAAGCATGTTAGTGCTGTATTTTTTTAATTGCACAAAGCGTTCAATCCTTACGTCCTTTATGTGCTTATTGATGAGTATTTTATTTATTTATTGGATTTTTATCCCTCCCTCCCCCACAAGCGGGTTGAGGGGGGGTGTAAAACAGAGGATACAGCAATTAAAAACAATTTCCAAATACTTACAATTAAAAACCTATTAAAAACTGGAAACTAATGAAACCTAGGGGAAGGTAGTAGCCTCAATTATATCATTGGTGCACTTTTTGAAATGGCTGTTTTTATATTAAAGAAATTGTTCAGCTGTCCCCGAAAACTCAGTCCGAAGTCAGTGCCCAAAATTTGTCCATCCATAATGTTTAATGTTTTAAGAGCCAAAGTTTTGATAGAAATGAATCTTGAACTTACTGCAAGATTTGGGGGTGGGGGTTTGACACTGACATTGACTTCTATCCTCAGGACTATATGATTGACGGTAGCAGTAACTTCCAGCATTAGGGACAGAGACTGAAAAAAGACCTTCTGCCTAGTGGCAGAGTAAGCATATTGTGTTCTGTCTCTGTTCTGTGTGTACAACCAAGGTGTTTTTGTTATGTTGCAGTAGGTAATGTTTAATTGGACTCTCATTATAAACTTGGCATATATATTAAAATTCATTATATAACGTGCAGGGTATTATGGTTTTGTCCAAAATAAGAGCCTTAAGTGGAGGAAAACTGCAGTTTGTTTGGCACATGCAGCTCTATTGGAATGTTTTCCCTTTATATTCTCACACATATCTCTGGAAACCTGAATTAGAGAAACAGACTTTTTAAACTGTATTAAACAGATTCTGGGATGTTCAGAATTTCAGTAAGAGCCAGTGGGTGGCACAAAAGAGATTCAGAGGTGGCATGTTAGATAAAACCTACAAATGTGTACTATTTTTCTCCTGGTTTATTACTAGGATACTATATCTAACATGGAAGAAATTACTAAAGCACCCATGTAATTAGGATGCTTAGGAGTTTGGAACTAAAGACCTGTACTTTAGTTATAATCTTACATATGATGGTAATAACTAACCATAGCTAACATTTGCAAAATGTGGGCTATACATGAAATAAATAAATGACATTCAAATAGGGGCTTACAATAAATGATAAATCTGTTTGGAAGTGGTATAAAGATGAAGACTGCCTGTGGTATGAGGACAAAAATCAAGGAACAATGGATCATCTGGAAGGGAGAAATGACAGTGGTACAGCAACAAGGCTGTGATAGCTGTTTCAATGACAATTAGAGGAAATCTTATTGTGGACCAATCAGAAGGATGAGCTGCTGAACCTAATTATTATTATTATCATATGGCATTGTGTGTAGAATAGCCAGGAGATCCTAAGATTTTCTGACAGCCAGAAGTTCTAGCTCTTTAGCATTATGCACCACTAGGTGGCAAGTCAGACTTGGTTTTAAGGCAAGAGATTTTTCAGAGGTGGTGTGCCACTGCCTGCCTCTGCGTCATGACCCTGGTATACCTTGGAGGTCACCCATCCAAATACTAGCCAAAGCCTGCTTAGCTTCTGAGATCTGACAGGATCGGACTATCCAGGGCTATCCAGATCAGGGCCGGACCAAATGACTGAGTTTGGCTGACACACATAAAACTGACATACTGAGTTAGGCCATAGGTCTATCCAAGTCAAAATTGCCTCCTCTGACTGGCAGCAACTTTCCAGGGTCTCAGGCAGAGGTCTTTCACATCATTTACTACCTGATCCTTTTAACTGGAGGTGCTGGGTATTGAAACAGGGATTTTCTACACACAAAGCAATTGCTGTTCCACTGCACTACCACCTCTTCCCAAAATGAGTACGTGCTTCACGTATCCACTGTTAATGGATCTTTCTTATTCATGTGATTCAGGTTGCAAGTTCCCAGTTCCCAGTTCTGTGATGTGCTATTTAATAATCACAGTGCCGGGTATGTTTTTCAAAAAAATTATGAAATATTCTGTAATGGCTGAAAGAGGGAAATTGCTGTTTCATCGTTGCTGATCCAATGCCAGAAATCCAAGTAACTGAGTTTTGTTGTTGTTTTATTTCCAGGGGGCAGTGCTATCAATGGCTATGGTATCACTAAACCATTTATCCCCTATTTATATATTTGTGGGGAATCCAAAGAAATATGTGGAATTATGTGCATCTGGGCAAGAAAAAACAAATGCCCTTGAAGCCCATACGTTATTTATCTGTTCAGAATGTTTTCCTTATAGGTAAAACCACAAATTTTGAAATGGCCTGAAACCCCACAACTTACAAGTAATTTAGGATTTTAGGAAGATCATTAAAAAAAATACATCCTTTCATGCAGGAATACCAGTTCTGCAAAATCCCAGCTTTATCCTGGTCATTGTTTCTGTTTATTCCACAAATAATAATTGATGTGGTGGATTGTATAAGGCAACCACTGCTGTTTTGAACAGCACTCTCCCCACCCCCACCCCAGTACCTTCCTTTGGTCCCTTTTCTCTGAGGGTTGCCAAGGAAAAGGCCAATAATAAGAAATAAAAGGAAAAGAGAGGGTTTTTTTTTAAGGCTTCTGTGGAAAAAAAATTAAAAGAGAACTGGAATGAATGCTTCACTTGTTGGCTTTTAGCACAATTACCATACCTTAGAAAATATGCAGGGAATAGTTAATTATGACTAAATGAGCTCCTTTTAAAGTCCATGGCAGGCCACAGGATCCAACTGTCAGTACTGTGAAACATATTGAATTGGAAGGCCGGCCTCCCTGTCAGCCAGTAGGACGGTCTGCCTGAATAAAACAGACAGTGAAAAGATATCTGGTTTAGAGTAGCCTCAGACAAGGGAAACACGTACAGCATTTGCATACTTTTCCTGCAAAGGGGGTTTAATCCAAAGAAAGAAGGAGATTTCTGTATTGTCAGCGTGGGCTTTGTTCAGGATGAAGAGTAGAAGGAAATCTGATGAAGGGGGTCTTTCTGAAAGCTTTCCTCTCAGCCTTGAGGTTGTCCTAGCAAAGTTATATATTTGCAGATTGTTTACATACTATTGTCTGCTTTAAGGTCTCCTATATTCAAAAGGCTCAAAGTATTCCCTTCTGCTTGCATGAAAACAGGGCTTTTGTATGGGGAAAATGACTTGCACTCCAAAGCTGAAACAAGTTCTTTTTTCTCCCTTTTTTTTACTATTTATGCAAAACACCCTCATTCTCATCAAACTCAAACAACACAAAATATTTGCAAGATGGGAAAAGGAAAGCCGTATCCTCTGTTTCCTAAAGTTTGTATGGTTTCTGTTTATAAATCTGTAATTATTATATTCTATAATACGCTGTTTGGGGGCAAAAGACATAAAACGGTGCATATATGTATATGGATAAACTTGTATGAGAAACTAGGCACTTAAAGATTTTCAGTGAGCTGCAGTTAGTGTGCCTGCTTGCCTTCAAGAATTTGAACTGTGAAGATGGTGCTAGGTTGCTTTAAAATGCATTAAAATAGAGATTTAAGTAACCACATTCATTTTCAAGTGTTCTTGCTGTCAATCTGGACAAATATACTTGAATCTTCTAACTGGAAAACAGCTCCAATCCTCACTTTTTATTCCTTGTAGTAGTCTCTCCCCCCCCCCCCCTTTAATTTTAAAATGAAATAAGCTAAATGTAAAGGTATTAGAGGGGCAATGTTTTAGCCTTTTACAAGCATGACCTTTTGTAGATCATAGTCTCCCTTTGGTAGAGGCATAAAGTGTTAATTTGAGTTGGCAGAGTTTTGGAGCAGCTCAGAAGTAAGTCACATTTTATTAATTGGTGCTCTGTGTGTGAAAGGATTGTTAGGACTGCAGCCTTTGAATATCCATATATGTGTCTATGGGCGGGGGGGGGGGGATGAGCCAATTCAGCGTAATGGTTAATTGTTGGACTAGCCTCTAGGATACCCAGGTTTCGATCCCCACTCTGCCATGGAAGTTCACTGGTTGACCTTGGCCCAGTCACACACACTTACCCATACCTACCTCACAGGGTGGTTATGAGGATGAAATGGAGAAGAAGAGAATGATGTAAGCTGCTTTGGGCCCTCATTTGGGAGAAAGGTGGATATATATGTGCATTCAAAAATGTTTAAAGGTGAAGTATGGGCCTATGAAATGTAAGCAGCACCTGTGTACAGAATAAATGCTGTCCATACGTTTTGTATTTGTAATTGTTTGGCCCTACTTCTGACATTGTAATCATGTGTATGGGAGACGGATGTGCCAACTGATAACAACACATTTAGTATGGTAAATCTGTACTGTTTAAGGCGCCCCAATTCTTTACATATCCTTTTTATGTTGGAGAATTCTAGAAAGGATTCTGTTAAGTTGCTGCAGCTGAATCAAAAAATTTTTTTGAGGATTCCCCCCCCCCCATTTATTGTAATGAGGCTAATACTGGGATTGGCTCTCTCAGTTCTATATGAATGCAGTCCATAATCCATCACCTTATATTTGTGACTTTGACTCATTTGTGTTATGTTTATGCATTAATATGACTACTGAACATCTGAATTATCTGTAAGTATATAGAAATAGCTGAGAGGGCATCTTACATCCAAGAATCACTTTATATAATTAGTACATTGTGTGCATATGAAATACATACATACACAACAAAGCTACCAAAAAACTTGTCTAATGCATGGTTAAATGTATATTGATTTAATAGCATTTTGTGAAAGGAAATGTATCTCTCAAATTTTGCTTGGAACGTTTCAATGAAAATGCAGGTAGAGGTGATCTATTTTGTAACATCTGCCTAAATTTTCAGAGAGGCCTCTAGAAAATCCTTCATTAAAGACCATGGCTTAAGGAGAATGCCTAAATTAGAATTTGTTGGTTCTCCTAATTTCATGAAAGAATAGGATTGCCAGGTCCTACCTCTTGCTGAGTGAGGTAGTCCTGGGTGAAGCACACGTGGCGCGATGACATCACCTGGACATGCCATCATTGCATTGCTGACTGGGGGTGGGTGGAAGTGAAGCTCTAGTTTTTGGACAAATCTCTATGGGTTTTTTTTACTTCAAAACTGCTGGCTAGCTGGCCGGTGACAGGCTGGAGCCCTGGAAATTGGGGAAAACCCTGCCCCAACTGGGGGTCTGGCAGCCCTGTGAAAGAAATAGCCCCAAGGATTCTGTTTTAAAGCCAGTGTGTGTGAATTGCTTGGAGAAGCATGGTGAAAGCTGAAGTGGCAAAATATGCAAAATATGTCAAATGACTGAAATCTTTAGTGTGAAGTGTGTCACTTTCATAGAGTGTGTCAAGGAACTGGGGTGATAAAATATACACTTGGTAAATGCAAAGTGAAGCACTGTGGGGGAAAGTAATTCTAATTATGCACACAAAGCATTGATTACTTAATCAGCTCTTGCTTAAGAAAGGTACTCTGATTTTAATGGCTGTGAAACTGATGGCGTTAAAGAAGTTGAGAAACACTGAGATTAATTAATCTCACAACATTTAACCATGTATGTTATTCTGGAAACTGTTTTATGGAGATGAATGAGTTTGTATTATAAATTTCTTTTGGTATAGCCATGGATTTTAAGCAAATTAAGCTACAACTCTAGGGTTAAATCCCATTGATCTTGAAGACACTTTAGTATGACAGTTGCTACATGTTGTTTCAGCTAAAATTATGTCACTTTGGGAGCTGATTTTGGACTAGAGTTTCCAAAGAAGATACACAGGGTCATTTGATAATTTACCATGCTACCCTGAGCAGTGGAGATGAAGACTGGGTGGAGATGAGTTTATCATATTGTATTCCTTTCATGTGAACTCATTTTTAAAAGGTCACCAAATCATAGAAGATCCTGTAAGTTAGAATACATAGATATTAATTAACAATATATCTCTACCTGTATGATGGTCCACTTTGCAATTTAGCCATTTTAAAAAATTGCCAGCATTTAATTCTGCCCTGGCTTTCTAGATTCATGATCTTATTCACTAAGTTTTTCTTGTTCTTAAACATGCAGGCAGGGAAAAGGGATCTGGCTGATTCTTCCAGTTCACTGTGTTTTGAAGAAATACCATGGAGACAGACTCCTAAGTCCTCATCCATGTCTTTGAAACCACTGGGTATTACCCAGAGCCTGGTATACTTTGTGCCAGAAAAGAGAATTCTGTGCCAAGATAACATACGGATGGTGGAACAAGTAAAACTGAATCTAGAATTTTTACAAATTATTCATTTTCCCACTTAGGTATTTTGTATAATCTTCTATTTCTGGCACTGTAAAAGGATTGTGGCCTATGGGGAGTACACTGAAGTACCACCTCAATATTTGAAGAATTTTAGCTGAGTTCCACTTACCAGCTCAACTGGTTTCTGAAATTTTGTTACCTATCTTTGCACCCATGAGTTCGAAACTTGCTCTTTGTTAATAAAAACTAAGTTTCGATATTCTTTACTTTCTCTGTAGTGTAGTGGTTGTAGTACATAACTAGAGTCTGGGAAACTAGAATTGCCAAGTACTCACCATGTGCTGGCAGAGGGTTCAAGGGAGCCTTCCTGGAGTGGGATGGGGCGATGTCGCTGGTGTGGTGATATCACACAGAAGTGACATCATCACATTGGGGACATTGTGTGGTGACACTTTGGTTTGAGGGCAAAACTCTATGGTAAAAATGCTCTCAAACCATAGAGTTTTGCTCTCAAACCAGAGTATCACCATGTGATGTCCCTGACATGATGATGTCACTTCCGTGTGACATCATCTTATCATCAGCATTGTTTGGGCCAGAGTTTCCCCTGCCTACCACCTGGCAAGCAGAAGCCCCCAAAACCGGGTGATTTCCTGGCCAGACCTGGGAAATGGCAACCCTATGGAAAACCCTGGTTTGAATCCCCACTACTGGAGAAGCTAAACGGGTGACTTTGGGCCACTCACTCTTTTTTCAACTTAACTTACTTCATAACATGATTAATGTGAGAATAAGGGGTGGAGAACTTTTTAAAACCACTTTTGGAGGTTTGGGGAGGAAAATGATGTATAAATTACTAAAATAATAGATACAAATGTTTAAGTGCGCGTTGGTGCATGCATAATTAAATGCTAATGCTGATAACCATTTGCACAAAGATTAACTGAAATAATAGGACTGATACACAATGATTTCCTCCTTGAAATCTAGTTTCTACCTTTAAAAATATTGCACTGAGCTTAGAAGGCCGTTCTTTATTTTTGAATTAGTAAACTACAAAAGGAAATCACCAATAACTGTAAGGATTTCCAGCACTAATGAATATGATATTTTCAGATGGTGACAGTTTTATTATTATAGAAGACATCACGAATCAGATGACAGTGGCTTATATCAAAAGTTTTCAGCCTTTCAACATGTAGTCCCTAGGTGAAAACATGAGACCCACTTAGCTGCCAATACTGACATCACCATCATGCGGCTAGCAAGAAAGTCAGAAGTACAATCTCATCAGTGTCAAGGCTAGGACTGTAGGCAGTGCACCAAGAGACCTGGGGACAGGAAGCCACAATCCAAGTATCAGGAGGAGTACCATAACATGTTAAGCTTTAGAGCTGCAGATGAATGCACCCCCGGGGGAATTTATGATTGCCACGTTGGGGTCAGGAAGCAGTTTTTCTACAAGCCAGTTTGGCTGGAGAGCCTGGAGGTTTTTTGTCATCTTCTGGGCATGGAACAGCTGTCACTGGGGGTGTGGGGGGAGGTATTTGTGAATCTCCTGCATTGTGCAGGGGGTTGGAGTAGATGATCCTGGAGGTCCCTTCCAGCTCTGTGATTCTGTGGGCAATATACTAAAATGTATATTAACTTAATGACAAAAACTCTTTAGGCCTGTGGTTGCGGAAATGAATGTAGCATCCTCTCTAGAATGAGGGACAGGTATGGTTTTCTATTTTCTGCTTTCTTTTTTAATAGGAAGGAGAGTTTTAGTCACTGGTTATAAGTTATCCATCCCTAGATGGAGTAAATTTCTCCCTCATCTTTTTATACATTCATTCAATTTATATCCTGCCCTACCCCATGAGCCGGCTCAGGGCGGCTCACAGCATATGATAGGACCAATAATTAGTACTTCATAAAAACATCAAATCATTTCATCTAAATAAGTTACTTAAAATAGTACCTGATGGCAGCTTAACAATTCCTAGTACAGTGCATGCTGCAGCAATGTCAGGGAGTTTTTTTTTGGGGGGGGGGGGGGGACAATGCAATCTTTAGAAGCATTTTTTTTCCCACTGTGAGAAGCGTGTCAGAATTTGGGGGGGGGGAACTAAATATACTTCTTTGTTGCCAAGCTTGTCAAGCACACCACTGTGTTCTCTTTCCCACCAGGAAGGTCAGACTGCTAGGGGCCATTCTGTTTTCTGAAACGATCCCTACTGTCTGTCCATGCTGTCTGACAGATTGAAACAGTTGTCTGTGTCACTGTGCTTTCAATTCTTTTTAAATGCTTCACTTTCCATGAAAGAAGTAATATATGTAGGCAACAAGAAGAGAAAATAGTAAAGGAACCAACAGCCTTTCTTGTTTTTTTTTCCACTGGGGGGGAGGGGAGAGCGAAGATGACTAATCAAACCTTTAGTTAAAAGATTTTCCCTGTTTCCCCAATAGTAAATAAGCTTATGTCTGCACAAGCCCAGAGTCTTTTTAAAGTTATGTTAATAAAATGATTAAGTATGCAGCATTTCATTAGTTAAAGCAGAATAGTGGGCTTCCTTTGTTCACTTATATTTCAGTTTAATATATTTTGATTTGAGGTATGTGTAAAGCCTGAAGAAATTAGTGCTGTGCTGAGCCCTGAATACTCTCCAGATAATTGAACTAATTAAATCTTTACCAACATTAACACAACTCCAGCATTCTTCGGACAGTGGTTAATTATTGTAGGAACATGGCAAGCTTCGGCTAAACAGATGAAAATAGGAGTCCTGTGGAATGGTTATTGAGTTTATTCTTTATTCATCTTTTGATAAGGTTTAATTAAAACTGCCTCTCTCCATTGTGGTGTGAATGAATGTGCTTGTTTTCTTAGTGAATGCCAAATGATTCTCTTCAGCCATGGTTCAGCAATCAAAGCCGCCTCAAAGTTTTGGGTTATACTGTAGCTGTGGAGATATAATTGCTGAAACTCTCTCTGTGAAGGCTTTATTAGTTTATTGCATTTCTTCATATTTCTTTTAATTTGCTCGGAAGAATTACAGCATCCTTTTTCAACTGCAGTGAAATTTTCCAAATGATATATACATGGCAGAATTTTAGGTGGAATATTGCAAAGCATGTAAAATATTTATTTAAGCCTTCCCCTGACAAAATTGCAAAAGGCTATTTTTTAAAAAAGGATTTTCGCAACCAGTAATTTTTAAACTTGCCACCATTTAAGCCGCCCCCCTCAAACACATATTCAAAGGCTGGGCTTGAATATGAAAGAAATAGCCATGTCTGTTTTTCAGTGGTGATGTAGGCCATGAATAGTGACTCATGACATAGGGATCTCAGCCAGTGATTCATTCAAAGGTAAAAGTGTTAAAAGTACTGATGTCAAGCCAGTTAAAAAAAGGGGGGGGGGGGAGGATAAACACACTGTTCTATTTGCTACCCACAAATCCCTCAATAGAAGAAAGGGGTTTCCATTGTAACCTCAATTTAGATTTTGGGAAGTTCATGTGTGTGCCATTTTAAGTGGATGGTGCGATAAGGGATGATATCATGGGGAAAACATGAAATTTCTAACTGTATTAGTCATCAACATCAAAATAAGTACATGTGTTGAAAACCTGCAGGTGTGTGTGTAGGTGGTAGATTACACAAATAGAGAGGTAAATCACACAGGAAACCCACTCGTCTGGCAACACTTGTGCTGTGTGGTGAAGAGATCCTCTGAGACAACTAGAATACTGTGAAAGGCTGAAGAATGGGAAGCAATGGTTTCCAGTAGTACAGAGCTGTAACAGCTTTCCACATTAAACACTATTCTACTCAGTCGGCTGAATCCAGCTGACTTTTTTGCTTAGTATAATATTTGATTTCACCACCACTGCCACCCTTTGGCCTGTTGATTCTGATGTGAGTTTGCTACGTGGCATGAAGCACTGCAGTTTTAGATCGACAAGCCTAAAACCCCTTTGGGCTACTTATTTTATAGCTATTTCTAGTATTGCCAGTAACATCATCATTAACAGAGTGGTTCCTTAACTCACAGTAAAAGAAATGAAGTCCAGTTATATACTGAGAAAGTTTCTTTTAAAGGGAAATTGTGTCTCTAAATAAGACATCAGCTAATTACGCTCTACTGCTACATACATAGGGATTTTGTGTGTAAATGCAAGGCTAGAAATCTCTTTCTTTGAGGGGGACTAGGAGCTGGGGAAGCAGCTTGTAATCTTAAATTCCACATTCCCTTACATTGGTTTTATCAAGTAACATATGATCAGGTCCTTAGTAGGAGAACACATTACAAAAAAAAAAGTCCTAAAGTAGCTCTGAAATCTGTTTAGGACAGTGTTTTATTAGCAACTTGTATTAGTATTTGGATGGGGGACCACCAAGGAAGACCAGGATTGCTATGCAGAGGAGGGAAATGCAAACGTGCTCATCTCTTGCCTTGAAAACCTGTGAGGGGTTACCATAAATTGGTTGCAACTTGGCCACACATCATCATAAATCATCATCACCATCATCATTAAAGTAAAGGATATATAAAAACATAGGAGCTTGATGAGTAGTAGTTGTTGCACATGTAAGGTGATTCACACTGGGGCAAAAAATCCCACCTTCAAGGATAGGCTAATGGGATCTGAACTTGCTGAGACTGAGAGGGGAAAAGATCTTGGGGTCATGGTGAAAGTGTCAACCCAGTGAAAGTGTCATCCCAGTGTGCTGCTGCAGTGAAAAAGGCAAACTCAATGTTAGGGATTATTAGGAAAGGAATTGTGAATAAACCAGCCAATGTTGTAATGCCCCTGTATAGATCTATGGTGTGGCCTCATTTGGAATACTGTGTATAGTTCTGGTCACCGTATCTCAAAGAGGAATTTGCAGAGGAAAGGCTGAAGAGTCTGGGACTTTTCAGTTTAGAAAAGAGACAACTAAGAGGGCACATGATAGAGGTTTATAAAATTACGCATGGAGTAGAAAGAGTTGACAAAATTTTTCTTCCTCTCCCAAAATACTAGAACTGGAGGTCATCCAGTGAAACTGATGGGCAGTAGGTTCAGGATGGATAAAAGAAAATACTGTTTACACACAAAGAGTGATTAAAATGTTGGATTTGGTGCCAGAGGATGTGTGAACCATGGAAAGGTTGTGCCATAATACATGTGTTGGTTGTTAAAAGTGCTATAAAGACTTTGTTGTTTGGGGCTATAGGGCTGCAGTCACACAGTTCTTTAAATCGGGATTTGTTGCTGATCCTGGATTTAAATAGACTGATCAGACTGGCCACACCTACTCCCATGCCAAAGTGGGCTCACTCCCGGGTTCCTAGCGCATTTACCGACCCAGGGAAAATCAAGTACTTTCCTGGAAGTCGTGCTTTGAACCTGCAATTTTGCCGATCTGGACAGGCCTTTCTCGCAATGATTCCCCCTTCCTTCTTTTCACTTGGGTGCTTGGGCACTCAAGCACTTGGCTGCCTGTGTGCTCAAAATGCCCTGCGCTCCATTCTGGGCCCCGAGCCCCGCCAGCCGCCGCCACCTGGCACACACACCCCCCGGCATGCTTCTCCCCTTCTCCCTGCTTTTCCATCAGGCTGTGGCCGGCCAGTTCCTCTGTGTGTCATTTGGGTGAGGCAGCCATGCTCGGGCGTGCAGGTGGCCCTCGCCTTGCCTCCCTCAGCTGCCGCTGCATCCCAACCCGAAAGAAAACATCCCGGATTAAAGTCCAGCGGGACTTTATCCGGGATTAGGGTGCCATGTGACCACGGCCTAGGTGACCAATCAGTAATTTGTCATTATGGAAGACACTGAATTCAGTTGTGGGAGGAATCTTGCACAGATATAGACATGTAATCTGTTTATCCAAGTGTGAGCAGCTGAAATTCATACCAAATCAGCTCAAAGTGAAATCAGACCCTGATTTACAAAAGCTTATGCTGAAATAAATGTGTTAGTCCTTAAGATACTTCAAAACTCTTCATTCTCCTCCATGAGAAGAAGGTGGCCCCAAAATGGCCACATGTCATTCACACTGATAGTCAGCTTTGTGTACCTGGAATAGCTTATTGAGATAAGTTAGTTTGGGATATTTTCAGAAACAGGTTGTCAGATATTCTAGTATGATGCTCACTGCTCAGTAGTCTCATTGATATACAATAATTGTTTGTGGTTTATGGAGGTCTATAGGAAAATGCTCATAATTAAAGTTAATGGAATTCTGAGATCTCATATAGAATTTTTACAAATGAAAGAGAAAAGCAGATAAAGTATTTTTCATTGGTTACTATATTAGTAGCTCTGAATCTTGAAGCAATCCTATTTTCTCCTGGGGGGGTGTTACTTCACAGATGTTATAGTTATTATTAGGAACAATGTTTATATTTATTTTTATTGTTCTAGCAGCAAAATATATATACTTTTAATTTTTCCTTTTTATGTTCATTAGTGCCCATTTGATTATTTATGGATATCCTTTAAGCAGAAAATGTGCTAAGTTCACATTAAGTAATGGTACTGCTGGACTCAAGTAAGTATTCAAATTATTTAGAAAGCTGTGAGGAAAGAGGAGGAAGAAAGACTATGTTGTAAAATGTTTTAAGCATTTGTGCTCTTGAATGGTATTTAGTGTAGATTTCTGATGCATCTCAACCACTATCTGTAGTCATTTGGTTGCTTCAGACTTCATATCCTGAAGAGAAAACTGAGAGGTATATTTCCCATCAGAGTGTGTTGGGCCTTATACATACTCAGAATGGTTAAGTGATCATTTCCATTACTGGATCAAAATACAATTGTGAACAAAACCTAATCCAGTGGCCCCCAAGTACATAATTTGATCATTTGCAACTAAGAACATACTTCATTAACATACACTTTGGATCATAGTGTAACCAGTTCCTTTCAAATGTAACACTGGGTAAAAATCATTGCATGACCATACAAATACCTGAATATGAGTATTCTGAATCTTCTGACAAACCAGACTGATGGTTTGGGCCAGGGGCGTAGAGTTTTGTAAATTCCAAGGGGGGGCAGGGGCTCTTTAGCGCGCACGCTTTGCGCACGCATTCGCTGGGATGATGCCCCCCCCACCGGGAAACCTTTGAGCCTCCCCGGGCCCTTCCAAGGCCCGCCAGCCGCTGCTGCCAGGGCCTCTCTCTCCCCCCCCCCCACTCCTTCCCTCTCCCTTCGCCAGGAAAAGAGGGAGGGAGAGGGAAGGATGAAAGAGTGGCCAGGTGGGGGGGGGAGGAAGGAGAGGCAGAAGCAGCTGCTGGCCTCGGAAGGGCCCCGGGAGGCACGGCGGCAGGCGCTAGGTTTTCCCGGGGGGGCTCAGTCCCCCCCGGGAAATTTCGGGGGAGGCTCGGGCCCCCCCGTAGTCTACGCCTATGGTTTGGGCAATGGAAGGGCCCCTATTCTAAGATTCAGTATTTCCCCCCTCTTCATATCTCTCCTGTTGGAATACAGATTCTGTGTTAACACCAGATTTTATTTCAGTTCATTTTGCCCCACCCACTTGTCACCCATTTGACTTGAGAGCCAGTATTCAAGTGCTGGACTAGGATCTGGGAGACACAGGTTCGAATCCCCACTCTGCCATGGAGGCTTGCTTGGTGCCTTGGACCAGTCTAGGATTGCCAAGTCTGGGTTGGAAAATACCTGGGGACTTTGGGGACAGATCCAGGAGAGGGCGGGGTTTAGGGAGGGGAGGAGCCTTAGCATGGTACAATGCCATAGAGTCCACCCTTCAAAGCAGCCATTTTCTCCGGGGGAGCTGATCTCTGTCAGCTGGAGATCAGTTGTAAAAGCAGGAGATCCCCAGGCCCCACCTGGAGGCTGGCAACCCTAGACCAGTCACATGAATAAAATGAGAATAAATGGAGGAAAAGAGAATAGTGTAAGATACCTTGTGTACCTGTGTGCCCTCTCGCCTATGTCACAGTAACCTCTTTTCTTGCTATTGTGCCGTTTAATATAGGATTAGATATTTCAAGGAGTAATAAGGACTATTCAGAAGTGTAAAAGTCTTTTCATGGTATTTGAAGAAATAATGCACATTTTTGTAATTGTCAATCTCACGATAGATTTCAGGCTTCCTAGATTCCAAGCACTAATTTATGATATGGCTGCTTCATAAAGAATTAGATGGGGACCTGGGAAGGGATGCTGCAGATCATGTTAGACCCTATATATTTCAGTTGCAAACGTAGCAATCTAAAATATGTCTGTCAATCCTCAGTTTTACTGTAAAACATATTTGGCTAGAACTGTGTTAAAACACTCTGGCACTTTGTATATGTCTAAGGACTACTTTAAGGTCTTCTTTCTCTCTCATGTAGGCCTTGCAATGAATGCAGGTTACATGTGGCCGCCTGGGTGTGGGTAGGTGTCACTTATTATGTACATGGATGCTCCAACCACATGTAGGCTTCCTACATATTTCAAGTACAACTCGCCAATAGTTATGAATAGAACAAACCAATTCTACTTTGTGCCATAATTCCACTAGTGATAGAATTCTGACGCGCTGAACTGATTTGGTGTGTGTATTGTTGTTGTTTGTGCATGAAGCTGTTAATGGATTACAATCTTTTGTAGCCATTTTGGTGGTTCTTGACCTTAGCATACAGATGTATAAAGGGGAAAAAATGATTGACTTGCAGAACAAGAGTCTGTAGTGTAGTGATTTCATGCTCAGTTGTTGGCTAACAAGCTGCCATAGTTTCATTTAGTGAAGCCCCATTGCAAGAGATGTGTTAGGCCCAGCTGCCAAGGTTACAGAGCAGGCTGCTTAAAGAACTTCAGGGTTCCAAGTGTGAAGGGAATTGTCTTGGCCCAGCAGGTAAGGAATGGATTTAGACAGAGTCACTTGTGCTCAAGATGCTGACTGGACTAAGCAATTCATAAATCTGCACCAAAATTACAACATTCCCCTCTCTGTCCAATGTGTATGTACTTAACCCTTGCAAAGCTGCATGTCTGGAACAGCTTTCTTTCAAAACAGGCATGAAAGATCATTTCTAAATGTTTCTAATAAGTTGACAAACCTGTCCACCAAATGCACAGTCCTGTGTTTTTGTAGTCCTGTGCCAGATTTGTGTTTGAAAAGACAATCCTCTTCAGGTCTGTGCTTAATTAATTTATCAGATTGGTTGTCCGGGTTATTCACATCACAGGATAACAGAAGAACAGTCTGCAAACAACGAGCTCTTCCCTTTGGGAAAGGGGAAGCATCCTGGCAAAGGAGCTGCCTATTCCTATTGGGAAGAAAGGCAGTTTAGAAGCTTTTACAAAGAAATGTCCTCCAGATGATTTCCTACCTTCAGTCTGAGAGCTGAAAGCTGATCTCTCAGCCTGAGGTTTTCTGTTTGGTCTTGCCATTCCTGTGTTTCTAGCTCTTCTTTCCTCTTCGTTGGAAAAAAACCCCAAAAGGCTGTTTAAATAGGCGTTGTTTTAGGGAAGTCTCAAACATTAGCTTCGGGGCTTGGCAGTGCTTTGCATGTCACAGTACAGGGATCCAAATAGTTTTAGAATTATATCAAATTATCTAATGCATGACACATTTTATGTTTTTATCTGATTGGGTAAGTGGTGCATGACTACTTCATAGGATGCATGCCAGCAATATACCAGTCCAAACTTTTTATTTTACGTGAGAGTCTGTGCAGCTTCATGAACAAATCCCGGTTATCTGGTCAGCACACCAGTCAGAAGGGCCAGCCTTATCATATTTGTTCTGTATACCCTCTTGTATTTCTGCATGTGCATAAAAGTTAGGGTTGCCAGCCTCCAGGTGGGGCCTGGGGATCTCCCGCTTTTACAACTGATCCCCAGCTGACAGAGATCAGCTCCCCTGGAGAAAATGGTTGCTTTGGAGGGTGGACTCTATGGCATTGTACCATGCTG
Source organism: Lepidodactylus listeri (assembly GCA_029233225.1). Taxonomy (NCBI): domain Eukaryota; kingdom Metazoa; phylum Chordata; class Lepidosauria; order Squamata; family Gekkonidae; genus Lepidodactylus; species Lepidodactylus listeri. The sequence goes on from JARCFY010000012.1 coordinate 33,959,701, forward strand.
AGGCCCCTCCCCTCCCCAAACCCCACCTTCTCCTGGCTCCACCCCCAAAGTCTCCAGGTATTTCCCAACCCGGACTTGGCAACCCTAATGAAAGCTTATACTTTGAATAAAAACTTTGTTGGTCTTAAAGGTGCCACTGAACTCAAACATTGTTCTGCTGCTTCAGACCAACACAGCTACCCACTATTTGAGAATGATTATATTTGTTTCTGCTTCCTCAGCTATTAATGTGACAGCACATCTTTGGGAGGGGTGTGTATATCATGGGTAGCTCTTACCTGTTGCAGAATAAAGGCTTAAAGACAGAATGCATTTAACCTTTCTCAGTCTTGAAAGGAAACAGCGGGGCTAGAACAAAAAAAAAAGCCTCTCCCCTCCAAGCTTAATGCCTATTAGTTGTGCCTGCCTGACAAAGTTATTTATTTTAAACACTTCAAGTTTTGCCATATCTCCTTGGACTTAGTGCAGCTAATAATGTAGTAACCAGGTAGAAGGACACAGTTTATAACAGTCCCAATTAACGAAGTTAAAAGATTAAAATGGAAAGCACTCAAGATTTAAAAACTCACAAGAATGAACACAGTCAAATGTGTTGAAACAACTTATACGATGCCTAATGCTGTCTGGAACAAGACTATCTTCCATCCTAAATCCAGCAAGTCTCCTCACCCGCTCTAATTGACCATTATAATGGACTGGGCCCACCATGGAAAAAGCCTGTGATCACACTGTAACTATACAGATAGTCCTAAGGGCCTACACTTGAAGGAGAAGGTTGTCGAAGAACATAAGGAAGTATACAGGGGCATGCGGTTCAACAAGTTGGAGGTTCATAAAGGGCTGGGCTTTAAATATAATAACCAGCACTTTGAACTGGGTTCAGAAGAAAACAGATAGCCAGCACTGGAGTAATGTGTTATGATTGGCTGATCCCAGAGAAGGGCCTCACTGCCAGATATTATACCAACTGGAGCTTCCAAGAGTTCTTCAAAGACAGGCCCACATACAGCATGTAACAATAGTCCAGTCTGGAAGTTACAGTAGCTAGACCAGCAGAATCTAGATAAGGGTACAGTTTACAAGATAGGTATAATTGAAAGAAGGCGCTCCGAGTAGCAGCACAACCTATTTATTCATTAACAAGGACAGGTTCCAGGAGATCCCTGGAACTCTTAACTTGATCAACTTTGGAAGGGTCTTATCTTGATCTGCAGAAATCCCAAACTAAATCTAGTAGATGAATACTAGCCACACATTTTGTTTTCCCAGCCAGCTTTACCTCTGTCTTTTCTGGTTTAAGCTTCTGTCTTTTTACCCCAAGCTGCTGGATCATAGCCTTACAACACTGGCCCAGGACTTTCACAATTGCCTCTATAACTTGGATGATATAACGCTGGAAGTCTTATCAGTGGCAGCCTGCCTTACTAGTGATAACCCTCTCCGAAGCTCCTGATGATCTAAGTCAATAGTCTTATATAGAGATTATGGAGCTTTGAGGATATAATGGAGATTATGGAGCTTTGTGGGTATCACACGTAGCAGGTCCAAACTATCTGACCCTGACTCAAGAGTGGGGATTCTTTGTTTCCTACCAACAAGAAAAAACAAACTTGAGGGAGGACTGCCCCTTTTATCCCAAGCACTTATTGTAGTTGATCTACCAAAGGATCTTGGTCCATTGTATTGAATGCTGCTGAAAGATCCAACTCTGTCAGCAGTGATGGATTACCCTCATCCAGCTGTAAGTGAAGATCATCCAAGGCTACTAGTGCTGTTTCAGTCCTGAAGCCTTGCCTAAAACCAGATTGAAATACTTGCAGTTGCTCTGCTGCAACCCAATCGCTCAGTTTACCCAGAAAACAGAAATTGGTCACAGGATGGTAATGCCCCACGTTCCTCTTACCCAACAATGACTTCTTAGGTCTTATCACAGCTTTTTTTAGCTGTGAAGGAAACATCTCCTGTAAGAAAGACATATTAATTAACTTCCCAAAGATTTTTACATCTTCTCCCTAAACGATTTTAATAACCATAATGGGCAAGGATATAGTATACAGAGAGTGCTCTTCACAATCCCAAGCACTCTATTGACATCATAGAAACCAACTAGATGCCATCCATAAAGCTCTGACAGAGTCACTATTGATACCCCCAGCAAAGGATCCATTCACAAACTGGCATCTAAATCACACTTTATCAGTGCATAATAGTCTTCATAGCTAATTTCCAAATTGGAGTCAGAACTGTGAGACTAAGGAGACATTAGGCCCCAAACAACCCTAAATAATTTTGTGGGATAAGATTCAGCTGGTGCAATGGTAGCCGAAAAGTCATTGCCACCTCATAAGCCCAATAGTGTATTCTGTCTGATTCAGTGCAGATTTTCTGCCAGCAGTGCTATTGCCATCTCCCCAACCTCTTTATAACCTAGTGTTCTGTTTGAGGTGGGGAGCCAAAGAACCAACTTTGTCCATAGCACCCTGCAAGCCAGCATTCCAGGGCCTCTAGAGAGTCACCGTCTAAGCTCTCAAGTCTCCAGAGCAATCAGGAAACCTATTGGATCTATCCATCTCTGGGTTGAGCTATCCTAGCCAGATCCATAGAAGACTTTGCCCTCAGCAAGCAGTGATGTGGCCATGGCACAGGCGGCTATATCAGCTCTCCTTCGAGATGATCCCCAATGCAGAAAAAATAATTCATTGTATGACATTTTTTATGTGTTGGCCCCAGCACAGCTTGGGAGAGTCCCATGGTTGGTACTCCCATACCCAGTATAATACCAGACCCGGTATAAGGGCTACCCTGTCAACACCTGTTAACAACTGTTAACAACATACCAGACAGGCCATCCCAAACCTCCACCTGCTCAGTTTGGAAGCCCTCCTAATAAAATGTTCAGAGGCTCTGTTTGCTGGAAAGGCAGATCCTCTTCATGGATGAATCATTCTCCTTACCACTGCAGTCCATGGCAGACAGCTTTTTGAGCATAGTTACATTAAAAGCTGCTACAAAACATTGGGCAGTTAAGAAGCAGAAGGACTAGGGATATACATGACGAGTAGTTGAAAGTAGGATTGTAGAAGACCATAATGTATCTACATTGTTACTACTAACTATGCATGTCAATCAATGGGGCATTATTTTCAGAATTTTAAAAGTAATTGTTTTCTAGCATTGGCTTGTTGCAGCAGAAAAATAAGCAGGAGTTTTGTGGCATTTTAAAGACTAACCATGTTTCTGTTCTAGTTCAGGCTAGAATAAAAACTTGATAAAGGTGCCACAGGAGTCCTGTTTGACTTTGGAGATTAGGTGTTCTCTTTCTCTAGAGAAGCATTTGTTTTCAGATAAATGGGGGTGTGTCGTGTGGAAATATTGGCTGGATTGACCATTGTAGTACAGTCCTATTTATCTAAGTAACTTCAAGTAACTTCAAGCCATTTATGTAGTCTCCAGTATTCGAGACTGCTTGCATCTTTAAATATGCGTGTCCAAATCATTCTGAAAGGTTTGAACGAGTGCAATATATCTCTGTGTTTTAATTTCTCCTGGATTACTTCTTTTAAAAGAACATGTTCTCATAGGTGGAAAATTCATATCTAATGCAAAATCAGTTACTCAACTGCCCCTGTCATCCAAACCCAGCTGAAATTATAGACGCAATATTTGAAAAAGATTTCACAAAGGCAGGTTTTTTCCTTGAATTGTCCCCCCCCCCTTTTTTTTGTTTTGCTGGTGGGGAGGGGAGAGCACTGAACTGACATGCAGACTGATACCTCTAGCACAGCTGTTGAATTAAACATTGAGAATAGTTGGAATAACAGGATATTTCTGATTCTGCATAGGAAAGGTGTCATGTTTGTTAATTAAGTTGTTTTGTTTTTTCAGTTTCCTCCACCTCCGGAGTTTCTCTTTGCATTTCATTAGCACTTTTTATTCAAGCTTTTGCATAGACAAATATGACATTAAGCAGCTGGAATTGACAGACTTCTTGTCTTTGTGTGCTACTAAATCATTTCCCACTCTTATAATTTGGTAGTGTTGAAATATGCTGCACTTTGTTCTCATATGATGTTTTTCCTGTTCTGCATTAAATTCCTAATAGCCTGCTCATTCTCCTTAATCATGAAGAGCCAAGTGTTATTTATTTTTTTCTTTTTACTTACTGTCAACTTCCAGCTCCCATAATGATTTATCGTTCTTCTCCCACCAACAGCTTCAAAAGCGATTTTCTGTTAAACTCTCGTTCTGGATTCCGCCCCCCCCCCCCCCCCATTACTGTAAAGGAAAAGCATGGAGATATAGGAAGAGACAGATACAAAAGTTCATGATTTCTAGAAGTGTATGGTATCAAGTGCAGGAGACTAAAATGTTACACCCAGTAATTCTATAGATCAGGAAGCTTAAAAGCAGCAGTAAACCAATTAATAAAAACCATTTGTTAAGAAATATTGGGAAATATCAACTAGTTCTGCTGTAGGTAAGTAAAGGCTGACATTTTATATAGCTGATGAAAGGTTCCTAGATGGGTGCCTTTTATTTACTGTTTGTTACATGCTTAATGTTTGTGTGTGTGTGTGTGTGTGTGTGTATCTATATCTATATATGTAGTACTCTATGCAGTTCAGAAGTCATCAGTATTGGTCTCCCTCTATTAATCTTTTCACTTTGTCATGAACTACTATAGCAACATATCTAATCAGTGCATACACTGGAATGTAGGAAATCTTCATGTAAATTTTGATACAGATACCAAGTCCATTTAAGTAGATTCCCTGATCAGCCCCTAGTTGATAGAGTTCGTAATCAAGCCTTGTGATATTTGCTTCTACCTAAACTGTCAGCAACACGAAAAGAGTGTTTCCCAACCTGTGGGTTGGGACCCAAAAGTGGGTCACAAAGCCTCTAAAAGTGGGTCACAGGCCAGCCCTCCCTAATGGCTGCCCCTGCCCATTCCATTGCTCTCTTTCATGTTTTGTAAACTGAGCACTGACCCTGGAAACAGTATCTTCCATTTCATTTAACTGATATTTCTTCTTCACTGCCTGTACATGTTGATTAAGTAAAACATGTCCTGTTGGTTCCTAGAGTGAGTTTCTTAAATCTTAAAGAGGATTAGAGGGAGTTATAGAATAATAGTGAAGGAGAAGATGGTCAAAGGCTGGAATGTAACCTACATATGCAAAGTCTGTGTATGTCAGAATGCCACTAGCTTGGAATTCACAGTGGAGGAGCTGCACTCTTTGTGTGATGTTGGTTGGATTCTCAAAAACATCTAGTTGGCTACTATAGAAAATGGGATGCTGAACTAGATGGATGCCAAGCTTGTAGCTTCCTTTGGGCACCAGAACAACCTGGACCAGCCCTAGATGTTCCACCATACCAAGTAAAGTTGGACTTGTAGGTCGCCATATCAAAAAGTTTGAAAACCATTGCACTAAAGGAAGGAAAGCCAAATCCCTTCAGGCATGCCTGATCCCTCCAACACTGCTGCTGCCCCCCAGACAGAGAGGGCAGATGGTGGTGACTGATGTTGTGAACAGCAGCGTGTCAGGGATCAGCAGTTGGTTCTCTTGGGACCTCAAGGCCTCAGCAGCTGCCTGGCAATGCCAACCCCTGACCCTTAGACAATTCTTTAGCATTCTGGAGAAATCAGAGACCTAATCCAGGAAATGTGAAAATCTCAGAAGAATGTGTTCTAGCTGAAAGAGGCCTGAAATACTTCTTTACACTACAAGAGATTAAAATGTAGAATTTGCTGCCAGAAGATGTAGTGATGGCCACAGGCATAGACAGTTTTAAAATGGGATTAGACAGAATAATGGAGGATAGATCTATCAGTGGCTACTAGCCATGGTGACTAAACAGAACCCCCACACTCAGAGATAGTAAACCTCTGAATACCAGTGCCAGGAGGTAAAATGAGGGGGAGGCCCATTTTCTAGGGCCTGTTTGACCCTCCAGAATAACTGGTTGACTACTGTGTGAGACACTATGCTAGACTAGATGGACCATCAGACCAGTTTTTACATACTTCTTATGGTCTTTTTCAGTCAGAAATGTTCCTCAAGCTGCTGCCCTCAGTCTACATGTCTCAGAGCTAACAGAGGACTTGAAAGGCTCCAAAGAATCTGTAGGAGACCCACTCAGACATTGCAGTGCAGCTTTCTAACAGGATCACATTCTGTTTTAAATTAGAAGTATGGCCTGTGGTTCCTTTTCTGTTTGTTTAAGTTTAGTTGCTGTGGACAGTGAAGCATGTCTTTTAATGTAAAATTGTCAGAAACAATAGGTCTCCTTAGAAAACACAAGAACATCAGTGGAAAGTGTGAGCTTCTCCTGGACATGTTTCCTGACATGTTGGCGCTTGGATTGATGGACATCTTCCCCAAGAGGTTTTGTTTGCTCTAGTGCCTTAAAAATATTGTGGGTCTATGAGGTCTTCCTACCTCTTCTTTACTTTGGATCTTTTTTTCCCTTTGCTGAGAAGAAAAGTGAATAAAGGACTCTGGAGTCTCTGTTTTATGTTTGGAGAGGCTTAGACAGTTATTTCCTTGGTACAGTAACACAGTAGCCTCTCAGAGAGAGCTTGGGGTCTTTCCAAGAGTTCTCTTGGAAAGCATGGAAAAACCAACCTTCTGGGACTCTTCTCCACCAGCTTGCCAATATTTCCCCCTCCTTTTCCAAGCAAATTTTACATTTGCAAAGGAAGGGGAACCCATAATGGGGAGTGCTGACTGTCAACAGTACAGACATATGCCTAATCCTTAAAGTTTAGATATTCTTTGTATCTAACCGTGTTTAGAAGCCCCCTTTGCTAGTGAGGTGTATGGAAACTGTAATTTTGAATAACCACAAGTTAAGTAAATTAGGCCTTGCTGTGCTGAATTTACAAAGATTTAGGAACACAACTGAGTAAGGCTAATTTCACACACTTTGGATAATGCACTTTCAATGCACTTTAGCAATTGTTTGCAAGTAGGTTTTCCTGTTTCATACACGAAAATCCAGCTGCAAAGGATTGCTAGAGCTCATTGAAAGTACATTATCCAATGTGTGTGAAATTAGCCTAAGTCTCTTGCTTATGAAGTCTGGCCTCAGTGTTTAATTGAACACACCTGTAAAGTCTTCCATTTGTATAATTTTATTTGGTCTAAGTCTTCATTTAATTTGCAGGTCATATGCTATGCAGGTAATGGATAAAAGAATACTAAATATATATGCTTGAGTTAGTGTGCATATTAATTATATTTTGCTGGTTTATATTGCAGTTTATTTAAATGTGGTGTTTTTGTTAGCCTTTTCAGATCCCTATCAGGGAGAAAAGTATGGTATTAAATTACAAAAGTAAATACTGAAAAAATGTAGTAGTACAAGATTGATCATTAAGCTATTTGGCTGAGGTAGTAGCATTCATAAATGAAAAACAGATCTGATCTGTCAAATGTTTCCTGGCACCATAATGTTACTATTAACTGAAAGCAAGTGAAAAGTTGGCAGAACTTTTTATTTGATGAAAATTGTAGATTTAAAACTAGTTGCTCAGCCCACTTGATAGTGTAATTTGAAGAAGCAAGAAATATCTCTTATTTGAAAATTATTCAGATGGTTGTGAAATTTCATGAGTCTAGATTAATAAAGATTAAGTAGTAACAGTAAATATGATTAATAATAATCCTAACACTTGCTTTAGCAGAAAATAAATGTTTCCATATAATTGATGGGTTTCATTGTAATTTTTTAAATTTTCTAAGATACTGTATAATTAAAATATTTTCTGTTTAATAGAAAATTGAAATATTTTCATATTTTTTTGAGTTTTATGCATGTTAAACTTTTGGAAATAAAAATTAATTGAGGTCTACTATATAAAATGCTATGGGTTTAAATAAAGTATAAGTACATTTGATTGACTACAGCTTAGAAATAGTTGTAAAGTATTGCTTCTTTTTAACAAAAAAATAACTCTTCCATTCAGCTTAATTGTTTTGAATTAAATAGATGGAATTCAGAGATGTCTTTCTGCCTGTGCAAGTTGTCTTCTGCTCACAGAAAAGTTATTTACAGCTGTCCCTATAATGATGCATAAGAATGATGAAATTAAACCCAAAGATGTTCTTCGACTTGTGCAAGAGGAAGCATGAGAATGTATGCTTGCAGCAATGTATGATCTCTTGCACAAGTGTTTTCTTCCATAGAGAAAGGGTACCACAGAGGCTCAGTAGAATTTGCGAAAGTCACAAAATAGGAAACAAGGAAGAGACCATGAGGGTCTGCAGAGCAGGGGAAATCCCATTGTTCCTTCCCCCACTGATGGTCCCTATTGCTGTGCATCTGTTTCTCGACCCATGCCTAGTTGGCAATCATCCATTTCCTCCTTCTCTAACCCACCCAATTATCCATTTTCCACCTTTCTCTGATATCTTCCCAGTTGTCGTTCTGCCCCACCCTGCCCAATTGCACAGTTTCCCCCATCTCCCTTGTACATCTTCCTAGTGCTTGTCCCCTTTCCTGGCCAATCTCCTACTTATTCATAATGTCTTCATACTAGCAACTCAAGATGTCTCTGATTTTTCCTTCTCTGATACTGCATATCTACAGATGTTGTTGGCTACATTTGGGTGAGTTTTAACCCCCAATTTTATTAGGTTTCATAGTTCCTTGGAGAAACATATACTACAGCCATGGATCCCTCCCCCTGAATGTTTTGATCTTAATGGAGGGGTCAGGCATCACTATTAGAAATATAATGAACTGATCATCTTAAACTGAATAACGATGTTATCCCTACTATTTTCTATCTGAATTACTTATCTTAGAAAATGGCTCTTAGTGAAGACAGGCAGAGTAGTCCCCTGAACATGAATTCTTATATACCAAAGAATCTGAGTCAAGTCTGTGAAACCACCATGTCAGGCCTTTTCCAGTCTCAGAACCTCCTAGAGATCTGAGGTTGGGGGTCTCAAAAACAAAACAGTAGTGAAGAAACAGATACTAACCTGCCACAGATACATGTAGAGTGGAGATGTTTGTGTTTTAAAGAACAGCAGCTGAGAAACAGTTATTTGATCCCTGCTGCTTGAGGGAAAGTAAGGAAAGAACAGTATTTTTGTGATCGCTCATCAGTGATCCTTGTGTAGCTTGATTCCAGCAGGTACAACAAAAACACAGGGTGTTAAAACACCATTGCAGCAGTGTGGCATTATGTTACAAGTATTATGCAGTTATATCAAACATACATACCTCTTTATTGCTTCCAGATTTGTGGTCTTACGTTTGCCTCAATGTGTTTCAGTTAATCTGTCACAACTTGCAAAAGTAAATGATAATGCACACAGAGTTGTGTGCCTGTTATCTACTGCCACAGTGTTATCATACATCACACTCTGATCTCCAAGTGTTGCTTGTAAGTGTTATCAGAGATCTATACCAGGACAGGCAATATTTATTTATTTATTTAGTATATTTTTATCCTGCCTTTCCAAAGCAGCTTACAAAGCCCACAACTTTAAACAAGTTAAAGTACAGCATATTAAAAGGAACAAAATAAACAAGACATCTTGGGTGGATGTCTAGCAGGCTAGTCCATCTGGACAAGCGTTGTTGTGAACCACAGGCCGAGAGCCCTTAGGCAGGCACCAGTGTTCCCTCTAAGCTGAGTTAGTGTGATCTAGCTCACAGTTTTTTAGCTTCTGGCTCACACATTTTTGTCTTCACTCAGGAAGGATGGCTCAGGAGCAACTATTTATGCAGTAGCCAAATCGCTCGCTCGCAACTTTAATGCCAGCAGCATTAAAGTAGAATTTTTGCTCGCAAGACTCCACAGCTTAGAGGGAACATTGGCAGGCACCAAAGGGTTTGCGCTCCTGGCCACTCCCATGCTATCCATACCTGCAACAGAAGAAAGAAAAAACAGTCAGCCTAGAAGTTTCAAGCTGGCAGCCATCTTCCCTCAGTGTTTCCCTCGTAGGTCAAATGTAAGCTACCAAGGTATTTTTCTCCAGGAAAATTGTTTCCTCCCCACTCCAGTGCCTCCAAAAACCTTAGCCTTGCAGAATAGTTACCAAATGCCTGCATGTACTTGTGAGGGAGTAGGGAGCAATAGCAATCACACATATAGTTTTGTGAAATCTACCCTGCCTTGGTGTGTTCAGAGAATGAGTGCTATGCCCATTGCATGGTGTACACAAATGTATACATCTGAAGATGGCCTAAGTGCTTGTGGCCTGAAACAGTTCACTTGTTTTCTTCAATGAAAGGCACTCTGAGAGAGGGGAAATCAAAGAACAGAATGGGAAAAGGGATACTTAACCCTTTGCATACCTGCTGCTTGTTTCCTGAAAACTGCACACAAATACTCCTAGCTGTTTCTGATTTTTATGCCCAAACATGTGCTTGTATTTAATAAAATGTGGCTTTTCCAGAGGGCACTAACATCACATTATAGCATTGCAATGAAGTAAATCAGCAGGAGCATAAATCTTATGTGTTGGTTCATAGGTTCGATAAATGTGACCATCTGGTTTCTGCATGTAGCTTCTGTCTTCCTGTAATCTAATTGACAAGAATTATTTGGTGTCATCAGCATTTGACCTAAAGATTTAATGAAATCTATTGCTCAGTCAGCAGGCCCATCACATGTGTCCACAGTCAACACATCTTTGCAACTAATAAATCCTTCTGTTTCAAAAGCAGTATGTAATTTTATGTTAAACTGTGGTCTGCTACCCACATGTCCATTTTCTTCATATTTTTGCTTTGATAACAGCACAGTTAAACGTATTGTACAGCTTGGCAGTTTGATATCACTTTGATAGACACAAAGTGACCTTATATACATTCTCCAGTGTACTCTAATCTGTGGTCTCCCAGCTCCCACTCGGCAGGAATTCTGAGATGTTGATGGAACCCTCTGATTTAACAGAGCAGCTGCACTGACCTTTAACCCTTCACACTGATTCTGACAGCTGCCTGCCATGTGTAGAGGAAACCTCACAGACTAAAATTTTTGTCCTGAAGTAAAGATCTTTAGATAAACACGGGCTCCCTACAATGGGTACTCCTTTAAAAATAAATATTTGAAAAGCAGAGCTCGGGTACGTATGCTGCCGAAGACTTAACTAGATATTCACGATACAATGTAGACTGCTTAAAAATATATAAAATGGAGCCAACTTTTTGTTCAGTTCTTCAGTTTAAAGTTATCAGAAGCTTAAAAATCTGTGCTTTTTTAATGTGGTCAATTGGTAACATTCTGTTTATATAGGTTCTGGCCATAGTTAAGTTTGTGGATTAAGAAACAAGATGCCAGCACTTGTGAGGTAACTATTCTTGTATCTGTTGCGGAGCACGTTTTAGCCATATAGTAGAACTTGTATCTGGAACAGTCTTAAAAACAAAACCTGAGCCAAAAATATAATCACAACAACAAAAGGTTTGCTGTTAAGGGTTAAAATAATACAAGTGCCTTAGTTCTGGCTCTTCTGGTTTGTTGGAACTGTCCAGTTATGCACTCACCTGCTGAGCTACCACTGTCATTTGTGGAGCTGTCATAGTATTAATGTGATATATCTTCCACATTTGGGTAGAGGTCATTATCCCATTGCCTGCTTGGACTACCTCTGCTGAGCAGGTTAACTGCTTGAGATCTTTTATCTGGATAAATGTTCACCAGCCCTTTTATACCTCAGTAACATGAACAGTTTTCATCAGAGGTCAAGTACGGTGGAATTAGCAATGCTCTTATCACCTGTTACCTTCTGGTTCACAGCCTCCAAATGAAGAAGACAGAGTTTAAGCTACATAGTAGAAGCAAAAACAGGTTTAAAAGGAGATTTTCCCCACTGATACTTTCTTCCAATTATTTGCTTCCCTTTGTGATTCTAACTTAACATGAGAACAACATTTAGGATGGTTTATTTAGAATGTTACCTTTCTTAAATGTAAATTTCCTTCTCCCCCCCCCCCCCGAGATAATTTTACAAATCAGTTAATTTGAGAATCAAATTTTAAAGCTCTTTAAATTTCTGGACAAAATGTAAGAAAATTTTAATTTTCTGTGAGATTTTTATCTTTAAAAAGCTCTGTGCATTGTTAAGAGATGCCCTTAATTAAAAGTAGAAGAAAATAACCTAAAGGTTGTACATTCTCTACTGTCCAAATGGAATTTCTGTTTTCATCACTGCCTGTTAAAATACCCTCACATGTAAAGACCTGTTAATTTTTTTTGGAAAAGAACTGAAGTCTTCAGAAACTAAGACAAAATTAAATATGATAGCCTGATAAGAAATGACAAAGGATGCATAATACCTCATTAAGTAATGTCTTTGAGAATATTTAAAGTAAGATCACTGTACAAGATGACTCAGTGGCTGCTTTCTAGCCCAATGTCAAGAAGTCCCATTTTCTGTCTGTGTCTTTGGGCAATTTTAATATGGGGGGATGTGCTTCAGCTAGCTAATTAGCTTACTGGGGATTTTTGCCAGATGCATGAGGCTATGTAAAACAGCATACATGCAAAACACCACACATACACAGAGAGAGAGAGCACTTTTCCAGAGGTTTCTGATGTTGCTAGCAGTATTCAAGGTAAAATATCTATTCACATTTGTAAAACTGTTTCCAGATGTAGTTCTATCCCTGAGACTGAAATGGGGATGCTTTTTATCTTAAGACAACTTTATGGTTTCCAAAACATTTTAAAATTCTTATTAGATACTCTGAAAAAGTATAGTTCTTTCCATTTCAGAATGAACTAGACTGCCATTGCCTGTCACAGTCTTAAGAAACAACTGCTGGGTGACATTCTAACAGCATGGCTCCATTTTCTCCCCCAGCACACTCTTCATGTAGCCTTTTAATCTAGCTCTTGTCTTTGAATGTTTACACATAATGTATTTAATCCATTGTTGTAGACGTTTTGTATGTAAGGGTTTTAGAATTGACTCAAGGGATTAGCAATAGTTCTAGATCTTTTATCCACATTCATTCCTTCACATCTTATCTGTGTATTGGGCAGGTCATGTTTCTCAAAACTGTAAACCCTTAAACACTTGATATAGTGAGAGACAAAAATCTTTGCACATACTATATTAATTCTTCCAAATATTTACACTTCTAGGGTTAGTGGCTTGCATTTTACAATGAACCACTGCCTTCTTTGAGGTTCACTTCATTTTTAGTTGACTTTTAGGAAAATTTAATCAAAGTGCAAGGTATGATTCAAACCAAAATGTAATAAAAATCCCTTTTGCAGTAGGTACAGCTTGTTTTCATTAATTTAGTAAAGAATTTTATTTTCCTTGGCTAAAAGCTAAAAGCCATAAGAGAAGAGAAGATTTATGGAGCAGTCCACAAAATAATATCAATTTTGTATCAAAAAGTTATTCTCTTTAATAGCAAACGTCATGGTGGAGTGCTTATTGGTGGGGCCACCCACAGACAACATAGGGGTTCCTTTATATTCAATGGACTTCATAAGTATGTGGCATCATACTACTTTGTAAATTATAAGAAAAAAACACCTTTCCCATACCAGAAAAATTTGGAGGACTGTGCATGTTCATGTCTCTATTCAAAAGGCAGTGGCTATTGAGGAAGGGTCAACATTGGCAAAATGGGGAAAACACAGGAAGTAAGGCTAAATTGGCATACTTCAGCCCCTAAAAATTTATAGAAGCTTGGAGAAATTGACACGTACAATCCCCTAGAATGGGTTCTATTCTGGAATAAATATATCTCATTCCTATTGTGGCCCTCCAGCATGGGTCAAAAAATCCACCTGGGGGGCACAAAATCCATAAGGAAGGGCAGTCTGTGTTAGGGTATGTTTCTGTGAAAAAGTGTACAAAATATGAAAATTGATTATCAGATAAATGTGGTATGTTCAACCAGTTTTGCTAATAAATCTCTGTGCTCATAAGTGACGATACTGATTTGATCTAACAAAAGAAAAGTGGAGGAGGCTACATCCAAGGCCATATGACGACACTTCCAGTTGAGCCCAGAAGTGAATCACTAGTCAATACCTTAAGTCTCATTGAGAAAGGAGGACTATAGACTTCCGGTAAGACTTGCGATAATGGCGGACGTGCTCCTCCGCAACTGCGAGGAGCGCGATCCATACCCGGCGGGAAGAAGGGGCTCTGGACTGGTGCCGAGCCCCCAGAGACCCCAGTGAGGGGGCTCTGCCTGGGGTGGCACGAAGGGGATCTCTCCCTACGGTGGCGATCGAGGGATCCGAGATCCCTTTTCATCACCCCCATAGGTTCCCCTGCCGTGGGAGCCGTATGGCTGAAAGCACAAATCCGTGAAGCAGCAGAGAGTGTGAAGCAATGAGGCTGGAACTGACAGTTACACATGGAGAAAACGTGAGTCTGAAGTAAGAAAAGCAGAATACAGCGGGAAGACGGCGGGAGGAGTGAAACCCCCCCCCCTCCGGGACTGGCGTACTTACCAGACTCTTCACGTGGCGTTACTGCATGAATAAAAGCCCATCCGCCTTGCTAGATGGCAGCATCGCTCACTTGGAGATACAAACTTTAAAAGGACATGTGCTGTTCGAAAATTTGCTCCTTTCGTTCATCTTATCTATCTATAAACAAAGAGCGCAGCCTCAACAATGGCAGGGAAACCGAAACCTTCCCCCAAACTAGGAAGTACAGCTCCGAGTGCAAAGGTTGATACCACAGAGATGAGCGCGGTGTTCTCCTCGTTATTGCAAGGAGAACACCTCTAGTGGACCAAATGACAGCTCTCAACGTGAAGATGGACAAAATGCAGTTAGAACTAAAAGAGTCGAATAAAACCACAGAGAAGCTGCAGCGAGAACTTCTGGAAGTAAAAACTTCAGTAAAAAACCAAGACTCAAGACTACAAAAGGCAGAGAAGGAAAAGGCCTTCCACCATGATCAGCTTTTGAAATTACAAATGGAAAGATCGAATTTTTTCCTAAGACTTCAGAATGTGCCAGAAAACACAGGAGAAGACCTTAAAAATTTGCTAAGTGAAGCACTTGAACCTGTGACAGGCATGAAAGCAGCGGATATAAAAAGCGATATGGATATGGTTTACAGAACCTATCCAGATTATACTAAAAAGAAAAGCCTGCCTGGTGAAATTATGATAAGGCTCTCCAAAAAATCTACAAGAGATGTGGTGCTTAGGACCACAAACAAAGCAGCTCTGAAGATCCTGGGAGAAGAAGTAAAAGTGATGAAGGATATCCCATTTGAAATAAGGAAAAGAAGGAAAGCCTATGGAAAATTGACATCTTGGCTCCAGTCTGAGTCTATCATCTATCGCTGGAATACTCCAGAAGGACTATGCTTCAGCATCAAAGATAAGAAGTATAAGATTGACTCTGTTCAACAAGCGAAAAAATTTCTGGAAAAAAGCAAAGAAAAGAAAACTGGGAGAGACTCAGATGGTTCACTGGCCTCGCAAGAAAGCATGTATGGATTTGATAGCTCAAAGAGTGAAGAAGAAGTGTCTGACTCGGAAAAAGGAGCAGCAGCTCCAAAAGTAGATGAGACTGTTAAGACAAGAAGAGGACGAAAGAAGAAATAGTGATTAAACTGTTTTATTAAGCATTGCACCTATGTATTATAAATTGTTTAATTAACCGTATTTCTCTAGGTGGGCGTGCCTGCCAAATAGTTTTGATAATTTTTATAGTAGCAGTAACAAAATAATTGAAATTTATCCAAGGTTCTAAATGCTTCATAATTATATTATGTAACATGGTAGTATTAAGCAAATGATAAAGTACTCTCTGTATAAGGTATATGTAGCTTAGATTGTAGCGTATTAGTTGTAGATATAGGAAAAATCAATAAAAATTTATAAAAAAAAAAAAAAGAGAAAGGAGGACTATAAACATAGAACAAAAATAAATAAATGTAATCCTTGCGCACAGATGAAATAGACTACGTATTCTTGCTGGGCTACACTAAAATAGTATTTTAACAAGTATTAAGGTTGTAATGAATTCGCTGATTTTTAAATAATTTACTTGCTTTTTCTTTTCTTTTTACATTTCTTGGTGGTTTAGCTACCAATTGCTGGAGAAAAGCCAAAAGTGTTTGGTTAAAAGTAGAGGCAATACAATTAGCATACAGGATGAAAGAAGGGAACTGAGGAACAAAATATAATGCTAGGTGCAGTGGTGTACAAACTATTGAAGGATATTTTATTTTATGACTTCTATTCTTCTGGCTTGTGTTAACTGTACCAAATGAAACATGAAGAAAAAAAATTCAAAACAGATTAAAAACTGTACTGAAAGATATTTTTGTATGTTGTGCTCTTCCCGTGTCATCATGTGTGGTTTATGAGGCTATTTGTAATAGGAGATCTGGCCCTAAAGATACTTTTAAATGTCCAGACAAGTCTAATGTGAGTCTGTGTTAGGGCTGGCTTAATAGCAGGGTGGTGATCATTAAGGACAAGTCAATCAAAAAACACCTCTACAGTCTCTTAAGCAACCAATTCCTTATCATCATCTTCTTACCATATTACAAACTGACAACTAATCAGATTGTGTTGAACTGCCCCATTTTCAGTGGTGGCCTTTAATATCAGGGTGCAAATGGCTAAAATGTATTTTAACCATACCTGTTTTTCTAATTTCCATTTGAAGTTAGGGGCTGTTCATTTTAAACCACATTGGTTTCCATTAATAGCAGTCATTTTTTTAATTTGACTGTGCTGTGACTCTGTATGGCATTAATGTATCAACTATGGGAAGTCTATTATGTTCTGCTTTAAATGACACAATCTGGCCTAAGTCATGACTAGTAAGGCTTTATCACGTCTTGGCTTGTTGCAATTGTGTGGTGAAACTCCCATCTTTAGTTAAACTCTCTTCTTAGTGCCAAAGGAGGAGTCAGAAATTTAAAAGCATAATGACTCATAATCTCATTTATTGTCGGCAATACATTAACCCAAGATGTGTACAATAAGCCACAGATCCTCATATGACCTTTTGAGGTGCCAAATCTTCTGACTTCCAATATATCTAATAACATTTTAGGAGGTGGAATTAAATTAGGGGGGAACCCCTTTTAATTACCATTGCCTTTTTGCAAATATGACTGCCAGCTCTGATAAGCAGTCAAAATTATTCTGGTGTGGCAATCTGTGACCTGAGCAGAGCAGAAATGCATTTATCACTGAAGAGAATTTAAAACTTGTAGCCTGCAGTGTATTTTCAGACCACAACAAAGACTATAGAGTTGAGTCCCTTTCCCAAATGAACAGCAATGAATGCCAAGTTAAGCATCAATTGTTTATACACTCTACTGTGCTAAAATGGAAGAGAGGAAAGAACAAGTCTCGCTAGGAGACTGATTGTCTTGGTTTGATTGGTTTTTTCATACTTTGTGTTTCTGAGACATCGGTGAAATCAGAGCAGTGCTATTCAGAACTGGTTCTTACATTACAGAATGGCCATACCATGTTCTGTTCACCACATAGACCCTATTTGTCACTATATAAAGATTCTGCACTATATTTCTTGTTCTTCATCAGTTAAAACCTTTCCAGGGTGTGATCAGCCATCAGTTTAAAAGGGTGGTTCATGATAGGGCAGGAGTGCAAAGATCTGAAGATATACATTGCTAGCCTTGGTGGCTCCTAAGATGATTAGCATCATACTAATGATCCAATCAGGGTGACATCAATATGTATGCCACAATTTTGGTTATTGTGGTTGCTTTGCTTGAGAGAGGTCATAGGTCAGTATTACAGTATATGGTTCATATATAGAAAGTTTCAGCATCAGTCTCTCTAGCTGAAATGGTAGAAAATGTTGAAAATGACCTTCTTTGCCCCAGCCCTGGAGAGTTGCTGCTGGCTATAGAATAAAATATTAAACTAGATGGACAATAATAATAAAGTTGTCTTTTTATGTCCACTGTATGGCCCTGTCCACACAAGTGAGATAAGCCGGACGGGAAGTGACACAAATTTGTGCTGGCGCAATTTGCACTGCTTTTGCAGGATCACACAGGTCTATGGACCTGTGAGGGTGAACCGCCGCTGCGTGATCACACGCAGACACGGGCGAGTTGGGTTTTTTTCCCTGCCGTTTTGAGTGCACTTATCTGCTTCTACAAGGGATCGATGACTTGTCTCTCCACCCTCGGGGTCTTCCGATGATGCACATACCAGGATGGGAGGGGGGGGGAAACCAAAAAGCCTGCTCCCCAACACCACTTGTTTGTGCTGGCGCGATCACACCAGGAAAGGTCAGTTCTGGGCCGTCGCAAACCATTTGAGACTGCCTTTTCACTGGTAGCTAAATAAGCCGATTCCCCACCGGCTCAAAGCAGTTTGCGACACTTTGACACTGGCTGCAGGATGCTTCCTAGATGTGCTTGTGTGATCACGCCACTTTGAGCCGGCGGGGAATCGTCCTTCTTATGTCGCATATGGGTGCATATGATCGCGCCCTATGATTCTTAGTTAATTAAAGAGCAGAAATTTGGCTCTGGAGGTATCATAGTAAGTTCATCAAGGACCTGGTTTTGTGATACATAAAAACATGTTAAATATTTTCTTTTTTATAGAATGACTGTTTAGTACAATTTCAGTAGATATTTTATGAAAAGCATTATGAAGAGCCTTTATGAAAAGCAAATGTAGCACAGTCAAAATCAAGTATTTTTTTCATCCAAATGATATGTAGATGTAGTAAGTTTGGGGATGTCCACATGCAAGGTAAAGTATCTGGACCATAGCATAAATAGTAACTGGTCTGCCATATGCCTTGGGGTTGTATAAAGTGTAGATCTATTTATTTATGCCTATCACCATTAAAAATATAAGATCATAAGCAGAGCTAGTAAAGGCTTTAGAGAATGGGACCAGCTGAGACTTGTTTACATAAGGGCTGCTGCTCAGAACATTTCACAAAGTTTTCTCTATGCCCTATAATTAGTACTGGGCACATAAATGGTAATGAGAAACCTATGGAAAATCTTGGATAGTGATATATTTTGACACGCTAATCATCTTGAAAGAACTATCACTCCTTTTCAGGTTTTTTCAGAACCAGTATCCCAATCTTGATTGAGACATATAACATCTTCTTACCTTAGGAGGAGGAGTAGATTTACGGGAGCAGTAGCTGTTTTATGCAGACTTTCCAATAGAAGTTTAAGCAAAATGTAATATAGCAAAGTAATACAGTATTACTGTATGTTGGAGTATTATTGGTACCACTGGTTATTACTAGTACTGGTTATTACTAGCGACTAGAAGGACAGGAAAAAGGCAAGGACCCATGCAGGCATCAGTACATCTATGAAACTGAGGTTGGTTAAGGGTTGCAAAGCCATATCCTCTACTTCAAAGACTTAGCAACAAGAGTTTCCTGATCCCTTTGTCTTTTCTCCTGTGGGGGAAGATTGTCTAGCCCCATGTGGTAGACTGGTAATTGCAAATCATTTCCAAAGCATATTATGTACCTATTACATAAGCTTACATTAATTTCATATCCATTGACTGAAGATAAGATGCTTGAACCATCAGTGTGAGAGATTTTCCTTCCATTTAATGTTATATATACTTAGTGGTTACAAGTACTTCCCCGTGGAATTTGTTTTAATCTATTTGACCACAATGTGCTTGCCTCTGAAACAGCACACAGTTACAAAGTAGATCATAAAAATGACTGGAAAAATAATACTTTTCCCCAGAGAAATATGTTACCCAAGATGCGAACATAATGTAGCCCTTTCTGTTATGCTCAGAAACAAAACTCTCAGATCAACATTCCAGTTCTTTAGAGAATTCCTTGCTGATCTTAACGGTATTTTCTCTTTTGGATAGAGGCTAGTGGAGCCCACACACATTTTCTCTGGAGGCAGAACAAAATTGCAGTGTCAGCCTCCGCTGTTACGATCCTGCCCTAAACATACAATGCCATGTTCGTGAAAGAAAAAGTTTCTATTTCATTTCTGAAATAACATAAATGGATTGCATGGATATAAAGCTAGGCTGCCCCTCCCAGCCCGGTCTATGTCCCAGTAAAGCAGTCATGTTCCCTCCTCCCCATGTTTGAGCCTGGGAACCAGCTGGAATCCAAACTAGAAATATAATCCCTCCCACCCCCACCCCAGATATTACTTGTTTCTTCCAAGCTAAAAACCCTAAATTCAAGTATGGCCTGGATAATGAATAATTTTTATAGTTGTAATGATGATCTAAAAATAACTTCTGATTTGTCTTTTATAGCCATTCCTATGTTTTTTCATAACTAGTGCAAACAATGCCTAAGAAGCCTCTGACTACTCATCGCGATAATATCAGTATTTGGATACAGTTTTATTATAGAAATATGGATGTGAAGGTAAAAGCACATCACACTTTGATGCCCGAGGCAAAAGCTGGTTGTGGGAATTCGGGTGTCCAGGGAGGGGTCTACATCATGGTTGAATGCTCCCAATTATGAACATTCCCTACAGATAGAAAGTCTAGTTGTTGTTGTTGTGTGTGTGTGTGTGTGTGTGTCCCTGCCCCGTGAACTGTTGCTTATATTCAAGGGCAGGAAGATTTTTTAAAAATAATAATTGTTTTTTTATAGGAAAGTCTTCAACCTTCCATTTACCCCATGTACATTCTAAAGGGGTCAAGATCTTCTGAACATGTATATAAATTCTTGAAGACTCAGCATATGTACAGTCCCTCAAGTATCTTTCTGCATATACATTAAAAGAGACTCCAGCCCTAGTTGTTCTAACCCTATAGTTGCTTCTTTATGATGGTATGAAAGTGGGCACCATTGGGGCATGTCCCTGTTGACCAGATGAGAAGGCTTGTGTTCCCTCCCTCCAATCCAGTTTCATGTGGTTTACCAATTACTATGGAATGTTGATGGAGCTGCATATTTAGATCTCCACCCATGTTCCGATACAGCTATTTACATATAACTACCTGACTGGGATTGGATCAGGGTTAAAGATTTGCAACCGTAGCGGGTAATGAATCTGCCAGCATCACAAGGCAAGGTGAGTTACCTTAGCAATGAGGACAAATTCATTTTCTGCATGTAAAACAGTATGGTAGCTAATGCTCCCTCTAAGCTGTGGAGTCCTGTGAGCAAAAATTCTACTTTCTGAGCTACTGGCATTAAAGTTGTGAGTAGGTGATCTGGCTACTGCATAAATTAGTTTGCTCTGGAGCCATCCTTCCTGAGCTAAGACAAAAATGTGTGAGTCAGAGGTTAAAAAACTGAGCTAGCTCACATTAACTCAGCTTAAAGGGAACACTGTTTAGCTTCCATCTTCCCCCCAACTCATACAGAAAGAGCAAATTCTATGCCTCCTTCTCCTAATCCAGAAGTACCACACACTCCAGAAGTACAGGGTTTGACTTTTTCAAACCAAAAGAAAGGGAAATGGTAGAGCAAGTGACAGTATTTGTCAGTTTCCTGTTCTTTTTTATCTTCGTTTATTAATATGGTCAACAATCTTATTTTCTGATTATTATTTTTTAAGGAACAGCCTAGTTTCTTATTAAATCCCTGATGTGTAATTGTACAAAAACGTAGTTCCTGCTGAATACATTTTTCCTGCTGCAGAAAATGTGCCCACCTGTATAGTAGAATAAAGTCTTCCATCAGTGATATCATCAGTTAGTCAAATCATCTAACTAAGTAATTGGCTATGATCATGCAATAAAGGAGGAGGGGTCCTAAAAGTAGCACCAAAACAGAAGGCTATCAAAGAACTCCAAAATATACAAAAGACTAATAAAGTAGGTGGTTTGTCACAAGCTATTTCAGACCTCTTAGAAGCGTATTTTTGTTGACTATGGTCTTCAGTTGTTATTGGTTAAGACCAATGAGTAGATTGCCCACTGACCTAAGAAGATAAAATGGGGAATTTAGTAGGCAAAACTTTTCCCAGTCCTGGGTGATGAGCTCCAATTATTCAGTCTCCTCTTCTATGAAATTAAAAAGGTAGATTACATCCCTTTTTTCTGGCTTTTCTCAGTTTCTGGGGGTTTTTTTTAATCCTAACAAAAATAGCAGTAATGCCACTGGGGTAGGATTGCTGTCCCCCCAATGTATGTGGTTTTCCCCCCATTTTCAGGGACCCCAATCCACTGCTGGCCAGCGGGGGAGCCCCATCCCCAAAGAGCCCTGCCACACCTGATGTGCCTGGTGCAATGATGTCACCCAGAGGTGATGTCATTGTGCCTGGAACGTTGTGCAGGGGATGCTCTGTCATTTGGTGACCATAGAATTTTTTACCCAAATGCTAGAGTGTCCCCTAAATGACATGCCCAGTGCGATGACATCACTTCTGGGTGACATCGTGAAGTGTGCATGTCAGAAGACCTTGGGAGCCAGGCTGTAGCTCTCCACCAGGTCGCAGGTAAGACCTGACAACTCTACACTGGTGTGATCCATCTTAGGTTATGGTGTGACCCACTGGTGGCTCTGACCCATTCAAGATCATTGCCTTAGAGGAGAAGAGATATGGATATACACAATGATCAAATTAACAATGAGAACCATATTGCAGGTTGAGGTTCAAGGCAAGCCCTTGTTCTGAAAAAAAGTTTCAGCCTAAAGTTCTAAGGAATGACTGAATTCAGTGGCATGGAAGATTTTCTGCCAGCGCTTACCAGAAGAAAGTCTGAGGAAACTATACCACCCAACCAGTTTTGTCACTCTCTTGGCTGACTGGGCATTTCAAGACCTCTTTTAAGGTCTTGAAATATTTTGTTGTGAGGCTTTCTAGTAAGCACAGCCCCATCAGCAAAGATGACAGCATAGCTGACCCTCCTCCCTAATAGACCTGTCCATCCTTTCCTGTTAGGAGAATAATTTATATTCAGTTTTCTCCTCTCCCTATCCCCTATGGGGGGAAAACCTTTCTATAGTATGCTAGTTCCTACTGTTAGAAAAGTGGTTCAGGTAAACATCTCCCCCCCCACCCCCACAAAATAAGAAAACAAAGGAATAGCTGTATAAAATGTGTATATCACTTAACTACTCACATGAAATTCAGCAATATTCAGTCTTGTCAGTCATTCACAATTTTTCATTTTTTAAAAATTGAGCCCTGTATATTGTTTGTAGGTTTTTGAAGAAATATGGGGAACTGGAGAAAACTAAAAGTGAATTTGTGTAAGAATAAAATTTAAGGCCCAGATGAACTCTCTGAAGTCACTTCCTATTAACCCCTTTAAAAAAAATGTACTTGATAAAATACATACATGGTTTAGCCAAGAAACTGAACAGCCACAGTAGAATGGGCATTATTAATGCATCCATTAACTTTGTTTCTCTGCTAGGACATAGCTAATAAGCAGCTGTCCACAATGATCCTGGCCTGAGGAAAAATGGCAGAGTTGAGCTAACACCACTGTATGTTTTACTGATCACAACAGCATTTAAATCGAGATACAAGAAAAGGTGTGTGTAGCCAAGTGTTTGAGGCAGGAAGGTTGCTTGTTTATAGTGCACCTATTTTGTGGTTTGTTGTTTACATCAGCATACACACACACACACACACACATATCGGTGTGCTAATATAGAAGAATATAGCTATAATTTATGTGCATATGCATGTGTCTTGGGGGGGAGAGGAGGAGGAGAAGTGGAATTTATGAGAGGCTGGCCAGGTTTAATTTGTGTCTGCTTGTATTTAGCACTTAAGGCTTCTTACATTCAGTTTGCTCAGAAGCGTGATGAAGTGCTTCATGCTTCTGCCTCAAATCAGAAATGCATGAAGTGCAGCTGCAGAGATAATACATTCTCCCCAAAGGCTTTGGCTGAGCAAATTAGGTGTCAATGGGGTGCCTGTGCAGGCAGTACTCTCTCTAATTAGTCTCTTGAGCCTGGTTGGTGGCGAGAATAAGATGATCTAATCAATTGGTCTGTGTCTGATGGTACGTGTAAAAATCCTACCAGGCAGAGCTGTCTCCCACAGGTCACTCACCTGCACAGCAGGACTGCTCATTTTCATTTTTCATCTCTTACATCACATGATGCTGACAGTTGGTTTTAAGAAAATTGAATTTAAAAAAAAAAAGAAAAGAAAATCTGGTTCATAGGGCATGTGGGTCAGCATGAAGTTGCATTATGGGTATTGGTGATCCAGTTCATTAACATGTATTGCAAAAGACCGGTAGGAAGTTATTCTCCAAATGCCTGTTTTTGTCAATAATGGGATTGGTTCTTTTAATAGTCATTCCACAAAAGGTGGTTTCTGTTAAGTAAAGAAAGTACACTTGTCCAGCATATTACAGTGAGTGATGTTTGTGCCTAATATTATTTGCAGTTTTTAATTGGAAGAGAACATTGCATGGTGGGAAATGTGGCATCTCTTTGCCTTTTTAAAATTTAAAATGTGATTGGAGGAACCAGCCATCTAAAGTGGTGCTAAGCCAGCTGCATTGTAAATAGTACCGAGCCTTGAATGTGTTCAGCATGCTAAGGCACAGTGGGGAGCTCTGGCCCACCCCATTTCTCTAAATGTGTGCCCAAATTAACTGTACTTTAGGAGAGTCACAGTGAGTACAAAAAGAGGCAAGTTCTTCCCAATTTAATTGAAAAAGATGAGGGAAACCTTCAGGACATAATGACCCTAGCTGAACCCCATGCTATCAACTAGAATTAATATTTAAAACCAAAAGCTTTTGTCTCCTTTCCCCTTAGACTAACAGCTACAGTATTTTAGAGTCTTTTGGCCTCTCTTGTTTTTTTTTAATGGATTTGGAAATAGCTGTCCTTGGTTTGTGAGAAAGGAACTTCATACAACACAGGGTTTCTGTACATGATTGGAAGCACACTTTCCAGATTTACACATGCACTGTAAACATGCTTCATTTCTGATTTCTGCACTGAGGGAAATCAAACCTGCTTACCACCTGTATTTTAGTGTTTCAGGTGATCTATAACATAAAAGGGATTTGGACAATCTGTGAAAAAGTCCTTCCCTTTATCTTGAGAAACCAGAAGTCTTAAATAAACAATTTATTTTTCAATGCTTGGTTTTATAAGCAAAGATCCTATCAGAGATTTTAAACATAAGAATCAGGAAAAACAGACTTTAACTGGATATTTGTTCCAAAATAGCTAGATTTGAGTACAGTAGCACCTTAGAGGGCACCTTAGTGGGCGAAAGCTTTCAAGAGCCAAAGCTCCCTTCGTCAGATTATCCAACAAAGAGAGCTTTGACTTTCAAAGCTCATACCCCCAAATTCTTGTTGGTCTCTAAGGTGCTACTGGACTTGAATCTAGCTGTTCTGCAGACCAACACGGCTGCCCTCTGAAACTTTTTAACATAGGTATTTTTTAAAAAAATAATCAAGATGATAAACAAGCTATGACAATGGTACTTACTCTGCAACTTCCAGTGAGCCACATTCACAATTAGCAGCCAAAACAGCCAAAAAAGCCCTGTACTCCACCCCACTAAATACGCACATACAATATTATTAGATATATAACTATAATCTTTTAAATTACCAGAGTACCTCTGAGCTTGTAGGGTTGACTCAACACCACTAATAAAAGCCATTGTATACCTGGAGTGAGGGGAAGGGCTTCTCTTCTAAGCACAAGGCATACCGGGTCAAGAGAGAGATTGAGATTGCCAAGGTACCCACAGAAGGACTGGCTGGCACTAGGGAAAGGGGAGTAAAACCACTACAGGCCCACTGTGGCCAACTTGTTCTTTTCCAGGGTAGCTGCCATTGTGGTAATGGTTTTACTCTGTCTTCTCAGCAGTAAGCGTGCTCTCCTCCCAGCTGGGATGAGAATATGTAGGCTGTGTGGCAATGGGGGTGATGGAGAGAACAGGCCCTTTATTTCCGTCCCTGGTACAAAGCCTGAGGCTCGGGAAGGCTCATGGCTTACCCATCCTCCAGTCCCTCCAGTGGTGCCTGTTTTAAAGAGAGAATCACTTACCAACCACAAGTGCTACTAGGCAATGGCCTTGCCCATTTTTCTGGAATATGGGAAGAATGCCACATGGGGGAATAGCCACAGTAGCATGTCAAAGAGCCGTATGTGGTTCCTGAGTAAGTAGCACTGAGCTAAGGACTATACTGCAGTGTCCAGTGGCACTGTGAAAAGACATTAAAGCTCTATGAGGTTACTGCTTAGATCCCATCTCCATTTTCCTCTCTTGGGTGCTTGGCATATCTGGTTCTATTGGCAGTGCTTAATATTCACATGTTCTGGTGATGCACTATTACAGTTCATTGCAAGAGTCCTTATTTACTGCTTTACATATACTTGCACTTTTGTCTTTGAAAGGAGGAGAAGCCTGTGTTTACTCATAGAAACTGAGGAACAGCAAACTGCATACAAAAGTACAATAATCTCTCCAGGAAAACTATTAGTGTTGCATAGGCCTAAATTTAAGTGAGCTATAATCCATATGAAAACCAGCTTCAGAATGGCAGAAATGGCCATTGGTCACTAGAATCTATGAATAAGTTGCTGATGTACTTGGTGAATTTGAAACATTTGCCACCCATCTTTTCCTCTGTATTGAGTCAACACATCCTTCCTCATCATTTCCAAGTAACTTTGGATACTTCAGCACCATTTTGATCTTCCTGCTCATTGGCTGAAGACAGACTGGAGTTCTGGCCTGCTTCAGGTCCGCTGTGCAAGTGGATGGGGTGGGCCCGTTCACACAGCCGCAGCTGCCTGGTGGAGGCATGCTGTCCTTACCTGGTCCTGTGGTGCTTCCCTCCCGTGGCAGCTGTACACCAGGAGGAACTGGTGGCCAGTCGCCTGGGTGCATGTTCCTCCCGCTTCCCACGGGTGTGAATCGTGTGGAAGTGCACAGCCACACACCGCTGCCAGGAGCCGCCCACAGTGTGCATGCTGCGGGCCACCTTCTCCCCGGATGCTTGTGCCGCACTGCACGCAGTGTGAATGGCAAGCTCCGGGATGCTTCACCCCCGGCCTGCTCCGCCCCGCTTTCCTGACTGTATTTTACATGTATAATTTGTTATTCATAGTAGTACCTTGTTTCCTAACTTTCCAGCAAATCATCTACTTCTGTGAACAAAGAACCTGAAAGTAATGAGAAAACATTTCAGTAATACGCTTAGAGATAAATTGAAATGATGTTTTTGTTCCATGGAATAAGTCTGTATCTAGAAAGAGAGTTACAATGGATACCAGAACATTATAAAATCAATAAAAAAAGTTCAAAGTTTATTTGACAGCTTTCGCCAGCTTATAATACAGAGAGTAAAACTGAATACACAGAATAAAATATAAGATATGAGTAAAATCAAAATGGATTCCAGTCCCCAGGGGGGAGCAGGGATCCCCTGATTTTGTAGGCTCCTGTCTGCTGCCGGCCAGCTGGCCAGTAGGGGAAGCCCCACCTCAAGCTCTGCCCCCAAGAGCGACCACTGGTGGCTATCCCTCTCCCTCCCATCTTGCAAGATTTAAAGGGCCCTCCAACTGATTGGCAGGAGCATGTGGCCTGTCGATCAACCTTTAAATCATGCAGGAGGGAGGGAGAGGGGCAGTCACCAGCTGCAAGCCTGAACTTCAAGTGGCAAATTTGTCGCTGGACTTCACGCACTCCCTCCCTTTTGCAAACAGTATTTGAAGGGTCCCTTTAAATACAAGAAGCGGGGAGGCACCTGAACTCCGGCGGCAAATTTGCCACTTGGAGTTCAGGCATGTGGTGCGCCAGTCCCCATCATGATGACATCACTTCTGTGTGATGCCATCACACTGGAGAAGTCACCGCCCCCTCCAGAAACACCTCCCCCCCCAGATTTCCCCTGGTGACAAGGGAGGACATGGCAAGCCTAAAAATTAGCCATAATCATATACTTTAGCACATATTTAAGAAGCAAGAAGAGGTCTCCGTATTTTCCACATGATAAGCTGGCTGGTATTAATTCATTGTCCAACTTCAGTGATTAGCTGGCTTTCAAAGCAGATGGGTCTCCTCTGTTAATTTTGTCTACTTCCAAAAGAGTTTTGCCAAGTTGAAAATATAGGAAGTTCTATCAGTAAAGATATGGATCTCATCCATCTTTCTTCTATACTATAATCTATATAGAACTCAGGGGTATAAGATAATATTTACATTTCTTCTTGTTTCTTCCATTTTCTCATAACATTTTCTTTCTGATCCACTTCAAGAGTAGAACAGTTGTAACTAAAAAGTAGAGAAGTCATCTGGAACCATAGAAATGCAGAGGTTAGAAACTACAGCAAGTAAAAATTGCATTCTCAAATTTGGCTTGATGCTGTAGTTCAGTCCTGATCTTCAAGGTGCATCTGAATGACATGCTAAGAATTTCTTTCCTGCTGTTATGTTAAAATAAGTTTGAGTTCAAAGCTTCCAGCCTTCAGTTTGATTTAAGTACATTTACTAATTTACTGATATCAATAAAGTTCCCATTTTAATAAATATTTTCTGTGTGCCCTTTAGAGCCATGTTAATATTGAATTTCCCCTTACCATTATTGTCAAATGCTTCACGGTTTCTACAGTCCAAACTTTTCCTTCTGATATAGTCTGATACTTAAATAAATGAAACATAAACCATATGCTTTGAACAAGTTTCTAGGTAGCTACAGAAAACCTGTGCTGTGTCTGCACATGACATTATACTTTAATCTGCCCGCACTAAAATTGGTCTGGTAATACCTAACCGTTAAAACAAGTTGCTGAGGATAGTAAATGTTTCCTATGTACTGCTTCTCTGTATTATTCTTACTTTGGCATACTTCACATTTGCATTTCTCCCAATTAGTCAAAAGCAACTATTCAAAGGTATTTTTAGATTAATACTCTTCCAGGTCTACATGTGAGATTTATTTTGATAACTGGGAATTTTATCTCTCACCATTTGCTTGAGCTATGGTATGCAAAGCTTCCCCATATGTGGACAAATGACTAGTTAAGCTAGAAAACTTAGAGAGGAGATTATTGAGATAGTTGGGGGGAAAGATACGAAGAGTGGCTGTTAGGAAGAGTGGATACTACATGAATTAATATGCAGTAAGCAGGATTTGGACATATTGGGGTAGGATGTCATTGCCTAAGAACTGTAGATGTCTAAGACAGAGGACTGAATCCAAACTAAATTGGCCATTTCCACCAATTCCCCCTTCTCACTGCAGATCCCCCCCCCCCTTATGTCATTCCACGGGGTCCCCCTATCTGCCAGAAGCAGCATTTTGTGGGATCAGTGAGCTGCAGTCAGTGTGGGGAGGCAAGAGAGATCCATTCTACCACTGGAAAATTTAGTGTGTATCCAACCTATAATTTTTGAAGTGTTCATGAATTAAGACTAATCTTGCAGCAAATCCAGGAACTCTATTCCTTCAAAAGTTTTTGTTCTTCCTCTCAGTTGATACAATTACCTGTGGAGGCTGTATTCAGATGATAATTTGGAGAGATTGGAAACGGGGGTGCAGAAGGAGCATGCAAGCCTGGTATCTTCCCCCCCATCTCTCCCTAGATCCAAACAGTTCTATGTTCTGTGTTTATTTACCTTGGACATAATGAAAGTAATACAGAATAGGAATGGCATGATTCTACCTCTGTTGAGAGTTTTAAACAATGAGGTGTTGCGATTCACAATCCTTATTGTAATTTCTGTTGTTTCCTTATAGGAATTAAGACCACCGGATTATAGGAGAGGAACAAAACATGACGAGAGAGCCAACACCATGAAGACAGCATGGCCCTGTTTCTCTTTTCCAGTGGTGGATTTCTGACATGAGAAACACGATACTGGAAGACTCTGTCTCTCTACCTTCCTTCTCCTGCAATTTGTTTTAAAACCTTGCACGCCTTTGAATACCTTGTGATTTTCAAGATCTCCATGAAGACTACGCTTTTGCTTACTGACACATAGCATGTTCTTTTCTTTCATCCTTTTTGTGTTTGATTTTATTGGGATTTTCCACTACAGCACAACATCCTTGTACAGATTTTTATGCTTTCATCAATAACGTCTTAAACGCATTAAGACGCACATTTGGTGTTTGCATTTCCCAGTAATGTCTGTACATAGAGGGCCAGTCATGGCAAAAATCAATTTCTGTGTTCATCAAAAGGCTCCATATATTTTGTAACTTGTCTGAAAGATATATCAAAAAGGAACAAAAAGTTTTTGGGGTGATTGTGACACAATCAGTATCTTGTAACTATGCCTCTGTATTACTACTTGGAAATTATACTGTTCCTTTGCTTAACCTTGGCAATAAGTGCATCTTAGTTGGAAAGTCTGAATTAGGAGTACTCTGCTTCCAAAGCAGATTTCAGGCATACTGAAGCAGATTTCAAGAGAGACCTCCAATGACTGTGGGGGGAGAATATATATATAATACTACTAAGTCAAATATTCTTGGTCCTTTCTAGAACGAGGGGCTTTTGCAGCTTTTGTGGTTCTTGGTTCCATTTTTTACTTTTTCTCCATGTTGTTTTGTTAAAAAAAATTGAGAAGGAAAATAGAAAATATGAAGGAGAAATGAGTTTACATTAGGATAAGCACTATGGTATAGAAACTTTAGTTACTGAATGAGCTTTGGGGGGTGGGGGGCTAGTTTTGAAGAGTCATCCCAATTCCAAATATTTGCTCATCCAAACCAAAGCATCTTTCTAGTTATTTTTCTAAGATGATCCAAGCTGATTGGGAAAAGCTTTTCACTACCATATCTTCAGATGAGTTTTTTTCCCCAAGAATAGTTCGAACTTTTTAAGAATACCATTACGTGATTTTTTTAAAGGGTGACAACTAATTTTCCTTCGTTTTTTTTTAGAGAGGGAAAGAGGATGCCTATTTGAACTGGAAGGACTATGGCTGCTAGTCCCTGCCAGACATCATTGGGGGATGGCGCAAATACAAAAAATAAACTAGATGTGATAATTTTGGGGTGGGAAACGGGAATTTCTCCACCATTCTATTCAACACAGGAGCTACCTTGCCTCCCTAGGATACCAGTTGTCTAAAAGCCATTTAATTCTAACTCATTTAATGCATTGTTAGGAAATAAAAAAGATGGGGCTTATTGTATAGTTTCTTGCCTAAGCTGTTGGCATCATACTATTTGGAACTGGAATAAATAAATAATTGGCTAATGTATTTTGCAAAAGCTTTGTGTATAGGGAACAATGTTAAATATTCATTGATTGATTGTAAATTGTGAAATGGTTCTAAGTCATTACATAGAAATTTAAAAACCTACAGCTTCCAAAATGATGCCTCAGCATCTTGAACTTATTTGCTCCTTTTTACAAATTCTGTATCACTAAATCTAATAGCATATTTCAAACATAAATGCCTTAAATATTATTTGCTTTGAGTTTCGTATGCAGCCATTTGTACGTGATCTCCTATGTCAAGTTCAAGATAGATGCCATCTAGATGTTTAAGGATGAGGTTCAGTCTAAAAAAAAGTCATTGTGTTTGCAAAAATGTGAGGAATTTTTGAGACTGGTGCAAGGGTTTCAATTAGGAAAATGAGGGTATATTCTTAGATATAAATCTTCTTCTTTGGCAGCTTAAGGAGGGGGATAAGGAATTACACCCCTCGTTGAAGGATCTGATGGTTTGATGTAGAGAAGAATTCCACTGAAGTGCTTCCTTCCATAGGCTAAATACGTTGCACCTTACTATCCACAATAAATCAAAAGTTCAGCGCTGCTGCTTAGGGTTTCAGTGTATGCACATTATGTGGGCTTTCAATGCTCTCCTTTAAAAAAAAAATGCCATTAAGCCTTTGAATGTAATATTCAAAGTTCCCTACCCAAAGGGCTTTTGGAGTGATTTCCCAAAAAATATTAGAAATTGTGTAAAGATCCACACAATTTTCCAAGCATTTTCCATTGTCAATTTCTGTTCCTGAATCTTTCCTGTAGAATTTCTGTGGATTCTCAGTTCTCGGGGGGGGGGGGGGGGGAGTATTTTGTGTGTGTGTGCGCGTGCGCACGCACTTGTAAGCCTGGAAGTCATGGTGACTTCTGGCAACCCCTGGTGGGGCCTGGACGTTTCAGAGAGGTGGCTAGATATAAGCTGCCTCTGTGTCCTAGCCCTGGTATGCCTTTGAGGTCACCCTTCCAAGTACTTGCCAGAGTCGGCCCTCTTTAGCTTCTGAGATCTGACGAGATGGAGTTTGCCTGGGCTATCCAGGTCAGGGCATGGATTCTCAGTTCTAATTATGATTTCTATTTGTGTACCTTCATAGAAATCATTCCAAGTGCATAAGGGGGGAAATATTACATTGACATTAAGTTGCTGAGAGTCCAATAATGTCATGTATTTCTGGCCAGTAACTTTAAGTTTTGGTGGGTGAGAAGGAGGATAAATCATTAGCATGTAAGTAGAATGCTGTATGTCAGAATAACATGATTTTAAGAAGGATGGTTTCATAAGGCTGGAAAGGTAGGGTGGGGAATCCAGTGCATTATAGTTACCCATCAAAGTCCACAACTCTGCACATAATGATAATATAGTATCTTGGTTTTTATAACATAGTCCAGACCCATAAGGCTTTTGAAATATTTCCCAGCTTCCTGGATTTTTCTAAATGATTGCTTTTCCTGCCCCACCCCCCTAGCCATTATATGTAATATCTGAAACTTTTTAGAGGTCAACAAGAGAATTTTTTCCCCATGTTCTTGAAAGGAATGATTCACATTTTCATTTTCTTAATCAATTACTGTGGCCTGATTCACATTACTGAAATAAAGACATTACTACTTCCCCATGGTTAGATCCCATACCTTTCCAGTAACATATAAAACATAAATTACTTGGGATCTTATTAGTCCTGCATAATCTGCTTGTTCCACATGGTTCTATCCTTCAAATGTTATTAGAGTGGTAGAAGAAGAGGGACAGAGGAGGAAGCAGCAAGCATACTGGACCAGTGTGGTTAGTATTAGAGGTGAGAGAGTTTTCCTGTTCCGAACAATTCCCTTAAAGATTTCCTTAAAAACAGCTCTGAAGCTGAAGGAAGAGAGCTGTTAATGAAAGGTAAGATAGTTCCTAGTCACTGGAGAAAATGGAGGGAAAAGTTGCAAAGATAGAAATTACTTTTTCAGATGGTTCCTGCAATCCAAACTAACAAGGCAGTTTGCTTCCACTGTTGCCTTCTTTAATGAGGGCCCTAACAAATACATAGAATGCCTCAGCCTTGTATAAGATTATTGACTCTGCTTCTCTACATAGCATCCTTAGAACTATTTTATTGAAGCACAGGAAATGCTGATACCCAGTGACTGAAGAGCTTGGGTGGGGAAGTCTTCCTTTCATCAAGATATGGGAGAAACTTTACATAGAGGTCTCCTCTTCATACTGGTGTAAGTTATAAAAAAAATCCTCTCAGCAGTGCAGTGAGGGCAATAGACCCTGAGTATCTTCATTCCATGCTGCACCCAAATTGAATGTGTGGTGAATATAGAGAGTATGTTCCGTTAAAAAAAAAATCTGTAATATTATCGGTTTGTAACCTAAGGTAGCAAATGGCAATGCTGCTGTACTGAATGACATTTCATACGAATAGTATTATGTTCTGTTATTCACCGTAACCACAGCCTCCTCTCTCGGCATAAAGCTATGGAGATACTTGTATATGCTGTTGCCTTGCAATATTCTTAAAAACAAAAATTGAACGGATGCACTAAAAATTCCCTAATCCTCTTCTCCCCTCCCCCTCAAAAACTGCACTTCTGCAGTGCTACATACAAAATCTTCCCTTGCTGGGATTCTTTATATGAGGCACAAAAAAAGGTGCTCTTTTTAACAGGGGTTTGGTACTCAAAAATAATGTTAATATAAAATATGTATACATATATCCACACACTTTAGAATGACAGCTTAGTAAACAGTATGGTTAAGTAAGTGTTACCTTGTTTGTTTCCACTTGTAATTTGTCTGTATTATGAAAGTTGTAATGGTTTGTCAGGTGTAACTGTTTCCATGTAATATGATACTGAATAAAATGTAACAGGATTGCTATTCTCCTTGGTTTTTCTGTACAGTTAGTCCTCTATTTCATAATTTTAAATGTTTGAGGAAGAGAGACATTGGCTTAGATCAGGTGCAGCATTTCTGTGGGTTCAATGACTTCTGGCTGAAGAGTTCAACTTTCCCCGGTGGTCCTGGGAGTGGGGCAGTCCTTGGGAATAGGCTCCTTCTCTGGAACGGGTCAGTTTCCTCAGATCAATCCAGGAAGGAGGGGGGCCTGTCCCCTGGAGACATCCCAGTTGTCTCCAAGCTGTGCATCCCCTAACCACACTAAGGAAAAGAAAAACACTTCTTCCCACCGAGAAAGGAAGCTTCACAGTAAGTGAATACAAATCTTCCATTCTTGACTTCTCCCTCCTACAACAGCCTGAAATACAGCCCCTATCAAAATCCTGTTCCATGAATACAAGTTGTGTGTGTGTGTGTGGGGGGGGGGGGGTTAGAATGAAGACTCTGCCTCAGGGTAAGAGAGGCAAGTCATGCCCCATGAGCAGATGTGATGCACTGGATGAAATTCATATTCCCATTGGCTTTGTTGAGAAGTTAAGTTTAAATTGGTAGGATCCAGGGTCATGCTACCATTTTCATGTTGCCACTGGGTTTGAAACAGTAGTGGCAATGGCATATTGAATAAAGGAATTACCTCTTTGTTCATTGTTTGAGGTTATGTTATTTTTCTATATATGATAACATTCAGAGGCGACACTCAAGGTAACCTGCTTTATTGCCCACATCATTATAGCCCACCAGAGTGTCAGTGCTAACTGCAAGGAGGGGGGGAGCTGCACTGGCCTTCAGAAGGAGGCCACTTGGGCAAGAGGACATTAGCCTTCTTTCAAGTTCTCTCTTAGCAGATCACTTCTCTCCCCCACACCAGAGTCTGCCTGGCTGCTACCACCAAAGCTGTAGTTTTTACTGTAATAGCTGTTACTCCCCAGAGGAAAAAGTAAAACCAGAGGGGAAGGAGTTTGAGCAACCTTGTGCCACTAGGTTAATGCATGGCTTTTCAGAATAATGGCCGTCATTGTAAATCTGAGCCGTGTGAACCCTACAGTGGCAAAACAGCCTGCTGCTACCGGTGGGGGGTGGTGTTATGGGCATTAGCTTTGAGAGGCTTATACTGCACAAGGGCTAGGAGGATAAAGGATACAAATCGGAGAAACAACTGAGCAGACTTTTTTATTAAAAAAAATTCTAGGACCTAGTATTTACTGTTCATTTCCCTTGTGAGTAGTGTGATATATATTGTCTGCAGTGACTCATGCTGAGAGAGTCAAGCACAATAGCTGAGAGCAGGCTAACAGTTCCACAGTCATTCTTCCCAGAGGTGGTTGCTGAACAAGTAGGGCACGTAATTCCAAAGCTCTGCTCTGTATCCCTCTTTCCGAGTGACTGAGGGAAGAGAGTGAAGTCACTGGCTATTTGGGACATAGTGTTCATATTCTTGTTCATTTTTCAAAGGGAAATCTCGTATCCTCAGTTAGTAGAGGACAGTGGTTTACTCCTCTTCCATACCAAAACAGAAGGGGGAAAAACCCAGCCTAAAGCACCAACAAAGTTGGGTACCCAAATGTTGGGTGAGAAAAAATTATGAGAAATAAAACATATGTATTTATTACAAAGTGCACTAAAACTCTACTTTTAAAACATAGGCACATTTTATCCTTAAAGTAGCAAATATATCTTGAAATAAATGCATATATGTAAATGAGAAATGACGTGGCTTTATTTGATGGCAGTACTCAGGATTCTGTAGAATTAAGATGACGTTTACCCAAGTTCTACACTGTAAAATGATTCTCTGATGCATTACATCATTACATAAGATGTGCAGGGCAGCTTGCTTTACCAGTGACTTCTCATACTTTTATTATACTTTATATAAAAGATACTTTGAGTTTGCAAAGACAGCCATAGGCTAAAAAAAAAAAAGAGGTGAAATCTTCCTTCACATTGACTATCCTTGCTCTTTGGCACAGTGAAGTAACCTGCTTTCCTCCAGTGTTTCTATTGGCCAATAGATGTGCTTTTATCTGGCCACTCTTCTCAATGACCTGATTATGTTTTGGCTGGACTGCTGGAATGAACTATCTATGGGGCTACCTTTGAAGACTGCTTAGAAGCTTTAACTGGTTTTAAAATGCAGTGGCAATGCTGCTGACAGGTGGGAGTTGTAGGATCATATTTCACCAGTTTTACAAGACCTTCACTGGCAGCGGCCAGGTTTGGGGCAAAATCCAAAGTGCTTTTATTACCTGTTTAGTCTGACCAGGGTTCTTGAAAGGCCATCTTCCTCAATTTTTCTTCCTCAAGCTTTTGGCTGAGCAGCCTTCCCTTTCTTGCTGTTTATCCTTTCTAAGCCCCCTGTTGTGAAAAAGGTTTTATCTCCCTCTCTTGATCCAATATTAAACATGCATTATAAACTTTTAGGTTAAGTGCTGCTTTTCCATGATCTTAGTTTAATGGTTTCTCACCTTCAGGGTATCTCAGTGCTGTTGGTTTTATACTTTGTATATATTGTTTTATTGGAATTCAGTAAGCTGCCCTGTGAATATTCTGTAGAGAAAGGAAGGCATAAGTATTTAAATACTGAAGTGCTGGGTTCTCCAGGCTATTGTACAACCACAAGTGTAGTCCTCCAGGCTATTTATACACAGTATTTATTAGGCTTGTGGAAGTAAAAAAAAAAAAATCCTCTCTTGATAGTAGTTACCCCGTGAAGCAACAGCCATCAAGTTTCTGTTTGAACCACAGTGTGGCAGCTTTGGTGGATGATTCTACCATTTAGACCAGCTTTTATGACCAAACCAGTTGGTGGTTTGTTAGGAAGGCTGATGTGGAAGCTCTTCCGTTCAGAGTATTGGCTGCCTGGCACTTGGATTCTCTTACCAGTTGTTGACTTGTGTGGAACTGCTTTAGTCTGCTTTTGTAGAATGATTTTTCTTGGGCATTGTCCTCCCAAAGTACTGCTGCAGTTTAATATTGTCTGGGCTTTGTATGAAAGTGCTGTTGATACCTGGAGGATTTATACAAAACAGGCTGGATATATACCTTTTACAAAAATGCTGTTTCGATGCCTTCCAACAATATCACCTTATGAAATCAGGAAAGCTCTTTTAGTGGTCCTATTCTCACATCAAGGAGCAACACACAAAAGTGTTCTCCTGTGAGTATATATTGCTGAAGATTTTTCTCTGCCTGCTGTGAGGTAATATTTATTAACAACAGTTAGTCCTCCACTGCTTTTAAAAGCCAAGGGGATGTTCATCCCTTTGCCTTAAAGTCAAGGGAGGGGGAAGAACTCTACAGAATTCTTTAATGAAACATCCTTCAAAGGCAAAAATAGAGAAAGTGATGTAAGATAGCTTTGCATTTTCTTCCCAAAACTTACAACAGCATTTGACATGTAAACTGAAAACAAAACAAAACATAGAACTCCTGTACTATTGTTATTAAGGAACTGAACTATGAATCAGGAGATCCCTGGTTCAAATCTCATGGCAGCCATAAGACCTCCCTAAGTGATTTTAGGAAATCTACTCCCTGCCTCAGCCACACTCTCGAGTTTAGAATGTAAGGTCAATAATACTGACCGACCTCATGAGGTTCTAATAATGTCAACAAGATAATGGTTTGAAGTGCTTTCTATGTTTGCAGATGCTGTATACATTCAAAATACTGGTGTTATTAGTTGTTTATACTGTGATAGGAAACAATGCCATTATTATAGAGTGGTTCCTATCTAAAGTTTATTTTCCAGTTTTGGTATTGAGGTCCTATATTGGCCAAATCCATATGAAAACACAAAGACTGTATTCTCAAAAAGGGTTTTGTTCCTCATGCTTTGTTCAAGTTAATATATATTCTTAGCACATCTTCCTTTTTTCTGCTCTACTGTTGGTGTGATGGAACAGGCCATCTTTGAACTGCAGGCCCTATGTCACCATGCACTCCAAGGTCTCTGCCTGTCATGTGCCACCCACCTGACTTTCCCAAAACCTGGAGGGACTTCTCTCTTTCTCTTTCAGTTCAACTGCTGCCACTACCTGGCTTCCCTGAGCCTGCTTCGGTGGGGAGGGTGGGGTATAAATTGAATGAATAAATAAATAAATTTGTAGGAACGGCCCACTGGGAGGACCAGGGCTCCCAGCTTCCCTTCCCTGTTCGGAGGCCTCACCTCTGTGTCTCCTGCTATCTAGCATCTGGTTACCAGGAGGACAGAGTACTGCTTTGTGCACCACTGGGAAGTGTAGTTGCTTGGCAACAGGCTGCCCCTCCCCTTCTTCCTGGAACTCATTTTAAAATAGCGTGCCTGGAAGGATGGAGGTCTACTGTGGTACAGAGAACCACTACCAGCATTAAAAGTTACAGAGTATCTCTTCAAAAGAAAAGGTCCACACACATACTCTGAGCACAGCCACAGATTGCACAAGGGATCAAACAACAACAACAACAAAGAAATGCAGTTCCTCTGTCTCTCCGTCTGTACATGCCCTAGTGGATGTCAACATAAGGCAAGCTTTTTAGTTTAAAAGGTTACAGTTGTTTTACAAAGTTTCCGTTATCTTGAAGCCTCTGCTCACGGCAATGGATGACTCCAGCCAATCTCAAGTAAGAGTACTTTCTGCCTTGATTAGGGTTGCCAAGTCCCCCTGGGGGGTGGGGAAACCCCCGCTAGAGTGGCTCCCTACCCGCCGGCCTGGATTGGGCTGCCAGGGAGAACCCCACCCTCAAATTGCCCAGCTGCAGAGATGTGCCCGGCGCAATGACATCACCCAGAGGTGAAGTCATTGCGTTGGCCACGTTTCGGGGGGGACACTCTATAATTCGAGGGAAAACTCTTTGGTTTTCCCTCGAATTACAGAGGTCCTGCCCCAACGTGCCCAATGCAATGATGTCACTTCCGGGTGACACCATTGCAGCGCATGCGCTTTGCGCATGCACCAGAAGACTTCCAGGACAGCAAGGACTCCCCCCCCCCCACCGAAAGAAAAATAAGCCTTGGCAACCCTAACCTTGATGGAATCAGGCCCCCTTCCTCACTCCCAGGACTTTCATCCTCTGTCTTTCTTCTCCCCGTGGCCATGTTAGACCGGATCAAAGACACGTTTCCTGAAGTTTCCAGGAAAAGACTGCTCTAGAGTTTTCAACCTCCCAATCCCTGTTCCCTGCTAGATGTCACCTATCTAGCTCTGTGTGTGTGTGATTTGACAATCTCATTGTGTCTAACCAGGCCTACCATTTGTGTTTGTAAAAGTGTGATGAGTGAGACTGCTGAGCAATTGACTCCCCCCCGCCGCCTGTACTCTGCAAGCAAAAAAAAAAACTTTTAAAGACTCACATTGAAGGTTTTGCTCAGTTCAAATCTCCAAAGAAAAATGCATTTCTCCACAGCTGGGGGGATTTGATACAGTAATACTATATGAAACAGCCCAGAAAACAAATTGTAATGGACATGAAATTTCTGTAATACGCAAAATACGCATCTCAGCTACACACATTAGTTCCAGAATTCTACCCAAAAGAAGGCGTTCTTAGATACACATCTCCATTAATATTTTGAACTCTAATTCTGATACAAAAAGCCAATCAGGCTTAAAGGGGAATATTAGTCTTTTCTTATTCAAAGATAGCAATGTTCAAAATTAAGTTTCTCCACAATCAGGTCTGCTGTCTTTCCAGAATGAATCATCTCGCACACAAAAAGAGAGTTATGCACACACTCCTTCCAAATCCAGACTCCTGTCTTGCATCAATAGTGAGTGAACAAGTTGTGCATTTTAACAGCACCGAGAGAGCTGACTGTTGATGCCCAGTTGGACATTTGGGAGCTGTCTGCTGTCTCACATTTCCTGCTGAGAACCCTTGGGGAAACATAAGGGCAGGGACAGGAGACAGATATTTGATGTCTGAGAGAGAAAGAGAGGAATAGGAATGATAGTAGCTGGAAGAGAAAAAAGAGTTGGGGGAAAGGAGTAAGGGAGAAAACTGTCTTCAGACTTTGTAAGCAATTAAATAAGAACAAAACAATCAAAAGATACTTTAGCATAATAGGGGGAAGGTACTATGTTGGTATGATTTAGCTGTATTTAAACTACTGATACCCAAGGCTATTTTTGCGCAGGAACGCACAGGAACGGAGTTCCGGCTGGCTCCTGAGTTGGCCACACCCAGCAGGAACTCATTAGCATAATAGGCCACACCCAACATCAGAAACTCAGTAGGATTGGCTACATTAGGGTATGTGGCCTAACATGCAAATTAATTCCTGCTGCAAAAAAAGCCCTGGGTTTTGACAACAAACAAGGTAAACAGAATAAGAAGCAAAAGGTGGGTGTGGCTGGATGACACTCTTCTGGTAACATGGGGGTGTGGCCTAATATGCTAATGAGTTTTTCCTACCTTTATGGAGGAAGGATTTGCTGCCAGTTAACCAATTGCACAGCATAGAAGTCAAGGCCTTCCCCTGATGCTACATCCTCGCACTGGGTTTCCACGGTTTCCTGCCTCTGAATGTGAAGGTTCACTTAACTTACCATGGCTAGTAGCAATTGGTGGACCTCTCCTCCATGAATCTGCCTAACCCCCTTTTAGAGCCATCTCATCCTGGTTCTCCCACATATGACTCACACATCAAAAACACAACTTCCTAGTGCCTCAAAGCATAACGTTTTTCAGTCGAGTTAGTTCATACACTTCCAATGCTCCCTCTAAGCTGTGGAGTCTTGTGAGCAAAACTTCTACTTTGTGAGCCACTGGCATTAAAGTTGTGAGCAAGTGATTTGGCTTAGTTTGCTCTGGAGCCATCCTTCCTGAGCTAAGACAAAAATATGTGAGGCTAAGAAACTGTGAGCTAGCTCACACTAACTCAGCTTAGAGGGAACACTGCACTTGACTGTGAAGATATCCAGTAATGTTTAGGACTCATATGAACAAGCCCTACAGAATTAAACTGCAAGCTGTATTTCTCCAAACGTATACACGTTGAAGGGCTTGTAGTGTTCTGAAAGGTGCGAACAGTAAATCTTGTGGTCCATCATTTGAGGGAGACATAAACTCAGGGTCAGTTTCAGTGAGCCTAACTCACTGCCTCATAATGAATTGTCACCAGGAAATGTTACTTTTGGCGCACTGTGTGGGATGCTCCATTGTTCCCTCTTGCCCAACAGTTCCTCTCCTACCACACTGGCTTTTTTCAGGGTGGAAACTTGCCAGCTGTAGCTGTACAGTTAACATGATTGGGTTTTAACAGTCTTCTGCCATAAGAATGCATTTGAGGGCAAAACAGAGCAGTGTCTTCTTTCTTTGCTTGCTAATAGAGGATATGTCTCAAAGTGTAGGAGAAGCAGGTGGTTTGGCCCTTGCTCTCTTTAGACAACTGCAGCTGTGGGGGGGGGGGGGGGTGCAGCCACACAGGAGGTGCTTCCTGCAGTGCTCGCTCTCTCTCTCTCTCTCTCTCTCTCCAATCTCACCTGCAGGGGAAGGGAATTTTGCATACTTTAAGGCAGCGTTACTATGACTAAGCTATGATGTTTGGCTTGTTCAAAAAAATTAGTAGCCAGGCAGCCACAGGGTAACATTCCCTGGCAAGATGCATTTTTCTTGGAAGTATGTGGTTCTGTTTTGTCACTATATAAAGCTGAGTATGGAAAAAGCAAATGAAAATTCAATAATTAAGACATTTAGAGCTTTTTTTTTAAAAAAGAAAGTAATTTGCTTTTCCGTTTGCAGACGAAATAAGCTGCACATTGCTATGTATTTCTCTCTCTCAGCATAACAAATTAAAAAATTTTCATTACATCTAAAAATTGCTAGGCCTAGAACCTCAGATCTTTGGCTCTATGCTCAGTTTCCCTATGTAGTGAGTCCCAATGGCAATACCAATGGAGTAGTGCCCCGGGGCCAGAGAAATTCCACCCATACAGACAACCTGTTGTTTTCCATCTTTAAAAGGCTTCAAAAACTTCTAGATCAAGAAGAGGAGAAGAAGAGTTTGGATTTATATCCCGCCCTTCACTACTTGAAGGAGTCTCAAATCAGCTTGCAATCTCCTTTCCCTTCCCCTCCTCACAACAGACACCCTGTGAGGTAGGTGGGGCTGAGAGAGCTCTCTTGAGAACTGCATGAGAGAACAGCTCTGAGAGAACTTGTGACTGACCCAAGGTCACACCAGCAGCTGCATGTGGAGGAGTGGGGAATCAAACCCAGTTCTCCCAGATTAGAATCCATACTCCTAACCGCTACACCAAACTGGCTCTCAAGCTTTACCTTTTCCCTTGACTATAGTTCCTGGTCATATGAGGGCTTGTTCCAACGCCATGTGGGTTCCCCTCAAGCTCTGTGCATTTTTAGTAACTGAACATTAGTTAGGACATGTAAGTCATTGCCATAAGAGAGCTACTTGGCACTTCTGAATACAACTCATCTCCAGGTATGGCTAGAATCTATGGGTTTACCTTATCAGCTGTTGTG
Organism: Lepidodactylus listeri; assembly: GCA_029233225.1. Classification (NCBI taxonomy): domain Eukaryota; kingdom Metazoa; phylum Chordata; class Lepidosauria; order Squamata; family Gekkonidae; genus Lepidodactylus; species Lepidodactylus listeri. The sequence goes on from JARCFY010000012.1 coordinate 34,002,156, forward strand.
TTACCCTTTTACCCCCCCTCCTTACAGGCAATTCTTCAGTGATGAATCATCAGCTACCACCTGGTCGCTGGTGATACTGCATGTTTAACAACTGACTGAGACACTACACGCCATTGAATTGTATTGAGCACTTTATTAATTTGCATTGTAATGTTTTAGTGATGTAGTTTATAATGTTTTAATGTTTTAATGATTTATGGATATAATGAATCTTGGTTCGCCAAGTCGTGTTAGCCGCTCTGAGCCTGCTGTGTGGGGAGAGCAGCCTAGAAATTCAATCAATCAATCAAATAAATAAATAAATAAATAAAAATTCAATGGTCTACTCTGTTTTGTGGATTGTTTTTATGCTGCTTATATCTAATGGCTTGTGCTGTTTGACAGCTTGTGTCTGTACTGTGATTTTTAATTGTAAGCCACCTCGGGCAGGACCCTGAAGAGGTGGCTATTGCTGGGGAGTACCAGTGTCAGTTTAGGAGTCCACAGTAAGGAAGAACTGGCCTGTACCCCAAAACTTGTGTGAGACAGGCACAGGCCCATAGCCAGGATTTCCTAAATCGGGGGGCCTTTAAATAATTCAGGGGGGGACTGAAATTAAAATTAAAAGGGTTTGACTCAGGGCCTTCCAAAGTGGACTTCCAGCCCCGACTGAGTCCTGATGCGCTGCAGGGGAGGATGGGTTTTGAAGTTCCCTTGTGCCCATCCCATGCCCCTGCTGCTCAGACCCAAGCCCAAAGCATGAGTCATCGTCCTGGAGCCCCAGAACAAAGAAGCACACCGACCCGGTCTGTGCACAGACACCCCGCCACCAGGGGCCCTGCTCCCTGCTCTGGAAAGAGGGTCCACAGCCCCCCCCCCCGCGCCCACTCACTGCCCTATCCCAACTGTTGGTGCCCAGGTGGGCAGTCAGGCAGGGGCACTTGCTCGCTCTGCCCAGCATGGGAGGGACTGGCTGGGACTGGAGATGGCGAGGTGGCCACTGGGAGCAGCCTGGCCAGGGGCAGAGTGGAGCACCATGGGGTGAGGTGAGGCAAGGGAAGAGGGCCGCACTGGGCTGCTGGGCACTCTGTTCATTGGCCAGCCAGTGAGCGCATCTCATCCGAGCCCCACCTGGTTGCCTGCCTGCCTGTCCAGGGTAGTAAGTTGGGGGCCCCTGATGGAAAGTCAGGTGGCCAGGCCCCAAAATGATCCAATGTAGCTACACGCCTGGACAGGCATTATCTTCCAAGATCTACAACAGTTAGAAGTAGCCTGCACCCATGCTGAGTGAGTAATGTACCCTTTTGGCTGCATTTCATTTTTACCTGTGTAAGATAACATTCTTTGTCCTGGGAAAGGAGGCCTTCTGGCCTTTGTAATAGCTGTCCCTCTTTGCTTTTGTAGTCCTGGGCAGGGCATCTCAGAGGTCAAAGCCCCAGCAGCAGAGATGGGGGGTAGCTGCACCAGGACCAGAGCATCTCCCTTCCCATCCTCCACCCCTGGGGCTCAGTGTGACTCCTACCTTGCCACTGGTGATGAAAGAGGATATTAATTCACAGTGTGCACTACCAGTGGTGTAGTCGGGTAATGGGACACAAGTTTAAAGTTGTATGATGAACATCTTTTTTTTTTTTTTAGTCCTGTGTACCTCTGTGACTGGGGCTTTGGTGGCTCAGTGGTTAAGGCACTTAACTGCAGACCGGAAGATTGGTAGTTTGGCAGTTCGAGACCTGAGTGCCACATGGTGCAGTGAGCTCCCGCCTCTGGCCCCAGCTCCTGCCAACCTGGCAGTTCAAAAGCAAGAAAATGCAAGTAGATAAATAGGTACTGCTTTGATGGAAAGGTAACCGCATTCCGTGCACCTCGGCGTTTAATCATGCCGGCCACATGACCATGGAAAATGTCTTCAGACAGCGCTGGCTCTTCAGCTTGGAAATGGAGATGAACACCGCCTTCTAGAGTCAGATCGACTGGCTTTTGAGCAAGGGAAACCTTTACCTTTACCTTTTTACCTCTGTGACTGTATGTATGGCCTCATTGGGGATAACATCAAAAGTCCATGAATGAGGTGCCCAGGCCAAATGGTCCTCCTGCCTCCTCCCCCCATGATAGGCCCTGGTTCTGGGTATAAATGCCACTGCTGACTTAATATAAATACTTCACACATCTCATGACCTGGGAGCTCGGACTAACAAAAGCTTCTGACATAATAAATATGTTAGTCTTTCAGATGCTCTTGTTATTTTTGACATTAGCAGCTTGGGATGCCAGTCTCCAAGTGGGGCTTGGGGATCCTCTGGAATTACAGCTCATCTCCAGACTACAGACATTGTACCCTACTGAGGTCCCTGTCTTCCCCAGGCTCCACCCCCAAACTCTCAAGGAGTTTCCCAGCCTGGAGCTGGCAACCCTACCCCCTTATCCCCGCTCGTGGCCATGGAGGACCTGGCAACCCTGTGGAATCTGTGGTGAGCTCATGCTTTCACAAAGCCTCTCCTGAGCAGAAGTTACCCTCCCTAAGCAATCAGGAGTAGAACTGATAATTAGTTACTTTACTGCAGAACAGCTAATTAAGAAAGCGTTGCTCTCATTCACCTTATATATCTCTGTCTCATCTCTTTATCCCAAGGGTGCAGGGGCAATGTGAAGCTTAGCTATACCTGGGAGATTTTACAGGGGATGGGGGTAAGCTAAACATCGGGCTGTCTACAGATGCTACTGCAGGAGCTGATGCTAAATATTCCACTGGGGGAACGTGAAAGACTTACATCTCCATTCCTGAGCAAGAGGAATAACCTGTGTGTGTGTGTTTCTGAATAGCTGTAAAAACAGTGGAGCTAGAGGCACAGACAAACAGAGCTCTGAATTGCTCCCACCTTCAATGTTATTAAATAAAACATTAAAACTTGCTTAAAAGGGCAAAATAGGGGTTCATTGTAAGTGGGGCTTACGTGTATCAGGATATGTGGCAGATGGATCTGTCTTGTGCCACTCACTTTGTGTCTCTGCTTCTCATTCTCAGGCAGCGGCTCAGACAGATCTGCGGAGCACATGAATGCTAAGGAAGTGGTTTCCCTAGTAACAATAACCGTGTAGCAGATTTCAGAACTTATTGCCCTTCCTTATGGGAGTTTGTTTGTTTGTTTCTACTGGGTCAGATAAAGCAGAAGCAACAAGACCAAACAAAACCTCCACCATCTGAAGGGCATTTCATATCAGCCTGCTTGTGGGGCGAGGGGGAGAGGCCGGGCACTGCCAAATGTCCACTGTGTTCACTGACAGTGCTGTGTGGAGTTTACTTTTTAAACCCTAGAGAAGACCCAGGTTGGGTCAAGCCATATTCCACTTAACTGCACCTTCCCTTTCTCTCCCAGCTGCCTCTGCTTGCTCCACTATTGCTGTTGTTCCCTGAAGCAGTGGTGTTTGTGGTTATAGCAGGACAGCATTCTTGGGGGGGGGGGGGGGGGAGCTGGTCATAACATACAGCTGGGTAAGACATGTGACTTTTTTTCAGGCGAAGTTTCATTGAGGTCTGGAAGGTGTGGCGGGGAGCCCAGTGGCTCTTGGCAGCCCTGATGTGGAAGTGCTGTTGCCACAGGTAGCAGGGCCGTCAGAGAAGAAAGCAGCAGCAGAGAAACCCTTTGGGGTGACTCAGTGGCTCAGTGATACAGCATCTGTTTTGTGCGCAGAAGGTCCCGGATTCAGTCCTCACCATCTCCAGTTAAAAAGAAATCACCGAGTAGAGGTGATGGGAAAGATCTCTAGCTGGGGGCAGTAGACAATAATGACCTGACTAGACCAGTGGGCTGACTCAGCTTTGGGGTTGGTGCCCTTTCCTTGGCACCCAGGAGAACTGCCGCCAGTCTAAGTAGACAGTATTGACTTTGATGGACCAAGGATCTGATTCAGTATAATGCAGCTTCATGTGGTCATGCACTCAGATATCCTGCCTGTTCAGTGAACTTGTCTGAACTGGCTCCTTCGATGATCCTTTGTTAATACATTATTAGATGGCTCACAAATTGGTTTCTTAGCATAGGCAAGCCGTAGTTCTGGGCCCATGAGTTCTGTCTTTCTTTCTCTCTCTCTCTCTCTCTAAGGTAAGGGATTCTTATATGAATTTTGAATCAATCAATTTTTCTAGTTTTCCCAGCCAACCACAGGACTATGAACAGATTCTATTCCAGTGAAAAGACTCCTTCATCTGCTTGTATCATACTTCAGGATGGAGAGTGTATTCTCTACTCCTTTGCCCTCCTTGCTTTTAATGCCAGGTTCCTTTCTCCAGCCAGCCATAGTAAACACCAATTCCATTTCCATCCCATTATTTTTCTAATCAAGGGTTTGTCATGCAAAAGAAGATCTGAGGTGACTGTGTTTTCCATTATGCAAAGTATTCAGCGATGATAATGGCTTTAGGACCCTTTCAGAAAGGAGAGAGACCATGCAATGAAATCGCAGCCCAGCCCTTCATATCCCCCCCCTCCCCCCGCCACACTTAAAATTCAGGCCACTGAGATCACCCTAATTTGCCACACACATTTTCTCCAGTATCCCCAATCTGTTCTTATTGTCAATAAAAAGAATTGGCAGCTTCCACTGAATAGGCCTTTCTAAAGTGCTTATCAAAAAAAGAAAGGGGGAAGAAAGGGGTTGTAAAACGTCCTCTTATTTAGTACCACTCTCGGCTTCCCTTTGCTTGCACAACTAAACTCGCATTTAGTAAAATCTACAGTCAATGAAATTTACCTTTTGAGTCAAAGTTGTTTCTGTTCAGAACAAAGTAAGAAATATGCCAGTAGAGGAAACCTGACATTTCTTAGAAATTCTTTCGTCTGTCTTATGCCAAATCCCAAAGGGACAGGGCTCTAAAGGAAGGGAGTTTATTTTCCATGTCCTTTGAACACAGGGCTTTCATTTTTTTTCTAGGGCAAGATGTTTTCCCAGACAATCTCAATAATTGTATTTTTCCTATTAATAGATTAGCTGGAAATCTTGATGATTTTGTACACAGAGGATACTGATGGATTTGCTTACTTTTCATGATTTTATGGGGGTTTTTTAAGTATTCAACCAAAGGTATTTGAATGAGAGGAAAAAACCTACCACCATAAAGCTCAGTTCTCTATATTTCTCTCCCATTTTGTTTCTTTCTTTGTGTCCACCCTAATTTCCCACATGCTGTAAAATATCTCACCCTGGTTGTGTGCACAGATATCTTTCATTCTGGGGAAAGTGTAATGTCAACCATGGTGTATCCATAGCGACTAGGGTTGCCAAGTCTTACTTACCGGTGGGGAGGAGTCCTCCATCATCCGGGAGCTTCCCCGGCGTGCGTGCTTTGCACGCACGCCCGGTGACGTCACCCGGAAGCGACGTCAGCACGTTGGGAGCATTGCCAGGGCAACGCTCTGGCAATCGCCCCAAAACTCTATCATAGAGTTTTGGGGCGATTGCCAGAGCGTCGCCCTGGCAACGCCCCCAACGTGATGACGTCACTTCCGGGTGACATCATTACGTTGGGGAAGTCGTCCTGGCTGGACGACTTTGGGGGTGGGGTTCCCCCCGCCGGCCGAATGCTGGCCGGCGGATCGGGAACCCCTGTAGCAGGGGATCCCCCACCCCCCGGGCTGACTTGGCAGCCCTAATAGTGACATCAGCTATTCCATTTTTTTAAAATCCCACTCTAACTCTAAGAAGCTCAGGACAGCATATGTGTTTCTTCCCATCTAATTTTTATCCTCATAATATTCTGGACTTGCCAGTAGGAGATGGAAGGTGAGAAACAAAAACCATCATGGAGGGAGCTACTGGGTCACCGTCTGTTTGTGGACATGAGAAAAACATGTTTCAGCTGACCCAAAATGTACTGACTTCATTGAGCCTGAGCTAAGTAAGTTGAATTTAAATGACTGTGGGCCACAGGATCACACTATCCTTTATTCAGCTTGATTTCTGTGTTTTGAATAAAAGTTGTTTTTTAAAAAAAATGTCTCAGCATTTTGCATAGTAGCCATTTTTTTGTCAGATAAAGGAAAAAAAATTTTAATTGAAAAGTCTACTGTGAACTCCCCCCCCCCCCCCCCGTTTCACATAGTTATAAGTTCAGCAGGTTTTGTGCACGAGTGCTCAGAAAGCCAACTGAAAAGGCGGGGAGGAGTTTCTATGTGTGAGAATTTAAGTGAAGTCCCAGTATTGTAAAGGACACATTGTGAAGTACTATTTTTATTATACCACGTTGAACTACATGCCTTACCTTGCTTTCAAAAATAACCCTTTTCTAAGAAGGCAGGAGCCAGTCTGGTGCAGTAGTTAAGAGTGTCAGACTCAGGCTGAAGACAGACTGGCAATCTGGAGCAGAAGGAAAGCGGGGCCAAAAGTTGCAGGGGGGGGGGACTGCTTCGGGGCTGGCCGTTCACACTGGCCAGACTCCTGAGTTAGCATGCCGGACCGGAGCATTCAGACTGCTGCGGAGCGGCCCAATAGTTTTTCAATAGTTTTTCAAGCATAAAATTCCAGTTGAGATTGTCAAAGATCTTCTCAGCATCCAAAAAGATTAATGCCATCTGCTTCTCTGGATGAACTTCAAAATATTCAAGTATATTTAGAATAATTCTAACGTAGTTTCTGAGTTGCCTTATAGGTAGAAAGCCTGCTTGGTCCTAATGTATGATTTTTATCAACACTTTTTACAGTCTTGTAATCAAAATAGTAGCATAAATTTTGTAATCCACATTAAGTAATGATATTGGTCTATAATTCTTAATTTCTTTCTGATCTGTGTTTTGTTTATGTATCAAAGCTATCAATGCATCATTCCAGGTATCTGGAGGTTTGCCTTCAGTCAAAATAGCATGGACTACCATTTTAAAAGGTAAAATCAACTGATCTTCAAAAGTTTAGTAGAATTCTGCCGGAAATGCATCCGGTCCCGGCATTTTCCCTTTCTTCTGTTTTTTGAAGGCTTCTGTAATTTCGGCAATTTTTATTGGATCATTAAGTATTTTTATTTGATCTTCTGCAAAAGTGGTGATATTGTGATTTACCAAATAATCTTGGACTTCATTTATATTAGCTTTACCTTTTTGATATAGTTTTTCATAGAAGGATTCCACAATATTTTTCAGGTCATGTGGTAGGGTTTTCTCAGTTCCATAAGAGTCTTTCAGAGAGAAGATGGTTCTTTTTTCCTTTTCTTTCCTTAATTTATAAGCCAGCCATCTTGTTGGTTTGTTGGCATTTTCAAAATAATTTTGTTTTGCATTAAGTAATCTTTTGTGCTATTTCTTGAGTTAATAAGCAGTTAATTTGATGTTGCAAAAGTTTCAGTTTAATTTGCAGGTTTTGAGTCGCTGACTGTGATTTCATTTGTTGTTCACAATTTTGGATTTCTCTGATAATTTTCGCAGATTCCTGGTTTCCTGGTCTCTTATGATGAGAAGCACTTATGGCCCACCCTCTAGCAAATGCCTTAAAAGCATCCCAAACAGTCTTAATGGGCATATCTGGCTGTAGATTTTGTTTAAAATATCCAAAATTCCTTTTTCATTTGAGTCACAAAATCTTTATTCTTCAGCAGAGAAGTATTCAGGGTAACTTTTTAAAAGTGAGATTTCATGAGACTGGGGGAGGGGGCTGTGACTCCATGGAAGAGCCTCTGCTTTGCATGCAGAAGGTCCCAGGGTCTATTCCCAGCATCTCCCATTAAAAAAGGACCAGGCAGTAGGTGATCTCTACCTGAGACCATGGAAGGGCACTGCCAGTCAGACAATACTGACCTGATGGATTGGGGATCTAGTTCAAAATAAGACAGCTTCACGTGTTTTCATGTGTACTTCATGAGGTCTCAGCTGCTATTTTTGATTGCCCCATTTTCAGCTTTATTATCTATTTACTTCATTTATGCCCCACTTTTCTCCACAATGGGGATCCAAGAAGCCTCCACCAGTCTACTCCCCTCCATTTTATCCTCACACAGCACTGAGAGGTAAGCTAGGCTGAGAATGTGTAACTGGCCTAAGCTTACCCAGTGAGCATCTGCAGCAGACTGGATCTCCCAGGATCTAGTCTGAATCTAGTTTGTGGGATGGCAGCTGTTGAACAGAAGCAAGCAGCTAGTCCTGGGTAAGTCATGCAAGTCACATAATGTCAGTTAGGGACACCCGCCTCCAGGTGGGACCTGGGGATCCCTTGGAATTACAGTTTATCTCCAGTTCCCTTGTAGAAAATGGATGCTTTGGAGGGTGGACTCTATGGCATTGTACCCCACTGAGGTCCCTGTCCTCCCCAGGCTTCATCTCCAAATCTCCAGGAGTTTCCCAACCTGGATCCAGCAACCCTACCCCCCCCCCATTCCCCGCTGGTTGAACAGGGGAACCTGGCAACCCTAGTGTCAGTTCAGCTGGTGGTTGCTGCTAGGCCTGGCCCTGGTGGGCCATCAAAGGCCAAAACAGCCCTGGAAAAGACCTTGTTCCCCACCCTGCCTTGTGAATGGTATGAGTGAAAATGGGGGGGGGGGGAATTGTGTGTGGATACTGGGGTTTGGCTACTTAAAAGATTGTTTCCCCTGGTTATCTGTGATGGTTTGAAGTATTTGGTTTGAAGCATGTCCTGTTTGTGTGTTGTCCCAGGCAACTGATTGCCACTATGTGAAACAGGGAGCTTGGCTAGATGAGCTACTAAGATCTCTTTATGTTCTTAAGTAAATTCAGAGCTTGCTGTTGACTGGCATTTTGGTTCATTACTACCTGTTTCTGAGCCACCATCCAAAACAAAAGGCTTTAATAAGTGTGTGTTTGCTGCAGTGGGGTCTGAATCTTATTTGGATTTGTGGTATACTGTAGTAGGTTTAGGGGGCACAGCCATTAATGTAGTCAGGGGTCATTTCGAGCAGGAGCTCGGGGGAGTGCAGCTCCAGGAGTTGGTGCCAGCCCCCCCCCCAACGGGAGAATGCCTGCTTGTGTCATGGCTGCAGCAAAATGACCCCGTCCCCTGGAAAGGTCCTTGTTCCTCCGACCAGCCTTCTGAAGGCTTTAGCCGCCACTGAAGCTATCCTCCCAGAAAAGTGGTATTTCTGAGGCTTGGATTAGTAGTGGTCCCCTCTCTGCCAGCTCTCTCTCTCTCTCTTCTTTCTTGCCTCCTGACATACTTCCAGTGATGTCAGGTGGTGTAGAATATGCAAATAAGTTATGCTAATGAGTTATGCTAATAAGCTCCTGCACCTCTTTTTCTATGAAATGACCCCTGAATGTAGTAGATACACATCCCTCCCCCCCTTTCTCATCTGTTTTGCATTGGGGCTGGTACACTGATAACATTTCCTAGCCTTGTCATCCAGTAGCTTTTCTCACTTCTCTCATCGTTTCTCTGCACCTAACTACAGCATGATTGATCTAAATTTAATTTGTAAATAACCCATTTTAAAATTTATGCTGTTCTCAAACTGAAAACCTTCCCTGCAACCCTGCAGATTTTTGAGTGATGCCAAATGATTCAGGAACTGATAGAATTGAGCAGATTTAAACCAAAGGGTTAGGACATTAAATGGCCCATGCATTAAAAAGGGCTCCCAACTGTGAATTACTTCAATTTTTTTATGAATACTACCAGATAACGTATTTGCTGTAACAAAAATAAACAGCAGCCTAATGACACCTTAAAAATTAACACATTTTATCACATCTTAGGGTTCCGTGGACTGGAGCCCACTCCTATAAGTGCTATTCTGTGATTCCACACTAGGCAGAGATTTTACACTGGAATAAAATGTCGTTAGTTTTTAAGGTGCCTCTGGATGCATAGCTTTTTCTGTAAATGAGTAACATGGCTATCTCTCTGAGACTATTTGTTGTAATAGGACTATACCTTTGCAACTTTTATTCTACGCCATTTCTGATGAACTGCAAGCACGCCCATCACAAATCACTAAACAGCTCCTGGAAAAGTCCCTCTCTCCTTCCTGCTCTGGCTGTGCTTGATTGTAGTAAAAATGAAACTGTGCTCCTTGCCCAGTGCCCTGTCCACCCTGAAACAGGGAGCTACAGCAAGGAAAAGGTGGTTCAAATCCGCTTCAAGAGTGTAGGTGCAGTGGGTGTGCCACCCACCTAGACCTGCCAGCTCCGGGATGGAAAATTCCTGGAGACTTTGGGGGTGGAGCTTGGAGAGGGCAGGGTATGGTGATGGCAGGGACCTCAGCAGGGCATAATGCTATAGAGCCCACCCTCTAAAGCAGCCATTTTCTCCAGGGGAGCTGATCAGTGTTGTCTGGAGATCAGTTATTATTCTGGGAGATCTCCAAGCCTCACCTGGAGGTTGGCAGCCCTACATCAGTAACTCACTGAAGGCATCCCCGAAACTTGTGTCTTGCTGTCTTTTCTTGAAATCAACAATAACTTTACAAAACTTCTTCTTGGTTACTTAGAATATTTAAGTGATTGAGTTTAAGCAATTTTCCTCACTAGTTGCTCTGTGAATTGCTATTACCACCGTCCTTTTAAAAAATATATAGTGGAAATTTCCAAAATTGCAAAGAGGAGCTGCTTCATATGAATGACTGACCACATTAAACTGGGGACCTTTGGTCTACTGTGCCAGAGGCTGCATCTATCTTCGGACAGAACTATATGTTTTGTTCTGGGACCACTTCAAAAAAGTTTTCCAAACATGACTACTAGGCCTGCTTTTTTTGAGACAGAGAACTGGGGAGAGAGTATAACCTTTTCCTTTGCTACCATTTTCTCACAGGAAAACACCACCCTGAGCCATTGGGGTAGGTACCTAGAGGAACTCTATAGCATTATATTATAGCATTATAGCATTTTTCAGTGGGAAAATATGTATGTGACAAGAAAAATAGAGCCCATTGGAGTTCTAAGAGGCTTCTAAATCTACCCCCAATGGCCTTGTCTACATCACTGGCAGAGCTACCTACCACCAATACCACCCCCCTCAAGAATTATAGTTTTATGAGAGAACTAAGCTCACTCTTTTTCAAAGAACTGTCAGCAGCTGTATACCCTTAACCCCACTGCAGGTCCCTGGGGAAGCCATGTAATTTAAATCAGTTTCAAGCTGTTTTCGTGCATGCTCTTCAGTTTTCTGTTTTATTAATTGTAGGGATTTTGTTGGGGGTGGGGTTTTTTTTGGTTCCTTAAAAGAGTAATGTTAATAAAGTCAGTATGTCCTTCCTTAGGAGAAATCCTTTGTTAAGTATTAGCCCTTCAATAGAGTTGTAGAGTTCTAAAGAGCAAAACAAATCAAACAGAAGACTGCGTGAATCTGAGAAATTATATAATGCATATAATTATGGAAATATGTAGGGAAGATAAAAGACAAAAGATACAGGCATGTTCTCAGAAAAACCAGTGAATTGTAAGCTGCAGTTGCCCTTCAAACCAAGTTGAATTGTTCACTTGTCCAAAAAAAAAGTTCTTCCAGAGTCTGATTGATTCCGTTCCCAGGTCTGTTCCCATCCAATCACAAAACAGATCAGGAAACATAAGCAACATAAGGCTTTAATTTATAAGGGATCATCTGCATTTTTCACACATGCATGCACTGACCACAATCCAGCACTGGAATCAACAGGCTTAAAGGTTACTTCTCTGTTTCTCTGTGGCCACAGTATGTAGGTTAAAATTTCCTACTCATAATATGAAAAAGGAAAAGAGCTTTGAGTGAAGAGCCTTTTTATAACTAGTTTTAATTTGTACATATACATAACATTCTCCTGTGCATTTTGTTCATGGTACATTAAACTAAATGAATAAGAATGTCACAAAACAAAAGATGTTTTAGTAGTACTTTAGGAACATTTTAATGGATTTAGGTTGAATCATTATGTGCTTGTCTCAGTGAAGATACTGAATTTGGTGGTTTTCAATTGTTTCACCTTATTTTACTTATTCAAACTGAATTAGAATTAACATTCTATCCACAGAATTAGATTCAGAAGGACTCTAAAGTACAAAATTCCACTGTGATACCTGAGCTCTTGGGTGCATCCTGACTAATGGGCAACAGAGATGTATTTTCAGGGGGAAATGTAACCTACAAATCATGCAAAGAAGTCAGCCAAGCCCAATGCAGCGGGAAAGATCACTAGGCAAAAATGACCCTGAGTGTTGCCCAAATATTAAGACAAACCCAGTACTCACTTGGGCACTGGTCACAAAAAGTGGGTGTCTGGAATGGTGATTTTTGAGAGCTACAATTATTAATTTATAGCATTTGAGGACAAAAGTGGCAAACTTTAAACCTGAATAAAACAGAACAGCATTGGATCTAACATAGTTTAACACTGGCCACTTTTGTGAGACACGAGAAGTTCCAGGGATGGTGCTATAGCGTTTTGATTCCTCAGAATAAGAGACCACTGAAAAGTTGCATTTTTAAAAAGATATATCTGTATTTTTTAGAAAACAAAGTAAAGATATAAAAGGGCTACCGAAATGAAAAAGAAGTTGCATATCACAATCATGCATATAAAAATAATAAAAAACACAGGATGTGTGAAACAAAAAGCATTTCTCCCCAACACATTCACTATAATTTTTAAAACACTATCTATAAAATGCATAGTACTTATTTCTGTTGGGGTACATTTATATTCAACATTTTGGACTTCAAATTCCATATCTAATGTGTTTGACATCTACATTATTAGTTTCATCTTTACTACATATTCAGTATTATCAGGGCTCTTTTTGTAGAAAAAGCCCAGCAGGAACTCATTAGCATATTAGGCCACACCCCTGGCAGCACAGCTCATTAACATATTAGGCCACACCCGATATTACCAGAAGTGTGGTCATCCAGCCACATCCACCTTTTGCTTCTTATTCTGTTTACCTTGTTGACAAAACAGTTTTGACAAAACCAATAAAAACATTATTTTCTGTCCCATCTATACAAAATCTTGCCTGAACCAATATCTTATGTCCAACAATTATTCCCACACTGGATTGGAATCAATTCCTAAAGGTTAGGTTCCCATGGAAATCAGCTTGCCTTCCTGCAGAACTAGTATGCTGAATATGATTTTTTAGGGTTGCCAACCTACAGGTGGGGTCTGGAGATCTCCTGAAATTATAACTGAACTCCAAACTACAGAGATCAGGTCAATGGCTGCTTTGGAAAGTGGAGTCCATGGCATTATGCCTTGCTTAGGTCCCTCCTTCCCCTAAACCCCACCCTCCACTCCCAAATCTCCAGGGATTTCCTCAACCTAGAGTTGGCAACCCTAGTTCACTGGCAGAACAATGCTAGGAGCCAGTTTGGTGTAGTGGTTAAGTGCGCGGACTCTAATCTGGGAAAACCGGGTTTGATTCCTCACTCCCCCCCTTGCACCTGCTGGATGACCTTGGGCAAGCCATAGCTCTGTACCAGCTGTTGTCTCAGAGCTCTCTCAGCCCCACCTACCTCACAGGGTGTCTGTTGTGGGGAGGGGAAGGGAAAGGAGTTTGTAAGACGCTCTGAGACTCCCTTGGGTAGTGAAGGGCGGGGTATAAATCCAATCTCTTCTTCTTCTAGGTTTGTGGATGCACTGGATGGGAGTAGTTTGTGGACTATTTTATTCAAGGTACAAAATTTTATTCAAGGTATAAGATTTCATGTGCCACCCACACTTCTTCAGATGGAAGAAGTGTGCATGCACACAAAAGCTTATACCTTGGATGAAACTTTGGACTCCAACTTTGTTCTGCTGCTTCAGACCAACATGGCTACCCACCTGAATTATTACACTATAATACTTTTTACAAGCAATTATGTACCACTGGAGTGGTTACCATGCAGAGTCTGCCCCACAGGTAAAATTATCCTGTGAACAGGTGGTCTTTACCACATAAAAGTATCACTACCATCACAAGATCACAAATCGTTGGAAGTCAACTCCTCAGAAGCAGAAATCTCTTATCAGGAGGTTTAAGAACATCAACTTTGCTGGCCCATTAAAGGCAGATGTCAGCCCAGTGGCAGGAGAAGAGGGACAATCATCTTCATCAGAAACTCTGCCCACTTTTTAAATTTCACAAAACAGGCAATCTCCAAAGTGCTGCTGACCATGCTCATTTTTAGTTACATCTCTGTTTCTCTGCAGATGTCCCCCAAAGTCCCCCATGCAACAGTCAAGTGTTCTCCCAACACACACAACAATGAAGCTACTTTTTCAGATGTTTTCTCTTGCATGGCAGTAAGCACCAAACCACTTTAATACAGACTTTAGACACACATATTTGCAAGCCATTCCCAACAAGACACAGCAACGAACTCAGGCTTCAAACTTACTTTTCTTAAGCAGAAGATGCCATGAGAAAACGAAAGAGATGCTCAAAAATTAAAGATATTGTCAAAAGCAGCATTTCCTGGGCTCTCTGCTTTTTTACATTCTCCCCCCTTTTCAATAACTTTTTAAAATAAAAACACAAAGAACAAAATGAAACAGAAAGAAAGAGAGAGAGAGAGAGAGAGAGAGAGAGAGAGAGAGAGAGAGAAAGAAAGAAAGAAAGAAAGAAAGAAAGAAAGAAAGAAAGAAAGAAAGAAAGAAAGAAAGAAAGAAAGAAATGTAGGGGAGAGAGAAGGAAGGAAGGAAGGAAGGTGGAGGAGAGAGAGAGAGAAAGGAAGGGGGACGGGGAGAGAGGAAGGAAGGAAGGAAAGAAGGAAGGAAGGAAGGAAGGAAGGTGGGGACAGAGAGAGACAGACAGACAGATTAGAGAGAGAGAGAGAGAGAGAGGAAGGAAGGAATGTGGAGGAGAGAGAGAGAGAAAGGAAGGGGGAGGGAGAGAGAGAAAGGAAGGAAGGAAGGAAGGTGGGGACAGAGAGAGAGAGAGAAAGACAGAAAGAAAAGTGGGGTAGAGAGAGAGAGAGAGAAGGAAAAGAGATGGGGGAGGCATAGGGCTACCAGCCCCCAGGTGGGGCCTGGGGATCTCCCGCTTTTAGAGCTGATCCCCAGCTGGCAGAGATCAGTTCCCCTGGAGAAAATGGCTGCTTTGAAGGGTGGACTCTATGGCATTGTACCATACTGAGGCCCCTCCCCTCTCCAAACCCCACCTTCTCCTGGCTCCACCCCCAAAGTCCCCAGGTATTTTCCAACCCGGACTTGGCAGCCCTAGGGAGGCACTTACTGGAGCAGGGAGAACGACACGACGTCGGCAAGCCAAATGCAGAGCCAGGTCTTTCAGTACAAAGAGCCTAGCCTCGTGCATAATCTCTGGGTGGGGCTTTCTCCTGCTGGCTCTCTGTGCTTAAAGGGAAAGCACTGGGTGGGGCTTTTTCCTGCCAGCTCTCTGCAGAAACTTTTCCTTTAACTGTAAACAGGCCAGGCAGGGAGGAGGCGGGGCAGGCTCGGACGCCAGCCGGAAGGGCCTTCTGGTGCATTCCTGCTGAAAAAGAGCCCTGAGTATTATATATTTTTGCCAGCTGTACCTACTAATATAACTTTTAACAATAAGTAATATATCAGAGTACAGAATAAAATCTCTTATATAGCTCATAGAAGGTAGAGGATATTTCTGCTCAACATCCATTTCATTATACATTTATATTCAAGATGTTACATTTAAAACTTATTCTTGTTCTGCTTCTACATTTCAATACATTTGTGCACAAAATTTTTAAACTATTCATTCTAAATTTGTCTCCTGCTTGCATAATCATCTCTCCTCAGAGTTCATGACTTATCTGTTTCACATCTGTTTCTTAGATAAGTTGTTAATTTCACCATTACTGCATATTCGGCAAGTTTATTTTCCCATTCTTCTTGGAGGGGGCAAACATCTAGTTTCCATATTGCTGCACAGATAATATTAGCCACTGGCACCATGTATTTGAATATCTCTTCCAGAATTTTTGGTAATATATTAGGCAGTATACCTAATAACATATTCTTAGCTTCCATAGAGAATTTAAATTTTATTATGTTCTGCATTTTCCATGTATTTTCTTCATATATATACATATATATATATATATATATATATACAAATACACACACACACACACACACACACACATATATATATACGCTTTTTTACAAGTCCACCATATATGAAAAAACATTCCATCTGTGTCTTGGCATTTCCAACATTTTCCTTTGTAGTTTCTATCTGCTTTCTCAATGTTCTTTGGGGTTATATACCATCTAAAAACATTTTGTACCAATTTTCTCTTAATGCCTGGCTGGCTGTAAACTTGATTTCTTTTTTCCATAAGTGTCCCCATTGATCCATAGATATCTGCTCTCTAAAATTCTGAATCTATTTAATAATACTTTTTTTCCCCACGGTCTTCTGGAGTAACAACTTGCATATCCATTGTAGTAAATGACCTTATTGTTTTGTAATTGACTGTTCGAACTCAGTCACATGTCTTAGAGCTCCATCTTCCATGTTAACGATCTTCTTTAGTCTTGAAACTGATAATATAGCAACCATTGAATATTTATTCCTTCATCTTTAATATCTTGCCAAGACTTGATTTTCCCAAGCATTTACGATGTTACCATACTCAGAGGTCATTTCCAGCCAGAACGAACTGGGAAAACATTCTTGCAGTAACAAGCCCAGGATCGGGCACGAGCAGTGGTAAGCCTCAGTCGGGCCAGGAGGAGTGGGAAGCAGCACATGCTGCCTCTGCTTGCCACCACCAGCCAAAAGGCAGGGTAAGTTGGTGCAGGTGTAGAGGGTGGGGACTTATTTCAGGTGGGGGGGTGAGAGCAGAGAGCACTAGGACACTCCGGTGGCTTGGATGCTCTGGTGTGGGGGTGGCAGGAGCTGCTTTTCAGGTGGGGGAGAGGTGAGGCCGGCTGTCTGGCAGGGAATGCTTTCGGGGTGGGGGTGGGGTGAGGCTGGCCATCTGGTAGGGAATGCTTTTGGGGTGGGGGTGGGGTGGCGGAGAGCCCCCTGGCCTTTCCTGGTCTGCTGAGGTGGGCAAGCCAGGGAAGGCCCTGCAAGGAGCAGGGAGGCATTTAAGGCCCAATTTACACCTCCCCTCTGAAGTAGTTTGACTGCTGTCTTTTCCTACGCTCATTTCACCCTGGTTTCAAATTTCACTCCCTGGGTCTGAACAGCACTAAGCAACAGGATCTGTTTAAAGCAGTAAAATGCTACCTTGACCGCAGGAGGGCAATTAATGAATGTAAACAGTAATTTTTAAACTAGAACAAGTATGGTTTGAAACTAGAAACAGGTATAGAAGGGTTTTTTTTGAAACTAGAATGATTCCAGCAGGAAAGTCAGATGTAGATTTGACCTAAATGCCTCCCTGTGCCTTCCCTGGCCTGCCCGCCAGAGAAGGTCTGGAGAGAGACCCCCCCGGCCTTCCCTGGACTGCCTGCCATGGTGGGCAAGCCAGGGAAGGCACTGAAAGGAGTGGGGAGGCATTTAAATGCCTCCCCATGCCTTCCCCAGCCTGCCTACTGAAGTGGCTGAGCCAGGAAAGGCCTGGAGAGAGTCCTTCAGCCTTCCCTGGCCTGCCTGCCAAGGCAGGCAAGCCGGGGAAGGCGCTGCAAAGAGTGGGGAGGCATTTAAATGCCTCCCCATGCTTTCCCCAGCCTGCCAGCCAAAGCGGGTGAACCAGGGAAGGCCTGGAGAGAGCCCCCCAGCCTTCCCTGGCCCACCTGCCAAGCCGGGTAAAACAGGGAAAGCCCTGCAAGGAGCGGGGAGGCATTTAAATGCCTCCCTGTGCCTTCCCAGCCCACCCGTCAAAGTGAGTGAATCAGGGAAGGCCTGGAGAGAGCCCCGCCACCTTCCCTAGCCCACTTCTGTCTGACAGAAGCGCCTGAGATCCTCCCCCCCTTTTCCTTCACCCCACTTGGAAGTGAAGGGAAGGGAGAGGGGGGGAAAGGAATGGAACCCAGGTGCTTCTGCCTGTCAGAGGGGCTGGCGCGCTGGCCCCTCTATCAGGCAGAAATGCCAGTGATCCTTCCCCCCCTTTTCCTTCACCCCACTTGGAGGCGAAGGGAGGGGGGGAAGGAATGGAACCCAGGTGCTTCTGCCTTTCAGAAGGGCTGGTGTGCTGGCCCCTTTGTCAGGCAGAAATTCCTGAGATCCTCCCCCCCCTTTTCCTTCACCCGGCTTGGAGGTGAAGGGAAGGGAGATTTCAGGGGTGTGGCATATGCAAATAAGTTATGCTAATGACCTCCTGCACCTCTTTTTCTACGAAATGACCCGTTTTTAAAAAGTCATTTTTATTTCTCTTGCATTTATCATGATAAGCTTCCATTGGGCACATAATCAGAGACTCTGAAGAGCTCAGAAGCTGCATTACTTTTGTAATGGTTGGTTTATTTGCCAATGTATAAGCAAAGTATCTTGAAAGCAAATTAGCACTCTTTCTGCTGGCTGCAGAACCCCAGAGAACAAACTGCACACACATCTCTCCAATTGGCTTCAAGCTACTATATTTTTTGCTCCATAAGACTCACTTTTTCTCCCAAAAAAAGTGTGGGGGGGAAAGTGTGTGCGTCTTAAACCCCCCTCACCTTTCCCAAGCCACGGCACCGAGCAGAGCTAGATGCGTCTTATGGTCAGGTGCGTCTTATGGAGCGAAAAATACGGCAATTTAAGCTAGACAGTTACCTCTCTCTTTTGGACTACACACACACACACACATCATAATTGTTTAAAATCACCACATGTACAGGGAAAAAGAATTGCACCTGCTGGAGCCATTCTGCCTCCGATTGCACATTTGGGTATAACTTCTGCTAGCGGTGAAAGAATACAGTGAGCGGGCCAACTTCCATTTCTTTTAGAAGTTCCAGAATACAGGTTTGCTAAGCATTACTACAGACCTCATACCCTCTCCATACTACAAGGCACTACCTGAACATGTGAAAGTAAATCATGAGTTGCCCAGTTTTGTCGGCTCTCAGAAACAAAGTTCCAGATGTGCAGCTATAAAGGTACTTTATAGCATACTT
Source organism: Lepidodactylus listeri (assembly GCA_029233225.1). Lineage (NCBI taxonomy): Eukaryota > Metazoa > Chordata > Lepidosauria > Squamata > Gekkonidae > Lepidodactylus > Lepidodactylus listeri. The sequence goes on from JARCFY010000012.1 coordinate 34,021,054, forward strand.
TGTGGTGACTAGGGGAAGAACATGGTTTGTTTATCTTACTTTGACTTCACTTGTCCAGCCCTTGGTCCCATTATCACTACAATAAAAGTGGAGTCACAGAGTTCAGTGGTCAAGCCATTGCCAGAGGGCTTGGCACAGCGGAAGCCTTGGACCTCCAAGGAGGAGGTCTTGCAGGACCAGGAAGATGGGAGGATGTGTTAAACAGGCTATTTAGGTTCTCTCAGCCACAAGCTGAGGAGAGAGCTGTCTGTCCTTTTCAGATAGGGGTAGCTGAGAGGTGAAGGAGAAGAGGACCAACTGCGAGGAAGAGGCAGCAGAGTGTGAGTGTAGATCCTCTTCCCTTCCAGTCTGAGGTCTTCCTTCAAGGGTGGTGGGGAGGGCAACAAGGATTCGGAGCTGCATCACTGGCAAGAGTCACCACCCCACACTGATCAATGATCAACTTGGGCAGTCAGAAATGATGCATTCTGAATCCATCTGTCTCATACAAAATAATGAGAGCCTCTGAAAACTTCACAGAGAAAACCACTCCCATGGTAACAGTAACTAGGCACAAGCTCCACTGTTTGGCAGGCTGCCCAGAGGCCTACATACTTTGTAGCTTTACTTTTCTAACAGAAGTAAAATCACATTTACCTCATAAGGCTACAATTTGATATTAATATTACATTTTCATATAGAACTATTATTTACAGTTTTCACACATATTTGACAGCTTGGCAAACAAGATTTTTGCTACTCTCCACACACTTTTAAAATCTTACCTCAGTATATTTAGAGCACTTTGAACTGGGCATTTATTGACCAAATTTTAACAACCGTTTTCTATTAAATTCAGTAGTATTCTGACTACAGGGCCAAACACCTGTAAAAAAACCCTGTGATTTCCCAAACACCAAATTGGCTGTAATTTTTGAGACCTTTGTGCATTTCTATTTTTTTTTACTGTAGTTAGTGGATGGGCTTTTAATATCTGTCACTACAGAATGTAATTAGCAGCCGTCCCAATGGCCATCGACCACCTCCCAAGCAAAGAACTGGCATCTAAATTAATCTTGCTTACCAATTTTCTGTCTCCCTTCAAAAATTAGTCCTTGTTGTATAGACATATTCTATAGAACAGATGCTATAACTTCGACCAACTGTCAACCTTAGTCATTTTCTTAACTAGTTTGTTCCATTTTCTGGCAATATAATTATAGTATTTCTTTTTCTAATCTTTAATACACTTCTGACAACTTTTGAAAAGCATGGTGTTTAGCTCGAGGACCAGGCACTTCACAGCTGTATGTAATAAAGTTTGTTTTTTTCTACCAGTTAGAATATACTCAGTATAAAAAAGAGACCCTATGAAGCTGATCACCCAACTCTACTATGGAGTCTTAACACTGGTCCAGCTATGCATACAGAAGCAAGTGCCATTGAATTCAGTGTAAACATAAACACATAGGACCACAAGTTTGTGCATTATTCTGAATTTGGGGTTATAATTTTTATTTTTATCCTGAGTTATAATAAATAAAGAACAAAAACCCTCCTCTACTTAAAGATGGTCTATTTGCAGGAATTTTACAGCCATTTTTTCCTAGGATTACTTTAAAAAAAAAATCTGAAAATTTATGGGAAATTGGAAATCAGTTGTCATTAGTATGGGACTTATGTTGTGGGGTCCCACAGGGCACAATTCTATTGTCCATGCTTTTCTATGTAAAGCCCCTTGGTCAAATCATTCACAGTTTTGGGGTTGGTTGCCATCAATATGCTAACACTTCTCAGCTATATATATCCTTATCCAAATCTCCTAGTGATGCAGTACAGGTCAAAAGAGCTGCCTGGCTGCTGTAGCAAGTGGCTAAAAGTGAACAAATTGAAACTAAAAGACAGAGATAATACTTGTTGGGAAGGTGGAGGTCTGGAAGGATATTGCTCCCCCCACTTTTGATGGGAGTTCAACTAGCGATGCCAGCCTCCAGGTGGGACCTGAGGATCCCCCATAATTGCACGTCATCTCCAGACTACAGAGATCACTTCCTTTGGAGAAAATGGATGCATTGGAGGGTAGACTCTATGGCATTGTACCCCACTGAGGTCCCTGTCCTCCCCAGTCTCCATACCCGAATCTCTAGGAGTTTCCCAACCTGGATCTGGCAACCCTACCCCCCATTCCCCGCCAGTGGTCGGGGTGGGGTGGGACCTGGCAACTCTTAAGTTCAACTGACACTTGTTCAGTTAAAAGCCTTGGGGTTAGAGTGGAGAAGCAAGTTAACACAGTTGTAACACACACACAAAGTACACTTTCTACTAAATCAGCCTAGCCTGTAAAGACAGCCCCTACCTTGATACGTCTGACCTGGGCACCTGGATCCATACCACAGTAACACTGAGATTAAACTACTATAATATCCTGTACATTGGTGTCCCCTCAAAATCAATTTGGAAATAATGACTGGTGCAGAATGCCATGGCTTGGCTATTACCGGGAGCTTTATGAAGCATGCACATTACTCCCATTCTGCAGACCCTCCATATCAGTTACTGGGCTCGATTTAAGGTACTGGTTATCACATAAGAAGCCCTTCATGGTCTTGGAATCAATCATCTGCAGGATCACATCTCCCCCTATATTCTTCCATGACAGCTTCTCTCATGTCAGCAGGAACTTCTGTGGGTGTCAACCTACAAATGGGTTAAATCAACAACTGCCCGTACCTATGCTTTCTCTGTTGTGGGTCCCACCTTGTGGAATGGCCTGCCCAAGGAGGTTGGGAAGATTCCCACTCTCCTGGCTTTCCACAAACTATGCAAAATGAAATTATTCAAGAAGGCTTTTCTGCACAAGTAATAGGGTTGCACTATACAAAAGTGTTTACAAATTTACTTGGATAAATGATTCGGGATTGTGGTCTATACTGCTATGTATAGCTTACTGTAAGCAGGATCCTAATTTGTCATTTTTGCACTGCTGAATGAGTCATGTTCATCACTTACGCTGTGCTTCAGTTCTTTTGGGTTGGTTCCAGACTTTGACAATCCTAATCCATTGCTTATTAAATGTCCCATTTTGTTGCCTGTACTGACTCATGAGTCCCTGTGAGAAAGGCGGACTATAAATAGCATAGATGTTATTAAAACACACTATTAAAAATACAGATAAAACATGGATTTGTTAAAAATGTGTCTTAGACACTTCTCAGGCTAAAAACAGACTATAGAGTGGTGCTTTCTAGATTTATGAAGCATCAGTATTATGCAGTCCTAAACAGAGTTATACCCTTCTATGTCCATTGAAGTTAATAAGCTTAGAAGGGTGTATCAGAATGGCAGTGTAAAACAGCAAACTTAATGTAAACCTGATAATAAAATAAGGGAGCAATCCTAAGCAGATCTCCTCAGAATATTATCCTGGTTTATCAGTGGGGCTTACTCAGGGCTCCGTTGGGGCCGGAGCGAGCCGGAGCGCCGCTCCGGGAGAGAAGGGGCCGGGGGGCGGGGCCGGACGGGCCCCGTCCCGCCCCAGACGCCTTACGCGGGGCCGCGGCTGGCCGCCGCCGGCCCCGCCGAGGAAGCCCCGTCCCGCCCCAGACGCCTTCCGCCGAGCCCTGCTTCCTCTCTTGGCGTCCGCCTGAACTTCCCGATTTCCAACGAAGTGGAAGGGAACCGTAAGTCAGCCCAGAAATTCATTTTACCTCATCTTGTTTTACTGAACCTGTTAGATCACTTTTATGTCCTGTTCTCTTGATAGTAATATTTAATGTGCAGAATTATATCATTCGCACAATGCTTTGTGCCTTAAAAGAAGCATTTTAAGACTTCATGCGTAGCTTGTTGTTTTTTTTTAAAGCTGGCTTGGAGTTCCTCTCTCCTGGCCTCCACTTAACACTTCCCGGTTTCCTGGGGCAGCCATTTTGTGGCTGCGCCCACCATACTGTATCAGAATCCCACCTGCAGGCTCACAAAGGCGGGGCGGGGACATCTGACCTATTTTGGCAGGCTGTTCATCACTTTCTCCATTGCCACCCTGGGGGCATCAGGTTGAAGTACAGAGACCTCTGGCTCGATCTAGCAGGGGTCTTTTTACATTCTTAAGTGGAACCTCCATATTCCGAAGAAGTATATCTCCAAATGTCAATTTGTCACAGACATCCCTTTGGGGAAAACAAGTCAAGCTAGGATCTGAAAAGGCGTCACAGCTACCCAGTTACCTTTCCTGCCAGGCTTTTTTTTCCACCAGAAAAGGAGGAGAATCCATTAACAGGATTATTCTCCTACAGAATTGTAATGAGGATCTGAAGCACCGTGTCTCTTTGTGTTTTTTCATTATAAGAGCATATGTATAAAAATAGATAGCAGGTTTGAGGAGCAAGCATGGATAGAAAATGCAGCCATCTCATTGGCGTCATTTCAGGCTCTCTGCCTCCCTCTGGGAAAAGCAAGAGTCCTTTTTTTATGCAGAAGCAGCACAGTTGTGTCTTCTGAACTGGCAGAATAACTTTGAGCCATAAGGCCAGTTTTCACAAAAGGGCAGCGTAAGCCTACAAATCACGCAGATACCTGCTCCTCAGAAACGCAGGCGTAAGTTCAGCGAGCTGAAGGCCGAAGTGAGTCTGTCAGAGTTCAATTTGGAAATCTTTTGTGGGCTGTCAAGCCTGCATCTGTCACAGATTGTGGGTGGAGCAAAAAAAGGGGGGAGAGGAGGAAGAGGAGTAGTAGGAGATTGGATTTACACCCCACCCTTCACTCAGAGTCTCAGAGCCGCTTACAATATCCTTCCCTTCCTCTCCCCACAACAGACACCCTGTGTCAGGCTCCTGGACAAGTCACTCTCAACAACATGCTCTTCAGAAGTGATTTGTTTATTGAGGAACAGACATGATCCAGACCAGTACACTATCTGTGTCAGAACTGAGGGTTTTAGCGGGCACAGGTACAGTTACAGCTGATTCAAACAAGACTCCCCCCCCTTAATATGAACAACCCATCACGCCGTCCAAGTATTCCCGCCTAGTCGAGCCGTTGCATTGTCTACCCCCGCCCCTCTGGGAAATATACGATCCCATTATCTACTTCAGCTGGCGTGGAAAGTTTCAAGGACATTCCTCCGAGAGGAAGGCATCTTCAGAAAAAGTTACTGCTTCTACGATAGCACATTCACACACTCACATTCACGTCCCCTCCTCAGGAATTCCCCTTCCCCCACTCCCAGCCATGACAAACTAAGCGGAGCAGAGTTTGACACCCTGTGAGGTAGGTGGGGCTGAGAGAGCTCTTTTGAGGACTGCTCTTGTGAGAACAGGTCTGAGAGAACTTCTGACTGACCCAAGGTCACCTAGCTGGCTGCATGTGGAGGAGGAGTGGGGAATCAAACCCAATTATCCTGATTAGAGGCTCTTAACTGGCTCTGGAGGGCTTCCTGGGAAGCTGTGATAGGCCCCTGAGGGAAGGAGGCCCCGCCCCCAGACGCCTTCCGCGGGGCCGCAGCTGGCCGCCGCCGGCCCCACCGAGGAAGCCCCGTCCCGCCCCCAGATGCCTTCCCCGGGGCCGCGGCTGGCCGCCGGCCCCGGGAAAAAAACCCTCCCTCCCCCAGTCGCCTTCCCAGGGGCCGCGGCTGGCCGCCGGCCCCGGGAAAAAAACTCTCCCTCCCCCAGTCACCCCCAGAACCCCCCCTCCCTCCCCCACTCAACAGTTCCCCGGGCCCAAGGGAGGGAGAAGCCGGGCCTGAGTGGCTTAACGCCACTCAGGCCCAAGCAAGGGGGGGGGGAAATGCCAGCCCCAGTGGGGGGGAGAAGCGCCCCTCCCTTCCTTCCCTCTCTCCCCCCACCTACCTTCCTGTTCCTTCCTTCCCCCCCTTCCTCCCTCTCTCCCCCCTTCCTACCTTCCTTTCTTCTCTTTCTCCCCCCCAACTACCTACCTACCTTCCTGTTCCTTCCTCCCCCCCTTCCTCCTTCTCTCCCCCCTTCCTTCCTTCCTTCCCCCTCCCTCCCTCCCGTCTTGCCTTCTGACACACTGCCCATGACGTCAGGGATGTGTGGCCTTTTGACACTTCCGGTGACGTCAGGGGGTGTGGTATATGCAAAGGAGTTATGCTAATGAGCTCCTGCACCTCTTTTTTTACGAAAGGACCCCTGGGCTTACTCCCAGGGAAGTGATTTTAGGACTGCACTGTTAAGTGTAGTTTTGAACACAGTCTTAGATACTGGGTTGTAATAACTTTATTATTTAGAATGCCATGCACTGTGAATCTGTAAGCAGCCCAAAGATCCTGTATGTGAGGTCTTTATCATGAAAACCAGGTAAGCAACCTAGATAATAATATGCTATTTCAAAATGTGTTTTATTCATTATAGCTGAATATTGGTACTAACTTTAAAAAATGTAGGACAGCACTGCTGGGACAGAGGAAGAGACCTCAATTGTCTTTTGTCTGTAAGTAACATAGGAAAACTTTCTACTGATTGACTCCCTCTGAAAAACAGAGACTCTTCAGCATATTTTGACAATGTACTTGATGCCACTTGTTAGCTGGTGAGAGACTAACAAGTTCTACATCAGTTGTCAAAACAGTGGGTAGAATCACCTGTACAACTGAGTGCAGCACTTAAACTCTGCAGTTGGAATAAACTAGGGAAAAATTTGTATGATTTACATTTGATATTGCATAATTTATGGGATTTCAAGATTTGCAGTTCTGAACCAACTCTTCCTTTTGTGAGGGACTGTGAACGAATGGGGACTTATGAGAAAATGTGTGATGTGGTCAGCAGGTAGATTAGATGTTTGATGTGCAAAGTCCATGAGACATGGAAGGGAGACACTTAACAGGAGTCTCAGCCTTTTGGCCAGTGAAATCCCAGGGTATCTTCTAAAACTATGAAACTCAGAAACCCTTTATATCCTTTTTTCAAAAAAACACAACCTGAAATTGAAGATTCTCTGACAACAGCTAGAATCCTGCATCATATGTCATATTCCCCACCTTCCTGTGCCATGAATAAAGCCAGCCTGTACCCACGAACAAAAGGTAAGAGATTTTTGTTCGTGACTCTAAGCAGGCTTAAATTTCATGTCTGTGCCTGTAATAGCTGGGTTGTGCTCCTCTGAGCCTTGAAGTCATCTGTGGCAAGTGCCTTCACCATCAGAAGTCCCAGACTCAGGGTCTACTCCATAGTCATTCCTTTCCTGTGGAACTCCCTTCCAAGGGAAAGGCTGTCAGGTCAGTTCATTGCAGGTATATAAAAAGGTGATTCAGAGCTTTTCACAAAAAAAATGCCTAAACCAGTACTTATAGCCTTATTTATTCTCAACTAAAAATAGGGGAGGCAGTATAACTGGTAACAACCCTTTAGGATTGTTAGCTCTAGAAGCTCTACCAAATTCTTGATGTCTGATTCACTCATTGAGATGTCCATGTATACTATTGGTGGGTTTGGTCTGAAAGTTCTGTGGTGGGAACTTAATTCCCAGGCACAAATAGGCCTGATTTGTATTGGCACTCCAGTGCATGGGTGGCCATTTAGTTTTTCTGACTTGAAATGGCCCTGGCAGCCACTGTTTGTTCTGACAGGAAAACTTGTTGTGTACTGAGGGTATGACAAACCCTTGTATCTCCCCAACTGTCTGGCAGTTTTTTCCCACCAAATCTTCTGTTTCCCTCAGAGCCTGAGTTGTCCTTCAGTAGCATATATTTATTCTTTGACTGTCCCACCCTATGTTTGAGATTTGTAGTTTAGCCTTTTTCTCAGCTCAGGAACTCTACTGAAAATACAGGAGCTGTCCAGTTTTCTAAACCCTTGAGAAATGGCACTTGAGACAACTGAACTTTCAAAAACAGAAAAAAAATATTAAACAGGCAGGGAATATATGTATAAATGGAATAGTCAAGGTTTTGAGATTGCTGAGGTAAAAACTTTCTAATATTTACAGAGTTGAATTCTTAGAACATTCAAGAGAGTGTATTTGTGGTTTGTTTCAAGGCTTTCTATTTTTTTAGAGTTACTTTGTTTAGTATAATTCAGCATTACACAGTTCTTATTGATGTTTGTAGATTTCTTCCTTCAGATATTGCAGGTTTTCCTGTAGATAATACAGCTTTTCATTAACTCCTGAGGTGTCTAAGCTACTCTCCTTTATCACAGACCAGGGTTCTCTTCCCAACCACTTTCACTGGCAGGAAGTTATTCTTCTTGTCCCTAAGAAGCAATAACTCCTTTCACTATTTAGCTTGTCCGGGGTTCTCTCTAGCTTCCCAGACCTTCTGCCAAATCCTTTTCTAGTATCCTTGTCGGTATAAGGTTGTTCTGTAGCTTTGCTTACTGAGAATCTAAGTTCCCCCTCAGAGCTATGTTAATATATTTAGACAATGGGTTTTTTCCCTTCTTTCTGTAGAAGTACTTTTCTGACTACTGCCTGTCAAAAAACACTGATTCCCCAAATGTCTCTTTCCTCAGAAGCCACTCTCTGGCTACTGATCCTGATGCTGGTTTTCAGACCCATTCCAAAAGTGTCTCAAAAGGCGAAAGACCAAATTGTGGGGGGGAAACTTTTCCTCTCCAGATCAGCTGTTTTATTTTCTCACTCTGCTGATGCTGGCCAATCAGAGAATGAGCAGAGCAGCCAATCACCTAAGCTCTTCTCTCCAGGGTAGATTAATTCTTGCACTCCCTGACTCTCTGATACAAGCAGCATTTCAAAAAAGACTGCTTTTTTGTGCAGTTCTGTCACAGAGGGCTACAGAGCAAATGGCAGCTCTCTGGACTGTTTCAGCTGCAGAAAATGGCTCAAGGGGTTCGATCCCTTCTCTGCTTTTCTGAAGCAAGTTGAGTATGTAGAGAACTCCCAGCTCATGTCTACTCAGCAATCTATATGTCCACCTTGTGGGCTTTATAACAATTCAGCCCTCAGTAATAAGGAACCAGCATTAGTGTGGTGTATTCTTCTAGAGGGCTATGACAACCTTACTGTTTTCTTTCCTATGAACTTAGTTCATTGTTTAAGAAATAAGACTTGATACTGTCCTGCTGCTGATGTTACGTGCATACTTTATTCTAAATAACTAGCATTTAAAATGCACAGTAATTCTTACAACAGCCTGTAAGGTATGCCAGTATCCCTTTTTGCAGATGGGGTAGGGGACAATGTTGAGTGTCTTGGCTAAAGGGGCTGAGGTGATATTTGAACCGGTGATCACCTGGATCATGGTTAATTCTTTCAGCTACACTACCTCAATCTTTGAAAATTTCTCACCCCATTTCAAGGGTATTACAACTACTGATACCCCTGACCTGGATAGCCCAGTCTCCTGAGATCTGGGCAGCTAAGCAGGGTTGGCCCTGGCTAGTATTTGGATGGAAAACCAACAAGGAATTCAGGGTTCCTATGCAAAGTTTCTGTCTCTTTGAAAAGCCTAAGGGGTTGCCATAAGTTGGCTACAACTCAGCAGCAAAAAACAAAACAAAAAGGAAAATGTACTTTTGAAATGTACACGAGATATTTGCCATATGGACCCACAATCCTACGGAAACTATGTGTTTTGATTTTTTTTAAATGCAAAGAACATCTCTAAATCTATGGCGACAGACTAATAAGTCCTGTTTTCTTGCCCCACCCCACTGGAAGGCTCTGAAGCACACAAGATGCTAAACCAGCAGTCACAACAATATTGCAATCACCTAACCAAGCTGTTACCTCTGGGTGAAAATCTAGTCCAGTGTCTATTTTGAACAATTTGGACTGTGCTGCAGCCAGATCGCCTGCATGTCTACCCGAAAGTAAATCCTCCGCACAATGGGACTTACTCCCTGCCTAGTAAGTGTGTTTGGGCCCCTGGCTTCAGAAGTTGCTTCTTGTTTAAGTCTTCGGTTCCTTGTACTATTTGCTCTTTTACATTTCTGAATCTGACTTCAGTTCCTCCAGAAATGCAGGCTGGAAGTTGGGGAGGGGGGGCGAGCTCTCGTTTAAATTTTAATTTCTGGGAAGAAGCTGTGACTTAATGTTTGCTTTTAAAAAAATTAATACTGAATTGCGACTTAATGCGTCACCGGGGTGGGGGAGTGCAGATGGGAAGAGAGCAATAAAACAAGTGCCAAGAAGAAGCCTCAAAGGGTTTTTCTGCATCAAGTTACAATCACTTCAAATAAAGTTTTTGGGTCGGCCCCCCCCCCCCCCCCCCAATGAAAAACCGTTCCTCGCAAACTCCAAACGAGAACTCTCAAGTTCTGGACTTAAGATTTGTTCTGCCTTCTTTTTGAAAAGTATGATTATTAGTGGTAGTTGCAAAAATAAAAATAAACCACACCGACAAGCAATCGTCGGCTCGATTCCATTCATTCACCGCTCACACCATATGGGGCTATTCTCCTCCCAAGGCTTCTCTTTCTTCTGCTAAAGGCAAAGCCCGACAGCGGCGGCCTCCTTCACAGCCATCCTCCGCCTCCCCTCCCCCTCCCCCCCACTTCTCTCCTCGCGTCGTGTCCTGGAAAAGTTGCTGGAAGGAAAGGGGAGGGGGGGAGTTTCGGGCGATCGCCGCCACCTCCTGCGCTTGGAAGCGAGAAGTGATGTTGGGTGACGGTCCCTTACGCAGGCAACTTAGGCGTCGGTTTCAAGGCTCCTCCCTTCTGGTGAAAGGCAGACTGCGGGGCGCCTGGAAACCGGTTCGAGGGAGAGAGAAGGGCTTGAGGGACTGCTGCAAATGGTCAGGCGGCAGCGGTGGCGGAGGAAGAAGAAAAGGCGGCTGCAGGAGGACCGACAGCAGCCGGAGCTGCCGCGCGCTCTGCCTGGCTGGCTGCAGAGAGTCGAGCGCTGGCGGCGGAGCGGAGGCTCGTGCTGCCGGGGTGGCCCCTCCGCCGCCGCCTTCCCCTCCTCCTCTTCCCCGCCTTCCCTTCATGAGTCTCAAGTTTGAGCTGGCCAGAGAAGGGGAAGGCGAGAAGCAGCAGCCTGGCTAGGGAGGCGCAGCGAGCGGCGGCGAGAGGAGCAGCAGAGGCGCCGGCCCAAGTATGGCTGAGAAGTGGGCTGTGCAAGTTTGCAGCCGAGCGGCAGCGGGAGCCACGGCCGCGGCGGGCGGCCGAGCCAGCGGGCACCCTGCTCGGCTGCTGCTCCCGCTGCGGCTGGCGGTGCTGCTGCTGCTCTGGGCGGAGGCTCCGGTGCTTCCCGCGGGGGGCCAGGCTCCGCAGCAGCAGCAATACAACGGCGAGCGGGGCATCTCCGTGCCGGACCACGGCTACTGCCAGCCCATCACCATCCCGCTGTGCACCGACATCGCCTACAACCAGACCATCATGCCCAACTTGCTGGGCCACACCAACCAGGAGGACGCCGGCCTGGAGGTGCACCAGTTCTACCCGCTCGTCAAGGTGCAGTGCTCAGCCGAGCTCAAGTTCTTCCTGTGCTCCATGTACGCGCCCGTCTGCACCGTGCTGGAGCAGGCGCTGCCGCCCTGCCGCTCCCTCTGCGAGCGGGCGCGCCAGGGCTGCGAGGCGCTCATGAACAAGTTCGGCTTCCAGTGGCCCGACACGCTGCGCTGCGAGAAGTTCCCGGTGCATGGCGCCGGCGAACTCTGCGTGGGCCAGAACACCTCCGAGCGCGGCACGCCCACCCCCTCGCTGGGGCCCGAGTTCTGGACCAGCAACCCCCAGCTGCGGCCCGGCGGCGGCGGCGGGGCGGGGGGAGGGAGCCACCTGGCGGAGAGGGCCGGCAGGTTCACCTGCCCCCGGGGCCTCAAGGTGCCCTCCTACCTCAACTACCGCTTCTTGGGTGAGAAGGACTGTGGGGCCCCCTGCGAGCCTGGCCGCCCTTATGGGCTCATGTACTTTGGGCAGGAGGAGCTGCGCTTCTCACGCACCTGGATCGGCATCTGGTCTGTGCTCTGCTGCGCCTCCACTCTCTTTACGGTGCTGACCTACCTGGTGGACATGAAGCGCTTCAGCTACCCAGAGAGGCCCATCATCTTCCTCTCGGGGTGCTACACGGCCGTGGCCGTCGCCTACATCGCTGGCTTCCTGCTGGAGGAGAAGGTGGTCTGCAACGAGCGCTTCGCCGAGGACGGCTCGCGGACGGTGGCCCAGGGCACCAAGCGTGAGGGGTGCACCATCCTCTTCATGATGCTGTATTTCTTTGGCATGGCCAGCTCCATCTGGTGGGTCATCCTCTCCCTCACCTGGTTCCTGGCCGCTGGCATGAAGTGGGGCCACGAGGCCATCGAAGCCAACTCCCAGTACTTCCATCTGGCTGCCTGGGCTGTGCCCGCGATCAAAACCATCACCATCTTGGCCTTGGGGCAGGTAGATGGGGATGTGCTCAGTGGCGTCTGCTTTGTGGGCATCAACAACGTGGATGCCTTGCGGGGCTTTGTGCTGGCGCCTTTATTCGTTTACTTGTTCATTGGCACCTCCTTCCTGCTGGCTGGATTTGTGTCCCTCTTCAGAATTAGGACCATCATGAAGCACGATGGGACCAAGACAGAAAAGCTGGAGAAGCTGATGGTGAGGATAGGGATCTTCAGCGTCCTCTACACAGTACCTGCCACCATTGTAATTGCCTGCTATTTTTACGAGCAAGCTTTTAGGGAACAGTGGGAAAAGAGTTGGTTTGCTCAGAGCTGCAAGAGCTATGCCATCCTGTGTCCCAGTAACCACCACCATCCTCCTATGAGCCCAGACTTCACGGTCTTCATGATCAAATACCTCATGACCTTAATTGTAGGCATAACTTCGGGCTTCTGGATCTGGTCTGGGAAGACGCTCAATTCCTGGAGAAAGTTTTACACCAGGCTCACCAACAGCAAGCAAGGGGAAACGACTGTGTGAAATTCACACGCCCAATTAAGGATAGCAGGCAAAGGGACTTTGCTGTGTCTGCCCATTGTCCCAGCCACAGAGGGAAGAGGGAGCTGCTCACACAGCCATTCCTTAGACTCCCTCCCTCCTCAGCCTACAAGGACCTGAAAGGAAAGAGGCTGGTGGAAGGACAGACCTTTTTCTTCCTCTCTTCATTCAGCTGGGACTAAGCTTACTAAAAAGTTGGGAATGTGGCTTTGAGATTGTTGTAAATAGCCTCTGTAAGATTTTGTAAGTATATTTGTATTTAAATTGCAAAGTTCACTCTTTCATAATTATTTAGAACTTTTTTAACCCGTTTGCTGACTTCTTTTTAAAAAGAGAACGTTCCATTTTTTTTAAAAAAGCGAGAGGTGGAAATATAGGAACCAAAACAGCCCCCCCCCCTTTTCCCTTCAGCCCACTTGTTGCTTTTCAAATCAAGACTGACTTTATTTCATAAGCGGTTGTAATACCCAAATAGGTTGCTTGGTGCCCCGCTGATTACAGCAGAACAAATGATCTTCGGGAAGTTGCAGGTCTCTGTATGCTTCATAACAAATACAAGCAAGGAATGGAAGAGGCTCAGCCTTCTCATTCTCTGTATGGCCTGGAGAAATAAAGGAGGAAGCAGTTTTACCTGTTCTAGCTCCTCTGTGGGAGGGGCGGGGGGGGGGGGAGGGAACCATATGCTAGTCAGTTGCATTCCTAGTAGTCCTTGCCTAAGAAAACTTTTCAGTAAGCAAACTCTTGGTGAGAAACAGTCTCCCAAGCCCTAACTAAAGGTGTGACCAGTTTTAAGGTGCATGAAATTGAAAGGTTATAAATAAATGCTTCTCCCCAGCTGAATCTGTACAGTGTGTCCGATAGTTTTAAGAACTGTCACAGAAACCTAACTTTTCTCTTAACTTTGTGTACTATACCATTTGCTTTTAAGCCACGGGAAAGCAGTTCTTCCCTTCTGCATTCTGCAGAAATGGAACTGTTTGGTTGTCATTTCTGTCCTGTAGCTGGGTAGAAGGGGAGATTTGGTGTGATTTGGTATTCTGTTTCTTAACAGAATGTTTTTAGCAGTTTTGCTGCAGGAGACCTACCTAGGACTACTGAACTGGTTTTATGGACAAGCTCAGCATGGCCCAAGAACAAGGAGGAAAATAAAAAGGTCTCAGCAACTTAGTTTTATTCAGATTTTCAAAGTATTTATAACATTAACATTTCATTTCTAGGAATTTTTATGAGCTGCTGGGGCTTAATTCCTTCCTGTTAGAAGTGATTGAAAAGCATAATAATTTATGACACCAGTAAAAAGAAATATTAACGGAGAGGCTGTGAGGCCCAAAGAATCTACAAGCTTGACATTTCAGTGTACTAATTTATATGTAAAGCCAAGAGAGCCCAAATGTGACTGGTTTGCTCCCTCTCTCAACTGTTACAGGTCCTGTTTCCTTACCAGGTTTATAAAGATGCACCAAATTTAACTGGCAAATGCATTTTAATATTTAATCCTTTGTATGGCAAAACAGACTTGCTGCTTTTCTGATTGTACTGTTTCAGACTTTTTATATAAGCACCTGTCAAATATTATCTATGACTTACCATACCCTAGAATGCATAACAATGTGAATTTGATATGCGTTTCTTTCTGTTCACTATCAAAATCATTTATATTTATAGAGGAATAGAAAGTTTATATATATAAATATATATATATAAATACATATTTTTAATTTCTTTGAAATAAATGGAGGTTTTGTACAAAATTACCTTGTCCTTTTAAAAATTCTTCATGGAATTTTAATACATACTGTACTGTTTTAACATTGAAGCTGTGGGGCTTATTTAAATCAAGTAAAAACTGAAGAAGAGTATACACCGTATAGATCTACTGTTATAATTAAACTCCTGTCTTTCTCTGTTTACCTTCGTACTAATCTAGGCTGTATAGAATTAATGAGAGAAATACTGCTGATAGTGAGAAAATTGTTTTTCTCTCTAATAGAAGTTTAAAAGCCTTCAGTTTTTTGTTTCTTTAACATAGCAACTAGAAACCCTCTTTTGTGCTAGTCTTGCTCCCTTAATACAAATGTGAAAATATTCACACTCTCAATATCATTTTTAGACTGTTGTGCTTAAAATACTAAAAGACCTTTATGGAAGATTCTTTTAAGCAGTTCTTTTGTTGCCATGTAGCATATTTTTGTGCAGCAAGCAATGTGGCAGACTTTTAAAAAACCCTATATATCCCAATTTGGGACGGAAGGGGGAGAAATCCTTTCATTTTCACAGTGGTTCATTTTATTTGGATTGAAACTCTTGGTAAAGCTTATTTCAGCCATTAACTGGATAGCATTTTTAGTTATTATTTTGCTGCCTGTGGGAAGATTGCGCAAGGAGAAAAGCACAGGTTAACAGCAAGATTCTCTCTCACCGTACCAGCCCGTATTTTAAATGAAACTCTGCAAGCCTTAAAAAATACATCCAGTGTATTTAAATACTGAACATTCTTCAGTAACAGATAATTAAGGTAGCATATTTTCATTTGATGTATAGTTCTGGTTAGATGAATTTTATAATTTTAATTTATTAGTTGTTTGTACTGATCGTTGGCCTGAAGCAAAATTTATGTATGAATCATGGAAAGTGATAGGAGCAGAAACCCTTAGCTGCAATACCATGAGCCTGTTTGGTTGTAAGTTCCATGAGAACATGAGATTTTGGTCTGAGTCCTAAAATCAATAGTGTTGCATTCCAGTGAATTCTCTGTTTTCATTTATACATATCTTTCTCTAGGTGTTTTGTACATGTTTCTTATTCATAATTTCCCGTATCTATGTCTGATCTAGGAGGGAGATATACAAACCTGTCTTTTTATGACCATTTTGTAGTCAGGGTTTTCCTGTTATGAAAATTATATATGGGAGCAGCTGAAGGAATGTAGGGGGAGGCTTAGGAGGTGCTTACCATGTTAGAGGTGGCTGAAAGTTTCCTTCTACAGCCTTCCCTTCCTAAATAATACACATAGCAGTATAATCTGGCTCTGGTTCTATGAGTATTTGTCAATTATTCAGTTTTTCCTTTACGGGAGCAGAAAGCCAGGCTCGCTTGAGAACCTGCTTTAATTAGCCCTCTGCAGCATGTTGGGGCACAATAGCCTGAGTGGGCAGATGCTGAGCCCTAATTTATTCCATTGCAATGGGGCTGCTCCGCATTGTCAGCTTTACTTCAGCTTTACTCCTGTGTGCAAGCCACTGCCCTGATGAGTCTCGCAGTCTACGTTGCTGGGATTTTAATCAGCTGCGATCCTGATGGTTTCCTGCCCAGGGGGAGAAGCAGTTGTTTACAAACAAAATACATGTAGAGCATTTCTATATGTGTTTGCCATAATGCTTTCATAGCCCTTTCCCAATTAAAAAGATGGTACTTCCTCAACCTGGATGTATTTATAGAAAGAGGTGATATTTTGCCTTGAAAATAAAAAGCACCACTTGCCCAGTATGCAGTGCCCGTTCATTTCATTATGGCTGTCCAAGATAGCCCCTTATCTTTTGTCGCACAAAGTGTCATGGCACCTTCAAGGGAATGCACAATGTAAGCATGGCAGTTTCAGTGCCTGAAAGTATCTGAAGCTGAAACCCTTTGTATGTTTACCTGGCAGTAAGCCTTCTAATAACCAAAGAATTTGCTTTTGTATATAATTTCATGTGTGGTGTTTTGCAAAAAGCACAAGACCCATTTTGAAAACTGATAGAAGAAGAAGAAGAGATTGGATTTATACCCCGCCCTTCACTTGTAGTCTCAGAGCGGCTTACAAACTCCTTTCCCTTCCCCTCCCCACAACAGACACCCTGTGAGGTAGGTGGGGCTGAGAGAGCTCTGAGACAACGGTCCTTGAGAGAACAGCTGGTACAGAGCTATGGCTTGCCCAAGTTCATCCAGCAGGTGCAAGTGGAGCAGTGGGGAATCAAACCCGGTTCTCCCAGATTAGAGTCCGCGCACTTAACCACTACACCAAACTGGCTCTTAGAAACTAGTCAGGATACAGAAACTAGTCAAGATAGGGCCTTAATATTGGGAAGAATCAAGTCCAGTTGGTCCAAGGGCTTCCCCTCAGGCAAGTGTGTAATGTATTGCAGCCTTACAATGCAATTCTAAGCAGAGTTGCACTCTTCCAAGTCCATTGACTCAGAAAGGCATAACTCTGCTCAGGATTGCTTTATTCAGTCATTCTGCACCACAGTGGCTAACTGTAGGACTGCAGTGTTTATTTTCAGAGCTTTAAATGGATTGTAATTGATAAAGCAGCACTCCTTAACTATGATAAGTTGCTAGCAAATGCCTGAACATACAAAAATTTAGTGCGTAAACACAGGTTTAAATCGACACATATGTGTTTCATCTTTTAGATTAATAGCCAACTCAGCTATGCTGGTAGCCAAGTTGAGGCTGCCAAAAGCAATTATTCATGTAGCAGGTCCACATGACTTTTGAAAGGCTCTCATCTGAGCCGTACATGTGGAGCATGAATATATTAGATATTCAGGGCTTAAGTAGAGGCTAGGAGGCCACAGGCACATGGGCTGAAAGCAATTGAAATACACCAGCACCTCTCTAAGGTGGCCAACATGGTATATCAGGCCTCAGAATAGTTTTGGACATTCCAAAAAACATTGCCAAGTAGATCCTTTGATCTGCTGCTTTCATCACTTCCCCTGTAAAATGTACCCTCTCCTTTATATTCCCAGGGAAAGAGACAAAGGACCAACTCTTGCACATGCTCAGAGAGGTGTGCAGGGTAGTGTGTTCCCCACCATAGGGCTGGTACATGACTTTCATGCTACATAAGAAGTATAAGATGACCACAGGAGACTATCC
The DNA here is from genome assembly GCA_029233225.1 of Lepidodactylus listeri. Classification (NCBI taxonomy): domain Eukaryota; kingdom Metazoa; phylum Chordata; class Lepidosauria; order Squamata; family Gekkonidae; genus Lepidodactylus; species Lepidodactylus listeri. Next base: position 34,038,732 of record JARCFY010000012.1, read on the forward strand.
CTGCAAGTCCTTGTTTCTTGAATTTAGGGTGTGTGTGCAGCACTGGGAGCTCCTAGTTGCACTGTGCATATAGGAAGCATGTCAGTTTTTAAATGAAGGCTTTGATTCCATAACCTATTAAGCACATGCTTCAATTACATGTTGGGAATTGTTCTGCCGTGTTGGCTTCTGTGTGTAGCATTCAGCAACTTGTATAAGTTTTATTGTACATTCAGCTAGGCAGTTTAAAGTACCAATTGTGTCTTCCACACAGGGATGGGATTTTGTGGTTTCCCCATTGCTGGTGGAGCTAAAGAGAAAGGGGAGCAGCAACACAGCCTCCACGTGGCAGTTTCTCACACCGTTTTTCTGCCCTGATTGCCTGGAAGCCCCCCTCCGGCCTACCAGAGCTTTTGTAATTTTTTTTTAAAAGTTGGCATAAGAATATAATTATATCAATATACTGCTGTAATGATAGGCATAACGTGTTCTCCGAATTCCCAGCTTTCGTTAAAAAAAAAGACTAAAGCTGCAGTCACGCACGCTAAATAATTCACTTTCAATCCACTTTCTTTTTTTTTATAACTTTCTTTTTATTTCAAACAGATTTCCATAAAACTAACATAACATAATTATTACAACTCATCTTCTTTTCTTAGTAAAATAAAAAATCCACAAACTTTTCAGGTAAGGCTGTGTTACAATCCTTGGTTTTTGTTGTATAGTCAAAAAATGTAAACCATTTTGTTACAAAACACTCCTTGTTTGTAGGGTTCTCCATTTTCACAATTTGCAAGGCCAGTTTATTATTTGCTACAGTATACACTTTTACAAATCATTGTCTGAGCATTGGTTTCAGTGCACTTTCCAAGTGGATTTTTACTGTGTGAACTGGCAAAATCCAGTTGGAAAGTGGATTGAAAGTGGATTATTTAATGTGTGTGATTGCAGCCTAAGTCTGTAGATCCTTCCCTTGTGAGAAGACATGCCATTTTCCTTGTATCTCCACAAGAGAAGTGGCTAGAGATTTAAATGAATGCTCTGAATTCAGAGAAGTTGCTATACCAATTGCTACAATAATGGCATATCAATATGACAGTATTCTAGTACTGATTGTTTAAGAATAAAAGCCCCCCTCCCACCATGACAGGGAGTAAAATGGCTGCCATGTGGGCCGGATTTTGCTCATACATACAGCAGCCATCCAGGCTTCACTAAAAGCAGGTTGGAGAAAAATTGGGGAAACCCCTGGAGGTGCACAAATTCACCACAATGCTGTAGGGAAGTACAAAAAAAAAAAACCACTTCCCAAAAGCATTTAATTCAAGGCAGATATTCTGTGTGGAAGACACTGCCCTGTGTGACCAAGATAGGGAAGAACAAATATTCAAATACGATAGATTTCAATCCAATATTTACAGTACAGAAAATTGGATCATGCTAATTGTAACACTATATTGAAAAATTATCACGATGCCAAGCTGTCTCTCTTGAGGGAAATGGTGTTTATACTCAAAAGCTACTGCCCTCATCTATTAAAAAGACTGGACATGGGCTTCAGTTATGGGAAATACATTCTGGAAACTTATTCACAAATAAGTATATAAACTTATTTTTGTATTGCGTGTCTAGGATTTTTCCCTTCAAGCTACTTCAGGCGCTCAGCTTACTAACCCTATGATATTTATTTAATACATTTCTATCCTTACAGCAGGCATTCAGGATAGCATAGATGAGTTTGGTGTAGTGGTTAAGTGTGCAGACTCTAATCTGGGAGAACTAGGTTTGATTCCCCACACCTCCACTTGCACCTGGCTGGATGACCTTGGGCAAGCCATCCTTCTGACAGAACTGTTCCCTCAAGACAGTTCTGGAAAGAGCTCTCTCAGCCCCACCTACCTCACAGGGTGTCTGTTGTGGGGAGGGGAAAGGAAAGGAATTTGTAAGCTGCTCTGGGACTCCAAGTGAAGGGCAGGGTATAAATCCAATCTCCTCCTCCTCCTCTTCTTCTTCTTTCCTTACAAAAGCTCCACGAGGTAGGTGATGTTGAGGCAGACAGTGAGTGGTACAATCTGACCCATCAAGCTTGATGGGAGAGTGGAAATTTGAATCGGCGTGTTTTTAGATCCCGGTCTGATTTTCTTAACCACTAAATAGCACTGGCTGATTGGTGTATGATGATTCTGTATAAACAAACCAGCAACTAAAAACAACTTATATTTTTTCCTCACTCTTTCTCCAAGTAGTGAGGTATCCCACCTTTTCCTTACAACAGCCCTGTGAGGAAGGCTTGACTGAAGAGAACAGCACAAGATCACCCAGGAAGCTTCATGGCTTGGTGGCAGTGAATTTTATCTGATGGTGAATTGTATTTCTAGTCCTCCAGTGCTCTGACCACTGTTTCCCACTTGCTCAAAAATTCTGGCCCACGTGGGTTGCAATCCGCACACAAGCTGTTTAAAGTCCATTGGTTTCAATGGGATTTAACCAGCCCAGCTGTTTGCAGGACTGCAGCCTCTGCTTTTTTGGAAGATGTAAGAAAGACCTTACAGCTGTAGAAAAGTAGGCCTTTGACACTAGGCCTATACAGAAATATTCAAAGATCCCCAAATGAAAAGGTTCACATTTCAAGACAGTGTTTGATAAAGTAGGGCTCTTCTGGTTCATTTTTGACCTCCCCCATATTTCTTTTGGATCAATGCAGCAACTGTGCCCATTCCTTAAAAAGAGGACTCCTTCCACTGAACGTTGCAACATTTCCTTGGACGGAAAGAAATCTTCGTTTCGACCATATAAAACAAACAATAATCCATATCAAGTTGTTGAAATGCTTACAAATAGCAAATATAACCACAGTAACAAATAGTCTTGTGAACTATTTGTTAAGGACTAACCAATTTACTGTGGCCTAAATTTCCATGAGAAAATGGCATGTTTAGGCCAAAGGAGGTTTCTCCAGCCTAAGAAGCCCAAGTGGCTGTTCTATTTGAGGAAGAACCGCTTGGGTTGGATGAAATCTCCCTAGGCTGGAGGGAGGCTTCAAACTTTGCTCAGTAGAATGCTAGGATAAGCCAGTGTCAAACTTCTGGAAGGAAAAGACAGAACCTGATCCTGAGGGTGTTTACTTAAACTTAAGCACAACTAATTTGATCAGGATTTCCTTTCCAGTAAGTATGACTGCGGCCTCAGTTTTGAAATCAAGGAAGAGGTCAGATGGCAAAGTCTGGGTCTCTTTTAAGTTCACTGATGAAAAAATCTGGAGTTATTGAGATGTTGATTTAAAAAAAAAATACAGTATATCTGCTGGCTGGCAAAGACTTCTGAACCAAGATAACCTAACACTGTGTTGATATAATTAACAGAATATTTTCTATATAGAACATTACCATGTTAATCCAGACTGAAGGAAGTGGACTGATGATTGAAATATATGTCATGTGGACCATCTTATCATGCTAACTGATCATGGATCAAGAAAGAGTAGGGCCACTGTAGATGTACAGAGTAATAAACGACAACTTTCAGAACACTGGCTGTGTTACTTTATTGCAGCCAAAAAAAAAAAAAACCCAACCCAAAAAGAGTCTTCACTTTAACGACTGATTTTTATTTTCATGTATTTTTATGGGATAGGGCCCACTTCACCAGATGCATGAAGTGTGTTCCTAGATGGTAAATATAGATACATTGCACAGAGAAAAACATGTCAACAGACAATGAAATCCCAAGAAGTACTTTGATATATGATGCTCAGTGAACAGTGAGCATCATACAGATGAATGTCGTATAGATGAATAGCTAGGATGAACAGTGACCTTTTGCGGCAGCACTAATAGCTGATAATGCAATCTTCCTAAACATACTAAGCAAATGTAATATCTATTGCGTGATTGGAATTCATTGTGTTTATTGAACCACAATGAGAGAGTACCAAGTTTCCTAATGAATTCTAATTCCGAGGCAGTTTCATGCAGGAATCTTCCTTTGAAGTTCTTCTGTCGAAGAGCGGTGCCTCTCAGGTCAGCAGCAGTGTGTTCTGGTAGACTGAAATGTCCTCCCACTGCTTTCTGAATGGCACCACTTTTGATATCGGATTTGTCATATGGATATCATCCTGAAAAGCCTACATAATGATTAGAGAAGACAAATACAACGAACCGGAATGGTTAAAAAGTCATGGGTTTTGCAATGCAGAGGTGAACGGCACAGTAGGGTGTTTTTAAGCTAATCACAGTACCTTGCATTTTTTTTCTCCTCGGTTTTTTGTTCACGAGCAGTGGACATTTAGTTATATTTTTCCTTTCTCAGGATACCACTATTGTTGCAAGTGAGTCACTAGGAATGGGTACAGCAGTGAGGGACAAAAGCAGACAACAGGAATGATGATTCTGTATAAACCAACAGCTAAAACAACTGATATTTTTTCCTCACTCTTTCTCCAAGTAATGGTTTATACAACCTTCCCCTGTCCCATCTTTTCCTCTTTGCTCAGGAAAGCAGACTATTGCTGTTATACTTCTGCTCTATTGCTTGTTCTTTTCCCGCTTGTGGGAAACATTTTTTGTCCAAGAACTTTTGTCCTTCAGAGGCAGAGTTGAGCACAATGTCTCTGGAATCCTATATAACTAGAGCACTGAGACTTTTGGATGGTTGTTCTAGCTTGGTTCCCCCTGTTGAAATGTGTTTTCCCCCCCTGGTCTAATGACTGACTTTGTCTGGACCTTTCAGTACCTTATGCTGAACCAGCATAGAAGATATGGCTGAAAAGTGGATAAAAGAGCTTCTTACTTCTACAGCACATTGATGGTCCATAGACAGAATTCATAGTTCAGTGGTAGAGCATAGCATTAGACGATATGCATGCACAAGGTCTGGGGTTCACTCTTCAATTAATAGGAACTGGAAAAGAACTCTACGTGAAATCCAGGAGAGTTGCTGTCAATATCTGACTGAGCCAGATGAACCAATGGCTTGACTCAACTTCACATGTTAATTCGTATGTTTATACTGGAACTGCGCTACAACATGTTTTGCACATGATCACTGCCTCCCAAAGAGGAAAAGTAGGAGCTAGGATAAATTAAGCACATGTGCAAAGCTGCCCTCTAGGAACAAAGTACTTGGATTGCTCCAGTCCCTCACTTGCATACACAATCCTTCTATAAACAGCTGATCTTGAGCTACTGCTAATCAGTATGGCATAAGCAAACAGAGATTATCCAGTTGCTCAGAGTCAAATAGTGCTAAGTATTACTGATAAAGCAGCTCTTTATGGAATGATTTAAGATTAAGAAGGGGAAAAAATCTCTCTCAAGTTTTGTCCTTGGGAAACTAGAAAGCTGTTTGTCTGTAATCTACCACAGTGTCAATGCTACTACAGTAATCAACCAAACAACTGTATTTTTTCAAGGTGAAACTGCACAGTCTTTTTGTGCAGTACTTTTGTCACCGTGAAACTGTACAGTGTTTTGAAAATGATCAGCATTTTATAGAAGATCCCTTAAGGGAAAATTACAGATTATTGGACTTCTTGAACAGTATCTTGGAGCAGTTCACAGAAAGGAGGTGCATTCACTTTCTCTATATGATTGTGCACAGTTGTTGGTGTTGGTGGAACTGCAGTACACTTGAGTACAATTGCTATGCGCTCTGTATCTGTTGAGCATTCTTTGTTAAAACATATTTCCACTTTGTTGACTGAGCATAGGATACGACCTAGTGTCATGACCATGCTGGGATCTTAGGACAGGGCTGTCCAAAGCCCACTTTTCTAACAATAAGCAGACAGAGTAACATACAAACAAGCACACTGGTTTAAAAAAAATGGTCTCAACAAGAAAAGCAATACACAAAGACACCAGAACGCTCGCTGAAAACAGTGGCTGAGCATCCCAACAAAAGCTAAATTGGCATCTCTTTAGAACTTCGGGGGAACAGAATGGTTTTCACTGGCTGAGCCAAGTGATCTCTTCTGGAAAGGGAATTTTCACAGAGAGGTGCCACTACTCCAGGTAGTCACCTGTCCCATTCCTGATGTTGAGTGTACAACAAACAAGTCTTCCCATGAAGATTTCGGAGGGCAATGGTATTGATATGCTCGGAATCACTCCATAGAAGAATGGGTTCCAGCAAAATAGGCCCTTCAAGCACTTCCGCCATACCACAGGGTCATAGGCCTCAAGTCACTAGACTGGGATAGCCGCCCCTGACACACACAGAGAAGAGTAGCATGCCACATCGTTTTTCTTAGCACGCAGGGCCAGATCTCTGCCCAAGGGAAATTGCTGAGGCACTGGCAGTGCTACTGGGGCTCAGTTTTCTCTACGTGTCTGGCTAAGTTCAGACCTTCTGTCTGCCCTTTCCCATTGACTGTTGGCAGGAGAACATCTTCATAAGCAGATGTTGCAGTCTTTTTCAGCATGCTGGGCAAACAAGATTGCCTAGCTCCGTACTAGACTCTAGGCTTCTCCTGGCCACATTTTTTTTGCCACTTAGGTAGTGTGGATTAGGCTTTGATCTGGGGTAAAATAAGCACAATAAAACATCAATTTAATAACAAGAGGTCTTTAACTTTACCTGTCGTTAGACTCACTGACCACAGCAAAACATATAGCTAAGCAAGTAAATATGTAACAACTGCCGAGCAAAAAAAGGTAAAAGCAATCTTCTTCCCAGAGGTCTACAACATTTCCCTATTATGCTATTGATGACAGAGGCAATCTTTTTTTCCCCTTTTTTGTATTTTTTCATTTTGTGTGTGTGTGCCTGTGCCTGTGCATGGAAGTCATGGTGACCTCTGGTGACTCCTCCTGGGGCATGGAGGACATTCAGAAAAGTGGCTTGATAGCGTGCCTCTGTCCCCCGACCCTGGTATTATTATTTAGAGGTATCCATCCAAATACTTGCCAAATACTAAGCCTGCTTAGCTTCCAAGATCTGACAAGATTGGGCTTACCTGGGCTATCCAGGTCAGGATCCAGAGAAAATCTTTAAATTGCTGTTTATTGTTTTGCTTTTGTTTTATAGTTTAATTAGCTTTATGTGAATGTCTTTTTTAACTTCTTGTAAAACTTCTTGAGTGCTTATCTTTTTTTAAGTGGAAGGTTAGGGTATAAATAGTTAATTAAATCCCAGTCTCCATCTTTTTGTGCTGGTTTTGTTCAAGTGAGTTTTGAATCTATTCTTATCTCTTCAAACAGACCACATGACCTCTACTTCTGCTTCTTTCAGCAACCTCCCTTCTCCATAGAATATCTCTGAGGACATTCTTCCGAGATTCATTAACAACAGATGTCCTTCTCAGCTTTGTGCACAATCAGACCCACCTTTCCCTGGATCCAGAAGAGTCCAAGGAACTCGTTAAGAGGAATCTGATGCTACAGAGAAAGAAAACCTTCTCTTGTTCCATTGGCAGCTTACTGTTAACATACCAATTGCTGTTCTCATTAAGGAGACTGAGAGTGGCTAGACATTCTTGGGAAGGGGGAAGGCTGAGCTAGATTACCAGTATGATGAAGTGTCACCATGCAAGTAACCATTTATTTATGCCTTATCTGGATTCAGTTTCATGTTGTTAATTTACATCCTAACAACACAAAAGAAGGGTAAAAAAACCATCCCCAGAATGGAATTGGATACCCAAAAGGTTGTGGCTACAAGCATACATATAAAAGATTAAACAAAATATATCTTTAATATTACAAGGCACTTAAATAGTTCATTAAAAAGAAAATAGGTCCTTAGGCCATACACGTCACACACTGTGCTGTACACACGAGGTACAATGCAATATACTCTTGGTAGCACTGATTGGAACCAATAAACCAATGAAGTTGGATGAGATGTGTTTTGGCCATAAAGGCCTTCTTCAGTGGTCCCAATTAAATACAGACTGTATGAAGGAATCCGTATCACAGTTAGCCATGTAAGATACTGTAGGCGCATTCCAAAATCTATACTGTGGCACAGAAATGCTCTGTGGGAGTATTACATCTAGCTCCTGATCTTTATAGCCACGCCAAAGGGAATGAGAGATGGCATAATCATACTGAATACAGCAGGTCCTTCACCCACAGTGTGCATATGTGTGCTGCACCTTTACTGTTAAAATGTTCTTGTTCTTGCTTGTTCTGCCCTGCTCTTTCCCCTTGCTGCTCAGGGCTGCCTCTTCACCTCTCCCATTCTGGCCTTCCCCACATTCAAGCTCAGCCTTGCCTTCTGACCACACCCCTCCGCACCTCTGCCTGGCTCCTTGCCTTATTCACTGCTGCCTCAGTGTGATGTGCCTGGGTCCCAGGCATCTCCCTGTCCTGTCCTTCCTTCCATGGGTCAGACTGGGCCACAGCTGCCCTTAACTCTGGCAACCAGAGTGGGGTTGAGTCACGACCGGGCATCTGCTCCCAACCATTACCCAATAGTTTTACCCCGCTCCATTCCAAAATTCCCCTCCCCAAAAGTCCTGAACCCAGACTGAAATGGGGCCAAATAACTGGCCTAATCCAAAAGCTCCTGGTTGTGATGCAATATAATCTGTTGGCAGATGTGCTGGCTGTGAGAAACTTTTGTAAATATCATTTCACAATAGATACGTTTTTCCTGTATCAGAAGCCACTTGTGTGATGGGAGGGGATAAACTAAGCATACAGACTGCTGCAGCCCTGGCAGTGTTGGGGAGTTCTTGTTTTCTAAACACTCTGCTGTGCATTGAGTTCCCAGCTCACCCCATTTTGGGAAATTTTGAGCTTGTGGACTGAGCCCAGAAATTGTACTAAAATGATCTGTCATTGCACCAAAGTCCTCCAAAAATGCAACTTTTGTTGATTTAATGGGATGCGTTTTAAAAATTAGTACATGCATTTTATTTATTTATTTATTTATTTATTTATTGAATTTATATCCTGCTCTCCCCACCAAAGGCAGGCTCAGAGCGGCTCACAACACAGGTTAAAATTACAATCCATTTAAAACAGACATTCATTAAGCCTTAAAATACTATCCATACATCCTACACAAGATTGGCGGCATTTCAGTTCTACCCACAGGTGGGTCCAAGCAGCATTCCTATAAAGTCCCTGTGTGACCACACACAAGTTGGCAGATGGAATTTATGGAACCAAGCTAAGTTTTCCTTCTCTTTTGGGTTTATGTGGGAAACAGGTGGGGATAGGATGGATATGATGTTAAATGTGATGGCTGACCCCATCAAAACCCCATCTCTAAATATAAACTCCCATTGACCATTAAAAAGGTTATGTGGAAACTTGTGCCATGATTTCTGACATCTGATTTAAAGGCTACTGCTGTTGTTCCTATACAGCTTCCGGGTGTGTGTAGGTGTGTGTCAGTATCCTATCTTCTACCATAAAGGCATTATTAAAATATACCTCAATACATTTTCAAAGCTGTCTGCCCCCAGTTGTGTAAATAGCCTTTCTCTGAAGTCTTAGCATTTTATTGAAGTCAAGCTTCTACTGCTAAGAGGGTTGGGAGGAGGGAACAGAGCTCTTTGGAAGTTAATTTTGGCAAAATATTCTCAAGTCTTTATTGCCCTGTTTATATGTTATATTTAGAGATAAGTTTTATTTACAATAACACCCTAGTCTTCTGATAACAACAACCCCCCCAAAAAACTACAATAATAATGATCAATTAAAATAAAGCACAAAGTATCTTTTATGTATAATCAGCCAAACAAAAACATATCTCTAAAAAGAAATTCCAAAAAGCAGACAAAATGGATGTTGTTTTACTGCCTTTCCAAAAGACAAGTGAGGAAGAATAGTGCCACAGTTCTACGGTGAACACTCCAGATAGGTACCTGTGTCAGGCTGTAGCCATGAGATAAAGCAGGAGTCCAGCAACATCATGGCAAGATTTATTCCAGCATAAGTTTCCCAAGGAATTGAGCTCTGATTCAGGAATGCTGGAATAAATGTTTTTAGTCTTTTCGGCTCCATTGGATTCCTACTCATTGCACAGTCTGGGGGATCCTACTTCTAGTGGCAGATGTTTGTATTTAATCGATTAGAAGACCTGCACGGGACCCTGCACAGGATAGTGTAACATATGACAATAAAGTCTCACAGTAATTCCTGCTCACATTTTCTCCAGAGACAGAAAATACCTTTCGGGGAGTTCAGAAGAGCTGACCCTATTTCAGTGAATGCATTCATAGTGGGTTTAAAAAAAAAAATTACATCTGAGGTAAAGGAGATAGGTAAGAACATGAGGACATGCAAAGAGCCCTGCTGGATCAGACCAGTGGTCCATCTAGTCCAGCAGCGTGTCTCACACAGTGGCCAACCAGTTCCTCTGGATAGCCAGCAACAGAGCATAGAGGCCAAGGGCTTCCCTAGATGTTACCTCCTGGCTCTGGGATTCAAAGGCTTAGTGCCTCTGAATGTGGAAGTTCCTCTCAGTCACCATGACTAGTAGTCACTGATAGACTTATCCTCCATGAAGCTATCTAATCCCCTTTTAAAGCTGTTTATTCCTGTGGCCATCAGTATGTCTTCTGGCAGTGAATTCTACATTTAATCATTCTCTGTGTAAAGCAGTATTTCCTTTTGTCTGTCCTGAACTTACTGCCCATCAGCTTCATTGGATTCCCTTTGAGTTCTAGTGTTTTGGGAGAGGGGAAAAATTTCTTTGTCAGCTCTCTCCACCACGTGCTTGATTTAATAAATCTATATCATACGCCCCTTTAGTCGTCTCTTTTCTAAACTGAAAAGTCCCAGACTCTTCAGCCTTTCATCATAGGGAAGGTGCTCCAACCCCCTCATCATCTTGGTTGCCCTACTCTGTACTTTTCCCAGCTCTGCAATATCCCTTTTGAGATATGGTAACCAGTACTGTACATAGTATTCCAAATGAGGGCTAGAACTCTCCATCAATGTTAACTAATCTGTTACTTTATTGTTTAAAGCCCCCAGGAGTGCCAATTAATTTAAAATGGCAACATTTGTTCCTCTCATCTGTTACATAGCCTGTGCGGCCATAATACCTTCCTGTGCTTTCTCTTTTTCCAGAAAAAGAATATTGTCACAGGGTTGTTGAATGGCCAGGGTTTGTTTTTTTTTAGTACAGTAGAACACTGTAATCTATGCAGCATGGCAGTATTTTAAAGTGCACTATATTAGGTTAGATAGCAGTTTTTTAATGCAGCATAAGGAGAGCAGAGTAAGTGGTTGTTAACGTAGTGGTACCAAAGACAGTGTGTCATATTGTGACAGAGGTGCCCTAGCACAGAGACTTCCATGCTTTGCATTTCAGCGTCTACTGTTTCTTTAAAGCTGAAGCTTGACAGATGTTTGGTTCTGTTTCCATTCCAAGCTTGAAGCAGAGAACGCAAAATAGCTCCTCTTGGTCATTTATTTCCTTCCCATGTAATGAGCAGTGCTAAATCCATGTCACTATGAAACTCTTATAAACTGATGAGCAGCAAGTCCACAGGAGTGACAGTGGGTAGAGCGCTTGTCCCCCAAACTTCTGCCTGTATCTGATGACAGTATAAACCAAAAAGCCAGCAAGATTAATATTTGTTGATTTGATTATAATGCATAAATGTGTGTGTGTGTATAGAAATATAGTCACAAATGTGCATAAGATATATAGTGCTTTGCATTTATTGGGAACCACTGGCAAAAAAAAGCAAACCTATTTTTGCAGCTAAAATTTAAGCCTTATCATAGTCTGAGAACATGGAAAATCAATTACATGGTTTGAATGGCTCTTTTTTGTTAGTTCTTTTCATTCTCCCCCCCCCCCCCCTTTTGCAGCAGATTCACCCCCCCCTTTCTTTCAGGGTAGCATGCACTTTGTAACATCCGCCACTAACAAGCTGTTAGAACTTTCTGCTAAATTAATACACTGGAAGTAAGCTAAACAGAAGGCCTGTGGAATTCTAAACATTCACTTTCTCTTCTGTTGTGGCTGCATTTCAGCTTGGGAATCTTCCACCGTGTTGCTACAACATCTGGACAACATTTGGGGCTGTCTCTCAAGCACACAGGGTGTGCACCTCCGGTGAATTTCAACTTTCAACATCTCCCTGCCTCTAATCTATATTTAATGTTTCATGACTGGTAGTCAGAGAAACTTCAACTAACTATCAGGTTGGAATGAAAATGATCCTTGGGAAAACATTCATTTCTTTTTCCAGCCTATGCCAGCAGAGTATCTATGACAGGGATGATCCCTTGAGATTTGTAGCCCATTCACTCACAGTAATAATAATTAAGACTCATGATTACTGTGCCTGCATAATCAAAGATTGCCTCATAAAATGTACTCCCAAAGGAGAAGAATTTCTCTGTTCGTAACTGGATGTCAGTCATACGGATCGGCACCCCTAGGGATTGCCAGTCTTTTGCTTGCCCTTTTCATTACTTGTTGTCAAGATTGTATTATTCTTCTTGATGCAAATGAGTAGATAATCATGTGTAAATCATGCCCTCCAGAAGGTACATGTAGGGAGTTCCCCCCTCCCCCAAAAAATCTACCACAGGGATTTCTCACATGGAACATAATTACATCTCTGCCATATGGGCTCATTTATATTCTATTACAGGTTAAGCTAATACAACTCAGAAATATGCTAAAAATACCTCAAAGTGTGTTATGAATGCTATCAAAACACTTGTCATTTCTAGCCCCCTGATTTGATTGCTAGTGACTCTATATTTATTTAGGAATCCACAGAGTCAGGGGGGGAATCAGTGCTGTTCTTGATGATCCCAAATGTGATCTATTGTTGGTCTCTGAAAGAATCTGTTCTCTCTTTTTTAAGCTCTGCCCTTTATTTGGGTGGAGATTTTTCTTTCCCCCCCCCCCCCCCCCAATCATTCTGTAGCCCATATTCATGCCATTCTTTCTGTGAAGTCTGAATCTGTCTCTTTTAATTCCTGGACATGTACAACCAAGCTTTCATAGTAGAAACTGGTTAAAAACACTAAATACTAATCCGATCACCTGCAGGCTCATTTGCAAGAAAACATCACTACAGGGAAATGTCAAAATGTAGTAATGTTTTTTTCTCCTGGATGCTCATGTAAGCTTAAGACAAGGACAAATCTATTGGGCTAAAGCCCTGAGAATATTTGCCACTAGGCATTCCTACATGAAAACATGATATTTTTGATCAAAACTGACATTTTGAGAGATTAATGTTGGAGATTTAAGATCCAATGAGTAAATATTTGTTTTAATTAGAACTGGTACATATGATTACATTTGATAATGATCTTCTCAGAGAAATGCTGTGCAAATAACGTCAGTGTGCTTCTCAGAATTATTTCTGATTATCAGTTGCTGGGTCATTTGAGCAAAAACTTTGCATGCAACTAGACCCTTTGCATGTTTGAATCTGAATGCCTGGAGCTTCTGCACTGCTTTGGACTCTCATCTGATTACCTGAATTCATTTTTTAATTGTTTCCCCATTTAATGGTTAGGGTTTTGATGATGTTTCAATGTTTATTTTAATTATAGAGCCCTGTGCTTCTGGTTTTTAAAAAATCTGGTCATATACTTCTTTTTAAATTTGGTGATTTTAAATTGTTCAATCTGTTTTTTGCTGCGGAAATTTTTAAAAGCACTTTTGGCAAATAAATGAATACATAGTATCAGAACTACTGAATCACAGTCTTTTTTATGTGTAGGTGTCACGTTTTGTGCTCAGGCTCGCTTCCCTCAGTCTGTTGCCATGTCCAGCAGCCTTGCTCCTTTCGAGGCCCTAGCTTTGAAAACGGGAGAGAGTTTGAAATTTATCCCAGCCTTCTCCTTTCCTCCACCCAGCTCTTAAACTTCAGAACTACAACTGATCTCCAGACAACAGAGATCATTTCCCCTGGAGAAAATGGCTGTTTTGCAGGATGGACTCTGTGGCGTTATACTCTGCTGCGGTCCCTCGTCTTCCCAAACCTTGCCTTCCCCAGGTTCCAACCCAAATCTCCAGGAATTTCCTAGCCTGAGGTTGACAACCCTAGTGGCCCAGCTCACCCTTAGTGGGAGTTGGTGGTGCTTTCAGCCCCTGACAGTGGGAGAAGAATCATAACATATGGATTTATGGAAGAGAAGCCACCATCTTGTGTAGTGCAGCTCTGCAGCTCACATGACCAGAATGCTTGTATGTAAAATTTTTGCACTGGTGAGCAAACTACTGGTAATTGGAATCAGCTTTCATCTGTGGATCATACTGTTGGACAAGAGTCACCACAGCTCCCTTTCTTGCTCCATGCAGAAGCCCAGTTTGCATGATTGCTCAGAGGGAGAAATCAAACCACTTAGCCTTCCATGCACTCACACAGTGAACTACCTGCATGGTGAAGGAGCTTCTCCATCGTGCTGTTTCAACATCACCCTCAGCTGGATGGATCAACTCGGACCTCTTTGTTCTCAAGTACATTGTATTTATTTCCAGCCAGGATTGTTTAATTTAAAAAAATTTAGTTGGATTTCTGTCCCACCTTCCCCTGCACAGCAGGGCTCAGGATGGGTTACAACAGGCAATCATAAAACAATTAAAATTAAAACATAATTCCACAATGTTAAAAACCTAATTCAACAGATGACACAATTCACAAGATGGCAATCAGGCAGGCTTAAACAGACGCGTGCTCCCAAAATACTATTTGCATGTGTGCCCAAGATGACCAGGGGCCACAGTGGCTCAGAGGTTAAGATGCTGAGCTGTGGACTGGAAGGTCAGTAGCTTGGCAGTTCGAGACCTGAGTGCTGCATGATGGAGTGAGCTCCCATCTCTGGCCCCAGCTCCTGCCAAGCTAGCAGTTTGAAAGCAAGAAATTGCATGTAGATAAATAGTACCGCTTCAGTGGGAAGGCAACAGTGTTCCATGCGCCTTGGCATTTGGTCATGCCAGCCGCATGACCATGGAAACGTCTTTGGACAGCGCTGGCTCTTCGGCTTAGGAATGAAGATGAACACCGCCCCCTAGAGTCAGATTTGACTGGCTTTCGAGCAAGGGAAACCTTTACCTTACCAAGATGACCAAGTGCTGGGTAAGCCACCATCAATAGCACAACATAAGTGGTGCAAGGCAGCATGGAGCAAGGAAGGCTGATGTAATTAGACACACGTAGATGTAATTAGTAAATTATTTATTTCCTTACTCTGCCTTTCTCTCCAATGGAGACCCTCATCAGCTTACACCATTCTTATCTCTGTCTGAGAGTGTGTGGCTGGTCCAAGGTCACCCAGCAAGCTTCCATACGGGGGTTTGAAACGGGTCTCCCAGATCCTAGACCAACATTCTAACCCCTGCACCATGTTGGCTGGATGAATTATGGCTGCTTTGGATATATAGAAGTATGAATTCAAAAATATGTCCTAAAATAGCATGTGAAATATTTCTTCAGCAAATGAACATTTTTATTTTTATTTTTTACCCAGACATAAATCTCTGTGAAAGGAAAGGTTTGGGTAGAGGTCACGTTCTTCCAAGTGCAAAGGCAAAACTCTATATCTCTTTAATCAGTAGAATGTTGAAACTTTTCCATTTCCTCGAGAAAACAAGAATAAGCTGGTATTTGCACATTAATCCACAGTACACAGTTTTGAGGGAGGTTTAAAAGAAGGGTTTCTTTCCCTAGAGAGTTAATATACATTGTGCCAGTAGATGGCGCATAGGAATGGCTCTTGTAGGGCCAATAAAGTTGGTGATGGTTTTGTGTAACACATGACAGCTATGGGTAGTTCCTGCCATCCAAATTTAAGAAGTGGGATTAACTATTTGCACTTCAGGAATGTGATTTTTGGGGGTGTTTGAGGAATGCAGCAGTAGCAGAATCCAAACTAGAGATGAGCTTGATGTAAAATAAGAGCATTGTTATGGAAGAACTGGCTACCATTTAATTGCAAAGAGAGTTGACTGACTTAAAATTTATGACCATCAATTTAATATTTCCTTTTTAGATCCAGTTGGCAAGTTTCTCTGTCATTCTTCTTGTGTATTCTTTTGTCTTACTTAATACAGACATTTGGGCTTGTTTGTTCTGCATGTAACTTAAGTTAGTGCAATACCACTTTGCTCATTTCATGCTGTATGAGGTTTGGGGCACTGCCTTGTGGTGGTGAGACACTGAACTCAATAGCTTTTTGATACTTGCCAATGTTAATTCTATTAATAAGTTGAGCACATTCATATAAAATCTGCTGCTGTGAATCCCATAGAAGCATGTGCTGTAGATCTCTGCAGATCAGGCATCTGTGTCAAATGTTCATTGTCATATGTCGTTTTATCTCATATTTCCTTCAAGAGCTCAGAACATCATTTCTACCACCATCACCACCATTTTATGCTAATAAGAATTCTGTCACTAAGTTAGTTTGGGAGATAGTGACTCACCCAGGATCACATTACAGATGTGTTGAACTCATTTCTTACAAAGACCGGATCTGACTTTGTTGGGCCGTGCCGTGTGTGTCTTAAAATGTAACACAAGGCATCGGAGATATAAATGTTATAAAGGTTATTTCAGATGCCAAATGGCAATAGCAGGTGAATGACAATAGCAGGCTTGATTGGATTAGGTGTGATATACAGAGGGGTAGAAGGTGTGGTGAAATCACCATTGGTAATGAGACAGGAACCTAGGTCTCAATTTGGTCCTGGAAGATTCAGTCCAGGAGGATGTAAAGAATAAATGGACATAATTCTGACATTAGAAACCACAATATTAAAAAAAAGCAGTGAGGGAACATCTTAACCTTCTAGGACATTCAGTTGCTATCATATCAGTAGCAGTTCTTTTACAAAGGAATTTCAAAGGGAGACTCAAAATAAAGACTGCTGAATTGCAACTGATAATGAAGCTCAAGACAAAGCATTCTCCTGGACTGAACTGAGATCTAGGTTTCCTGTCTCATTACCAACGCCTGCTATTATCATTTGGCATCTGAACTCACTCCTGTCTCCAAGATATAAGGACTGATGGACTTGCATTCTAGTTGTATCTGAAGAAGTGAGCAGTGACTCACAAAAGCTCATGCCCTGTCACAAATTTTGTTAGTCTTTAAGGTACTACTGATGCTCCTTTCCACTAATAAAGATTGCAAGCTGTGCTGTTGGGTTTCTTCCCCCCAAAATCCACTCACTGCTAGTGATGAAACAGTTAAAAAGCAAAGCGGGGAGGTTGATGTGAAGAAAGGCAGCCAGCGAGGTGGGAGGGGATAGAGGAAGATGTGTTGAACTGGAACATATGGAACCATAAATCTAATCTAAAAAAACCACACCCCTTTTCAGAATAAACCAAAATAATTTCCTTTTAATTCTCCTTTCCCCTTATCCCAACGCATCTTTTTGCTGTGCCCCTTCCTTTCACCTTGTGTGTGTGTGATCAAGTCTCAGAATAAACAGCAGAGCAAGCCAATCTCAGTGTAACTTGTGCTTGTCAGAAGAATCCCCCCTCCCTCCCTGCTTCCCTCCCTCTGAAGAAGTGTGCATGCACACAAAAGCTTATACCCAGAATAAAACTTTGTTGGTCTTAATGGTACCATGGGACTCCAACTTTGTGCTTTCTCCTGCTCTCTCTCTTTTTCTCCCCCTCCTTTCCTCCCCAAAGGAGGAGGGGTAGGAGACCTCAGCCAATTGAGGGAAGGGAGGCTTGGCCATGTATCTCTCCCACATGACTGAGGGAGCTGGGTGAAAGCAAGCTGCGATGCAGCAACAGCCCCAGAGAAGGAAGCAGGAGAGAGCCAGTTGCTCATAGGCCAGATACAAGCCCTGCAGTGGCCATCTGGCCCGTGGGCCATATGTTTGACACTCCTGTACTATGAGCTTTCTGGCAAGGTAGGGATTTAAACCCAGGCCTCCTTGATCCCTCTCTAACCACTGCACCACATTCAAGCAGTTTGCAAGCTGAATATTCAATCCCCAGAGCTGTGATGGTGATGATTACGGTGATGGAGCTGTTAAATGAACACTGCTTCTCTGTCACAGAAATTGCATCTTCAGCCCGTCTGACCTGGGCCAAAATTACTCCAAGAACAGGTCCATATGATCTTTAAAAAAAAAACTTATTTAAATAAAGCCTGTCCATAAAATCCAAATATATAATGGAAATGCTCTGATTCATCACAGATCTCTAAGCCAAGGGGGTCTAAATGTTCAGTTTGCAACTACAGCAGGCCAGCTTTGTGTCTGGAGACTAAGTTCCTGTTTCTCTTTGACTTTCAGTCTGTGAAGTGTAGGATTTTTCATCCTTCTGGACGTACTTAGAATGGAATGTTAAAATATTCTGTGCTATAAGTTTCCTATGGGAAAACTGATTACCAGGCAGACTTAAATACATATTTTACATCCCGTCTTCTCGAATAAAAGGAGAGATGTTTATGTGTGATTCCTGTTTGATAAGAAATGTCATGTTTTTGGTGAAAGGTGCAAAAATAGTAAGTTGAATGGAATTATATCTTTTCTGTGAATCATACTTTCATGTCACCTGTGCCACGAATCAGATCTTATTGCTTTGGGGAATGGTGTAGCGGTGAACTTTAATTACTGAATTTTTATAGAAATTACTGGCAAATCTGTTGGAAAAATAACACTTGAGAATAACATTCCATGTCCTGGATTTATTTAATTCTACTATAAGAAATAGTGTAGTTGAAGGAACGGCCATGTGTGTAAGTGGATATGAGTTTGTGTCTGAAAAGGGCCAAAAAATGGGAACTCTGGACATCTCTCCAGGTGCGTTATAAGATGTAACCAGGTTCTCTAATGGGCTGGTGTGACTGGAATAGCAAGATGTATTGCTATCAGTTCAGAGATTTTGCATTAACACCATACTCATAAACACATTTACATGAAATTAAGTCCCACTGAGTTAATAAGAACTTGCTTCCAAGCATGCATGCTTAGCCTTAGGATACTATTTGAATATAGATAACAGTAGTCCAGCCTTTAGGCTTTTCAGACACCTTTTATTGAAGATGTTAGAAATCTTTATAAACATTAATTAAATCTCTCTGGGTAGGAAAGTACTATATGTCTTGTTTAAAAGCCAGAACCAAAAAGTGAAGAGGCCTGGAGGAAGTCTGAGAGTGCAGGAGAAGGGTATGTTTCTGTCTTATTTGTCTAACAGCAGGACTGCCTTTTCAGATGGTGACTCAGGCACAAGTATAAGACACAGGAGCCTAAAGTGCCAAGAGAACTGAGTGTCTGGCCCAGAAGTCTGACCGCTCTCTCCAGCTCACAATAATGAGTTCAGTATCTTCTCCCTGCAGTTGTAGCTGGAGGACTGGGATCAGCCGACAGAGTTCAAATTGCATTAAAAACCTTTTAGGAAAAAAAATATTTAGCCTGCTTCCCAGAGGACCTTTCCCTTCATCCTTTCAAGGGTTTTTCTGTCTTGGATCAACTCATCTAAGCCATTTCTGTCTCCACTTGATTCGGAATGCTGTCACTCAAGGCCTAATCATTCTCATTTATATCTCAGAGCAAACCTTCTGCTTCTGTAACCAGTTTCTTGCACAGGGCAAAGAAGTCCCTGGCTCAAGTAAAGGCAGGTGGCAAAGAGTGGTCTGTGAGGACAGGGTTGTCAGTCCCCCATTGGGGATGGAGGATTCCCTGCCTTCATCTCTTTTTTCCTGCCATTGCTCGGAGTGACAGCAGTAGAAAATGAAATAAAATGGCTACCAGGTGTTATCATAGAATTTCCAGCAATTCCTAGAGAGGCATGCAAAGAAACTCCCAGCTCCCAGTAAGCTCACCCCCCATCTCCTGCCGGTTACCTGGAGGGACCTGGCAACCTTATTTTCAATAGGGTCCTTATTTTTATATCATGGCACCAATGCTCCCTCCAAGGTCTTGTGAGCTCCACAGCTCCACAAATTCTACTTTGTGAGCTACTGGCATTAAAGTTGTGAGTGAGCAGTTTGGCTACTGCATAATTTAATTTGTTCTGGAGCCGTCTTTCCTGAGCTGAGACAAAAATGTGTGAGCCAGAGGCTAAAAAACTGTGAGCTAGCTCACACTAACTCAGCTTAGAGGGAAAATTACATGGCACCAGTTCACACTGAACAAGGGTTGCCACCCCAGTGCTGGCACCTGACAGACTGAGGGGGAAAGACCTACCTGACTGGTGCCATACTGATACTGTGACATGGTTTTAACCATAGAGTTTTCAGTGAGTCTAGAGTACCATAACAACACAATGACATTTCCAGTTCACACTGGAAGTGACATTGAAGCATTTGCAGAATGCTGACTTGCTCCTCATTCCCCCCACCCTGTTGAGAGGCAGTGGGGAACAGAGGGGTCCAGGGCAGGAGTTTTCCCACTGTAGTAGAGACTTGGCCAGCCTACACTGAAATGGACTGCCAAGTCCCTTCTGTACCTCTTCCTTTCTCTTTCACTCCTGCTTGAAAATGTGATGGCTGCACTGTCTCTTTGCATATTCCCCCCCACACCCCATTATTGATCTCTTTTGGAGAGTTAGTTTGGTGTAGTAGTTAAAGAGTGGCACGACTCTAATCTGGAGAACTGGGTTTGACTCCCCATTCCTCGGTATGAAGACTTTCTCTTCCCCTCCCCACAACAGACACTCTGTGAGGTAGGTGGGGCTGAGAGCTCTTTCAATAACTGCTCGTGGGAGAACAGCTCTGAAAGAACTTGTAACTGACCCAAGATAACACCAGCAGCTGCATGTGGAGGAGCAGGGAATCAAAACCTGTTCTCCCAGATTCGTATCCATGCTCCTAACCACTACACCAAACTGGCTCTTGAAGAAGAAGAGGAAGAAGAGGAGGAGGAGGAGGAGATTGAATTTATACTCTGTCCTTCACTTCCCAAGGAAGTCTCAGAGCGGTTTACAAAAGCCTTTCCCTTCCCCTCCCCACAACAGACACCCTGTGACGTAGGTGGGGCTGAGAAAGCTCTGAGACTACTGTCCTTAAGAGAACAGCTGGTACAGAGCTATGGCTTGCCCAAGGTCATCCAGCAGGTGCAAGTAAAGGAGTGGGGAATCAAACCCGGTTCTCCCAGATTAGAGTCTGTGCATTTAACCACTACACCAAACAAAGCCATTTGCAAGAAGGCTTCAAAGCATTAGAGGGGGGAGGGTTGCATGCACATATTTCACACCTCATCACCCTGGCTGGTCCAGTTCTTTCCTTCTGTCTCCCTTGTGCCTACTCATAATTTTCTTATTTGTTTATACTAGGGTTAACAGCTCCCCAGCACTCCCAGCCCACTCCCAGCCTCCTGCTAATTTATACCCCATTTTTCATCCCAGTGGTGACCCTAAGTGGCTTACAACATTGTTCACCTTTTCTCCATTTTTATCCTCACAACCAAAGGTTGCCTGCCTGCAGGTGATGGCTGGAGATCTCCTGGGATTACAACTGATCTCCAGGTGACAGAGATCAGTTCACCTAAAGAAAATGGCTGCTGTAGAAGATGAACTCTAAGGCTTTGTACCCCACTGAAGTCCCTCTCTTCTCCAAACTCCATCCTCCTCATGCTCCAGCCCTAAAATCTCCAGGTATTTCCCAACCCAGAGCTGGCAACCCTGTCACAGCAACAGCCCTATGAGGACAGATTAGGCTGAGAGAGAGACTGATTCAAAATTACTCAGCAAGCTTCCATGCCACTGTAGGGATTCAGACCTGAGTCTCCCAAATCCTAGCCACATACTCTGAACTGGGGTCTCCAACATGGTGCCTCTGGGCACCATGGCACTTTCCAGTACTTTTCAGAAAGAGGGTGGGGCCATTGTAAGGCAAGGCTTGTTATTGGCTGTCCTCATTCAAATGTATGGGCTATCGATGGCTGCCTCTGGAGGATCAGGAGATATGGTGGCCAGGTCCCTCCTTGGCAGGTGGGGGGAGGGACTTAGTGGTGTTGGGGAAAGGCCTAGGACAGCAACACAACATTGTGACCAGCAACACAGAGACATCACTTCTGGTGCACACCAGAAGTGACATCATTATATTGCCGGCAATGTGGGACTTTCTGGTATTTGACCAAAACTCTATGGTTGACTCCTTTTTACCATAGAGTTTCCCCCAAATACTAGATCATCCCACATTCCTGGCAACATGATGACATTACTCTCAGCGCACACCAAAAATGACATTGCTGTGTTGTCGGCGACATTGCTGTGTCATTGGACCTAGGCCTCCCCTGCAGTAAGTAAGTCTCCCTAGCAGACCAGCTGACTAGCAGAGGGAGGTGACAGCTGGACATGGGGGATCCCCCTCCCTCAGTGTGGCCTGGGAGGACTGGTAAGCATCCAGCTTTCCTTAATCACTGTGTGGTTTAGTTTTCCTTTCTCCCCCCATCCCCCACAAGCTTTCCTTCTTTTTATTCCTCCTTGCATTTCTTTCTCCCCTCAGGATTTCCTTCATTTCTTTTTATTCCTGTCTTTGAGAAACAAACTTCTATGGTTTTACAGGAAAAAAATTAAAAAACAGGCCTCCCCCCCATTTATTAATATGGGAGGCCTGAGAAAAATATAAATAACATAAATGTCACTGAATAGAATGTCAGCAAAAATGTTTGCCAGTCAGAACAGAGAGAATTCTGACCTTGACAGACCAATGATCTTACACAGCATTGAGCAGCTCCATGTCATAGGGTTGCCAACCTCCAGATGGGGCCTGGAGATTTCCAGAAATTAGAATAATCCCCAGACCACAGAGGTCAGTTCCCCTGGAGAAAATGGCTGTTTTTGAGGCAGCTGTCTATGGAATTATACTCCATCAAGGTCCCACCCCTTTCCAAACCCCTCCATCACCAGCCTCCATCCCCCAAACCTCCAGGTATTTCCCAACCCAGAGCTGGCGACCCTATTGAGGAATGAAATAAGTCAGAGAAGAGTAGCATGATGGAGTGGAGTTTGCGACCTGACTGACTTTTGCCATGAGCATCTCTTGTAAAGCAGAGAGGAAGCTTTGTTCCAGTCATACAGTCTGTGTTACTGCATGGGGGCAGATAAGTGTTCAAAAGTGAAAGTCTGCCCTCTTCTCCTCCAGGCTTGCTGTCCTCTCAGTAGCTGGACCATGGTTCCAACCAAAGTAAAGATAATACTAAGTTTGACTCTGAATAAGGCAGCTTCATATATTCAGCATGGTTGCCATGTGATTCTTTTGCAAAGTGAGGGGTTGTGTGTGAGAAGTTTTTGTTTTGCTCCATCTTTTGCAGCAGCCATTTGGGGTTTGCCTCTATCTCATGTGACAGCCATTTTGGGATGCTACTGCCCCCTCTCAAAATTCCAAAGATCCCCACAGGGTCAGAATAGTTGGTGACCCCCCCCCCCCCCGTCCCCCACTTTAAGCAGCATACCACACTGGCCACATTGTCATGTCCTGTGCTGTCAAATTTTAGATTTTAAGCTTTTTGTGTCAGGGACCTGCATTTTTTTTTGCCTGTGTTAATCTGTACATTGATGCCACAGTAGATAACTAATGCACATAGTTGTTCACCTTGTACAAAATAGCATATCAAGCTAGAACTGAATTTAGAGGAATATGCTCTTGCACACACACTCAGGTTCCTTTAGTTTGATACTGGCATAATAATTGGTTTTCTGAGTATGTCAAAATGAATACAAATTGTTCCTCTGACATAGTTTCTTGCCATAGTCTGTTAGTCTTATTGTGGAAACTATTCATATCTATCTAGGTCTACCTAACAGGTTGTAGACTGCACAGCTGTTTTCACTTAGTCTATTTTATTTCTGAGCTCAACTGCACTGATCGTCTCTCTGAGAATGGATTTAATTATGATGCCCAGCAAGCAAGGGGAATATATCCATGTGGTATTTGTATGCACCCAATATCTCATTTAGACAGGCCCCCTTGGCCATATCACTTGCAATTTTAGTATGTCAATGCAGAATCCAGCTGGGCTATGGATCCCTGGGATATCAACCTGTGGGCAAGGAGACATCATTTAAATGAAAATCAGGCATGCTCACTGCTAGATAACTAAGTGCTTGTTGCTTGCCTGGCATCACGTTTATGGGGCTGTATATAGAAAAAAATTAGAACAGTCCACCATGAACAGTTGGTGTATGACCTCTGTTTTTCATGTGTGTGCACATGTGTGTGTGCGTGCATGCGTTTTCAGCCATGAAAGAGAAGGATACTGCTGAAAACCCAGGGAAATTACAGTTTTGGTGAACTGCAACTTAATATGGGGACTTCTATTATCAGTATAAGTAGTTGTTCATATAGTACTTTTCAGCCTAAAAAGTACTTCTCTGTTGCATCCACCTCCCAGCTCTCTTGTCAGAGAGGAACTGAAACTGAGCGAATGGCAGTCCCAAGGTAAAACAATGAGCCTCCTGGACTGCACTGTGGGTCCCCCCAGATCACAATAAAATGTTGGTTCTATCTACTCTCTATTAGCTAAGTTTCCAATTCAGTTACGTTTACATACAAGGCTTCATTTCATCCTCTTTACTAGTTTGTTCTTAAAGCAAATACTGTGAAACTTTATGCTCAGTAAAATAATTCTTACCATTGTCTTTCTGAAGCTCTTGTACTCACACGTATGGCATAAGTAAACTCTTGTCGTGCTCAGTATGCTGTTTAACCACCTGAGACATTATTCTGTTATGATTGTGGCTTAAAAATTCCAATACACAGTGGATCTATCCATGCAAGGTGGCAACAGGCTTTGCCAAAGCATTGGTTTCCATAAATGAAAGAGCTTGAATCTTCTGATCACCCACGGAATTAAGAACATAAGAAGATTAGAGAAGCCAATGTTGGATCAGGCCAATGGCCCATCCAGTCCAACGCTCTGTCACACAGTGGCCAAAAATACCAGGTGCCATCAGGAGGTCCAGCAGTGGGGCCAGGACACTAGAAGCCCTCCCACTATTACCACCACCCTCAAGCACCAATAATATAGAGCATCACTTGCTCCAGACTGAGAGTTTCTATCTGTACATGTGGCTAATAGCCACTGATGGACCTCTGCTCCATATATGTATCCAATTCCCTCTTGAAGCCATCCATGCTTGTAACCGCCACCACCTCCTGTGGCAGTGAATTCCATCTGTTATTCTCTCTTTGGGTGAAGAAGTACTTCCTTTTATTCATTCTAACTTGACTGCTCAGCAATTTCATTGAGTGCCCATGGGTTCTGAGCGGGGTATAAATACAATAAATAAACAAACAAAATTAATAAATATTGTGAGAAAGGGAGAAAAGTACTTCTTTCTCTACCTGCTCTATCCCATGCATAATCTTGTAAACCTCGGTCATGTCACCCCTCAGTTGTCATTTCTCCAAGGTAAAGAGCCCCAAGCGTTTTAACCTTTATTCATAGGGAAAGTGTTCCAACCCTTTTATCATTCTAGTTCTCCTTTTCTGCACTTTTTCCAATGCTATAATATCCTTTTGAGGTGTGGGACCAGAATTGTAAACAGTATTCCAAATGAGGTTGCACCATTAATTTATACAGAAGCATTATGATACTGGCTGATTTGTTTTCTGTCTGCTTCTTAATCATCCCCAGCACAGCAATGGACTTTTTAATTGCAGTTTCAGTGAGTTATCTAATACAACTCCAAGATTTGTCTCTTAGTCAGTCTCCACCAGTTCGGACCCCATCATTGTGTATTTATAGTTAGGATCATTGGTCCCAATGTGCATCACTTAGGACTTGACCATACTGAACCCAGGCCTGTAGCTACCATGGGGCCCATGGGGTCCCCCATGGCTTGTACGGGCCCCTCCCCAATCCTCGGCTCCCCCTGCTGTACCTGCTACTGCCCAGAGGTCAGAGGGGAGGGCTGCTGAGCAGGAACACCTGCTGCCCACCGCATCTCCCTCCTGGGCGCCTGCCTGCCTCCCTCCCTGCCACGGCCAGCCAGGCTCCCGTGAGGAGGAGGTGGCACCTTGCTCTTTCCCCCTGTGCGGCCTCTGCTGCTGAAGACCGGCCGGGGGGCTTCTCTCCTCACCGCCTCAGGGGCAGGTCATGTGGGGCAGACTTGATGCTGGCCTTTCTCTCCCCCCCTGCCCTTCTGAGGCTGGCAATGCTGGTGGGGTCAGTGGGGAGTAATCTTCTCTGTGGCTTTGCCATGTGAGAAAGAAACTCCCCCTCCCCAAGGAAGGCCTCTGACACTGGGGAAGAGATGCCCATCACCGAGTTAAGACTGGCGGGAGGAAGGGGCAGCTGGGCTGAAGACGAGGCAATGCTGGGGGGGTCTGGCTGGTGATCGTCCGTGAACCAGCCGCCCCAGCCTGGAGCCATGCCAACACACCCAGGCTTCGGCTCCCCCCCAGCAGCTGGTGTGATCCTCTGCCACCTGACTGCTTGCTCTGGAGCCACAGGTCCTTAGCATGGGGAGGAAAGCGAAGGAAGAGGAGGGTTCATAGACCCTGGCCACCTGGTGGTGGTGCGGGTGGTGATGGGGCTGCTTGCTTCCCAGTTCCCCCCCATCTCTCTGAAAGCAGAATCGGTTATCTGTTTCTGTGTTGATAAAGCAACTGGGCTCGGTATATGCCCGTCATTTTTTAAAAAGGGAGGTATAATATTCTGCAGAAGATTAAATGTTACTGTGGCAAGAACAACAATATCCAACAAAAGGATTTGTAGAGAGGAATGGCCAGAGATTAACAGAAGTGAAGGGGTGTCTTCCAAGAATGGTTATGGAAAGGTGCAGGGCTTGACAGCTCATCTGTCAGTATTCCCCCCCCTTCCCAAAATGGTAGCCTCTTACCTCTCAAACCCACATGTTCTTCTGAGTTGTTCAAAGAGGTAAGTCCTAGTGTAAAGTAATAAATATGTCAAACTAGCAAAGGAATGTCTAAAGGTGTATTTTCTAATTGTGGGAAGTGACTGGGAATCTTCATTCTCTCCTATCAGGCAGACAGGGCACTTAACACTACATCCCCCTCTAAAGAATGCTGCTACGGCAGCAGACATCCTAGTAATATTCCTTGCATACATTCAGTATTCTAATATACTATTCTGAAAAAGAAATACACTAAAACACATTAAAATACAGAGGATTTATAGTCCTGCTTGTTGAGAATACATATCTGAGAACTATAATATGCAACAAACCACTTGTATTTATTATTTAGTTATTATTTAGAATTAGCATGACAGTACCGCACAGAGAAAAACATTGGCCCCGCGAGCAAAAATTTGTTAGCTACGGGGTTGAATGAACCCCATTTGCCACGCTGACACCCACTTGTCCATCCTTGACAGAATAAGAACGTACCCAATGCTCAACTGTTTCCAGGTGCAGCCATTTATGTTGACCCACAGGGCTCTGACATCTGCAAGAACAAGTTGTCTGCATTTGAGGACACCACTGAGGTAAGCACAACTTACCACGGTCACCTCAAGGATGGCGGGACAGATTTTTGTTTCCCATTTCAACGGGGTCCCTGAGAAGTCTAGCAACATATGTAGTAACGAGCCACAGGAGGCCAGATTGCATTGTGTTGAGAAACTCATGTCAGGGGGGGCAACAGTGGGAGAGCTTCTAGTGTCCTGGCTTCACTGATGGACGTCCTGATGGCACCTGGTATTTTTGGCCACTGTGTAACAGAGTGTTGGACTGGATGGGCCATTGGCCTGATCCAACATTGGCTTCTCTTATGTTCTTAGAGTCAAATTCAACTGGCTTTTGAGCAAGGGAAACCTTTACCTTTACTATATAACACATCAGACCATGGTGTTCATTGACTGACTGAGAAAAGGGGAAGTTATTAGTAGCCCTGGCAGGTTTTCCTGTTTTTAAATTTGGGGCGAAAGGGGAAGAAATGGCCGTGCCTTGGAAGGGAGGAGTTTCAAAATGTATTTCTAAAGTCAGTGAAGGAAAAATGTTAATAAATAATAAATAAAGCAATGAGGAATATAAAAATAATAGAACATTTTTTGTGAACATTTCCTGCACAGTCCCTATGGGAAATGCACAAGCGCGTAAATGTGCTCATCCAAGGGACATGTGTGAAAAGTCATCATTACTACCATTTGTAACAATCTCAAGGAGAATTAAAACAAGCCAGTTCTGAACCATCCTCACTGATTCACATGGTGGATCTTTCTGTCCTTCTCAAATGCTATCAGCAGAACATACCACCTGTTTGCTGGTGGTTGCCTTATAAATGGTTAGGCGTCTGGTAGTCTTGAAGCCATAAAATAGGCTTCAGTCCTGTGCACACTTCCAAGGGAGTAAGTCCAATGGAATTCACATACATACTTTTTTTTGTTCCTGCTGGGCTTTTGATATCAGAACTTAGTTTGTACTGGGATCTAGAGATATTTATGCAGCTCCCAGAGAGCCATTTTAGATAATTATTTACAGCTGCTTGGAGATGCTTAGATAATTTGCTATGGTTGGTTTTTTCCCTTATTATTATAGTTAGAGTTTTACTAAGATTTTATTGTATTAACACTGGTTTGAACTGTAAATTGCCTTGCATGTATTTTGTGGAATGAAAGCTGGTATAGAAAACTTAAAAATGTAAAGTGAGGGGGAGCTTGCTCCCAAGTAAGTGTGCATCACATTGCATCCTTTGAATGACGGTAACTCTTTTGCTCCAACTGGATATTGGCACTGTCAACAAGGAGGAGAGATTGCAGCAACTGCTGGGGATGGTGATGGGTTCTCTGCAGCATACACAAAGTGAAGTTCTGAGGTTCAGTGACATTTATGTTTAGCAATTTCACGCAAGCCAGCAGGACTTTTTTCAAGCCTCGTTTGCATTTGTGTGAGTTGTTGACCTTGACTCTTTAGATAAACGGCAGGGTGCTTCTCTGTCAATAGAAAAGACAGCACTGTTGATGAAATAAACATTGTGCAGCCGCAGACAATCTGACATCCTTTTTATTGTTGCTTTCCCACTAGGACTCAATGGAGCCGCTTCACTCCTGCCCTGTCCAACTTTTCTTACAGCTCGATCTGCTTGCTTGATGAGCTTTTAGAACAATAATCTATTAAATTAACTAACAGTTGAGTTCTAAATTCCAGGCACCAGTATAGCTCGTCAGCATCCTCTCTTCTCTTAGCAGAGAACAGAAATGGCAAAACAGATCCAACTCCAAGGAGAGAGCATAGCGACATGTCCCGCACCTACCAATCACAGAACAGCACACCAGTGATGCCCCTACATCAGCCACATGTGGACGCCGCCAGGCAAGGTAGGGTGATGCTGGAATAGCTCCCTGAAGTCACCCTGTCTCCCCTTATCTACAGACAGAATAAAGGAAACATGGCATCCTATGGCGTGGGAAGGACTGTGGGATACCCAATAAAAGAACCAATTAATTAATTAATTATGGTATGGCATTGTGTGTAGAATGCCAGGAGACCCTAAGATTGTCTGGCAGCTAGAAGTTCTAGCTCTTTTAGCATTAGGCACCACTAGGTGGCAAGCTAGACTTGTTTTTAAGGCAAGAGACATTTCAGAGGTGGTTTTGCCATTGCCTGCCTCTGCGTCATGACCAGCGTTCCCTCTAAGCTGAGTTAGTGTGAGCTAGCTCATAGGGTTTTTTTAGCCTCTGGCTCACACATTTTTGTCTTAGCTCAGGAAGGATGGCTCCAGAGCAAACTAATTTCTGCAGTAGCCAAATTGCTCACTCACAACTTTAATGCCAGTAGCTCACAAAGTAAGAATTTCTGCTCACAAGACTCCACAGCTTAGAGGGAGCATTGGTCATGATCCTGGTATTCCTTGGAGGTCACCCTTCCAAATACTAGCCAAGGCAGACCCTGCTTAGCTTCTGAGATCTGACACAATCAGGCTAGCCTGGGTTATCCTGGTCAGGGACTGAGAGAACTATCATACTTCTAAGAGCACTGCAGATGGGTGGTCAAATCCCACCCTACAAAACATTCATTTTTGAGAAGTAGATATGTAGATAAGGAATCAACAATCTACCACATCACTCAGATACACCCAATGCCTAGTTGACAGAGGAAACCACAATGGAAAATCCAGAGCCTCTCCCAGGCAAGAGTCTTGGGGCAGGGGCTAATCGCCTAGACTGCTTTTTTTCCCCGGCAATTCAGGAGGGACATGAACAGCATCAGGAGAATGAACAACGGCATATACTTACAAGACATTCCTGACATCTTCTTTAAAGCAGACTTGGAAAAAGCACCCAAGTTGGAAGCAAGAGTGAGGGACTCATATTCCACCAAGGAGGAAGCTCAGAACAAAGTAGAGTGTACCTTTTGGCCAGCAACAAACAGAACAGCAGCCAAACAGAAGTCAAATAAAGTGCGAGATTAGAGGTCACACTTCATATACTGCATGGCATTTTAAATACACCCCCAACTGGCCATGGGGCAACTGGAACCCTGCACTGGGCCAGGACAAGAATGATGGCAGTGTCAGTGTAGCACTGTGGAGCAGCACAGGTTTAATAAGCTGAAGTTCCTGGTTCAAGCCCCCTGTGTGGTTAACTAAGGTCCTTTCCACACTTGGATCTCATCCCTGGTTTTATCAAGATTCAATTCGTGACAGAATACCTTGCATTTATCCCTGGTTATAACAGCATCCACTTATCCCGGGACGTGTGGGGCGAAACCAGGGTGACCTCACTGTAATGTGGAAACAAAAAAATACCCCAAGATAATTATAGGGGTGAATGTAAGTTCAGGGACAGGGTTGAGCCAGGATTTAAGGTCTAGTGTAGAGGACCACAGCCCTGGAAGGAGTTCCATTGTCAGACCCAACCACTACAGAAAGGCTACCCATTCTTGCTCTCCTAGACTCTAATAATTTTTGGTTAGCACATCTGTGATTGAGGGACTGAGCCAACCCTTACCAATCCCCTGTAGGGTGTTTCATTGGAGCTTTGTTTGCAGTTTCTGCTGTGGGGTGCAAAAGCCATCATGAGTATGTAGCCAGCAGTTGCAGTGGCTGGAGCATTTCCAATTACAACCAAACAAAATAACAAACCCCATTTCTCTCCCACTCAAAAGATATTAAAACAAACAAACAACAAATACCTTTGAGTGATTAGCTCTTTCCACTAAGGTAAGGGCCAATAATATTGGTCTCTTATGTATTTTTCATTGGATAACAGCCACGTCATCCTCACATGCTATTCTAGCTACTTTTCTTGTCTTTCACTATAAGAAATAAGAAGAGGAGGAGGAGGAGGAGGAGATTGGATTTATACCCCGCCCTTCACTCAGAGTCTTAGAGCAGCTTACAAACTCTTTTCCCTTCCCCGCCCCACAACAGATACCCTGTCAGGTAGGCGGGGCTGAGAGAGCTCTTTCAGAACTGTCCTTGAGAGAACAGCTCTTACAGAATTATGGCTTGCCCAAGGTCATCCAGCAGCTGGCATGGGGAATCAAACCCAGTTCTCCCAGATTAGAGTCCGTGCACTTAACCACTGCACCAAAGATGAGTTGCACTGATAAATGCAGAGTGAGAGAATCTGTTCCTCCAGGGTTTGTGCATTCCACTGGGCATGCAGTCATAATGCCCCCATTAGAATGAATGGGGCATTTTTATACACAAGAACTTTGAAGTATATTGGTGTACATGCTTCATTCTGAATTGGGAAATTATGCTGGCTAATATACACTGCAAGGAATAGTTGTGCTTTCCTAGAAATCCACAATATAGTGGGGTGAATCAACACAGATGCCTTCTAGAAACCCTCTTCTGTTTGCACTAAAGTTTGGATACAGGAAGTGTAGGATTATTCCCTTGTATTTGATACAGTTTGATGCAGTGATTAAGAGTGCAGACTCTAATATGGGAGAACCAGGTTTGATTCCTCACTCCTCCACATGCAACTGCTAGTGTGACCTTGGGTAAGTCACAAGTTCTTTCAGAGCTGTTTCTCAAGGGCAGTTCTTGAGAGAGCTTTCTCAGCCCCACCTACCTCACAGGGTGTCTGTTGTGGGGAGGGGAAGGGAAAGCCACTCTGAGACTCCTTCGGGTAGTGAAGGGCGGGGCATAAATCCAATCTCCTCCTCTTCCTCCTCCTCCTCTTCTTCTTCTTTAGATAAATGAAAGAAGTTGCTTGTATTTTTGCAGATGAAGTTTATTTATTCATTTATTTATTAAAAACATTTATACATCCGCCTTTTATCAAGCGTATTTTACTGTCTTACATTATTCTCATATTTTATTAAGATTTTGCTGGTATGTTTTCTGTATGACTGTTGTCATCAGTCTATAAAATTAGGAGAGGAAGTGAATAACTTCGTTGAGAATAAAAGCACTGCAGCTGATTGACTCTTTGAGTGACTGTGGATAATATTTGTACATTTTTCATTCCAAGCCGTCTCACTGGGATCTGTTATAGCTACTGCATCTCTTCTCTTCCCAAGAAGCTGATCTGGAACTGGCCTTCAGCTGCAAGATAAAGATGAATTGCTTTACTAAGGAATAAAAGATCTGCGGAAGGAAGGTGGGGAAATGTAAGTGCTTATCTTCAAACATGGGTACCTATTTCCAAAGAGATTCCAGAAATAATGATGATACCCTATAGCCTTTTTTTGTGTGTGTAGATAGCTGATATATGCATGAGCCTGGCTTATGGCAAGGACAGCATTTAAAAGATGGCTATCTTGGTCTGCTCAGCAATTCTGTGATCAGCATCTTTCAACAGAATGAAATAAGCAACAGTTGCTACAATAAACACAGCCAACTCATAATGACCAAGACTGCTTTAAATGGCTTTAACTGTAAAAAAAATCTGCCTGTAAACCTGGTGGTGGGAAGTGCTTTCAAGTCACAGCTGACTTATGGTGACCCCGTGGGGTTTTCAAGCCAAGAGACATTCAGGGGTGGTTTGCTATTGCCTGCCTCCACGTCATGACCCTGGTATTCCTTGGAGGTTTCCTATCCTAATACTAGCAAGGGCTGCCCCTGCTTAGCTTCTGAGATCCAGCATGATCGGGCTAGCCTGGGCTATCCAGGTGAGGACCGCTTGTAAAAGTAATTGATTTTAAATCAGTTACCAATGGATATTAAAGCATTAAAAAAAACCAGAATATTGTCAAAATACTAAGAAATATATTATGTGACTGTGAAGTTTACGGAACTTGAGGGAACTTAAGGAGAAAAACCATAACTTTTGTGTGAAGAAAGATTCGGAGCCTTTCAGATGACAAGGAATGTTATCTTTTCTCGTCCAGTTGTGTGCCATTGTTTCCTTTATCTTCTGCTGTCTCGGCACCATATTCTTTAATCACATTCTTGTGCTGTCTTCTTCCTTGATTCTGACATGGACTGAGGGCTGCATTGTGACTGGGATGACATTATGCTGTTAGGTAGCCAATCAGATTTTACTGTGTGATGACATCACTAAGCCAACTGAGAATGAGGGTTGCATGAGGCAAGCCAAGCCAATTCAGGACGTATGGCCTCACTCTAAATAAGGATTGCTTTTGTGCCTTTTGGTTGCAGTCACCTAAAACTGTTAAAAGAGTGTCTCTTTTTGCCATTGCTGGAAGTGTTCACAAATGACATTGCCCTTTCATCAAACACTGCATGTAAATGGGGGGTTGACTCACGGAAGTACTGTCTATCCTTTCCTTCCCAACATAGTTCTTCTTTTCACTCCTACTTCTCCATTTAAGATGGCCAGAGAGCTTTATGTGTTATGCTTACTATAGAACCCATTGGCTCTGCGATCAGGCTTCTTTGCTCGACTTCTTTTCCTGCACTTATTTATGATATGCTACACCCAGAGACCTTCAGAAAACTCTTTGTTTGATAACAAGATATTTTTTTTGCTAAGCCTCAGGAGTGTGATAGCCCACTTCAAAAAGGAAAATCACTTCAGCTCCTTAGAACAGTTCCCAACTGATGGAGAAAACCTTAATAATTTATTGGACCAGAGCTGGCCTCTAGCTGAATCCCCAGTGTTTTTCCTATCCAGTCATCACAGAACTATTTCTGATGGAGTGATTGAAAAATGTCATTCTTTATGATACAGAGCACTTGAGAAGTCTGGGCAGCGCAATCCAAGATTAAAGCAGTCATTTGATCATTTATCAAAATAACCACAAACAAGTTCTACAGTAGTGTTAAAAAACTATTTTATGGCTCTAACAATAGTGTCTGTTCTATTCATTAGTAATATGTTCTAAGTCATTATGCATTTACTTGATCACCTTTAACTCAAAATAACACCATGTGCCAAATGCCTTCCTTTTATTTTTCCCTGCTAGGCGTTATTTTTTCATGTCATGAATAAATATGATTCCTGTACAGAGGAAATCCATATGTTCTATTACTTAAACTGACAAATGCAACTGAAACCAGTGTGAAGTTTGAGATGATGCCCGCTCAGGTAACTCCTCGCTGGCACACAGCCATGAAGAGTATTATAGAATGCCTTTATCTTACAAATCTCTGCTGTACAATCTGTGCTGAGATGGTTTTCATATAATGAGATTCTGGCAAATCGATATACGTTGACCTGTAATCATTGCAATACTATCTGGGAATGTCTTACTGTGTATGAACTGTGAATCTCACGCACACATGCACACACACAAACACACACACACACACACACAATATCCAAGGAGTGTAATTCAGAGAGAAACTCCAGTTCCATAAAAAATTCAAAGTTTCAATGACTAGAAAAAATTGAAAGGACAATTAAAAATACAAGAATTCTATGAAACTGAAATGAACCCTGTGGTCATCTAGCCCAGTGCCTCAACTCCAATACTCCCCATGCCTCAAACAGTTTCAATAAGGGAGCAGTTAAAGAAGGGAATAGGAGCAGAAGCATTTCTCTCTACCATTCACTAGAGAGAATTATTGGCAAGGTCTGTAGCCACAGGTCACAGCCAGCATGCATTCCTATTGACAACAGTTAAGAAGGAATAGATGGCATTCTTCCATCCAGGATGGATTTGGCCCAGAATTTGACATATTCTATAGGATACAATGGTCCCCACTTCAAACAGTTTTAATTTTAAAATTTTGTAACTAATCTATTTCACAACTGTATTATTAATTTCCTTCTTATTGCATTTTCAATAATATATATTTCAACATCTAGATACTAGCTATAATTTTTAATATACCAAAGCTTAAAGGAAAGTCTATTGGCTGAGGACAGACTTGCAATGTGTCCCAGGAGAGCTCGGCTTCAGAAGCGGGGGAAGGGAGGCAGTTAAGACAGCCACAGCTGTTCTCCATCTCCCTTCTGTACTCACCTGTCTCTGAAGCGCTTCCATGCCACCTCAGACAGACACCGGCAGAAACGGTGTCCAGGGGCCTTCCTTTACTTGGATCCCACTTCCTGGCTGTGTGGACGGGAAGAGGTGGGATTCAAGTGGAGGCGGCAGTGTGAACATGCCACGATGGAGAGATGCACATATGCACATATGCACTGTGTGCCACTGGCTCGTGGCCGAATTTCCACTGCTCCCATGTGCCTATGCATATAGGTGCATAAGCACCCATGTGCCTGTTGCCAAAATGGCCCTGCCATGAGCCGTGGCAGCCGGCCTACTCAGGGCCACTCCACAGCAGTCTGACTGTGTCAACCTGGAATGCTCCCGCAGGAGTCTGGCCACTGTGAATGGCCAGCCCCAGGCCAGTTTTCTCCCATGGCTTTTGGCCCCACTTCCCTTCTGCAGCAGATTACCAGTCTGTCCTCAGCCTATTATATATCTCACATATGAGCTAAAAAATAACAGATATTTTTGTTCAGAATTCATTTCCTCATACGTTTACATTCAAAATTTGTTCTCATTCTGATATATTTATATGCACAGCAATACATTTGTATACAATTTTTAAACTATTTCTTGTTCTAAATTTATCTCCTGTTTATATAATAAAGACTCCATCTCTCCTCAAATTTTGAAGATATCTATTTCTCAAATATGTTGTTAATTTCACCATTACTGTGTAATCACCAAGTTTATTTTCCCATTTTTCTAAGCTTTGACAAATTTCTGATTTCCATTTTGCTGCAGAAATTATTCTAGCTGCTGTCACCATATATTTATATATCTCTTCCAGGGCTATTTTTGGGCAGGAACACACAGGAACGGAGTTCCAGCTGGCTTCCAAGTTGGCCATGCCTTCAGCCTAGCCCTTCTCAAGTTTCCCAGGTGCCTTGCAAGCTTCAGGGTGCCTAGGGAAGCCAAGCCGATCCTGGAGGGAAGGCAGTTTAAACTGCCTCCCCTCCTTGAGTTCCTCATGTGCCCTGCAAGCTGCGGGGCACCTAGGAAAGCTGATCCTGGGAGAGAGCTCTGCTGCCAGAGGTGTGGCCTAATATGCTAATGATTTCCTGTTGTTGGGTGTGGCCTGTTATGCTAATGAGTTTCTGCTGGGCTTTTCCCACAAAAACGCCCTGATTCTCTTCCATTGGTAATTTGTTGGGCAATATGCCTAATAATAGCATATTCTTAGCTTCCACAGGGGTCATAGGGACCATCGACAGCCTGTATTCAGCTGATATGACCCAGACTGAGATGCCAGCTGATTGTACCCTTATGCCAGTGCTACTAACACCTTACCATCACTATAGGATATGCACTAGCACTTTATGCAGTGTTTTTACATTTACATCTATATTTATCTATATATCTAATAGCCAAGTACCCCCATGCGTGCGGATATCTAAATCCGCACACCGGGGGCACTTGAGGGGCAGAGAGATTTTCCTGCATACTTGAGGGACTCTACAGGTATGCAGAAAAATCCTAAAAGTTTTAAAAACAATGTGGGGGATATTTAAATCCCCCCAAAAGTAAAAGAGCATTCCCTGCGCATGTGCAGAGAACACTCTGGGTACTGTGGTGGGCCAGTGGCTGAAAGTCTCTGAGGCTTTACCACTGGTGCCAGGGGCAGAGGGGAGAGACTGGGGGGGCCTGGTGGCTCAAAGCTGTGCAGGCCTCACTGTTGGAACTGGGGGGGAGACTGGCGGGCTCGGTGGCTCAGAGCCACGCGGGCCTCACTGTCGGAATCAGGGGGGAAGATTGGTGGGCCCAGTGGCTCAGAGCTGCAGGCCTCACCACTGGAATGAAGGGGAAGACTGCCAAGCCTAGCAGCTCAGAGCTGCACGGGCCTCGCCATTGGAACTGGGGGGAGAGATTGGTGGGCCTGGTGGCTCAGAGCCATGTGGGTCTCACTGTCGGAACCAGGGGGAAGGCTTGGCAGGCCTGTCAGCTCAGAGCCGCAGGCCTTACCATTGGTGTGGGGGAGGGAAGGATTGACGACCCTGGCCTTGCTGTCGCTGCCCGGGGGGGGGGGGAGAGAAGGCTTACCTATAGCTGCTTCCTCCTCCACGTGGAGCTCCTTCTCCCCCCCTGTGAGTACTGTGGGTCCCACCTCTTGTATTTTATCTAATTCTCTGTTTATCTGTTCAATGAAATTCTATGTAAGCTTCAGCAGGGAGGGCAGGATATTAAATAAATAAATATGCTCTGAATTTTCCCATGTATTTCCTTCCAGTATCTTTTTGCTTTTTTTTGCAGATATTTGGCTCAGAATTTGCTGTTGAGGCCCTACGCTAAAAGTCTCCTAGTTTTTGAAAACACCCAAGGATTTCCACAAGCTCCTTAGGTAGTTTGTTTCAGTGACTGACTATATGTGTCTGAACACATACAGCTGTACTGAGCAAGAACTATAATGAAAAATCAACTTACAATGACTACTTCACTACACTAGTAAGGTTGTGGATGCTTGACTCTTGATTGGAAATATTTGTTCCATCCAGAAAACCAGGCATAAAAATCAGGAAGCAGCACAGTTTGAAACAATTGTAGGACTTTATTAAAAGGTTCCTTCTCTAAACACGGTACCTTTGCAAGCATTCTTTACAATGTCCCTCCCACCTTCTGACTAGAAAAAAAGGACTCAAAGATCTCTGTTTCTATTTGTGGGTAACGAAGAGAGTTTTGACTCTTGAAAGTTTACACCCTGAAACCCTTGTTAGTCTCTAAGGTGCTACTGGACTTCAATTTCTCTGAACATGGCTACGGCAATAGCTAACTCAACTTGCTTCCAGAACTTCCTTTTTGTCTTTCTAGTCCACCCTAAATTTTGGAGTGGGTTAACGTATAGTCAGTCCAGGTCAATCTAAAATACTGACCTGAATCAAGGAATGGAGTTGTTACAAACATCACAATGTTGAGAACTGCCTTCCATTTGCCCACATTTAGAGCAGTCCCACAAGTGGAAGGATGCAAATAGCTTTGGCTTAGTTTTCTTTGATTTCTCTGTTCATGCCCTATTAGACCAATACTCTTTTCATTTTGGAGGTTCTGCAGTTCCCTTTCTCTGCCAGAACATACCAATACTAAAGCCTTTTATCTGAAAGCAGGTGTTGTGATGAAGAGTGACAAGCGCCACATTTTCCAGCTAGTGCAAGTCAGTATCTTGCGTTCTGTGAATTTCAAAGCATATATATGAACCTGTCCATCTGTTCCATACTACAAGTATGCATCTATTTATGTATTATGAATCCCTTTATACTGTATGTTCACTAACGTTTACATCAGCTTTTGTAGTCATACATCATCATCAGCAACAGCATGTATATAGCACTTAAAGGGTTTCAGAGCCCTCCACATAAATTACTTTAGGCCCAGTCAATACATGCAGAGAAATGAAGTGAGAGAGTTCTGAAGAGGAAGAATGGACTGTACTACTGCAGAACTGGAACTGAGGGACTGCATCTTTGAACACATTCTTGTGTAGAGAAAAAAAGCTCTCTTTACAAGTAGAAAACCAGAAAAAGGCAAGAAATCTTCACTCTTTTGTGCTAGTTCCTTACTCTTGGGGAGTGTGAATGAGTACAGTCTACTCCATCTTCTGTTGCTGTATATAATCCTTCAGTGACCCTATGACGTGGCTGTGTTGCTTGCCACAAAAAACCCTTAGCTTTGTGCTATCTCAGTGGATTACTACCTGATTTTGCTAATTTAAGTTTTGATTATAAAATCCAGGTAGATATGTTTGAGAGAGATTGCCTTGTTCAACTGCTCATAAAAATGACCTTCCTAAAGCAGGCACTCCTACAAATGTTTTGCACTGTAAACTGTGATGTGCTCACTGTAGGAAAAGCTTACTGTTTATGCATTCTTAGTAGTGTGTGTCCTTTCTGGAAATATTGGTGTGTGTGTAAGAAATTCTGTTTTCTTTCATCTGATTTATGTGTTTGGTGTATGTATGTATATATATGTGTGTGTGTGTGTGTGTGTGTATATATATACTCTCCCTATATTCTTCCAAGCCTTCCTTATTGATCTTTTTTTTCTGCTTAGATTTTTTTTACCAAAGGAATGCCCTATACAATGCATGATGCCTTGGGCAACTTTGGCTGGCGTCATAGTTGAATGCAAAAGAAATCTACTACTTACTTGTGTGTCAAATACTCCATGCCCACAACTGGATAAAAATATTATCCCTATGAAAATATGAACAAAAGATTCATAGCTGACTTTGACAGGAAAAGAAGTGGATTTCATTGTTTGGAGGAAAGGTTCCAGTATGCTGTTCCATTAACAGTCCTCATAAAAGGATGCTTAGTTATCGTAATCTATCATTGTCTTTGTGCATGAAGGCCGTCTGATTTTAGTCTTCTTCCCAGTCATGAATAGAACTTGCCTTGAAAGCTGACTCTTTGGAATGTTTGCTTAACCTTTCTTTTGCAGAAATAAATCCTTTGTCTGGGTTTTGAAAAGAAACCTGTTGGAGCAAATATATCCAAACAGAGAGATTCCTCCTCATGATCCAGAGTGTTTCATTAGAAGAATTTGATGAGGTATGCTGTACCCCACTAAAGCTTGCTCTACCATAAATCTAGAATTACCATACATCTGTTGGTCTTTGGATGCCACAAGGCTCCTGTTTGTGCAACAGACTAATACTGGAATGTGGATTTGTGGTCAGCTATTGCTTACATAAGAAAACCTCGCACGTTTTGCTTACTTTAAGAGCAATGTCCAATGTTCTAAGGACTCCTAAACTTTTAAAATAATCAAGGAAAGTAGAAGCACTGGTACCTTAGTTATGTACTTTCAGGTCTTGTCTTGATGTCCTTTACATTGGTATTCAGTGGTATACTGCCTCTGAACATGGAAGCTCATGTTAGCTAGACACTGACAGTCTTTCCCCTGGTTGTCTACTCCTTCCTTAAATTAGTGGCTACCACCCTAGCTTCTGACAAGGAATTCCATAAATTTACTGCATTGTGTGAAGCAAAACTCTGTTTTTCTTGTTCCTCAGTCAATTGAGATAGCTGATGCCCCTTGAGTTCTCATATTATGGGAGAGTGCAAAATTCTCACTGTTCACTTTCTCCACTTTGTGCATGATTTCATAAATCTCTGTTATTTTTTCCTCCTAAATTTAAAAGCTCCAGATTCTTTCAACTTTCCTCATATATAAAGGCATTATAATGCTGATAAATTTATTCTAATTTTTTTCCTTATTGATCCCTGGCATACATCTTGCCTTTCTCACAGCTGCCAGATATTGAATCAATATTTTGCATCATCAACTCCATCCTCATTCAGATGCAGCACATGGGCAGAGCATAAGCTTTGCATTTAAGGTCCCAGGGTCAAGCCCTGGGGAAAGGAGCTTATGCAGCAAGACTGGATGAGTCCCTTTGCTGAGATGCAGAAGAGCTGTAGACAGGGCCTTTTTTCTTCTTTTTTTGAAAAAGAGGTGCTGGAACTCTCAAGAGGGAAATTAAGTTTTCAGTCTGTATACTGAAAACTCGTGAACTTTTAAACATCTTTAAAAGAATTCCATCAAAGAAGTTCTGGAACTGGCTCCCCATCCAGGGCCATACTAACCACGGGAACCTGGAGCACCTGCAAACAACCCCCCACTTAAACCAATGACAGATCAGTTGGTCTCTGTTCTTTTCTTGTTTTGATGTCTGGTTTACTCTACATTGGCCCTGCTTAGCTTCTGAGATCTGATGAGATCAGGCTATCCTGGGACTATCCGGGTCAGGGCTAGGCCGAGAGTAACGTGACTGGGCCGAGGTCACCCAGCAAGCTTCCATGGCACAAGTGGGGATTCGAACCTGGATGTCCCAGCTTCTAGTCCAGCACTTTAAGCACTACACCATGCTGGATCTTGTAAGGGAACACTGTGTTGGAAATTTTTTTTACTGGCATATATGAAGTTAAATAAAAAACATTTTTCACTATCTGTGTTTGTTTTTGAAACAAAGTTTGGGTCCAGTGGCACCTTTAACACCAAAGTTTGTTCTGCTGCTTCACACCGACACTGCTACCCACCTGAATCTATTTTCTGGCCATTATTATTATTATTTGTTTTATTTCATGATTATTTCTGAAAATAATTTTGTCATATTGAGGAAAGGAGCCTAGCCTAGCCTGATCTTGTCAGGGGCAACATGGAGGCAGGGGCAACGTGGAGCAGGGGCAACGTGGAGGCAGGCAATGGCAAACCATTTCTGAAAGCCTCTTGCCTTGAAATCCCTATGGGGTCAACATGAGTCAACTGTGAGTGGCAGCAAAAAAAAAAAAGAGGAGGGAGGTGTTAAAAATTATGGGCGCCAAATAAATTAGGTATGCCACTGGAGCAGAGTACATGGTTCTCTCTTTCTCATTTAATCCTCACTACAACTTTGTGAGGTACAAGAGGAGATTAACCATTTATTTTACAAAGAAATTGCCAGTGGGCCCTTGCTGTGGAGGGTTGCTGGGGGCCAGGAGCAAGTATAACCAAGCTCTAGCAACTCTGCCAGAACCTCAGAGGGATTTGGCTCAGACCCTTCATCAGCAATGGTAACTGGGTCCTGCTCTGCTGCCAGTTTTCAAGAGGAAGCAATTGGTGAACATTGCCTTGGCGGGAAGTGTGGGGAATAAATCTAATAGAATAAATAAATATTGCAGCATACTGAATGACCCCTGAAGCACTGGCTTGCAATGCTCCCTCTAAGCTGTGGAGTCTTGTGAGCAAAAATTCTACTTTGTGAGCTACTGGCATTAAAGTTGTGAGCAAGCGATTTGGCTTCTGCATAAATTAGTTTGCTCTAGAGCCATCCTTCCTGAGCTAAAACAAAACTTTGTGAGCTGGAGGCTAAAAAACTGTGAGCTAGCTCACACGAACTCAGCTTAGAGGGAACACTGCTGGCTTGTAGTGCTGCAGGGGCCACTCAGGTTGGCTTCCTCCAGAACTATTTTCATTTCCCAGGCCGATTCTGCACTAGTTGTTGCCCCGGTGTCACTCCCTGATAAAATCCAGGGCAGAGCAACAGTTCCCCACTTGTTGCTCCGGGTCTGCAGTTGGCCCGAATGTAATCATCGTTTCCCCCGGATCTTCCGTTTCTGGGATTTTCAGGGGGCGGTTTTTGCCATGGGAGTGAAGTCAGGGCATTCAAGTGGGGAACTCCAAAATCGGGGTTTCTTGCTCCACCCCTTTAATGCCCCTCTGCTTCTTTCTCTCCCCTTTCCCTCCCCTTTCCAGCCCTGGATCAAGTGGAGTTTTTTTTATTCCCCGCTTTGTTGCATTACAACAACACAGCACGACATTGATCCACCATTGACTGGCATTTAAATGTCTTTTTTTAAATGTACTTTTGTTGTTGATGTCTGCACATTTCTGTGTTGCATCTTTTGCACAAAAGTCATGCCTGAGTCATGCCACTATAAAAATATGTATTGATGGCTTTGAGGCACAGTGCAAGTTGTTCCCCCCCCCCATTGCATCACAACAACATGACACGACATTGATCCATCATTGTGTGGTTAACATTTTTTGCGGGGCCAATGTATTGCAGGTGGCATGGTGGTGTGGACACAATTTTTGCAGGGGTTACATGTGTTGCATGTTCCCCCTCCATTTCCCATCCCTTTCCCACCCTCCATTTCCCCTCCAACTCTTGGCGCAAGCTTTTTTTTTCTTACACGGATGATTTTTGTGGGCTTGGAAGCTCAGATGGCCAATCACGGCTTTGTTCCATCATGACGTCATAACGCAACTCTGCCTACATTAAAAAGGGGGGGAGATGGGGGGGGCTCAAGATTCAGGGC
Source organism: Lepidodactylus listeri (assembly GCA_029233225.1). NCBI lineage: Eukaryota > Metazoa > Chordata > Lepidosauria > Squamata > Gekkonidae > Lepidodactylus > Lepidodactylus listeri. The sequence goes on from JARCFY010000012.1 coordinate 34,081,662, forward strand.
AAGGACAGATTCGGAAATGAAGAACCGGCATCAACCCGGGTCAAATTCATGTAATGTGGAAAAGCACACACTGATTCGGACCAATTAAACCCGTGAGGAAAGGGAAGCAAAGCACTTGTGCGGAATCGGCCCCAGTCTACTTCTTGTAAGGTAGCTGACAGCAGGGTTGCCACATCCCCTCATTGCTCCAGAGGGGGGATTTGGGGGGCATTCCAGGACATCCCTGATGTGATGATGTCACCCAGAAGTAATGTCATCATGCTGGGGATGTCACATGGGGATGCTCTGATTTACGGGCAAAACTCTTGTTAGCCAAATTACTCTATTAATAATCAATTGGTATAAATAAGGGTTCTAACCAATGTATACAGAGGATGGCACTGTCTGTAATAATTACCAGTAAGAAACACAGAATCCAAATATGATGAATAAAAGATTATTTTTACTTGATAAACTTCTCATTCTTTGGTTTACAAGCGCACATTCAATCATACAAGTCTAGGAAACACAGATAGAATATTAGCATGTTTGCATTAGCAGGTAATTTGATGATGTTAGGCAATATTTACCTTCCTGGTGTGTGTTGGATGCTCCAGTGGAAAAAGGGGTGAAGGGAGGGAAGGAAAATGGAGGAAAAATAACACACGGTCTTGAACCAGCAAGAAAAACACATGGCTCTCTAGCCTGCAGGTCTAGAGATTAAAAGATGGAGGGAAGGGAATTTGATAGCAAGCTGGACATAAGGGGTAAAGACACATATAGGGGTCGTTGGTAGCAGAGAGAGAGCTGGCTGCTGGGAGCTTTCTTTTATTGGGGGCTGGTCTCTGGGGGCAGGCTTGGCCAGATGCCTGTCCTGAGACCACCCCTTGCTGGTCCACCCACTAGCTCTTGTCCAGTAGGAGAAGGGGGATTGGGCAATGTTAGATTCTACCTAGCATGGTCAGAGGAATACCTGGGGCCGGAAGCTGACATCATCGGCTAGGAGCATTGTCTTGTAGATGAGATTATCCTCTCTGGGCAGCCAAACCAGTTTTTAGCTGGTCAAGTCCATTGTTTCACTGGTCAAGGAATGTTGGAGGGGGGGGGGTTGCAGCCTGCGATGTACAGAGAATATGTAATGGAGTTCATGAGCCCATGTCTTTAGCCAAAATGACAAGATGGCCATTTCCTGTGTAAGTGTCTTTGTGTGTTAAGAGAAGTCTCCTGGAGTTGGCTTCTCCTGGAGTCGGGGACCGCTGTCTCAAGCATTTGCTGGAGTCATTTGTAGCTGCTTTTTCTCCTGGTTATTCCTCCTAGTTCCTCTCACACAACTAGCAACACAGTTTATTTATCACTTATGAATTTATCACTCATAAGAGTGCAAAAGCACCTTGCTGGCTTACACTCTATGGTAAAACCAGCTTAAAACCATAGAGTTTTGCTCTTAAACCAGAGTATCCCCACACAACATCCCCAACATGATGACATCACTTCCGGGTGACATCATCACATTGGGGAAGTCACACAGGGATGTGGCTGCTTGGAGGTGGGGTTTCCCTCACTGGCCAGCTGGCTGGCAGTGGGGAGAAGCCCCAAAAACCAGGGGAACCCCCACCCTGACCTGGGGACTGGAGAGGATAAGAGAGAGTGATTGGCTTAAGGTCACCCAGAAAACTTCATGGCAGTGTGAAGGTTTGAACCTAGTTTCAGATTCTAGTCCAACTTTCTGCCATCCAACCAACCAACTTCATTAAATCTCCAGAAAAGTGTTGTTATCATACTTTTCCTTGCTTTTCATTGTAGTGGGACCAATACAGAAGGAAACTGTACGGGACCAATAAAGAAGGAAAAGTCAGATAGAAAGGTCAGTTCTTCTAGAACTGTAGCTAATTTTTTGGAAATTTACTCTTTAGTGCAGCATAACTGACTTTACGACATGGCAACCCATGCTCTCTCACATCTACGTTATTCACGTATATTGCTTCTGGATTTAGTGCTGGTCAGGTAGAGATACACAGATGGCAGTGTATTTTACAAATGCCTAGAATTGCTGTAGAATCTGAATTTTTTTAACATTTTTCTATAGAAGGCTTGCTCTCTGAGCATTGAACTAGCCATTTTGCAACAGAAATTTAGTAGTTTAACATTCCTGAAAGCTTTAGCAATTTCTAGACAAACATTTCTAGATATAAATATGAAGATAAATACTCACTTGGCTCCAGGAATTCGAAACAGTAAATCTTTCACTTTCTGTTCAGGTTCAGCTATCATCTCAAAAGATGTTCTGACCAGTCATGGACTAGAAAACCAAAAGGATATATAGCCCTAATGAGTGCAAACCTCCTGAGATCAGTTATCAGCTGATTCCTCTTTCCTCTAGACACTTTATGTTCTGTGTCTCTCAAGCCAATTATTTCTCTCTAGGAAACTTCAGTAGACTCTCTGAGGCTGTGTGTGTCTGGTGGAGAGAATTGCTGGGATTGTTAGTATGCTGAGCTGGTCAGAGAGTGAACTCATGAAGTTCCTATATACTGAGTCAGGCAGTTGGTCACTATTGTCTACTCTGACTGGCAGCAGCTTTCCAGAGTCTGAAAAAGAGGTCTTTCATATTGCCTGCTCTCTGATCCTTTTAAATTGGAGATGCCACAGTCTGAACCTGGGACATTCTGCAAGCAGAGCAGATTCTCTTCCACTGAGCCAAACCCCCTCCCCATGATTATTGTATGAAATTATTGGTGCTGTGCACTAGGATTAATAGAATTGCCTTCAACAAAATTAATCATGTCTGCCTAGGGCTGCCAAGTACCGGCAACTTACCGGCGTGGGGGAGTTGTTCTCCCACTGGGAGCTCTTCTAGTGCGTGCGCTTTGCGCGCGCGCCACGGCGACATAATGACGTCACCTGGAGGTGACGTCATTACACAGGGGAAGTCATCCTCACCGGACGACTTCTGGGGTGGGGTTCCCCCCGCCGGCCGAATGCCGGCCGGCGGATCAGGAACCCCTATAGCAGGGGATCCCCTGCCCCCCTATGTCTGCCTGACCAAATACTAGAAACTGTTGACAGTGCACTTAAATAGTATATTAATAGTGCTCAATAATTAAACAATACAAAAAAGTGAAGGATCCGGTTATTCCATAGTTGTTTCCACGGCAGTTAACAATGTTCTCCGGAATGACATATTGCTTCGATGGGACTTCTTCAAAACTGAACCCTACAGCCTTGTACAATATATATATATATATGTAAAAATACAAGAAAATACAAAATCCAGTGTACCTCTAAGTTATCAAAAATTATTTTGTATTTTTTGTATTTTTTTGTATTTTCTTGTATTTTTACATATATATATTTTGTACAAGGCTGTAAGGTTCTGTTTTGAAGAAGTCCCATCGAAGCAATATGTCGTTCCGGAGAACATTGTTAACTGCTGTGGAAACAACTATGGAATAACCGGATCCTTCACTTTTCTGCATTAATTATTGAACACTATTAATATACTATTTAAGTGCACTGTCAACAGTTTCTTCTGTGTCTTGGTGGTTTGATGTAGTGTGACTGTTATCCATTATAGTGGTGACCAAATACTAGAAGCCCATTTGCAAGTGGTACTCCTAACACTGAACACCAGTGAAAAATAATAATCTTGTTTGGAATAACTACAAACTATGTAGGAGACAAAGTTGCTCATGAGCTAAACATCAAAAGACAGTCATTGCAAGTCAGAAACATTGGGTTCAATGTCCACATGACCCTGAGATGAAAGTTTTCTGTACAAGTGTATTCAAACCACCATCACAACCATTTCACTGAACTGTGTTAGATATATGTGTCACTGCACAGCATAGCAAGCCTGTACTGAAAAATCAATGCTTTCTCATTAGGCAGTTTGTCATTTTATCAGAGAAATCAAACCGGACAAAAATAGCACCAGCTACTTCTGTCTTAACAACAAATGCCTTATGGACATGGTGTTCCAGATAAGCCAGGCCAAGGCATATTGATTTCTGTGGTTTCTGCAGAAAAGAGGATTATTTAGAAATCTTACCATGTTCGAGGATAAACATGGCAGAGAACGAGAGAGTCCAATGAAGCTGTGGATAATTCACAGTAGTCGCAGCGCAAGAGTATAACAGTCTAATAAACAACATTTCACAGTACAGTTGATCTCTTGTGTGCATTGGATGCCAGTTTTAAAAATTCAGGGCACAATCTGCCGAGAAGTTCTCTTCTGCAGGCCCCATCGAAATGAACAGCAGGTAAACATTTATAATAGTTATTGGGTTAGCAGGATGATTTGATCTTTTTGGAGGCCTGCCTGAAAGTAGCTCTGGCCAGGTACAGGAAACCATCTAGTTAAGGGTGGAATTTATCAGTAGCAGAGCAGGCAGCCAGATTGCCATGCATCAGAGTAAAACAACTGAAAATTCGAATGAAATTAAAAATCTTAATCAGGTGCGAAGGGAACCAAAAACATACAGAGTGGATGGACCACTTTGTGTCTAGGAAGGAAACCAGAAGGAGACTTGAGAGGTATGATTAGAGAAGGTAGGGGACAAGACAACAACCAAGGGCAAGGAAGTGGGAATGTGAGTATCTGTGAAAGAGACAAAAAGAGGATATTTATTTATTTATTTATTTTTGGGATTTCTATCCCGCCCTCCCCGCGAGCGGGCTCAGGGCGGCTTACATGGGCCGAAGGCCTAATCAAAACATTAAAACCTATAAAATCAATAAAACATTCACAATAAATACAATTAATACATATAAAAGCTTCCATAAATACCACTTCTGATGGCGACTTGATGGCAGGCTCAGTATCAGAAGAGAATCAGAGCTTGCCAGGGAAAAAGACCTGAGCTCTTGATGATCAGGGCTAGGGTGGGGAAGCCACTACCTGCCCTCCTTGCTCCCCCCAACATGCTGCAGGGAAGCAGGAGACTGCAGGTCACCTGATCCCCTTGTCCAGCTGCAGGAGGTCACTGCACATTTTCCTCACCCGGTGCCGCAGGGAGGTGGGGGGCTGCCACATACCCCACTCCCACCATGCCATGAGGTGAGGAGGCAGGGAGCTGGTACACACTTCCCTCCTCCAGCATCATGTCACAGAAAGACAAGAGAGGGAAGGAGGGCCTGTTCCATCCCTCGAGGAAGAGGTGGAAGGAGCAGGTTCTCTACAGGCCTTCCTCTGGGGCTGGGACTCCTACCAGGACTACTCCGATACTGTGGGCAGGTGGGTAGCCAGGGCAGCAACAAGGCTGGTTGGAGCCCTTCTGCCCTAGGTGACCTTCTGGGTCCATATAATGGAGCCCCAGAATATAGTTCCATGTATTTTAGTCTGGCCTTGTGAGAAAATAGGAAATAAGAACAGGAAAAATAAAGTTCTTGCTTTCTAACTACGAATGAGCTCCTAATAAACCATTTGGCGTTTAATAAGTTCCTGCAATGTACAACATTCAGTGGTAGACACAAATTCTTCCAGCTGTGATGGGCATCTTAAATGTTAATGTATTAAAGAAATCATTCCTGCTGCTGGACTCCAGCAAACCATGAAATATTTAAAAAGTGAAGTTTTTGTTTCCCCTGGCTGCAGAGCACAGGCCTGCAGTTTTAAATATTAAAACAACAACATTTCAAGTATTCTAAGCAAGCACAAGAGTTCACTGGCACTAGACAATTTTTTTTCTTTACTTGCTGCTTCAGAAAAAAAATGTATGGTTTTTATAATCAAAATGGGTGCAGACTGCTAAGGGATGCAGCCAGTGTATGTATTTTTGCATTGAAGAAATATGCTGGATCTCAGACTTTTGTTCAAAGCGTAATTCCCAGAACCATGGAACTGACTGTGAAAATGGCCCCCCTCCCACTGGAGAAAAGTTGTGTATCTTTCTAGCCAGGACCCTCTTTGCTGGCAGTCAGCTGTGGAAACTGACAGCTGAGCTAGCCCAGCACTGACAATGATGGATCTTCTTGGTAGTGGCACCAAAAGTGTAGAAGTGTATCATTGTCTTTCATCAGTGGTGAAGACTTTTCTGCTTTGTTTGGTGTTCCCACACTAACCCTCACTGATCTTTCTTTCAGCATATATACCTTTCTTACTCTGTGTGTGTGTGTATACTTCACAGCACTTGTCTACCACCAATATAGAAAGTGCTGTCAAGTCATAGCCAACTTATGAGAACCCTGTAGGGTTTTCAAGACAAGAAACACTTAGAGGTGGTTTGCCATTGCCTGACCCTGCATAACAACCCTGGTTTTGCTTGGTGGTCTCCCATCCAAATACTAACCAGGACTGACCCTGCTTAGCTTCCAACATCTGATAAGATTGAATTAGCCTGGGCCATCAAAGTCCAGGCAAGCATTTAAAAATGTTTTTGATTGTTTGCCACTTTGGAGACTCTGAACTGAGTGGAATGGCTACTTAAAAACATTTTAAATAAATAAATAAATATTGGTGGTCTAATGTGAGATGATTCTTCCTGTGATTAACCTGCTACTGAAACTAGTCCTTCAGGTAAGCATTCAGTAGCCCAGTGTTTAAGAACTATGCCACCCAAATGGATTTACTTGGGCCTAGTTCTCACAGACAACAGAAAAGCTGTGCCCGGATTGTGTGCCTTCACACTGAGATGGGATCCTATATCACAAATTTAGAAAAGTCCCATCCTTGTAATATTGTAGAACAGCTTCTGTAATAAGCTATAATAAATGATGAGCATCTAAATGTAAGCCTATTTCGTAGCTGATCTTCCTCAGAAGTTATCCTTAGTAGATCTCCCTCTTATTTACAACTCAACACTTATGTAGGAAACAAACCAGTCCATCAGGTACAAAGCCTTCTGCTCTAATACTTGCCAGCAAAATGCGCTTACATCTAGATGCTTGTCCTTTATTACAACTTATTACTGAAGCTGTTCTACAGTATCACCAGGATGGGACTTTTCTAAATTTGTGATACAGGATCACATTATTAGTTGTGATATTTTCCTATCATCTATGTAATATACATATGTATTTTTGTTAACTATAAAGCATAGAAGCCATAAAACATGTTGTAGGCAGGGTAGGTTCATCCCACCGTGCTGCTGGGTGCCACCACTGATCCCATTCAGGGCATGGCTAGAGGGCACATCACTCCTTGCTGGAGCAGAACAGATTTGAGACTGGTCAGTGCGTGGATAGAGATGGTACTGGGGAACTCTTTGTATGTACACCTCCACCTTTGCCATGATGGAAGAAAGGTATGATGTAAATAAAATAAATAGCTGGTTTCACAGTTGTCCGAGTATATAGTGAGGAACCGAAGCATCCATGGCTTGGTTTGCCACATCCTATGCCTGTCTGTACCTGAACTGTACAACTGTGAATAGTCACTTCTGCTTTCAATTCATGGTCCTTCACAGAAACTGACAGAGCTCTCTCTAAAACTCAGCTTGCACATTCAGTAACCACAGCACCTCCTCCAATGTGAGATTCTCCACCCTTCTCTCTACTTTCGGTTACTTCTTCCACTCTGACTCCTGTGTTCCATTTCATCCAGTGATTAACTGACAGTGTATCATATCCGGACGGCATGTGCTCCGGGAGAAAACAGAATTCTGTAGTGGGGAATATGTCTTCTGTTTTGAAGACCTTCAGTGCTCCTTGATAAGGATCATGTCTTAAAAGAGACAACTGGTAACCTTTCATTGCTTCCTCCCCCACCCCCAATTTTTTTTGCATAAATCACATTTCATTTCCCCTCTGATTTACATAGCTCTGAGCAAAGATGCTTTGCACATATTGCATCACTGAAATTTCTAAGCGCCGCTGAATTGGGAAGACACTCTGTTCCTCTCTCGCCCCCTCTCATCTCTTTCTTCTCTCTCTCTCTCTTTCTCTCCATCACACACACCGCTCAGGAACAAATCTCAGTAGCAAAGGATAGAAGAGTGCACACAGTTTGGGAATATTATTAGCCAGGACTCATTAATTAAATAAGACTAATGATTTATTCATAACTCCAGGACAATGAGAGGACAATGCAGTACATTTACATTAGGGATGAGCATATACTTGGAGGAAGAATAAAAGACTGAGCAGTAAACACTAAAATCCTCCTTTCTAAATCTTGAATGTTTTGTGGGAGGCATTTTACAGCACCATTGTTCTCTATTTAATATTTCAAATGAGAAAATTGTTCAGATTAAGAGCCTGGATAGCTGCTTCTGTATTTCTAGTGCTCTCAGAGTCTCTCTTTATTCTCAAATTTTCATTTTTATTTTTTAACAACTGGGAACCTGCAGGGTCTTGCAAGAGGCATCTCATTTCCCCCTCCCCCAGCATTTTTTCTTTCAATTTCCTGAAAGTCCCATTGCCTCTCCCTTTTTCTTCCTTCCTTATATTCTTCTAGGATTGCCAGCCTTCAGATGGGGCCTGGAAATCTCTTGGAATCATAACAGATCTCCCATCTGCAAAGACCAGTTCCCCCATTAGGGCTGCCACCTCCAGGCTGGGAAATTCCTTGAGATTTGGCCTCAGCAGAGTCTACCCTGCAAAGCAGCCATTTTCTCCAGGGGAACTGATTCTGGGTGATCTGCAGCCCACACTTGGAGGTCGGCAACCCTAGTTCCCCTGGAGGAAATGGCTACTTTGGAGGGTGGACTCTATGGCGTTATACTCCTCTGAGGTTCCTTCCCTCATAAACTCCATCCTCCCCACCCTCTGCCCGCCAAATCTCTGGGAATTTCCTAACCTGGAGTTGGTAAACCTATCTCCTTCCCACCCAACAGCCAATGTACCTTTATCTGCCTTCCTGTCTTAAGCTTCACCCCTCCAGTAGCCTTGACCTAAGAAACCTGGACCAGTTATGTGGTGCTGGCTACTGGGCCAAACCCACTTGCAAGTTAGGGAACCCTTAAGGACTTCTGGGGTGGCACCTCACTTTCCCCTCTATTCCTCTCCAAACACTATTCCCTCTTTTCCTCCTCTGGGCAATCCCCATATCCTCTCCATGCCACATCCTCTCCTTCTCAGCCATTCTCAATCTACCTTTTATGTCTGCCCCCATCTTTAGCTATATTTATTATTTATTGTCTCCATTGATACCCCACCTTTCTCCACAGGGGGAATGAAAGCAGCTTACATTATTTTTTATCCATTAAAAAAACCCTTTGAGGTAGGTTAGGCTGAAAGTATGTGACTGCCCCAAAATCACCCACTGTGCTTCCAAAGCAATATGGGAATAGAAACCTGGGTCTCCCAGACCCTACCCTGAAGTGCTAACTGCTTCACCACATTGGCTTTCATAGGGTGGTTGCTGTTGAACAGTAGCAAGCAGCGAGATCTAATTGAGTCATGCAGGTCAGGTGACATCAAGTCACCCAGAGGTTGCTTCCAGGCCTAGGGTTGCCAACCTCCAGCTGGGACCTGGAGATCCGCCACAATTACAATTCAACTCCAGATGACAGAGATCTGTCCCCCTTGAGAAACTGTCTGCTTTGGAGGGTGGATTCTATGGCATTATATTCAACTGAGGCCTCTCCCCTCCCCAAACCCTGCCCTCCTCAGGCTCCACAAAATCTCCAGGAATTTCTCAATCTGGAGCTGGCCCTGATGAGTTCTCTCTCAAAGGCCAAAATAAGCCTTGAAAGGGCCCTGCAGACTCCCCCTGCCTTTTTCCTCACATAAACTCAGCCTGGAATAATGTGGTTGCCTAGAAACAGCCACTGAGGGACTCCATTGCTTAAAGCTACAGACACTCCTTTTATCACTTTCAGCTTTTTAATCCTGTCAATCTATTTATTTTAGATTTCACATTTTTCTGCAAAACTGGGGGCCCTTTTCAGGTTTGTAGAAAGCTCTGTATTGCCCATTCACAGCTCCAGTCACTGGATTTAAGTATTCAAAGATTGGCTGACTTTGCTATTAGAATATAAGATAGTTTTATTAAAAATGATAACAGGTCTTAAATGGAAGTATTATGTTAGGACTGCGATAATGTTTTGGATGCTATCACTTCGATAACTGAATCTCAGTCAAGCCTCTGCTCTACTATCAACTCTTCAGTACAGCTGCTAACGTCCAGGTGGGGCCCGGAGATCTCCCAGAATTACAATTGATCTCCAGCCTTCAGACATCAGTACTCCTGGAGAAAATGGCTGCTCTGAAGGGTGGACTCTATGGTATTATGCCCTGCTGAGGTACCTCCCCTCTCCAAGCCTCCCCTCCCCCTGGTTCTACCCCCAAAGTATCCAGGAACTTCCCAACCTGGAGTTGGCAACCCTAGCTGTCAATTAGGGATTTAGTCCCATAACATGTTACAGTGGGTTTGGGTTTGTTGTACTTTCATTGGTATCGTCTGCCAAAAATGAACAGCAATCCATGCTTTGCTAACAATATATTTAGATCATGCCATTACTGGTAAACAGAACTGCAGGTAAATGGAACAGAGTTGTCATACCTTAGATCAGCATCCATCCGAAGGGCAACCCAACTGTAGAAACTCCTAAGCAACTCCAAAGCCCTAAGAAAATAGAAAGATTTTAGCCTGATGTTGTGATGTTATGAGGCTGACAACAAATTGGGCAACAGGCAAAGAATGTCAGAGAGGAGGAAATTCCTGGAGGAGGAGCTTTGTGACTTTTTGACTACCCATCTTTCGTCTAAAGGACATGAGGGGCTACCTCTAATGATGACCTCAGCATTTGGGCAGACTCTTCAGTGGTGAGATTTCACTGGACTGGCTCGGACAATCTGTCCCCAGCACAATTTTGCACCTGAAAAAGAGCATAGCAAAGAATTTTGTAGTGTTATTGGAACTGAGTGGTACATTCAACAAGGATTAAAGTAAAGGTTTCCCTTGCTCAAAAGCCAGTCGAATATGACTCTAGGGATGTGGTGCTCATCTCTGTTTCCAAGCCGAAGAGCCAGCGCTGTCCAAAGACATTTCCGTGGTCATGTGGCCGGCATGACTAAACGCCAAGGTGCACGGAACGCTGTTACCTTCCCATCAAAGTGGTACCTATTTATCTACTTGCAATTTCTTGCTTTTGAACCAATGTTTAAATCTGGACGTCCCTTATATGAAAGAGTACACATACAAGATTATATAATATTTTAATGGACAACCAACAATTTATATTTATGCATTTTTATGGAGATGGATTTCTTTTTTTACATTAGTGAGTGTGAGCATTATGGAGAGTAATTAATTTGTACTTTTAAGAATGAAAACATGCCTGGCATAGGTACAGATGTGTCTTTCTGGACATAGGATTCGAATCAGATCAAGTTCCTTGCTGCATTTTGGTTTCTCCCCCCCTCCTTTTTGTAGTAAATGGAGTTAAAGAGCACCTTTTGAAAGCAATCCTATTGCAAATTCTCAACATAGATTTATAAAACACACCATTATTTTATTTTATTTCTTTCATTTATCCCCCCCTCCCTCCGCTTTTTCCCACTCCCCTCTGGGAAGAGGTAGGTATCTGGAAGGGAAAGATTGTTTAATAGCATTTTATATTATATTTTAAAAATAAATGTTATATTTAAAATGCAACATATTTCATAAGGTTTGCCAGAGGTAAATATGTTTCAGTCTTGAAATTTGATTTCCTTATTCCATCAGTAATTGGCAATTAGTAGAGAACAAAATTATTTTGAGAACAAAGTCATCTCTGTCTGTTTCTTGGTCTCCTACATCTTTTTCTGGTGCATCTTCTACCTATATATACCCAATTGTTCAAAAACCAGAATGGTCCTTTCAGCTCAAGAAGGGGCTGAGGAACACACAGCACTAAACTGGCTAGCCAGTAGACCCATGGAAATGCCAGTTTCTAAAGTCACAGATTGCGAAGGGGGGGGGGGGGGCTGAACCATAATTATGGATGTTAGAAGCAGTGCTGTCAGGTAACCATAGCAATTACACAAGGATTGAACTATAGCAATTACAGAGATTCTATTCCCTCACCTTGAGCTAGGTGCATGCTAGTGGGAGGCACCGTGAAATCAGTTAGTCACCTCTCCATCTGGATGTAGCAAGAAAAGAATGGCTCAGAGGGGACACTTTTTCCCTTTGGCAGGGACATACAGAACATCCGTGTTTGTTTGGCGCCTCCATATGGCTTGACATTTCTGAAAATGGGAGCAAGAAATTGGTTGGCTTTGTGACCCAATTTAAGCAAATGACTTTTTTAGATGCATGTACAACGTAAATGAAATTGACTGTAATTTCACAAGCTGCCTGGGCAGAGCACATTCTAATTCCCATCACAAATCTCTATTAATTATTTCTAATCCATGTAATTATGTTTCACCCATATCTGATTTTGAAAAATTATTTTCAGCAATAAACTACAACCCAGCCTGCTTATGTAATTTCTTATCAGGTAGCATCCAAAGAGACTCTGAGAATGGCATTAAAGGCATAGAGAAAAGGGGTATATTATATACGAATAAGAAAAATGTTCAGAATTGCAATAACATAATTTTTAAAATGCTATGAATTTTTGTTGGACTGCAATTATGAAAGACGTCACAGTGTCTGAAGGAATTATGATTCGGGTTGCCACCTTATTTATTGTTTTGGCTCTTGTGTTTTTAACAGAAGCCTAGCACACCAAAATTAAATAGGTAAAGCTTTTAATGGATGGTAAATAAGAAGTGGGAACAGCCTCTCCTACTTCATCTGTTTCAGTGGGATAGTACCTTAGTCTGTTGCAGCAAAAGCAAATAGGCCTCTTGTGACACCTTGAAAACAGAGCAGTAGTATGCAGTGGAAGGTAAACTATGTGCACAACAAAGGAAAAGAAAAAATATGAAGAGTTAAAAGGCCATGCCATGCAGAATGCAAGGGGTACAGTTATGACATTTCTACACAAGCTAAGCACAATGATCATGCACAATGGTTGTAGGTGCTCACAGCAAGTCAGTTATGGTAAGCCATTTAACACTGGTAGGGGCTAAGGAAGTGGGCCGCTCTGCTTAACTCCTGGTTGATGCAATCAAACTTATCGGTAATTAAATTGATAGTTACCATATAGATGAAGGAGGAATGTTTTGAACTGTGTTTGCTGTTTGCTACTTTTTGCATTTTCTGCTTTTTAGCCTTTTTAAAAAGCCAATGCAAATTTCTGTGGTTGCCTTTAATTATAATATATTTTAAAATATATAAATGTGGGCCACCATCCTGCCTTGTCTAAGAAAAGAATGTTAGAACAGGGTTGAAGTTATTCACAGGGCTTTCTTCCAGGGGCGTGGGGGGAGCCCTGGCTGTTCAGATCATGTTACCAGTGATTGCTCCTGGGTAACGCATGGGGTTTTTTTTGACTCACTGTTAAGGAGACTTATAATTTATTTATTCATCTATGTTACTTATAATCCGCCTATCTCACTGAGGCTCAGTGTGAATTACTAAGCATAAGTCAATACAACTGAGAATGGGGGAATGGAGAAGAAATTGAGTGAAGTCTGCCTTGGACAGCCTCTATTTCAAAGTTCCAGCTCTGCTTATATCCATTCTTCTGAAGGGACTGTCAAGCCAAACCAGTAACTTGCACAACTTTATTTAGCGTCTTGGTTTAGTTTCTTTTTAAGAGGTTTCTGTAACACTTCTTCTAACATTCTGATACTAGCTCCCTAGGCTCTTGCTCTACTAGAGAGTAGAGATATCCATTAACAAGGATCTTTTTAGTAAGTAAAGATCATCCATGCATAGACCAAAACATCTGACAGGGCTAGAGGGCCATGAGGCATGGGGAAGGTACTGTGTGGCAGGTGGTGCAAGCACATAGGGCACCACTGTCAGTGCCTCAAACTGCTGACAGCAAGGAATGGAAAATAAGTTTCAGTGGTGGCAGGTGTCTAGCCCATACCACTGAAGGGAAGGGGCAAGTGGGTGCAAGACCCTCATTACAGGTCCCCACCACCACCTCTCGGACACTCACAGGCAAGGACAGCAGGTGTACTGATTACCTAAGAATAACAAGATGGTAGCAGCCAAAGATTTTGGTAAAGTTTTAAGACAGGGGAGACAGACTGGTAATGCAGGAAAAGTACTCTGAGAAAGAGAGAGAGTGACAGAAACAGGATCTGCAAAAAGGATGTCTGCCTTAGTTATGACCCAAGCCTTGTGGCAGGGATTAATGGCTCCACTGGCCAGAAGGAGATTGAATGGTTGGGTTCTGGAAGCTTAAGTGCTTTATTAATTAGTCTTCTCAGTATTAAGAGGCAAAGATGCCATTAGTTACAGAATCATTTTGCACCAATTCACTCTAGTCCTTTCTGGCACACAGATCTAAGAAGGTGGCTCTAGAGGACATCCTTTGTACAGCATAGCCTTTTTTTAAATGGAGTCTCATGCTGGTTACTACCTGCATAGAAATGCTGAAGGAAATGATCTGGGGTTTGGAGGTACACTGTTAACAGTGTGCTGATGACATTCAACTCCATCTTTCTGTTTGATTCTAGAGAGGCAGCAGACTGTGATCTCTGATGAACTCAGGGCTATTTTTGGGCAGGAACGCACAGGAACAGAGTCCCGGCTGGCTCCTGAGTTGGCCACGCTCATAGCCAAAACCTCTGGGCAGGCATGGCTACAGAGCATGCTGCCCTCCCCACGTTACACACAAGTGGGAAAGAGGGCATTTTAAAGAGGGCTCTTTCCCTCTGAGAAGCCCATGGGATTTCCTTGTCAATTTCAGTCCCTGCCAGTCAGCTGAGAGTGAAATTGACAAGTAAAAGCCTCTTTCTGCCTTCCCTTCTCTAGCTGACATGTTGCAGCTGGAAAAGGGCAGACAGGGAACTCAGGCACATTGAAAATGTCTTCCACAATAGCAGAGAGGCTCAGGGAAGAAAGGGGCATGTGTGCGTGCCTGCCTTCCTTTCCCCGGCACAGCACTTCAGCATCTTTCAGATCCCAGAAACTTCAGAACTGCATTTCCCGGGGTGTCTGGTTCAGACGGGGGGGGGGGGGGGTAGGAGACTAGAAAGGCGATGCTGTAGTGCCTGGGATCTTTCAGAAAGGTGATGCTGAAGTGGGCCGAAGAAGCTTAAGGGGGGAAAGAGACAAGCTTCCATGCCTGCCCCGTGTTTTCCCAGCCCCTGCCTATTATGCTAATGAGCTGTACTGTCAGGCCTAATATGCTAAAGAGTTCCTGCTGGGCTTTTTCTACAAAAAAAGCCCTGGATGAACTCAATGAAGGTAAAAACCTTGGAGTATAATCCAGACCAAGACGGAAGCGCTGTGATTGGGAAATGAATCTCATCCTGCTGTAAGTGTACAATCTTTGCTGTATTGGGATTCCAGACTTGCAGACTGGGCATGGTTCTGGAGTGGGTTTTACCAGCTCCGGCTAGTTTACTAGCAGTATGAGCAGTAACCTCTTGCTTTAGTCATGCATGTCTTCCCAGGTTGTAATGCTAACTACACAGTGCTATTTTTGAATCAGCAACATACATCAGCCTGATTGCTAACTGGAACCACCACATTCTCTCTCTCTCCCCTATAGCAACTGTATTGGTTGCCAGTTTGTTTCTGAATTGAATTTAAAGTGCTGTGTTTTGGGGGGGGGTTTACTTTTAAAAGCCTAAGTGGTGTAGGGCAAGGTTACCTAAAAGGCTTTTAACTTCCATATGAACCTACCCACACACTATGATTTGCCCCAGAGACCCATATCTATGTGCTGCTACCATCACAAGTTTACTGGGTGCCCCTACAAAGTTTTCTCAATACTGGCACTAAGGTTGTTGGAATTGGTTCCCATGGAGACCCATCTTGCCTCCTTCCTTATGTTTCAGTATAAGTTCTCTCTAGAAGGGAATTTGTTCTCTTCAGCTAAAGATACTGATCTGGATGCTAAGCAGTAGGATCAACTTCCTGGCTGCCTCTCCCACTGCCCCTTCCCATACCCCTGAAATTGTGTTCCTGTGTCAGTGCATGCAGAGGTACAGTGTGATGGACAAGTGTGATCAGCAGTGGAATGGGCGATCAGCAGGAAATCACTCTCCCTTCCTCCGCCAACATAAATGCAGTTCCATCAGCAGAACGCCTGATCGGCTGGCTATGCTTTTTAAAAACTCTGTTCTACTGTTCCTTGTAGGTTTTAATTGTTACATTTGTTTTAAACTTTTTGTTTGTTTGTTTGCAACTTTGTGTGCCCTTGAATCAGGATATTAAAGCAATTAAATTAAAAATATCTAGAGTATTGATGGATCCAAAATGCACCGTAGAATTTTTTTAATTAAATGTGATCTTTCAAACAATCCTTGTTCCAGAGCTGTTTGACTTTGTAAAACCATATGCACAAAAACATCCCCAAGCTTTGTTATACACATAACAATAGAATATATAGAATAACAATTTTAAAATAGAATATATAGAATAACATTTTTTAAAAATCAGATAAATACCTAATGTAGGTTTCCTGTCTGGTTAATAACATCTTCTACTTATATCTCATATACAAAGTTACTGTTTACAAGCTGAACTTAATCAGTAATTATCTTGCCTATATCAAGTAACACTGAAAGCAAGGTTAGAATGTCCCTGCCTGCCCTTAATTGCACTTGTTGAATTGTTTTTTAACCCTCTCTTGAGTACAGTTTGAAAGAGGGATCTGACAACTGGACCTTTAGCTTGTCCTTGATAGAAAGCTGCAAAACAATCTGAGAAGAGTCCATCAAAAACCCTGAAGCTGTAAGGCATTTATTTTTAGGCCTGTGGTTTATAGGGAGAGCAAAGCAACCTAGAGGGGGAAAACAGTGTCAACAGTTCACATGAAGTATCTTTTCATGTTTCCGAAAAGCCAAGCTAGACTGAAACTATAACTATGATGGGATTTAAGAAGGCACACAATAAAGGCAGCCACAACTGATACCCGTTACACAGAAGGTCATTTCTAGGTAGTTTTGATGTGGTGGAACTTTAAAAAGACAACACTATATTCATTCTTGCCCAAAGGCAGAAGATTCCATAGTAGCTTGGGGACTATGATGGTAATTGTTCCTAAGAGGGAAAAGAAAATGTTCCCAATTGCCTTGAAAAGAAAGAAACATCTGAAGGACTCTTCAGGGCCATTCCAAGTTCAACGGAATGAAACCTTTTGCAAACTGCTGCTTTCATCCCCAGGTATTGCTCCAATCAACAGAAATGGACCTCGAAGAGGACAAGCTGGGAAAGGCCAGTAGACAAATATTGTGAAGACAGATCAGGTGGGAGAGAAAGGGGTAAGCAGAACCTTTAAAAAATTAAACATGCAACAAGGATCTACAGAATTCACACACACACACACACATACACACACACAAGAAACTGAGAAAGAAGCAAAGAATAATACCTCATTTCTTTATTACATGAAGCTCAGCCATACCAGTTATTTTGCTACACTGTTGGTTAATATAATTGAAGTATATATAACAGATACAGAAAAAAGCGAAATAAGACTTCTTCAGGGACCCATTAATTTCTTAAGGATAAAGTGTTTGAAAGTTCAAAGACTTTGTTGAAGCTTATTTTAAATTTAAAATTTCTACTGCCAGGGGATTGATTACTATTCTTGCTTTAGCTTTATCAAACAATAAGTCGATCCCGGTCCTTTCAAAAATTGTGAGGTTCTGTGCTTCGTATATATTCAGCTCATACTTTAAAAAGCAATGGTTAGATTTTAAAACATTCTCTCAAGGACAGTATTTGATTTAAAAAACCCTCTAAGTCGAAATGCTGTAAAAGCTTGGGAACAATAAAAGGCCTATTCACATACTGTGTCTCTACGTGGGGTAGAAATGCATAATCAGTTGGTATGTAGGTTCTTCTCTCTAATGGTGGTCAGACGCAATGGGTTAGAACCCATGGGTCCATTCTGTTAATAGCAGCACTTTCACCTGGTGAAAGGAACCTTCCCCCTTGACACCAGGGTGCCCCCTTGAGTCTGGAGAAAGCATAGCTGTGATGCAGCCCATAGGCAGAATTTACCAGTGGTTCCTCTGCAGTTTGATTCCATGTCCATTTGGCAATTGGCAGCTGAATGTGCAGCTTTCATTGAAATGCATTCCTTTTGGGGTAATATGAAATTCTGTCTATGGTAATATATGTGTGAGGGATCTTTCAGCACATGCACAGATTGCATTCATTGACTGGTGGACCTACTTTTGCAGATGAGCTCCGTGTCTTGTGCCCTCTGTGGAGGAAAAAAAATCCCAATACTTTTGTGTCAAACAGCTTTGAGGACACAGTGATATTCCAAGAGTCAAAATAATTTGGTAATTGTGTTGCATAATCTCTAACATGAATAATTTTATATGGCTTTAATTATTTCCGGTAGCTGTGTCCTGTTATTCATCCATAATAATTTCTGAAAGCTATTTGTGGTGACATTTCCTCAGCTGTTATCTTATGGCTCTTGACAAAGGAAAAAGAAAAACCTCTTCAAATATTGAATTCAGCAGTATGGAACGAACATTTCCATCAATCATGCAGCATCTTAAATATGGGGAAGTTCCATAATGCTAGAATACTAACTAGAGAAAAACTTTGAAATGTTCCACATAAGATCTAGCTAAAATCATATTCATGCTCTGACCATATTCTGATTAGATTACTACAACAAACTCTATGCAAGCCATTGAGCTTCAGTTGGCATAAAATGCCATGGCAAGATTCCTGACGACATATCTCCCAGTCTTAAAACAACTGGCCCACATCAAACAATCTCTGTCTAATGTGGAGTTTTCCTACATACATCTCTTTAAGCCCATTCTGACTCCCAGAAGGATCATTCTCAGGGTCACAGGACACACACAAAGAAATGGCTGTACCATTCTGTGGATTTGAATACGATGAACAAGGGACAAAATTGTTCTCCATCCTTCCTCCACAGGTGTAGCTCCACTGGGAAAAGGGATAAATTTCACCCTCTTGGCCCTCTTCACTCCAGCCCCACCCCAGAATACATGGCAATTCTTTTGCACAGGTTCCACAACTGCAGTAAGTATCTTTCCAGGGGTGGGAAGGAACTGCAGAATGGGAGAGGTAGGTGGGAAAACTTCACGTGCCTTCTGTGTGTGGATGGCTAGATAGCAAACCACTGTACTGACTGTTCCCTTCTGGGAACAACTGAAAGTTCTGGTTATCACTTTTAAAGCCTTAACCGTTTGGGCCCCAAAGAACCTTTTCTTCCATACAAAACTGTCCAACAATTTTGATTTTCATCAGAGGCCCTGTTCTACCCATTCCACCTTCTAGTGTGCGGGAACCAGGAATGTTTGAATTCCTGCTGGTTCCGCTCATGTTCTCATCGCTGGTCACAGAGCAGGTAGCCAATTTTTCAGTGGGAAGTTCTGCTGTTCACAAGCAGCTTGCCCCTGTTCATCCAGTAACCTTTTTGCATACTAAAACAATACAAAATAGTGCAATCAGCAGTATTTCATGCATGCACCTTGTCACAGCTCTATGTTATCACTGTTTATTGTTTAGCAGCCAGTTGCATAAATAAACAGTGAGTAAATGAATTTGTCAGCCGGTGATTATAACTGAAGCAAACTCTTACAACTTTTGTTTGTTTAATTCTGTGGTTCTTATCAAGGTTTATTTCATACATGCATATTTTTGCATAGGCTTATGGGAATTGTACGTTCTAAACATATCTTTAACTTACCTATGTGACAAACTGCACTTTTTAAGAGGCTTAAAAATGCTGTACATAAAACTACAGAACTGTGCAGGGTTGATTCTTCACAGAGCCAGACAGCCTCAAGCAATCCACTCTGAGCACAGAGCCAGACAGGCCGCTCTCCGCAACTTGATTGGTCAGCATCAGCCGAGCAGAGAAAGTCTGGAGAGAACTGCATGCTGAGGAGATTCATTTCGATTTGAGCCTTGGCTTGAGAAAGTTCGAATCCTGTCTTGACTGAGAAAGTCTACTTTCAGCCTTAGCGGACAGTAGTTCAACACAGACAGGAGAACTGGGGAAAAGTTGGCTAGGTGATCTAAGAAGTAAACTGAGACTCCCATTCAGGCCAAGGAAAGGGGATAAAACTTCTACAGAGAGAAGAAGAATTCCTACCCAGTTCAACAGGGTGATATCTCTGAAGGGTACAGAGATCCCTGGAGTGGTGTGGTTAAAAACTGTGTGGAGAGACCTAAACAGTCAGTCAAGAACTGGTGTTCCAAGAGAAGGGGTTTGAGTACTGGGAAGAGGGTACCAATCTTTTGGGCACCAAAAAAGCCTGCTGTTAGACATATAAGGTGTGCTGGAGTTGTTTCAGAAAACCTGGGAACAAAATTCTCTCAAAATAAAGAACTACAATAAATATGAATAATTTAAGAAACTCTCACTAGTCTGATATATAAGAAAAAGAGTTTGTGCTTATTCTATTTTACCTCAATATTTTCAGCCTCTGACTTCATCTGACCTTTCCCCTTGATATTAAATAAAATCTTCTGTTATTTTTGAATTTTAAGAGCGTCTCAAGTGATATTTTCTGTCATTTAAGTTAAAGGGAGTCTCTTACCCTTCCCTCAGGTCCTGGACTGAGAAAATAGCCATTACATATTACTGACAGAGGGTCGGACTGCTATAGCTACTTTAAAGAGAAGAATACACATTACCAGGGCTGCTCAGTCAGTAAAGGGACACAAAAGAAAAATGGAGGGAAAATCTTGCCTAAAAGGGAGGGAAGTGTACAGGGTCTGTCATACCTGACCAGACCATCCATGACTCTGGGAGGAGAATCAGTGTCACTAACTGTGCAGATGCAGAAGCATCTTGCAAGGAAGCAGGAAAAGAAACTGCTATACTACAGCTGCTATGCAACCGCTAGGCTGTTCAGGGAAACCTAGGTCAGACCAGAAGAGACGAGGATCAGCTCAATATAGGGTTGCCAGGTCTGGATTGGAAAATACCTGGAGACTTTGGGGGTGAATCCAGGAGAGGGCGGGGTTTGGGGAGGGGAGGGGCCTCAGCATAGTACAATGCCATAAAGTCCACCCTTCAAAGTAGCCATTTGCTCCAGGGGAGCTGATCTCTGTCAGCTGGAGATCAGTTGTAAAAGCGGGAGATCCCCAGGCCCCACCTGGAGGCTGGCAACCCTAACTCAATACTGATCATAGCTGTTGAATATGGTAGGTTCATCCACCAAACCTGTTTGCAGCGAAGTTTTTAGCATTCCAAGATATAAGGCCTTCTTTGTAATGGTGACTTAGTTACAGAGTTTGCTCCCCACTGCCAAGCTAGCATGTTTTGAGTTTTAGGCACCATGTTCAGCCTAATTTAGGATTTTGGTTTCTGTTGAGGTATTTTTTTGCTTCTTTTACAGCTGGCACTTTACAGTGGCTTCTTTTACAGCTGGCAGCTGGAGCACCCCCCCCAGTCCCATTTTATCACTATTATCCATTTTATGTTTATGTTGCTGATTTACTCTGATTAGTATTAATGTTTTACCAATGTCTGTCTTCTAATATAGTAAGGTTCCCCCCTTAGAGGAGCAATGGAAGTCTTGCATGAGTGGGATTTTGCATGCATTAGGACGATGAGTAGCTGTGCATATGCAATAAGTGCGATTGAAAAGTATTTACCTGTAGCTTGATTATACTCAGGACCTTTTATAGCTTTTCTGTATAATGTATAACTGTTAAACAGATAACAAGGAGCAGCTATTTAACAGCTAAGATGATGCCTGCTTTGCTGTTTCTTGGAATAGCAGAAAAAGAGATATCAGTGTAATTTCAGGATGGAGTTTGCGGCATTTGATTAAATCTTTGCTGTTCTCCAAGTACAAACTTTCTAAAAAGGATAGCTAAATATCTTTTTTTGATTGACTTAAAGTTCAGAAACATTTGTTTCACTGTATCAAACTTGGTAAAATATAATTAAATGCAGCTATTGTCATCTTCTAAACAATCTGATGGCTTCTGGATAAATCTTCCTAACTAAATCACCAAATGTTCCATTAAACAAACATGCACAGAATTCTCTTGCTAATCATCTCTGTTGTGAGCCGAAGCACACAGCTGCTATAAGAGACATCTAATTGCTGTTTCATCAGGCCCGGCTATGTCATTTACATAATTCTCTTAGTAATCTTAATGTAGATAGATGGATGGACAGATATAAAAAAGAAGGATGCTAATATAATGCCTCATTAAATACAACAAGCTAAAGATACAGTTCTAGTCACAGCTGGTGGTTGATGCATTTTTTAAAAATGTGTATAGAATCTCTGGGCAGATAGTATAGATATATATAAAATGCATCTTCATGTACTATTTCTACATTATGCATATATATTAAGTATGAGCATGGTGTATTCAAATTAAAAGCCAAATAAGCTAGCTGTTTAAATGAGCAAGAGAGATAAAACATGGCCAAAAAAATTACTAATCCATGGGTTTTTCTTTGATTTTGTGCAGTGTTTTTGATTAAAGAGAATGTCAGTTGCAGATAGAATTAAATCCATAGGAATTAATATGTTTTCCTTAAAAGCATATTAATTGCCTTCTTTTCAAAACAGAGTTCTAATTGTTAATTTGATAATACACCTTGTTAGTGTTCTGTATGCAATTGTTTTGAACAAGTATTTCTAGCTTTTGGATATGGGAGTTTTTGTTGTTGTTGTTGAGTCGCACAGTCGAGTCCGACTCTTCGCAACCTTATGGACCACATCACACTAGGCCCTCCTGTCTTCTGTCGTGCTCTGGAATTTGCTTAATTTCATGTTTTTTGCATCGATAACACTATCTAACCATCTCATCCTTTGCCATCCTCTTCTTCTTTGACCTTCAATCTTTCCCAGCATCAGGGTCTTCTCCAGTGAGTGCTCCCTTCTTATTTGGTGGCCAAAGTATTTGAGCTTCAGCTTCAGTATCTGGCCTTCCAGGGAACAGTCAGGGTTGATTTCCTTTAGGATTGACTGATTTGATCTCCTTGCAGTCCAAGGGACTCTCAAGTCTTCTCCAGCACCATAATTCAAAAGAATCTATTCTTCAGCGCTTGGCCTTCCTTATAGAGAGCCAGTCTGGTGTAGTGGTTAAGTATGCGGACTCTAATCTGGGAGAACCGGGTTTGATTCCCCACTCCTCCACTTGCACCTGGCTGGATGACCTTGGGCAAGCCATAGCTCTGGACCAGCTGTTCCCTCAAGGACAGCTTGGGAAAGAGCTCTCTCAGCCCCACCTACCTCACAGGGTGTCTGTTGTGGGGAGGGGAGGGGAAAGGAGTTTGTAAGCCGCTCTGAGACTCTTAAGTGAGTGAAGGGCGGGATATAAATCCAATCTCTTCTTCTTCTTCTTCTTGCAGCCATCCATTACTACTGGGAATACCATTGCTTTGATCATACAGACTTTTGTTGGTAGGGTGATGTCTCTACTTTTTATTATGCTGTCTAGGTTTGCCATCACTTTCCTCTCAAGGAGCAGGTGTTTTTTAATTTCTTGGCTGCAGTCACCGTCTGCAGTGATCTTGGATCCCAGGAACATGAAGTCTGTCACTGTTTCCATGACTTCCTCTTCTATTTGCCAAGGATTGATGGGGCTGGATGCCATGATCTTAGTTTTTTTGATGTTGAGTTTCAAGCCAACTTTTGTGCTCTCCTCTTTTATCCTTGGCAAGAGGCTCTTGAGGTCCTCTTCACTTTCTGCCATTAGGGTGGTTATCTGAAGTTGTTGATGTTTTCCCCAGCAATCTTAATTCTGGTTTGTGATTCATCCAGGCCAGCATTTTGCATGATATACTCTGCATATAAATTAAATAAACAGGGTGACAATATACATCCTTGTTGTACTCCTCACTGAATTGACACTGAACTGCAGACCGGAAGTCGGTAGTTCAGCAGTTCGAAACCCAAGTGCCACGTGATGGAGTGAGCTCCTGTCTCTGGCCCCAGCTCCCGCCAACCTAGCAGTACGAAAGCAAGAAATTGCAAGTAGATTAATAGGTACCACTTCAGTGGGAAGGTAACAGCGTTCCGTGCGCCTTGGCATCTAGTCATGCTGGCCACATGACCACAGAAACATTTTTGGACAGCGTTGGCTCTTCGGCTTGGAAACGGAGATGAGCACCGCATCCGTAGCGGATTTGACTGGCTTTAGAGCAAGGGAAATTTTTACCTTTTTACCTTACTAGTGCATGTTTATGATATGAGTGGTATTTAAAGAGTTTTGTATGCTATATTGATTTCTTACTGCATGATTTCTTACTGCATGATATTATTGATACTCAATAGTTTTGTATGTTACACTTAATACTATAACATTGTTTACAACGTATATAGCCAGATTTTACACTGTGTGGTTATTGTTGAGTGTTACCACCGTGATCCTTGTGAGTATTAGACAATGATAGATCAAGCAGGTTCTCTGAATTCCCAGTTCTTTCTTTCTTTCTTTCTTTCTTTCTTTCTTTCTTTCTTTCTTTCTTTCTTTCTTTCTTTCTTTCTTTCTTTCTTTCTTTCTTTCTTTCTTTCTTTCTTTCTTTTCCATATCCCTTCCCTTGCGTAGATATGCCCTTTTCCTTATGTCTTTGTGAGGGAGGATGCTAAAGCCTTACTTTTTAAAAAACCAAAGCTGGGGAAATGCTGGGGAAAACAACAAAAAAAGAAATGAAAGCTAAGGGCACAAAAATAAGTGCAGAAATCGAGATAAACCACAATAATATGGGGCCAGAATTGACCAAAAAAACAACACCACAACCCTATGCAGAAAAACCCTTTCTCTTTCTTGGGCCACCACCTTTAAATGAATTTGTTTGGATGTGCTTCTTATTGATTCTGTCGGCACTATTTTGATCTAAATGCATTTGGGGTCAGAGTTTCATGGGTTTCATTCAAAACTTCCTCCAACTGCAACATGACACCAAAGTCACTACAAGGATATAAGTTTCACTGGAGTCTATGAAGAATGAGAAAATACAAGAACTAAGAACTGCATGTTGTTGGAGAAAAGTTCAGGGAGGTAGGGAATGTATTTGTTGCCACTGTACTGTAAGAAAACTATTTTTTTAAAAAAAAATTATTCTAAACCATTATGCCTGAAGTCTCCTATTCATAGCTCTCTCAGCTAAGGAAACATTCTCAGGACCACCAGGATGCCTAATTACAGTGTCAATTTATCTTCCTTTCTCTGGCATTCTACGATGACTGCTGCATGGTACTATCTACTTCCTGCTTGCCCAGGGCCCTCTCCACTTCCATAGTTCCTTCTTGAGTCCCACAAGACCTAAGTCTATGAAAGTATAATTAACTCTTTAGATCCCAATTCATGATATGAACCTAGTCTGGTTCTGCCTTTTCTTGAAGAGAATCTCATGCCCTAAACATGAAATGGCATTGACTTTGTGAAACCTGTTCCTGAGAGCAGGAGAATATCTGCTGTGACTTCAAGACTGTAGCCTTCCTTTCTTCTGAGGTGAGGCTTCAAATAAATATCCTGGATCAGTTGTTGTGACACAGATTTACAACCTCATGATGGTTTTTGTCTTGTGATAGTTTTACCCTGTATTTCAGGTCTAGCAATTGGCCCTTCCATGTAGAAAGTAACAGACTAGTGTTTTTGAGCATGTTCAGTTGGACATTGCCTGCCTCACAGTAAGGTAAAAAGGTAAAGGTTTCCCTTGCTCAAAAGTCAGGTGAATCCGACTCTAGGGGGCGGTGCTCATCTTCATTTCCAAGCCGAAGCGCTGTCCAAAGACGTTTCCGTGGTCATGTGGCCGGCATGACCAGACGCTGAGGCGCACAGAATGCTCTTACCTTCCCACCAAAGTGGTACCTATTTATCTACTTGCAATTTCTTGCTTTTGTACTGCTAGGCTGGCAGGAGCTGGGGCCAGAGACGGGAGCTCACTCTATCACACGGCACTTGGGTTTTGAACTGCTGAACTACCGACTTCCAGTCTGCAGTTCAGCGTCAGTTCAGTGAGCCACCACAGCCTCACAGTAGCCACAACCAATTCCACACAGCTATCAAAGAAAGCATGACATGGGCTAATTATTTTATAAACTGATATTTGATTCCCCCCCCCAGATAATATAAAAGCTATATGGTTCCCTGATTAATGTCTCATTTAATGGAAAGTTGATGTCCAGATCATGTTGAATCTGTAACCATGGTGTCCCTGACTCTCAACAACAATGCAATTATTTGTTATTCCTAAAGCCTTATTGTGCAAGGGAAGCAGAGCAGGCATGTACAATGCTAAACCAAGTTTGTGCTTGTCATGGACAGAGATTTGTTGATAATGCCTGAATGCATCCAATATTGTGCAAGAAGCAGTGATAGTGTGATGCTATATTATGCAGATGTTTCCGGATACATTGTTCTTTCCACATCCATTTCTTTCTAGTTGGGCCAAATGGATAGTCTACCGAAAGCCAGATTTCGCCTTGTGTTCTCCTATTCCTGATCCATAATTTACAGAAATTAGATAGCAAAAATGACATTTTTCTCAGAAGACAGTGTTCCACATTTTTATGGGTCATATTTCATCATGTTTGACACATTTATATTGGACATTGATACAAATTGGTTGTGTCTCTTCTGTCTGGCTTATTTGTTCTTATGATCTTACCATTGTCTTGATTAATTCTGACTGACTACTGATTGAGCTGATCTGTTAGCAACATTCCTGCTGCTAAAAAGAATCAAGGAGTCACTAATTTCATTTTAGAACTCATTATCTTTTTTTTAGTTGCTTTTTAGCAAATTGCAGCTGTACTACACATTTCATTTCCTTCACTGTTGGGTTTTGTAATACTGCACCTTGAGTCCATTGTCAAATGCAGTGAGGTGCACGGATGATATTAAGATCATAGGCTGATTGGCTTCCTACTGTGTGCCATGCATACAGCACATTAGATTTTGGTGTACTCTTCACTCATGGGACAGAATTCAGGTTGGAATATTTCAGCCTATTTATTTCAATAAGGTTAAGCACATCTTATTTTAATTATATATGTAATGATATTGTGGAGTTCTGTAGCCTCAGACCAGGGGATCCCCACACTTGTCTCAGTAGGGGTCACCCTCCCAAGATGTTCCTCAGCCACTCCACTGCAAATATACAGTATCCACACACACAAAGGTTGCTCCCCTTCAGCACCCAGTTCCTCCCCCCAACCCAATCAAGAGCTATGCCTTACCCTCAAGAAGCCACTGTGGGCAGTGGGCAGCATCCCCAGCAGTCCAATGAATGCTCTTGCTAACTGATCTCCTGATTCATGGCCATATCTCCTCTAGATAGTCCAGGGGTTTCCCCAAAGTCTCCCAGTCCACAGCCTTGGAAGTAGCTGTGGCTGCCACCCCCTCTCAGGTAGATGCTTCCAACAGCTGTCCAGGCCTAGACTGCACTGGCAGCTATGTGCCTCACAGACACCTTCCCTCCAGTCTACTTGCCAACAGAGCCTCTCCCATGCTACTATCCACAGCTGCTGTTGTGCTCAGTCTCCTGGCAGTTGTGGCCTCTTCCAAGCCACAGTCCACTTCTGCTGCTGTGTGTGGTCTCCCAGCTGCCATGGCCTTTCCTGACTTGCTGTCAGCTGCTGCTGCACCCGGGCTTCCAGCTACTACAGCGTCTCCCAAGCCATCATCTGCCACCTCGGTTGCCACTGCCTCTAATTGTACCTGAGCATTCCATTGGAGCTTTGAGCATTGCAGATGCTTCATATGTTCATGTGTCATTGATCATTGTGATTTAACACACATGTTTTTCCTTTTTAGAACTTATACCATGAGGGAAGAATCACACAGGAAGTTGCTCTTCGGGAACGACCTTGCTGAAGAACACAACTTTATTTGGTCCATGTAATCAGACCTCAATATAATCCATGCAGTGATGATATACTTAAGTCATTGGTAACAATCCGAGGTCTCAGATGTAGAAATCCATTGCTAAGGAGTAACCTATCATTATAATTTTTTTGAGTTGACAAAGACTTTGTGTGATTTTACTACCATGTTTGACATGAGAGTCTGTTTGTGTAACAATGATGCCACACAGAAGAAAATTGCCAGAGGGTTCTTGGAAATACAACAACTCTTCTGGCACATGTTTCTCTCTGTCATAGGAAAATGAGGTAGAACTGATCACCACATAACTATTTTGCCCATCAGGTGCTGGCCCTGTCAGGTCAGGCTCTTGGGTCTGAGCACACTCCAGTGCCCTTTGTGGAAGGACTCTGTAGCCTCAGTATATAGGAGTTAACTTTGTTGGAATGAGCAAGATCTATAGTGCAGCCTTATGAAGAAGATCTGATGGTCATCCTACAGGGGGACAGCTGAAGGACTGGTAGTTAGCATAGCTAGACTAGGGACTTCCCACTTTTTCAAATTGTCCTGTAGAGCTTCCTGTTCCTCATTGTTCCTTTTTACATCAGTTAGGCTAGACCAGGGGTAGCCAAACTGTGGCTCGGGAGCCACATGCAGCTCTTTCCCATACATTGTGCGGCTCCCAGGAGGCTCCCCATCTATTTGCTCTCTCTCTTTCTTTCTGTCTCTCTTCCTTCATCCCTCCACCATCTATTTGCTTTTTTTGTTTCTCTCTCTCTCTCTATTTCTTTCATTCTTTCTTTCCACCTCTTTCTCTCTTAGACACATAAATATCATTAGCAAACTAATAAATATCATTGGACAAATATCATTATCAATACCTGTTTTTCCACCTTTTGTTTTTATTTTTGGCAGTCTCATTTAATGTTAATAAAAAGCAAATTTGCATATTTTTCAATACAAACTTGTGTGTAATGTTTGTTCATGTCGTGTGGCTGTCAAACATCTGACCTTTAGTCTGTGTGGCTCTTACATAAGGCAAGTTTGGCCACACCTGGGCTAGACAGTTAAGGCTCTCTCTCTCTGTATCTCTCTTCTATGCTCTATAATAGTTTGTTCTTCTTTAATAAACCTACTTGTTTTTCTCTAAACAGTCAGTGCTCCACTTCCTTTGCATATTTAAACTCTGCCAGCAAACTTCACCCTGGGTCTTCCTTCTCCTTGTCTGAGCCTCCCCACAAGCTTCTTGACATGAGCCAAGAGTTCCTTTTAAAGGAGGAGCTGCAGCTGTGCAGACCTAGGAGCCTCGGGGCAAACCTCATGAGTGGGTGCTGCCCTGTAAGAGTCTGGGAGGGGTGGAACTGAGGCAGCTGCTGGGAAATACTCTCATCTATTCCCTCCACCCCTTGCACTGCCAGAGGACAGGCTACATGGCTGGCACAGCCCCCCAAGAAGAGGAGCTGCATGGCCAGAGTGTCGGGCTGGCACAGTCAAAGCTGCTGGCTGGTGCGGCTGTTGGCTGAAGCCTTGTCATGCTGCTGGAGCTGGTGCCAACTCTCCTGGCAGCTTTGAGGCCATCCCTGCCAGGACTGTCTTTGCCACCAGGTCTGGCAGTGGGGAACAGCCAGTGCTGCCAAGACACTTGAGCAGCTGGCCCATGCCCCCTCTTGTATCACTGGCAAGAAAGCAGGCAGGGCCTTCACCCTCTGGCAACCCTCATGGAAAAGCAAGTGGTTCAGAGGGTAATTTGATTTTTTATTTCCCCAGACAAAGCATTTTGGGCTTCAGCTCTCTCTTTCTAGGTGATTCCTCCATTCTGCGGGAAGCAATGATTTATTCAGTTCCTCCGAGTTGGTTGTTCAGGACTCTCAGGCCATAAAAGCTCATAAATGTCTCTCCTCTGGATACCCCCTTATTGGAGCAACTTCAGCATACCCAGCATGCATCAGCTAGCACATCGGTCCTTTAACATACAGCGGTCACACAGGTAGACTCGGGGAACTACTCTGAAAACTGATGATCTCAGCTACCAAAGAAGAATTTGAATCATTCATTTTGTTCAATCATTTTGTATGATTTTTCAAAATTTCTTAAAGTTATTTTCAGAAAACCCAAAATGACCATAGACTTTATTTAATGTGGATACAATGGAGAAACAAATGAATGTATTCTTGGGTTTTCTAGACATTGCCACATTCAGAACTCTAGCATCAGGAAACAAATAACGAATTGTTCAGCTTGACAAAGAACCACAGAACCGAGAAGAGGGACCATTTTTATTAGATGCTTATGGGACACACAAAATTATTTAATGCCAGTATTAAGCAGAGAGCTTAAATATGGCATTAAGCATTAGTTATTTACTGACATGGGAGCATGAATTTAAAGGCAGTGAAAAAAATATATAAATGTTGATAGAATGCCCTAATATCCTTCTCCTCATTAGTTTATAAACCAAATTTAAATGTAGTGTTTTAATTCATTAAGTGAAATGCAGAAAAGAAAGCTCTGAACAATAGCATACTAAAGCAATTAATGAATTATTCAGTTGTCTTATGACTTCATGCATTAATGCACATAATGCTCTTGACCCCCTGTTACATGGTTTTAGTGATTAAAGAGGCATCCTGGCATAAATAGGTCAAAGCAGACGTCTGGAGCTCTTTCTCCATCTAAAACTTCCCTTAATGATAAAAAGCTAGCAAGGACAAGCAACTCATACTCTTGAAGCCCAACAAAATGCATATAGCCAGGCTCAGCATTCTTGGGATTTCCCAGATGTTGTCATGCTCAGAACTCTACAGTCAGCACCCATCATGTATTAGCAACTGAGGGGCAAATCTTTACAGAGGAAAAATTGTGAATAATTTAAAACCCCTGTGAAAGAACAAGGAAAACAAACTCTGTCTGCTTAACAATGGAGGTAGCATATTTTTTATGCTTTTCTGCACTTGTTATGAAATAATTGTTACACTGGTTGTCTTAAGGTACAGCATTTCCAAACAAATGAGGAAGGCTGATTTTATTTGGAAATGATATATCAGTGTATGTTCTATCAGTATCCACCCTGAAGCCAAACTGTCCCTTTCCTTCTTGATCCCAGAAAAGAACAGGCTTCCGGCTATTTCCTTGATGGGTGCCTATTCAGATGTGTCCATGTGGCTCCTAAAATATAATCATAATTGAATACTGGAATAACTGTCAAACAAACTAGACATTTATGAAGTGTTCTTTATCGTACGTAGCTATAATTCATGTCATAGTCAGAAGACTATGCTCATTGGAAAAGACCTTAACATATAGTGATTTTTTTGGTTGTTGATGTTGCACAGTAGTGAAGTATGAGCCTCAAACAACTTGGATACTAAAATACTAATTTCCATAGGAATAGCAACTATTACAACAATTCAGTTATAGACATTTGCTATTTTGTACTGTATTGGAAGCAAGGAATAACATTTCATTTTATGGACACTTTACAAGGAAGGAATATGGTTTTTAAAAGTTTGTATCAAAGTTGCAAAGTATGCCTAGTAGTTTCATGTTAATGATTCAAATGTTACAATGATTTTTCAAATGAAACTAGTGGCGCTATTGAATTTCTCCTCCCTGCTGTTTCAGTTTGAAAATCCCCATTTTGATCTCATGTATTACTTTGTACAAAGTGAACCAAAGACACTGTTTTTGTCCCAATTTTTTGTTTCCTTGTGCCAAAGCTTTAAAAGGGCTTCTAGTGATTTTAAGGCTGAGAATGAAGAGAGAATGATTTACATTCTCTCTCAAATCATAAAAGTCTGAATGATATCCACTTAGAAACAAGAACTGAGGAAGCTATGGACTATAACTGGTTTAAATAAAGAGTAACCCAAAGATGTGGCCTAACAGCTGAGTCCTGTGGGATTTGTTTGTTTGTTTGTTTACTTAGTCCTTGTGGTTTGTTTCTTTGAATTGCTTTGAGTGCAGCTCTCACTTCATGTTCTAAAATAGAACATTCTTCTTCAAAACAGTCTTCTTTGGATGAATCTCATCTTTTCATCTCTTCTGTATAGTTCTTCAGTGCATTGTCCCCATCTTTATTTTGTCCTGGTCAGGTAATATATTTTCTTATTGTATTGGGTTTTTTTAAAGAACAGTTTATTGAATTCAGTATAAGAAATCACGAACATTATAAGCTAAGGCCAACATTTAACCAATACTAATGAAACATATACGCTATGGAACAGAGAAAATAGTGATAACCATGCAGAGAAAAATCAAATCCGACTTACAATTGAATAGCATCAGATAAAGAGCTGTAAACATCACAAATACAATAAAAAGAGCTTCTTAATAATAACATATGGTGACACAAGATTAATATATTAAATTGAGAACTTAATTTCCTCTGGAATCATGTCATGAGATGACATAAAATCTAGGGGAGGAAACCGTGTCCCAGTGAAATCAGAGAATCTAGGAAAGAGTTCAGATTGTAATGAACGATCAGTGATTTTATCCATCATATATATTCCAGACTTTATAAAACCAAAGAGAAGTCTTAGGAGCCATATTGTATTGTTAATGTATTTCTCTCACCTTTAACTTTTGCCTCTGATCTATCTTTAGCAATTTTAAGAGTATCATCAGTTATGTATCTCTTTTGGCTAGAGGAATAGTCTTTGCACATTCTTCCTTAATAACAACTCCAGTTTCAACCCATAGTTCTTTGAGTTCCTGTTCACTTGATCTTAGTAATGCAAATCTGTTCTTTACATGGTCTTTAAACTCTTCAGGAATGTTGTTTAGACTGTATTTTGGCACTATGAATGGTTTGGTGTTTTTCTTCAGCTTTGTTCTAATTTTTGATGTTAAAAATTCATGGTTTTTGTCCCACAATCAGCTTCTTGTCTTATTTCTTTTAATGATTTTTAATATTTTCAGACAAAACAAACATACAAACAGATAGGACAGTAATACTGATAACACTATATTTTTTAAACTGCCTCATACAAATATACTACAGATATATTTCAGTGTCACTCTTTCTACTTAATATGTTTACAATTTAAGCAATATCTAAACATTCCACTGCCATTTTTCTATACGTCTATCTTTGAGTTTTACTTAATAGAATAACATGATTTCTACTGATTGCTTCTTTTACTGAGCATTCTATATTAGTCTTTTAGAGAATACATTTGAATATCATTCCCCTACTTCATAATATATTTCTTTTTTCATGCTTTTTATAAAAATTATTTAAACTTCTGGAATCCTTAAACCAAAATTAATACATTACATCTTTTATAGAAAATTCGAACCTTAACACCTCAGTAGGTTTTCATCCTGTGTGGTTATCAGTTATCAGCCTTGAAAAATCTTATTCCAATAAGCATTCATAGATATTCTTTAGACAGGAGTTTTCCTTATACAGTTCATATCCTGTTGGTTAAACTATTTAAAGGACTTCTGGTCTTCCCATAGATATTTTAAATGTAGGCTAAATTTTGTAAATATATAAGCATATAAATGGGAGCTCTCCAAACCAAAGGCCGAGGACAGACTTGTTCTGCCATGCTACAGGAGCACGGCAGAACAAGCCGGGGCAAACTGCCCTGCAGCGCGGCATTCAGACGCCGCCGCAAGGAAGCCGCCTGCAGCGTCCACACTGTGGATGGCTTCCGGCAGCGGTGGCAGAACGTTGCGTGGCTCCATCTGCCTGCGCGCATTCACACCCGCCGGAAGCGGGTGGAACGCACGTACAGCCGCCGGGACACCACTTGGAAGTGGTGCCCGGCTGCTGCAGGAGGAGTGCGCTGCCAGACGAGATAAGTCTGGGGCATCTCCGTGGGGCAGATGCAGTAGTCTGGATGCCCGCTCTGCCTCTGCTTTTAAAGCGGAGGCAGAGCGGGCCAGACTGCCAGTCTGTCCTCAGCCAAAGTCTCTAAGCCGGTCTTATTCCTATATCTTAATTTCTTCTTCTTCTTTTTATAATTTCTTCTCTTTAGTACAGTCTTAGATCTATGCCCTTTCTCCTTGCATGTGGAAAGGCTTTCTTTCAGGATTTGCCATCTATATTCAGTGCTTAGGTTTGTTTCATCTTTTCTCTGGTGTATTTTCCTCCTTGTACTTTAAAGGTTTCCAGGATTTGACAGTCCTTTAGTAGCATTATTCTCACTGCCGGGATCAACTTGATTCTCACCATAGATTAATTCCTCTTCCTTGTAATACTGTCCTTGCACAATTGGGCACTGTAATTCCTTTTCACTGTAACGGGTCAGTTTGATTGTAGAGTTGTTCTACATTTTGCACAGTTTGGTGCTGGGGATTCTTGTCAATTCTTAAAGTTGATGCTAAAGGCTTTTGGTCTAATATCTGTTCAAAGGTCTCCTTAACTGCCTTGAGTGCCTGGTTCATTGATTCAATAATTACAGCTTGGATCTCCTCCCAAAATAATTAGAGCTTATCAGATTCTACTGTGCTCTCCATTTCTGTATCATCTGCCATGTTTTCAGGGTGCTGATAACAAGAGTCTCAGTTCAGTCTAGCAAAGTCCAGCATCTCTACAGTTAACAGCTGTCTCTTTCAAGCTACCTGCCTCTGCCAGATAAAGCTCCCCTCAGCAATCAACAGTCTCTCACACAAGCCAAATGTTCCATAGCTTTACTAAACAAAGTGTGCTTCTATTCTGTTCTTAGCAGTAAAGCATGATGTCGCAGAGGGTTGTCACAAGCCAGTGAGTTTCACTTTGAAAGGTTTCTTTCTTTTTTAAGGTTTAAGAAAAAAGTTTATAATTCTCTTGTAGAGGCTCAGGTCTTTCTTTGCCCCAGAAAGTGTTTATCTCAACATCCTTTTGGTGGTTTTTATTTCATCTTGGCCACTCACACAGAAAAGGGGGGGGGGGTTCCACCACTCCTTTCTGAATTGTTTCAGAAATTTAAAAGGGCTTATTCGAAGCATTCATCACACTCTTCAGTGTTGCTGTTACTATTACAGGTACTTACAGGTGTGTATCTTCATCAGTGTTCTGGATGAGGCTCAAAATAACTTTCTTGCTTTGGGGCTGTTCTCATCTGAAGCAGTTATGGCTGCCCTAAACTACGTCTTCTCCATTCTCTGCTTCTGGGATGATCCAGGGCTTCCACTCACTTGTTGCCTCAAGTGAGGGGCCCGAATGAAGTCCCTTGCTCCAGATTTCCCTCTAGGAGATCCAGTGGGGTTTGGGATACCCCAAAATCCCCCTATAAAGAACACAGAATCAGTCGTAGCCAGGAGCAGTTCCCAGTGTCGACCATGTCAATGTGCTGTTGCCCCACCCCCACAGCTTCCGGTCTTATTTTAACAGAAAAAATAGAACTTCTCCATCTTCTGCTTCCAGTTATGTAATCTATTTGATTTCTGTATTGGCCATCTGGTGATGTCCACATGTACTATCATCTCCTGGTTGGCTAAAAAATGTATTTGTAATGAACAACTTGTTATCTTCATAGTTCAAGGCTTGCTGAAGTGTCACCACAATTGTCTATTATAGCTCCTTTACCAGTGTAACCTTCTCCTACAGCTACTGCCCAATAGCTACCCTTCAAGGACCCTCTGCCCCCATAACCATTAGAACTGTCCATTCTCTTCTGCTGATGCACTATTGATTCCTGAAGGGGGTGGAGTCTGGCATCTCAGCTGTGACCATTCCACCTTAAGTGACTCTGCTAGGAGTTTAGCCTTTTGTGAGGTTCTAAACTCCTTACAGTATTGCTCTCAGCAAGGGCATGTTGTGTGAAGAGAGGCTTTAAAACTTGATATACAAAAGGTGAAGGCATGTGCCTGTAACCAAATGCCAAATAAGATGTTTGTTGGATTTGTTTGGATACTACAGGCAATTCATTCCAAATGTCTGCTCCATTAATGCACCATTGTCTGGCATAAGGAACTCATTACCACTAGTCAGTGGTCATCACTCCTAACTTTGGGAAGCGTTAGTAGTGACAACAGATGCTTCCAGTACAGGACCAGGAGTTGTATTAAGTCAGGAAGGACCAGATGATCATATGCATCCTGTGTTTTTTACAAGCAAAAAGCTCCTGCCCAGGGAATAAAACTTGGCTGTTGTGGAAAAGGAGTGCCTGGCAATAGTGTGGGCATTAGGGAAACTTAAGCTTTATTTCTGGGGTAAAAAGTTTACCCTCTTGCTGGCTGATGCTCTGCCCTGGAGAATATAAACAACAGATAATGTGGTTTTAACTGTAACTTAGGGTTGTATAAATATATACGTCTGGGTCTGGACATGGTCCTGGACTTGGGTGAAGCAAGCCAGCAGAGGTAGGCCCTACCTATAGCCATGCCAGGAGTTCAGAGGCCATAAGAAGTGGGGAAAGGAGCAGGGGGGCTTACCTGTCCACTGGAAGCCAGCTGCTACCACCACCAATTGGTGCACAAACCTCCGGGTGACCTGAGCAAAGAGGCAGCCAGAGCTGCAGAGAGGGACAGTGAGTTGGATGGTGGCCTGATCACTACCAGGAAGTGAGCTGGGCAGTGAAGAGTTGGCACAGAAGCCAACACACTACCCAGTAGAGTGGTTGTGATCCAAGGTAAGAGGTCTTTGGGAGGAACTAGGCAGGGGTCATTGGGGGCTGGAACCCACTGGAGCACTGCTCCGGGAGCTCAGGAGCCGGCAAGCCCCGCCCCTGTGCTCCTTCTCTCTAGAGAGAAAGAAGAAGCCCCACAGAGCCCCCACGCACACCATTCCTCGCTCACTCGCTGAGGAGGGTGCAGACAGGCATTTAAATGCCTCCTTCTGTTTCCTCTGACTGCCTGCTGAAGCAGTCAGGCAGAAGAAGCCCCGCAGAGCCCTTTCCATGCCAAGACAAGCAAGCAAGAAAGGGCTGGGGAGGGTGCAGAGAGGCATTTAAATGCCTCCTCCTCCTGGCTTCCTGTCCCCACCCACAGAAGTGGGTGGGCAGAAGAAGCCCTGCAGAGCCCCCCTGCACTGTTCCTCACTCACTCGCCAAGGTGAGCTGTGAGGAAGGGCCCAGGGGGATGCATAGAGGCATTTAAATGCCTCCTCCTGGCTTTCTCTGCCTGCCTGCTGTGGTGCAACTCTTGAGATAAGGGGTTTAAACTTTAAACCCCTTCTCTCTTTGCTTCCCCCCCACCCCACCTTGGCAGGCTGGCTGGGGAAGGGAAGGGAAGGCTTTTGAAGATGCCTTCCCCCATTTTTGCTTCCCCTTCTGACACACTTCCAGTGATGTCAGGGGGCGTGGCATATGCTAATGAGTTATGCTAATAGCAGGTATGCTAATGAGCTCTTGCACCTCTTTTTCTATGTAATGACAACTGGAGCTAGGCCACCATCAGGTGTTCTGGGGAAGGCAGAAAGAGGACAAGGTGAACAAGGTTGAAAAGGATGAGAGGAGTGGAGGAAGGAGAGCTTGCTGCTTAAAAGCGGGAGTGCCCCAAAAGCCAGGGAGGAAATGGGTATGTGGATTCCACTCTGGGGAATCAGCACACCAGGGTGCAGGAGAAAAATTGTGCCCTAAGCACATCTGCAGCCCATTTTGAGGCCTGGGATGAAGGGGAGGATGACAGATGCCCAGCCCTGGGCATAGTAGAGCAGGGCAACATGGTGGCAGAGGGGTGTTCTGAGGGATGCCGGGGGCACATCTCAGTATATATTGAGTACTTTTTTTCTTTTAAAGAAATGACTCTCATTACATATTGCATGCAAATAGTGTATTCATTTTCCAGAAACTGTTCTGTGGGTTAATTATTGCCCACAGTCTGGGAGATATCTGCTTTAAGCCTCCCTGATCCAATGAGATATTAATGGAGGGGCATGTGCTAAGTTGAGCACCTTTTTTAAAATCTACCAGTCCCCTTTAAAATATGTTTGTCTATTTCATAGCCAGAAGCAGACAATCAGGTCCCTCAGAAGGAGATGGGTAGAGGGTAATCTACCTTCAACCAGTATATTGACAGTTTCTGACTCTATACCTCTTTTTCATGAAACAATATATTTTTTAAGCAAAACTGTTCTCCCAGTCTATGTCCCATACACAGGTGTCATTTCGAGCAGGAGCTCGGGGGAGCTCAGCTCCGGGAGTTGGTGCCAGCCCCCCCCCCCCAGTGGGGGAATGCCTGCTTGTGTCACGGCTGCAGCAAAATGACCCCGTCCCCTGGAAAGGTCCTTGTTCCTCCGACCAGCCTTCTGAAGGCTTCAGCCACCACTGAAGCTATCCTCCCGGAATAGTGGTATTTCTGAGGCTTGGATAGGAGCTGTCCCCTCTCTGCCAGCTCTCTTTCTCTCTCTCTCTTCTTTCTTTCTTGCCTTCTGACATACTTCCGGTGATGTCACGTGGTGTAGCATATGCAAATAAGTTATGCTAATGAGCTATGCTAATGAGTTCCTGCACCTCTTTTTCTACGAAATGACCCCTGCCCATACATATATAATTAATATAGTATCCAGTCTGTGTCCCAAATGTACATATCCAGACTGGATACTATATTAATCTCAAAACCATTCTTTCCCCTTTCAGAGAAATGAATCAAGTTCTTGTTGTTATCACCTCTGGATTCCTTCTTGGTTCTTATGAGCGGACAAGGTTGTTCCTTCTGAATTATCTAGGCAGGGGAAAGATGTACCTTTGCAGTGCATCTTTGAAAATTAGGGGTATACTTGTAACCATGTTAGTATAATTTACCTAACAGAAGGTAGCCAACATAGAATTCACACAGTAATTTTGGCCAGTATCTAAATTTTTTTCTGACCACTCAGTCATTTGAATTTATCCTGAGAACTAAACTAGATAATACCATGTCCCCTAATCTGCCACAGCGATATGGTACCATTTTAGTACCATTTAAAAAACTTTAAAATCACCAGTAGGGCCCAATCCTGCTCAGGACTATAGCACTGGGGAATGAGGGGCTCCTGTTCCCCCCGTGCCATTTTCAAGAGACAAATTGGCCACACTGTACCCTCCCATCAGTTAATCAACACACTGTGTTTATACATGTAACTGGCAGCACAATCCTAAGGCATTACTCCAGTCTAAACCCATTGAAACGAATGGACTTAGAGTGGAGTAACTCTCTTTAGGATTATACTGTAAATATACCAAGATGCTCTGTTCTGCACTGTTTCTGCATAGAAAGTCTCATCCTGAGGATAGCTAGCCATTTGGCAGAATTACATATTTAATCAGGCACAAGAGAGGTAACAGAACATGCAGTTTTGTTGGTTGAAGGCTGAGGTGGTTATGCTAATTTGCCACACACCAAGCACTTTGGTACACTGCTTGTTTCAGCCAGAAAGCCCAAAGGTGAAATGGTAGTGCTTTTATCTAGCTAACAATCCAGTCATCTGAGCAATTTAGTCAGTTAGAGGAAATGATGTATAGATACTCTAGGTTGATAAAGTTAAAAGGTGGTTCATTAAAAATATTTTTTTCTCTTCCAAGAAATAATCTGTATTTTGAAGTAAGTAGAACATAAAGTCCAGGAAGAAAGAAGGGAAATATGATTTTTTTTTATCATATCATTTCAAGTTTGATTAAGTCACAGGAAAAAAGTAAATGGCATTAGCGTACAAAGGAAGCTAATCTATAAAGGCAGTGAAAAAGGTTAAAGAAGTCAACAGTAATTAAATGGCTATTGAAGCTGAAGGAAAATTGATCTGTGTTAGCTGAAGGCCATTCTTCCTTTTGCGATGTTATGCATCGGTGAAGAGGAGAAAGAAAGGTTTCTCCTGTTTTGATATGGAAATATATGTCACATCTCAGCTTATGGCACTGAGACTCCAGGCTGCTGTGAATTTCTGGCCCTCAGTGCCTAGTGTCCAGTATGTGCCTGGGTATTAAGCAAAGATGAGTTGCTCTAGTAAAGCTCAGTGAGGTCAAAAGTCATGGGATCTTCACTGGTTTGTATGCTGTTTTGTCTCAGGCATGAAAAAAATCACACTGAACTAAGAGACTGGATATAGATAACAAGCCAGTAGATATCTAGCTTGGAGCAATAAGAGATATATAGAGCTGGGAAATGGTGTAAAGCCTTCTTTCTTAGCATATAGAAATATTTTTGAGAATACCTGGATGCTCTATAACAGGCAGGCTATATCTATGAGCACAGAAACATTGGTTACTTAGTCTGAAATATTCAAATGACATTCTTTCAGAGGAAATTTGAGGCACTTTTGGAAGAGGTATTACCAGAGGTCCTTTCGTAGAAAAAGAGGTGCAGGAGCTCATTAGCATAACTCATTAGCATAAATCATTAGCATATGCCACGTCCCCTGACATCACCAGAAGTGTGTCAGAAAGGGAATGTCAGTTTCAGCCCCATTATATCCTATAGGCCATTGAAATCAATGGCAAAAACTCATAGGGTATATGAGGGGCTGGAGGGAAGGGGGTTTGAGGGAGAGGCTCCAATCTTGCAGGATAGCTGCTGGGGCCTCTCCTCGAAATACCCAATAAGTTTCAAGAAGATTGGACCACGGGGTCCAATTCTATGGGCCCCCAAACAGATTGTCCCATCCCTTCCATTGTTCTCTATGGAGGGAAAAAATGTTAACTTTTTTCCTCCCATAGAGAACAATGGAGGGAATGGGGGCAACCTGTTTGGGGGCCTGTAGAATTGGACCCCCTGGTCCAATCTTCTTGAAACTTGGTGGGCATTTCGAGGAGAGGCCCCAGCAGCTACCCTGCAAGTTTGGAGCCTCTCCCTCAAACCCCCTTCCCTCTAGTGGTTTTTAAAGTTGCCGCCGAATTTCGGCGGCAATTCGGCAGCGAGCTGAATCAGATTAGAGTCTGATTCAGCCTGTGGCTGCCCTACTGGCCAGTCCTGAGCTGGCGGAGCTTTGCTCTGCCTCGCTCTGGCCCCAACGGACCCCTGGGTATTACACCAGTAGAGAGAGAGACCCACTATATAATTTGCTAGGTAGGTGTTTACCTCCATTTCATAACTCCACTTGGGATACTTGGGACAAAATTAAAAGAGGCGTTACCTCAAGAGAGGGGAGCTGAACTGATAAAAAAAGTAAAATGCTATTTTATCAGCAAATTATATTTTTTTTG
This sequence comes from Lepidodactylus listeri, assembly GCA_029233225.1. NCBI lineage: Eukaryota > Metazoa > Chordata > Lepidosauria > Squamata > Gekkonidae > Lepidodactylus > Lepidodactylus listeri. The sequence continues at coordinate 34,122,417 of JARCFY010000012.1, forward strand.
TGGAGTTAATTGTCTGAATGACTCTTGCACGACAGTCATCCTTGCCAAGGCAGGCAAGTAGTCAAATGCAGTAACAGGGATTTGGTGCCATATAAATTGCATAGCACAAGGGATTTCCCACTAGGGTTGATTAGAAAAAGACAAATAATGCACAAGGGAAAGAATAGTCATGCATGTTTTATTTGTTATTTGTATCAATTCTCCAGTGAGAAAGTAGTTAATGTATTTTAAAAGCATGAACATTATTAACTGTAACTATCTACAGCTCTCTGTCTAGTGATAAAACTTGAGAACATTTAATAGCAAACTGGAAGAAGTGAGCAGTGACTCACGAGAGCTGTGACATATTTTTAAGGAGCTACTGGACTCTTACTCTTTTCTACTGCTACAGACAGACTAACACGGCTACCCATCTTCATCTGGACCTAACTGTATACTACATTATCATTAGGTCCTCTCTAGGTCTACCACGAGTACATTTGATCAGATGTGCCCAGCAAGTTTTGTGCTTGAAACTTGATTCCCAGATGTATGTGAGCCTGATTGTTGTGCCCCACTGGAGAATCTTAGATATACCAATGGCTACATGTAGGTTTCCCCAGTGAAGCAAATATGGAGTTTTGCCCAAATCTTGAAGGCTGGAAAGATAAGATGGAGGAATATGCTGTTATGGCAAAATTGATGAACCATTTAAATAACAGACCAAGTAGTGAAATTGAGAATAAATTGAGAGCTTTTTATACTTATTACAGATAGAGGTGTAAGAGTGATACAGTATTGTTTTGCTCATTTGGTTAATCAGTGGTTACCAATTCTTTATAGTCATATGATTTGCAGCAATTATATGAAATTTTTTATATTTGTTATTTCCTTGTTATTATAAATAATTTAAAATGGTTTTACAGTTATTTTAAATTTATATAAAATGTTGAGAGAATTTGCTTACACAATTTTCTTTATAGTTCTTTTCAGATTGGGAATAGTGAATTTTAGGGAATTTAGGGAATTAGGGTATTTTAGGGAAATAGTATTATTGGTAATGTTATAATGTTATAATGATTTGCCTAGGCTTATTAATCCATTCAGTAAGCAAACTCCAGAGCATGACAGAAGACAGGAGGACCTGGCGTGATGTGGTCCATGGGGTCGCAAAGAGTTGGACTCGACTGTGCGACTGAACAACAATTAATCCATTCACATTTATATTGTCTTTAATGTTTGTTCAGAGGTGCCTTACATTTATTTCTCTTTCCCCCTCATACTCCTCTTTTTTCTTATAAAATTAAAATAAACAAATATATAACAACAAAAGTTGTTCTATGTTATTTAATGCCCCTGGCTTGTTTCTAATGGCTTGTTTTTAATATTGATAATATTAATATTGTTGTTTTTATGATTTTATGGTATTGTTTTAACTTGCCAGCTACCTCAAACAGGTCTTTAGAGAGGTAGCATAAAAATAAATACATATTTTCCCTTGATTTGGGAAATATCTTCAGATCTATTTCATGTCTCTCGGGCTACCAATTATAGTTCTGAGATCCAGCGTATTCCCATTTAAAGGTGCTGAAACTCAGTGTAAACAAACTTAAATTCCACCATTAAAAATTGGACCCTTTGTGTCATCTTTTCACAGCTATTGTGTGAATTAGTGAGAGAGTTACTGTGATATTCTTAGACATAGCAGTGGGCAGCTATAGCCAAAGAGGTGGAAGCACTGCCTGCTGGGAGATGTAGTATGATAGGACCGGAAACGGGGAAATAGAAAAGATTTGTCATGGCCCTGTTGTGATTTACTGAATGAAGCAATAGTTGATATGCCTGTTTAAGATTTACAATAAATCTTGTCTGTAACTTATGTACTTCCATTGTACAGCATACTAAGTAGTTGGTATGATGCATTGTGTGCATCTCCAGCCTGGCTTCCTTCCTTTTCTTTGAACTACTGCAAGCCTTCTCAGCTGCATGTTAATCTGGGACCATGCTGGGTTGTCCAGTTTTCCACAAACTAATGCAAGCATTCCACAGGGACAAAAAGGTCCATCAGTATTGTGTTTTTAAATGGCCCATGCTTTATCCTGTGCTTTTTAACTCTAAGCCACCTTGATCAGGACTCTGACAAGGCACCACAGAAACAGTCTAAATAAGTAAATAAGTGTTTGTGTAGTTTATTCGGCATGGAGTGTGGAGTTCTGTTCCTGTAACTATGAATCGGGTTGATCTGAAACAACCTTTATTTGCCAAATCAGAAATAATAACAAATCAAATAAAATGCTAATCCCTGGAATTAGCCCCCTCAGTGTTTTCACTGTGTTGCTGTCAATGCAGCTTTCTATCAATGGTTAATAGCAGCATAATAATAGTGGGAACTCTCTGCTTGCTGCTCCCCATGTACCATTCTGAAAATGCTCTCCTACTGTAAGTGCCTTTAGGAGACCAATTGGGATTTAAAGAAATGCTTCATTCTTGAAAGAATTCTTTGTATTCACAGTGAAACACTCTTGAAATTTTATAGATCATCATGAAAAGAAAAAAAAAGAGTTTTTTGGTTAATAGTTGGTAAAAAAAAAAAAAAAGCCTAAAGAAAATGTGTCCCTAATCCTATTAGCTGACTTAATATAGAATTATTAAAAGCCTTGATATACAGGATTTAACACAATCTTTCTAGCAGGGTGTGATGTAATCTATTTTTGTTCCTCAGCTAGCAGATGGCTTACCTTTAAGTAATTTCCAATATGTTAGGAGATCAAAAGCCATCCTCTCGCCACTGAGGCAGTAATCGTTCCTCTCTGCTGGGGGTTGCTTGGTACTGTGGTGGGGATATGCAAAGGCTGCTGGCATTTCCAAACATAGAAGGCCGACATTTCTCCTGACTTTGAAGTTAATAATCCTTCAGAAGTTGAAAAAACAGAGGGATTTTTCAAAATGCTTTTAATGTTCTATATGCCATGCGCTAAAGTAAATATCTGCAAGTAATCACTGAAGGCTGGAACATGGAAGTATTTTACAATACCAAGTATTGTAGTTTAATGTGCCCTGTGACAGCTGAAATTGCATTTTTGTATCAATGGTGGATTTTAGGGGAAAGGAGGAGGATTCCAAACACTTTGCATCATACACTATCAAGACTACCTGTCATATTCTGTAGACTAGGGATGGGCATGAGCTGGTTTATGAACTAAAGTTCATGATTAATTTTGGGTGGTTTGTGGTTTGCAAAGTCAAGTTCATGGCTGGTCAACTAGCATGAATTTTCTGCAAACTTTCAAGCAGTTCATGGAGGTTCATGCTGGTTCATGAGCGGAGATATTTCCAGACAGACTGTCTCCACTTTATCTTAATGTTTACATAGCCTCAAAGAAACAACTTGGAGAGCATGTAGAGGAGCATCCAGGGGAAGTCCCCTGCAACTTTGAGGTCTCAAGCTTACACAGAATCTGTTATACATTCCTGAACCTCCTGAACCTGCACCTGTCAAAATGACAGCTGACAGGTGGTCATTTTGACAGGCACAAGTTCAGAAGGTTCATGAGTGTATAGAACCGATCCTGTGCAAGCTAGAGACAGCAAACTTGCAGGAGATTTCTGGTTGACTCTCCTGTACCTGCCTTCCATGTTTGGTGAGGATTGGATTTATGGGGTCTGAGTTATGCCTCCCCTCCCAAAGAAGGTGCCCGCAGGAAAGTGCTTTCTGGGGAAACAATGGTCAATTGTTATGTAAACACCCCCTTTGATCTGAATTAGAAGAGGAACTGCAGGATGGTTGTAGGCCATATGGGAGGGGCCAACTCCATCTTCAAAATGGAAAATCCCCCTTTTAAGTCCTTTAACTGGTCATTTTCCCTTACCTGAGTTGTGGGGACTGTATAATTATCATCACCTTGGCACATCTGTGCAGATGTGATGAATCATAAGGGATAGGGGCATGGGGATAGCACTCCATCCCTGGACCTCCAGTCTCCCCAGTTGTTGCTGCTTCCATAGCAGGGGCACTTATGCTCAATCTCCCTTCTGTGTGGAAAGCTAGAACAGAATTAGAGTATTAAACCCTAAAGATTACTTCCACTGAAGTCTGCCAGAGTTCCTCCTTGCTCACTGTTAGAAAGCTGTATAAATCATTTTATTTATGCAGGTTTTCACACAATTTTAGTGTACCATTTTGTTTACCATTTGTTTGAGTTAAGAAAACAAAACATGGAGGAGAATAGCAATAGTGACAGGCAAACCTAGGTGGCCAAAGTAAGAAGGCTTGAAGCTGAACTTGAATATCTACAGAACAAAAATAGAAAACAATAACCTGATAGTTTGGAAGTGGCATTTTTGAAGGTTATTTTGAAAACTACTGTCTATTGAAAATAGTGCATCTGATAGAATAGAGACAGTTTATAGAGCCTGTGAAAACGTAGCAAAAAAAAAACCCTCCCTAAAAAGAGAGATATCATGGCAACTTGCAGGGATTATTTTGTGTGTGTGGAGGGCTGTAAAAATGGTACTGTTCACCTACTGACTGAAGTGGTACAGTAAACTTATAATGTAGGACTTAACCACATGAAATGCTAAAGAATTCTATGTATGCCATGACACCTAGGTCCCAGGAAGCAGCTCATAGTCATTTAGCATAATTTGCCTCTCAATTCTGTAGCAAAACTTTCAAAGAAGCAAAGATGCTTTATCCAGAGAGATATTTGATACGTCTCAGTTATTCCCCCCACCCCTTGCAGTCTAAAATAACTTCTAACTATTTTCTACACTGGGCTGCTTTTAAAAGGTGGGGAGCTATTAGCACAAGCTGCTTTCACAAATTAGCTTAACTGTAGCAGAATTACAATTAAAAGTAACCACTTGGTAACTTTTGTGTGGAAAAATAATGATGAACATTGCCTCTGAAGCAAAAGATGTTTCCAAGTTAGCCCAGCATGGACCAGCTTGTAGCAATACTGTTCATCAGATGTGGGCTGAAATGTAAACTGAATAGTGGAAACCAAATGTCCCTAGCTCAGACTTGCCACGTTTATATGAATACACAGAGCACTGCCAAATGAAAGACCAGTAATGTGATGCTGCTTCTCTGGGCTCCTTTTAGAGTTACTGAAAACAGTGGCCCTTTGATGAATACAGACTGACAATTCTATTGCGCCTAGCTCTCCACTATAAATTTTTGAAAATGTCCTGCTGGTTATATCTAGATATTTTTCACTGTCCCATTGCAATCAAAAAGATTTGTAACACAAGAGTAGGTTGGCATCTTATGGACTGTCTTGTTTATTGTGGTAAGACAACAATACATTTCATCCATGTATGATAAATCATTAACATGATGAGAACAGAAAATAATAAAAAGGGGGAGAAAGTGGGATTTTTTTTAAAAAAAAAAAGTTGGTGTTTGAATGACAACATGCCAAGAGTATAGTTTAGCAAGAACGGAGCTAACCTGGTCTGATTTTGTGATGGCTGAAGCAGTCTTTCATATATAATATGCTGGAACAGGACAATGCAAAGCTTATAACACAAGCTATCCATCCCATCCAAAGACATCAGGACTTGAAGGACTTGTCAGAATGAATATGAGATGAATCCTGCGTGTCTGTATATATAGAAAAAAGCATAGCACAGCAGCGGCTGCACAGCACTATCTGTATTCCTACTGTGTACAAGGCAAAGATTTTTCAGTTCATACATCATTTACAACCTGGTACAGGGATTCCACAAAGCCAGTACATACCCTTTACACAAAGAAAAGGGGAGGGGGAGAAAAGAAAGATTCCGGAACGAAAAGATTCTGGAAGTATATCTGCTGAATAGGCAGTGTGTGTCAGGGGGTGCTCACAAAACACCTGCCTTTCCAGGGAGCAGAATAAATAAATAAACAACAGAGGCATTTTCCTCATGCTATGGGGTGTCCAGGAGACTTCAGTGTAAGTAACTGACAAGAAAATATAATTCTTTCACACCAGCAACTGGTATGATTACTTAAGGGCAAAGAAACCTTGAAAAGTAGATAGTTCCTCTACACTATTATACTATAAGTACAGGAATCTCAGCACCATTAGACATGTTCCATTCAGATGACATTTTTGGATACAGAAGTTAAGAGGGAATATGATTATAATGGCTCCATCTCCAAACTAAATACATTAACTGGAACATGTAGACAGATCCTAGGTAAGGACAAATAAGTATCTCTCTTTATATATAATTGAGTAGTGGGGTGGCACTTTCTGAACATTCCACACACTTCTAAATCAGTTGGCTCTATGATGTGTCACTCAGAAGCTGTCCCTATCCACTGGCTGCATTGCCTGAGTCTCGCCTCCAACATTCTAAACAGTTTGCTGTTCCTCTCCCCCCCATTGCCAGTCGGAACACAGAGGTCGTTTGCATATGCGGTCTGATTGGCCTTTGCCTCTAACATTCTAAACAGTTTGCTGTTGTGAGTCACTGAATGTGTCCTGAGGTAAAATACATATCCCAATCTTCCCTTAAATGGTCACTGGAGGTGCCAATCTCTCTGTGGGGCCTGGAGATCTCCCAGAAATCACTGTGTTCCCCAGCTCCAGCACATCATTTCCCCTACAGAAAATTTCCCAGCTATTACAACTGATCTCCAGATGACTAAGATCAGTTCTCCTGGAGACAATGGCTGCTTTGGGCAGTGGACTCTATGGCATTATATCCTGCTGAAGTCTCTCCGCATCCCAAACCCTGCCCTCCCCAGGCTCTACCTCTCAAATCTACAGGTATTTCCCAACCCATGGTTGGCAACCCTGTAACGGGCTATTGAACCACTTTCCAGACCCTTGGAACTCAGAAGACATGGCATAGGAGGAGGTAGTTTTCTACCTTAGCTGCCACTGCATAGCCCCAAATCAACATAAGTCAGGGATGGAGGGAACCATACCTGTTACCATGTGGCTCTCCTCCCATACTAGCCACTTGGGGCAGCAAAATGACTTGAGTTAGCCCTGCCTTATAGCTAAGCAGAAGGAAATAAACATGGCTTGCCTCCCTCTATTTTCCCCTTCCCTCTGCCGCCCCACCATTCACAGCCAGGTCACTCACCTGGAGCTTCCTTCTAGAGCCCGTTGTATTTCTTCCCACAACTGGCCTTACTCCTAGTATACCAATAAGTCTCATTTCCCATATCCGAATCCTGCTTTTCCAGAGTTCTCAACTGAGTGGACATATGCCTGTGCACATACTCAGGACCAGTACACATTACACAACTTCTACTGAACTTGAGTCAATAGGATATAGATGAGAAAAAGTAAAAGCCAAAGTGGCCCTTGGACTGCCCAAAGGAACTGTAGCTGATAACGTCAGTTGATAGTTGATAGTACCAGCTTTAAGAAGTGCCACCTATTCTCCTGTGTTTAAAGAGGCTTCTAGTGTCCTGGCCCCACTGCTGGACCTCCTGAGGGCACCTGGTGTTTTTGGCCACTGTGTGACAGAGTGTTGGACTGGATGGGCCACTGGCCTGATCCAACATTGGCTTCTCTTATGTTCTTATGTTCTTATGACATATAGGTTGCAAAACAAACAAATATACACAGAGAGATGCCTTGAAAACAGGAGAGCTGAAAGCCAGGATGAGTTAAGGTCTGAGCCAGGACTGTCTGCCTATCAGATTGTGTGCATCCAAGCTGTCCAAGGACAGGTGATGCTGAAAGGCAGAAAATGGACAAGCCTCCTTAATGAGTCACTGCTATGGAGGTCTGATTGGAGGCATTGACTTTAAAACACACTTTATGTACAATGATTTTTTTTCTCTTTCAGCTGTCATAAACTTGCACATTGTCACTGCCACATGTTGCCAAAACACTATTCATGTATTCAAAGTGGTAAGATCATGTCAAGGCAAATAAAGTAGACTGCATTTTGCAACTCACATAGCTATAGCTTCCCTGTAAATATTCAGCTCAGAAATAAATGCAGTATAGCAGAATTGGGGGAAAGGTTAGTAAAAGCATGATGATGTGCAGAAACAAAAAGAAAAGCTGCTGCACTTGGGGGCACAGTCCAAGAGCTCAACACAGAAGCAACCCAAGACCCCCCCCCCCCCCCCAAATCTTGTATTTGTTTGTCTTCCAGGTAGAAGGCCACCTGGAGTGGAATCTCTCTTTCAGATAAAGACAGGAAGATTTGGAAACAGGCATTCCTATTTTGAGCTTCCATTAGGAGCCTTTGGTATGTTAAGGTCAGGACAATCATCCCCTGAAGTGCCTCTTCTAAAAGATGACAGAAAGAGAGTGCCTCCCTCTCCATCCCATTAAAACCTCTCCCACCCAGTCTCTTCAGAGCTTCCAAAAGGAATTAGCTTGTTATCCTATCATGCAAGCATATGCAAAGCTGAAGCAAAGTACATGTGAAGCAAAGCAGAACCATTTTTGCTACCAGGTGAGGCACACATCATGTCTTTGTGTGTGGAATGAAGCATTGTTAAAAGTTTCTCCTGCTCACAGTTAACAGCTAATTCCCACTGCCTTGTTCCTTCCTGCCCAATCTCTCCAAAGGTCTTTTAATCCACCTTTTTAATAAATTCTGTTCATTAAAGTGTTTTTGTTATACATACCAGTACTCCATGTATAATCAACATTTCAACTGAGAAAGCAGTTTCCTGGTTCTAGATCCGGTGTGAATGTGCTCTCTGCTTGCTGGAAATCTTTTAACAACTGCCTCGACTCCTTGTCATTATATCCCATAAAAGCACTGGCACATCTTTGCAGAAAAGAACACAGATGACAATTCAGTTATGCAATAGGTTTCAGCACTCTACAGTACTTTTTACATCATGCAGAGCACAAATTTGGAGACCAATTAAAGACTTGTAATTTTTATTTATTTGTAAATATGTATGCTGCTTTTTTGGCATTTCAGGTGGTTTTATAGCAATGACAGTCAAGTATACAGTAGACTCTACCAACAGTCATAAAAATACAGGTTGGATCAATCTTGTTCTCCTAATACAAAGCAGAATAAAAACATGTTGTGGCTTTTGCAGAATGACAAAAATGGGGAACTGGCTTTCTGGGCCTTTTCAGGGAGTCAATTAGAGAGCAGGGGCCCAAAAAGCCAGTTTCTTGCCCTAATTTGGTTGTACAAATTTGGTGTAGTTTATTATTGTGATTTTCTCTAAGGCACAAAACTGGATTCACATTTAGGTAGGTTATTTCACTCTGGAGCCAGTTTGGTATAGTGGTTAGGAGTGCAGACTCTAATCTGGAAGAACCGGGTTTAATTCCCACTCCTCCACATGCAGTTGCTGGTGCAACCTTGGGTCAGTTACAAGTTATTTCAGAGCTGTTCTCTCATGAGCAGTTCTCTCAGAGCTCTCTCAGCCCCACCTATCCCACAGGATGTCTGTTGTGGGGAGGGAAAGGGAAAGGGAATTGTAAACTGCTCTGAGACTCCTTCGTGTGAAGGGCACAGTATAAATCCAATCTCTTCTCTCTTCTCTTTATATCTTTGTGGAATTCTTCCTAGGTATCCTATGGAGGGCTGCCAACTTCCAGGTTGTTGGAACAGGGGCAGCAAGAAGACAATTAGATAGGATAATGAGGTCTCGAAGGCTGTGGTGGCTCAGAGGTTAAGACACTGAACTGCAGACCAGCAGGTCGGTAGTTCAGCAGTTCAAGACCCTAGTGCCGTGTGACAGAGTGAGCTCCCATTTCTGGCCCTAGCTCCTGCCAACCTAGCAGTTCAAAAGCAAGAAGTTGCAAGTAGATAAATAGGTACTGCTTTGGTGGGAAGGTAACAGCATTCCTCGGCATCTAGTCATGCCAACCACATGACCACAGAAATGTCTTCGGACTGCACTGGCTCTTCACCTTGGAAACGGAGATGAACACAGCCCCCTAGTGTCAGATTCAACTGGCTTTCGAGCAAGGGAAACCTTTACCTTAATGAAGTCAGGACCGTCTCTCCTCTTAAGTGTCACTCCCTGTCTGCCTCCAGATTGCTACTCATAGAGCAATTTCCTGCTTCCTCTCAGAAGTTCCACACTTAGGGTGTGGTCACACAGCAAGCTTATCCCAATTTGTTCGCACTATATTACAACAACAACAACAACAGAACCTTTTATTGGCACAGATCAGAATAATAAACAGTCACCAATCAATTTATGGGATTAACACACATCTTCCTCATTATGAGGCAATTACAAAATTTAGCAACCGCTTCAATAACCGCTATGTTTTGTGAAGCCAGTAAACAATACATCATTTTGTCACCGGATTGCGCAGCATCTTTCTTAAGAATGGCTTCTAAATAAACTGCCCGAATGTCATCATACAAACTGCAGTAGAGGAATACATGTTTGATTGTTTCAATCTCACCTGAATCACAGTCATAAAGCCTAGCAGAGATGGGGATTTTCTTAAATCTCCCTGCTAAAGCCGCAGAGGGGAGCACGTTAAAGCGGGCCAATGTAAATGCTCTATGCAGGTGTGGGGAAGTCAGATCGAATAAGTATTGTGCTGGAGCGCTGATCGGAAAACGTGCCCATCTTAAAGGGGAGCATCTACCAGAGGCCAAGGCTCTAAGCTCTTGCATCTCAATATCAATTAATCTCTGTTTGAGCAGAGCAAAAATGTTTGTTTCAGATAAGGACATCATATCATTCAGGCATAAGCCTATTGAAGCAATTTTCTATAACAGTGAACCACTCAGAACAATGAGATTCTTTCAGCAAATATGTAATAAGACTATTGGGGCAGCACCTAAAATGCAAGCATAGCCAAAATCTGAAAGAGATTATCCAAGCCCTTGTTTCTAAACATATCAAATTGGATTCCAAACAAATGGTGGCATAGGAAACACACAAAGGCAACCCTAATATTTTCCTCACAAAATTGGATTGAAGTTGTTCTACCAGTTTGTTAAAAGCCATAATCCAAATGGGGACCCCATAAAGAAGCTTTGCTCCGATTTTATGCTCAAACACTTAGGGCCGCTGGAACATACTGGTTACCCTTAGTAACAAATAAACGAGTTATTGCCAGCACGCAACTATTTACAGATTTGATTACTTCTGATCTGTGGGCTACCCAACTTGCACTATGGTGAACGATAATTCCCAAATATTTGAAACACTTCACCTGTTCAATGTTTTTACCCTTAACACACCAGTTGATAGGTTTCCGGGAATCTCTGAACACCATTATTGTAGTTTTATCAAAATTCACAGATAACCCATTCAACTCACAATATTCTATAAAATGTGCTAACATCCTCTTTATCCCTTCAGATCTGGACAGGAATACAGCATCATCTGCATACAATAGCAAGAGCACCGGGCGCGAGCTCAAAATTGGGCTGTGTCCATCAATCCCCTCTAGCCCCATGGCCAGATCATTCAGAAAGAGATTGAAAAGAAGGGGAGCCAATACACAGCCCTGCTTAACCCCTATATTGATAGAAATTTTGGGGGTTAAATCACCATCCCTAGAGCTTCTTACTTGACAAGTGGTATCTGTATATAATTTCCTAATCAACAGAAGCAATCTCGTATCAATTCCCAGCAGTCTTAACTTCTTCCATAAAAGCTCTCTTGAACAGTATCAAAGGTGCTCTTCAAATCAAGGAAGGCAGAATACAACTTGGACCCTTTCCCTTTTTTATATTTACTCACTAAGTGACTTAACACAATACAATGATCCAAAGTTGTCTTCCCCTGACAGAATCCTGCTTGTTCTAATCCTAAAATTTTTTGTTCTGCCATCCAGTCCTTACGTTTGGACGCCAAATGGCTTGCATAGAGTTTCCCTAATATAGAAAGTTGGCTAATGGGCCTATAATTGCTAGGTGATCTACAGTCCCCCTTTTTAAAAATTGGTACTACAATAGCATTTGTCCATGCTTCAGGTATTATACCTGTCCTATCTATAACAGTAAATAAAACTGCTAGGAAGGGCGCCCACCACTATATATTTGATTGGGAATATTTTTTTCGGGTTGGGATAATCACACATTTCTCCCGGAACCGCTTGCATCGCACGACAAGGCTCTGGGCACCATCCAGATAGCTATGCCACCCAAATGGCGGCATGGTTTGTTTTAAAAAAAATAAAATTGGCTTTGCGCATATGCACATAGCCGAATCACTGCTCCCACTGGGACTCATCTTTTTGCAGGTTTCCCCCCAACAGCGATCAAAATTAACCGGAGACGTACAACCAAGTGCTGGAGTCTATATGTGCGCTTGAACATTTGTACATTAAATTTATTCATTGCAGGATTGGTCATGTGCACAACAGTGGAAGCTTGGGGAGGGAACATCGCAAGAAAGATGTTCAGACGATCTAATCGCAATCATTGTGAGAGATGGCTGTCCAGATCTGTGAAATCGCAGATTCAAAGCGCAAATATCCGGAAAGTACCTGATTTTCCTGGAGTCGGAAAACTCGCTAGGGAACCAGGAGGATTGTGTGAGCGAGCCCACTTTGGTGCAGGAGATGGATGGTCATGCTAGTCTTAGTTTTCATAAAAAATAGATTGCTGTATCCAATGTTTTTCTGGGTAGTTTGTTCTTAAAGTCTTCCTCCCCTCTCCCTTTTGTGTATTGCAATTCACTATGACTGGGGTGTCAACTACTGTAGCCATAAGGAAGTTAATAAATATTGCACTCTAGGGTCAAATGTGTCTACACAGGTCACATGGAACTGCCTGAGCCCGCTTGCGGGGAGGGCGGGATATAAATCGAATAAATAAATAAATAAATAAATACACTGAATCAGATCATTGATCCACAAAGGTCAGTATTGTCTATACACACTGGGAGTGGCTCTCCAGGGTCTTTGGTAGAGGTCTTTCATATATCCTATTACCTGGTCCTTTTTAAACTGGCGATACCAGGGATTGCACCTGGGATCTTCTGTACACCAATCTGCTGCTCTATCACTGAGACCATTTGCCCCTGCCAAATGGTCACAGTTCTCAGCTGTTGTTCTCACCCTGGAATTATGGGTCAGTGCAGTGGGTAGGCATATCCAAGGACTGTGCTGCACTTTATGCCTTGGTTGATAAGAAGCACTCTCATCAAAATTACAAATACTAGAGTCCTTTGATGAAAGTCAGGGGTGTGACTTTCACTGCTGTTCTAAATTCACAGTGTAGAGCTACCCTTTATAAAAGATTTGTGACATTTATACTTCTTTGATATACAGTAAGTTTACCAAAAGTTTCAGGTGGTTTACAAAGTTAGATTCTGCTTGTAGGAGCCTCCTAAAATCTCGTTATTCAGTTTTTCCTTTAAAAAAATTGTTTCACTGTCTAGCAAATTATGTTTGAAGGGTTTCACTGTCTAGCAAATTATGTTTGAAGGCAAATTATGATAAAAGGTTGACTCCAGAGTTTCATTTTGCATATGGTGGAGATTCCTTTTGATGTGAGGACCCTTCCTTTGGTGGAAGAGGAATGTTCCACCAGTTAGTGGAGCACGGCTTGATTGTTAGTAGAATTGTTAAAGTTTTGGCCCCAACCCAAAGCAAACAATAAAAACTTCTTGCAGAGTTTCATTCTGCATGGTACATAAGCCTTACTTTCCATGGGGGTGGGGGTAGTGGTACTGCATAGCTGAGACTAGGAAATTCCCTGAGTGGTGCTGCCATCCTTTCACAATGTTTATGGATTGTTTATATTGCAGGAGCTAAGCTGTAAAAAAGGCTTGCTATGTATGACCCTTGTCCATCTTTTTTGTAAAGGCAAAAATGTTAGTCTGAAAAAAAATTCCAATGCATTCTATTTTCACTCTCAGAAATATTTGTTGGAGAAAACAGCAAAGATTAGATGCAACTATGCTTTTGAAGAGAGGGGGAGAGAGCAGGCTAATAAGAGTAAATTTGTTATACAGAAATACAACAGATAAGGGCATTTTTCTTTCTTTTGATGATTTCAGTCCACGCTTTTCAAGAACAGCTGCATGAGACATGTGACCTGAAAACTCTAAGTTTATTTGAAGAACATGACGGGAAATGGCAGAAATAAATATTCCAGTGCAATGCTCAAAACATAGTCATTTTCAATAATGACTGTTCCTCCAGCAACCCAAGTAATTTTTGCTGTGTTAGACAGATTAAAAAGTGGCAACTTTATCCCATGGTACAATGTGCGTTATACTCATCTTACACATTCACTTACCAGAATTGCCTGCAGGCCTGGGGAGAAATAGAGGCCTAACATGTGGAAATGAGCTGCTGATACTTTACATGGCATGGAAGTAACTAACAATCACCCAATAAATAACATCCCATTAAGTCTTCATTAAAGGGACAGGTCATTTTTCTCCAGGTAACTGGCAACAAGGTTACCTATATCTTAGCTAGCTAACAGTTTCATAAATCTTCCCCCAGTTCCTCTACTGTAATCAAGGACTAAAAACGAATTTGCTTGGATGTCTGTTTCCTCTGGACTGAATAAATTTATCCCATCCTCTTTTTCTGTCAGTCATTATTCATTCTGGACCGTACCTGCAAAAACAGAGGTGATAAAAGATAATGGAACTCCATCAGTCTGTAAAAGGTAAATGGTGTTCACAGGCATGATTTGAGTGGAGGCTTCAAGGGGAGAAGGAATTAATCCCTTAATCCCCACTCAATTTTCATAATAGAAACCAAGGTCCCTGCACTACTAGTAGCATTTTAAACAGAGAAAATGCATATCTTTTAAAAATTGTTGTTTCTCCTTTAAAACACTAATAACAACACAAGGGAGCCCAGTTTCAATTAGTTTTAAGTATTGAGCAGGAGGCGATGAATTCAAACAAACAGGCTTTTATTCAGTGACATTGTTCAGCTCAAAAGACAGCTCTATGAGAGCAGCACTTTCATTTATACTGTTCCAACACATAACTTTCAACAGTGTAACTATATACAAGCAATACTATTGGACCCAAGCAGGGCTCAGTGATTGGGTATCTAGATTGGCTTCAGGACCAATGGGAGTCTTTATTAATCAGCCAATAGGAATTGGAGCTTTAGGATACCAGAGCCCTTTTCAAGCTATTACTGCTTCATATTCTAAACAAACACAACAATTAGCAAAACTGATCAGGGGCTTACAAGATGCCATCATTCAGGAATATGCTGAGGATCTTAAGTGAACAGAGAATAAACTGTGTGAAACAAAGAAATAAGTATGAGGCCCAACAGTTTACCAAAATCCAACCTTTACAGAGCCCTAAGTAAAACCTGGCCTGGAATTACTACAGATGTGGGTGTCCTCAAACTATAATAAAATATGTATACTTTGGATTATTATGGAGCTGAAAGGCTAAAGCTTCTCTCTTCTTCCCTCACAGCCTTGGCCCGAATCACAGTTGCATGCACATAGCTTTTACCAGGGCTTTTTTTGTAGAAAAAGGCCAGCAGGAACTCATTAGCATAATAGGCCACACCCCTGACAGCATAGCTCCCTCCCAGGATCGGCTTCCCCAAGTGCCCCGCAAGGTGCGGGGCTCCTGGGGAACCCGAGGAGGTGAGGCAGTTTAAACTGCTTTCCCTCCCTGGATCGGCTTGGCTTCCCCAGGTGCCCCTCAGCTTGTGAGGCACTTGGGGAACCCAGGGGAGGGAGGTTGTAGCCGTGGCCAACTTGGAAGCCAGCTGGAACTCCGTTCCTGTGTGTTCCTGCCCAAAAAATAGTCCTGGCTTTTATAGATCCATGGTCTTTGTCATATCTGTTTGTGTTCTCAGTCTCATGAGGTTGTTTGCTGAGGCTTTGCCAATAGAAGGACAAAGGCAGAAGGGTCTAATGAATTAAGAGCTGAGTAATTTCAGGAGAGATTTCTCCTTCCTCAGCTTTCACAGCATTATCAGTGGCAGTAAAGTTGCAATGGAGACTCCTCTTCCCTTCTTCTTTCATGTGTCCCAATACTTTCTTTTCAAGCATCTTGAGGCCGCGGTCACACACACTAAATAATCCACTTTCAATCCACTTTCAGTGTACTTTTCAACTGGATTTTACAGTGTGAACTGGCAAAATCCATTTGGAAAGTGCTTTGAAAGTGGCTTGAAAGTAGATTATTTAGTGTGTACGAACACCAAGGTGGATCTTGTGTGAAAGGCAGAAAGGAGAAGCCTTGATAGAGGAGCAGTATCTGGGAACAAAGCTAGCATTAGCTTGCAGTGTGTCAGGTGAGGGGCTGTGTCTTGCTTATAGAGGGTCCCAGTACAATCACTGGTGTCTCCATTTCTCTAGCCGAAGATAATGACTAAGATGGCCTGCTAGCTATGAATTGATGTTCTGGACTTGCAACCTGCATGGGACTACAAGAAAGGGGGATAGTCAAGCAGCTTGCAAAGTACCATATATATATTTGGCTGCATACATTAATTTATGCAATCTAAATCAGAAGAAGAGAAGAAGTAAAGAGATTGGATTTATACCCCACCCTTCACTACCTGAAGGAGTCTCAAAGTGGCTTACAAACTCCTTTCCCTTCCCTTCCCCACAACAAACACTCTGTGAGGTAAGCGGGGCTGAGAGAGCTCTATCCAGAATTGTCCTTGAGAGAACAGCTGTGCCAGAACTATGGCTTGCCCAAGGTCATCCAGCAGCTGCAAGTGGAGGAGTGGGGAATCAAACCCGGTTCTCCCAGATTAGAATCCGCACACTTAACCACTACACCAAACTGGCAATTAGGTGCTACCAGTGGAAATAAAAGGATCTTAGACTATACAGTCTGTGAAATCCATCACCTTCATGAAAATGATGTAGAAACAAACCAAATGGGCTCATCATTCCTCTCCAGCGTGGTACCTGTTGCTCTGTGGGTAACTGACCCTGCTTTTGCTTTTTGTGTTCCTTTGCCCTGGTGCTCAGCACAGACTACTACCAGTATAAGGCTCCTACAAGCCATTGAGGATATCCTTTTGCTCATTAGCTTCTCATGGCAGTACTGCATTCCTCCTTGTTCAGTTGGTAAAATAAAAGACAATTTCAAGAGTTTATGTCAGCATAATAGGTATCCATCCTCTCTCAATAAAGGTTCAGAGCCCATCCCATTTTTGAGTATAGAGTAAGGAAGACATATTGGGAAGGTAATCTCATGACAACATATTGTCGTGATTCTGTGTATCCAAAGATACTGCCAGCTGCATCTTGGCTGAGCCCACTCTTACTGGGATTTGCTGATAAGTGATAGTCATGTTTGCATGTTAATGGAGAATTCAAAGAAGAGCTGGTAATGTCCAATTAGGATCATGTTGCAAGATGTAATAGATAAGGATTTCATCCTTGCTTCCAAGGTTTAAACAAGAATATTTCTTCCCTCCCTACCCCAGCCACAAAACACAAATGCTCTTTGGACATCAGAATATTTCAAAACTGGATTAAGCAAAACATATCTATAGAACATCTGAAATGCTGATCTCTTGCTGGTAAAATCAATGATAGTTTCATACCTCTTTTCTCCTCATTTTTTAAAATTTTATTTTATTTGAAATACAAAGACTATGAAAACTAGAATCAAGTTGAGACTATACTGAGGCAACCTTAACATTATCAATAAAAGGAACAGAAATTTAAATATTGAATGCAGTGAGAATTACCTAAAACGATATACCCAGATATAAACACATTTCGTTCTCCAGGGGATGATGGAAGGTATACCAGCTTCACAACAAGTTTCATACCCCTTTTATTCAGACATTTGGGGTTGGTCTGTATTAAGGTCACATTTAATACCAGCTTGATTTTTACAGATTTCAAGATAGATGAATTTGTATCAGTAAGTGTAATTCATTACGAATGTTAAAAATGAAACAGAAATGCCCAGCGAAGCATGAACAGATGATTAATTCCTTCTGAATCTTTCATTCTAGTATTAATATTATTATTTAGAACATTATATTTGGACAGGAAATGTTACCCTTTCTTTAATCCATTACCCAATGTGATATTATTTAGCATATCCTGGTACCTATGGAACTTTCACCGCTGAAAGGAAAGGAACTGGCTTCAGAGGAAGGGAGTTCTGTGGGCCAGTCCCCCAGGACAATTTCAACCATGAAGGGGGATCTCTCTCACAATCGAAGGGATCCTTGCATGAGGACTGGTCTTGGAGGAAGTGCCTCTTAGCTCAGCTCAATCCCGCCCCCCCTTTTGGTCCCAGGAACTTTGTGTCAAGCTGCTTGCTTTCCTTTGGCCTCTTTGACTCCCATATGGGTGTACATTGTTCTGCTCCCTGGTAACATGAAATAGAGCTGGCATCAACATATCCTGAGATGGGGCAGCGACAAAGGCCCAGGGCTTCTGACAAGGACCACTGCTGCCAAACCTCCCCCCATCCATATGCTTTCCCTCTCACCCACTGGTGTGGCCTTTCCCATCAACTTATGAGAAGAAGAGGTGAGGGGCCCTGTGTATTCTCTGTTCTCTGTCCAGGGCTCCCAAAACCTGAAACCAGACCTGACATGAAGGAAATGCACATGGAATCTTCATTTCATTGCCTGCTGTGTTTGATGGTTTAGAGAAAGGGAGAGGGAGAGTTGCCAGCCCTTTGCAGGCAACCGGTGGAAAGGGGGAATGGAGACATTCAAAAACACTACAATGTCACTTCTGGGCAAGTATCTGGAAGTGACATCTGCATCACATGATATGCTCCCCTTCCATTTTTACTGTCATGCAGCAGGGGGGCTTAGGGGGGCTAGCCTAGGCAGAGAGGCTTGTTCTGAACCCTGATATTTTTACACAAGGTGAGGTTCCTTTTTCTTAAGGAAGCTTGATTTCCAGTCCTATCTGTTTTCCATTTAGGATGTTTCCCATGCCATATCAACATACCCAGACTGCTAATATAAGAGAGCAGTTTTAAAGATGGGGAACTGAGGCTCAAGAGGATGGCCTTGTCCATTCCTTGCAAAGCACAAGTGGCAAAGAAGCCATCACACAAACTAGCTCCCTAGTCTATAGTTCCAGGTCTCTGTTGCTGAAAGTTTATACCAATGAGACTTTAGAGCTGCAGAGGACTGGGTCAGGCTTCTTATACTTCCTCCAAGCCACTTTGGTCCCCACTGGGGAGAAAAATGAGATACAAAATAAAATGTCTGGTCATCAGACTCTGTTTACCAGTGAAAATTTGGCAACAGTGAAAGCACCATACGGCTTGTGACCAATGTTCCCTCTAAGCTGTGGAGTCTTGTGAGCCTTGTTAGCAGTCAGCAGTAAAGTGTGCTGACATAGGTGAGATGTTGCCGTTTGGGACCGGAAGGAGTTGCAATGAGACTATATAACACTTTGAGTAAGATGTTACTCCCAGTTTCCACAGATCTTTAAAAGGGGTAGTCAATAAAATACTTTTAAACATTGTTTTTCCCCTCAGTCTTTCAGTCAGCCAATAGGACTGGATATCGGTGGCATGTAATTAATTTGTGACATTTGCTTATATTCAGTACAAAGGATGTGTTTTCCTGATTTGCTTACAAAATAAAGGATTGACTCCAGAAGTGCAGAAATCATGAAGGAAATAATCTGTTAATATTTCAGTAAATCGTTTTCATTATAATTTTCTGACAAAGGGAGTTTTGACTCTCGAAAGCTCATACCCTGAGAATCTTGTTGGTCTCTAAGGTGCTATTTGGACGTGAATCTTGCTGTTCATTTTTCACGATTTTCTCATTTATTTATAAGGGGAAAGAAAAGGTGGGGGGACCCTATTGACTGCTTTAATGGAAGAGAGCTGGCATCAAAAGTTGGAATGGACCTTTTTACTACTATTGTTAGGAAAATTCAACAAATGCCTCATCTCTGCTATTTTTCTTTCCATGCCAGACTCATAACGTGGATCCAACAAGAGACTTCTGTTGAAACTCTGGCAAAGCCTCTGTTCTCAGAAGTGCTACTACATTAAGATTAATGCGTGAATCTACTGGCAGGACAAATCATGGTGGTGCATGTAATGCCTTTTTTCAAAAGCATTCATCTTAATAAAAAAATTACTTTACATAGTGGTGTTAGCAATTAAAGGTAATCATTTGGGGTAGGGTCATAATTTTTTTTCTCCAGCTGAATAACAGGATTGTTGGAAGAAAAATGTTGCCACTGCCCAACATTCTTTTGATAAAGCAACAAAGATGTAAGAAAATACTGTGATGAAAACAAGTTTCAGTGTAGAGTATTTTCTTTGCAGCTGTGGTCCAAATTATAGAAGTTTTCCACACACTTAAGATTGACTCTCATTTACAGCGGGGAAATTCACCATGAGCATCTGAAGACTATGTGATTTCTCTTTCAACGTGGTGATTTGTCTAACTGTAATTATGATGATTGTGGACTTCGGGCAAAAGACTAGCGTGATTGTTACCTGCTTGCACTTGCTGCTTTATGAAAACTCTTATTCCGCCCTTTGTTGAGCTGAAATCCAGAACTGAGCTGGGTACAGCCAGCATCTCAATGGCTCATTGAAAAAAGGCCAAAACAACATTCAATAACATGCAGCCCATTCCAGTCCTTGTTTACACAAAATTCCACTGTGTTGTTGGATTTGTATCAATATGCAAACTGTTACTAGATACAAAGCAATACCCAGTTCCATGGGCCTTAGAAGAAAAAGCCTGTCCACATTAGAGATACCAGAATTTTGTATAAAACAAGTTCAACAATTAATTTTATCCTCTTGACTGTAATGATCAGACATGAGTCCATTGGTTTGTTCAGCTTGGCACAGTGTGATTTGAACACCAGCTGAACAGGTTTGCATCAGGTTTTTTCAAAACTGTGCATGTGAGAAAATGCTGCTGATCAAAACAAATTAGCAGCTGTTAACATTAGATCAGGAGCCCCTAACCTTTTTGAGCCTGCAAGCATGGTGGGGAGTGTAACGGCAAACCAGGAGGCAGAACCAACCGCAAAATGGTTGCTGGAGGAGGCAGAGCCAACCCCAAATGTCAGGGAGTGACATTATGGATAATGCTAATAGTAATTCTTCGGCACTGCTGGTAGAAGCTCTGCTTTAACAGAATGAAAAAATGAACAAATTGTTTAAAAATATTTTCTGTCATACACACAACACTCAGTGAAGATCCGTGTGTTGTGTTAGCAGCTCTTGCCAAAGCAATATTTTCTTAAATCTGCACAGCCATCAGCTCTCCAGTGGCCAATCAGAAGCCCTGCTGGACAAAAGCCCCACCTGGCCCTGCCTACTTTCTAAAAACAGCTGGCAACCACCAGGAAAGGTGTTGACAGTAACCCAAAGGCACCACGTTGGGGCCCCCTGTCTTAAATGAACACTGAATGGTAGGGTTTTTTAAAAAAAACACAGCACTTGTGACTGATTGATTTATATGATTTGTGATTGATTTAATTTTCTATTTAAACAGTTGTCAGCTGAGCAGAGCAACAGCACAGCAAAGGTGGGTGGAGTAGAACTCACTGGGCTGTGTGTGACACAAACACACAAAAAGCTGATTGTGCTGTACTGCATTGTTAGGAAGTGAAGCAACCTGCCAAACAACCATGAATGGGTTGATGAACAAATGTACAGTCTGTTAAAAAAAATCAGCTCTCTCTTCTCAAGTGGTGAACAGGATATGAGCTGAACCAGCAGGTGTTTGAGCAGTCCAGATTCTCCATGCCGGGCTTCAGAGAGAGAGGTCAGGAGATCTCCTCAGCTTCCCACTACAAGGCATTAGATACCATACTGGGGTTGATAGCAGTCACTGATCCCATTCCAATTCAGACTTCTTGTCTTGATCTTCTGGCAAGAGATGTATCTTTCTCTGCAGGCCTTCTATTGAGTGTCTCTTTCCATTTATCTGTTTTGGTGATATGGAGATGAAACCTATCTGTGTCAGCCTGGTACCTTCCTGGTCACTATAGTTTCATTACTGGAAATGCTGCTGTTCAGGAATTCCTTTTTCTGTGCTGATTCCTTTGTCTTGGTAGCAGGCTGTCCCCTCACTGGTAAGTCAGCAGGGCTTGGAAGTCCAGGGTATGACTGTAGCACTGTAGGCCTTAGGGATGGGCACAAACCAGCTCATGGACTAAAGTTTGTGGCGAATTTTTACTGGTTCATGGTTCACAAACTGATGTTCATGTCATGGTTCACAAACTAATGTTCAGGTCAACTAGCACAAACTTTCCATGAACTTTCAAGCAGTTTGTGGAGGTTTGTGCTGGTTTGTGAACAGATGTATTTCCAAACAGACTGTCTCTACTCAAATGAAATGTTAACCAAACTTCAAAACAATGGGGAGTGGAATTCTCCAGCATTGGAAACACTCTTGTCATTTCAAACCAGTCCTGTCAGTTCAAGAGTGTTCCCCCCTCCTTGCTCTTTCCCTCCCATTTTCTTGTACAGAGCTCACAGAATCTCCTCCCCCGCTTGGATTTGTTGTGACTCTGTGCTTTGAGAACAGTCATTTTAAGCTTGCAATGCCAGTGGCACTGGGTTCTGGTGGACATTCTGCACATTGTAACTAGTTGTGCTAGGCTTGCAAAATGCCCCCCCCTGGATTTCTTGTGACACTGTGTTTTGAGATCAGGCCTTTTAAGCTTGCATTGCCATAGTGGAACTGAGTTCTGCTGGACATTCTGTACACTGGTTGTGCTGGGCTTGCAACACCCTCTTGCTTGGATTGTGATTCTCTGCTTCACATCAGTCCTGCTAAGCTTTCATTGCCATAATGGCACTGGGGTTCTGTTGGGCACTAGTACATTGCACTACTTCTGTGAGGCTTGCAACCCCCATTGCTTGGAGAGTTATTCTGTGCTTCACATCAGTCCTGTTTAGCTGGCATTGCCACAATGGCAGTGGGTTCTGCTGAGCACGCTGAACATTGCACTGGTTCTGCTGGGCTGGCAAAATCCTCTCCTTCAATTTCTACTGCAGAGACTCTCTGGCTTAACCTTAGTCCTGTTGGGTTTGCATTGCCACAGTGGCATTGGATCTGCTGGGCACATTGCACTGGTTCTGCTGGGCTTGCAAAATGCCCCCCCCCTTCAGTTTATACTGCAGAGTTTCTCTGAGACATTGATTCTGTTCTGCTGGGCTTTTATTGTCCTTGCCTCTTTTTTTGCTGTTTTTTCCTTCCACTGGAAACAATGGAGGATGGGGGCCCGTTCTTTGGAGGGCTCTAACTTGGACCCTGTAAATCCAATCCTCACTAAACTTGGAGGGCAGGTAGAGGAAAGTCAGCTGGAGATCTACTGCAAGTTTTGTCTATCTAGCATACTGGGGAGAGGGCATTCTATGGCATCACGAACCTCACAAACCAATCCAGTTTTTTTGTGGGAGAATCAAACTACATTTTCCCAGTTTGTGCCCATCCCTTGTAGGCCTTATAGATCCATTATGAGTGGAACCTCTGTGTGAAGATTTCACAGAAGCAATGGGCATGAGCCATAAGCAAACTCCAAGATACCAGTTCTTCAAAATTATCAGGAGGTTAAGCATTTTAACTTCATCCAGACCCACAGATCCCAGACTCCTAGACTATAAATGAAACACACTGTAAATTGTAGTAAATGAGTATATAAATGTGATGCTTTGCTTATAGTTGTAAATGTACAATTTAATTATTTAGTATTTTATGCTTGTCTTTATAAAAGTGATGTTGTTTAAAATTGTTGTTTTTGTAAATATCTTGCCAGGGTGTCAAGTGTCTGTTATGGGGGGAGATACTGGGGTGCATGGTACTGCTACTGATCTCCAGAAGCTGCAACTCTCTTGAGGTTCCTTCTTAGCCTATTGGGTTAAATTCCCCAGACCCTGATAGCATTCACCTCCTTTTGCTCCACAAAAATTCTTTCCCCTTCAGAAATCTCTTTTTTCTCAGGCCACTCCTACACCTTAGGGACAAAATACCCCCCCCAACTTGAACAGAGGGTCAAACCATAGGATTACAAATATATCAAGAAACAAAATGGGGGACATTCACTCAGCCCTAGTTTGAATCATGATGCAGCTGTAGGCAAGAGACCCTTGGAAGTATGAGACTTTGTGCACACAGATCTAAAATTCAATCTCAGCCACATTGAAAAGAACTGTCAGAGCACCGCAAGAGGAAACTCCCCAGTGCTATTAGCACTTCCATAGAGAGATATTTAAGTCGCTACTTCGGACGAGGCTTAGGAAGACTTTCAAGAGGCACCCATCTTTTGCATCTGCTTTCCAGTCAGTTCTTTTCATTATCAAACCCAGCAAGGATCATTAGAAGACTTTACTGGTTCACCTTCACCCTGTAAAATACAAATGAATGCTATAAAGAGACAGATTGGGAACAACCTCTTGCACTGTGAAGCTGTATCCTTTATTGTCTTTAAATCAAGGAAGACTATTATGAAGAAGAAAGACTGTGCTCGGATTATCTTGGGAGGTTATATTTAAAAAGAAGTACACCTCACAGTCTCAGACATGTCGAGTCTCCAGCTAAGTATTTTCTGTTATACATTAGCAGGCTATTAAAATATGTTCAAGAGAGATCAACTGTGTTTCTTAGATAGTGTCACTTCAGTAAGGATGATTCTGTAAAATGTGCAGGTATTCCTTCCTGCATTCTTCCAGTTCAACCCCAGTAAAATCAATATTGGCTTCAGATTATCTAACTGGGAGAATGCAAAAGGAAAACGGCCCATAGCTGTATAGAATAAAATGCTATGGTTGAATTCTCACAAACAACAAATTATTGGTAAGCATGTTTCTGGATTTCACCATTTCAAACTGCAGGCTGGAGCTGAGAGTGTTGTCCTGCAAGGCACTTATGCGCTCTTATAGACAAAGTCTATAAGTGTTAACAATAGACTGTGTTGCTGTATGTGTAAAAGGGACTGAGATGCAATATGACCAGATCATGATGCCAGCTGTACACACACGCCAGCCGATGCCTAAGACAATGTGCCAGTGGTTCCCAAGGTCGCCAGCTCCCAGATACTTCCCTTAACACAGATAGTCACACAGAAACAGCCACTCGCCATTGTGGCTTGAACATGTGCTTCCAGACGCCATTAGCAATGTTCTTCTTCCTCGTGCAGGCAACCCCCCCCCAACATTCCTTTGTATGAGGGAACAAAAGACTCTTTCCCGCCTTCCCATAGACAATGGACTTGGCTAGCCAGAAACCAGTTCTGCAGCTCAGAGACATTAAGCCCATCAGCGAAACAAAGGGTTTAGCCGATGAGTCATATCAGCCCTCCAGATTATCTCTTTCACAATCCAGGTAGAGTGTAACATTGCCCAACCCCTTAAGCCCCTCTCCTCTAGTGGACAGGACTTTTGGGGCAGACCATCAAGGGGTGGTCTCAAGAGAGGTGTTCGGTCAAACCCTCCCCCAGAGCCCCCTAATAAAAGAGGACCCCCAGCAACATGTTTGCTCTCTAGCTTTTACTACCTCTTACCCTACCCTACCTCCACAGCTCTTGGTTGCACAACCAGAGTCTACACCTGTTGCTGTGGGTTCAGGACACGTGCCCCAATCCCCTTATTTTTCCAGTGGGAAGTCAACATCTCTCCGGACAGGTAATTATTGCCCTTGACGGATACCAATGATATTCCTGCTAATGCAACAGTCTTTGCTCTATCTTTATTTCTTAGGCTCTGTATAAATGAATGTGTGGATCTGTATTGTTTGCCTGAATAAGAACCTTTCAGTAAAGAAACTATTTTATTACTGAAGCCAGCCTCCTTGTTGATATCTGATGCTCTGGAAGAGGTGGGACCTCTGAATATATTGGTGGTGACCAGTGTTCCCTCTAAGCTGAGTTAGTGTGAGCTAGCTCACAGTTTTTTAGCCTCCGGCTCACATATTTTTGTCTTTGCTCAGGAAGGATGACTCCTGAGCAAACTGATTTATGCAGTAGCCAAATTGCTCACTCACAATTTCAATGCCAGTAGCTCACAAAGTAGAATTTTTGCTCACAAGACTCCACAACTTAGAAGGAGTATTGGTGGTGTCCCCTTTTGCCTATTGCCAATTAATTAATAAGCTCTAATTCCCCAGTACTGATAAGAAATCAAGGCAATTTGGCTAACAAGAGACCTGATTATTTCTCCCATACTAACACATTTCAAAAGTACAAAGTAAACAAAACCCACCCTTATTTTCTATGAATATCGCCTTTTTTTATAAATACGAGGTAAATATGTGCATTAGCCATAAGATTGTTCAGTGCAGGAACAGCGCAGGAACCTCATCTGATATTTCTAAGAACTCAGCCATTGTGCTTTGTTTTCCAGAACTAGAGCCTTGTTTTTCTTTGTGTGCCCTAAACTGGAAAATTTGAAGCCAATATTGATTTTTCCAGGATTGAACTGGAATAGTGTAGAAAGGAATAAGGATGCCATCCTTCACTGAATTATTTTGCCAAATGAAAATGAATGAAACAGCATCTTCTTGGTAATATATTTTGTCCCTAGATCTAGACAGCATTGCAGATGGGTTCTCTATAGTGACCCTACTCAAATTTATCAGTACTTTTGATATGCTGGACACTGTAAGAGTATCTCAAATGTTGCAAATGGATAAATGAGCTGCCAATATTATCTTGTTGTTCTGAATCCAACTCCTTGCAAACAAGATTTATTGTTGCTTTCAGACTACAGCTGCTCTGTCCCTCCTGCCACCCCTCTAAGGAGCAAAGACAAGGTATCCAGTCCTCCATTTGGTACAGATTAGCATAGTTTCGTTGGCTATGCAGAGAAAAGCTGACCTGCACCCAATGGAGGGTGTAGCTCAGCTACTTTAAGGTACCATAGGAAGAATTCTACAAAGAGTCAAGGCTCTCTGTGAACCTTTTAATTGGTAATTGCAGCTACTGCTTTGGTCTGTCTTTGATGTGATTAATGGCTAGCTGACTCTACCAGATGGAAAGTAAACACACTCAGCCATTAAAAGATCTGTTCCAGGTGACAGATGATTTTAGGGAAAACAGTATTTGCTTTCAGTATTTCATCACAGTTCCACCATGTAGGGAATGTTGAAAATATTTCCCCCTGTGAGGTGCCTGCACTATTAAACGTTCTGATTAATAGGTATGCCAAGCCTTTGGTGGTATTGCAAAGTTTGGGCTAGTGTTATGGGTATGTGATTCCACTAATAGGAATAAACTGGTGTTCCCTTGACCTGTTCTTTCTCAGTTTTGATCCACATTAGTTGTGATACTTTTGAAAATCTGTATTATTATTTTGCAGACAAATCTAAAGCTATGAATGTTAATAGGGCACCTCTATCAGAGATTATATTTTTTAACCAGGTATGTTCTGATTTCATGAATTTATCTTTTTTTCTAAAACACTGTGGGTCATGACCTCTACCTCCATTACATTATTTGGGCATGGCCTGCAGCAGACTGGAGAACTCCATATATTGTATATATAAAAACCCTAGCATATTGGCACTTTCCAGCTCTCCCATTGGCTGTGCTGTGCACTCCATCAGCCATTGACCCATCAATCGCCTCTCAAGAGTACTCGTATGCTATTGGCTGGGGGCTAGGTCTGCTCCTCTCCCCTACCCACTGCCAGCTTGGCCACTCTTCCCTGTTAGAATAAATTGCTAAAACAGCTGTCCCTCCTGATGAAGACACTTCTCCTCCTTGGCTCCTTCGCAGCTGGCTAGCTACTGAGGTGAGCCACTGGCCATCAAACCATTCTCTTCTCCTCCTGCTGTGGGGCTTACTTTCCCCTCAGTGGCTGTTGCTAGGTAACCAAGCTTGGTCAGGTCAGTAAAAAGGCAGGAGCAGAAGGCCCTTTCCAGGCCTACTTTGGCCTTTGTGGGGAACTCATTGGGGCCAGTCCTGACTAGGTTTGCCAGCTCCAGGTTGGGAAATTCCTGGAGTTTTTGTGGTGGAGTCTACAGAAGCCAGAGTTTGGGGACAGGAGAGGCCTCAACTGAATAGAATGCCACAGTCCACTCTCCAAAGCAGTTAGTTTCTCCAGGGAGAGAGAGATCTGTTGTCTGGAGTTCAGTTTTGATGCCAGACAATCTTCAGGCTCCACCTGGAGGTTGGCTGCCCTAGGCCTGGCAGCACCCTCTGGGTGACTTGATGACACCCAACTGGCATAACTTAACTAGGCATGGCTGCTTGCTCCTGTTCACCAGCAGCAGCCCCCTAGGAAAGGCAGTGTGGCGTAGCAGTTATTACTTCAGAGCAGGGTCTGCCAGACCCAGGTTCCTGCTGTGGAAGATGAGTGGGTGATTTTGTACCATTCACAGACTGTCAGCCTAACCTACCTCACAGGATTGTTGTGCAGATCAAAAGGGGAAGAGAAGAATGATGTAAGCTGCTTTGGTCCCCAATGTGGAGAAAGACTTACTTTTCCTAGGTAGAGGCTGCAGGGAGGGGGGAGGAGATGGAGTCAGATGGAGAGATAAAAGGTAGGTTGATGGTTGGCTGGGAAGGAGATAGGGTTGCCAGCTCCAGGTTGGGAAATTCCTGGAGATCTGAGAGGTGGAGCCTGGAGAGGCAGCACCGACTTTTGAAGTGAGGAATGAGCGGTAGCCCGTTTGTCTTGGGAACTGGAAGGTTATGGAAATGAATTCTGGATGCTAAACACTTTGGGAACTTGATCCATCTTTGCAAGTTAATACTAGCACTTATGTGCTTTACATATTGAGAATTGAGTTCACTGAGGAAGTGTTAGTGAAACGAAGAACAAGTTGGCATCTTCGTCTCCCTTTACTGGATACTTTATTCTTGAAGATTTTGTGCCTTAAATAAAGAAGAAACATTTATTGTAATAGATATTTTTCCTTGTATTTGATGTATTGATATTTACTTGTTCTTTAATTTATCTGTGGACCTTGTGCCTGAGAAGGAAAGAAAGAATGTTTGTAATCAAGTTCTTATGCACTGTTTCTCTTTAATTAAGTGATATTGATATAAATTGTGTTGGCATTAATTTTCTCTGCATCATTAAAGTGCTTTTGTACTCTTGTAGTTTTTTTTCTGTGATTATCACCTTTGTTGTATTTAGGGATCCATGGAGAAAATGGTGGACTCTGTGTCATTATACCCTGCTGAGGTCATCACAGCAAATTGACGCAGAGTGCCCAAGGCTGGGACATCCGCCCAGAGCCTCTCTCTAGAGCCTATTGTATTTATTTCCACAATAGGCCTTATTCCTATATATATCTGCCTTTCAATAAAGCATGTTTACCTTGCTATAACAACAATATAATACATTATCATAAAACCATTATGTGTTCAATTCAAAGCCTGTTTCTTTCTGTAGAAGGGGAAACACAGTTTCCCCTGATTTTCTCTTCTCATTTATCCTCAATTTGCCCCACACAAAATTCTTGAGATTCCCCTGTGCCCCAGGAACAACATTTTGTAGAGCTCAGTGGGCAGTAGTATGAAGAAGGAGGATGGAAAGTACTACTCTGCTGATGATAGTTAGTGGAAACCAGCCTTTGGATCCATCCAACTCTGTATCTCCAAATGCATATCATAATAAGCAAAACAGCAGCAACAGTTGCTGATCAAGTGCAACTAGTAAGGACCACCATATGAACCTACCCATCTACTCCAATCATCTTTGGAGGCCTTGCTTCAAGGGACGTCGAGTTTTTAAATTCCCAGGGGGGGCGGAGGCTCTTGTTTGCGCGCATGTGAAACACACACACACACACTGGGACCTTGTTCCTGCCACCACTGCCTCTCCAACCCCCCCCCCCCCCCCCGCCTGGCCACTCCTGCTTCCATCCCTTCCTCCATCTGTCCAGGGGTCAGCTGGGCATTTGCTTAGCTGGCCCCTGGACAGACGGAGGGAGGGAGGGACAAGGCAGCCAGGCGGGGGGGGGGGGGAAGAGAGAGAGAGAGGTGGCGGCGGGCGCTCCATTTTCCTGGGGGGGGGGCTCAGTTCCCCCCAGGAAATTTCAGAGGAGGCTCGAGCCCCCCCGTAGTTGACGCCTATGCTTGCTTCATGTGCCCTGCCATCTGAAGCTAGTCAGGTGGCAAGTTGCAACCCAAGAAAGGACCTTCCTGGTCATGGGGCCACATCTGTGGAACACCCTCCTCAGGAAG
Organism: Lepidodactylus listeri; assembly: GCA_029233225.1. NCBI lineage: Eukaryota > Metazoa > Chordata > Lepidosauria > Squamata > Gekkonidae > Lepidodactylus > Lepidodactylus listeri. Next base: position 34,152,366 of record JARCFY010000012.1, read on the forward strand.
ATTGTCTTCCTTTACTGTTGTCTTCTACCAGTAGGTGAAGACTTTGGGGGGGGGGGGTTTGGCATATCCCCAGTAAAACTTTTGTCCCTCTTCCTTGGTTGTGTTTATTTGGAGAGAGCAGGATATAAATAAAATAACATACATAAATATTTACATATAGATTTTAATGTTTAAATGTTTTAATGCCTGACGTTTGCCACCTTGGGGACCCTATTTGGGTCAGAAGGTGGCATATAGATGTTTTAAATAAATAACAGAAGGAGTTGACCACAGGAGTATGTAGGTACTACGGTGGTAAGGCTGGAGTTACGGTATTTCCTTTCTTGTGTGTGGGTGCCAGGCAAAAGAGAAAATGGTTTCAGTAAGGAGTCAAGCTTGTACCTGCAAGCTAAGTCTTCTTTACAGAGGACTGTGTTCTCCTTCCCCCTCCCTTGTTGATTTTCTGCATGTGGAGAGCAGTGAGCTGACATCTAGGGATGTTTTGAACTTCACCACAAACATGTGTAATGGCCAGAATACCATGTTTGACAGCCACAGTCACCCACGAGCTGAACTGCTGGTGCATATCTTTCTGCAGTCCACCTTGATTGCCTGTTGAGCAGCCTTGCAGCCGTGAAGTAGCAGTGGTGGTGGAATTTTGTTTCCATGCTTGGAAGGGCTTTTGTATCTGCTCAGCAGGTGAGATAATTATACCTACAGTATCCAGGGCTGGCATCAGCCCTGAGCTCCATTGTTCCCCCACCCCAGAAAGCTCCAGAAAGCAGGGAAGCCTCTGAGGCAACAAGGCCAGAGGGTAGAAAGAGTGCAGCAGGCACTTACCATCCTGCCACTGGGCCAATGATAGCAGAGAGCACCCAGCCACCAACAGGAAACACCTTGCTGGAGGAAAAAAGGGACACAGCTCCTCCCTTGTAGGCTCACCTGCCAGTCTGCCATCATCATGCCACACTTCCTCTTGGTGGATTTCCTAGGCCTCACACGGGATAGAAGAGAGGGCTGGGTTCACCCTTATCCTCTCTCGTCCTGGCTAGACTACCTCCACAATTGTGAAATACCTCCAGCCCACTTCCTCCTTGGCCAATAGGAGAGTTTTCCATTTAAAGGGGAATTTCCATTCCTACTGATTCTCCAGCCCCAGTCCCTAGGCAACCCTATCTCCTTCCCAGCCAATGATCAACCTACCTTTATCTGCCCCTCTGACTTCAGCTTTCCATCTTCCCCGCCTCCCAGCCTCAGTCCCCCTGCAGATGTATTGCCTAGAATTGCTGCTGGATGACCTGCTTTGCAAACTCTCAAAGATTTAGATGGTGCACCACTCTGAAGCCTAACAGAACTGGACCACCCCAGTTTCCCAGCAGAAAAGGATAATATCTCTGTCTTTCTCTCCTCTGCTTATTTCTTGCCCCCTCCTTTCTCTCATTCTCTGAGGTACACACTGCTCTGTGTGCACACTGGGTGAGCACCAGAGCTGGGTACTAGATCCAGAGGGGTTAGCCGTGTTAGTCTGTTGCTGCAAAATAGTAAAAAGCCCAGTAACACCTTTAAGACTAAAAAACTGTATTGTAGCATAGCTTTTGAGAAACACAATCCTGACGAAGAGAAGTGTGTTTCTCAAAAGCTTATGCTACAATAAAGTTTGCTAGTCTTAAACAGAACTGGGTACTAGTATGGATAGGCAATGTTGTATTTTGTGCTGAAATGTATTGCTTTAGCTTCTTGCCTGGTTTTCCTCAATAAACTATCTCTTATTGTTCCAATTTATTACAGCCTCCTATGCCTGCTTTGGAGGACCATCACTTCTCATCTCCATCCCAAATCTCCGGGCACCCAGTATTTATTCCCCACCATCTATGCTTAGACCTGAGTCCTGAGTCAAGGAATCTTACAGCTGTTGCCCTGAGCACATTGGGCCACACCACGTTAAAGACTATTCTCCTGCTGTAACCTGAGTGGACTATTCTGCTCCTAGTTCCACTGCAATCCATGTTAGATAACGACAAAATGTGACTGAGACAGGGTTGCCAACCTCCAGGTGGGATCTGAAGATCTCCCTGAATTATAACTGATCTTCCAAATACAGAGATCAGTTCCTGTGGAGAAAATGGCTGCTTTGTAGAGTGGACTGTATGGCATTATACCCCACTGAGGTCTCACCCCTCCTCAAACATCACCCTCCCCAAGGTCCACCCCCAAATTTCCAGGAATTTCCAACTTGGATTTGGGAATCCTAGACTGAAATGGTCCATATTCCCACAATTCTGACATTCATGTCAGGGCTGCAAACTTTAATCAGATTAATTAGTAAATTAATCAACCAAAGCTTTAGTTTGTAGACGGGAGCCCATTTTAATGATCGTTCATTTTAATCTTACGTCTAAGCATTCACTATATTGTTAACCTATTGGATTCAGGTGTGTATTATACTAGAAATGAAGAAACTGTTAATGGCCAAACAAAGAAGCTGTTGACCCTAATAGTAAAAAATGTGAAGTTCAGATAAGAAACAAATGTTAGATATACTGAAACAGACTTGGCATTAAAATAGGGTAAAATATTGAATTATTAAGAATTTGGTCAGGTCTCCTGACTGCTCTGCTGTTACAAACTAGATTCTACATTCAATGACATGACAATCCTATGCATAGTCATTCCAGTCTAACATGACTGATGTCAGTGGTCTGAGAATGGAGTAACTCAATATATGATGGCACTATTAAGAGTTAGGCACTATTAAGAGTTAGTGAGTGTTTGACTGATGAAGATCAAGATCATAGGCATCATGATGGGAAAAAGGATTGGATAAAGACAGCTCAGTCACTTCAGAAACCCCTTGCATGAGTTCATAGCACATTCAGTGGTAAAAGTGCTCTTGGCACCCCTGCCAGGACATCTTTGTGTTCCCTGGTGGTCTGCACTACAAGAGTTCACCTGACCTGGTTTAGCTGATGGCGATACAAGTGATCACAGTTGGAGATGGTATGAAAAGGGTATGGAACAAGCTGTGAGTGGGGCTCCTCAATTAGAGTGCCTTGAAGGTCAACCACTTCAAAAACTGTCCCCTTGTGTCTACAAAAGCACAGGGCATGCACTTGAGATCTATTATCACCAAGGAGTCAGTGGTTTTTTTAAAACACACATGCACAATCCAGTGAACTATATTATTTCATAGAATTGTTTTCTTGTGTGTTGCCTGTTGCATGGATAGATAATATCTGTCCTGTAAAAGCTCTGTGCATTAGAGATGGTTGCCATAACTACTGCCATAGAACGATGCGCTGACAACCTCAGGCCTACAGTGTCTGTGTGCTGGCATATATTACCTTGTTGAATTATTCAATTAAATGTGATAATGAGCGCTCATTGACATCATTAAACACTCAGGTGAATAAAAAATTCACTTTGAAGTACACTATTATCTGAAGCCAATTGTGAGTGAACAAGCAAATACTTCTCACTACAGGATACAGGATTCGGAGAAAGAAACTGCCTATGCCCACAAAAAGAGCATGGGGAAAAGAGCTTATGGGTTTGGATTTGCTGCCATTGATTAAGAATGTGTCAGACAGTAATTGGAGCCTTGCCTTTTTACTTAGTTCCAGTAATTTCTCATTTTCAAGAAAGACGAGAAACAATATTACATTCTTTGGCCAAAGCAATGGCTAAATGTGATAGCAAAACAAAAGCCAGTTCTTCATTGATGGTTAGATCTGAGAATATTCTATTTCAGAAAAGGCATGGCAAGAAAAACCTGCCTGAGATCATACTTGGTCTTCAAAAGCCCGTTCATCCTTATACATGGATACATGACGATGCTTTAGGACTTTGCCTTGGTTTATAATCACCTTAGAAATAAGCAGAGATCAGGAATGATGGCTGTTATCCTATGAACATTTCCACTAGACCACTGACACCAGAGGATTTGTTTTCACACATCTGAATATATTTTGGATACATTGGACTGGGCAGCATGTATTGCAGTTCATTCAGTTGGGACTGAGGAATTCAGCTATGAGGACAAAGATGCATAGAATGACTGCTTCCAGTCTATTAAGTAGGAAAGTCAACAGCAGTCTCTCAGTACAATTATGCTCTAAAAATGAGCATATCTGCCCAAGCAAACATTTTGAACTTCACAACTGCCAACAGTCAAGGAGCTGTTCTAGAAAATGGATATGCAGCGCTAGTTCTTCTCTCTTAAGTTGCACTATGCAGGAAGAGGCCTGCTATAATGCACTTGGGCTATGCCAATTAAGACAATGAAGCCCATTCTCCATGGGAAGTCGGGAAAGTCGAACCATGAAAACTGCACTCATGACAGCCAATTAACTTGATAGCTTCATTTCTCCTCCATGTGCTTGGGAATTCTTTGAGGGGAGAACTAAGGCTACCAACTCCAGCTTGCAAAATTCCTGGGAGTCTGGGATGCTACCTGGGGAGGTTAGAGTTTGGGGAGGGGAGAAGCTCACTAGGGACATGATGCCATAGAACCTGCCCTCTGAAGCTGCCATTTCCTCCATCTCTCTAGCATGAAAATCAGTTGTAGTTCTGGGAGTCTTCTAGGCCCTGCCTTGAGATTGGTAATGCTAGTGCAAACAGAGTACTTTCTACACCAGCATCTGGCATAAATGGAAGAGTAAGGAAAAGTTTGCTGGATGTATAAGGCTGTGGAGGAGAAGGTGGAGGCTGGGGTAGTTTGAAAGTTACCACCTCTGCTGTTTTATCAGCATTCCATCCTCATTCTTGGATCAGCCAAGAGAAGAATCAGAGCTTTGCTCATCCTTAGAATATTTGTTTTGCCTCCTAGGGAAGAGCAGACAGTCCCTGAAATAAATAAGCCCCTGCCATTTACCATGGAATGCCATCTCACACAACTGATGTGATGAGACCTTACTATTAAGAATTCAATTAAATTCATACACTTCATTGCACTAGCTCAAAGCCTTAGCAAATAACACCAAAATGCCAAAAACAACATCAAAACCATAATACAGCAATTGCAACAACAATTAAACTCTTAATATCCATTACAGATGTATAAACATTTTTGAAATCGTGGCAACAATGACAATTTAAGTTAAAAACAATAATTCAAGGATTCAATCAGTCAGACAACATAATGCAAGGATGTATCCATTGGCTGCCTTAACACTGATTGTTTTTGACAAGGTTAATATCACCTGTGGAACAACCTTTGCCATTTGCAGCATTACCCATTTACTGTTGTTGGCAAGCAATATATTTAGCCTGTCATTGTCCACTCTCCCTGGATATTGTAATAAAATATTCCCAAGGTATCTTTTGTGTTCTAATGCAAATCATGGACAATAGAGGGCTACATGGCCTAGATTTTCAATAGATTTCTGGTTGCAAGTGCAGACACGTTCTTGTATGGCTTCCCATTATAGCGACCTCTTAATATTGCCAGCCATGCTTTGATAAATGCTTTGTTATGCTATTAAGAATGAAAAACATGGGAGTACTGTTGGGTTCAGCCCTTGTGCTGCAAAAGCTGGTGAACTAGGTAGCAAAAAGTCCTGATTTTAAACCTTGTGCGACGCAAAATTTATCCTCCTTTTTAAGATGCAGCTGACTTGGCCACATTAATTCATGCTTCACTAACTTTGAAACTGGACTATTTTAACAAGCGGTATGTGAGGCTGCCCTTGAAACCAGCATGGATGATAAAATCGGTGAAGAATTTAGAAGCCAGACTATTGACAAAGGTTAAGCATTTTCAACATATTACCCAGTAGGGGTCAGTCACCAGAGGTCACCATGACTTCCAGGTGCACACACACTCACATGCACACGCGCACACACATGCATATATGAAAAAACTACCCAAAAAAATTAGCTTTAGGAATGTAGCTTTAAAATGGTTTCTTATCCTACCTTCCCATCTCCCGCCTACATGTTCACTTAGTATGGAACCATTTCCTTTATTATATTACCAGAAGCTTCTTTTTTGTTTTCTCTGGTTCTTTCTTTATTTAGAATATTTAGAAACTCACCTTTACTAAGGTTTGGGACCATCTCCTTAACAATGTATCAAGCACTTTTCTTTTGTCTGCCTGCTAAATGTTTTATACAACTCACTGGTGTTAAAGTAGACACCAAGATTTTGCTCAAGCTGAATTTAGTGTTGTTATGTTGAAGTTCCTGATTATCTATAACTGCCAGCATTAAACACGATTGTACAAGCTGCAGCTCATGGATTCTGTTTTTTGTAACAGCTGTAATTGGCTTTAACAGACCTACCTCACAGGGTGTCTGTTGTGGGGAGGGGAAGGGAAAGGAGTTTGTAAGCTGCTCTGAGACTCCAAGTGAGTGAAGGGCGGGGTATAAATCTAATGTCTTCTTCTTCTTTTATATAGAACCATTATTTCCAACATTTTGTTATGAATTCTCTATGGGAACATCAATGTGAAAATGGTACTTCCATTCAGCATTTCAAACCAGAACTAGTATGTTTCCCTACTCCCTCTTTAACATGGGTAAAACTCTGAACTCTACAGTTCCTCAAAATAAATCCTAATACGTTGAGGTTGAAATTTCCCAAGGGATAGCAAATCACATTTCTTGAATCAGCTGTAATCAGACAAACCACACAATAGCTGTTCTTCAGTGAGTGCAGTTTGTATCAGCAAGATGCAGCAAGAAAGGATTTTTCTCTCAGCTGTTGTTTCTGGGGGCCTGAAGGAGTTAAAGAAGCAGCTGAGGTACCAGCTCACCCTTCATGTGCCTGGGGCATGGGATTATGGGGCTTTCTGCTGCCCTGTCCTTGTCTGTATTAGCAGAGACTTTCAATTTAGAGAGTGACCTGATGTCAGACATGCTAATCCACCCAACAGGAACTGTCACGTCTATCTCACCTGGTTGAGCCTAGCTACATAAGCAGATTAGACAGCTGTCATGCACCAGTTAGATAGCTCCTCAGACAGAATGAAACGGCACACTAAACAAAGCCTATACATATACATTGTATGTAAGCATTATTACAGACACTAGGTCCTTGCTGAGGGTGTCAAAAATCTTAGAACACAACAGAACAGATAGAAGGTGAAAATGCTTAATGTACACAGACTAAGATATGTTTATTACTAACAGTGTCTGAAAATGAGATAGTTTTATGTTTGAAAGCATGGCACAAAGTCTCACTTGTACTGAACCAACCAGTACTCCATCAGACTGGGATGGAACAGAGAGATACGAAAATTCCTACTTAACACACTTCGTTAAATTTGCAGTAGCAGCCAGGCACATAATGATGAAAATGGCATAAATCAAACTCAAGGCAGATTGAGGGATGTGAGAGTGTTGTTATTGTTGTTATTTTAGTATTTGCATTTGTCTCATCTACAGTTGTACCTAAATAAAGACAGTTGGATCACATCTACCCAGGTAAAAAGAAATGATATGGAACTGCCACAGTAAAAGTTATAGAACCAATGAAAATGAATTCATATATATAATCCATGTATATAAAGAGAAATGCCATGATCAGATCTAGATATTCTTTTTGTAGTTTTAAGAATTGTGGAGTAGCAAAACAGTTATATGTCAGTGACTCAATCTTCTCTCCCAAGAAGTTAAGCCCTGTCTGCAACAGTGCAGGGCCGAACACACCATTACAGCTTAGGGTCTTGCTGAGGTGTTAAAGCTGTGATCAGTGTTTCTGGACTGAGAAATCTTGTCTATTAAGGAAAAGAAAAGTGGCTGAGAACAACTGAATATCCAGAAGCAAATGTCATGTAACAGCTTTTGGACAAATAAGCCTAATACACAGGGGTCATTTTGTAGAAAAAGAGATGCAGGAGCTCATTAGCATAACTCATTAGCATAACTTATTTGCATATGCTACATCACCTGACATCACCGGAAGTATGTCAGAAGGCAAGAAAGAAAGGAGAGAGAGAGAGAGAGAGAGAGAGAGAGAGAGAGAGAAAGAAAGAAAGAAAGAAAGAAAGAAAGAAAGAAAGAAAGAAAGAAAGAAAGAACCAGTCGAATCCGACTCTAGGGGGCAGTGCTCATCTCCGTTTCCAAGCCAAAGAGCCAGCGCTGTGGTCTCTGTGGTCATGTGGTCATGTGGCCGGCATGACTAGATGCTGAGGCACACGGAACTGTTACCTTCCCACCAAAGCGGTACCTATTTCTCTACTTGCAATTTCTTGCTTTTGAACTGCTAGGTTGGCAGGAACTGGGGCCAGAGACGGGAGCTCACTATTCTGTTGATTTTGTCAAAATTAGGAATGCAATAGTTATGTTTTAATAAATAGTTAAATGGAAGTAGAGATTGATCATATTCACTTATGTACTATATCTGTAATAAAACTAAGATGTTATCAAGGTGTACCTTTAGTCAGGAGTTAAATAATCAGATATAGGAAAGCTAATTAGATGAGTGGTGTTTCTTAAGGGCACACCTAAAGCTGAATCAGGCCTGACCAGAATCCTCCAGAACAATATGCTGATGGGATCTGAAGTGGCAGAGACTGAGGAAAAGAGATGTAGTGGATAGCTCAGTGAAAATGTCAACTCAGTGTGTGGCTAGGGTGAAAAAGGTGAACTTCATTCTGAGGATTATTAAGAATTTGAAAATAAAACAGCCGATATTGCAAGTGGAGTGGGGAATCAAACCCAGTTCTCCCAGATTAAAGTCCGTGCACTTAACCACTACACCAAACTGGCTCACCTACACCAAACTGGCTGACCTACACCACAGAAGCAGCCATAAACAGGGCTCTTTTGGGGCCGGAATGCGCCGGAACAGTGTTCCAGCTGGCATCCGGGCCCGCCCCTCCCCTCCCTGCTGGCTAGAAAGCACCCCACACCCGGTCTCTGTGTGGAGACTGGGCGTTGGGTGCCTTCCAGCTCCGTGTACTTAAAGGGGATGTTCTCCCTTTAAACACACGAAGCCAACTAGAAAGTGCCCTGCACCCAGTCTCCGCACGGAGATGAGGCATTGAGAGCCTTCCTGCTCCGTGCACAGACCGGTGTCGGGTGCCTTCCACCTCTGTGCACTTAAAGGGGATTCTCTCCCTTTAAGTGATGGAGCTGGAAGGCGCCGGACACCTGGTCTCCATGCAGGAGCTGGCGGGAAAGGGCCTCCTTGGGGTTCGTGGCACCTCCGTCTCCTCTCTGCTCTCTCTGTTCCCAATAAGTGCTGGTGCGGGGAGACAACGGTGGGGGCTTGGGAGGTGGCGGCAGAGCCTTGATGGGGGAGAGAGCCTCTCTCTCTCCCCCATTTCTTTGCCCTCCTTTCTTTCCCTCCTTCTTTCCTTCTCTTTCTGTCTTTCCCTCCTTCAGTGGGAGCTTGATGGAGGTGGCTTGGGGGGTGGCGACAGAGCCTTGATGGGGGGAGAGCCTCCCCCCATCTCTTTGCTCTCTTTCTTTCTCTCCCTCCTTCTTTCCTTCTCTTTCTGTCTTTCCCTTCTTCAGTGGGGGCTTGATGGGGGGATTTGGGATGGTGGCAGAGCCTTGATGGGGGGTGAGCCTCCCTCCCCCATCTCTTTGCCCTCTTTCTTTCCTTCTTTCCTTCCTTCCTTCCTTCCTTCCTTCTCTCCCTCCTTCTTTCCTTCTCTCTCTCTCTTTCTTTGCTTTTCTTTCTTTCCCTCTTTTCTTCTTTCCTTCTCTCCTTCTTTCCCTCGTTCCCTCTTTTTCTTCTGTCTCTCCCTTGTTCCCTCCTTCCCTTTTCTCTTTCCTTCTCTCTCTTTCTTTCTTTCTTTCTCTCCTTTCCTTCTCTCTTTCCCTCCTTTCCTTTTCTCTCTTTATTTCTGTGCTGTCAGGGGTGTGGCCTAATACACTAATGAGTTCCTGCTGGTGGGTGTGGCCTATTATGGTAATGAGTTCCTGCTGGGCTTTTTCTACAAAAAGATCCCTGGCCATAAATATGGTTTAAATTCTCTAAAGACGTCATAACTTTATTCTAAGAGGTCACCCCAGCAGCCATTTTAAAGCAGAGAAAGGACCTGATAATAAGGTAAAATCAGTGACTATAAAAACCTAATATTTACTGAAGATTATTTCACTTGTGGGTTTGGTAGTTTTGTATGCTGAAGCATTCATTAATTGTTTGAACATTCCTAGTTTTGTATTAAGTTTGCAGCCAGCAAACACTCAAATTCACCATGTATTAGTATGTTCCGCCAAGCACAAAGTTTTGCAGGGAATCTCAGAATGTTACAGATTTCTGCAAATGGACCCTATTTTCTTTGTCTGGAGCTAATAAGTAATTTGAAGTGAATGATTATATCTGTGCAGGGAAACTACAGTATGAAATTTTCTCACTGCAGCAGTCAGTGAGACTAGACTGCTGTGAGTTTGTTGTTGTTTTTCCCCCTTCTTGCAAAGGAGGGCTTTTTTGCCTCAAGGTCTGTGGTACTGGCTCAGTTAAGTATGTTTCAGAGCTTTTGGACCACTGCATTTGTGCCATAATCCTGAACAGGAAACTTAATTACTGAAAACCATGATCTGAATGGTGAAGGAAAACAACAGTAGGAAAACAGCCTACAGCAAAATTCATTACCTGTGGATTCATTGTTAATGTCCTCGTGAATGTGTTGTTTAATATTTTATCTCCAGCTACTGCAGATCTCTTTATAAGCCCCTGAGAAAAATGTGGAATTTTCCCATCCAACCCCCAAACTTTTTCATTTAATGAACTTAGGAATCAGATATTCAATGGAAAAAAACCCTGTAATTTTCTTATCTTGACCTTTGTGAAAACTGAACCACAGAATAAAATTTAAAGCTCCCTCCCAGCTGCCACCCATTTCCAATAAGCACTAGACTGATGATTTTTGTCTTCAGTGAAAATGCTGGTTCTGTGGGTTATTTGTACGGTGAGACCTGGGACTTTCTTTAGTTACTACCCATGTACAGAGCTAGGCCAGTTTGAGATAATTTCAGTGGTTTTAGCCATAGGATTGCACTGTAAAGAAAATGAAGGCTGAAGGGTAGCATATGTATTCTGGCCAGAGCAGGTTTTGTATTAAATTATGGATGCCATCTGAAGACTATTAAATTAGGACTAGCTGATGTTGATTTTAATATGTAATTTTATATTGTTTTTAACTTGTTGTACTCAAGAATTGTGTGATCTAGAAATAATAATAATTATGATTATGATGACGATGATGATGATTACATTTCTACACTGCCTTTCCATCCAAAGTGGCAAACATCACAGTTTTTCAACACTAAAACCGCATTTAAAATAATGTATAAAATAAACAATTCAATTAAAACATATAATTATAACACAATATGGGAGGAAAGCCAATAACAATTATTATAAGAAAGTGCATCCCTTATTCCCCCCCTCCTTTTCTTGTATAAGGAATGGTCTCTTGAAAAAAAAAAGAGAAGTCAAGACTTAAGTAGGATTGCTCCATAGGGAAATATTTGAACAATACAACCTATCACCTTGATCCACAGTGGGGTTTCCAACTTGAAGCTGGGGCCAGAGTTCTCCTAGAATTATATCTGCTCTCCAGACCACAGTGATCTGTTCCACATGGAAGAAATGGCAGCTTCAGAGGACAGCCTCTATGGCATCACAGTAGGGCTGTCTGCCGGCAGCCTCATATGCCTGCAGCCACTCTGAACAGCAGTGAAAGAAATTAAAAACAAAAACACTGAAGTTTTCCATGTAATGACATCAATTCTGGGGGAAAGCAAGAAGTGATGTAGGGTAGTTCTACGAATCACTGGAACCTCTGTGGGTTTATCATGGAGTTTCTGGTGATTCCTAGACTACCCTAAATCACTTCCTGCTATCCCACAGAAGTGATGTTGTGATGTAGCCAACGTCATTCACTCACTCATTTCCCCCGTCCTCAACTCTCCTGCTGGTTGACCTAGGAACACTATATCACAGCTCTGCTGAACTCTTTACCCTCCCCAAATTCCACCTGCCCCTGGAACCACCCCCAAATCTCCCATGCCAGTGTTGGCAACCCTAAGAGAAGTATGAATTTGACAGCCGGCTGCTGACCCACGCTTGCATGCACAAAATCATCCAATCCCCCTTCAAGTTACCACTTAGGGCTGACCAAGGAGGGAGCAGCATCTGTCCACATGCTGCAGATCACAAATGCTTGTGTCTCAGAGAGTTCCTCACTTAATGACTTTTGTTATACATAAACAATGAAATGGGCCTCTGTACTGACTGTCATGCCCAAGGCAGAAATCTCTACTTAAAAAAAAATGACTGTTACACCACAGACTCTAGTTAGAGTAACAGACTCTGTCATTAGATAGGTATGAGTACAAAGACAGCTTTTATTTTACAGTTAACTTCAGGTTTGGTATCTTTACCAGGAACCAGGAAGAACTCTAGGGCTCAAGAGGCTCAGGCAAATTCCTTTCTCCTTAACTCATGTTTTGAGACCTTATCTAATTTTCTAGCTGTTTGATCTGTGCTGATAACAGTGCTGCAGTTGTTATGAAGTATGGGGGAAAGTGCATTTACAATAGACTTAATCCCTATTGGGTTGGTTTACAGTTTAATTTTCAATATAGACAATTTAATCTTCACTGTAGACAGTCCTTTGCTCTGCTCTCTGGCCCTTTACCTCAGCTCAAAATTATACAGGCCTGCATATAATGCCATAAACTTCCAAAGCAGCCATTTTCTGCAGGAGAACTGACCTCTGCAACTTGGAGATCAGTTGTAATTACAGGAGATCTCCAGCCACCATCTGGAACTGGCAACCCTAGTGGAAACCACCAGGCACTCTGTGGACTGAAAATGTGGTTTCCTAGTTTGGTATAGTGGTTATGTGCGTGGACTCTAATCTGGGAGAACCAGGTTTGATTCCTCACTCCTCCACTTGCACCTGCTGGATGACCTTGGGCAAGCCATAGTTCTGGCACAGGCCCTCAGCACTGCTCCATCACTCTGAGGCACCAGTGGACGGCTAGAGCACCTGCAGTCTGGAGAAACCATTGCCTGGGAAGATGTCGCTTTGAACACTTCCATCATGGTACACTGAATGCTGGATTTAGGTCCAAGTAAATATGCATAGAATTGCTGCTTTGGTGACTGGATGGCTGCAGTTGTTCATTAAAAGGAGAAATATGGGTGGGTTCATACTTTTTGCCTTGGACTGAAACTGTTCCCTGTTGAAATTTCTGCTGCCTGCTAAATTTACCTCTGGTTTCACTCTGTTGTTCTTGATGATGTTATTGTTCTTATTGGTCTAGGATTGTTGGTTGATAGTTTTGCTGCTGTTTTATTCTGTTTTATTGCTGCTTTCATTGTATATTGTCTATATTCATATCTGTAGAAAAGAGCACGAGTTCAGTAGCACCTTAAAGACTAACAACATTTGTGGCAGGGTATGAGTCACTGCTCATTTCTTCAGATACCTGAACAACACTTGTTTGGATACCTGAACAACAAATTTTGTTAGTCTTTAAGGTGCCACTGGACTCTTGCTTTTTTCTACTGCTACAGACAGACTAACACCTATATTGATCCATATCCATAACCATATCTATCTATCTATCTGTCTGTCTGTCTGTCTGTCTGTCTGTCTGTCTATGCATATTATTCTGTACTTTTCATCTTATTGTAAACAGATTCTCATAAGAACATAAGAAGAGCCCTGCTGAAACAGACCTATGGCCATCTAGTCCAGCACTCTGTCTCACACAGTGGCAACCAGTTCCTCTGGGTATCCAACCACAGGGCATAGAGGCCAAAGCCTTCCTCTGATGTTGTCTCCTGGCTCTGGGATTCAGAGGATTAGTGCCTCTGTGGAGTTTCTCCTCAGTCACCATGGTGAGTAGCCATTGATAGATGTATCCCTCATGAATCTCTTTTAAAGCTGTTTATTCCTGTGGCCATCACGACATCTTCTGGCAGCGAATTCCACATTTTAATCATAGCTGTTAATGAGTTTAAATGAGAATGAGTTCTGGTTTTCCCTCTTGAGGACAAAACTCACATATCTGATATGACTTAAGAAATGTGAAAAATATTCATAAGAAGTCATCATTTTTATACTAGATGATGTTTGTGTGTGTGTGTAAAAAAAACCTCATGGGCTTTTTAAAATTTGATAATAGTGAGTGATAAATGTAGGATGACTTGACTTCCGGCAAGACTTGCGAGCATGGCGGACGTGCTCCTCCACATCTGCGGGGAGCACAATCCGTACCCGGTGGGAAGAAGGGGCTCCGGACTGGTGCCGAGCCCCCAGAGACCCCAGTGAGGGGGCCGTGCCTGGGGTGGCCCGAAGGGGATCTTTCCCTACGGTGGTGACCGAGGGATAGAGATCCCTTTTCATCACCCACATAGGTTCCCCCGCCGTGGGAGCCGTATGGCTGAAAGCGCAAATCCGAGAAGCAGCAGAGAGTGCGAAGCAATGAGGCTGGAACTGACAGTTACGCATGGAGAAAACGTGAGTCTGAAGTAAGAAAAGTAGAACACAGCGGGAAGATGGCGGGAAGAGTGACCCCCCCCCCCCGGGACTAGCATACTTACGAGACTCTTTATGTGGCGTTACTGCAGGAATAAAAGCCCATCCGCCTTGCTAGATGGCAGCATCGCTCACTTGGAGATATAAACTTTAGAAGGACATAAGTGCTGTTTGAAAATTTGCTCCTTTCGTTCATCTTATCTATCTATAAACAAAGAGCGTAGCCTCAACAATGACGGGGAAACCGAAACCTTCCCCCAAACTAGGAAGTACAGCTCCGAGTTCAAAGGTTGATACCACGGAGATGAGTGCGGTGTTCTCCTCGTTATTGCGACCTCTAGTGGACCAAATGACAGCTCTCAACGTTAAGATGGACAAAATGCAGCTAGAACTAAAAGAGTCGAATAAATCCACAGAGAAGCTGCAGCGAGAACTTCTGGAAGTAAAAACTTCAGTAAAAAACCAAGACGCAAGACTACAAAAGGCAGAGAAGGAAAAGGCCTTCCACCACAATCAGCTTTTGAAATTACAAATGGAAAGATCGAATTTTTTCCTAAGACTTCAGAATGTGCCAGAAAACACAGGAGAAGACCTTAAAAATTTGCTAAGTGAAGCACTTGAACCAGTGACAGGCATGAAAGCAGCGGATATAAAAAGCAATATGGATATGGTTTACAGAACCTATCCAGATTATACTAAAAAGAAAAGCCTGCCTGGTGAAATTATGATAAGGCTCTCCAAAAAATCTACAAGAGACGTGGTGCTTAGGACCACAAACAAAGCAGCTCTGAAGATCCTGGGAGAAGAAGTAAAAGTGATGAAGGATATCCCATTTGAAATAAGGAAAAGAAGGAAAGCCTATGGAAAATTGACATCTTGGCTCCAGTCTGAGTCTATCATCTATCGTTGGAATACTCCAGAAGGACTATGCTTCAGCATCAAAGATAAGAAGTATAAGATTGACTCTGTTCAACAAGCAAAAAAATGTCTGGAAAAAAGGAAAGAGCAGAAAACTGGGAGAGACTCAGATGGTTCACTGGCCTCGCAAGAAAGCATGTATGGATTTGATAGCTCAAAGAGTGAAGAAGAAGTGTCTGACTCGGAAAAAGGAGCTGCAGCTCCAAAAATAGTTGAGACTGTTAAGACAAGAAGAGGACGAAAGAAGAAATAGTGATTAAACTGTTTTATTAAGCATTGCACTTATGTATTATAAATTGTTTAATTAACCGTATTTCTCTAGGTGGGCGTGCCTGCCAAATAGTTTTGACATTTTTTATAGTAGCAGTAACAAGTAATTGAAATTTATCCAAGGTTCTAAATGCTTCATAATTATATTATGTAATAAGGTAGTATTAAGCAAATGATAAAGTACTCTCTGTATAAGGTACATGTAGCTTAGATTGTAGCGTTATAGTTGTAGTTATAGGGAAAAATCAATAAAAATTTATTTTAAAAAAAAAAGATAAATGTAGGATGACTTCATTTCTCCAGCGTAAGTCTAACCCAGCTATCCCCTGGAGAAATAACTCATGGAATTAATCCATTCACCTGTTTTGCTTTTGCACTCTTCTTTGCCTGGAATTGGGTGACAGTGTTCAGTTCCTGATGGTTTATCCAGTTATATATATGAAACTGTTTGCCATTAGTATTTATTTCCACATGCTTGCTCCAGGCAGTCGATTGTATATATTTTTTTCCTAATGAATGGCAGACGGATCTTAAGGGCAATGCTCCCTGCTATCGGCTGTGGATGCCTGAAAATCAGTCCCAGCATCATCAGTCTTCAGGTAGACTTCATCAGTTGTAGTCATCTTATCAGCTAAGCACAGCCTCTCTTAATGGAGTGATAAATATTCTGGCATCCCAGTATCACTATCAAGAGATTTAAATCATACCCAGTACTTATTGCTGCTATTACTACAGAGTGAATGCCAATGACTCTGTCACTTATCTCTTTCACCAGAGAGGATGAACAGCCTTTTATGTCTCCACTCCTGGTCACTAAAAGCAGACGTCATACAGAAATGTCCTCCCCATCAATCTGGAGCTGAAATTTCTCATGTGAAAATTGAAGAATGGTTTCTGTCGTTTGACAGCAATGAATTTCCACAATATGAGTCCTCCTCTTTGCATGCTATAAAATCCATTTCCAAATGATAAAATAAGCATCTTATTTCTACTTATCAGACCTGGATGAGCCATGAAGTTTGAGCTGGGAATGTAAATGTAACACAAGAAGCCCACTACCATATAAACTAACGTGCCATTTGTGTTTGTAATTATTGATCCTACTAGGAATAAGGCCTGTTGTGGAAATAAATACAACGGGCTCTAGAAAGGTGTGATGTGTAACAAACTCATAGGCTGGAAGCAGGTTAAGTACATATTAGCAGTATGTAATAGAAAGACACAAATGTGGAAGTAAAGTCTCACATATCTTATTTTACACAATAACTGGTGTCCAAGGTCACGCAATGTGGGCCAGAAAATGCAGCACACAGGGCTCTATGGAGTAATTTCTACAATTGGGCAGTCTGCAAAGTCATTTTATGTTGGACGTCCCTGTAATTCAATGTGGTCATGGTCGCACTGTCCACTCTGTTATAGAACAGGTCTCAAGGGAAGTTGAGTTGAAAGCAAGTGGTTGTGATGAAAGTTTCAGTAGGTTATGTCAGAATGATGAAGAGGAGTACAGGCATATGAGTTCCATGAGTGACACCTCTTTTATACAATAC
Source organism: Lepidodactylus listeri (assembly GCA_029233225.1). Taxonomy (NCBI): domain Eukaryota; kingdom Metazoa; phylum Chordata; class Lepidosauria; order Squamata; family Gekkonidae; genus Lepidodactylus; species Lepidodactylus listeri. Next base: position 34,169,527 of record JARCFY010000012.1, read on the forward strand.
AGCTTTAGTCAAAACAGCAAGTGTCCTTTTCATGGCTTTTGGCAAACAGCCAAGTTGTGACCTGGGTTCCTGATTTTTTCCTTCTTTTTTCACTTTAAATATGTATCTGGCTGTCTATATCTGTCTCTGTCGGTTTGCCTCTCTCTTTGTAATTGGTTTTCACACTCTGGGTGTGGTTAAAGTTTCCCCCCACTCACAGGTTTTATCTCAGTGTCACATACTCTCTGTATTTTTTTAATGTATATGTCATTCTCCACTTCAGCCAGTTGTACTTGCACTCCTCCTGTTTGTGCTTTCCGACATAGATCTGTCTGTGACTGTGTCTGTATTTGTGCTTTGCAGCATGTCTCAGATTTTTGGCTTCCTGTTTTCTGTGTGTCTGGCCCCATCCTCTATCTCTGCTTGTGTGTATATCCACTGGCTTTTTTTTTTTTTGATAACTTGGGTTGGTCCCCCCCCACCTCCGCTACACTGAGAGCTGTTTACTCGGGGGGGGGGGGTTTCCATTCTGGAAAGTGTTGCCTCAGCAAACTCGGCTTGGAGGCTAAAGACTGTGGGTTTTGTCTCCTGAGGGAATCAATCATTGTCTGGTGAGGAAAGAGAAGACAGTAGCTGTCTTGATGGGTGCTGCTTCTGTGGGCAGGACTCAGGCAACGCAGCCAGTGGATAGGGACAGCTTCTAACTGACACATCATGGAACCAGCTGATTTAGGAGTGTGTGGAATGTTCAGAAAGTGCCACCCCACTACTCAATTATATATAAGGAGAGATTGTCATTAAGCTGCCACTGAAATAGTATTTTTAATTTACAAAGCATTGTGAATTAATCCACAAAGTACCTGGCTACCATTACAAATCCAGGCTAACTAACCTTTCACAGACACCAAATAATGCTCTTTCAATCCACTTTCAGTGCACTTTGCTACTGGGATTTTACTGTGTGAAATGGCAAAATCCACTTAAGAACATAAGAGAAGCCAATGTTGGATCAGGCCAATGGCCCATCCAGTCCAATGCTCTGTCACACAGTGGCCAAAAACACTAGGTGCCATCAGGAGGTCCAGCAATGGGACCAGGACCCTAGAAGCCCTCCCACTGTTGCCCCCCCAGCACCAAGAATACAGAGCATCACTTGCCCCAGACTGAGAGTTCCTATCTATACCTTGTGGCTAATAGCCACTGGTGGACCTCTGCTCCATATGTTTATCTAATTCCCTCTTGAAGCCATCCATGCTTGTAGCCACTGCCACCTCCTGTGGCAGTGAATTCCACGTGTTAATCACTCTTTGGGTGATTGCCAAGTACGCTTGCCAAATGTCCTGTACCCTAAATAGTGGTGTAATGAGTTGTAATCAGCAGCAATAGAATGAAGCATGGCATGAAGTTAAATAATATCGCCTGATTGCTTGCAGATCAAATTGATCTTAAAGTAATAGTGAGAGTAATAGTCAGCAACCTAGAGGGGAAGGTACTTTTTGCGGGATAACAATCCTTTTTTCTTTGGCTATATAGTTAGTGAGGGTTGGCAAATCTGGGTGGGGATTTAGAGGTGAAGCCTGGGGAGGGGAACTGATCTCTGTAGCCTATAGACTCTGTTAAAGGGGCAGGACATTGGCAGCCCTGCTAGATTTAAGAGATCTAACTTCTATGCAAGAGGAGGACATTGGCAGCCCTGCTAGATTTAAGAGATCTAACTTCTATGCCCACTTCTATGCAAGAGGAGGACTTGGTGGGATATCTTGTTGCTCACTCACAGCTCAGAGGTAGTTGAAGTCACTGCCTAGAGTTGTTCAGGTGAATTCCCGCAACATCCATGGGATTTCCATGCAAGGATCAGTGTGTTGTGCCAATGAAGACTGCTATTGACTCATTCCTAGAGATGTGAAGGCCCGGGAAAAAACCAGAAAAATTTGGAAAAAAACTGTTTCCCCCCCGTTTTTTTCCTGACGCCGTTTTTGTTTTTTTCTGAAAAATTAATAAAATAAAATAAAATATTTTAGACAAGGTGTTCAAATATTTTCCAAATCATTTCTAAAGAATATGAATAGTATCAGATTAATCAGATTTCTGTGCGCTGAGTACAGGCAAGTCCTAGGCTAACCTTCAGTTTTTAGAGGTCCATAATAACTGTGATAATGACAGACACAACAGAGTAGCTGCAGAAGCAGAGACTGAAACTGATACTGATAATTACAGCTCAGAAAATGATTCTGATTAAATTTCATGCCCATTCATTGAAACTTAGTCCCACACTCCCTACTATACACTTCTCCCCTCTTCAATTCTTTTTATGGGAATGGGTTTTTTTTAATTTAATACTGTGGAGAGGAAATATTCATAATTGTTACTTTTGGATTTTTAAAAATTGTTTTGTGGAGGTTTTTTTGTCTGTTCCACATAAACTAGTAAACAGTTCAGGAGATTGTTGCTCCATTTGTTACAATTACAAATAAATATAGAAAAGTAAATTCTGTTTGTAATAATTGTTTGGATACACTATATTTTAATATGCTCGTTGTGATAATTTCATGCCAAGTAAAATTGTCCATAGTAATATTTTATGTTCCTAAAGTAACAAAATGACTTTCAATCTGGAAAAGAAAAAAAAAGTGCTAATGTAGCATTTTTTTCAATTTTTTCAAAAATTTCCATTTTTTCCGGAAAAACGGGAAAAAAGGGGTTTTTTTCTGAGCTTCAGAATTTCTGGAAATTTTACATCTCTACTCATTCCCTCTCCCGCCCTCTTCCCTCCAATCTCACACACACACACATACAAACCTATCACATGGTGCATGAGGCCCCTGCAGCAGTGATAAAAATAAACAAGGTTTTCCCCAATCCATTCCCATGTCATATGCATGAGTACTGGACACACTTGCTGGGGTTGTAACATTCAGCATTTTTTTTTCTGTGTAGGATTACTGTGGGCCATGTAGTGGCTGAAGGATTGTGAAGGAGATTATAGCACTATATCAAGATCTGTGTGGAATCCCAGTTACAATTCCATTTTCAGTTCCATTTCCAGCTTATTGTGGAACAGCAATGCTTCAGGCACTGCACTCCCTGCACTGCGACCCTAAACAGAGTTATACCTTTTTACGTCCATGGAAGGCAAGTCTCCCACCCTGAGTTCCTTTTCTAATAAATGGGACTATCCCATTTTTTTCTTGTCTCCACAGTTCCAGAGCATCCTGTCATGGCTGCAGCTCCTAATTTTGCACTAAATTTCCCATTTAATTACTTAAAAAAAAAATCTCCTCTACATTTATTATTTATTTATTAAAACATTTATATCCTGCCTTTTTTGTGGTGCGATATATAATTGAAGAAATAATCTTTAACCTGAAATATATAACATAAAATATTCTCAAAACCAGGTCAATACTATTTTTCCAAAAACTAACAAGGATCCAGCTAAAGGAAGAAGGATATTCTGTTCCTGAGGAAAAAGTGAGTTAGTTTTTGGAAGGTTGATATTCAATAAGAAAAATAATTTCCTCATGATGGTATTACCATTTGAGCCATGGGACCAAGAGTGCCACTCTTGGTCATCTTGGAAGGTATAATAAAATTTGGGGTGGAGTAAAGCCAGTGGGTAAAAATTGGGACATTTTTTGGGACTGGAGGCTTTTCAATCACTATGCCACACTATATTGTCACATAATTCTTGGGCCAAGTTTCCACCAGAGGAAAATGTATAAAACTTCTTTTTTTAAAACTTAGTTGGTGCAGTCATGTTATTTGGCTTTAAGGAAAAAATAGCTTTTCCAAGTTAGCATTATTTAAGTACTTGTTAATGCAGTGTTTATACACTCTATGATAGGGGCTTGGTTAACAAGACTCCAAAATATCACATTGTTTTACTGTTCTCCTTCCTTAGTGTTCTCATTTGACATACAGAGGAAAATGATGACAATGCCAATCAAAAACATGTGTGCACTGATTTATATGAATACATAATGAAAACAAAATTAGAAATAGGAACAAACATCATATAAACTGTACTTTAATGTCTATTAATGTAGACTTTATGTACTTTAAAATATGTACATTAATAGAGTTCTTAAATACCTATAATCTCAAACACTAATTGACCCACATGTGGAATTCACTAGTCCACAATGGCAGATAATCACTAAAGGTTTAAGATGCTATCAACCTCATCCACTGCTGCAGGGGCATGTTGCTAACAGTTGTTTGAAACAGAATACATCAATCTTAGTCTAATAAAGGGAGTTCTTCTAAAATATATTTATTCAATACTTTAATCATATTTAATAATATAACAAGATCATGCATTAGAAGTTGTGACTCACAACACACTAGAACAAAGAAAAGAACAGGAATAACAAACAAGAACATTAGCAGTCCATTACTTATTTGTGTAAGTAATAGTGGTTACTGGTCAAGAGCAGCGGACTCTAATCTGGAGAACCGAGTTAGATTCCCCATACTTCACTGAAGCCTGCTGGGTGACCTTCGGTCAGTCACATGTTGCCTCAGGACTCTCTCAGCCCCACCTACCTCACAGGGTATCTGTTTTGGGAAGGGGAAGGAAATGCAATTGTAAGCCACTTTGAGACACTTTAAGGTAGAGGCAAGTGGGGTATAAAAACCTACTCATCAATTTTTTTATACCCCACTTATCTTTCTGATCGGGGACTCAACATAGATTTTGTCATTGTTCTCCCCTGTACCACTTAATCCTCACAACAACCTTGTAAGGGTAGGTTAGGCTAAGAGTGTGAAGGGCCCAAGGTCACTTGGCAGGATTCCATAGCTGAGCGAGGGATCTGAACCTGGTTGTCCCAGTTCTAAGCCTATACTCTAACCACTATCCTCACCAGCCATTACAATCAAGGCAATTTGCAGTTCTGGGAAGATATACTCAGCAGCTACAAAACACACCTGTACATTTGGGGATAAAGTTAGCTGTTGTCACCATTATAGACAATACATTTGCATTGTGATGTGAGGGAATGCCAGTTTTTTGGCCACTATTCTCTCCCCAGTCTTGTTCATCCATTCTGGTGGGGGACGGGGGGGGGGGGAGGACATGACCCTTCTATTCACTTGTTAATGCAGTTTTGGATGCCATCAGTAAACAAAGCAGGCGAGCATGAGGATCAGGTGAGCAATTTCTACGAGTTGTAGCAAGCTAGTTCTTATATTCATATCTATGCTATGCAGTTCTGTTACAACTAGAATAGGATGAGAACCAGTGTTCCCTCTAAGCTGAATTAGTGTGAGCTAGCTCACAGTTTTTTAGCCTCTAACTCACACATCTTTGTCTTAGCTCAAAAAGGATAGCTTCAGAGCAAACTAATTTATGCAATAGCCAAATGGCTCACTCACAAGTTTAATGCCAGTAGTTCACAAAGTAGAATTTTTGCTCACAAGACTCCACAGCTTAGAGGGAGCGTTGATGGGAACTGCAGTGGTAGTTTCTTAAGCAACAACAGAATTAGGTGTGGACTTTCATCCCAATGTTTCTTTCTCAACAGTTGAGAAAAAGATCATAGGACCAATAAAAATCAATAACAGTTCACGGAATCAATAAAAAGCTTAGAGCCAATAAGGCTTAGTGACAGAAAGATCACTGCATAAAAGTAATCAGATCATACTACTGAATGACAATGCAAACACTAGAATCTAAAATAATTAGCACTGTACATTTAAAAAGATGTAATGGAACACAATAGAGCAGATTATTTCAGCTATGTGTGTGTAAAGTGGCATCAAGTCACAACCAATTTATGGCAACCCCAGCAAGGGGCTTTTAAGGCAAGAAAGAAGCAGAGGTTGTTTGCCACCGCCTTCCTCTGCAGAGTCTTTCTTGGAGGTCTTTCTTTCAAGTACTGACCTTCGTTAGCTTCCGAGACCCGATGAGACTGGGCTATACTGGCCTTCTCTCCCACTTTTAGTTATAACATTTAGCTATAACATCAGTGTTGACATATTGCCATAATCTGTATCCATCATTTGGTCAAAACAATATGTTTGTAATTTAATAATTAATTAATTACATGGACTCTTTGTCAGCAAAATGGTGTATCACCAAAAATGGTTCATCTCGTTTGCATGATCTGCTGCAGTTTTTAAGTGAGCACCAAAAAAAGTATTCCTCCCATTTCATGCATTTTGAAACTAATTTCAAGATTAGTTTCCTTCTTGCATCCTCTTCTTCCCATCTAAGGCAGCAGCACCTATGCCGTAATGTCTGATCTGAGAGTGTTTTCAGTCTGCCTATCATGACCTCAGACTGGGTGTTTCCAGTACTGCCTTTAGCCCATTTGTTTTTCTTTCATCCTTTCTTCTCCGAGCCAGTTTGAGGAATTTAAACTCCTCAGTACCTGGAGCCAGATTTTCTTACTGAGAACCTTCCAATATAATTCTGTGGTTCTACCAAAGTGGGGACAGAACATCACCCACTGGAACCTCCCATGACATGCTTGCTGTCAATTTCCCACCCAACACCAAAGCTACTGTGCCAAGCCTTGACAGCTCTGGAAGAAAAAGGAACCTCAGCTGGCCGAGCTGCTCAGCCAGTATTAGGAATGTGTTTTAATATTCATTGTTCATTCTGTCTGTTACCAATATGCAGAGTACAATTTCGTTAATACTTAACACATGTGGCTTTATGAAATGAAATGAAAGTCTTTTAAAACTGTGCCAAAAAAATTTCACACACACCCCCCCCAAAAAAAATCACAACTCTTTTTCATCTCTATCTCTGTCTTTGAGGTCTTGTCATTTACGTTCAAGTGCTATAAAGATTTGACCACTAAATATTCAAGAAACATAGTCCATGCAAGATGTATGTTTTCTTTATCTGAAAAGTATTATATAATTAATTTTACTTTTTGATTATTGTTTTGGCTGGCACATAGTTCTGATTTCCATGTCGTAATAACACCACGCAAAGAACAGGCATACCAGCAAAAACGCACTGAAGATCCGATGCAAGGGCTTCTGTGCTCATACCCAGCATCAGGGCCTGCAGGATTACACAAGTGTCGCAAGCTGACCAGGAATGTCAGAGCAGTAACCTGTGAGAGTCCTGCTCAAAGTAGTCAAGGATCAGATCTCGGTTGGTTAACCACAGTTCTTTATTGCCTATTCCTACATTAGTACAGCATCTCGGGTTATTGTCAGAGATGAGACAAATAATACAAGCGGGTCTATTATACCATTCCAAGGAGTTTGAATTACCCATAGGTAGCCAATCCCCTGAAGGGAAAATTGGCGGGCTAAAAGGTGTCTTGACCGTTTGGTTCACACAGGAAAAAAGTGAGGTGTTAAGCAGTAAATTTCCCTTCTCAAACCAGAACCCTCAGTTCACATAACAATTCATGGCTCCAAGGTTCTTTAGCATAGATAAGAGATGAGAGCCGTCCTCCCCTTGAAGTTACTGCCGGGGCAGCTGGAATGCGGAGGCAGGGATGAGAGGCCTCCTTGTTCTCATCTTTAAGGGTTGTCACCCTCCCGGCCAAAACAGGATTAATACAGGTCCCATACAAATGACTATAAGGTTACATAGTATGCATGCAAGATTACATTGACTGAATTGACAGATTCTGACACCCTGCCCTCCCCATAATTCCCTTCACCTAGCTTTCTCAGGGAACATTTTATGAAACAGTTTAATCAACTTGGGGGCATGAACATGTTCAGAACGAATCCATTCATTGTGCTCCGGGCCGAAATCTAACCATCTAACTAAGTAATACAAATGGCCCCTTTTCATCTTGGAGTCAAGGATTTCAGTTATCTCGTAGTGTGGACTCCCCTCCTTCATCAGTGGAGGAGGAGCTGGAGGAACTGGATGCCATGCATTCGGCCCAGGATCTTTCTTCAGCAGGCTGAAATGAAACACAGGGTGTACAGAACTCAGTGATTTAGGCAGTTCCAGTTCAAAGGATACATCAGAGATTTTACGTAGCACTTTATAAGGTCCAACATATTTCCATCCTAGTTTTCTGCTGGGCTGTAGCCCATGGATATTTTTAGTAGAGAGATAAACGGAGTCCCCGGGTTGAAGATCCCATCCCGGTGCTCGCCCTCGATCAGCATATTTTTTGTAGTCCTCTTTGGCATGGTCCAGGGCCTTCCCAATTAATGGCCAGGAGTCCTGGAGGCCGGACCACCAACTCTTAAAATCCGAGGGGGGGGTCTGGGGGTCGTCCTTGAGAGTAGGGAGCGGTTTACCTTCAAAGCCTCCCACTGCCATGAAAGGTGAAACCCCAGTAGAGGAATGCACTGCATTATTGTAGCTATATTCTGCAAAGGGCAATAATTCCACCCAATTGTCCTGGTGGTAATTTGTATAACATCTTAGGAATTGCTCGAGAATTTGATTAGTTCGCTCGGATTGGCCGTCGGTTTCTGGATGGTAACCCGAGCTTAAGGCAGGTTCTATGTCCATTAATTTCAAAAGCTCCCGCCAGAAGGTGGCAACGAACTGACTTCCGCGGTCAGATACCACCCTCTTGGGAAAAGCATGTAATTTTATCACGTGGTTGAAGAAAGCTTTAGCCATCCCCTTGGCTGTGGGCAATTGCTTGAAGGGGGTGAAATGGGCTTGTTTAGAAAAAGTGTCAACTACTACCCAAATCACCGTTTTTCCTTTGGAGGGGGGCAAATTGGTGATAAAATCCATGGCTATGTCTTCCCAGGGTCTTGAGGCAGTGGGAAGGGGGTGCAACAATCCTGGGACCTTTCCCCCCCGTTTCTTACACATTAAACAGGTTTGGCATGCCGAGACGAAGTCCGAAACATCGCGGCGCATGCGTGGCCACCAGAATTGACGCTGGATCAAATTAAGTGTCTTTAGGAAACCGAAGTGCCCGGCTAGCTTGGAAGAGTGACAATTTAGCAAGATTTCCTTGCGTTTGGTCTTAGGCACCACTAGTTTGTCCCTATGCATCCAACAATGGTCTTCTCTTTTGGAACACTCTCCCACCGTTTCCAATTCCTCTATCTCTTCTGGAGCATACTCCCCCCCCCACTGGCAGGTCCCCATGGTTAGCTCGGCTTTCTTTGCTTTGCTCCGGGTGACCACCGCCCCTCCCAGCTGCTGGGGGGAGAACATGGAGTCGAATACTTCTTCCTTCACACTCTCGTGTTGGGGTAATCTGGACAATGCATCTGCCAGAGAGTTAGCCTTCCCGGGGAAATGTTTTAACACAAAGTTAAATTTGGAAAAGAAGTCAGCCCAGCGCAGCTGCTTGGCGTTGAGGGACCGTTGCGTGCGCAAAGCCTCTAGGTTCTTATGATCAGTCCATATTTCAAACGGAGTTTGCGCTCCCTCCAACCAGTGGCGCCACGTAGTGAGCGCTAACCTAATGGCCGCGGCTTCCTTGTCCCACACCGACCAATTCCTTTCCGTTTCGTTAAACTTCTTTGAAATGTAGGCCAAGGGGTGCAATCTCCCCTCCGAGTCACTTTGTAAAATGGCCCCCCCCATGGCTACATCCGAGGCATCGACATGGATTATAAAGTCTTTTGTCTCATCCGGGTGGGCCAGAATGGGCTCCGAGGTAAAAAGGGTTTTTAAAGCCTCAAACGCCTTCTGGCACTCCCCATTCCACGCCAGCTTCTCTCCTGGCTTTCCTGCCTCGGGTCCCCTCCCCTTGGTTTTCAACAAGTCCGTTAAGGGCAGGGTGACTTTAGCAAAGTCCTTGATGAAGGTCCGGTAAAAGTTACAAAATCCTAAGAGGCTCTGCAACTGCTTCCTTGTTCGCGGAGCCTCCCATTGCACCACCGCCTCCACTTTCCCCGGGTCCATTTCCAACCCCTTCTGAGAAATGCGGTAGCCTAGGAAGTCCACAGACTCCCGGTGAAACTCGCACTTAGACAGTTTCACAAAAAGCTGGTTTTTCAGCAACGTTGAAAGAACTTCCCTGACCAAAGTCACATGCTCATTCTTATCAGTAGAATAGATCAAGATATCATCTATGTAACATAACACGCCCTTAAAAAGGTGCTTGTGCAACACTTCATTGATTAAACTCATAAAGACCCCGGGCGCGCCACTTAAGCCGAACGGCATCACTAGGTATTCAAATTGCCCCAAGGGGGTGTTAAAGGCAGTCTTAGATTCATCCCCTTCCCTTATGCGCACCCTGAAGTAGGCATCTCGTAGGTCCAATTTGGTAAAAATCTTCCCTTTGGCCGCCTCCGCCAAGAGATCCTTTATTAACGGGAGGGGGTAGGCATTAGAGGTGGAGACTGCATTTAGCCCCCGGTAATCAGTGCACAGTCGTAAGCCTCCATCCTTTTTCTTTCGGAACAACACGGGCGCCGCAAAGGGGGACTTGGCGGGGCGGATAAACCCCCTTGCCAGGTTTTTGTCCAAGAACTTCCGCAGTTCTTCCCGTTCTGCCGGGCTCATGGAATATAATTTGCCCTTCGGGAGTTTCTCTCCTGGGAGGAGCTCTATGGCACAGTCCGACAGTCGATGAGGGGGCAACTCGTCCGCCTCGGTTTCACTGAACACTTCTAGCAAGTCTCTATACTCTTTAGGCACCATGGCAGGGGCGAGGGCGAGTGCGGGTGCGGGGGGAGGCGGGCTTGGAGGTCCAGGGCCCCATCCGGGGTCCCACCGGTGGCTCTGGCAGCGTTCGTCTACCCACGAAATCTTCCCCTCGCTCCACTTTATGTAAGGGTCGTGCGCCCCGAGCCAAGGGCTGCCCAACACCATAGGGAACTGGGCGTTCGGGGTGATGACGAAAGCTCGCTTCTCCCAATGCTCCCCCGTTCCCAAAATCAAGCTCTCAGTCTCTGCTATGCACTCCTCTTTCATTTCCGACCCATCCATCTGGGTAAACTTCAGGGGTTCTGCTAACGGGGTGACTTTGGGTCCCAACCCCTCCACTACCAGGGGGCTGATTAGGTCTCGCGCGCACCCGGAGTCAATTAGAGCGCGAACCCTCATGTGGGTCCCTGATCCAGGGGTCACCACCGTCACTACCATATATAAGAGGGGGCCAGGGATGCTCACCGGAGATGGCGCTTCTTGGCGGGGGACCTGCAGCTCTGCGCCGCTCACTGCAGGCCGTTGGAGTTTCCCGACATCTGTGCTTCCATCAGCTCTAGCTCTCCCTGGTCGCTCGCCACCCCTTCCAGCTGTAAAGCCCGGGGCTTCATTGGAGTTTTCCCTCTGGTGGGGGTGCTCCCCGCTCCGGGAGTTGAGGTCTTCGGGCCCTTCCCCCCTCCTCTGGGACAGGCGGAGGCGAAGTGGCCACTCTCCCCACACTTCATACACAACCCCTGTCGAAACCTCGCGTCACGTACGTCTTGCACATTGGATCGGGGCTTCGCTCGGGTGCCTGCTTTGCTGGCGGCCGTCGCGGACGCTCCCATCTTAATCAGGGCGAAGCGTTCCTCCATGTCGGTGGCAGCTCTCATCCAGGTGTTCAGTGTGCCGGGGCGACCTCCTAACAGCACTGTCTCGTAGATTTCCGGGTTCAGGCCCTCCCAATACTTCTCCATGAAGAGTTCCTCCGGCCACCCATGGATCTTGGCAGCGATGCGCCGGAACTTGTCGGTGTATTCCCTCACCGACGACCTCCCCTGAAATAGCTTCCTCAGTTGATTTCTGGCTTTTTCCTCACCCAGGGGGTCCTCGAACTGATGCCGGAGGGCCCACATAAAATTGTTCAAGGAGCGCAGCTCAGGGCCAGGGTTGTCGTGAAGGCTCACATACCAATCGCTGGCGGTGTCTTTCAGCTTGGACCCGATGTAGCCGATGCGATCTTTCTCGGTAGGGTAGAGGTGACCCCAACTGTCCAGGAATCTCCCGATCTCCAGCGTGAAGAAACGCAGCTTCTCGGGGTCCCCATCGAAAGTAGTCGTCAAAGGGTCGGAAGGGGGTGGGCGAGCGGCCGGCGCGGCCGGGACTGGGGCCGGTGCGGGAACGGGCCCCGGAACTGGAGCTGGGACGGCCGGCTGGGCTGGTTGCGCCGGTAGAGCGGGCGCCTGCGGCTGAGCCGGAACCCCTCCGGGTGCCTGCGGCTGTGGTGGGGCTCCGACTCCTTGACCGAGGAGGGCGCCTTGCATCGCCACCATAGCGTCGCGAAATTGGTGCTGGAGATCGAGGGCCAACTCGCGGAGCTCGGCGGTGAGTTGAAGCCGTAGGTCTCCCATCATCTGATCCAGCGGGACCGTCTGCTCCTCGCGATAGGGATCGGGCCCATACAGGTCTAGTGTCTCCTCTTCGGGAGGCGGGCGACGCGGCCCTCCATGGTAGATCGGCTCGCGGTCGTCTCCGAGGTAGCTCGGTCTCCCTCGATCGGGCTGGTCTCCGGTGAGCGAAACTCTCACCCCTTTCCTGTCGTGCACCCACGAACTCACGGGACGGCCCCCGAAGTGGCTCCAGGCGTACTGGGGGGTCACGTTCTGATGGGTAATCGGGCGGCGTGGAATGTAGTAAGCCCCTTGGCTCGTGGTCACCGGCACCTCGGTACCTCCTCCGCCGCCACCACCCCCGTTCCCCGGATCCGCCGGGGTAACAGGAACCTCCTCTGGAGTAATAGGTTTGAGGGGGACAAGGTCGTCTTCTGACATGGTCAGGAACGGTTGAGTCCCAATCACAGATCTCTGACAATCTGTGAGAGTCCTGCTCAAAGTAGTCAAGGATCAGATCTCGGTTGGTTAACCACAGTTCTTTATTGCCTATTCCTACATTAGTACAGCATCTCGGGTTATTGTCAGAGATGAGACAAATAATACAAGCGGGTCTATTATACCATTCCAAGGAGTTTGAATTACCCATAGGTAGCCAATCCCCTGAAGGGAAAATTGGCGGGCTAAAAGGTGTCTTGACCGTTTGGTTCACACAGGAAAAAAGTGAGGTGTTAAGCAGTAAATTTCCCTTCTCAAACCAGAACCCTCAGTTCACATAACAATTCATGGCTCCAAGGTTCTTTAGCATAGATAAGAGATGAGAGCCGTCCTCCCCTTGAAGTTACTGCCGGGGCAGCTGGAATGCGGAGGCAGGGATGAGAGGCCTCCTTGTTCTCATCTTTAAGGGTTGTCACCCTCCCGGCCAAAACAGGATTAATACAGGTCCCATACAAATGACTATAAGGTTACATAGTATGCATGCAAGATTACATTGACTGAATTGACAGATTCTGACATAACCACAAGAATGGTTTATGCACAAAACTGGAAGAATGAAAGAACTCCAGAGCTTTGGGAATGGCTCAGAAAACTAGTATTTTTGGCTGAAATGGACAAATGGACTAAGAAACTGAACAATCAAGATTCTATGATATTTTTAGAAGAATGGAAAGATCTGCAAGAATATACAGAAAAGTGTATTGAATTAAAAGGAAACATATTTACATTTTCTAACTATTGAAAAATCTGTAGTAACTGTATATGTATCTAACATTTTTAGGAATGGAATAATATATAAAAACATTAGAGGTATATATATGTTATAGAAAAAGAGCTAAATATTCAATCTTTTAAAATTAGTAATTTACCTGTTAATTTAAGTTTAAGTACAGGTGTGGGGTCTGCTGGAAGCCTAGAAGGGGGAGGAGGAGGAAAAATAAAAAGAGGTCGGTAAAAAATAAGATGAATGTACTGTCTAATGAAGATGGTGACTTCAATAAAAAAATTTTGATAAAAAAAAAAGGAATGTCAGAGCAGTAAGATCAGTGAGTACAGCAACAGATGCCATCGTTTCCAGACAATATGCATTTATAGCTAAAGGCTGCATGATCTCCGTAAACAACTGGACCAAGGCAGGTCAGCGCTGCTATTGCTATTAGATCTTACAGCAGCGTTCAACACAGTCAATCATGATCTTCTGACCCACTGCCTCACTGACGTAGGAGTTTGTGGGGTAGCCCTCTAATGGCTTACCTCGTTTCTTCATGGTTAGGGACAGAGGGTGGCACTCAGGGAGAAGGTGTCCTCTAGATACCCTTTGGAGTGTGGGTCCCTCAGGGTGCACTTCTTTCCCTGATGTGCTGATTAAACCCAGTTGTATCTGCTTTTGGATGGCCACCCAGATGCTGCCCCAAAAAATCTGGCCTCCTCCATTACACCCCTGGGAGAGCATTACGCTCTTCACAGAACAACTTGCTAGTGGTCCCCAGCCCTAGAGCTATCCAGTTGTTCTCAACCAGGGCCAGGGCCAGGGCCTTTTCAGCCTTGGCCCCATCCTGGTGGAACTTTCTGCCAAATAACATCAGGGCCCTGCAGGATCTTATGCAATTCTGCAGGGCCTGTAATGCAGAGATGTTCCACCAGGCATTTGGTTGATGACAGTGACAGTTGACATCATGGCTGGCACCCTATCCGGATCCCTATTCCTTGTGGAACTTACTCCCTCCAAAGCACTCATAGACCAGATATTGGAGGGAACTGCAAATTTTTTCGCCTCTTGCTTTTAACTATTGTATAATATGTTGGATATAGTTTTATGTTTTTATGGTTTTAAAAAATTTTGGGGATTAGGCAATTAATAAATGTAATGTAATAAATAAATATTGTAATGTAATAAATAAATGTAATGTAATATGCAATTAATAAATGTAATGTAATAAATAAATATTGTAATGTAATAAATAAATATGTAATGTAATAAATAAAAATTTTGGGGATTAGGCAATTAATAAATGTAATGTAATAAATAAATAACATCTTATGTCTGAATGTCTTAGAAAGCTGAAAGGTTTGAATCTGAAAACTGATTAAAGCATAAAAGAAATGTAGCTTCATTATTAGATGCCTTGTATCATTTCACTTACATGTTTACATTTTTATATTTACTCATAATTTTGTGGCTTCATAGAAGAAATGAAGCATTCTAAATTCAAAAATGGGTCATTCAGGACCAGCTCGCAAAATAATTTATGCTTACAAGTGGTCCCAGACATTCTCAGGTATGTCAAAAAATTTAATACATGAAGTGAACCATTGTGGGATTACATCACTACATGTCTAGTTGTCACACTAAAAGAATATACTGCAAACCCAATTCACTTATTACAGTTGTTCATGTGGATGCATATACATGGGTGGTTTGCATACACAAAGAATAGCACATAGGCTTGCCATAAAAAGAGCTAGTGTTGTATAATGGTTAGAGTGTTGTACTGGGTCTTGGTGATCCCAAATTCAAATTTCCCCCAGCCAAGATCACTGGATTACCTTGACTCAGCCCACCTTTTGTACAGTCCAACATTATTTATTTATTATTTATTGATTTTATTGATTTTTACCCCACCCATTCCGGCCTAGGCTGGCTCTGAGCGGCCCACAACAAGATAAAATTTTCAATACATAAAAACCTACATCACATTTAAAACAATATTAAAACAGCAATATTAAAGTGCTAGCAGCTCAGTATTCACCCTATATCTTTGGTCCACTTCAGTTGTGAGGAAAAGGGGTGGACGAGGCCAACAGTAGTCACAGGGACCTATGGGCTAGGGCTACCACCCTAGATGTCAGTTGTTACTAGTAATGCCCTTACTGGTCAAACTACCATGGTGGCGATGGTGGTAGTGATAGTGATGGCAGCTCCAAAGGCCTGGTGGAAGAGCTCCATTTTACAGGCCCTGCAGAACTGTAAAAGGTCCGCAGGGCCCTGATCTCCTCCGGGAGTTCATTCCACCGGAATGGAGCCGCCACCGAAAGGCCCTGGCCCTAGTTGTAGTCAATTGGCCTCCTTGATGCCTGGGAGGACCAGTCAATTCTGGGTCCCTGAATGCAGTGCTCTCCAGGGCAAATATTGGGAAAGGCGATCCCTCAGGTATGTCGGACCCTGGCCATAAATGGCTTTAAAGGTGAGAACCAGCACATTGAAGCGGATCCGGTATGCTATAGGCAGCCAGTGCAATGCCTTGAGCACAGGCTGGATGTGCTGAGAGTCCCATCTCTAGCCTGGCCGCAGTGTTTTGCACCAGCTGCAGCTTCCGGATTTGCTACAAGGGCAGCCCCATGTAGAGGGCATTACAGTTATCCAGTCCAACATACCTTGCAGGGTTACTGTGAGAATTTATTTATTCACAACATTTAGAAATACAATAATATTAGGAAAAAATAGACTTCAGAAGAATTGTGCACACCACTGCCCGAGCTCCTTTGAGAAAAGGCATAATAAAAATCAAATATTTAATTCTTTTATTTAAAATCAAAACTGACAGACTCCCATTCACCAGTAGACAGATACATTAATTACAATGTTTTGGACCTATTAGAATCATCCCCAGGCTTTTGATTAAAGTCCTTCTGTACAGGGGACGGTTCTAGTCTCTTTTGCTATTTTTCGGATACTTTAATTTGACTTTGTAGCCTCCATCTCCCTTCTAAGATTAAAGCCTTTTTTATTATAAACATAATTCTTATAAAAGATAAGACTCTCTCCAGTATATCTTTATGAATACTAGTTAAGATAACATTTTGGAAGCAGACAGGAGAAGAGATTTATAAAGAGAGAAAGAAGACAGTTGCAGATCAGCACAGCGGGGACAGAGACTGATACTCTGTGGGAAACTGTTAACAAAGAACTCTTAAGTTAAAAGTTACCCGGCAAGAGAAATTTTACAATAATGTACTTTAGCCAATATTCTTTTACTCTCCTTTGAGTTTGCATGTGCCTCTGTGAGCATTGTCACTTTTCATCCATTATGTAAATCTGTCTTTGGAGTTTTCAAATTATTTAATACGGGCCAAGTGAGCAAAATGTTATTCTTCAAGTATTCCTGTTGGAATCGGTGGATGGAGAATGTCAGACCTCAGCCATGGTCTCTACAATATCAAAGTACATTTGAAGGCTGAGACATTTCTTTCTTACACATGGGCCATAAAACTCTTATGTCCTTCAACCGGCTTAGTCACACTAGCTTCAGTAAGACTCTCATTTCAGGCTCAAATTCATTTCTGCTGTAGAAAATGCATTCATTTAAATGGACTGCAGCAGAACAACCTAACTTGAACAAGGTACTCAGTAGTAGCATGGATTTCAGTGGAAGCAGGGATTCTTCAATTATTTCCACCTACAAGTGGAGGCCACTCAAGGTCCTCATTCTTGAAGCAAAAATAATAAAGACTCCTGTGGGACCATAAAAGACCAACAATTATTTTACAACATAAGCTTTCATGAGCCAGAACCCATATTTATCAGGTCATCAACTAAAGCCAGCAGGCCACTTCCATCCCCTAGCCCAGCCTGAAGCCAGACTATAATAGATCCGGAACAGACAAGTTATCCTAGAAGACCTAGAACTGGTCTGCTACTGCCTTCTCAATCATTTGCCTGGAAAGAACAGATTAAAGATTATTGTAATGCAACCACCAGATGACTACAACATCTGAATGACGCAAACAGGAATAATATCACTAGAATAGTATGAGATGTTTTGCCACTGCTGTGTCATACTAGCTGTATATGTACATTACAGGAAACTCATGTACATCCTGCAGGTACACATGTAATGCCCCAGAAAGTCAGACCAGAAACAATGGGTTGAAATTAAATCAGAAGAGTTTTCAACTAAACATTAGGAAGAACTTCCTGACAGTTAAAGCGGTTCCTCAGTGGAACAGGATTCGTTGGGAGGTGATGGGCTCTCCTTCTTTGAAGGTTTTCAAACAGAGGCTAGATGGCCATCTGACAGCAATGCTGATTCTATGAATTTAGGCAGCTCAAGAGAGGGAGAGCAGGAAGGCTTGCATCAGTGCTTAATTCTTGTAGTCCTTTCTTACAAATTCAGGGAAATGCTGATCGCCACTTGGGGTTAGGAAGCAATTTTTCTCCAGGCAAGTTTGGCTGGAGATCCTGGAAGTTTTCTGTCATCTTCGAGCCTTGAACAGCGGTCACTGGGAGTGTGGGGGGATGTATTTGTGAATTTCTTGCACGTTGAGTAGGGGGTTGGACTAGATGACCCTGGGGGTACCTTCCAACTCTATGATTCTATGATTTGGAAGAAACAGCCAAAACATATTTATTTAAAAAGTTATCTGGGACCAGGGTCTAGACCAGGGGTCATTTTGTAGAAAAAGAGGTGCAGGAGCTCATTAGCATAACTCATTAGCATAACTTATTTGCATATGCTACATCACCTGACATCACCAGAAGTATGTCAGAAGGCAAGAAAGGAGGGAGGGAGGGGACAGCTACTAATCCAAGCCTCAGAAATATCACTGTTCTGGGAGGATAGCTTCAGTGGTGGCTGAAACCTTCAGAAAGCTGGTCGGAGGAACAAAGAACTTTCCAGGAGACAGGGTCATTTTGCTGCAGCCATGACACAAGCAGGCATTCCCCTGCTGGGTGGGAGGGGTCTGGCACCAACTCCCGGAGCTGAGCTCCCCTGAGCTTCTGCTCGAAATGACCTCTGGTCTAGACAAATGTACAGTTCATGGCATTCAGTCATACCCATGTTGAATGTATCATAAAAATTGTTTGATGTGTATAAAAAGAAAAATATTATGTACATGTTGTATGTGCACTCACTGTTACATATACAGAGATGCAGTAAATGTCATTTTCTGGGGAGATTTCATTTATAAAAAGATTTGGGAAAGATTCTTTTAAATTACTTTCTTTTAATCCACCCACTTACATATGCAAAAGATGAGGGCTAGCAAGCTAGACTAGACGGTAGAGTCATTAGGCCTTAATCAGTGTTCCCTCTAAACTGAGTTAGTGTGAGCTAGCTCACAATTTTTTAGCCTCTGGCTCACATATTGTTGTTTTAGTTCAGGAAGGATGGCTCCAGAGCAAACTAATTTATGCAGCCGCCAAATTGCTCGCTCACAAGTTTAATGCCAGTAGCTTACAAAGTAGAATTTTTGATCACAAGACTCCACAGCTTAGAGGGAGCATTGATTGGGGTGGTAGTAGTAATGGAGAGTGCCATCCTAAGTAAAGTTACTCTTTTCTAAATCTATTGATTTCAATTGACTTAAAAGGTGTAACACAGCTTAGAATAGCACTGTGAATCTAGTTTTGGATACTAAATATTCCATGGTGGTAGAAAGTGCTGTCAAGTTGCAGCACACTTATGGTGACCCCAGAGAGTTTTCAAGGCAAGAGACATTCAGAGGTGGTTTGCCATTGCCTCCCCCTGAGTAACGATCTGGGACTTCCTCGATGGTCTCCCATCCAAGTACAAACCAGGGCTGACCCTGCCTAGCTTCTGAAATCTGCATAAAAATTAACTAGCATAAAAATTAACCATCCAGTGTAAAATATAACCATCCATTTCAACATGACGTGCATTCAACAGAGCATAAACAGGCTTAACTATGACTGGATTTGATTTTTTGTATGTAGTCAAGACTAAATAAATAAAATAAATTTAATTTATAATGAAAATCCTAAAATAATTTAATAATTCCAGTGGTAACAAAACCTGCTTGATCTAAGCTAATCATGTTGGGCAAAACATACTCTAAGCTACACCATAAGCAAAGATTGTAGATACCGTTCCGTGTTAATACCTAAATTAATCCTCTTTATTGAAGGCAAAATTCCTGAGGAATTTACTTAATTTATTCTTTTAAATTATTCTGGCTTCTGTAGGGGATAGGAATAAATGTAGCTGACTCCCATCCTCTAAACCCACTGGGAAGAAAGCTATTAAACATTAAATGAGGTGTTTTTTTCAATTGAAGTGATTTTCACTATTAAAAAGTTATGAAAACAAATCCATAATTAAGGCATTGGGTTCAAAGGGTGTCAGCCCC
Source organism: Lepidodactylus listeri (assembly GCA_029233225.1). Lineage (NCBI taxonomy): Eukaryota > Metazoa > Chordata > Lepidosauria > Squamata > Gekkonidae > Lepidodactylus > Lepidodactylus listeri. The sequence goes on from JARCFY010000012.1 coordinate 34,189,240, forward strand.
TGTGGAAGGGAGAGAATCCATGTTCAAATGGAAGCCAGATAAACGTATGTTTCAAGGAAATATATGGGTTTTCTTGTTTTGTGATAGGCTAGATTTCATTACATTGGTGGCTTCATCATTCTATTCCCTTTTTATCCACCCTTTCCTCAGCAAGTTCAGGACAGCATACATTGTTCTCCTTTCTCTGTTTTACCCTTACATCAGCCTTGGAAAGTAGGTTAGTTCAACACTCTAACTATTACACCACACTGGCTTTCTGAAAATGCATATAATGTTTTCAGATTCACTGAGGGGTATTCTGGCAATAACCTAGCCCCAACATCTAAATGGAACCATCACAGATCCTTTTAATCCTTGGTTCTGTAGGCAGGGTAGACTACTGCCTATATGCCCTGCTTGTAATTTTCTCTGAGCGGTTTGTTTGGCCACTGTTGGAAAGAGGATGTAAAATGATCCTCTGTGTTCTTAATGGCACATGCAACTGTAAGTATTAGGAGTACAGAGGGACAGCCAGCATGATGCACTGGTTAGTATTGGACTAGGATCTTGGAGAACCAGGCTCCAATCCCCACTCTGCCATGGAATTTCACTGGGTGACTCACTTAGTGGGGAGGCCACCAGAGGGTCCCTTCCCAGGGCTCTGTGGACTGGAGTTTCTCCTGAGCAGGTCAAGACACAGTCTAGGATGGAGAAGAAGAAGAAGAGATTTATTTATTTATGCCCCACCCTTCACTACCCAAAGGAGTCTCAGAGTGACTTACAATCTCCTTTCCCTCCCCCTCCCCACAATAGACACCCTGTGAGGTAGGTGGGGCTGAGAGAGTTCTCTCAAGAACTGCCCTTGATAGAACAGCTTTGAAAGAACTTATGACTGACCCAAGGTCACACCAACAGCTGCATGTGGAAGAGTGGGGAATCAAACCCGGTTCTCCCAGATTAGAGTCCACACTCTTAACCACTACACCAAACTAGCTCTCTTGTAATACGTCAGAAGCAGAGAGTAGTCATACTGCAGAAGTACTCATCAAGCAAGGGCTTCCAATAACCTACAAACAACCCAAGTCCAGGGTTGTAGAAAATCCCAGGTCCAGTAACTGGCATCTCTAGTAATAGAAGTTGTTTGGAAAGACCAGACTGTGCCTGATCATCTGCAAAGACATTGCCAATCAGAGTAGAAGGTACTGAGCCAGAGGGACTAATGGTCTGACTTGGAATATGAGAATTACTGAATTCAAACGTGTGATGCTAGTACAGATGTTGTAATGCTGGAATTGCTCAGGGGTGCCAGTTATGAATATAATCTTGACATTGTTTTCCAATTAATACCCTGACAGCAACTTCAGAGATGTTAGAGCAGTGTTTTCTGTTCAAAACACTGGTTTTAGTAGAATATTAAGAAATCATATTCTAAATTGTATTACTGTGGCTTTTCTTCCCAATTTCACTGGGATATAAGTGAAAAAGCAGAGTTTGGCCAAGACACATACTTTTCTCACAATCAGTATATTATTCTGGTTCAGAAAACATCATTGTTCCATCCTGATGATGTTTTATTACAGCATTACCCTCAAAGTAATTTCAATTTTTCCCAGAGATAAAAAGAGTTTGAGACTTGTTGTTACAATCGCCAGACTAAAGTACAAACTAGAATTTCCATAGCAGGAGAAACATATTACATTGCCCCAATAATCTAATTAGCCCAGCATGTGTGTTGACCAGTGAAAACAGTGAGAACATATGGTTCTGGGGTTATAATGACATTAAACTGAACTTATTTGATTCAGTACATCTGTGGGAACTTCTCTTATCTCACTGCAGCAGAATAAAGTTTGTACAGTAGTAATCTTTAAAACATTAACATCCCCCCTTTTCAATGTAATATAATGGCCAGCTTGCTACCAGGACTGCCAACCTCCTGATCTGGAGATATTCAGAAATTACAACTGATTTTTAGAGTACCAAAAACAATTTTCTGCAAAAAATGGCCATTTCAGAGGGTGGACTCCATGTCATTATGACCTGCTGAAGTCCCTCCCCTCCACAAGCCCTGCCCACCCACCCTCTAGGTTTCTCTCCCAAAACTCCAGGAATTTCCCAATCTGGATCTGGCAACCCTACTTGCTAACAGATGCTCTTTTATAATCTGTTACATACCTGCAAACTCGCTAATTTCAGCGAAAATCCTTCAGGGCCTTGCAAGCCTTATAATCTGGTCCTATGATCTGTTGCAAAGTGCCAACCATGGATAAGGACAGGTAAGATGGCCATCTTTTGTTTACTCAATCCAATGCTTTTTAACTTGTTTAGTAATGATTTGGAGTTGGGAGTAAGCAGTAAAGTGGCTAAATTTGCAGATGACACAAAGTTGTTCAGGGTGGTGAGAACCAGGGAGGATTGTGAGGCACTCCAAAGGGATCTGTCGAGGATGGGTGAGTGGGCATCAACGTGGCAAATGGGGTTTAATGTGGCCAACTGCATGTGGAATTAACTCCTGTGGCAGTGAATTCCACGTGTTAATCACTCTTCGGGTGAAGAAGTACTTCCTTTTATCTGTTCTAACCCGACTGCTCAGCAATTGCATTGAGTGCCCATGAGTTCTTGTACTGTGAGAAAAGGAGAAAAGGACTTCTTTCTCTACCTGTTCTATCCCATGCATACTCTTATAAACCTCGATCATGTCACACCTCAGCTGTCGTTTCTCCAAGTTAAAGAGCCCCAAGTGCTTCAACCTTTCTTCATAGGGAAAGTGTTCCAACCCTTTTATCATTCTAATTGCCTTTTTCTGCACTTTTTCCAATGCTATAATATCTTTTTTGAGGTGTGGCGACCAGAACTGTACACAGTACTCCAAATGACGTCACTCCAGTGATTTATACAGGGACATTATGATACTGGCTGATTTGTTTTCAATTCCCTTCCTAATAACCCCCAGCATAGTGTTGGCCTTTCACATTTCTGTCTCACACTGTCTTGACATTTTCATTGAGTTATCTACTACGACTCCAAGATCTCTCTCTTGGTCAGTCTCTGCCAGTTCAGACCCCATCAACATGTATTTATAGTTAGGATTTATGGCTCTAATGTGCATCACTTTGCACTTGGCCACACTGAACCCCATTTGCCATGTTGATGCCCACTCACCCATCCTTGACAGATCCCTTTGGAGTACTTCACAATCCTCCCTGGTTCTCAGCACCCTGAACAACTTCATGTCATCTGCAAATTTAGCCACTTCACTGCTTACTCCCAACTCCAAATCATTAATAAACAAGTTAAAAAGCATCTGACTGAGTACTGATCCCTGCGGTACCCCACTGCTTACCTCCCTCCACTGAGAAAATTGCCCATTTATACTCACTCTCTGTTTCCTTTTAATTAGCCAGTTTTTGATCCACAAAACGACTTGTCCTTTTATCCCATGACTATTGAGCTTACTTAGGAGCCTTTGATGAGGAACTTTATCAAAAGCTTTCTGGAAGTCAAGGTCAACAACATCTATTGGGTCCCCCTTGTCCACATGTTTGTTCACTCCCTAAACGAACATTAACAGGTTAGTGAGACAAGATCTTCCCTTGCAGGACTTTGGTGTGGAGAATCACTCAAGTGGAAAACAAGCATATTACAGCTGGAAATGTGTTACCAAATTAAACCAATGGGGAACAAAATGAAAACAAATTAATGTTATCTTGAATCTAATAAAATATATATTGAATCTTTTAAAGAAATACAGGGAAACATCTTGCCTATCATGAATCAGTAATTATGAACTTTCTCAGCTATAATTCAGGAAAGGGCTTATTTGTTTTCTGAGAGTTCACTCCTGGCTTCTAATGTGGGTGCACACACATGTTGGTGCCATAGGTGGGCCTTCTTGTATTCCTCTGCTAACAATTATAATTCTTTCCCAGGACCAACCATGGTGGAGGGCCTCCCCGAACAAACAGACCGGGAACAAGAAAGAGTTTTAGATCCAGACTGGAGAGAACAGCCACTTAAATATCTGGAAGAAAGAACTTAGAGAATTAACCCAAACAAAGAGAAGGTGCTCAACAAACAAAAGGCTGCCAAATATGGTACCAAAATTCAGAGTATCAAGGTGGGTTTCATCGAGATTAAGAGGTTAACATTAAAGACATTCTAAATATTTAGTTATGAAGCAGCTGGACTTGTCATTTGTATAGTTTCAAGTTATTTTTGAGAATTGCAGGCTGAATATTAAAAAACATTAGTAGCTGACTTGATCACACACCCACAGAATCTTGTTTTACATTGTGAGCTGGAGAAAAACTTTCCCCTATTACGTTTCTATCTCACCCTTCTTACAAGAAGTCCAGGGCAGAATACATGGTTCTCCCCTGCTCCATTTTATTCTCAGAACTCTGTGAGGTTGGTTAGGCTGAGAGAGAATGACTAGCGCATGGTCACCTAGTGAGTTTCGTTGTGAAGAGGGACTGGAACCTGGGTCTTTCCAGGTCCAGTCCAGCAATCTAACCACTACACCACACCGGCTCTCATTCTAATGACAGTAATTTGGGGGAGTAGTGGCACTCAAGTCATAACATAGCCAAGATTCACAACAACCTGGAGGAGGTAGTATTTCATTATACAGAGACATCACTAGGTAAAGGCACAAAAGGTCTTAACAGAAACAGCTGGCAATCTTTCTGAGAGATGGTAGGGTAGCAGACAGCATTAAGAGTGAGGGAACAGAAATATATACTTAATGGATGAGAGCTTAGAAAAAGCAACATATTAAACACGCAAAATCCCTATTAAAGTACAACTGTCTGCACGCAGAGCATACATTCTTTCCAGTTAAAAATAGTTAACAGGCATAGAGTGAGCGCATGCAGAGCTAGGAGATATGCCCAACTGAGTAGATCAGTTTATATATTTTAATCCTTCTTAAAACAGGTTTATCTTCCAAAAGAGTCACTCATTCCTTCTTCTTTCCCCTGATTTAGCAACTAGAGAGCCTACAGACCCACTGTGCTTAGAAGGGGGCTCTCATTTTTATTTCTAACATTTTTATTTCTAACAAGTCTTCCAGCAGATTTGGCACATTATTGAAGTATAATTTTTTATTTGAACTTCACCGTCTTTGATAATGAGCACATGTGGGATGAAATTTCAAATCTTGAGAAGCAGGGAAGACAGCCTTCAAGATCTTTAAAAATCGAGAATGGTATATTTTGTTGCCCATAACATCTGAGACATTCTAAAAGTCTGTTGAACAGAAGCATCAATTGCTACACCCTGATTAGAGCGCCATGTGAATGCCAATGTATATTTGGTCTTCCTGAATGTGTGTTCTGACCCATTCTTTTCAACTGAAGGAAAAACTTTATATACACAAGTGACCGGGGGACCAAAGTGCCTCATCCATCACAAAAGTAGTGACTACCTTCCTTGGATCCATTTGTCCACTGGAACCTTCACAATGGCTGAGGACAGACTGGCAGTATAAAGCACAAGGGAGGTAGGGCAAAAAGACCCGGGCCAAGTTGTGGCAAGGATTCCCGGTCACACTGCACCAACTGATGCGGCAGCATGCCAGGGAGGAGGTAGAATGGAGTGGTCGTACTGCGGGGCTGCCCCTGGCGGTGCCCTAGCAGCACCGCGGTTGTGCGCAGCTTTGGTCCACTCTGCCAAGCTGTGCATATATGCATGGGTACATAGGTGCATAGGTGCAGCAGCATTGGGCGGTTGAACATGCATGGGCAGTTATGTACATTCCTGCTGGATCAGCGGGTTCACATTACCAGTGCCACCTGATTGCGGCCTTTTTACATCCACACTTCTGGGAAATAGGATCAATGCACCTTCCACGGCTTGGCCCGGCTTTCACCTGGTACTTTTTAAAAGCGGGAGCAAATCATTAAAGGATGGGGTGAGTGTAGCAGGGGAACACCAGACAGCTGTGGCTGTGTGAACCAGCCCACTTAATCCCCTTGAGAAAGATGCCTATATCGGGCCAAACTGCCAGTATGAACTCGGCCTATAATTGCTAATTACAGACAAAAGCACAGATATTTAAATGATCATGGAACCATAATCTCTTTAATCTGGTGAAAGTGCCTGGCCTCGGGTTTGGTATCACTGTACTGGGTGTTGGGAGTAATGTGGGCCGCCAACTCCTGTGGGTTTTTCTGCTGTTTTATGTCAATTTTAAGTTAACTTAATATAAATTATACTGTGATGTTTTAACTTCTGTAAGCCGCCTTGAGCCAGCTACAGCTGGCTAGGCAGGATATAAATCCAAATAATAAATAATAAATAAATAAATCCTAGCAGGGAGGGTGGGATATAAATCTAATAAATAAATAATGTTTTTGCTGTCAGACTTTAATGCAAGGCCATAAAGAACTACCACTGGTCCCCAGACATGGATTCCCTCTCTCTGCCCTGTCTTGACTTGATGGGCCACTGCCTGATCCAATGTTGGCTTCTCTTATGTTCTTATGTTCCCAGTTCACGCCCACCCCTAACCTTGACCAATTCCAAATATCGTACAGAAATAAAACCACATGACTTTCCTGGGTTCATACCCCACTCCTCCCAATCTTGATAGTCCTGATTTGAGATAAAGTTACAGAGAAATGTCTCACTGTATTCAGTGGGGCTTACTCCCTAGTAAATGTTCAGAGGATTACACAACGAGCCTGTTCATTAATCCCTTTACTGTACGCCAAAATAGGACCAGAAAATATGATTTGTCATATATTGAGAGTGTGTATTTGGGGCTTAGCATGAAAAACTAGGGCTTGGCCTATGCATTTTGAAGGTGAGATTCCCTCAAATAAAATATCTGTCTACAATATCTAATGTTCATTGTTCTTTATTCTATGACCTTGCTGGACAACCCTGAACAATCAATGAGATTTGTGACATTTCATACTGTTCTAATTTCAATTATACTCACTTTAATTGGGTTTATTTTAGCAACTGAAAGGACAAGGAAACAATTCTTATCCCTATATAAGTATTGTGGCTTGATTTTGTAGCCATTGGCAAAAACATAATTGAAATCAGTGGGGCAGTGCTGAGGCTTAGTAGAACATAGTTCATGCTGCTATTCTGTATAAATCTGTCTTGAAACAAATTTCCTCTTCTGGCAGTTGAACTGTTTACTTGTCCCTCAGGAGGGAAAACGTCTTTCCTTGGCCTCTAGGTTGGATCATTGCCAGTCTAATAGATGTGTTTAAATGGTGATAAAAAATTCCCTGTTTTGAGAATTTTAATGGAGGGAATCATATCCTGAGGGAATTTTGACTAAGAAAATCATATTCTTCTGTATCAAGGTATACAGATCTTCAATGTGATTAGCACACGGTGATTTGATCCAAGAGGATGTGGTAATTCAACAACCATTCAGAAGGGAATTATGTTTGGAGCCAAAATGGAAATAAGTGGGCGAAGCCATTTACTTCAAAGTATAAAAATATTTTAAAATACACATACTACTCGTGGAAAGTCTTGGATTGACAGGACTACATGCTGAAATGATTTACCTACAGAACATCCATAATAGAGGCAACCAAAGGGCTTCTGCTTGGAATTTCACATGCTTCATGTTTAGTAAAATCAGACTCTTATGGTGCCTTTAAACATTACTGTTTCCACAAATAGGATAGCATTTGCATGTTAAAAACACACCTGCACATACTACAAAGAAGACAAGCAAGTTTGGATCTTCCTTTCCATACATATTTTCAACTTCCTGGCTGTTAGTAAACACACATAAAACACCCATCCTATGTCCTAAAAATATGGGTGGGGTTGATTCTCTACTATAAACATACCCATGTTTAGGGATTAGATGTTGTCTGAAGCCACATCTAGTTCAGTCCCTGTTTAAATGATATTGCTCTTATTTACATATTTTCTCTAGTTACACTTTTAGAAACATTTGGTGCAATTTCACACTTATGCATGAAGAACAGAGGGAGTTAAGGGAAATCATGGTTTTTGAAGGAGGGTTGATATCTGTTAAAGAAGCTGAACATTAATTACTTTTTGGAAACAAATTTTTCTAACTACTTTGTCCCTTTGTAGAAAACAAAGGCACCTAAAATTAAAAAGACAAAATCCTCTCCCTTTTCTTTGCAGTAATCAGAATAAGTCTTTGAAATTCCAGTTCCTGAATAATAATAATTTATAATATGTTAATAATAATTATTATATATTTTGCAGTGTGGTAGCTGCTAAAGTGGCTGGTTACCTGAGCTGCATCTGGATTCAGATAAGGTCAAAGAGGTTAGCTGAAATCTTGTTTGTAGTGAACACAAAGAGCTCAGCTACTAAGGTTAAGGAGGACGGGCCTGACCATATTTATAGCATTCCCCTGCTGCTTGAAGAGACATAAGCTCCAAAGGGAAATGGTCTCCCACGTCTCCAGCTAGAAGGGAAAAGAGTGGTGAAAGGTGGGGGTAGAGCCAGCAAGATGGGGAAAAAATCAGGACAAGATGATGTTTGCACAGAGTGAACCTTTTGAAGCACAAAGGATAGCCATCCACCTTGGTTTAGTACAGTCACAGCTGGGAGATATATCTGATTCTGAAGAGTATTCCAGTTCTGCAGAACAGGTAGAAATGGTACACTTCATACCAGTCATGCAAGTTTTTCATTTAAATCTCGAGGAAGGTGCTAACATTTCTCTTTGCTAGCTGTAATATCCATATGGCAACTATTTTGCTTGCAGCATTTGACATAAATTGCTTGACTGTTTCACAAAAAACCTGAGCTATTCTTTAGGATCAGATCAATATCTAGGGTTGCTAACTCGGAGTTGGGAAATTCCTGGAGATTTTGGGGCAAAGCCTGGGGAGGGCTGGGTTTGGAGAAGAGAGGGACCTCAGTGGGGTATAATACCATATAGTCCATCCTCCAAAGCAGCAATTATCTCCAGGGGAACAGATCTCTGTAGCTTGAAGATCAGTTGTAATTCTGGGAAATCTCCAGGCCCCACCGCCTGGAGGTTGGCACTGTTTTGAACCAGCTTTCTATCTGTACAGTGTGTAGAAATGTCAGACAGCAACTGCCGCTTTTTGTGTTAGTGTTTTATCGGGGAGGGCATTTCCACCAGTACAATGAAACCTAGATTTTAAAGGTGTGGCAGAGCTCTTGCTTGTTTTCACACTTGTATTTCCTATTAAATAATAAACATGAATAAAGAATTCAAAAAGAGCCCCAGTACCCTGATTTCCATCTATATTTCCATGTGAATTAATTTAATTTAGACTATATTCCAGCAAAGTCATATAAAATTTGTGTCTTTTAATTCCAGTTTTACTGATCATCTGCACATTTGTTACAAATAGTATTTTTGCTTTCTTCACTATTTTTCATTTTTCTCAGAGGCATTTCCATACATATTTACTTGGGATTGAGCTCCAGTGAATTCTACAGAACACACTTCTGGTACTAAACAAGTACTAAACAAGTACTGGTACTAAACAAGTGCTAAACAAGTACTGGTACTAAACTTAGTACTAAGACTAAGGCTGAAAATCTGATGGTACCATCACCACCATGCTTCATAGGTGAGCAGGTGTCTGTCTTCTGTTGCTGCCAATAGGAGCCTTGTGTTTGCTTGGGACTCAGAATTATAGCCCTAAACTTTGCATGCAACTAGGTTTTTGTAATTTGTTTAGGGCTAAATAAAGAACTGAGGTAAGATAACAAACTAATTACATATCTATTTTATTTTAGAATTTAGAACTGGAGTATTTTAAAAAAGATTCTAGCATTCAAAAAGGATAAGGTAGTAAAATTATCTAGATTAGGCATCTGAGCTTGGTCTAAAACCTGGCAGGGAAGGGCATGACTAAAAGGACTATCTGAGGGAGGTTGCAGCTTTATAATTCTCCTGCAACTGTATTGTGGCAAGGTAGAATAGAAGGATCATGTATTGACAAGATATGGACAGAAAGCAGAGCACTGTGGTACATAATGTGTTTAAGGTTGTCAACTTTTTTTTTACTACTCCTTTGTCTTTATGCCAAGTTTAAGCAAAATAAACTTTCCCACTTTTATCTCCATGCCAAGAAAAATGGCATCTGCTACATTGCTGTATGTCAGGATGCTATTAAAAGATTAGGAGCAGAACCAGCACAATGTGGACAATCCTAACAAGAGTGAGTGGATAGTGTTTTGAAAGGGTGGTAGGTCCAAGGATGGTGGAAGTTCAAGCAACAACTGGGGCAAAAAACATGTGGGTTTCTCTACCTACAGGGATATTCATTTGTCCAAATGAATGCATGGTGGGCAGAGCAGGACTGCACAGCCAGCCCTCATTCAGGACCACTGAGGGTTCAGTGGAAGATGAGAATTTTCATATTTTTACATACATGTTATCCCTCCATTCACAAACAGGAACTCCTCAACAGACAGGGTCCCTGACTGCATGCAGTCTCTGTTCAGGCTCTTTGTTGAACAGATGGAGGTAGGGCTAACACTAAGTCCAATGAGTGAGTCCTGCTTTCGTCTCCAAATGTTTGGCAAACCCATGGAATCAGTGTGACATTATAGTGGTATGTTGGAGAAAGTTCAGCCAAAGGAGCCTAAGGAAGTTTCTTTCAGCCTAAGGAGGCTTCCCTCAACTTGGGGGTCTTCTGGCTTCAAACTTTGCTCAGTGGGGAATGGTAGGCTGATCAGCAGTGACATTGCTCAAGCTGTATGACAAGCTTGAATCGGTCCTAGGAATTAACTCTGGAAATATATATATATGGAACTGATTCCCATTATGTGGCAGCTGGGAAACTAGCTAGTTAATTTTCTTTCTTTCCCTTACTTTAAAGGCACAGTCTCTCTTCTAATCCCTGTGTATTAATAAAGTTAACTGCCGTTCACTTGGTACTGCTGTTTGCTCAGCTGGAAATGTTAGAATGAGTCCATCCCATCAACAATGAGCTGAAACCTACAGCCCAGCAGTGTCTGTCTTGTTTACATCAACCACCAGGTTGCATTGTTCACATAAGCGTGACTCATTTTAATGATATCGGTGTTCCCCCACAGGTGCTTAAAAAGCCAATAAACCTTGCCTCTCTGTTAAACCAAATGTCATCACTAAAGACAGATAATGTTAAGCTTTTGGAAAAGATCTGGTGCATTGTACTCTTGTACACAATAGTTAATGAAACATAACATTATAAAAAATGTGCTGCACATCCAAAAGTTCTCCTATTCTACTTCATAAAATGAATTCCTGTATTGACATGATAAATAGGCACCTGAGTTCAAACATGCTGGTATTTTCTTGGACAACAACAAAAAAGGCAAACAATGTCTTAGCTGTATTTCATTTTTAAGGCACATCAGTGAATATTTGTCATTACATTCCCTGCTTTGGGCACTACAAGAGGTTTTAGCATTACAAGTCCATTCTGTTCCCTGTAAGAATGGTGAAAGCATTCAGGTCAGGTCCTGCTCGCCAGGAAACCTTTGTGCTCTTGGTATGTTTATTCCCAGCCAGCACTGATTCCAACCAGATTTCAAAATTTATGTTCTAGAAATCTCCATGGCATGTAGCTTTGACTGAAGGAGACACTGCTGTCTCCTCACCCCTACTTATCTATAACCCAGCAAATGCACAGCAAAGCCTGGGGAACTGTGTGCTATAATCTGGTTCTGAATGGCACTGGAGACTGGATTGGAGTTCAGTTCCAAGATGTAGAGGCCAACATAGTTGGTGCTGAAATCTTAACATGTAATCCTTTTTTTTCCCTTAATTTTTTATTATTTGTTTAGTCTGTTACATCAAGTATTTATGGTTATTTACAATTTCACCCCCTCCTACCCTCCCTCCCACCCTCTCTTTTAATCATAGTCTTTTCGCCCCAGCCATGGGCACAAAGTCTTAATCTTCCACTGAATATCTTTCCTTCTTTCTTTCAGTATCCAATCTAGGTAGGTCTTCCATCTGGTCTTGATTTCTGTGGATTTTCCTTCCCCTAACATGTAATCCTAGCATCATATCTTTCCCAAAGACAAGGGCCAAAGGTCACTGGTGGAGCACAATTCTTGTACAAAGTCCCAGGTTTGTTTTCAGTTAAAGGTTACAGCCATAGAATGGGAGGTGTCTTGGAGGGCATCTAATCCAACCCTCTGCTCAATGCAGGAATATGCAACATTTCATGACAGATCACCATCCAGCTTCTGCTGAAAAGCTTTTAAAAGAAGGAGAGTGCTCCATTTCCCAAGGCAAGGCAGTAAGTTGTTCCACTATTGAACAGCTCTTACTGTTTCTCCCAATATGCAGCCAAAATCTGCTGTACTCCCAAGTAATTTTCACCTCTTAGTTCTAGTCTTACCATCTGGAGCAAGGGAGAACCATTGCCTCCATCTTCTACATGATAACCTTTCAGGTATTTGAAGATAGGGGTCATGTCTTCTCAGTCTTCTAAACATGCCCAGTTCATTCAACTTTTCCTCAAAGGGCTTGATTTCCAGGCTTCTCACCATCTTCCTCTGGAAGTATTTCAGCTTCCCAACATCATTCTAAAAATGTGGTGTCCAGTACTGGGCAGAGAACTCCAAATGAGGCCCTGCCAATGCAGAATAGAGTGGAACTGTTCCTTCTGGTGAAGTGGATGCTATGCTTCAGTTCATACAGCCCAATACCGCATTAGCTTTTTTAGCAGCTGCATCACACTGCGAGCTCCTGTTTAGTTTGTGATCAACAAACATGGCAATCCTGTGCAGAGTTACTCCAGTCTATGCCAATTGATTCAGTGCATTTAGACTGGAGTAACTCTGCTTAAGATTGTACTCTAACAGTACCGTTCTATTCAGAGTACACCCTTCTGAGTCTATGTACCTCAGCATCTATAGCTTGTGACAAACAATGTATCCTTCATCCCATACCAGTGTCTTTGGGGGTGTTTATGCTAAAATATAAGATTTTACACAAATCCCTTTACATTTCTCGGTCCCCACTTTTCCCACCTGTCGAGATCTTTTAAATCCCGACTTCATATCCTTCCCACCCTTATGTCAACTCAATTGCAAATTTGATACACCTCCATGCCTTCATCCAAAACATTCAGTTCTCAGGTGGCAGGAGTAGAAAAGACCTCTGCCTGACCTTAAGAACTAATCGCTGCATGCTTCATTTCAGAAACACTCCACAGGAGCAAGAAAGGAATTAATGGGGCAGGCCAGAAGCTACAGTGGGGTATTTCGGGGCCTACCCCCCACCTGACTTCCTGCCAAGGCCTCACAACTTCTCTGCCTGCCAGCAGCCCTGGTGGGCTGTGGGTCCCAGCAGCCCAGGGCAGCTGCAGAAAAAAGCAGCACAAGGCAGCTGGGCCAGATCTAAACAAAAACATTACATAATCATTGATGTTGACATATTTGTATGCTGCAGCTGCAGTCAGTTTTTCTTGGCACAGTCTTATTTTTGTTGATTTTGTGTTTAGATGATCCCAGGTTTGGGGCACTTGGGAGGGTGGAGGCAGGAAGGAGGGGGCTATTCCTGCCACCGTTCCTCATTTCTAATGAGTGCATTTCCATATTTGTACCTCTCGCAGCTGTGGGGGGGGGGGTAGAATCTTCTCAGGGATCACTGGTCGTGGGCACACAATGAAATTGCTGAGCATTCAGGTTATAACAGATAAAAGGAAGTACTTCTTCACCCAAAGAGTGATTAACACGTGGAATTCACTGCCACAGGAGGTGGTGGCAACTATAAGCATGGACAGCTTCAAGAGGGAATTAGAACATATGGAGCAGAGGTCCATCAGTGGCTATTAGCCACAAAGTAAGGATAGGAATTCTCAGTCTGGAGCTAGTGATGCTCTATATTCTTGGTGCTGGGGGGAGGGGCAACAGTGGGAGGGCTTCTAGTGTTGCTGGATCTCCTGATAGCACCCGGTATTTTTGGCCACTGTGTGACACAGAGTGTTGGACTGGATGGGCCATTGGCCTGATCCAACATTGGCTTCTCTTATGTTCTTATGACTTTGCAGCGTTCTGATACATCCTTGCGCTTCCCTCCATCTCCATCTCCAGGGAAAAGTAAGCAATCCATTGACTGCTCCACTGCCAGCGCTCAAAGGGGCAGGAGAGATATCTTGAAAGCTACCAAGGATTGGGATGAGAAAAAGCCAAAGCTAGGCTGACGCAAGGAAAATCTGCCTCTTCTGCCTGGCAACATGCTCTTTTTGCCTGTTTTTTTGCCTTGTCCCTCTTTCTCCGCCCCCCCCCCCCCTTCATCTTCCCAAAGTGTGGATCAAAAGAGACAAATCAGCTTCTTTCTCTCTCATGACAGAAAACAAAAGAACCCCAGCAGAGGTTCTTTTTTGAGGTTCCTCTTGAGAAGAGGGTGTGTGTCCCCGGGCTCCTTGTGCAGAAGTGGAAGTCTCTTTGAGGCAAGGCGGGGCCAGCAGGTGCAAGGAGGCAGAAAGAACTCATTTTAGTCCTAGATGGCTCTCCCCCTTCCACTCCTGCCAGCTTGGGCAACCTTGGCTGCTGCAAACCAAGGGCAAAGCCCTCCTCTCTTTGAAATTGGCTTGATATTTGCCCACCCTCCACAATATGGGAAATAATCCTGCTCCAACTGGTGAGTGTTTTATTGTATTTTAATTTTATCAGTGCCCCCTGACTTATTTAAAAGCCCCCCAAATCAAAAAATCCTGGCTACAGGCCTGTAATAGATCTCAATTTCTCAATTTAGTGAGGCAGGAAGAGGCACAGCACTTTCAGTTCAGGATTACTTTAGTTTGTCCTCTGAACAAGACTGCTATTCTGATTAGGGGAGAAGCAGAATATAAAATTATGGGAAAGAAAAATAAGCTCTGTATTTCTAGAAGCTAAGACACAACTGTTACATTTTTTTCAAAAAGGGATTTGGAATAATCCTTTAAAATCATTTACACATTACAGTACATCTGACAAATAATGATCACCCTGGGCTGGTTGAACTGTGTGGAGATAAGTTTTGTAGAGCAATCTGAAAAAACTTTGAATGTCAGAGTGGTAGATTACCAAGTTTAGAAGGTGGCTCCATGTGTTGAGATGGTTTTAAGGGTTTGGAACCATGTTCCATGCCCAGAATGCTTACATGCTTAAGGCCAGTTGAGAAGGATGTGTCAAATTAGCAGCTTCTAGAACCTAGCTGTTTATTTCATTCCAAGATGGAGTTTAGTGTTCAAATTGGAACCTCAGAAATTTGGGTCAATGGCTTATAACCCACCATTCCACTTAGCAAAGTATGAACCCTTTCTTCTAACTAAAGAGCCTCTTCCTCTGGAAAAAGTAGCTCTTTGTAGCAAAGGTTGTAATGTCTCAGCATGACTCAGCATGGGTTCTGTAATGGGTTCTGTAAGGGAAGATCTTGTCTCACTAACCTGTTAGTGTTCTTTGAGGGAGTAAACAAACATGTGGACATGGGGACCCAATAGATGTTGTTTATCTTGACTTCCAAAAAGCTTTTGATAAGGTTCCCCATCAAAGGCTCCTAAGTAAGCTCAATAGTCATGGGATAAAAGGACAAGTCCTTTTGTGGATCAAAAACTGGCTAATTAAAAGGAAACAGAGAGTGAGTATAAGTGGGCAATTTTCTCAGTGGCGGGGGGTAAGCAGTGGGGTACCGCAGGGATCAGTACTCGGTCCAATGCTTTTTAACTTGTTTAGTAATGATCTGGAGTTGGGAGTAAGCAGTAAAGTGGCTAAATTTGCAGATGACACAAAGTTGTTCAGGGTGGTGAGAATCAGGGAGGATTGTGAGGCACTCCAAAGGGATCTATCGAGGATGGGCGAGTGGGCATCAACATGGCAAACGGGGTTTAATGTGGCCAAGTGCAAAGTGATGCACATTATAGCCATAAATCCTAACTATAAATACACGTTGATGGGGTCCGAACTGGTGGAGACTGAGCAAGAGAGAGATCTTGGAGTCGTAGTAGATAACTCTATGAAAATGTCGAGACAGTGTGCGACTGCAATGAAAAAGGCCAATGCTATGCTGGGGGTTATTGGGAAGGGAATAGATAACAAATCAACCAGTATCATAATGCCCCTGTATAAATCGATGGAGCGACCTCATTTGGAGTACTGTGTACAGTTCTGGTTGCCACACCTCAAGGAAGATATTATAGCATTGGAAAAAGTGCAGATAAGGGCAACTAAAATGATAAAAGGGTTGGAACACTTTTCCTGTGAAGAAAGGTTGAAGCGCTTGGGGCTCCTTAGCTTGGAGAAACGACGGCTGAGGGGTGACATGATCAAGGTTTATAAGATTATGCATAGGATAGAGCAGGTAGAGAAAGAAGTCCTTTTCTCCCTTTCTCACAATACAAGAACTTGTGGGCACTCCATGAAATTGCTGAGCAGTCAGGTTAAAACAGATAAAAGGAAGTACTTCTTCACCCAAAGGGTGATTAACACATGGAATTCACTGCCACAGGAGATGGTGGCGGTTACAAGCATGGACGGCTTCCAGAGGGAATTAGATAAACATATGGAGCAGAAGTCCATCAATGGCTATTAGCCACAAAGTATAGATAGGAACTCTCAGTCTGGGGCAAGTGATGCTCTGTAATCTTGGTGTTTGGGGGGGGGGGGCAACAGTGGGAGGACTTCCTGCCCCCACTGCTGGACCTTCTGAGGGCACCTGGTGTTTTTGGCCACTGTGTGACAGAGTGTTGGACTGGATGGGCCATTGGCCTGATCCAATACTGGCTTTTCTTATGTTCTTATGTTCATACATTTAATTATTTAACATCAAAAATATCATGCCTACATAGGCAAGGAGAGAGGAAACCTCTGTTTTGATCCTGTCTGTGCTCACAGGCAGTTTAGGCCACTGGGTTCATCTTGTGCTGCCTCACAAGCAGCCTCACTGGGGAAGTTTCAGTGAGCGCTTGAGCCCTACTCCCCTACCCTCAGATTTTATGCCATTGCTGCGGTGACTGATCTGGGAAAGTTCATTTGCATATGCCGGTCCCCCTTTCATGATTTAATTATCACCTGATAAACATGTACCATATTTATCTGAAAGGTAGCTTTTTTAAATTGTCCAGGTGTTCTATCAAGACAATGTGACTTAATTATCACCTGATACACATGTACCATATTTACCCGAAATTTCCCAGGTGTACTATCAAGACAAAGAGATGGATGTCTTCTATTTGCATATAAGTCGCAAGTGTGTAATAAAAATTGTGTTGGGGGCAGTTCCTTTGGGGGGCAGTTCATCTTACATTCAGGATCATCTTCTTTTGCAAAAATGTGGTGTGTCTGAATCAGCCCTATCAAAACTGAGTGAATTCTCAAGGGAAGGGAGTTTATTAGTTGTGGAAATGTATATCTTCAGGTTCAAGCTGTCCAGATTTGACACATAGATGGTATGCTCTCCCTTCCATGAGACCTGATTGGATTATATTTGGTGGGTTCGAGGAACTGGCCTTTGGACAAAAATAGCTTCTCACTGAAGAGTTTCTGCTCTGGTCTTTTAGATATTTTCTGCTAGCTTTGGGGGCACAATTAGAATTGTGAATTAGATTTTATGTATTTATTGTTTTAATTTTTCTGTAATTTATTTATAATTTATTAACTGTCTTGAGCTACTGGAAAGGAAATAAATGAAGGGAAAGTATCTTAACCGTCATGGTAGAGGAAGGTGTCATCCGATATGTTGGAACCAAGTTATTAAGGGCTTCATCTGCCAAAAAATGGCACTTCAAATTGTGATTGGAAAGGAATAGTAAGCAAGTTATCACACATGCTGGAATATTGCTGCAGTACGACCCTGGCAAATCACATCTTCCATGTTGTAGAGAACTGCATTCAATATAAACCAAGATATATGAGGCAGTCCCATGTAATACATTTTGTAGCAGTCTATTCTCAAGGTATCCATCTGTATGGAACGAGTGGCTTTTTCAGTTTGCCATAGTGGGCACCTATGAAGCAGCTCAGAACATGTTTCCTTTCCAGTGCAATAGCTGATGCAATGTTTAAAGCAGAATGAGTCTGTCCAGCCCCCCCCCCCCAAAAAATAGAATCCTTCCATGTTCCCTCTGCACCACCATATTTCAGATATGAAATTATCAAGATAGGGAAAGTGTTCAGCTTCTCATGGGTCAGTGCCTCTTCAGGACATAGATGGCCACCCCAGTCTCCATCCATTTCCACTTATCATTTGGTGGAGAAAACAAATATGCAGAAATAAAATTCCTGTATTCTGTTCCTGTGTCCTTGTATATAACTGCGTGGGGAGTATATCCCATGGTTTTTCAGCCTTCCTGGAATTAAGTGTCAAATGCTCCCTGTCCTTTCATGCTCATAGTTGTGGGAAAGGCATATGAAAATAGTTTGTGGTGATCCTATATTCATACTTGAAAGATTTTTTTAAAAAAATCAGGCCTGGTCAGACTTTATGACTGGTGAGTTTTTGGCAAATGCAGCGCTTGAGCGCTGTGTTTCATAATGAGTTCTCCTTATGCTATTTATCTCACTTCTCCAGTTGCTGCACATTTATCCTCACACAGGCAGGAGCATGACAGGAGAGGAACGAAGACGTCAAAAGAGATTCTGCCAGACTGGGGAAGGAGGATTCTCTTTTTTTGCTCCCTCCCCAAATGACATTTTAAAGAAAATGCATAGAGATATTAGTATTCCAATGCAAGTTAGAATGTGAAAATCTCTCAGTACGGAGCTTGATCCATTTTTTTTTATTTTTTTTTGCTGGAGAAGAACTGCAGATGGCAAAACTGGGGGAGGGAATGTTTTGCCATCGCTTCTCCTTTCCGGCACTGAGCCCTGCATTTCCATAATCATATTCCTTTACAACTCTAAAATCCCATTTTTGCAGATTTTATTTCCTACTACTTGAATTACTTATCTCCTGTCACTGATTTCCATGCTGTTTAGCATTTCTTCATGTCTTCATTCAGCAGGGTTTCTTATGAGGAGCAGTGTTTGCTGGATTGAAGCTGCTGGACATGTTACATCATTAAAGTTTACACGCCTAACAGGTTTTGCATGCACACCTAAAAAAAAAAAAAAGTGTATGCATGCTAAGAAAAAAAATGGCTTTGGGACTGGCTCTTGGTCCATCCTACATGCCCACATGGTGGAATGCCTCACTATCCCTCCAGTCATGAACCTTTATATGTACTTTAATCAAACATTCCTAGAAATGAAGGGTTAGTTCAGGTATGTTTCATTTCAGCATTACTGAATTCAAACACCATCAACACTTGGATTCTATTAATATCCATATTGCTTTCAAGCAGCAGTTAGTTGTTGCTTTCTTATCAGCAGGACACAAGAACAAATGAGGTTGAAATTCACACTAAGTTTGTGGTGATTGCAGATCTACCACTCCATAGCTTTGCTCTGAATCTTCCAGAGATTTTATAAGAAAGAAACAGTTCTAGTTAAACACAGAATTGTCTCAGATTATTCTCTGTTGCAGTGTTCCCTCTAAGCTGAGTTAGTGTGAGCTAGCTCACCATTCTTAGCCACCAGCTCACATATTTTTGTCTTAGCTCAGGAAGAATGACTCCAGAGCAAACTAATGGATTGCTCGCTCACAACTTTAATGCTAGTAGCTCACAAAGTAGAATTTTTGGTCACAGGGCTCCACAGCTTAGAGAGAGCATTAAAAGTGTTTAGAAGGCTATTTAAAATGGAGAAATATAAATATGCAAAAATGTATGTAAATGTACCCAACAGAGGCCAGTAAAAACAATTTTTAACTATGGCAGTGCCAAATTCTTATGATTTTTTATTTTCAGTGTTGAAATGTGCATTTTTGATGGAATTAAGCAGTAAGCCCCTGGAGCATTATAAAAAAAGGCTTGGCGGGGGAGGCAGCTCCCGGCATAGTCCACTCTGAGCAGATCTTGAATAAAGGAATTAAGGCACAAATGCTAACATTTGTTTAAAACACTATTGCAAACTATGCCTTTATTTATTTAACTGTGTTTTTATTTATTGACTTCATTTGATTGATTTGATTTATTAAATTTCTACTCCGCCCTCCCAACCTGAGCTTTATAGCCCATCTTTCTTGCTGAGGCTTAAGGAGGGTTATAAAACAATCAGACAGCACTGGCTCCTGTATCATGCCCCCAAAGAGCCCTGCCTGCACCAATGTGCCTGGTGCAATGATGTCACCTGGAGATGACATCATTGCTCAGGGTACATTGCAGGGGACACTCTAGCATTTGAGAAAAAAAACTCGATGGTTACCAAAACCTTATTATAAAAACCTCCAGGGCATGGACACACACACACATCCCGCTGGCAGCCAGGTAAGACCTGGCAACCCTAGTCATATGTGGGTGCTGGATGGATCCAGTGTGACTCATGCCAGGTTATTAAATGTTCATGATCATTAACTCTTCATGTGAGAGCCAAGGGGGTATAGTAGTTAAGAGTGTCCGACTAAGGCCTGGGACAGCCAGATTTGAATCCCCTCTCTGCCAAGGAAGCTCACTGGGTGCTCTGGGGCCAGTCACTCTCTCTCAGCCGAACTTACCTTGCAGGGTTGTTGCAGTGGGCATAAAGTGGAGATGAGAAGAACAATATTGTAAGCTGCTTTGTATCCCACTTGGTGAGAAAAGGAGGGTATAAGTAAGTAAGCAAGCAAATAAATAAATATTCTATTTTGTCTTGCCTTTTCATTGCTCCTCAGCCAGACACCCTCTGGGACATAAGCCTTTAAAAAAAAAAACCCCAAAAAAACTTGATGCACTGACCTTGCTCTTGGCACTGCTGTGTTTATTACCAGATAAATTTAAGTATCAGTTTAGGTTAGTTTCAGGAACAACATAGCTCCTTGGTGGCTTCTCTGTCTGTTACAGTAAGTTTATAAATGTTCACTCCAGGGATACTCTTGACAATGGCGATGCTCCTTCCCAGATGTAGATTTTTGTACAGCTTTGATATAAACCTGCTGAGAATCCTTAAAGCATGTGTCTTTTATCAAAACGTTAACTGTGTAATAGTCCTTGCTTTTTTCTATTCGGTGCAGTTATTCACAGCTCTCTCTCTCTCTCTCTCTCTCTCTCTCTCTCTCTCTCTCTCTCTGGAAGCTTTTGTTCTCTAAATATTCAGGCAGATTTTTGCTTTCCAACCTATTTTCCGTATGTGGAGATATTTACCATTCCCTCAGAATAAGAACAGGGAAGACCTTTTGACATACATAGTTATGCAGGACTACAGTCTATGATAAAATTTGCAAGGGAAACCTTGTCTGTTTGGGGGAACGTGTATAACATTTTCAGATTTAAAAAAATGAATTGAGCTTGTTCATATTTGACAGCAAAGATCCTTGCATTCCTTAATCTGATCATTTATTTACAAGAACCTAAAAAGAAATGTTGGGTTCTGGGAATGAAGACATTCATAAGCCATTCTACCACTCTCTCCACAACTTGAAGTAACAAGTTCCTCTACCAGTTTGCTTTTTCTGATTTGGTTTTGCATAGAAAGTACATATAAACTTGCATTTCTTGTTGACTACATCATCACCATGAACAAACTCCAGTTCACTGATGATGAGAAAGAGCTTGGTTTATCCTCAGATAAAACTATTTCTTCCTTCCCCTCACAGGAAGATCTGAGGTTTAAAACTTCCTGGTTTTAAATAAATATCTGAACAGGGTACTTTTTAAAAATTCTGTTTGTTTCATGACCCTAAACCCTAGTTTAGTCCTCGGCTGGAATTCCATTTTGTAGGCAATTACAGACTGCAGCTTGTTCAAGTGTCCCAATTAGAAAGTCACCACACATTTCTTTCAGACCAGGAATTCTTTACACAGTCTTGGCTCTGTGCTCAAGGGGAGAGAAGAGAGGGAAGAAGAGAGGGAGCATACAAGCCCGAAATGCACCATCTTAATACATATCTGCTTGATCATTGTTCTTTGGGTTCTAGTCTACTGGTTAGCTCCAATCAGATAAGGCTGAACAGGGAAAAGAATACTTACTCTGAGCATGTGACCAGGTGCCAGTAATCAAACACCTTCAATCTTAAGAACATAAGAACATAAGAGAAGCCAATGTTGGATCAAGCCAGTGCCCCATCCAGTCCAACACTCTGTCACACAGTGGCCAAAAACACCAGGTGCCCTCAGGAGGTCTAGCAGTGGGGCCAGGACACTAGAAGCCCTCCCACTGCCGCCCCCCCCCCATCAAGCACCAAGAATATAGAGCATCGCTTGTCCCAAGTGAGAGTTCCTATCTATACTTTGTGGCTAATAGCCACTGATGGACATTTGCTCCATATGTTTATCTAATTCCCTCCTAAAGCCGTCCATGCTTGTAGCCGCCACCACCTCCTATGGCAGTGAATTCCATGTGTTAATCACTCTGGGTGAAGAAGTACTTCCTTTTATCTGTTCTAACCCAACTGCTCAGCAATTTCATGGAGTGCCCACAAGTTCTTGTATTGTGAGAAAGGGAGAAAAGTGATTCTTTTTATACCTGCTCTGTCCCATGCATACTCTTATGAACCTCGATCATGTCACCCCTCAGCTGTCATTTCTCCAAGTTAAAGAGCCCCAAATGCTTCAACCTTTCTTCATAGAGAAAGTGTTCCAACCCTTTTATCATTCTAGTTGCCCTTTTCTGCACTTTTTCCAATGCTATAATATCTTTTTTGAGGTGTGCCAACCAGAACTGTACACAGTACTCCAAATGAGGTTGCACCATTGATTTATACAGGGACATTATGACACTAGCTGATTTGTTTTCAATTCCCTTCCTAATAACCCCCAGCATTGCGTTGACTTTTCTCATTGCAGTCGCACACTGTCTCGACATTTTCATTGAGTTATCTACTATGACTTCAACATCTATTTATAGTTAGGATTTCTGGCTCTAATGTGCATCACTTTGCACTTGGCCACATTGAACCCCATTTGCCATGTTGATGCCCACTCGCCCATCCTCGATAGATCCCTTTGGAGTGCCTCACAATCCTCCCTGGTTCTCACCACCCTGAACAACTTCGTGTCATCTGCAAATTTAGCCACTTCACTGCTTACTCCCAACTCTAAATCATTAATAAATAAGTTAAAAAGCATTGGACCGAGTACTGATTTCTGCGGTACCTCACTGCTTACCTCTCTCCACTGAGAAAATTGCCCACTTATACTCATTCTCTGTTTCCTTTTAATTAGCCAGTTTTTGATCCACAAAAGGACTTGTCCTTTTATCCCATGACTATTGAGCTTATTTAGGAGCCTTTGATGAGGAACTTTATCAAAAGCTTTCTGGAAGTCAAGGTAAACAACATCTATTGGGTCCCCCTTGTCCACATGTTTGTTCACTCCCTCAACGAACACTAACAGGTTAGTGAGACAAAATCTTCCCTTACCGAACCCATGCCGAGTCTTCTTCAAAAGATTTTGTTCATCAATGTGCCTACTAATTTTTTCCTTAATAACAGTTTCCACCAACTTACCCGGTATCGACGTCAGACTGACTGGCCTGTAATTTCCTGGATCTCTTCTGGAACCCTTTTTAAAGATGGGGGTGACATTTACTATCTTCCAGTCCTCAGGAATAAAGGCAGATTTTAATGAAAGATCAAATATTTTTGTCAGGAGATCCGCAAGTTCACATTTGAGTTCTTTCAGAACTCTAGGGTGTATGCCAGCCAGGCCTGGTGATTTATTTGTTTTTAAGTTGTCTATCAGTCATAAGACCTCCTCTCTTGTCACCTCAATCTGACTCAGGTCTTTCAGCACCCCTCCAGAAATCAGCGGTTCTGGAGTGGGCAAGCACTTTTCATCTTCCACAGTGAAGACTAGGGCTGCCAAGTCCAACTTGGGAAATATCTGGGGACTTTGGGGGTGGAGCCGGGAGACTTTGGGGGTGGAGCCAGGAGAAAGGAAGTTACATCATTTTGTGATGTCACATCCTGTGATGTTGCTTCCACATGCTGACACATGAACTCATGAAGTTTCCTAATACTGAATCAGGCCATTGGTCCATCAAGGTCAGTATTGACTACTCAGACTGGTAGTGGCTCTCCAGGGTCTCAGGCTGAGATCTTTAATGTCACCTATTACCTGATCCTTTTTTAGCTGAAGAGGCTGATACCTCCTGCATGTCAAGCAGATGCACTATCACTGAGCAACGGCCCTACTGAATCCTTCCTCATCTCGGCAGAATATGAAGCACTAAGTGCTACATAAGTGCTAAATATGATTTTCATATCATAAGAACAGGAGAGAAGCCACAGTGGATTGGCCCATCCAGTACAGCCCATCCAGTACAACACTCTGTGTCACAACAGTAGCCAAAAATACCAGGTGCCCTCAGGAGGTCCAGCAGCGGGGCCAGAACTCCAGAAGCCCTCCCACTGTTGCTCCCCAAGCACCAAGAATGCAGAGCATCATTGCCCCAGACAAAGGGTTCCATTTAGACCTTGTGGCTAATAATAGCCACTGATAGACCTCTGCTGGATGGGGACAGAGAGAGAGAGACAGACAGACAGACAGAAAAAAGAAAGAAAGAGGGAGAGAGAGAGAAGGAAAAAAATGGCAGAGGCACTTACTTCCATTTAGACCTTGTGGCTAATAATAGCCACTGATAGACCTCTGCTGGATGGGGACAGAGAGAGACAGACAGACAGACAGAAAAAAGAAAGAAAGAGGGAGAGAGAGAGAGAAGGAAAAGAGCTGTAAGAGAAACTTACCAAAGCAACCTTGCAACCTTACCCCAGCCACATGCAAAAGCAGCCCCTTCAGTCCCTCCTTAATCTCTGGGCGGAGCTCTCTTGCTGACTCTATTCTTAAAGGGGAAATGTCTGGTGAGGCTTTTTACTGCAGGGCAGACTCTCTGCAGACATTTCCCTTTTAAGGCAGGGCAGCAGCCATTTTGTCCCCCGGTGGCCAATTTTGAAAAAGCGGGGGTAAGTATTAAAAATCGGTGTTTCCCCCGCCCTACCGGGGGACTTGGCAGCCCTAGTGAAGACAGAGGCAAAAAATGCATTCAGCTTCTCAACCACAGTGAAGACAGAGGCAAAAAATGCATTCAGCTTCTCAACCATCCTTCAGTAACCTTTTACTCCTTGGTCATCCAAGGGCCCCACTGCTTCCTGGCTGGTTTCCTACTTCTAATGTATTGAAAAAAGTTTTATTGTTGGTCTTTGTTTTTTGTGATATGCTTCTCATATTCATATCTTTCATTGTCTCTGTTTCTTAAGATAGTTTTTCATTTTTATTATCCTTTATATGTAATGTTAAAGCTCTTCACAGGCCAGAGAAATGTTTATTTAGGTAGGAAACTACTGCTTTGAGCTTGTTACGATGACTTTCGTTTCAGGAATCAGAAGTTTCCATTTCAGCAGCAGAGAGCAGCAGGGCCATCCCAAGGGCTTTTGATGCCCCAGGCCAGCTGGCCTGCCATGTCGCTCTGCCTACTATTGAGCCCACCAAGCTGCTGGCTGTGAGCTACAGCTAGCCAGGGGATGAGCCCAGAGCCACTACTGGTCTGGGCACACTCCAAGCCCCATGAAGGAGGGAGACAGGAGTGCCTAGTGACAGCAGAGCTCCTCCTCTTTCCTGCATGGGGAGCAGAACAGGGAAAGGCAGGCTGGGCAAGCTGCCGCACCTGCCACAAAGCCAGAAGGAGGGAAGCTGTCTGTAGCTAGCTCTTCCTCCAGTTTGGTGTAGTGATTAAGAACATAAGAGAAGCCAATGTTGGATCAGGCCAATGGCCCATCCAGCCCATCACTCTGTCACACAGTGGCCAAAAATACCAGGTGCCATCAGGAGGTCCACCAGTGGGGCCAGAACACTAGAAGCCCTCCCACTGTTGCCCCCCCCCCCCAAGCACCAAGAATATAGTGCATCACTTGCCCCAGACTGAGAGATCCTATCTAGAGCCAGTTTGGTGTAGTGGTTAAGTGCGTGGACTCTAATCTGGGAGAACCGGGTTTGATTCCCCACTCCTCCACTTGCACCTGGCTGGATGACCTTGGGCAAGCCATAGCTCTGTACCAGCTGTTCCCTCAAGGACAGCTTGGGAAAGAGCTCTCTCAGCCCCACCTACCTCACAGGGTGTCTGTTGTGGGGAGGGGAAGGGAAAAGGAGTTTGTAAGCTGCTCTGAGACTCCCTTGGGGAGTGGAGGGCGGGGTATAAATCCAATCTCTTCTTCTTCTTCTTCTTCTTCTACCTATCTATACCTTAAGAGTGGCAGACTGGAGAACCGGGTTTGATTCCCTACTCCACTTCATGCAACCAGCTGGGTGACCTTAGGTCAGTCACAGTTCTCTCAGAGCTTTTCTCTCAAAAGCAGTTCTCTCAGAGCTCTCTCAGCCCCACCTACCTCACTGTGGGGAGAGGAAGGGAAGGAGACTGTAAGCCGCTCTGAAACTCCAAGTGAAGGTTGGGGTATAAATCCAACTCTTCTTCTCACTCTCGTCCTCTTATGCGGGGGTGGAGTGAGGCAGAGGAAGGCAAGCAAGATGACCTGGACAGTGGGGCTGGGGGCTGAAGGCACCACTCTGGGCTGTCAAATGCCAATGGGTGTCCCTGGTGCTTTCGACCCTCTGGCACCCTCGGCAATTGCCTGAGTCTGCCTGGTGAGTGGGCCACCTCTGTGGATCAGACATGCAGGATTAGTTTGGCACACATTCCTTATCAGTACCAATGTGTTCTGCTTCAGGCAGGTGCCAGTGTTCACAACTTTAACTCAGGCAGAGCTGGTAGTCAGAGGCAGGATACCAGAGTTTAATAAACAAGAGTCTGTAAATTACACAAGCATTGTCTGAGCAGGCCAAGGTCAATTTTCTGAAAAGCAAGACAGCAGCAGGCCAACATACAAGCCAGTTTGGTGTAGTGGTTAAGTGCATGGACTCTAATCTGGGAGAACTGGGTTTGATTCCCCACTCCTCCACTTGCACCTGGCTGGATGACCTTGGGCAAGCCATAGCTCTGTACCAGCTGTTCCCTCAAGGACAGCTTGGGAAAGAGCTCTCTCAGCCCCACCTACCTCACAGGGTGTCTGTTGTGGGGAGGGGAAGGGAAAGGAGTTTGTAAGCCGCTCTGAGACTCCAAGTGAGTGAAGGGCAGGGTATAAATCCAATCTCCTCTTCTTCTTCTTCTTCTTCTTCTACAAGGGAAACATGTAGAAGCCACACTGAAGAGCTCCTCCCATATACTTTTGTATGCCCCAAGCCTCACTTTGTGGCTGTGACAGCTGCTTCACATCTCCTCTGGTGATGTTCCTTCTTCCTCTGCAACTGACAGCCAATGTTGAGCTTGGAGGTAGGCCAACCTTTGTCTGGACTGTAAATCCCCTCTACACCTGCATTAGTGTCGCTCTTGCAGACCTGGGGATCCTGGAGGAGATTAAATGGCTGGCTGACCCTGAACTGTCAATTTAGGGCTAGGGGATGAAACCAGCACCTCACTGCCTCCCAGCTGTGTGTCCACAGCGCTATACAGCAAAATGCTCGGGATGCTCAGCGTATGTAACTGGCAAATGAAGAAAATGCCAAGATTTCTTATTCATTAACAATAAGAACTATCTATATATCATTAAAATCCAATTTTAATGCTAACCAAGTCTGTAAGTCTTTTGTAATGCAATCCCTATATATCCAATAACTTAATCAATGACAGAAAAACTTCATACCCAAACAAGCAGCTTAGAAGTCACAAAATGTGCTCAGAGGCACTAATCAATTGATACACAATTTAAGTGGGTGCACACAGCTACTCCAGCAAGATCTGCTCACAGGCGCTAAATCAATTTACAAGATGTGCACACAGACACTAATAAATTTACACACAGTTCAAGTGGGTGCAATGCAACATAAATTTGAAAGTTGTTCCAGAACAGGGACCATACGTGTCCAGTTTTTAAATTCAAAAATACTTGAAATTATTTTAGTCCATGCATCTTGGAACACTTGACTTGTTCACTTACGCTTGAGATGTGCATCCTAGGTGTAAATCACATTTTGGAAGGAAAACCTTCTTCATGTCATAATAACAGTTTTAGATGGAACCCATGTAGACTGTTCAGATTCTCAAATCACACACAAAGGCTGACTAACTTATTGCCGCTGATTCCCCTTTCTCACTGTACCTCCTCAGCATAACGTTTCACACTATTTCTCATGGTGACATTTTCAGAATGGAGCAAGTGATGGAGAAAGAACAGAGAAACAAATAAGGCTCCTTATGAAAGTGATTCTCTGTTTGCAGACATTTGGATCCAACCCAGTGTTCCCCCCACCTTCCATATCATTATTTCTATGAAGTGCAATTGTGTATAGTTTTGTCAAGTTACAGTGAGTGGGTTCCCAACTACTGTTTCAACTGGTGAAAAAGGAAGGGGGGGCCTCTTAGACCACCAAAAAGTCTCTGCTGGTGATAGGGTTGCCAGGTCTCTGCTAGCCACCAGTGGGGAATGGTGGGGGTAAGGCTGGGAAACTCCTGGAGATTTAGGGATGGAGCCTGGGGAGGACAGGGACCTCAGTGGGGTACAGTGCCACAGAGTTCACCCTCCAAAGCATCCATTTTCTCCAGGGGAACTGATCTCTGTAGTCATGGAATCATGTAGTCATGTGATCATGGAACCTCAATGCACAAAATGCACAAAAGCCATGAGGGGTGGGAACTGTAGTGATGAGGAGCATTTGGTAAGATTGAGTGGAAAAGCTGGTTAGATACAAATTATAATGTATGAGTACAAAGTAGAAAATACACCTAACTTTCCTCAGGATAAAGTGTGCTACAATATAAAATTAGGCACATGGTAAATGTTGTCCATACCAGTTGTTACTGTCCATGCTATTGAAGCCAGAAATAGTGGTCTAGGCACAAGCTTCCTTTTCTCATGCTCCCTAGAGTGTTCAAGTTCCTACAAATTGAAGCAGATATTAGATATTAACACAAAACAGAACTCCCCCCTCCTATCCTCAGTGATGGGTGGGGGATTAGATTTTGGCATGCCTAACTAGACCTATTGGCAAAAAAGTAACCAGCTGAGTTGACTTAGCAAGCGACTCTGGCCTTGACTGAACTGTTTTGTGTATACACTTTCATCGGAAATTAAGATAATTGATTAGCTACAGTATCTCACGGCTCAGGATTGTGCTAAACAGAATAAATTAATAATATTCTGAAAGTCAAATTCTGGGAATGTCACTTCAACATGCATGCTGAGAACAAACAATCTATTTATTGCATTAAGTAGCTTGTACAATGAGCTGGCTGATAACTCTACTTCATTATTAGCAATGTAATGAAAACAACAGACCATGACAGGATTAATCCTCGCCGATAGGAGTTACTCTAACACACCTTGTTGATAGTAATGAAGTCACTGTACTGAAGTTTATTAAGCCTTTTATGAAATCAATGTTTCGCATTATGGAGATAGATCTCCTTTATAATTGGTGAAATAAGGTATTTGAGAGGCCAAAACCTCCTGTGAGCAGTTCCCAGTTTCACAGGACATGCCCCATTGGAATCAGATAGCATATCTTCAGCTAAAGCCTGGCTCAGTCACTGTCATATCCTCAACTGCAAGCTGTTTCGGGGATGTGGCAATATGGAACAGACCCAGCCAACATAATTATGTTGGCAGGCACTATTTCTTGGTGCCAGTGCAGCACTGGCTGTGCTTGGCAGTGATTTGTTGCCAAGACGCCTAGACTGTCAACAGTGCCATGCTAACTCAGGCATTACTTTTTCTGTGGAGCAATAAACAGATAGTCAATGTGGAGACCAGGCCAAAGTCTACACATATGAAAAAGTTTTCCAACTCCAGTGTAACAGGCTGTGGGCTCTAGGAGAAAGGGTTAAAACTATCAACTAGATGGATACAATCTCACTGACACTACATGAATCCATTTAAATATGGATCTAGTTGCCCTATACCTCCTACCAAATAGAAAGAAGGCTCTAAGGAAGGGGTCCTCGTCAGTGGGACCCATGGCCACCATGATACCTGATGACACCTGTCCTGGTGCTCATCAAGTGTTTTTAGAAAGTGGACAGGGCCAGGTGAGGCTTTTGCTCAAGGCGGCTACTGATTGTCCATTGGAGATCTTACGAACTTAGCAGATTTTTAAAAATGTTGTTTTGGGAGCAGCTGCTACCAGAGCACAAGGATCTTCACTGCATGGCTGAAGGGAAGCTGTGTGTATGCAAGGAAATATTTTTAAAATAATATGTTTGTTGAACTTTCTGCTTGAAATGCTGAACTGTTGCTATTAGAGTTATGCATGACATTGCTCCCTGACATTTTGCGGCTGGATCCACCACTTGCGATAGCCATTTTATGGTAGGCTCCAGCACTTGTGGCAGACATTTTATGGTTGGCTTCACCTTCAGCTTCATTTTGTAGTGGCACCCGTAGACTTCCAAAGGTGTCTGCAGACTCAAAAATGTTGGGGATTCCTGCTCTATGGACAAGAGATTTTCTACTGGTTCATGTCTGCTAAATTTAAAGTAAGATCAGGCCCCAGCCACAGATGGCTATCCAAGAAATGTCTGGAAAAACTGCATCATTCCATCACAAACTGTGATATAATAAAGTAAAGGACCAAGATACTAAAGCTTATTTGCATAATTCCCCAGCATTTTATGCAGGGCACTGTAAACATTTCACATGCAGTTCACTTAGAATGGAGTTGCTAGCAATTGCAAGCCATTTTCAGGTGTGCTAAGGGCAGTTCTGTTCAGGTTTTTTTTTTAAGCTGTCCTTTCTTGATTTAGGCTTTGCCATTTCTGCCTGAGAAATTGTGATGCAGGACTTGAGAAGCTGTTGAAAATTTCATGACATTTGTACTTGAAAGGCATAGGAGGCAGCTGTGTCGGTTTCCTACCCTACCTTGGATTAAAACCCATGACTGTCGCAATGTACATATAATTCATATGGGTGTATATTTGGCTGGTTTTTGTATGATTCATGGCACATTTATTTATGGTGACTTCAAGGGCAATTAATTACTGTTCAGCAGCAAAACTGATGATGTACTGATGTTTAGAGAAGGAGATTTAGAGGCTGTTCGAAGGCCAGGGTTTTTTTGGTTGGTGTCATTTTTTGTCCTGTTTTCCTGAGCAGCTCCTATTTATCCAGGAGTACACTTGAAAAGTATCCATAGAGCAAGAATATTTATTGATTTCCCTTTTTGTTTTGAGGCTACAAATGTACATCTGGGCTTTGGGTCTATCATCCTACCTCTTTTTTTAAAAAAAAAGTCTGATACAAAACTTTATTTCTATGTACATTTGGAAACAATTAAGATATTCTGTGCGGTGATATTCCCTTTGCTGTCCCCAGTGAAACCTGAGAGTCATATAGGCCATTAGGGAGGACTGCGCTGCATAAGGGTTTGAGTCACTAAAGATTGTAAAGTATCAGAATGGAGAAATATATATACATACACACATTACAAATGATATATATTAAGTTTTACGACGCTTAGATTCCAACTGTGAAACATATGAAATAAGGAAGGACCAGTTCACATCTCTACCCTACATGTGGCTGGCTTGTTTTTTGTTCACCCTGTACACATGACTTATGGATTTGAACCTCCAGCACATATCCTACTGCTCAGCAAAGTTTGAAGCCATCCTTTAGCCTCAGGAGGCCTCTTCCAACTGAAGTTGCTCTTCTTCCAATGGAGGAAGGCTTATCACCAAGATCATCATTTGGCCCCGCCTTTCTGCCTAAAAAGGACCACCAAGGCCACTAACAGTTAAAACAAAACTTTATAAAAACATATAATAAAATAATTAAAACTCAAACTAAAATACATATCTAAAAGCACAGAAAAACAGAAATTAAAATATAGGGCAGAAAGATGAGATAATTGAGGGGATGCCAGACAAAAAAAAAGTCTTCACTCACCAAGACAGTGACAGAAGACAGAAAGCCAGTGTGGTATAGTGGATAGAATGATGGACTAGGACCCTGGGTGACCCAGGTTCAAATCCCCATTTATACCATGGAACCTCACTAGGTGACCTTTAGGGTTCCTAGCGTCCAGGTGGGGCCTGGGGATCTCCCGCTTTTACAACTGATCCCCAGCTGACAGAGATCAGCTCCCCTGGAGAAAATGGCTGCTTTGAAGGGTAGAGTCTATGGCATTGTACTATACTGAGGCCCCTCCCATCCCCAAACCCCACCCTTTCCTGGATCCACCCCCAAAGTCTCCAGGTATTTTCCAACCCAGACTTGGCAACTCTAGTGATCTTGGGCCTGTCACAAAATGCTAGCCTGGTCTACCTTACAAAGTTGTTATTATGAGAAAATGGAGGAGGGCAAAACAGTGTTCTGCTTTGAGTACCAATCGTGGGAAGAAAAACAGGAAATGAATAAATAAATAAATAAATAAAATGCAAATAATTTCATAGTACATTATTTATTTTTATTTGATTTATTTATTTGTACCCCACCTTTCCCCAGTGCATAGCTGTCAACTTCAGGGGGGCTGGGGAGCTGGAGCCCCCCAAAAAACTTTTTCAGGAAGTGCTGAGCCTCCCCCGGAGACAATGGCCTGTGATGTCTCTGGCCCAGCCCCAGCCCCCGCCCCCCCCCCCCGGAAATTGGAAAGTCTACGCCCTTGCCCCAGTGGGTAACCAATGCAATCAGAAGGTGATAACCAAAGGATGGTAACTGGTGCACAGGGACATATGGAGGGAAAGAATCTTTTAAATATATCAGTCCTAACCCATGAAGGATTTTAAAGGTTATATAATCTACACATTGAACTGAACTCAGAGCCAAACTGGCAGCCAAGATAGCTGCTTTAAAATAGGTGAGACGTGTTCCTGTCAGTTATCCCCCGACAATCATTGGGCTACTATGTTCAGAACTAACTGTCGTTTCTACTTTGTCTTCAATGGCAACTCCACATGGAGAGTGTTACAGTAATCCAACCATGAGATTACAAAAATATAGATTAGCACAGTCTGGATGATTGAGTCTAAGAAAGGGAAGGGCATAAGAACATAAGAATGTAAGAGAAGCCAATGTTGGATCAGGCCAGTGGCCCATCCAGTCCAACATTCTGTCACACAGTGGCCAAAAACACCAGGTGTCCTCAGAAGGTCCAGCAGTGGGTGCAGGAAGCCCTCCCACTGTTGCCCCCCCCCCAAAACACCAAGAACACAGAGCATCACTTGCCCCAGACTGAGAGTTCCTAGCTATACTTGGGCCTGTCACAAAATGATCTTGCTTTGAGTACCAATCACTGTACCACAATCACAATCACTGTGCTTTGAGTACCAATCACAGTAGCCACTGTTGGACTACCGCTCCATATGTTTATCTAATTCCCTCTTGAAGCCGTCCATGTTTGTAGCTGCCACCACCTCCTGTGGCAGTGAATTCCACATGTTAATCACTCTTTGGGTGAAGAACTTCCTTTTATCTGTTCTAACCCGATTGCTCAGCAATTTCATGGAGTGCCCATCAGTTCTTGTATTGTGAGAAAGGACTTCTTTCTTTACCTGTTCTATCCCATGCATAATCTTATAAATCTCGATCATGTCACCCCTCAGCTGTCGTTTCCCCAAGCTACAGAACCCTTTCTTCATATGGAAAGTGTTCCAACTCTTTGGTCATTCTAGTCGCCCTTTTCTGTACTTTTTCCAAGGCTATAATGTCTTTTTTGAGGTGTGGTGTCCAGAACTGTGCACAGTACTCCAAATGAGGCTGCACCATTGATTTATACAGAGGCATTATAACACTGGCTGATTTGTTTTCAGTTCCCTTCCTAATAACCCCCAGCATAGTCTTGGCCTTTTTCATCGCAGTTGTATAGTATCTCGACATTTTCATTGAGTTATCTACTAAGACTCCAAGATCTCTCTCTTGGTCAGTCTCTGCCAGTTCGGACCCCATCAACATGTTTTTATAGTTAGGATTTTTGGCTCCAATGTGCATCACTTTGCACTTGGCCACACTGAACCCCATTTGCCACACTGATGCCCACTCACCCATCCTCGACAGATCCCTTTGGAGTGCCTCACAATCCTCCCTGGTTCTTACCACCCTGAACAACTTTGTGTCATCTACAAATTTAGCCACTTCACTGCTTACTCCCAACTCCAAATCATTAATAAACAAGTTAAAAAGCATCGGATCAAGTACTGATCCCTGCAGTACCCCACTGCTTACCTCCCTCCACTGAGAAAATTGTCCATTTATACTCACTCTCCCGAATCAGCTGATAGCAAATGCTTTTGGCTACTTTATCAAAGTGCTTCTCAGAGAAATGCTGATTGCCACATTGGGGTCAGGAAGCAATTTTTCTCCAGGCCAGTTTGGCTGGAGATCCTGGAGGTTTCTTGTCATCTTCTGGGTGTGGAACAGCAGTCACTGGGGGTGGGGAGGGGGAGGTATTTGTGAATTTCCTGCATTGTGCAGGGGGTTGGACTAGATGACCCTGGAGGTCCCTTCCAACTCTATGAATCTATGATTCTATGAGTAAGGATGTTTCCATGAGCATTTGTAAACTCTTTTAACTTGCTCTACTAATGCTAACCCTGCTCCATCCAAAACAAGGGGCTCCCATCCCTCTACAGCATCAGGCTTCCTAACTAGCATGACAACCTTCTTAACCTATAGATGAAGATTTGCTATTATATCAGAACCAAAGCCAGCTTATTTCCTCATTAAAATGGAAGCCATAGCACTGAGCTCGGAGAAGAGAGGCTAAATGGAGGTGCTGAATTTCCAGAATTTGAGAGGAAGTAAGTTTTAAGTGCCCAGACTCTTACTCAGCAAAGTAAACACCTAGTAGATATAACTCACTCTTTCCAAGTGGTCTAAATTCCAGCAGTTAGCAAAGTGGGTTCACAAAGCACCCTTTTCCCCCTCTTATGCAAAAACTGATGCTTGGAAACTACATACAGATGTGACACGATGCCAAAGTATAGGTTTGTTTTCACAGATTCAGATAAGAGGCCAGCAGTGTAGATTAGAAACTAGCCAAGACGATTGGTGCCAGGGCTTTTTTTGTAGAAAAAGCCCAGCAGGAACTCATTAGTATAATAGGCCACACCCAACAGCAGAAACTCATTAGCATATTAGGCCACACCCCTGACAGTGCAGTTCCCTCCCAGGATCAGCTTCCCCAGGTGCCCCACGGGTTGTGGAACGCCTGGGGATCGGCTTGGCTTCCCCAGGTGCCCCGCAGCTTGCAAGGCACCTGGAGAACCCGAGGGCAGGGAGGCTGTAGGCATGGCCAACAAGGAAGCCAGCTCGCATTCCTGTGCGTTCCTACCCCAAAATAACCCTGGTTGGTGCTGTTGTTAGTTTAAAATCTGCAGGCCTAAGGAAGCATATAGTTGGTTCAGTTGTCTCTCATAACTGAAGAGAAGAAAGAGGATGACGTCATTCCTTGATTACAAAAGTATTCTGATGGTAGAATGGAAACTGAGCTTGCTATGGAAAATCTATCTATTCTTAAAGATTTTCAATTTGTATCAGTTCCTAAGAGAAAATTTCACAACAGGAAGCAAGATGGAGCTCAAAAGATGAGCCACGTGTTTCTGAAAATAATGGCAAATAGGCCTTTTTTCATCCAGAAAGTGATGTTTCCCTAACTCAAAATACTAGTTTCAACTGCACATTTTAATTAGTTCAACAGGAACCAGACTAGTTCAGCCAAGGTGGATGTTCCTTGGACCAAAGTCATAATATATAAAATCACTGCACATGAAAGAGGATGGTACTCTGTTTTATGGGTCCTTGGGTGAGGTCTACAGTTGCAAGCAGTGCCCGGCAACCAGCAGAAGAGTTATAGGGTGGGCAGCATCCCTACAAGAAATTTTAAAAGAAAAAAATAAAGCTTTGTCTACTCACAGGAAGTTCTGACCATAGAGTTTCTGGCAATTCCTAGAGCTACCCTTTGATACTTCCGGGTAGTTCTCGGAATGGCCCAGAACTCTATGGTAAGAACTTCCTGAGAGTAGATGAAGTCTTGTTTTTCTTTTTAAATTTTTCTCCCACCACTGCTGAAACCAATGGGACCTTGGAGTGGGCGATCCCTTGCACCCACCGGGGGCTTGGTACCTAACTGAGGTCATTAAACAGCAAATTTGGGCATTGTTACCACTTGACACTTGGCCCATTTGCTTACTGTATGCGCTTCATTCTTTCAGTGCTTCATTTTTAGAACAAGTATTTTTCTAGGTTGAAATACTTGGCAACAGCAATGTCTGGAATTTACATCCTTCTTTAATTCTACTTGGACAGTGTTTTGCCCGAGGCAGGCTGTGTGGTGGAATCTGCCAGTTGCTTCATTGACTGCACCCTGGCACTATCAGTCTGAGACAGATGATTCATGTGTTTCTGGAAATATAAAAATTGGAAAAATGTAAACCCTTTCACCCTTTGTACTTAACGTCATAACCTTGCATCAAGATAAATATTTAAGTTGTAAGCTGTCCAGCCAAAAGCTCCAGACAGCTAAAAAACATTGATTTTTGTCTCAACCCCCCGCCCCCCGAATAAAACTATCTATTGCTAATTTTAAGCAAGACCTATCCACAAAGATGTTTTCAATTTCCTGTGGAATTTTTTTTAGTATAAATCCAGATTTTTGTTTCTTTTCCTAATGCTGTCAGGTCCTTTATAGGTATGATCTCAGACATTTGCCATTATAGCAATACTCTCTGTTTGGGGGTTCTCAGGGCATGCCTTTTTCAGCTTTGCAAGGCATGTCGTTGTATGGACTCGTTCAGTTACTATTGCTAAATAAAGTCGGCTGACCTCCCTTGAAAAAGTAAATTTTTAGATACAGAAATGGTATTCATGAACAAAAACTGTATATGAAAGAGGAAGTTTTAAAGAATCTGACATTTGCAATGTTGTACTGCTGGTTTCCATTGTTGCTAGACGACTAACTGTGCCATTCTATGTAGACTTAACCCTTTAGATTCCCTATTTATATATTAATACATTTACTTCGTTTATACCCAAGTTTTCTCCCCAGTGGGGACCCAAAGTGGCTTACAACATTCTCCCTTGCTTCATTTTATTCTCACAACAGCCCTGTGAGTACCTTGGACTGACTGTGTGTAATGGGCCCAAGGTCACCCCACAAGCTTCCATGGGAGAGTAGGGATCTGAACCCAGATCTCCCCAATCCTAGCTCCAGGTTGGGAAACTCCTGGAGATTTGGGGGTGAAGCCTGGGGAGGACAGGGACCTCAGTGGGGTACAATGCCTTACAGTCCATCCTCCAAAGCATCTATTTTCTCCAGGGGAACTGATTTCTGTAATCTGGAGATGAGCTCTAATTCCAGGGATTCCCATAGCTCACCTGGAGGCTGGTCTCCCTACACCACACTTGCTCTATCTGTCAATGACGATGATTCAAACCCATCTGTCATGTGCATGGGTTAAACAAAAAGAAAAAAATTACCCACATGTAGAGTAGAGATGCAAACAGCTCCATATTTAGTATCCCAGGAACAAACAACAATTTTATGGCTGTGGTCAAACAATCAGTTCATGCTGATATACTTGTGTTACCTTTGCAGATTTAAAGAGCACAATCAGACAACAATATCTGCTTTCTGTGCCCCAGTCGTCAGCATCCTGCTTTGCCTCGCTTTTGAAGTGAAGTAATCAGGCACCGGGGATGCCAGTGCTTCCACTCCACATTTCCAACTGTCTAAACTCCCCTCTTGCAAATTCAAGCAGTTTGGGAAGTCTGAACCTTCCCTTCCATTTCCACCTCCTCTTTTTGGGGGGGATCAGGTAATGATGTTTGCATAAGCATATAATCACCCCTGGCGTTGTCAATCATCTCGGCCAAGTAAGCATTCTAGATCAAGAGTCCCTGGGGGAGTTGTTTTCAAGTGACAAATCCTCCCCAAAACCCCTTCCCTGTTTCTGTGTCAGAGTGTGAGAGCATCCCATGATTGACACAAGGGTAAAAGCACTGAAGTCAATAGGACTACTGTCATGTAAATCTGCACTTTATAGGGTTGCCAAGTCCAGGTTGGAAAATACCTGGAGACTTTGGGGGTGGAGCCAGGAGAGGGCGGGGTTTGGGGAGGTGAGGGGCCTCAGCATAGTACAATGCCATAGAGTCTACCCTTCAAAGCAGCCATTTTCTCCAGGGGAGCTGATCTCTGTCAGCTGGGGATCAATTGTAAAAGCGGGAGATCCCCAGGCCCCACCTGGAGGCTGGCAAGGCTAGCACTTTACCCCCCTCCCCGGTGTATTCCACAGAAGAAAGACGAGGGGAAGGAGGCTGAGTGGGTCCAAAGTACTTGGCAGAGAGATTGTGGAGTTGTAAAAAGTAGTCGGCGCTTTGGATACATGCTTATGCACATGGGTGAAAGACCCAAAAAACAGGAAATGCTGCAACAATCTGAATGATGGACCATGGGGCGAGCACGCAGGGAAGCCATTTCATGATGGGATGTGTGATCATATCTTCCCATAACTATTTAAACTGCAGCAAATGGAGGTGCAGCCAGATCGCTCCAAGCCTCCAGTATGACCACAGCCTCTATGTACCTTCCTAACACGACTAGAGCAACAGCTACTCCAAGCTGGCTGACAGTAAAGTCAGTGGACTTGAAAAGGCATAACTCTGTTTAGGATGGCAGTGTTTTTAAACTGCATTTCAGTGTTTTATTAATATAATTTGTTTAGATCTGTTTCAACAAAGGTTATCAACCTCCAGGTGGGCCTGGAGCTCTCCTGGAATTACAACTGAACTTCAGACTACAGAGCTCAGTTTTCTTGGAGGAAATGGCAGCTTCACAGAGTGAACTCTATGGCATCACATCCTTGCTGAGCTGCTTCCCCTCTCTAAACTCTGCTCCACCTAGCCTCCACCCCCAAATCTCCAGGAATTTCCCAGCCCAAAGTTTGCAACCTTCTTAGTCCATCATGCTAATACGTAAATATTTTATTCAGTTTGCAATCTCCGTGATAAAATAGGTGTACTTTTGCCAATAGTACTGGGAAGTTGTTAATTGGTTATTTATTTCTGCTAATATCAACTGTCGGCTATCAAACTCTGTATAGTAAATAGGGATGGGCACGAACCAGCTCACAAACTAAAGTTCATCATGAATTTTGGCTGGTTTGTGATCCGTGAATGTTTGTGGAAGGGCAACTGCACAAACATTCCAATCCTCACCATGCTTGGAGGGTGGATAGAGAAAGGTCAGCCAAAGATCCCCTGCAAGTGTGGTGTCTCTAGCATGCCAGGGGGGGGGGGGCTGCTCTACTGCATCATGAACCTCTAATCCCTAAAGGTTTGTGATGGTTCATGATCCCACTATGAACCATGAACCAAACTGTGTTTTCCCGGTTCGTGCCCATCCCTAATAGCAAAATAGAGAGTACAGTGCTTCAATGCACTTTTATCTCCAGAAGGAAAGTAAACTCATTTGCTCATGGCAAACTTCAGTGATGTTAAAAATCTGTTGTTCCATTAACATGTATTAAGATGATCTATTAAACAGTACAAGAATTACATAATAGGATGCTACTTACAGGAAGCTACACACAGCATCATAGCAAGGGCATGCAGACATTGGAACAAGGCTGGATTTGGAAGAACTATGGAATGTTTTCCCTTAGAGAGGTCCACCATGCACAGTCTATCCAAAATATTTAAGAGTATTTGAGAATATAGTAGTTTACCAGGTTTTACTCACTAAAAACATTGCATTGGATGTAAACATTTTGATCCAATAATCGCGGAACTGTGCTGCATTACAAGAGCCTTGCTCCAAAGGAAGAGATGTATTCCATCAGTGGAAAACACCTTCCACTACTATGAGGCTCCACCATTAGCAGAATGGAAGGTTGGGATCAAATTCATCATCTAAGAATAAAGAAACCAATTTTGGTGGCATGATATGTGTTCCCAAGTACTCATAACACTTATACTGTTATTATCAGCACTGAAGCGACCAAGGGCAGAAAAAAATCAAGTGTGTAATTAATGTTACAGTGTTTCATTTACACATAATTTTTCATGGGTCATAAAATTCACTTACATATTTTATTAAACTATTCAAAATACTTTTTTGTATGTGCTTGCTTTGAAGATAGAAAGCCAGTCATATCGTCTATAAATTTAAAGAAATTTAGAAAGAATTTGTAGAGTTAAAAGTTACTGTTTATGTTTGTTCCTCCTTTTCTGTCACAAGGACATTCAATACAGCAATGGAAAGTAAGGAAAAACATTAAGGCTGAAGACATTTCCATGGTTATCGCGTTCATTTAACCCTTTGTGATCATTAAACATCAAGAGCTGGTAGACAGCTATTTGCACAGTTAAGAGTATAAAGAGCAATACAAATTTTCATTTCATTGAAACAGATTCTGTGATGCTTTCATTTATTTCAATGGGGATTACACATGAGCATTGGGAAGAGGCCCTTTGTTCACTTAGCCCAGTATATGGCTCCCTTCCTTCACTTGGCTGATAAGGCCATGTAGAGCCATGCTACAGTAACTTTGAGGCTAGACTATTGTGATACACACTACATGGGTCTGCCTGAGAAGACAGAAACTCCATCTGGTTCAGAATGCTGCTACTCATTTATTATCAGGAGCTTGGCAGAGTATGAGTATGCACTCCCTTGGTTAACAAAATTTATCGGTTCAATTCAAAGTGTTGGTTATTACTTACCAATCCCTTCATGGCTTAGGCCACATGGGCCTTATGGCCACATATTTACAGAGCTGCCTCTAGGGTTGCCAACTCCATTGGGAAATTCCTGGAGGTTGGGTGGGTAGAACCTGGAGTCACCAATTTATACACTGAGGTTGTGAAATATATTGTACTATGAGAAGAATCATGATAATGGTTGTAATGCATTTTGCTACCCTAACACTGTTGCACATATTAATGCTTCTCTATCAGCTTTTCAGATTGAAATCTCAAGCACCCAAGTTGTTAGAGAAGCAATTACAGATGCACATGTAAAACAGCCACTTTAGATGAAATTGCCTGATCACTTTTAAGTTTCCCTGATATCATTGCAACTACACTGGCTTAAATCCTAATGCTTTGGGGGGGGTTGAATTGTGGAGCACTTGTGTGATTTTGTGAAGGACATTTGACGGAAAGGTCCCTTTGTGTTGCTTAGCTGGAATTTCTGAGAAACTATTCACATGACCATGTTTTAGCATCGTGGTTGTGTGATGAAGTCATCATGAGCTGATTGTTGTGAGGAATGATGGTATTACAAATGCTTCTTTGTGGCTCATCATATCCTGACTGAATTAATTTTTTTCAAGACTTTTTCAAGGCCAACGGAAGTCACAACCTTGCTGTTTTCAGGACCAGGATATAATTTCCACAGAACATTTTCCATTCTGACTTCACATGAGTTCTCACATGGATATTCATGATTCAGTGGGTACAACACAAGTAAGGACTTGTGCATGAGAAGCAGCACTTGCTGACAGAACTTTCCTATCACTCTGCATCTCTTGCATCAATTCTTTTCAACAGAGGCATGGCACCTTATCTATTTAACTGGGAGTTACTAAGTAATGAGATGCTATATGACAGTAGAGACCCAAATTCATGGTTACCATAAACCAAAAGAGCCACACGACTATGGTCTGCCGTGTCCCCTCCCAAACACGCATGTACAATAGGGTAACTATTAATGGTAAATATATAACTATAACTTTTTAGATTACCAGAGTACCTCTGAGCATGTAGGGTGTCTTTCCCCACCACTGTTGAACCTTAGCCCACCTTTGTATATCTGGAGTGAGTGAAAGGGTTTGCCCTTCTGCCTTCTTGCTCTGTGCTCAGCATGAGGCACAGCAGCCAAGGTAAGAAAGGGACATTGCCAAGGTGCCCAGAGGAGAGCAAGCTAGTCATGGAGCAAGGCGAGCAAATCCACCACCATTTCACTGTAGCCTAGTTCCTGTTCTCCTGGGTGGCTACCATTGTGGTGCTACTCTCTCCTCTGCAGCTAGCTTGCTCTCCACTTGGCAGACATGTGGGTGCTAGTATGAGAGTGCAGAAGCTGTAGAGAAGTATGGAGAGTTGCTGAAGAGGATGGGCCCTTTACCATCTTCCCTGACTCCAGGTCTGCTGTTCACGGAAGCTCACAGCTTGCCCATCTTCCATTCCCTACTGTTTCAAGGTGGGAACGGCCTATCAACCACAAGCCACAACGTGCATTGACCTTTCCCAGTTTCCTGAAATGTGGGGTGGATCGCTTGGGGAACAGTGATCAGAAGAGTGGCATATCTGAGAGCTATTTATTATTATTTCATATTTTTATCTCGCCCTCCCCAGGCTCAGGGCGGCTTATTTTATTTAGAAATTCATATGAATTTCTGAAAAGTCTAGTGGTAAGGATTTCACAATGTAGAAAGAAGCTCCGAGGTACAGGAGTGTTTGTAGACCATTAGTTTAAGCACTACAAACGGAGCTTATGTGTTCATTAAGTATTGTGTGTTCTGTGGCTATTTGATTTTGTCTAGGACCTGAAAGCAATTTATAAATGACACACACAAGCAACCACCCAGAATGATCCCTCAGTGTACATGTTCTGTGTAAACCAGCTACGCTTTCCAAAATTTAAAGAAGGCATAGTCTACCAGTCCCTTATAATGACAGATCATAATGTTTTTTCCTTGGATCCGATGATTCAAACTCTTGCTAAAGATTTTTTTTAAAAATCCTGACCACCAAAGATGAAGTTTTTACTGCTACAGTATGTACAATGGATATTTTCCAACCGCTGTAATGTAAGAACCAAAAAGTTAAAACTTGTAGCTGTATAATAGTTTGAATTTTAATGAAAAGGATTAAATCTTTCAGTATAGCTGTTTATATTTTGAAGTTGACTGAAATCTTGGTAGATAACAATTTTCATTGCACTTGTTCAATACCTTGGTAATGTTTGAAGGGGGAGGGAAAAGCAATGTTTTGATGGAGTTTAAAACAGTTCTACTGCTTAAGAAAAGATAGTGGCAATTCCTTAATAGAAGTTGCGAGCTTAATTAGTGTAGTATTAGTTTGGAAATGAAGCTTGAGAGTACAGTAAAAGCTTTGGTGTCAGATACTTGAGATAACAGTATATTTTTCCCCTTTTAGGGAAACTTACAGGGAGGGTGTTTGAGAAAATAGAGAAGGAAAGGTTTCCCCATACAAGCCCTACAGGCCTACATGGAAACACTATAATTTTTGTACAAACTGCCATTTTTGACTGGCTCCACACACTGACCTACCATTTTGTGACTGGCTTTACCCACCAAGCCACAATTTAGTGGCTGGCTTCACTTGCCAAGCTGCCATTTTTTGACTTGCTGCAGCCACCAAGCCACCATTTTGTGACTGGTAGTTCCAAAGGCTCTTGTAAAGAATGAAGTCGGTCCCAGAAACATAAAGTCTGCCCTTTCCTGTTTTAATGAATTTATGCTAATTTCTAGAGCAAGCTTCCAATAATACATTAAGCAAGCAAAGTAAAAGATAGGAAAGAGATGGTAAAGTTAGCTGGGCACTTTGTGGGTGTGGGGCATTTTTAACCTGACCATCTCACTTACACTGCATAATGAAAACAAGCTTATTAAAAACAAGTGGGTTTTTTTTTAATGAAGATGAATGTATGCAATTAAGAGCATATTTTTCCTTGAGTATCAATCATCTATGGGGCTGTTCCTATTATTTAATGCTCATTTCTCTTTATGGTCCATTGCTCCTGTAAAAGATCTTCATTCCACATCAGTCTTCAAGTCTGGATACTTTGATTTCCTATGTAATTTAGCTGTGAACCAAACTATGTACAGTCAACAAAAAGCAGAAATGGAGTTCGCCAATATTGTAGTGTGCCAGGAACAGGAGCTGTTGTTTCACATCTCAAGGATTTCATTTCTCTCCAATCATTCATATGCCATCTGAATCTTATTAAACTTCTTTTGACCAGCCTAGAGTAAAAGTTGGCTGATAGATGCAG
The DNA here is from genome assembly GCA_029233225.1 of Lepidodactylus listeri. Taxonomy (NCBI): domain Eukaryota; kingdom Metazoa; phylum Chordata; class Lepidosauria; order Squamata; family Gekkonidae; genus Lepidodactylus; species Lepidodactylus listeri. The sequence goes on from JARCFY010000012.1 coordinate 34,233,141, forward strand.
AGGATCTCAGTGCTAATAAAATAGTCTTTAATGAAGCACAGATGAAAATAAGAATGATTTCATAGAGACCTGAATGACATTTGGCAAGGTCCTTTATTATCAACACAGATTAATAAAATAAATAACCTTTGAGCTAAGACATGGTTATCTGCGCAGTATCTCCATGTCCTAGTCTGCATATTGACTGACTGTCTTGTGCCAGGATATTCAGAACCGAAAGCCTCAGTGTTCAGTCTCCTGTATCATGCAATAACTTTTAAGCCAAGAGTAACATCCTGGCTCAGTTCTCCATGCAAAACACAGTAGGAGGTCAGCAATGAAGCTGGATGATGAATTTGGCTTTTTGGTATAATGTCACTTTAGCAAAAATTTATTATTTGCTGAGTTTATTAAACAGCAAGTGTATCACAGGCAAGTTAAACGCATCATCCAATTTAATCCACAACATTTCAGAGTTGTCTGCAGAAATGAAGGCACTCCTTCTCGGTAGTTGCACATTTAACTACATTCTATTACAAAGCTGTATTTAAGCTGTGAAACCTAAATCTGGTTTTCGTAGGAAATTGCCAGAACTACTATAAAAATGAAAAGAATGGTTGTCAAACCTTGAAGTACATTCATAAAGCAATTTTAAAGTTATAGGTCAATTAAATGTTGCCCTCATTTGAAAATGAATTTTTCCAGGCCAGTTTGCAACCCTAACATAAATTTTAAAAAAGGTCTGGTTTATGTGCAGCAGATCCACTTTGCATGCTCCATAAAACAATGTGGGATATAGGATCTCTGTATACATGCCTGCGTGTGTTCACTCCCAATTAATGTGATACTCCTGCCCCCAGAAAAGATGAAGAACTATTTCACCTTTAATTCGGCCTACACATGTTCAGTAGTCTTTCTTTGGAATGAAACCAATGACTACCTTCTGCTAAGTAAGGGAGGGAGGGAACGTTTCTTTTGAACTTTTTTCCTTTTAAGGGAAGACTTTTCCTTTAAGGGAAGGGAGTAGCATGATGGAAGACCACCAGGGGTCCGTTGGGGCCAGAGCGAGGCAGAGCGAAGCTCCGCCAGCTCAGGAGTGGCCACTAGGGCAGCCATGGGCCGAATCAGATTCTCTGATCTGATTCAGCCGGCTGCCGAATTGCTGCCGAAATTCGGTGGCAACTTTAAAAGTGACTGGGGGGGAGGGGGTTTGAGGGAGAGGCTCCAAACTTGCAGGGTAGCTGCTGGGGCCTCTCCCCCAAATATCCACCAAGTTTCAAGAAGATTGGACCAGGGGGTCCAATTCTACGGGCCCCCAAACAGGTTGCCCCCATTCCCTACATTGTTCTCTATGGTAGAAAAAAAAGTAACATTTTCCCCACCATAGAGAACAATGGAGGGGATGGGACAACCTGTTTGGGGGCCCATAGAATTGGACCCCGTGGTCCAATCTTCTTGAAACTTGGTGAGTATTTCAAGGAAAGGCCCCAGCAGCTACCCTGCAAGTTTGGAGCCTCTCCCTCAAATCCCCTTTCCTCCAGCTCCTCATATACCCTATGAGTTTTTGCCATTGATTTCAATGGCCCATAGGGTATAATGGGGCTGAAACTGACATTTCCTTTCTGACACACTTCCAGTGATGTCAAGGGACGTGGCATATGCTAATGAGTTATGCTAATGAGCTCCTGCAGCTCTTTTTCTACAAAAGGACCCCTGAAGACCACCAAGAGCGTACGAGATGAGAGTGGCTGAGAATGCACAAGCCAGTACTGAGCTAGAGACATAATGTTTTAGTAGGAAAAAGTTTGAATCTCATCCTGCAAATCCACTGTCATCTCAGATGTACATCATATTGGCCCCCTCCCAGAAAAGTTTGTTCCCACTGCCTAGCAATTTGGTGCCTCTGGTGGCTGTTCACACAAGCAATCCCTCATCCTCCTTTTCTTCCTCATTTATTTTCACAAATTGGTCTGTGATGATTGGACCACCTTAAAAAAATTCTCATTCAGTACTGATTTATAATTAATGTGACATGTGGAGGAGATTGGCAAGAAGTAAGGCTTCACAATGCAGTTTAACCAGTTTTTTTTCCTCTGAATTAAGAACAAGCAGGAGGGGGGAGGGAATTAGAGCATAGCCCCTGTGTCACCATGGGGCCAGTAGAAGCCTGGGTAACCTACAGAGAGCCAGTGGGGCTGAGAGACCAAGTTGTTTGGAGATATGCTGACACAGACTCCTCTGTAACCCTAGTGCGGGCTGATCTGGTGTCCAAGTCAGATATTGTTCCCGACATGGGATTCAGAATCCAGGGAATTGGTGGGGTGGCCTTGACGGTTCCTGGGGGGGCCAGGGGGGCCTCTTCTTCCCCAAGACTTTTCTCTTCTTCCCCAAGACTTTTCAGCACATGCACAAAGTGCATGTGCTGCAGTGATGTCACCCGGAAGTGACGTCATCACACAGGGTACGTTGTGACGGGGTAACCATAGAGTTTTTTTCTCGAATGTTAGAGCATCCCCCCCTGCAACATGCCCTGCATGATGACGTCACCTCTGGGTGACATCATCATGCTGGGCACGTTGGCGCAGATGAGACTGTTTGGGGGTGGGCCTCCCCTGCCAGCCACCTAGGCAGCAGATTGGGGGGCCCAAAAGTGGGTAAACCCCTGCCCCCATCAGGGTGATGGCAACCCTACTGGTAGGCGTCACTGAAGTGGCGGTTATGGAGAACCAGCCATACCCTGTGATACTTGGCCAGGATCTCCTTGTCAGCCAGTATTCAGTGAATGTGGTAACAGGTAGCTATACCCTAGAAAAGGGGTGGGGGAGGGAAGTGTCTCTGAGGAGGCCAGCTCTCCACCAGCCAAGTAGGTCAAGTTACTGTGGGAGAAGTAAGAACCCATGTGACGCAGGAGGGGGAGGGCCAGCCCATCTCAGATCCTGAGGGAGGGATTTCCCAAGAGGGGGAAGGATGGTGCATTTCAACCCAGGTATACCCAGAGGATTTGGTTCTTCCTAGGAAGGAAGAGGTTCTGTCTCACTTCAGTGCAGTGCAGGCTGAGGAGTCAGAGAAGGAAGGATGCCGTTTCACCCAGATGCAGCAGGATGCTGTTGGGTTTTCCTGGTGAGGAAGAGAATCTGGTTTCAGTGACAAAGGAAGAGGGTGAGGATTCCATGGGAGTTCTTGAGGGCAGTAAGTATTGTGTAGTATGGGCTCAGAGAAGCAAATAGCTGAGGGCTTGGGGAAATGGGAGTGGTTCTGGAGGAGGTCTGGGACAACCCTAGGTTGGAACCAGTTCACCAAGTAGCGGTGGATCAGGAAGTCGAATTTTCTGAGATGCTGTCAGAGCAAGTTGTCTAGAAGCAGGATAGACAGGAGTCCTGGGAAGAAGATAGACAGCTTGTGGTTCCTGAGAAGGACAGGAAAAGAGCCATGGGGTTGGCAGAGGACAGTTCAGGTGCCAGACAGCTGGGAACCACTGAACCTAGGCCGAGGCTTCTGTTGGATTCTTGTGAGCGCAAGTTAGCACTGGATGTGAGAGACTGTTGTGAGTCTGAAGCGACTTGCCGGAGCATGGGCAAGAGTGGTTGCAAGGTAAGAGCACCTGTGCAGTCTTCTCCTATTCTGGGACAGTTTGGGAGGACTGGCAGGAGGCTGCTGGATCTTGGAAGAGTGAGATGAAAAGAAAATATTCTTAAGTGGTAGAAGTGTACAGTAGAGAGTGCCTGAAGAAGAGGGTGAATGTTGCTAGAGAGAATCTGGCTGAGGCCAAAGTGAATCAGAGCAGGTGGCACAATAAGACAGCCAGGTATCTGACTTTTGAGCTAGGTAGCAAGGTTTTCCTGCCTTTGCACCCCTGGAAAGCTGGCAGCTGCAGGGAAAGGCCTCATGTGCTCTTGGATTGGATAGGCCATCAGTTGTGTTGTCTCTAGTGAAAGGTTAGGGGAAAGGACCAAGTATGTTCATGTGAACAGGTGGAAACCTGATCTTGACTAGGAAATGGTCCTACTGGGCAGAGAGGAAGGAGGAGGTGGGGAGCCAGATAAAAGCCTGGCAGAGGCTTTGGCTCAGTTTTCTGGATTGACTCAGCAGGAGGAGCTGGAGAATGCCTTCACTCTGGTCATCACAGCTCAAAAAGGATATTATAGCACTGAAAAAAGTGCAGAAAAGGGCAACTAGAATGATAAAAGGGTTGGGACACTTTGCCTATGAAGAAAGGTTGAAGAGCTTGGGGCTCTTTAGTTTGGAGAAATGACGGCTGAGGGGTGACATGATGGAGGTTCACAAGATTATGCATGGGACAGAGCAGGTAGAGAAAGAAATACTTTTCTCTCACACAATACAAGAACTCGTGGGCACTCAATGAAATTGCTGAGCAGTTGGGTTAGAACAGATAAAAGGAAGTATTTCTTCACACAAAGAGTGATTAACACGTGGAATTCACTGCCACAGGAGGTGGTGACAGCTACAAGCATGGATCGCTTCAAGAGAGAATTAGATAAACATATTGAGCAGAGGTCCATCCATGGCTATTAGCCACAAGGTATAGGTAGGAACTCTTAGTCTGGGGCAAGTGATGCATTGTATTGCTTGGGGGGGGGGGGGAAGGCAACAGTGGGAGGGCTTCTAGTGTACTGGCCCCACTGATGGACCTCCTGATGGCACCTGGTACTTTTGGCCACTATGTGACAGAGTGTTGGACTGGATGGGCCACTGGCCTGATCCGACATTGGCTTCTCTTATGTTCTATGAGTGGTTAGCAAATTTGTCTTTGCAGAGCAGAGAGAGAATCTATTCAGTTGTACTTCAGGGTGACACTGGTTTCAGGGAGGACCCGGCATGAAATAGATGTGGGGTCTCATGTGCTGTCAGGTGGTCCCCTTACAGAGCAGATGGTAAAGGCTTTTGGCAAAGGGAATTGGAGGAAGAAGCCAGAGTTAAATTTGCCTTCATCACACCCGGTGGTTTGCATGAGGTTACTGTGTGGTATTTTGGACCTAGGGACACAGATGCGTTGTTTCAGAAGCTGGCAAATGACTTGTGGAGTGGCAGGTCAGATTTTGCAGTGGCTTACATGGATTACATCAGGGCTTTTTGCAGGGACTTGGGTTTGCACTTGGGGCAATTAGCAAGGGCGCTTAAGGCCATCCAGGGGCAGCTCAGCATCGAGCTGGAAAGCTTGACTGTTTGGGATGCTAGAGTTGGTCTTCTTAAAGATTTCTTAAAGATGACTATATCAAGGAATATAAAAATTTATCTAGTGGGGGGATGAGATATTTATTGCCCATTGAAAGTTGTAATCTTAAAGCAGCTACCTCTGTTTAATCAGAAGACACTTTTACTTCCTCTTCATATTGATTTAAGTGCCAAGTTTTCCAGTAGTTGAAAATTTGTGGTGCAGTCATCTTCATGAAATGTTTTGACCGGGACTTTCAATTCTGCTCCACTAAATACAAAGAAAAATTATCACTGCTGATGGTATATATCTGCCCTTAAATCAGGGGTAAAAAGAATCTGAGGCTGCCTTTTGCAACATCCCCAGAAGCAATGGGCTTCTAAGCCAATGCCCTTGGGGGACAGGATTTATGGATCAGCCGCAGGCTTCAGCAAGAACAGCAGGTGGTAGAACAGAATGTAGCCGAACAGTGCCAGCAACCACCTGGTGGGATGGACTCAGTTGCCTCACTTGGCAGGAAGATCAAGGATTCAAGAGCAGGAGGAACTGTTGCAAAGAGGGAAGAAAAATAAACATCAGGGGTAGCTAAAGCAAAGAAAGAAAAAGCAGAGCTATGTTTTAGCAATAAATATACTTTGAATACAACTAGGACCAATTTGTGACAAATCGACACTGTTATTAATGCTTACTCACCAGCACCATTACGTGGCTTTAGAACACACATTTACCACAAACGCCTCCAAGATTCAGGAAGCATAGCAGTTGTCCTGTGATATACAGGCACAAAAACCTATTGTCCACAATTCCTACTGTACTTCAGAGGCAGCAACACACTCAAACACACAAACGCAAGTAGGGTCATCAGAATTGTACTTCCTAAAGCACACAGCCCTGAAAAACAGAATGCTCATGCACATGACTTTGGGACAGCCACAATCAATTATGCATTTGATTAAAATTTTGGATTGTATTTGTATGTATTTTATTTTATGTATTTTATTTAAATTGCAAGCTGCCTTAAGTTCCATTAAAAAGAAAGGCAAATAAATGTTTTAATAAAGAAATGAAATCTGAACTAAGAGGAACATACCACAACATAACAGAAAGAAAAATGGTATGATTTTGAATGAGAACTAAAAATTTTTTCCTATCCCTGGTATCACATTACAAAGCAGATCGAAAGCAAGAAATTGCAAGTAGATAAATAGGTACTGCTTCAGTGGGAAGGTAACAGCATTCCATGCGCCTTGGCATCTAGTCATGTTGGCCACTTGGCCACGGAGAAGTCTGCGGACAGCCCTGGCTCTTTGGCTTGGAAACGGAGATGAGCACTGCCCCCTAGAGTTGGATTCAACTAGCTTTCGAGCAGGGGAAACCTTTACCTTTACTTTACTTTACCCTCTACTGGTGCTTCAGGACTTATGTGATAATTCTTCAGGAAAACTTATGTTTCTAGTCAGCTGGCTGATTCTCTATGGAGTCACTATTGTTATAAATGGTTAATTGAGTTGAGGAGCTATGTATAGATGCCAAGTTCACAAATCACTTTGCTTAAAAAACAAGGTGCTATATGTATATATATATTACGAGGCATTTTAAAAGTAACTGCAAGAAATAGCTCTGGAAACCATTATTTTAAAATTGAGGATATATATAAGAGCAACCTTGCTGAGAATTTTGGGAGGAGGAGAATTATTGACTGACACAACTATTTTAGAACCCCTAGTCTTAAACACCCCTGATGGGGGTGGGGGATCCCCCTACCCCTGCTCCTATTGCCCCCCAGTGTTCTGAGCAGCACACAAAGAAACAAATTTTTAAAACAGATGCTGCTGTGTCACTTCCCATTTTAAAAGGGTATGAAATAGGGTAGTTCTGAAGGAATTGTCAGAAACATTACAGCCCCAGTCAGATGTCGTGTTTTATGAGCATTGAGTATGCTTATATTTAAACCAAAGGTATTTATGCCAGAGAATGTCATCCAGACATCTTACCCGTCACTTGCCTTAGTGCACAGTTGCTCTGTGGTTGAGTGTTCCTGTGCTGTAATCGCAGAGCATGGGTGGGTGCCAATTTTTTAAAAAACTTCACGGTTTGTACATGCACATAAGCACAGCTCTTTCCCTTCTGAACACACATGCGCATTGATGATTAATCGTAGCACAGTGATCAGACATCCGGAAATGTGCAGCGACACCACTTGGATCAGCTGCCACTGGACTTTCTCCGGTGGCGACAAAGTCAGGGGTGACAATGAGCAGCCTATGAGTGAGGAGTGCTATACAGATCTGGTTGTCTGGATGCACCTGTAAAATCTGGTAGGGGGAAGTAATGACATCAGAGCTAATAGTTTGTCTGGTCATGGCCTAAGATAAAACCATAGTGGTTCCCTAGAAATCACCAAAGACTCTAGTTTTACCATACAGTTTGTGGCAATTCCTAAACCTAGCTGTGCCACTTCCATTTTTTTTTACCAGAAATGTTGTGATGGCGGAGTTGCCTCCTCCCATATACCCAGCCACCACCCTCCTGCCAGTTGTCAAGCACTGTATGGCAACCCTACATAGAAGACTTAATAGCAGAATCTGTCATTAGTAGGTCCATACTACACTGTCTTAAATGTTTGACCCTGGAAGAAAACAGGAAACTTCTGCTAGCAATACATTAAACACACCTCTCTTCAGCATTTCTTTCTGTAGAATATTTTAGATCCTGATTTGCTCCCCAATAGGGAGCCAAGTGGCTTAGAACATTTCTATTCCTTCTCCATTTTTCAACAACCCTGTGAGGTAAGTTAGGCTGAGAGAAGTGACTGGCCAAAGGTCGCCTAACAAGCTTGCACGGCAGAATGAGGATTTAAAGCTGAGACTCCCAGATCCTCTTCTGATGCCCTAAGCCAGGGATCCCCAACTTTTTCCAGCCTGGGGCACCTTTGGAATTCTGACACAGGGTGAGGGGTGCAACCACAAAATGGCTGCTGGAAAAGCCAGCCACAAAACATCAGGGAGTGAGGTTATGCATGACTTTATTAGTAACTCTTCAATATTGCAGGCAGAAGGATGCCTTTTTCAATGAACTTTAAAATGGCTTTAAAATATTTTCTTGCATACAAACAGCTTACCTTCAGTCACACAGTGAAGAAAATGATACTTGTGATGGCAGTTGCTGTCAAAGCAATTTTCTAAGATCAGTACATCCAATTAGATCTCCAACAGCCAATCAGAAACCCTGCTGGGCAAAAGCCCCATCTGGCCCTACCCACTTTTAAAAAACATTTGGCAGGTGGCAGGAATGGTATAATTGGGAGCCATAGTGCCCACAGGCGCCATGCTGGGGATCCCTGCTCTGTGTTCTACAGCATGCTGTTGTTGTTGTTCAGTCACACAGGTGAATCCCTCATTTGGTGGCCAAAGTATTTGAGCTTGAGCTTCAGTATCTGTCCTTCCAGGGAACAGTCAAGTTTGATTTCTTTTAGGATTAACTGATTTGATCTCCTTGCAGTCCAAGGGACTCTCAAGAGTCTTCTCCAGCACCATAATTCAAACACGTGTATTCTTCGGCACTTGGCCTTCCTTATGGACCAACTCTCACAGCCATACATTACTACTGGGAATACTATCATTTTGACCATACGGACTTTTGTTGGCAGGACTGTATGATAATTCTGCTAATATTTTGTATTTATTTTTTAAATAAATTAATAATATACAAAATAAAAAGAAACTGGTTTATATAATGAATTGAGGAAGCCTGACATTAATCTTTCTCCATTGTTTAATATGTCAGAATATGTTTGATTCTGGTGCTGATCATTTTTTATAAAAATTTATGCAACACATTCTTGAGCATTTTCTCTGGTGGGTATTTTTGTAAATGACCTGGAGATAAATGTCTGCAAATTATTAAATCTTAATTCAAAATAATATTTTGGCCAAGACTTTTTAATACAAGTTTTCAGATTAGATTGTAATAAAATTGATAAGTAAAAAAATATTTTAAAACCTGCCTATTAAGAATATGTTAATTAAAATAATTGTTACCATGAAATTTATACAGCACACCAATAGGAGAAAATGATTCATGGCCAAGATAAGAAGTATATTTAAACTTCAAGTTAATGATCAGGACAGAAGATGGACCATATTAAACCATAATAAACTTTTCTGCCTGTGCATGCATTGAGGTCTCATATTCCTTTCTTATGTGTACTTTTCACCCTCAAGTGCTAGTCTTAATGAAATTCAATAGGCGTGAGGCTATAAGAGATCTCTTCAAATAACAGTAGAGTCTGGTGTTGTTCCACAATTCCTGGACTGTGTGATGAACACCACTAGTCTAGATAGAAAGTGGCGATTAAAATAGGATTGTGTTTTTGACTCGGACTGTTGTGAATGCTGTGCGTTAGCAATCTCGGAGTAGTATGGTTGTGAAAAATTGCCAAGTTGAAGTGGGCATGTTACAGAAGGTTTACATTCATTCTGAAGTGCTTTGCAACTTGAAGTGTATTTGCAACTTGAACTGCCAGAGAAGTGTATAAGAAGATATAAGGGGTTTTTTTGCAAGGTAAACCCCAAACTGGGGGCACTTTCTTTTGTTCTGCTGTCTGGTTTTGGTTCAGGAATTAGCTTGATAAGAATGCCAAATCCAATTTACTCTAGTATTCTGCCCAGCATTCAAGGGCAGTCTTAGCCACCAGCCATCCAGGGCAGTTGCCTCAGGCCCCATGCTGAAGGGCACACTGGAAGTCCCCCCCCCACTGCCTGCTACCACAGCTAACACCTGCCAGCTAATCCCCTTAGATTCAGGCAGCACAAAGAGGGAGCAATCAACTACAGGGCCATCAGGAACACTCTGATGGCCAGCAGATGACACTCCATCCACTTTCTGCGTGATTCCGGGCTCCAAATTACTAAGGCCCATTCTGCATCTAGCATTTGCCTCACTGTTCTACCAAACCCACATTGGAACAGAAATTCCCCTCTACATTGCATGTCACTTTCACTTAGATTGATTGTTGGATTTCATGGCAGTGTCCAGACTGCATACTGCTTTCACTTCGTTTGATCTCTTGGTTTTATTGGTACCATCTGCATGGATTTATGGCCATTTTACGGCCATTCAGGGGTGACTCTGCAGTCAATACAGCTTGGCCCAGGGTATTTGAATGTGGTTTTGACCGCATCTTTTCTGTTCCAGTGTGGGTTTGGTAAAACAACGGAGCAAATGCTAGATGCAGAATGGGACTAAGACTGCCCCTGCCTGTATTCATTCTCTCCTGTTCCGTCTAGATAGATATTTTGACCTGAACAGGTTTTTCTGTCTAAATAATATTAAATAAAGACTGCATTGTATACACTCTGTAGTGCATAGGGAGAAGGGGCTCTAGGTTCACAAATCCATCAGCTAGATAGTATAATCCTTCCCATAGGCTAGTGAATGCGGCCCTCTTACATCTTTAATAAAGCTGCAGTCCTGAAGACTCATACTCAGTTGTAAATTCTTGTTGAACTCAGTAGGACTTGCTTTGAGGCAACCATGCCCGGGGATCAGACAAGAGCCTACTTCAAGCATAGTAGCTTGGATTCACTGGTTGCCTTCTGCAAAATCAGGAATCTTCCATTGGAGGAACAACATTCCTTTAAAAGCAGACTTCCTCCAATTGAAGATTTCTTACCATTACAATTATCTCCAACCCAATTATTGCATCCTTGTCTAATATGTCTGTAGCATAAGTCATAGATCGTATGAGTTTTGTAATTGCATTTTTTGAAATGGAACCACACTTGTATTTCTTAGTTTAGGATAAGGAATTTCATGCAATTGTAGTTAGGCTGTTGGTCTTCAATGAGTATTCCAAAACAATCCAAAAAGCCTGTAAGCTTGAATAAAAACCATTGTCCAAGAATTTTTTAAATGTTTTGACCTATATTTACAGAGTATTAAGGCATACCACTGTTTGGGTTTTATTTCCTTTAAGATGATGTGAGCCAAACATTTATTTTCCATTACACACAGATTTAATTTGGCAGCTGATTTTTTAAAATACAGGAACAACAAGACAAATATTAAACTGTCATAAATTCAGACTATTCACCAGTCCACCTGTTCATTCAAGCGATAGGGAGTTAAAGATTTAAGAGCATGAATCCAAAATAGTAATCTGGCTTTCACATGCTCAATAAGCTGGAAATTACCAGCCCAGACTTGTTCCAATGCCAAGAAGTAAAGATCTCTGTTACTGTGGCCAACTGCTGTAAAATGATTCACCAATGGTGCATTCTTCCTTTTCAAATGGATGAAACTCCTATGTTCCCCTATCCTGATCGTAATTGATCTAGATGTATACCCCACATAGATAAGATTACATTTACATACAATTGCATATATGAGGTTCCTTGAGTTGCAGGTAAAGAATGCTTTAATGGAGTACTTTCTTTGCTTACGAGTCACAGCAAAAATCTTTGTGAAGCATCAGGCCACAAACTGAACATCCCCCAACATGGAAAACTGCCAGCTAGTATACTTCTACCATCCACTCCACTTTGTATTACACTTCTAACAAGCATGTCTCTCAGGTAAAGAGGGGGGCTGCCTCACATCTAGGAATGTTGGCAAGTAGGTGCCAGTGTTTTCTGATAATGTTTCTACATGGAGATGATCTCCCACTGTAGGTCAATGGAATGTGAGGTATTATTCAGCTGCCTATTAGCTTCCACTATATAACCACCCCGGTTCCATATAACCATTGTCCCAGAGCAGAGTCCTACTCACAATCCACTTCGTAGAAGACACAGACATCTGTGTGCTCTTTCTGCGGCTAAGCCTGGGGCAGAGTCCCAGATGTCAAGAATGCATTCTTGCAACAGCAGGAACTGTTCCTGTGAAGATTCTGGATGAGTCTTCAAGCTTGCTTGTTGCCCTAGGAGCAGTTTCCCTTTCCTCCTGGCAAAGCGAAGTGGGGCAGCTCTGTACTAGGGTGCTGATTTCAGTGCAGTGAATGAAGAGTTCAGCTGTTAGCAATTCACGCTCTTCAGCTCTTCCCAGCTACTGCAGCTCTTCCCGGAAGGATTGTTCAACTCTTCCCAGCTAGCAATTTAAGTTTTCTTTTCTGTCCTTTTTGGATCCAAAGCTTGTAAAACAAGCTCTGCCCTTTAGAGAACACTACCTTTAGTGCTTCTCAATCCATAGGGTAGCCAGGTTTCCTTGTCGCTCTGGCAGGGGGATTTGGAGGGCGTTCCAGGACCTCCCCAATGTAATGCTGTCACCCAGAAATGATGCCATCACACTGAGGACATTGTGTGGGAATGCTCTGATTTAAGGGCAAATCTCTATGGTAAAACCAGCTTAAAACCATAGTTTTGCCCTTAACCCAGAGCATCACCACAGGACATCCCCAGCATGATGACACCACTTCCGGGTGATGCCATCATGTCAGGAAAGTCACACGGGGCTGTGGCTGTTTGGGGGCAGGGTGGGGAGAAGCCCTAAAAACTGGGGGAAGCCCCAGCCCTGACCTGGGGACTGGCAAGCCTATCAATCCATCTTTCCTGCTCGTCCTTTCAGCTAGCCCAATCCTGCTTTATACCACCTCTCATTGTCCTGGTGGCATTTTCAAAAGCATGCCCCATGAGCCTTTGCTAAACATGCAAAATAATACATCAGCTATCTGCTAGTCTGGTCTGGCCTGAGGTTTGCATAAGTATCTGCAATACTAATCTAGTATTACTAGATATACTAATACTAATCAATCTTAGGCCCAAACCCGTTTTTCCAGTACAAGCTTACACTTTTCTCTGACTTGCCAGGCTCTAATCATTTCACTCAGACGTTTCTATACTACCCAAGGGATAAGCTCAAGGAATTCAAAGTAGGAGCTGAATTATACAGTGTGTGCTTGCATTGGTGGTAGCCAAGCCTTGTTGTTCCTGTTCATTTCTGACCACTTTGTTCTAAGAGAACTAGTGGCTGACTCTGTTTTGAGATGGCTTGAACATAAGGATTTTTGAAACCAAGTAAGCATTAAAAGGCCCTTTCTGATCTTACATTCCAACCGGATAGTGAAAACAAATGTGTATGAGCTATATCTTCCAGTTTTTATAGCTTTTATTTTTAGTCATTTTCTTTTTAACTTTTAATGTCATGTGCCTTGGCAATTTCAGTCTAGCCATCGTGTACTATCATAGTATCAGGATAAAATGCAGGCAGTATTTGGGTTCCTTTTTTAGAATAAATAAAATGAAGTCTACTGGCCTGGAACAATCTTACAGTGATAGTGAATAAGGTTTTTATAGCTTGTGGACCCTTGGTGTTGGCCAGAAGGAAGGACTGGCAGATATTCAGTGAGATTTTCATCTCCACACTAACATAGTTCTCCTGCAACTGGGCATGTGGACACTGGAGCTTTGTTGTGAAAAGGGAATAACCATTAGTAGGGCCCATAGCTACCAGAGGGGCAACACCCCCCTCATGAATGTGCCTGGCCCCTCCTCTCCCACCCCCCTCCCCTGGGAGGTGGTCCATGCATCGCCAGCCAGGGACATAGGCCTCCACCACCTGCAAACAGAGCCCACCTGCTCACTCGAAGCATGCCATCCAGCGACAGGATGAGGCAGCTCTTGGCCTTCCTGGTGCCTGGTTGCCTGGCCATGGCCACACTGTGCTGTCGGGCCATGCAGCACTGCACCCCCACTAGCCTTCTTCACACTGGGCTACGCTGGCCCAGCTACTGCTGCTGGGTGCAGTGGTCATCTCGGGTTGCAGCCACTCTTGTTAGGATCTGTCTGGATTCTTGAATGATTTTTCCTCCCTTTCTGAAGCGAGGGAGCGAATTAGTAACTTCTCACCAGTAGATCTTGTTAGAAAGTTTGTCAGAAGAGAAAGGTGAGTGTGTGGTGGAGAAGCCTGAGGGTGGGAGGAAAAGCCACCTGCAGGCCAAGTTGCGGGAACTCAAGGCAGCCTTCCTGGAGAGCAGCCCATCAGTGAGGCCAAACGAGGCCAGGCTGGCACATGGCCATCGGGGAAAACCTGCCTCCAGGGGAAGAAAAGGAGCAGTGGTGCCCCCCAACCCATCTTTGCCCCCCCTCAAAAATTGCCAAGCTATGGGGCTGACATTCAGTGATATTGAGAATTCAGAACAAAAATGTTCATAGAATTACAATGAACTGAGAAGTAGTAATCATTTGAGCTTTCTTAAATGAAATAAAAAATCTCTACATTTAAAATATTAGTTTTAATTGTAATTGCCAGCTAATACTGTGGAATGATCCTGAAAAAACATGATATGCTCTACAACTGCTCCCAGAATACAATCTATTGTTTCCATACAATCTATTGTTTTGCGTTGTCAATGAATTATGATGTCACAATAAGTCAACATTTCCTCTTGCTATCTCTTAAAGATTGCCTGCAACGTGTAACTATCAACTGCTAACATCATACAGACTGGAAAGTGACCAACAGAATGTGCAAGTAGAGATTAGAATGCATTTTTGACGTGGATTTTGCCTCATAAACTCGAGTCTCTGCAGTTGCATCCTAGCCATTTGTTACATTTCTTTTGCTTCCAAAGGCAGTTTTGTATTATCTGATGCTGAAACTCTTCCATGCAGCTTTGAACACAGAAGCAAAAGAGAGAGAAAGCAGTTGGAAATGTGTTCATGTCTACCTCACGCTTGACATTTCTCTGCTGATAAGGTTCAGCTAAATATTGACTTTTTGGTTAAGTTCAGATTAGCTGTCTGGTCCAAAAACATTGATCATAACCTATTATCTTTTCCCGTTTTAGGCCTCTGAGCTTGACTGCCAAAAATGAGAGACAAAGGAATGGCAGGAACAAAATTAACACACAGTGAAGATATTGCTTTTCTTGAGCAAAACCATAATGTCTGATAACCTTTGACTTTTATTTCCAATCAGTCTTGTATTCCAGTAAAGTAATTCATATTTGCCTCATGCTTCCTTTTTTTCAGGGAAACCCATTTTTCTTCCTCCAGAGATGAACAATAAATATTTGAAAACGTTGTTTTTTGTTACAGTATGAATGAATATTATTGTTACAAATACTAAGCACCATTAAACTGCTGTACAGCTTTACTGGTTGCACTTACTATGTGTAGCTTTAGTTCCAAGTTTTAATCTAGGAGGATGTCAATATGTCAAGAAAAAGAAGGGAAGATGCAAGAGAAGGAGAAAGGCAAGTTACTTCACTGAAGTGACTTTTACCAAGCCTTTGACAGGCTACCTCCCAAGAGACTTTTGAGGAAATTAAACATCTGGAGTTGTGTATATATATAAAACATCCTCCATGGATGACATGGATTAGAAATTGACCCAAAGGTGGGGCTTAATCAGACCCTGCAAAGCAGGCAGAAGTATAAGAGAAGAAGTTTATTAGATCACTGCCTGCCTCCGGCATCAGATCATATGGCCCTGCCTCTTCTGCAGGGGGTTCCTCCTCTTCTTCCATTATCTAACTTCTTAGAAGAGAGAAGGAGGGGTTAAGAAAGCCAGGGCAAATTCTTCTCAAACTGATAAAACATCAGGACCTGTCATTTCAATTAAACATGAGTAGAGGGATATTGAGCTGGCAAGGGTCCAAATGATGGTGTCAGTATTGTATTTGGTATTGTTATGTACCCAAACGACAAATGATTCATGAATGAATCAGTTCAGTACGTTAAGTATTCCCTCAAGACCACTCGTTAGATAATAACAAAAGTGGATTAAGCATTTTCAGCACCTCCTCTTTTTTGTCTCTGGCTTGTAATTAAATATCTAACCTACTCTGCAACAAGTGACTCCTCCTGGTGCATGAAAAGAGTATTTGAAGTAGTGTAGAATATTCAGAAACTGTCTGCAGTAGAAAATGTTATGCACTTCCAAAACGCATTTAAATGTCATGCTCTTCCCATTCATCTCCTTAATTTCTCCTCCATTCCCAATACAGTGCGCTGTGCATGTGTAAAGTGTCACCAAGTCTCATAGAATTTTCAGGGCAAAAGACAAAGACCAATTTCCCTCTAGCACTGCCCCGGCGTTCTTCCTCCATTTGCCCCGGTGCTGTGCTTGAATTTTACACTATTAGCCACGGGTCGCATTTTGACCCGCTGCTCCACCCAATCTTCCCCACGGTTTCAGTGATCCTGAGGAAGAACGCTGGGGCAGCGCATGTGCAAAATTGGTCAAAGAGAGGTGGTTTGCCACTGCTTGCTTCTGTGTAGCAACCCTGGACTTCTTTGGTGGTCTCTCATCCAAGTACTCACCAGGGCCAACCCCTGCTTAGCTTCTGAGACCTGGTTAGATTGGCCTAACTGGGCCACCCAGGTCATGGCAACAGTACATTACTTCAGACCAAATATTTGTGGTGAAGTAAAATATACATCTCATAGTTGTATTCCTTTCTGAATGCACAGGTGATTGGATATTGGTACAAAGGATACAGTGGGGGATTTATTTATTTGCTTGTTTGTTATATATGGTTTCATAAATTGAATGGAAAGTACTTGGGCCAATGGGCTAATGCTGAGACCAGTTTCTTGAAGTAATTAATTAACAGTTTGATCCTAAATAGAATTACACTTCTCTTAGTCAATTGATTTCTAAGCCCATTGGCTTCAATAGACTTAGAATAGTGCAACTCTGTTTAGGATTGCATTGCAAGTTGTTGCTTAAAAGTTCACATTCCTACAATAAGTATGCATGATCTTCCCAGCACCTCTGATCTTTCCAGCCATTTTCTGGGTTGTTCTCTTGCCCACAGCCTGCGGATCTGCCACAGCTTGATCACATGCATTTTTGGTGGTAGCACAGCCCTTCTAGAACACCCTTCCAGAAGTGGTGAGGAAAACTCATACCCAGCAAAGGTTTGGGAAGCACTGCAAAGCAATGCTGTTCAGAAGGTGTTTGATACTGGCTAATTGTTGTTAGCCACGGTTACTTTGGAGGGTGGAAACTGAAGGTGTGGATTCTAATGATTTTATTACTATGGGCCTCTTTGGGGGGCTGTTGTTTTTGTAAGTTGTTCTGAGCCCCCAAGACAGGAGAACCAGAGTGATGTAGTGGTTAAAGTGTCAGGCTAGGATCTGGGAAATCCAGCTTCAAATCCCCATTCTGCCTTGAAGTGCTCTTGCTAACTTCAGGCCATTCACTCTCTTAGCCCAACCTACAGCGTTGGTGTGAGGATAAAGTGGAGGAAAGAAGAACCATGAATACAGCTCCCTTGAGCTTTCTGAATGAAAGACAGGTTAAAAATGATATTAAATAGATATAACTATTTTAATAAACAAATCAGCTAGTATTTATATTCTCCCAGTAGTGGCAGTAGACTACTGGTTTCCTTGCCATGTGTGAGTGTGTGCCTTCACAACGTCCTTTCTTTCTTTTCAAGTGAACTGAATTATGGATGCTAGATGGGTGACAAGAAAAATATGCAGGTGCATGCTATTTAAATATGAAGAATGTACTTCTTGATTTGAAGATAGTGGGTTGGTTGCTATGGGTGTTTTCCACTGACTGGGGTGCTCTCGTCCCACACAAGGGGCCTTCCAGTGACACAAGAAACAACTTGTGCTGGAGAGAAGTGCCACCATTAGCAGAACAGATTGGCAGGATCCAACCGAGTGTTTTCCAAATTCTTTGGCAGGGCTTACTACAAGACTGCTCTGGACACAATTTGTTCTGTTGTACACTTAGGATGAATA
Organism: Lepidodactylus listeri; assembly: GCA_029233225.1. Classification (NCBI taxonomy): domain Eukaryota; kingdom Metazoa; phylum Chordata; class Lepidosauria; order Squamata; family Gekkonidae; genus Lepidodactylus; species Lepidodactylus listeri. The sequence goes on from JARCFY010000012.1 coordinate 34,250,991, forward strand.
CAGATGGTCCATCTTTTCTCTATCAGATTTTGGAAGGCATGCACTTGCCATCCCACTTCCTTGTAAGAGGGAATTCTGAGTGCAACACAGTTCTGGGTTTTGGGGGACCAGCCAGATCCAGGACAATTTTTTTTAAAGGGGACCACACTAAGCCCCAAACTAGAGGGAGAAGTTCCACTGTGCTCCATCTGGTATTCAATATATCAGCAGAAAAATCTCCTTATTGGCAAAGCATTCACATCACAGCTGGTGTTGAACATGGATTTGGCAACAGCCATACTTGTCACTCTGATCTGTGTAAAATATATTTCTTTAAAAAAAAAAATTCCATTTCCCTCCTGACATATGCCTTTAATCACAGTCTTATTGCATTTAATAAGAAAGCCATGCTGGACTTTTGTATATATCACAATTTACAAGCCTTTCTTTTTAACATTACAATTATTCAGGATTTTATCAGTGGTATTGTATTGGTATTGTATTGATTTAGACAGCCCTGGCAAGCCCAGTCTCATTAGACCTTGGGAACAAAGCAGGGTCGACCCTGGCCAGTATTTAGATGGGAGATCTCCAAGGAATACCAGGGTTGGGATGCAGAGGCAGGCAATGGAGAACCATCTCTGAACTTCTCTTGCCTTGAAAATCCTACAGGGTTGCCCTAAGTCAGCTGTGACTTGATGGTCTGCCCAAAAAAATGTACTGAGCAGGCTGGTACAGGCAATGTTATTCTTTCTTTCATTCAAAACAAGAATTAAACTAATCATGTAATAGAAAATAATGGGATTGAGCTTTTTATTTTGCTCACTAGTGAGCTTTGTGTACTTTACTTTCTTTCATTTTGGTTTGTGACCTGCTTTAGTTGACTCCCCCGCCCCTCATCTCCGAAGGGAGCCCGATTGTGCTACATTCACTCAGAGCGACAATTTCTTGAAGGTGACAAAGCGCTGGCTTGGTTTCAGGCATTGGCTACTATCAGAGCGGGTTGCCCAGATAAACTTAGGCAATGTCCCAGAGGAGTTGGAAATCTCACAAGAGAAAGCCCATGCACCTTGCTGCACTACACTTGAGAGGCTGGTGACCCCCCCCCCCCCACTTCTGCCATTGAGAGGAGCATAGATGAGGAACTGGCTGATGTTGAGCCTCATCTCTTCCACTTCTGAAGCTCAAGAAAGAGTCATGGGAAAGAACCTTTCCCATCTAAGTGCTCAAGAGCACTCTTGATTGGATGTTGTAGTTTTTAATGTAGTATACAGAAAGCATATTGAAAACAGTTGTCTCGCTTAACATCTGTCAGAGAGGCTCTACTTAGAACATTATCATATTTTTAATAGTCATCACAACTTTGGGAAACTGCTTTTCACTTAGAGACTCACATTTTTAATTTGGTGCCTTTTTAAGAAGGCAGGTGAAGTTCTTTACATATTGCCAGTTATACTCCATTATTAGTCATAACCTGCTGTGATTCTAATGTCACGTTACTGTCTTACCAATATTTATATGTTTTATGCCATCTATTGTTTCTGATGCTTTGTTTTTAATCGCTGTGTTTTATTGTTTTAGTTGTGCACAATGTCAAGCAGGGCTCTGGTGATGTAGAAGCATGGCAAATATAAATGAACTGTCTTGTTAATGTGGATGTTGGTCTTTATGTTTGAGCAAATTTTTGTTAATTTGTATAAAAATTAGAAGAAAACTTTGGGGAAAATCTTTATAAATAAACGGTTTAAAAATGAAAACAGAATTACAATTTTTGAGAACTCGTAACTGCTTCCACAGCAATTTCTGGGGAAGCCAATGCTATATTTGTGAAGGAAATTGAGTGTACGCCTGGAAAAAAAATCTCATCCAAATTAAATTCCAAGACTAAGCCTGTAAAAACCATTGGTTTTTACATCTCTGGTGTTCTAACTTGAGTTTTATTGCTTCTGTACATTTTTAGAGATTTGACCTTTTAAAATCCAGTAAAAAGTCATTGTGTTTATAAAGCTTGGAACCCTATGTAGATGTGTCACTTTAAAATAATCACTTTCTTCCATGTCTTCTTAAACCAAAATTCTCTTATTCTCTCCCATGCATCTCATATTTAGAATTTAGAGGGGGGGGGGGTAAATTAAGTTTAGGAAAATTATCCTCTCAGCAACAAAAGGAGATGAAGGCTGAACTTGGCTTTGTCATGAAAACAAGCATCATGCTCAGCTTGAAGGCAATTGATTTTGCTATTATAAAGTTCAGACTTCTTCCCAATTACATATAGAGGCAAAGCCCACAGAGACCCAGTGCCACAAGCAGGGGAAATATCTACTTATTATCCATGTCATGCTCTACAGAACAAAATTGTAGGTGTGCCAGGAATTCATCAGAAAGCCTGCTTTTGTGCCTGCAATTGAAATTTATATGTATTTTACCTTTCCCCAAGCATGTTTCAGGTCTTACTGTCAGTCCTTGACATCTCTGTTTAGAGAATTTCAGGTATGTTCTGGGAAAGACCCTTCTCTTCCTGACATCCTGGAGATCTGTTGTCAGTCAGAACAGGCAGTGCTGAGCTAGATAGGCCTATGGTCTGATTCAGGTTAAGGCAGATTCATCTGAAGGCTTTATTCCAGAGCCCAGCCCTTTATAGGAGCTCAGGGATCCTGGGGGTCTGCCCCAGGCTGTAAGCCCCTGACTATCCATTACATAGTTTATTGATGTAATTGTGGAAATAAAATATTTGGGATCAAATCCTATTATTCTGTTCCAGTAAGTTGAATCTTACATCCCCCTTCCACAAAGTCTTCCTCCAACAGAGAAAGATTTCCTTCAACAAAGAAGCCTTTCTCCATCAGAAAAAGCAATTGTCCATTGGAAGAAGTCTTCCTCCAATGGAGGACCCTTATTAGGGTCCCCCGCCACCAGGCCCCACCACCCCACCATTGATCAGCTGGCAAGAAGGAGCAAATTACTCTGAAAAAGAGCAAGTCCCAGCTGATGTTGCAGCAATGTGTCTATATCACTTCTGACATCATCACATTGGCAACATCAGGGCAATACTTTGGTATTTGGGTCTGTGGTAACTGGATACCCACTATTGGTGATAGCAAAACTGTGTTCTTGCCATCCTTTAATTTGCACTGTATATAAAGCATCATAATGTTTTATTATTTTAATCTGTTTTTAACTCTTAACGTACCCCGCCCTGAGCCTGCCCCGGCAAGGAGGGCAGGGTATAACTCTAATAAAATGAATAAAAAACTAAATACAAGTAAAAGCCAAATTTACCACTGACTTTTTGCCCAAATACCAGAGCATTGACCAACATCACTGTGTGATGAAATCAGTTCCAAGTCACATTGGAAGTGACTTCAGCTGGGCTTCCCTCCCACTCCCAGAAAGTCCCCCCATCCCCTACCAGTTGCCAGAAGAGACCTGGTAACCCTAATCCTTATGGATTTACAAAAAGCATTTTTGAATTACAATACCCTACCAGTATACTAAGACAGAAGATCAACAAACCTAGAATGGTACCCAAATGCAGCCTTCTATTAGACATACCCAAGGAAGGCAATGACAGAACTCCACTTTGTGTCACTTACAACTCACGATTTAAGCCACTCCAGCACATGAACAATGACCTACAGCCTCTGCTGAATAAAGATATTTCTCCTTCCCTGGCTGGGGGGAAGGGGGAGCAAGCCTTTCCTCACTTACAGATAGCTCCCAAATTTAAAACAGCTTCTTACTAACAATAATAGTCCACCCAACAGACACACAAACCTAAGAACCAAACCCTGCAACAAACCTAGATGCCAACTTTGTCCCTACATACAATCATGTAATACCATTACATGACCTAATGGCATCAGCTACATGATCATGGGCTTATCTATTTGCATATTATCCAATTTAATATATGCCCTCGCACTCCAACAGTACCCTTTTACTATCCACATTGGAGAAACATGGTTGGTTGAATATAAATCTGACATAAGACACCGCAACACTCAAAAGCTAGTGGGTGAACATTTTAATCTTCCTGGACATAGAGTTGCAGATCTGAAAGTCATTGTTCTACCGGGGGGGGGGGGGGACTTTCAAAGAAATATACAACACAAAAGTGCTGCGTTGGAACTCATCAAGAAACTACATACCTTCTGCTATTCTGGTTTAAAGTGAGACTTGGGATTCATTATAATTTCTAATAACCCAAGATGACCCTTATTTCTTCAATAGACTGCTCTTAATATGTAGTATGTTATAACCTATTACTGACGTCAGTCAATTTTCTCATGCTTCAGATTGACTCTTTCTTATTTATATACCCTACTTTATTGTACTTTTGTTTATCTCCACCAAAAGTGAGAGAGGTTAGAACCTCAGACTTCTCCCATTATTCATTAAACTAGCCAAGCAGTTCAAGTCTCCAGTGCACAGAATCTCATCTGGTTTACTATACTAGGCCTCTCTTTGTTTAGCTTTCACTTTCTGTAATTTTCTGTAAAACTGAGGTAAAGGGCTTTATGCCTCCTATTATATCTGAAGAGATGAGTTTTCACAAAAGCTGATAATGGGAACAAATGTTGTCAGTCTTTATAGTGCTACTGAACTTCTGTTTTGTTTTTGCTACAGCAGACTAACATGGCTGGAATTAACAGAAGGAGGCAGAGAATCAAACCCATTGTGTGATCTGTCGTGACTGGGATAAACTCAGCAGGGCATACTGCATTTTGTGCGCAGAGAAACGTTGTTTAGTCTCCGTTCTCTTCTCATTTCATAGCTCCATTCTTTTAGTTCTCTTCCACATCTGGGAGTCAAACCAAACAGAGAGCACTCAAGCAACAGAAAACAGAATGACTGAGTCATAAAAATGGCATGCCAGAAGATCCTGTGTTTACATACGTCTGAAGGTGGTAAGGATATTTGGTATCGAATATTATGTTAAAACTGTCTTTCTCTGCCTGTTTTTCCTGTTCTGTGTCATTATCTGCTTTTGTTTTAAAAGCTTGTAGAATATAAATTAAAGGAAAGTTCAAAAGGGAACATGCTCTAAAAGCATTGCAGCTGTCCTTTAGCTAATTCTAGTACTGCATGATTTATTCACTATAGCTGATTAGGCATAACTGTGTATTTTTATTCATTCACCAGGATATTTCAGTTACATAAATAGGAAATAATCTTATTGACTTCATTTATACCCCTCTTTTCTTTCCAATGGGGACCCAAAGTGGTGTATAACATTCTCCTCTCCTCCATTGTATCCTAGAAATGGAGAAGCTTCTAAAGAATATTTCCTAGAGAATTACTTTTAATTTTGGAATTCTTGTAAAAACTCAGCTCTCAGACTGCTTGAGAACACAGAGCCCACTGTGCCATTTTGCAAAGAACTGCTCATGTGTTACTTCCCAAACTGCAAGAGCTTCAATAATCAAATCTGCACTTTTACCCAAAGTGATGGGAGCAATCATTAGGTTTTTCCACTCAACAGTTAAAACAAACATTTGTGCATATGTGTGAGTGGTTGTGATCAAACAGCCTCTTTTGCTTACGTACTGAGTTTCTTAGGATACCTTTGGTTTGTGGAATCCAGTCATCAACTAATGTGAGAACTACAGTCAATGCTTCGCCCAATAGCATCCTTTGCATCTAGCTATATTATGCACATTCTGTTCAAATGGCTTTTTTTTCTTATCAGAGTTCAGCACTGTATCACCTCCTATTTGTTATCCTATGTATTTATCCCTTAGATCTATTATGCATACCTGCTCATGTGCCTGCTGCTGCTACCGTCTCACATCTCTCTGAGTCCTTCAATTTCATCTCCCAGATCTTTTGTCTTAGCTGGTCCTTTATCATGGTGCTACTTTCATGTTATAGATGGGTCTGACAGGAGGTCAGTTCTGGAGACCAGACTAGCTGAATGTCATCCTGAATTTTAAATTGGTGATTTGATCCTGTTCCTGCAGAATTGTCAATATAGTGCTTTTATTACAGTTTTAGACATCAGCTGCATGTCCACTTCCCAGATGCTCCCATTTGATTCCTTTTTTTATTAATTAAAAATAGAGCAAAGCTTTGAATAGAATTCTCACATAAAGTAATTAGGCTAAAGACTAATTATAATGGAGGATTTTTAAACCTAAACAGAACAAAATGTTATTGTGCCTCTTCTTTGATCCCACAATTCTGTTTTTTTCCCCATTTGGGAAATGATATGAATTATGAACCTGCTTATTAATAGATGTTTCAGAGTCTCAGAGCCATGACCTGATTGGTATGCCAAACATATATTCACAGTGTCCCTCTGGTATGTCACTAATCCTATTGTCTTTTTGCTGCCAATTCAAGTCTCCAAATGACTGAAGATATGAGGGAAGCCATGAGAGGAAAATTCTTCTGATTCTTGCACATCATGTGAGAAACTTAACAGCAGAGCTTGGGGTCTCAAGGGAGTGAGTAGCCATTGGAGTAGAGATGCTAAGGTAAAATTTAACAAAAAATGTTCAGAGAAAAATGATATCAACATTTTAAAAATAGATTCATAATAATAAAAGAGGTGTCATTTCAAGTATACTGATGACAGTTGCTTCAGTTTGGTGTAGTGGTTAAGTGCGCGGACTCTAATCTGGGAGAACCAGGTTTGATTCCCCACTCCTCCACTTGAACCTGCTGGATGACCTTGGGCAAGCCATAGCTCTGTACCAGCTGTTCTCTCAAGGACAGTTGTCTCAGAGCTCTCTCAGCCCCACCTATCTCACAGGGTGTCTGTTGTGGGGAGGGGAAGGGAAAGGTGTTTGTAAGCCGCTCTGAGACTACAAGTGAAGGGCAGGGTATAAATCCAATCTCTTCTTCTTCTTCTTCTTCATCATCATGTGTGCAGCTGTTGATGGGGTTTAGAAAGAACTTAAAAGTATGAACACTTCAGAAAGCACTCTTTAATTAAACGCAAAAATGTTTCTTCCTCGTTTACTGAGTCTCTTGTCTCAAAACTATTGCAGTGGTTTGTTTAAGAGAGAACGTTTATTTGAACCACATTCCCTGACAGGCTGTGAAATACTATACCAACCAACCTAATTAGAATTTAATAACTCTATTGACTTGTAGGCTTTTTCTTCTTTTTACAATCCTGGAAGGCTGTGACCAAATGGGAGAATGGCAGCAATTCAAAATACAACACATGCCGCTTACTAGTGTTTTGATGACCTACAGATCCTAGAGAAAGCATGTGGTACGGATGTTGTGTGGTTAGCACAGTCCTCTCAGGGGATCTGGAATCAAGGGGGGGATCAGACTTGGCTGTAGTGAAACCAGAAAGTCTCTGAAAGAAAATGGCCAAGTTTGGTCTTAACCGAGGTAGGTGGCCTGTATAAGAGGAAAGAAATTTAAATAGAATGATATGTACTCAAGAAAGAAGAACTTGGAAAAGGGCAAGGACAGAGGAGTGGCAATAAAATCTCTGCTTTAGGTTTAAACAAAATACTGAGTGTGTGTAGAGTGTATATGTGGGGGAAATCTCAAAACTGTTTATGCTTCCTGCCCCTGATTCCTAAAAAGTCCCTGCCTTGTTCTTTCTTGTACTAAAATATATGGTCTCATGCAGGGTTTATTTGTGGTGATACTCCCCAGTACTAACAGCACCTTTTTCAGGCCAGAAAATCAACAATAGAAGAGTTCAGTGCACATTTGGAAAGGCAAGATGAGGTAAAATTGAAATGTCACCAGATCCACCTTTACCAATGCTTTGGACTCACAGGTAAGCTTTGTCAGTCTCAGAACGCTGTTTACGCCCTGGAGATAATAGTGCTGGGGTGTGTGTGGGGGGGGGGGGGTGAAATGCTGTCAAGTCACTTCCAACTTATGACAACCCTATCAATTAAAGTCCTCCAAAATGTCTTATCATTAATAGCCTTGATCAGGTCTTTCAAACTGAGGGCCATGGCTTCCTCTATAGAGTCAATGCCTCTCGACAGAGCCAGTTTGGTATAGTGGTTAAGTGCGCAGACTCTAATCTGGGAGAATCGGGTTTGATTCCCCACTCCTCCACGTGCACCTGGCTGGATGACCTTGGGCAAGCATAGCTCTGTACTAGCTGTTTTCTCAAGGACAGCTTGGGAAAGACCTCTCTCAGCCCCACCTACCTCACAGGGTGTCTGTTGTGGGAAGGGAAAGGAAAAGAAATTTGTAAGCCGCTCTGAGACTCCAAGTGAGTGAAGAGCGGGGTATAAATCCAATCTCTTCTCTTCTTCTTCTCTCATGTTGGGTCTTCTTTTCCTGCTGCCTTCCACTTTTCCTAGCATTATTGTCTTTTCCAGTGTCTCTTGTCTTCTCAGAATGTGACCAAAGTATGATCGCATCAATTTAATCATTTTAGATTCTAGGGAGAGTTCAAGCTTGAGTTGATCTACAACCCACTTATTTGTCTTTTTGACAGTCCATGGTATCCGTGAAACTCTCATAAACAGCACATTTAAGAGGAATCAACTTTCTTCCTGTCCGCTTTCTTCACTGTCCAACTTTCACATCCATACATAATAATAGGGAATACTCTGGTATGAATTATCCTGATCTTGGTCACCGGTGACACATCCCTACACTTAAGAATCTTTTCTAGCTCCTTCATGGCTGCCCTTCCTAGTCTCAATATCCTTTACACAACTGTTGCCAGGATTACCAGATAATGGCCTGTATCCTGCCACACCGTTAAGACAAATTAAGTACCCTTTTCTTAAGAGGGGGCAGCAACAATCCACATTTTCTGCTGCAGTTTACTAAAGGCTCTGAAATGTGAGTTAGTGGACACTCAAGAGCAGCCTAGTGGGGATCTGCAGAGGGAAGAAATGATGGAAATTGGTGCAGCCTTACATATAAGAACATAAGAGAAGCCAATGTTGGATCAGGCCAGTGGCCCATTCAGTCCAACAATCTGTCACACAGTGGCTAAAAACACCAGGTGCCCTCAGGAGGTCCACCAGTGGGGCCAGGACACCAGAGGCCCTCCCGCTGTTGTACCCCCAAGCACCTAGAGTACTGGCACTCCCTCACTCCCACCCCCAAAGAAACCGCTCTGGCCTTATGCATATCACAGGGACTCTTACAAAGTTGTCCAGGGGAAAGCCTCTTTCTGATGAAGGGAAGGGAGCTCTGACTCTCATAAGCTTATACCCTGAAATTCTTGTTGGTTTTTAAGATACTACTGGACTAGAATCCTGTGCTCCAACAAACAAGAATGTATATTATGCAGGGAACATCCCTGTGGGAGCTCACTGATAGGCAGAAAATATGATCTGCCTTCCAAAAAGGACAGCCATCTGCTGTCTCGATCTTCATCACAATGCTTAATCTGGGGGTCAAATTAGATGGCTACCCATTATCTTAAATTACTGCCGTGTGGGACCCCAATTTGTATTAGGGCCATATAAGGATGGTAGACAGGGTTTATTTTTTCCCCTTCCCTGTACAGCTTTGACATTTCAAACTGTACCTCTTACACAATTAGCCTTTTAAAGGAAAAATATAGAAACCCATCTTTGGCTGAGGACAGACTGGCAATCTCGGCCGCTCTGCCTCCACTTCAAAAGCAGAGGCAGAGCGGCCATTCAGACGGCCGCATCTGCCCGGAGCAGGCGGCCCGGACGCATTGCGTCCAGCGCCGCGCTCCTCCCACAGCAGCCGAGCACCACTTCAAAGTGGTGCTTGGCTGCTGCGGTGCGCGTTCCACCTGCTGGAGCGGGTGCAAATGCGCGCCGGGAGGGGGAGCAGCGCGGTGTCCGCCCACCGCCGTAGGAAGCCGCCCACAGTCTGAACACTGCAGGTGGCTTCCTTCCGGCGGCGTGCAAATGCCACGCCACGGGGGAATTCCCCCCACCTTAGTCTGCTGCGCCGCGGAGGCGCGGCAGACTGCCAGTGTGTCCACAGCCTTTATTTTCCTTTAAAGGAGTACTAGGGAGCCCAGTTTTTGCTGCAAACCTGTGTGAGGGTTACCTAGATAAACCCCTCTGAATTGGAGCCTTTTGTGGCAGCAATTGAACTTAAGAAGATATTGGTAAGATCCACTCATGAATCTCCTAGGTCACCTGTTTTGACCCTGAGAAAAATAGTTAAGCAAGGAATCAACACCCTGATTTGAAAGGTTTTTTCAAGGCATGTTTTTCCCCAGGTCTGCATGATTAGATATGTACAAGTGGGAAACCCGCTAGGAACTTGTGGGAGCAGCTATATCCCCACCTTTGCACCCTCCCCTCTCCCCCTATGTCTCTCTCTCTCGCACCGCATAGTCTCTTATTCTCTCCTCCATGCCTGTCACTTCCTTTCTCTTTCTGCCACCCATCTCATCATCTCTCTGACAGAATTTTAATTTTATTAAAAGAATAAAACTGGAAAACATATCAAAAAAGAAAAAAAATTAAACCATACATAAACATCAATAAAATACAACATGAAGAAGAAAAACAGACAAAAGAAAAAGAAAGAAAAAAGAAAAAAGGGGAACATGAAAAACTTCCAATTTTCTCTACAACAAATATAATTTCGATTACAAAATTTTCCTTGCTGATATATAAAAACGAGGACTTTCTTTTTGTTTCCTTGAGCAAATTTTGTATCCAAAAAAGCCACAAATCATCAAGCCATCTTTATCTTTTTCATACAAAAGGCCAGTCTCTAATAAGTAAAGTAATTATCCCTAACCAATACTATAAATTTAGCTATAGCTACAAAGTCCAGCATCTTCTCTAACCAGTCCTCTGCTGTAAACATTGTCAGACATTTCCATTCCTATATGTATATCATTTTCACTGCCTTAGTCAAGTATAGGAACAAAACTCCATCACTTCTTTCCAACAGATTGTCCATTAAAACTAACAAAAAATACTCTGGTTTTAGCTGTATCTTAGTCTTTAGAATCTTCTGCAAATTCCATATCTTCCTCTTCCCTTTGAAAAAAAATTGGCCAAAAGTAATATAATCCTCTCTCCAAAATCTTCATCAGTTTCTTCTTGGATACCTCTCAGACCATGCTCCTTTTTTCTCAAGTCCATAAGGGCTAAGAAATCGACATTCCCCTTGAGTTCTTTGTCAGTCTCTTCTGTTATATTTTCTACAGCAACCACATTGATTTGCTTTTGTAATATGCCCTATTGTTTCTTCAAATTCTTTCACATCATCTTTCATTTCTTGTTTAGATTTTCCAAGACTCTCATTCATTCTTCTCACAAAAGCCTCTATCTTGTTTCCAAGATCCACAATTCTGTTCTCTATTCCGCATCCCATTTGTTCAAGTAATCTCTGCATCATGTCTGCGGTGGCAGATTGGTCTGATGAACTTATCCTGTCAGGATTCTTTCTGGTATTCATTATAAAATAAAATACAAAAGGATAGAAACAGAGAGAGAACATTTTCAAATCAAATAGTTTCCCTTTTAGCTGTCAGCAATTTGTGTCTATTCACCATGGCAACAGAAGTAAAAAAACCCAAAAACCATCAGATACTCCAGAATGTTTTCAAATCAATTACTTTCACTTTTAGTGATCAGGCGTTTGTTTCCTTTTCACCATGGCAAGCAAGGTCAAATAATCCCAGAAAGTCTCAGAGTCTTATCTTCTATTATGTGTAATCATCCAACAACAGATATTATTCTAAAGTAAATATAAGAACAGTCTCATGGCTGTTTTGTCTTCACATCCAAAAAAAACTTTCATGCATGCACACTTCCATTGAAAATAACATTAAAGATTAAAAATTAGGGATAGGAAAATAATTAATCCCTCATCCACTGAACTTTCCTAATTTCATTTCTAGCTTTCCTGATTTCTTAATTACCTTTTTTTGCCAAAGTTATTGTTTCAGAAAGTTCTTTAAAAGTTTTTATAATCCCATGAGAGAGGTTACCTTAGCAGGGATTGTCTTTTTTGTGTTCAAGAAAATATCTCTTTAGCTGTAGATAATTATGTCCATAAATCTTAAGAAGCAGAGGAGGTCAGGCTTTAGTCCTTATCAGGATTCCAAATGCAACCGGGAACAAGATTCTAAATTCTAAATCCTCAGTTAGCTCTAAATCGAAAGGTGTCTATAAAGCCGCCACTCAGCAGAAAACATCCAAAGAGCAACCTAAAGAGCCATATGTGGTTTTTCTCTTTGATCTCCCTTTAATCTAGAGAGAATTTATCAACTGGAGAGCCCTCCTGGTTGGTAATTAGCTGTGTTGTGTCTTTACTCCCTATGAAGATGTCAGCCCGCCATTACATTTCCACCGGAAGTCATCACCCTTTCACTCTTTCTGCCCCATCACTCTCCTAGCTGCCCACCTGCTTCCTCTCCCCCCAACAGCAGAAGTGTTGGCAGCATCTCTCCAAGAATCACAATGGATCTCCCAACTGCAGGAATCTATTCTCTTTAGGATTGCCAGCTCCAGGTTGGGAAATTCCTAGAGATTTAAGGGTGGAGCCTTGGGAAGATGAAGTTTATGGAGGGAAGTGATCTCAGCAGTCCACCCACCAAAGCAACCATTTTCTTCAAGGAACTGGCCTCTCATCTGGAGAGGAATTGTAATTCTGGTTGATCTCCAAGCCCTCACCTGGAAGCTGGCAACTCTAGTTCCCCTGGAGGAAATGGATGAGGTCTCTCCCTTCAGATCTCCAGGAATTTCCCAACCTTATCCCCTTCCCACCCAACAACTAACCTACCTTTAAATGCCCCTCTATTTTGCAGACCCTACTCTGAAGTTCTAACCAATGACCACACTGGTTTTCATAGGACGGCTGCTGTTGAACAGTAGCAAGCAGCCAGGCCTCATTGAGTCATGCAAGTAGGGTGGTATCAAGTCACACAAAAGTGCTGCCAGGCTTAAGGTTGCCAGCCTCCATGTGGGACCTGGAAATCTCCCAGAATTGCAACTTATCTTCAGAGAATAAAGATCTGTCCCCCTGGAAAAAATGGCTGCTTTAGAGGGTGGACTCTGTGGCATTATGCTATGAGGCCTCCCCCCTGCCCCAACCCAACCCTGAATTCCTCTGATTTCACCACAAAATTTTCAGGAATTTCCCTACCTGGAGCTGGCAACTTTAGCCAGGCCTGGCCCTGATGAGTTCTCACTCAGTGACCAAAATAGGCCTGGAAAGGGCTCTGCCTCTTCCCCCTGCCTATTTACTGACAAAAACCCAGCCTGGAATACTGTGGTTGCCTGGCAACAGGCACTGAAAGGAATCTGTCTTTTAAAGCTACAGAAACTCCTTTTATCATTTTCAAGTTTTTAAACTCCCCAGTGTTGTTGTTTTTTTAAGATTCCACATTTTTCTGCAAACGCAGGGCCATTTTTAGGTTTGTACAAAGATCTTGCCCATTCACAGCTCTAGTCACCAAATTTAAGTATCCAAAAGATTTGTCCAATGTCACTATTAGATTGTGAATTCTGAGCTGGGGACTTAATCCCAAGCACATTCAGGCCCAAGAAGAAGAAGAGATTGGATTTATACCCCGCCCTTCACTACCCGAAGGAGTCTCAGAGCGGTTTACAATCTCCTTTCCCTTCACAACAGACACCCTGCGAGGTAGCTGGAGCTGAGAGAGCTCTGGCAGAAACTGCTCTTTTTCAAGAACAGCTGTGCCAGAACTATGGCTTGCCCAAGGTCATCCAGCAGGTGCAAGTGGAGGAGTGGGGAATCAAACCCGGTTCTCCCAGATTAGAGTCCGCGCACTTAACCACTACACCAAACTGGCCCAATGTGGACTGGAACTGTGGCACATGGGGAGAGAGGGCTTCAGCCTTCCTTCCTGTTCCATTTTCCCCACAGAGCTGCTGTTTGCCCTATGGAAGTTCCATATACACTGATAGGAATACCTAGGGTTTCCCAAGGGGGGAAACTGCACACCTTGGGACCATTTTAGGAAAACAGCATGAAGGGAATGCCTAAGCCTTCTCTGCTCGAGCACCATAGTCCCTTTCCAAATCAGGCCTGTGGATGTCTGAGATTAATTTCTCAGCACAGAACTTGCAACACAGAGAAAGAGTGAGAAAACCTGTGAAAAACCTAGCAATTATTTAGGCCCTCAGGCTCTTTATTAGGTGCAGGCGGTTCAACAACACCTGCTTCAGAAGAAGTGTAGAATAATTTTTTTCCTCTTTCAGGCTGGGGATATATTGAAACATTTTGTTGGGGGTTCTATTTCCTCTAACTCAAAGTGGGGTGGCTGGCTGGGGCTGCCCATCTGAATCTATCTTTACAGGTAACTAGCCAAAAACAAGTCTCTCAGTCTGGAGGGCTATGAACCACCTCACCATCACATCCTCCTTGCCTGTTAAAATGTCCCCCTTCAGCTTTTGCACTGTGAGGCAAAGTGGATTTTTTTCTTTTCTTTTCCTTTTCCTTATACGTGATCATTTAATCCTTAAAATAGAGACCAGAGCTTCCCCTCAGTTTAGTAAAACCACTGATAACCTTTTCTACCCTTAATATCAAGGAGGAGAATAGAGAATATAGGTTTATTTTACAGTGAGGGGAAAGTAAACTGGAGATGTTCAGAATATGGATACCAGGCTTTCCTCTAGAATGGGAGGCCTCCTAACACCCTGGTGCTTTGCCCCCAACACCTCAGGCACCAGTGGAAAGAAATGGGTGGGGAAGTGGATAGAAGTTATGCAGTAGATGCTCTAGAATTTGCAAAAATGAAAAGTGACATAGCGGACACTCTAGAATGTACAAAAAATTGTATATTCTAGAATGCCTAACAACTATGGGCAATTTCACGCGGTCCTCTTATTGCAAAAATTCTCCATACCTTTGGGCATATGCATGCTCACAATAGTATCACAACAGTTTGGGTGGAAAGTACAGTGTGAACAGGTGGCTCATGAATATTTATTCCATGTTGGCAGCAGTACTTTTTGTGTGATTTCAGTTACAAACATTGCTTCTGCAAAGTGTATGCCTGTACTACTAATTAATACAGTGTTTGTCACTAAATAATGTAGCTACCGATGGGCTGTTTGGATGGGGGGGGGGGGGAGTTCCAAACTGCTATATGAACTGACCCTAACTCTCCTAGCAGTTAGTTGTTCCTCAGAGCTTTCCATTGCTGTATTTTCTAACCTCAACGTCACAGTGCCTTGAAAATACCACAGCGCTTTGTGTCTATCAATGGCCACTTTAATGGCATAAAGTGAACCCAGAGACAAAGATGATCTCTGTAGCAACTTCAGTCGCCTTTGCAAGAGCACGATAAAATGTAAAATGACATCTTGAGAATTGTCAAGAGAATTCCTCTTTCAATAACTTCAGTCAAGGCTATGCTAAAGAGTAGAATTATTTGGGTGGTAGGAAATGGAGTAGACATAACCCATCTTTCATTCTAGTCTGAAGGCTGCAATGTCGTAGTTGTATTCTATTTCTAATGCCATGCCCTGACTATTAGCAGATGTCCTTTGCAGACTAGATAGAAGTAGATATGCTTCAAAGAGACTTCAAGTATGCTCTAAATTCCTGGTAACGGTTTTAAATATGTAGCTTGGTTTTTCTTTGTTTTTGTTTTTTTGGGGGGGGGGGTGTTAGTGACTGGGTTGTTAAAAATCTTATTTTATTACCTGTCAAACAAGCTTTTTGAGCAACATCAGTAAAATATGTCACAGGGTGAATGGAAAAGCCGGGACGATGCTGTCTGCCTAGGCTCCTGAATCCAGCACAAAGGAGGAAGAGAAGCCTCCTTAATACTCTGTACTGCAGTTCCAAATATGAATGCTCCTCATTCATACTCGTGTCCTTGATGCAGTACAAGTAAACCAGACCTATGGAAGGTTTTTCCATTAGTAGCAGCTCAAACAATCACGGGTCAGGGTGACAGAGAAAGTCCAAAGGGCAACCCTTTCTCATTTCTCCAGTCCTAGCACATGAGCTCTGGCATATTACAACAGTAATACTTACATGGGTGCTCCCATATTCCACAGCAAAGGCGTAAACTTTGGGGGTGCTGAGGGGCTCAAGCACCCCCCGGATTTGGCCGGGGGGTGCTGAGCCTCACCCAGGCAACCAGTGCCCGGCAATATTGACAAATTCACATGAGGGACTCAGTCACAATGGGTGGCAGGCAAAGCACAAGACTTCCGTAAATAAATGTCCAGGATAACTTTAAAAATGTTCCTCTACAGGCTTTTCTGTGTTGCCTTTCTTAGTGTCAAATTGTGACCATTAGTTTGTCTAATGCACATGGTATGTATATTTGCAGATCTTAAAGTGACTATTCCAAAGCTGAATTTCAAAAACAGGACACAGCAGGAGATTACTGAGATACCTCTATAACCACGGGCCGACTCACCTTTTCTTAGGTTTGGCCCAGCCCAGCGGCATTTTAGGGGGGGCTCCGGAGTGTCCAGGCCCTTTTAAATTTCTGGGGAGCACCTCCCTAATTCTACCATGGTCCCACTTCCACAGATAGTGGCAACTGGAGGCTTCTCCCCATGATGTCACTGGGCCCCAGTTCTTTTAAGGACCTAGCATAGCAATGCCTCAGGCCCAGCCCCACCTCCCATGAAACTGGAAATTCTATGCCCTTGTTCCACACTAGAATATCTGAGAAACAGCTGTGTAGGCTGGCCAAGTTGTCTGCTTTGGCAGGCAACCACCAGCCATTAATCTTGATCCCCCACTGCCACTTGATAGGATGGGGGGGATCAAAGAAGAGGCAAATAGCAGCATCCCCAGTGCAAAAAAAAAAAAAAGGATTTCAGTTCTGCGTGCAAACGAAATTGGGGGGGGGATCGTCAGCACGGAATAAAATTGACACGAGATGCAAAGAGAGAGATACACTGGGATGGGAAGCCCAAAGCTTTGAAAACATTTTTCCCTTTAATGCTTTTGTGAACAAAGATCGGGGGGGGGGGAGGGATTTTGGCAATCTCCGGAAGCCTAACATTAAAATAGCAGCTGAACCAAATGGATCTTCTGCAAACTGCCAGACTTAAGAATCATTTGGGATTGATCCATTTGGAGGAAAGAGTGCAATTGGTACAGGAGTGGCTTTTAAAAACTGCCAAGATCACGACCAGTGTCCAGGATCAAATTAGAGAATCTCAAAGAGAAAACCATGTAAATTTGCAAGGGAGGGCAGGAAATTAGTGTTACAGTGCAGCTGCACTAGGGCTTTGGCAAAAATACCCCCCACAATTTTTTTCAATTTATTGGCACAAGATGAAAAAAGGTCTCCAGAGCTTCTTCCAGAGGACTCCTCCCATACAAATTGCAGCCCTGTGCAAATCTGGTGCAGTTGCAGCCAACTTTGCACAGGCGTGCACACACACACACACAAATGCCAACGATCAAAGCTTGGAATGCCAGTGTCAGTGGGTTCTACCATGCATTGTGTACACTCAGCATGTTCCCCCATATTAGGAGATTGTGTGATTCTTTCCCATTTTTCACAGTATCCAATAACACAGCAGAGAAACCCCTAGTACTTGGCAATATGGAAAATAGGACTTTGAAGCTGCTTGTCAGTTAAAAATAATTCTTGTCAGTTTCAACCTTGGCTTCTCCCTTTGCCTGTATTTCTTCTGTTACCATTCATTCTATGAACTAATGCTAGAAGGCATGCACAGGACCTGAACCACGAGGATATAAATGGAAGCTGCTTGCTGGACACTACTGCACAGCTGCAATTGCGTATTTTTTTAAAAAAAAACTGGACTTCACCCCCCACACATTAGAAGTGATGTTCCCACCCCAATTTAGGAAAGCGTGTTTTTTATTGTAGCTGCAGAATAAATACACCGGAGGAAAAAGAATGGTGCATAAGGCAGGCACAGAATCCGAAGTCAAGCTTAAAGGCTTACTGCTCAGAAAATCTGCAGTAAGATGTGCATGTATAATGGGCCATGGAATGATGAGGAAAACTGGATTTAGAATAAATCAATCAGAATTAAACTTTCAGCCCCATTTTCACAGGCACCCGCTTTATCTTCTATGTCAAGAGGCTGTAATGTCTGCAAGGTCACTCAATTAGTATATAGATGGCTAGGGAAATCCAGCATTCCATCCTTTTTTGACCACACAGAGAGGATACAAATAAGAGCTTTTATGGGACTCACTGTGGTCCACTACAGGATGTCTTGACCTACTCCTTACCTGTATTATTGTATCTATAATCAGTTGCACTAGCTGTAACTAATCATAGTTTCCTATGGTACCATTGTAGACTATTCTATACCCACACAGAGGACACTGACAGCTCCTTTGATACATAATTGATATGGCTATTGAAGACCACAAGCAGCAGCAATATAAAGTTATTCAAAGTTTTAGGATTATTTCTATCCAAGGTTTTCGTCTGTATTCAATTTCCTCCTAAGCTGTGATCCATTCAAGCTGCACTTTTCATAAAGCTGAAAGCAGATTTGATTAATATGATTTTTTGTGGAAATATGAGAAGATTAAGGAATGGTGATGTGGGGAGCACATGCCCTTTCTCAACATGACATTCTCTGGCATGATATGGAAGTCTGCGGATCCTTCCTGTCTTTTTATTGTTCTCACTTGCTGCATCTAAAAGGGGCAAAATCTATTATCAAGGAAGAATTTCATTTCCCCCCCCCCCTCCATATTACAGTTCCAATATCATGTTCAGGTCAACAAATCTGCAGCTGCCTATCAATTTCACTCAGTAACGAGACAAGAAAGGGCACGTTTCAAGGAATCGGTTGCAGATTGGCTTTTTCTTTATGATAGAGGCTTTCTTGTGTGGACCCCTTAGGAAAAAAATTAAGATTGCTCCGATTTCCTCTGTGGTCGCTGAAGCAAAATATCAAATAAATATATTTACTGCCTGCCTGGCCCTTTTGTTACCTGTTTCCCATTTCTCTATTTTTCAGCCATGCAAACAATTTCCAGAAAAACTGACAGAAGAAAACAGTTCAGTATTGGTTCAATACGGTTTCTCATCTGATTCACTGACCTTTTCTTCATTTTGTTATTAGAAACTGAATGGGCTTCCCCCCCACCCCAGAAGATACAAAGACCCAAACAGGGGCTGAGGACAGACTGGCAATCTGAAGCGGAGGCAAAGTGGAGGGAACTGGAGCGGGGGGAAAAACCCACGGAGCTGGCCGTTCACACTGGCCAGAGCAATGCGGATCAGCAGCGATACGGAGCGTTCAGACTGCCCACGGAGGGTTCACACTGGCACGTAGCCGGCTCGCGCGTGCCGCTGCACTTTTTTTTGTTTTCCTTTGATGTTTTTCGCATATGTGCATATGCGCATATGCGCAAAACTTTTTGCTGGTGCGTTCACACTTCCTCCGGATGCCTCCCGCTTCTTCTAGTTCACACTGTTTGGAAGCGGGAGGCATGCGGAGGAAGGCCCCTGAACACCGGGAAAAACCGGTGTCCGGGTAAAGCGGAAGAAAAGCGGCTGGGAGACTGGTAAGTACGCAATGGAGCCGACGGACAGATGCGCATGTCTGAACATGCTCCTTTCCTCCGTTTGCGAAGCGTGCCTGCCCCGCTTCAGATTGCCAGTCTGTCCTCGGCCAGGAAGCAGAGAAGTAAGGTACAGTTTAGTTTTGTACTGTAAATGGTGATGGGTTTGGTACTCCAACCGAATTCCCCTCTCTTCCAGAGAAAGTAAGTGGCTGTTATATTCAAAATACCAGTGGGGAATCTCCACTGGCATTGTAGACTACTCAAGGAAAAAATTCAACAAACAAAACGAAACACAGCTGATGCAGATCCACTTACTGTCCAGACAAACAACATTTCAGGCTTTTAAGGCTCCTGTTCAAAAGATAAACAAAAAGCATGCAATTTGTGTATATATCTAGATTTGATCCAGTTAATATGCTTGAAAACATTAATTTTCATAAAGTGTCTAATAATGTATGGCACTAAATGGCACTAAAAATGAGTCTAGGGGGTCAAGCCAGTTGTAACCACATGCTTAAACACAAAACTCCTATAATAACATGGAAAAAGGGATGGGAGTTCAATTTTAACAGGAAACATGGGAACTGAGGGCCAAACTACCAAGTGACAGTAGGCACAGGTCCATCCCATGCCTGCTGAAGCCATTTTAAAAGCATTTGTAGTTCTTCCTTTTTTTAATTGCCATGAGGCCCTGATTCAAATCAGTCACATGACATGGTGGCCCCAGAAGTTCTTGTGTTCCCCCCCCTCCCGCACCTTTTCAGCGCCTGAAAAAATAGGGGGAGGGGAGAATGATCCCTGTATTTTTCCCCTCTACTAAGTGGAGCGGTTCACATCCTGAGCAGAATGTAACTGCTGTAATCTTAAAATGGGCAATGAGCACTGCAAGACCCTGCGTGGCTCCAGCTTCCTGTGCGGGGAAGCGGGGCTTCCTGTGTTAATGAGCAGCTGCTCACACTCACAGCTTAGAGGGAACACTCGGGGGTGGAGTTTGGCTCACACAGAATGTGGACAAAATAAAAGCCCATTGACCCTCCACAGCCCTACAGCCAAGGTTGCTTCTAGTATCAGAACCTGGCTGAGGAAAAAAGCAGCAGACATGAACACACATGAAGCTGCCTTATGCTGAGGCAGACCATTAATCTATCAAGGTCAGTGTTGTCTGCTCTTACTGGCAGACGATCACCAGGGCCTCAGATAGGGATTTTCTAGGCTACCTGTTCTTTTTAACTGGAGATGGTAGAGATCATACTGGCAACTCTCTCTCTCTCTCTCATTCCCCCATATATTGCCCTTATTCCATTTCTCTCTCCTTATTTTACTATAGATGAGCCCAATTCCATATGCAAAACAGCCATGCAAATGTGTACTGAAGGACGTTTCTACAGACACTGCATTGCCTAAAACATTGGGTAATGACTCAAGAATAGCCTAGGCACCAAAAGAAGAATGGTAGATTGCCTTTCTTACCCACTTGGAGATGTACCTGCCAGATAAGAGAATCATCTCCTTCCAAATCCAGTCCTTTTTATGGAAGGGACTGGGGAAACTGAAGATAGGGACTAAAGCAATTTGGCATCTATAGCATGCAGTATGGAACTGCCCATAAAAATCTGCAAACTTTACCAGAAGCCTCTGAATCATTCAATGTACTCTTATCTAGAGACTAAGGCTGCATATATTAAAAACATTTTATGCATTAAGTACAAAAACCTTACGTATTGCACCAATACGATTTAATTCATTTACAGAATTTAACATAATATGGTATTATTGCACCAATACGATTTAATTCATTTACAGAATTTAACATAATATGGTATGTGTGTGACCTCACCTAGCATTTGCACTTCCAATATTCGGGGGGGGGGGGGGCGGGGAGGAAGCCTATGCCCATGATCTAGTCAGGTGCAACCCTATGTTGCTACGATCCAGTTTGATTGATAACAAGCACCTTGAATCAATGAGTATTGTGCAAGGCCTTTCTGCAAGTCTGGCCACAAAAAATAAGGGCTGTTAATAATTGTCTCATTATATACTGGCACACTTAGGTTACAAGCATTTAAAACTTCCTGTTCTTCAGTTGAGAGTTCTGCATTGGGAGATAACTACATCTATGTCAATATAAGATTTGATATTTTACTACATACTCTCCACACCTTAGATAGAAGCGAAGTCATGATGCAAAAATACATGATATGTTGCCCCCTTATGGATAAAATGAGAAGAAAATGCAAAGACAAAGCGGTCTTTTTCTATATTTACATTAAGCCTAGGATCCAGATTCAATCAGAGAAACATTTCAAGCTTTTTCCAACTAGCAGTTAAAAAAAAATTGGGAAGATTTGTTGACCTGCGCTTTTTTGAATGATAAACTATTATGCTAAGGAGGGGTTTTCAAATGTATTATCACCTGTATTACTGCTAGAAAAAGACAAATGTCTATTAAAATTCAATAATTTGTTAATAGATGCTGTTAATATGTTTATCGTAGGTACAGAAATTGGACATTTCCCACTGATTACTTTAAGGACAAACACAATTTCTATAAGTTCTAGAGCAATTTAGGAATATTCATTATTTTATATTTCTAATCAGATAACACAAAATATAGCTTTTCCCATATTGATGCTTATCCATACTTCAGGGAAGATGCATTAGATGGCATACTTCCACCCAATCAGGGACAACAAGGTGGCGGACATTTAAGCAATTAAAATACAATTAGAATTATAAAATAATTCAATTAAAACACATAAACAACATTAGAAGGAGGGCCAGTAACTATTATGGGGGATATGCTAGATAAAACAAGCAAAAAGTCTTCACCTGCTGGTGAAAGACACTGAGAGTGAGACAGATGAATCTCCCTGGGGAAGGAGTTCAACTTCCAAAGTTTTGGTGCCACAACTGAGAAGGCCCTTTCTCAGGTTGCCATTGCCACCCATCTAGCTTCAGATGGTGGGGGCAACCGAAGCAGAGACTCTGAAAATCACTAGAATGTACAGGTAGGTTCATATGAGACAAGGCGGTCTTTAATGTATGTTGGTCCCAGCCCATATAGGGCTTTAAAGGTCAATACCAGCATCTGAAATTGAGCCCAGAAGCAAACGGGAAGCCAGTGTGATTGAAACAAGACTGAACTGATATGGTCCTTGCAACCCACTCCAGTCAACACTCTGACAGCAGCATTCTGTACCAACTGTAGTTTCTGGACAGTCTTCAAGGGCAGCCCCATGTAGAGTGCACTGCAGTAATTTAATCTGGATGTTACCAGAGCACGCACCACAGTAACAAAATCTTTTCTGCCCAGGAAAGGACTCAGATAACAATACTCCTGATAAAAATATTCCTAATATTTGACCAAAAAAAATCATGTCCTTCCCAACAATACAGAATTAAAATGATAATTTTGCTAGTGCTCACTCCTTTTTACAGCCCATTAGAAACACAATAATAACAATGGTAATTATTCAAATTATAAACAAACCTATCAGTTAAAACAATGTAATTCACAGCCTCCTGGACAGACAGCTTAGTTTCCCCGATTAAAAATTTGATAAGAGGCACTTAAAAGCTTGGTGGGAAATTGGTACTCATTTTACATTGCTTCCTTGTTTTCAGGACAGTCTTAAGTGGGATTACACTAGGCTTGAAGGATCAAGTTCAATTTTTTTGGCATCCTACCAAATCTGTCCTGTTTACCAAATCCTACCAAATCTGTCCAGCATCATAGGATGTAGTGGCGGCTACAAGTATGGACGGCTTCAAGAGGAAATTAGAACATACGGAGCAGAGATCCATCAGTGACTATTAGCCACAAGGTTTCAATAGGAACTCTGGGGCAAGTGATGCTCTGTATTCTTGGTGCTTGGGGAGGGGGGGAGCAACACTGGGAGAGTATCTAGTGTCCTGGCCCCACTGCTGGATCTCCTGATTGCACCTAGTATTTTTGGCCACTGTGTGACAGAGTGTTGGACTGGATGGGTCATTGGCCTGATCCAATATTGGCTTCTCTTATGCTCTTATGTTCTTATTGCATTCGTAACTGCAGAGAGAATGAGAATTAATCTGATCCTGATAGGATGCAAGCATAGTGACCTAAGTAGAAGTAAGATATGATCTCAGCTATGGGAGAGTATAGGAGAACTGACTTGATTGGGGGAAGGAATACCATACATCATGGCCTAGAACAGGAGTGGGCAAACTGTGGCTCAGGAGCCACATGCGGCTCTTTCACATATATTATGTGGCTCCTGGCAGGGCGGCTGGGGAAGCTAAATATCATTAGGAAACAAATATCATTGGACAAATTAATATCATTATCAATATCTGCTTTTACCCCTTTTGTTATTATTTTTGGCAGTCTCATTTAATGTTAATAAAAAGCAAATTTGCTTATTTTCCAATAAAAGCAGGTAATATTTGTTCATGTCTTGTGGCTCTCAAATATCTGATGTTTATTCTATGTGGCTCTTACGTTAAGCAAGTTTGGCCACCCCGGTTCTAGGTGGCTCTTACGCTGAGCAAATTTGCCCACCCCGGCCTAGAATATGTTGTTGGGCATGTATCTCATTTTCATATTTGTTTGTTTGATGAAAGCTGTCATTTGTTTTGTTTGATGAAAAATTATTTGTTTGATGAAAGCTGTCATGATGCATTTGGAGCCAAAGAGAAGAACCGGCAAGTTTGTAGATCAGAGTGACAAGACCTATTACACTTCACTATAACAAACTGCTGAAGACTAACACATTCTAACTGAAATGTTTCCCTAGAAAGAAATACTAGATATATAAAGAGAAATTTTTGCCTCAAGGTATAATGTTTGGGCATGGCTAGAGGCTCTGTGATCAGGAAGGCAACCTGAGAGGAAGTTTGCTGCCCAGCAGTAACAGCTAAGCTGAGCTTTTGTTTGCTTTGCCTATCTGCAGTTATAAAGTTTGGGTGAAACCAGAGTTGGGAGCCCTTGGGCATGACCCAAAGGGCTCCTGGCTCTTAGACCTTAACTTCCGTGGCCTTTGGCATTAGATAAGGTAGCTCACCAGATTGAAGAGCAGCCCAAGCTATAGTTATTTCTTGTTTGCCTGTTTATTCAAATTATACTTTTTCCTGTTGTTTATTTATTTCATTTTTTATTCTGCAAAGTACTTTGGGTCCCTTCAGATAGAAAATAACCAGAGATGTTTTATTAGAAAAGAATATAAAGCAATCAAGATGTCATGACCTCCACTAAGCTGGCTTTGGACTCTGATGTGGAAGCCCCTGAGGTAAATCCTGATGTGAACAAGAAACATGGCCTGGAGAGAGCAGGAAACTCTGGGGGACCCTGGTAGTGTAGATGCCCCTAGTCCTTCTGCTCTAGAAATTGCCCCTGTGGAGCCAGCAGTGGGAGCTTTTCTGCCAGAACTTCCGTCTGCCCCCCACCCCCAAGGTCTTGGATCAACTAAGTGCCAATCCAGGACTCAGTCCCCATGCCTTCCAGAATCTGCTTCCACTTGGCAGTGAGCCTGTGCTGAGGTAGCCCAGCAAAGGCACAGTGCTAGGCTTGCGACCCATGCTCTACATCCTGGGCCAGATCATGATGGATGTAATCCTTTGCAGGATTCTGGCCCCAGTTAGGCCTGGACAAGATGAAGCCCAGGTGCTGCTTCCAGAGAAGGTGGAGCTGCTGTCCTTGAGCTGGGAGGGAAAGCTTGTTGGATGAACTGGTGCCCTAGGCATACCTGAGTGCCAGTTCCTTGCATCCAGTTCCAGCTGCCAGTGCCTTTTGAGGCTCCCAAGCCTTGCTATCTAGACCTGAGGGCACAGCTCCAGAGGAGACCTGTCTGGCCCTGACTGCAGAGTGCAGGACAGGAGAATTCAAGTGACTACACTGAGAAAATACAATAACAGGAATGTTGATGTCAACAAATACTACGGATATCTGGTTCTTTGAGGAATTTTTCATTGAAATGTTATAATTACACACTGTAGAGCCTATATAAAAATAACCCCTTTGTACAAGTAATGTAAAGCTACATTGTTGCTGTGCTTTGCCACTGCAGAAATACATTTTAGTTCAGCTGAAGAAAAATCATGGCCGTTTGGTTTTCCAGAAATACTGAGAATGGTTTCAATTACCTAATGTTGTGGTTTAATCCATCAGAAAGGCACTAAAAACATCAAGGCCAGCCATACTAGTAAAACAGGGAAATGTTTATGGGAAATTTAAGAATATGTTCACATATTCTCTCCATGTAGCCGGCCATGGCCCTGGGTGAAACAAGGGGGGGAAATGCTAGACCTCAGGGAGCTAAAAACATAAAAGCCTAGCATTAGGATAATAATTTAAATTGGGTATGTGTTGGTTGATTTTGTTGCTTAAGTCATGTTGACACTGAGTTAAAAAAAATCCTAGGTTTTTGGCTTTTATTCCAGGATGGTTGCATCAAAATTTTAAAATAAGGGATTGTGTAAACCAGTACTATTTTCTAGATATACTTTTATAGACCTATAGTGTTCTAAACATGAGAGTTGAATTTTATCATTTTGGAAAAAAGGACAAGTTTTGCAACTCATTATCACTTCTCATGATAAAGTCACCATATGGATATTGCCACCCCCTTGTTGATGAATTTGTTTCCTTCCACTTCACATGACTATTTGGTAGCCATTAACATGTTAAGAGCTTAATGACATGTTTTCAGATGTATGTATGCAGCATAATACTACTACTGCCAGAGTACAATGGGACTCTGTAGCCAGTTATAACTGATAACAGGGTAGCACTAGGAGACTGGAAGCACACGCTAATAATGCCACAGTCTCGCCAGAAATTGTTTTCATCGCTTCCATTCTGGGTATCCAGTTTTTATATTGCAATTCTTAAGAATGAGTTTTCATTTGATCCCATGACTACACTGTTCATGTGATGGAGATAGGATGTATTTTCATATAACTGCAGCTGATAATTTACTAACTTTGCCTTGCCCTGTTACTACATATCAGTGGACAACTCTAAAGGCCCTGTCTCAACACGAGATTGGATTTGGAAAGTCTGGGACTTTATAATTAGCAGCAACCTGTCACAACAGGTTAGGACCCAAAAAGGGAATATAATTTTATGGAATAGTGATGGCTATTTATTCCTTTTTGGAAGGGAAGCCAGACACTAAATAAGGGGGGGGGGGGGAGAAATAGAAAATTGTATGCATATGTTGATACTATAACGAGCATATGGTTTCAATAATAAATGATGTGAACAAGCAATACAGTGGAAGGAAATGGAATTGATATTTAGTTATTGCTTATGCTATTGTATTGTACAAATGAAAATAGTATTAAAAGGATTCTGTTTCATGTGGATTTCAATATTAAATGATTTGGGAATGGAGGAATTACTTAAAATGAGAGTTCAGACATATGAATCCATCCTCCATAAAACTGAGGATCAGCAGCTCTTAAAACAACTTGTACAATTTTAAACTTGGGATGGGCTGTATTTGTTAAATCCTCTTTGGCTCCCCCTGTTACATTTATTGAAATGTAAGTATCACAAGGGCTCTGTCACTTTTCAAGATTAATTATTGAATATACAGTTTGGCAGAAGGTATAACCACAGTGAGCCAAGAATGGGCTGAAACACATATGTTCTCTTTCCATCTAATAACACTTCTGCATTTTTGACTAGTTATCCTGACTTTTTAATGAGAAAAGTCTTATTTCCAGCTGCTAGCTTTCCAAAACGAACCCAGAGAATATTCACAATAGGACTATTCATTTGTTGCTTTTAAAAAATAGAGGAAAAACAAAGATTTTTTTATATTTTAAAAATCCATTATACATTTTTAATTGAAAGAAGTTATCAGAATGAAAGACTCAAAGAGAACTGGAATGAGTGAGTCACAGAGAAAAGAAAAGTCTTCTTTTCTCTGAATGTCTACAAAAGTCAACATAATTACAAACATTCAATGGGACTCCAAGAAACATAGGATGTATATTTTACATTTATATTATAAACCCAATAGAAAAAGTGCCATCATATTTTTAAAAAGCAGCCTTTCATTTTCTCTTCTACATCAAAAACTGTCAACAGCTATTAATGTAAGGTGTGACAGATCCAAAAGTAATGTAAGCCTCAAATATGGAAACAGCATGTTATTACAAGTTTGTTTAACAAATGAAAAATTAACATGTGTTCTCATCCTAAAGTGATTTATTCTTTGATTGTACAAAAGATTATTTCATACGCTTTGCATTCATACAAAAAAGTGATATGATGAAAAGGATATATAACAAATTCAAAAGCATTCTCCTTTTTTCTAATTC
The DNA here is from genome assembly GCA_029233225.1 of Lepidodactylus listeri. NCBI lineage: Eukaryota > Metazoa > Chordata > Lepidosauria > Squamata > Gekkonidae > Lepidodactylus > Lepidodactylus listeri. The sequence goes on from JARCFY010000012.1 coordinate 34,278,672, forward strand.
AGAAGTTTTTTCTTTTTCTTTTATGGTGTGTTGAGTAGAAGGGTTTTATTTATTTATTATTTCACATTTTTGCCCCGCCCTTCCCGTGAACGGGCTCAGGGCGGCTTACACTGTGGCACTCAGTGCCAGGTCACAATAAAACAATTAAAAGCCTGCAATGATCTTTATTTAAGGAACTCCTGTTGTTTTTCCTGTGATATCTGTCCCCTAAATATAAATAAAAGTGAAATAAATCCTGTGTGAGCTCATCAGAATCCTTTATATAGGAACACATGAAGTTACCTTATACTGCATCAGACTGTGTATCCATCCAGACCAGTAGACTGCCAGCAGCTAAGTAACGGGTCTTTCAAAGCCCAATTATCTATTATCCTTTCACAGAAGGTGCTAAGGATTGGATCTGCTACAAAACTATGGTGCCCTCTATTGAGATATTTGGTTAATATAGCAGAGTTTATCCAGACATAGAAGCCTGATAATGAGTGCAGTAAATAAATTTCCTAAGAAGTATATTGCAGAAAGGTAAACTTAGATTTATTCATGTAGATCCAGTTCACACTTGGGTTGCAGTCGAAAGGAGAGAGAGAAGCCTAATCTAAAGAATACTTTCCCTATCACAAATGACCAGCTTGTCCAGCACCACATGTACAGGAGTATGAGGGCATTGTTTATACAGAAGAAACCTGCAGAGACATGTGCCTCCATGGAAGGCCATGTGAGAAGAATGAGAGGACAGAAGGAGAAGGAGGGGTCAGAGGTCAGCTCTCTGGTTAAGACAAAGAGCTATCCCATTCAAGGAGATAACACCTATACACACTTAGAGTGATACAAGAAGAGGGACCCGTGATACTAGCTGGGGGGGGGGGAGTATTCCCAATGGCTCTCATCCTGCAGAAGCAGGAGCACCTCACACTGAGGAAGAAGTGGCCACAGGTAAGTCCCCCCCCAGCACTGGCACCAAGGCCCAAGTGGCTCCCGGCTGCCAGGCCCACCAATCCCCCCACCCCCAGCACCGAGGCCCAAGCAGCTCCCAGCCGCCAGCCTGACAAGCCTTCTCCCCTCTCCTCCCCAGCAACGCCTGCCAGGAACCAGTCCCAGAGCATTCTCTGTGCATGTGCAGGGAACACTTTTACTTTGGGGGGGGGATTTAAATATCCCCCATATAGTTTTTTAAATTTTTAAGATTTTTCTGCACACTTGGGGAGTCCCCCAAGTGTGCAGGAAAATCTCTCTGCCCCCCAAGTGCCCCCGATGTGCGGATTTAGATATCTGCACGCACAGGGGGCACTTGGCTGTTGTATATAGATAGCACCCCCAATGTCCAGGCTTGCTGAATTGCTCACTCCAACATCCTCAGTTCATAAATTGAGACTAGGAATTGGAGAACAAAGCTTTGGTGAGAAAATAGGTAGGCTGAAAAATGGTTCATGATTATTTCAATATAGAACTAAAATCCTTGACCTAGTAAATTAATGGGAGGTGGGCAATCCATATTTCACCCACTGATTGGCTTTACACAGGCAGTATTCTTTTTAAAATAAAAGCCTCCTAGTCTCACCTGTAATCTCCTTCTGTCCCTGCACCTTACTTTCCCATTCAAGCAATTACATTATTTCTGCTGAAACAAATATTTTGGGTCGAGGGTTGTCCTGATAACCTCTCAACTATCAGAATTCTTTAAACCTAGATTCATCTGAGCTTGCATAGTTGGTTCTCATTTATGTTCTTTTTGTAACCTACATTCTGTTTTTCATTAATTTTCCCCGCACACACACACAGAGAGACTTCTAAGTCAGCTTTGTCAAAATACGGAACTTTCTCACAGCTGGCACTGAAGTGGTAAGGTATGGTTACTCTTCACAGATACAGATTTTGGAGATAAAATTCTTTCTTCCTCCAATCATAGATTTCTATTGGCTGTCCCGTGGGCTAGCTGGGCAATTCAATATTGCTTTTTCTATTCCAGACCTACTTCTTTTAATAAAGGGTTAGTTGTATAAAAACATCAGCATTCACAGCAGAGTAATCTGAGTCATCTGGGAATGTGATATAAAGATTATATGGGTCTTTGACGAAGATATAAGGCAACAGAGAGAGAGACAGAATCAATGCCATATACTTTACAAAACTTGAAATGAATTAAGGTGCATATTGTATGGTTTCTTATCACATTCACAGAGCATACTGGGGCATACAAAATTCTCAGTTGTTTGACTATGGCATTTTTGTGACTAGATTCAAATGTAGGGCTGTAACATTTTCCTTAAAAGTCACAAACTACAAATTAAAATACATCAGGGAGGGGGATAGGATGAACAGATGCAAACACAGGCAAGCTTCTGTACCTTAGAAGATGAAATTATGGCAAATTGATTTTTTCCTGCTAACCCCATCTACAGCCGTATAGTGTGTGTGTGAAACATTACCATATCTTTTACTGAGGCCAAAAAGCGATTTGTTGGAATACCGCATCACTTGCAGAAGAGTAGAGATCTCTGAGTGATGCCAGCTTTCCTGATTGGCTAAGTGTTTTCATTGCATAGATCTGTGAACTGGTGCAAGTTAGTGATTTCTTGCATCTATATCTTGCCTTGAGTTTTGTCTTGAACTAAAGACAGCATACAGAGGGTTACCAACCAGGCACTGAGAAGACCCAGACCTGCTTAATTTCAACAAGTTTGCTGTATCATGTGCCCTCCGACCAGATCTTAGGACCAATTCCCGAAGGCAGTTTGATTCTCTCTCAGATTGCTCTGTATTAAAGTGACAAACTCAAGAAATTCAAGTATTCCCAGTTGAAACTGGCTGGCCAGAACTGTAAGCTTCCTGCCTCTCTTTGTATCTCCTGAACATGCATCTGGGTGGCCTGGCAGACATCCATATGTCTCCCAGATTTTGAAAGTAGACTTGGAAGATTAATTTTGGTTTCTAATTTTTCTCTATGCATTTTCTTGGGTTTTGCTACCTAGGGCCAACAACAGTATTGTAAACAGTCTTAGAAACACTTCCTTCCTTTCCTGTTTAAATGCCATGCAATCTCTGTTCTTCTGTGTATGCCACAGGTAAACAGAAGTTTTGAGGAGTTTTATAAAAGAATACAGTACATTCTCACCAGCTAGAACAGATAAGATGATGGTGAGCAATCACCTACCATCTTTTGTGCATACTGAATATGTAAGTGGGAACTCATGGTACATGTAAGGGAAGATGCGTCTTTGTTCCATGGCTCACCACAGGTGAGCACCAGTATTTTGTTCAATATTCGTCTTGCTGCAGATAGAATTGAAATGTATGTTTTATAGGGTCAGAAATACAGAAACCAGAGAAAATTATATTTTTGATTTATTTTTTAGCCCAATGTACTCTTTTTCAGTTGTCACAAGAACTACATCCAAAACATGGATAAAAGAGAATTATCAGGAAAGATTTCTCTCTAGCAAATTGGTCTCGAGCTTTGAGTAAAATGGTTTTTTATGGGTTAGTCATTAAATAAAGGGTAAAAAGGCTTTGATGTTCAACCAACATTTTTATCTTCCTAGGGGTGGGGATGCTTAGTTTTGGCACAAAAGTTGATTTATACACTCTCAGACTTTTAGGTTAAAAGGAATAATAATTTCTTTTTCCTTTTTATTTTTATCCATTATTGAATCTTTTTTTGTAATGCATACAGCTGGTTGTAAGTTGTTTTTGTAACATGCTATTCAAAGTGAAGAAAACACCTTTCTTTGGATGGTTTTTTAATATAGTATTATTATTATTACATATTATGAGAAGTGTATATTTTACATACTTCTTGGCCTGGGGCCTTTGCTACCTAGAATCAATATTCTTATTTTACTACCAAGAACATAAATAGCAGTCACCACTGCACTAGTTTTCCCAGGTTAATGCCCTAAAGATGAAAAGGCTAATTTAACAAATCCTTGTGCTCAGTACTTTTATTCATTTATTTAAACCCTGACTTTTTTGTCCTGCGTACAATATAAAGCAAGCAAAAACATGAAAACAGTAAAGGAAGCCATTATGTAAATAATGACCAGGATAATGATTCAGAGCCAGCACTGCAACACAGCAAAAAAAAAAAAAGCAGTACTAACTGTTATGTCCTGTGCCTATGTCTTTGTTTGGAACCAGGGAACACGTCTGGGCATGTTCGCCTGTAATAGTAAGCGATACCAGCAGAGCTTCAGTCCACAGACAACAATAGACCTTGGGATCCTGAGAGTTCCCCTATCAGAGGCTGAGGATATTCAAATGGACCTATGATAGCCTCTGGCAGGAAACTAATCCCTAGGCCCCGTCCACATGAGCGAGATAAGCCGGACGGGAATCGACACAAATTTGCACCGGTGCAATTTGCACCGCTTTTGCAGGATCACACAGGTCCATGGACCTGTGAGGGCGAACACGCAGCCGCGGGCGAGTTGTTTTTTTCCCCCCGGCCGTTTTCAGTGCACTTATTCCCAGTTGGAACTGGCTGGCCAGAACTGTAAGCTTCCTGCCTCTCTTTGTATCTCCTGAACATGCGTCTGGGTGGCCTGGCAGACATCCATATGTCTCCCAGATTTTGAAAGTAGACTTGGAAGATTAATCGATTACTTGCCTCTCCACCCTCGGAGTCATCTGATGATGTGCATACTGGGACGAGGGGGGGGAACCAAAAAGCCTGCTCCCCGACGCCTCTTGTTTGCTCTGGCGTGATCACACAGGGAAAGGCCAGTTCTGGGCCGTCACAAACCGTTTGAGACTGCCTTTTCACTGGTAGCTAAATAAGCCAATTCCCCGCCGGCTCAAAGCGGTTTGCAACAGTTTGACACCAGCTGCAGGACGCTTCACAGATATGCTTGTGTGATTGTGCCACTTTGAACCGGCAGGGAATCATCCTTCTTGTGTCCCAAATGGGTGCGTATGATCGTGCCCCTAGTTACCCAATCCCCCATGGGGGGGGGGGGGCGAGGTCAAGGTGTGGTTTACCTGTACATATAAGCAGGCTCCCCTCATCCCTTCTCCCTCATGCTCCATCTTGACCTGCAATGAACCACCATGCTTATGCTTGTTCCTGACCCCCAATAAAAGAGCTATACTGAAAATCACTCTACCAGCCTCCGGAGTCCAGTACCCTTCACTAACCAAACCTCTACAAAAGTGTTTAACTAAATGCTTAAAAGTTCTCTGTTAAACAAGCTTGGTGAGATTCTCTGGGACGGAGTTCCATAGAGTTGATGCCACCACACAGGAAGTCTTTATAGCTGGAGCTGCTTGCTCGTTCTACAGGCACTGGGAACACTAGAGGTTCTAAGCACATGGGAGGATTGTCTTAGAACGAAGGATGTTATCCCTGATATTCTGGTCTCAAGTAATTTCAGTCATTTTGATTTCCTTCTAGCTAATCCCAATCAACAGTCAAGATGCATTTTAACCAGCTTCTAAATATGTATTCTCCTTTATCCCCTTCTAACCTAGCTGAGCATTATACCTGTCAAAGGCATGCATCTCCTGAGTAAGTCCAAATCAAACCCAAAAGCTTGTTTGACTAGGGTCAGCTGCACTTAACCATAGCTGCTGATAAAGAGATGTAAAGCTCAACCAGCAAAAAGGATGCAGTGAGAATTTAATTTTATATCTAAATACAACTCTTGAAAAACTCTAGAAACAATTTTTGCTATCTTCGGTTATTTAAATTTTACTTCGTATTTCATTTATTCTAGAAGCATCATGACAATTTGGGGGGGGTCAAGGAGCAGTTCAGTTTATCCTACAGAATTTTAGAATTATAACTCTAGCAGAATAGTAGATAAATCTCAGAAGAAGCTGTGTTTCACTGAATCTGCACATTTAATGTATTAATGGGAGATGAAAGCTGTGAAGTATTTTCAAGTAAACTATGGCACTGAAAATAAAATGAATCCTTCATGCCTCTGAAGGAAGGGTTGAAAAGTATACAATATGTCAAACTACCATGAGCAAAGGGATTTTGGGAATTCAGGTCAGGTCACCAGGTCTAGCTACAAACTGTTCTTTGTCTTTTATTTTGGGTATGCTTCTTTTTTGGTTTTTCCCATAAATAATAGTAGCACCATATTTCAGAAACTTTAAAAAGTCTCCTCATACAACCTTGTTTAATAATTATATGAGACTGACACTATATTTAAATGAAGGTCTTTTAGGATAGAATATTTACTGCCATTACAATCATGCATGCAACTGAGTTTCAGTTTGAAAATCCCAGTTTCTAATATGATTTCCCCCTGCTTGGGACAAAACTAGTCATCTTTTCCACTCGCCATACCAACACCTTAGAATGCAGGTAGGACCTCACGTTTGAATACTCCACAATCTAAAAAACCACTCAACCATGTTACTACTATAGTGCATACCTTTTTCTAAACATTTGAATCAGCTCTAGGGCTGCAATCCAAAGAGCACTTTCCTAAGGGTATGTTCCACTGAATAAAATTGGACTTATTCCCAAATAGGCCTGCTCCATAAGTCTTCAAATCATTTTTTAAAATGGTCCACTTTACACAGGATACTTCATTCATCTTCAGCTGAAACTTCTCTATTGAAAATTACATAATGCTCCATCTCACCCTTTAACGAGGTGGGGGACTGGTGGAGTTTCTGGGCACATGGATGAGGAGGCCTCCATCCATCCTGATGCCCTCTTTGTCTTCAGCCACCCATTTTATTTCAAACAAGGTTGTTGGATCCCCTTTTTCCACGCTCGTTTTAAGGCACCATTCTACCCAATTTAAGGTTCTAAGGCAACAAACAATAAAAACATTAAAACAAGATTAACAACACATATAAATATATATAAAACAATGAAAACAAAACACATAAACACATGAATGGGAGGAAAGGTCAATGAGAATCAGTGAAGGAATGCCAGACAAAACAAAAAAGTCTTCACCCACTGTAGACAATGATAGAAGGGGACAGATTAATCTCCCTGGGGAGGGAATTCCATAATTTATAATTAATAATTCTATAATGTATACCCTGCTTTTCTCCCCAATGGGGAACCAAAGCAGCTTACACCATTGTCCTCTCCTCCATTTCATCCTGACATCAACCTGTGATGGGGAGGACTGAGCTCCTCCATTTAAGTAAGACTCCATTGATAATAGAGTCAACACTCTCCTGTACTCTGATTAATACTTGAACACAGCAAGTGACTGGTGTCTTCATATCGTGTTTGTCTACAATTAAGTCTAGTATGGGCTCCTTAATAAGCAAATCTGCTCTGGCAAATAAGGCATTATCCAGCCTATCACTGAAAATATATCAATTGCATTGAAGTTCATTATCTACTTAAGTAATAGCTGTACGTGATTAAACCTTTAGCTGAAGGGCTGTTTCCTAATCTTGTATCTCAGCTGGCCCAGGCTTATTCCTTGACAAACCTTACTATAATAAAGAGACGGATGTAGTGATGATAGCCAACAATTTGATTTTTAATCACAATATCACAGAGTTCATACACAAAATAGCCAAGAACTAATTCAGGTTGAATGCTCCATGCGTCAACAGAATGTTCCCTTTATACTGAAAATCATGTAATTTGTACATCAGCAATGTGGAAGCGTATGTTTATTTTCTGTCTGTAGATGTGTATTTTCTGAACAGCTCTTATTGTGGTGTTCAAAACAGTGGCTGCCTCTTCAGAACTGAATCAGGCTGTGGTCTACACATATCTGGAAATCTTTAAAATATGTGTGTCTATTTAAACTAGCTGCAGTAGAAACTTGAAAAATAACATACAAAACAGTTCCAGACTGCAACTGACTGGGGGTGGGGGGAGATGGGTTAGATGAGGAATTTTGCTTAGCTATTTTAGCAATCCAACTGGCAGTTTATGTATATAGATAGGAATTAGCCAATGAATCCAAATAAACGTAATAGTCCAGCGCAGAAGATATCCTAATCTGTTAAAAAGGCAACCAAAAAACTAAAACAGCGGAATAGCTGTTTGTCCATCACCATCTTGCGTCCTCCCCGAAATTTGATAATTATGTACCTGTTTTAATAGTAAGCCTCACATGATCATCATCTCACTTTTCATATTAAAGTATGTGATCTACTCTAATTGAATTGCTAAGTCATTTAAATAATTTAGTGCTGTTGTGGAATTGCCTGTGATTAAATGTACATGCCCATCCTTCTGAGCGTGCATGATGAGAGTTTTACATGAGTCCCGGTAAAAAACGGTAAGCATGCTGATCATCTGAGCAGAGCAGTGGGGAGAGCATGGAGATTTACACCAAACTACCTCCCATCTGCTAAACAGATTATCCACATGATCACTACTTTGGAAAGCAGAAGTATCTAAGAATTATCTAAGAATTATTATCGAAGTCAGATATGTAGCCTTAAGAAAGCCTTTGTTCTGAGCCCTATCTCAAATACATGGATATATTGTCCTACTTCCCAGACCCTTTGAAAGTACTATATAATTCTTAAATAGTGTTATTTAAATTGGATTCTAATCATGTGAACTGACAGTTGGATTAAGAGAGGCATCATATATAAAACACACACCTTCCCAAATTGTGCGTCATCAGTGAGGAGGAGGAGGAGGAGGAGAGATTGGATTTATACCCCGCCTTTCACTCGGAGTCTCAGAGCAGCTTACAAACTCCTTTCCCTTCCCCTCCCCACAACAGATACCCTGTGAGGTAGATGGGGCTGATAGAGCTCTTTTGGGAACTATCCTTGAGAGAACAGCTCTGACAGAACTATGGCTTGCCCAAGGTCATCCAGCAGCTGCAAGTGGAGGAGTGGGGAATCAAACCCGGTTCTGCCAGATTAGAGTCCACGCACTTAACCACTACACCAAACAGATGCAACAATCGGTGTATGTGTGGTCCTAGCTAGACTGGGATTATTATTTTTTGGTTGTAGAAAGTGCCATCAAATCAAGGCAAGACACATTCAGCCAGAGATGATTTGCCATTGCCTGCCTTTCTGTAGTAACCCTGGATTTCCTTGGTGGTGTCCCATCCAAACACTAAGCAGGGCCAACCCTGCTTAGCTTTCAAGATCTGAAGAAATTGGGCTAGCCTGGGCCATCCAAGTCATGGCTTATTATTTTTTTATACTCCTTTACTATTTTTACACTTCCTTGTCTCCAGTCTTCCCAAAATATTGTCTGGTTTCATCCAAATTTTCTCCACCACGCCTACATTCTTACACTTCTTTTTTACGCTCCTTTACTACTTTTACACTCCCTCATATTCAGTCTTTTTTCAAACTATAAAATTGGCCTCTTACTTTGTTTTATGAACTCTTCAGTTTTTGAACACATCACTGGATAATGCTTTCCTCTTTCTGCTATTGCTTCTGATTGTGGATGGACTTGTGGTTATCAGGTCGCTCTCCACTCATTTAGACTTGTTACTTTTCTATTGCCTTTTCTGTTACATTTTGCACACATCTTCTGCATTTGAATTATGGATTGACTTTTCCACCAAAAGAAATTATTTGATGGGTGGGATCCAATGGAGCATTTCTACAGACAAGAACAGAATTTTGGGGGACAACTCAGGCTGCCATGGGAAGGAAGAATAAAGAAGGCCACACACCCCAGGTAGAACTCCAAGTGCCTGCAGAAACACAGTGCTAGATCCAGCCTTACTGGCTGATCAAAGAATCCATGGACACAAAGATTGCTGGGTCTTCCTTGCCTTCAACCCCCCCCCCCCCGGGGGCCAGGAACAAAGTTTATTCTTGGGGACCAGTGAGTCAGGTAGCTACAGAGGGAGAGGGGCAGATAGGGTAACTTTGTTCCCGCTACCCTTCTCCACTGCATCTGACAAACCCTACAAATAAACTTTCCCAAGGCAGAAAGGGAGTGGAAGGCAGGAAGGTCCCAAACCATCAGTGCCTTCCACTGTCAGTTTGCAGGATCCAACCCAGTATCTTCAAATATTGAATCATTTGCAAATTGTATAACATGCTTTGTCACTTCTTCCAGGATATTGTACTGGGTGAAATAATAGTACCAGAAATACCAAGATATTTTGATTGCCCCATCTCCTATCTTTAATATTCCAGAAACTACCAAAAATTAAATTTGTTCTGTAGTGAAGCAACTTACCCTTACAAGAACTGAATGCTGGTTCTATGTATTTAAATTATTATATATGAGGTCATATATGGCAAATTATCTGTAGTTATCTGCTTGTGTTTTCCACTTCAGTATGTCTGCTGAATCTTTTACTTTCTTTATGGGAAAACATTCCAACTAGACTGGAAAATGGATTCATTTACTGTATTTTAGAAAAATACTTGCTTTTCTTTTTGACCTATTTTGTTTATTTTCCTGTGTGACTGTATGCTTCATGTCTGAAACTGCATAAAATATCAAATGCTTGGGTCTAAATACTTGATTAGTGTTTTTAGCTGTGATCACTGTAAAGGAACAAAACCAGAGTTATGTGTGAGATTTAGCATATTGGAAGGAAAAAGGGAAATTGTTACTGATGATAATGAAGCAAAAATAGATATGGGTGAGTTCTTGAGACAGAAGAAAAATGAAAAACTTTATTTCCACAATCCATTTTGTCCTGTTAAAACTTCCTGAATCTGAAAGTGCGTTTTTGTTGCTGAAATTAAGACTCACAAGCAAGTATTGAATAACCACAAGAAAATCTTCAATCAGTTTGGAGCAGTGTCAGACCTTGTCAGACTTTGGGAACTCTATCCACTATGGTTACTGCCTGGGAGAACCTAGGGGAAGATGATGGCATTTTGGGAACTCCCTTCTTCCACAAGCAAGGACTCACCATTGATCTGGCCAATGGCCTGCTCTGGAAACTCCCAGATGGCCCTAGCCTCATCAATGCAGTCCATCGTTGTGCTGCGTCGAAGGTTCCCTACCCTCTCTCTCCTATTGTGCAAGACCAGTGGGCAGACGAGTACCCAGAGGTGTGGATCAAAGACAAAGCTGAATGCGGTACAGTACAGAATGCATGTGTTTTAATTGAAGGGAAGGATCCCCCTCCTCAGAAACAGTACAGGTATCCCGCAGAGGTGGAAGAAGGCATAGCTAAGACCATAAAGGGACTCTTGGACTGGGATGTTATTCTCCCTATGCAGTCCATTTGCAGTGCCCTGCTGTGGCCCGTCCTTAAGGCGGATGGAGTGACTTGGAGAATGAGCGTTGACTACAGAGCGCTTAATGCCATCACACCACCTGTAGCGCCCGTGGTGGCCAAATATAATGAAATCTTGGCTGTCATTGCAGCAGGCTCTCGCTACTACTCTGTTCTTGATCTGGCTAATGCGTTCCACTCTATTAAGCTTCATGAGTCTTGCTGGTATAAGTTTGCATTCACCTTTCGAGGACAGCAATATTCCTTTAAGAGAACTCCACAAGGCTTTCACTTCAGCCCAAGCATTTGTCATGCACATGTAGTACAGATGTGGGAATAGACCCAGAAGAGTTTTTGACCACAAAGGGCTCGGTTGACTCCCAATTGGAAGATTTTAAGAACCACCGGTTCTCACAATGGATAATCTTCAAACCAAAGGTTTTGGAGTCTCACACTCTATCTGGATCACCTCCAACCAATGATAGCAAGGAGAGAAAATGGGAGAAAATGGGATAATCTTCAAACCAAAGGTTTTGGAGTCTCACACTCTGTCTGGATCACCTCCAACCAATGATAGCAAGGAAAGAAAATGGGAGTGCGGGCTGGCTTCACCAAGCCCTTTGATCACCGTTCAAAGGCCAGAATGCTATGATCCACTCCAAAGTGCTCGTGCCTTTCCCAGGTGTGGTGCACAATTTAGTGCAGCGCTCCAAAATGGCCAAACCACTCAAAAGGATGAGACCCTAGATCTAGGTGTCTCCCTCAAGCATCAGATTCTCGGATCTGAGGAATGAACTCTTGAAAAAAGTGAGGGGGGCATGTCGTGGCGACGTGTGTGTGCAGTGTAGTGCAGAGAATCTAACCCTGTCGTCCTATGCTGCAAGATCTCAATTATCCAACCAATAATAGATGGCCACGAACGGAATGGCCGAGGGAAGCTCAGAGGAGAGGGGGGGGAAAGAACCCAACCACAGCAGATTTGCTCTCTAGAGCCAAGCACACAGGTCACCAGTCACACTTACAAAGCAATCCAAGTCTACCCCCAAAAGCTCGGAGAAGTTTCGTCCTCCACATCTGAACTTCCGAATACACCCATGTCGACTCGCGTGCATTCAGACGTTCAGGGTGCTGCCCGCATTCTCCACCAATCTGTTAGCCTGACTGCTCTTTTATTTATTAATATTTGGGGGGATATTAGCTCTTAACAATAGGCAGCGGGCTTGCAGATCTCCACCTGTGTCTACAGAGGCTGCGCTTCCCCGAGACTTCCCAGAAACTGACACAAGACTCAAGTTAAGAGTTATAAAGATAAGGTGTTTACTATAAAAATGATAGGCAATATTACACAATCATACATACATTTACACAGATCTAAAAAATTAGGTAGAATAACAGAGATGTTTGCATGAGCAGGAGAATTGATGGTGTCCATCAGGGGTAATATTTACCTATATAGGAATCTAGCAGAGTCCATCTGGAAAAAGCAGGGAAAGTATCTTCGGACAAAGGATCGTGGTCCTGGACCAGCAGAAGCCACGTGGCGGATCCAAGTGGTGCACCCAAGGATCCGTGAGGGAGGGAGGAAGAACAAGCAGGAATGGGGAGGAGAGTCTCTCTCTCTTTCTTTTTCTGACCCTTGGGGAGCAGTATTTATTGGGGGGTGTTCCCAGGAGGTTGGCAAGGTATGAGACCTTCCTAGGAATGCCTATAGATGGTCCGTTCTCTGTCCCTAGCCACTAAGAGGGTCCTATTGGAGTGGTCAATATTTAGATCTACCTGATGGTCAGGACAGGATGAAAGCGGGTCCTGGGCAGCAGAACTGGTCCAGCAGGAAGCATCCCGCTGCTTTTGCACCCTCATGTGAAGTCCTTTGATGTAGGGAGGACTTGTAGGAGGGGGTCCAAGCCTGTGTATGTGTATGGAGTTCATACTTTCATGGAGTTAGTGTTTCACATGGCTTGGTGTGTGTGTGTGAGTGTCTATGTGCTTTGCGACAACCTCCAGGCTGGAGGTGGTAACCTCAGAAAATGGTGTTTTAAACCTTCGTTGGAAGCATCTGCCACCATCTTCCCACCATCTTCCCATAATGATCACCGTGTGCACTATTTTGACTCACATAACTGACAGCATAGTCCATTCACTGCTCTCATAGATCACCAGAAAAGTCCAAAAGAATGTTGCTCAGGCTTACAGAAATGATTTGAAAATGAGAATAAATAAAAAGAGGAAGTGTTAAATATCGTTGCAATATTTTGGCTTTAAAAGGTATATGAAAAGCAGGGTATTTTCTGAATTGGACTATTTAAATATTGATTAGGATTTATTTGACTTGTGCATTGCACCATGTATGGCTAATTTGGTGTAGTGTTTGTAGAGTGTAGTGGTGTAGAGCCAGTTTGGTGTAGTGGTTAAGTGCGCGGACTCTAATCTGGGCGAACCGGGTTTGATTCCCCACTCCTCCACTTGCACCTGGCTGGATGACCTTGGGCAAGCCATAGCTCTGTACCAGCTGTTCCCTCAAGGACAGCTTGGGAAAAAGCTCTCTCAGCCCCACCTACCTCACAGGGTGTCTGTTGTGGGGAGGGGAAGGGAAAAGGAGTTTGTAAGCCGCTCTGAGACTCCCTTGGGGAGTGGAGGGTGGGGTATAAATCCAATCTCTTCTTCTTCTTCTTCTAATTAGTACTGGGTTTTTTTATTACCGAATGAAGCAGATAATAAGAATGAACTGGGTTCAATCTGTTACTCTCTTCTGCTGAGCCTTCATTCAACAGAAAAAGAGGAAGTCTCCCTCAGAGGAAGTATTTTTCCTTTGCAAGAAGCCTTTTACAGATGGGAATTATATGACTGTTTGTTGGTTAGTTCATTTTTTTGTATAGCACAAGTCTAGGGTTGCCAGCCTCCAGGTGGGGCCTGGGGATCTCCCGCTTTTACAAGTGATCTCCAGCTGTCAGAGATCAGTTTCGCTGGAGAAAACGGCTGCTTTGAAGGGTAGACTCTATGGCATTGTACTATGCTGAGGCCCCTCCCCTCCCCAAACCCCACCTTCTCCTGGCTCCATCCCCAAAGTCTTCAGGTATTTCCCAACCTGGACTTGGCAACCCTACACAAGTCTCTGGTAGACAGCTATTGTATTTCCAGTGATGAAACACTAGTGTCAACCATCTTGATCTTTTCAGATCCATGATTTCCTGTTCTTCTCAGTCAAAACTTGTCCTAACTGTCTGCATATCACTAATAGTTTTCTTTTTTATTTTGGGGGTTGTGTGGAAGCTCTTGAAATCCAGCATTATTAAATTTGTCAGCAGTGAATTCCACAATGGCAATAAGATAATAGTTAGAGGGCTCTTTATACAGTTATAATGATAATTCCAGCTGGTGGCAGTTCTCCTTCTGTCCCATGCCTCTTCCAAGTGAAACAACATTTAAAAAACAAATGATTTTAAGGAGCATATGGTGTACACTAGCAAAAGTAAATTTTGGGAGGGGAACAAAAGTCTCAAATGTTTTCAGTACCACCGAAAAGTACCAAAGACAATTATTTTAGGTAGTGCTATGTGAAAGAAAAGGAAGAACTATTGTTACTGGTTCTCAGCTGTGTTTTGTGATCCTTCTTTCCATTACCTAAGAAACAAACATGAATAATTAGCACACCAAAGGAGATACCATATGTCTAGAATTCCTGCTCTTGGCTCTCCATCTCATAGCAGCAGCTCATTCATTATCTGTGCCTCTGAGCAAAAGAGTGATTGGATATAATCCCCTTCTGTGTGTTCCTTACTGCTGCCAGTATTGCAGTTCCCCATAGAACCGTCCCAGTCAGTTTCTATCTGACAACAGAAAGCATCACATTTGTTGCCCCTGCAACTCTTAAGTACAGCAAGCTGCAAGCCATTTATTTCACGAGTAACTCCTAATGATCCATTTAATTTACTTTTTAATGATACTCTGGCTTCAGTGGAACTTTTTACTTTGGAATTGGTTTATTTTCTCTGAATTTGATCTATGGACATTGAAGCCTATAATTCCTTTGGCTGTCTGCAGAAATTAAGAATATTTGCTATAAGGGGGTTTCCACTTGACATCACGTTATAGTGATAGCAGCTGCACTATTTAAAGCAGTTTTAGCCTTTACTAGATTCTCAGGTTGGCTCACAAGAGATTAAAAATCAATCAATAAATAAATAAATCCAGTAGATAAAAAATATTAATTCCAGAAACATTAAAACTCAATTATTTAAAAAGCAGCACAAAAATCAAACAATGACCAATAACAAGTCAGCAGGCAAAGTCAAAATCCCACCATTCCTAGACGCTCTAAACAGTCACCCATGGAATAAACCCAAGAATTTTTCTAGCTAGCTATCAAAAAGGCCCTTAGACACTCTCTCTTATGGCCATCCATCATACCTCTGACAAAGACCTCTGCAGATCATATCAGTGCCCAAGAAGCCCTACAGGGCACAAGGCAGTCCTTGAAATACAGTAGTCCCAGACCTTCTAGGGCTTTAGCAGGCTGACAGTGCCATCCTAAACCCAATTACTTCAATTAACTTAGAAGAGTATAACTGCTTAGGATGGCAGTGTAAAACCAACAGTTTGCAGCTGGTAACTACTGCAGTTGATATAAAACTGGAGACACATACCTCTATCAGGTTGCATTTAACAATCTGGCATTCCAGATGAGTTGCAGTTTTCTAGCAAGCTTCAAAGGGAGATGCAATACATATATTAATCAAATCTGGATGTCATGGGGTGTGGCATCGAGGCCAAGCATGGCAGACGCATAACAGATCGTCTCTCCCACCCTCCTTACAAATTAGCCTCCTAACCTCCCACATCAAACTTTGAATCTCATCAAAAAATGGGCAAAACAGGCCAACAGAAAAACAAGAAGCATCAGCAAACTCCTCAGTTGATGGCTTCCTTCTTTTTGAAAGACACTTCCAAAACAGTGGCCGGCAGCACCACAGAACAACAACACAAAATGGCGACCGGACCCAGATTGGGAGAAGAAGAGGACACAACACTCTCTTGCCAAGACTTCTTCTTAACTATCCAAAAATTAGAGAAGAACATAACAGAACAAATTCATTCAGCTCTGAAGCCAATCACAGATGAACTCAGAACTTTGACTGAGTCTCTAGCTGAAGTTTCCCAAGTGGCAGAATCAGCCATGGAGGGCACCCAAAAAAAAGCAAGCATGTTCCAGAGCCTTTACTGAATTCAAAAAGCTTAGAATATCCTCCACTGGATATGGTGAGGGGCTTATATCCCAGATATATAAAATACTAGTTGATCCCACTCCATCAAACTTACCTTCATATACATCCTCATGGTCTTCAGATCTTGACATGGATCTTCCAGAACTATTCTGAAAAAACGTCTAGTCATCCTATGCTTCCAAAACAAAATCTACGAATGTACAGCAACAAAATTTTAAAATTCTAACCAGGTAGTATTTAACACCTCTAAAATTACATAGAATAAATAACAAATTATCAACAATGTGCTGGAAGAATTGCAAGTGTATTGGATCTTATATTCATTGCTGGTGGGAGTGTAAAACAATAAGAGCTTTTTGGCAAAAGGTTTTGATCCAGATAGAAAAACTGATGGGTTACACAATACAAGAGAAACCAGAAATTATTCTTTTGAACTATTGGAAGGAGGTGCCCATTCCACAATTTGGCAAAGAATTAAATTCCCTGCTTCTTTCAGCAGCAAAGACTACAATAGAATTGAACTGGAACAAGAATACTATACTTAGCATAGACACATGGTATTCAAAGATTTGGGACCATCTCCTTATGGACCAAATTTCAGACAGATTAATGCATTTTGATCCATCACTAAATTCCAAAACTTTTTTTGGTAGATGGAACCCAATACTGGATAAGTTGGAGCACATTTTGGAAAGGGTTAAACCCACTCAGCAATCTAACTATTATAATTTTAGACGCAGAGATTGGATTTTGTAAAGAAAAGACAAGTCTATTTTCAAAATCAATAGTACTTGACGTTTTATCTTACCTGTCTTACCTACTTAATATATGTTTGTATGTTACTATTTCATGAAAATCATCTATTATTTGTAAATGTTTATTTTGAAAATAAAAAACTACTGGAAAAAAAATCTGGATGTCATAAAGGCATGCACAATCATGGTACTAAATACTTCTGGTGAAAACCACTCAGCCATCCAGGACCAGTGATCGATCCAGCAGCATACACAGGCTGCAAATCTGGATTTTCAGAGGGAGTGTCTATCCCCAAATCAGTCTCATTACCAATCAATAGTTCCTCCATTTTTCTCTGGATTTTCTGAAGGTCTGTACCCATTTAGTTCTCTTTCATTAACACACTATGCTATAAGTGTGGAGAACCATGTGCTGCCCAGATAACTCCAAGAGCATGGTAAAAATTCTGAAAGAAAAGTTCTCGGCAGTACCCAGATTATGTACCCACATTGCTTTCTCACAATCAGGCTCCTATGTCCACAGGCATTATCTACAGTTGTGCCATTTCTGAATCACATGTCCAAATGGCCTGTAGTCCTTCAGACAACATGAAGGTTGAACTCCTGCCTCAAAAACCAATATCCCATTACTGATGTCCTACCTGGTATTACTAAGGCTGTCTAAAGCAGGATAGTGCCAATTTAAAATTAATCTTTTACCACCCTGTCCTGGATAGCCCAGGCTAGACTGATCTCGTCAGATTTCAGAAGCTAAGCAGGGTAGGCCCTGGTTCATACCTTGGATGGGAGATCACCAAGGAAGTCCAGGGTCATGATGCAGAGCCAGGCAATGGCAAACCACCTCTGAACATCTCTTCCCTTCAAGACCCTGCAGGATTGTCATAAATCAGCTGTGACTTGTCAGCACTTACCACCACCACAGCGTAATCAGTTCAGCAGTACATACTTCAGCAACAAGAACACTCCAAGACTACATTCAGTTCTGCATACCATCTCAGCCCACAGACTGCCAGCTCCTCATTCCACCTGCAGAGCTGCAACTCCACCTCCTGCCCAGAGATGATATAAACACCTGGGACTGGGAAGGGAGAGGCTGCTTATTACATTGATTTGTAAATTATCATATTTTTTGTGTTTTGTTTCCGTGTTCTTAATTTTTGTGTTTCTTAGGTGACTGGGGGGGGGGGCTGTCTCTGTAGGTGGCTTCTTGCTGGTGTAGTAATTTTCTCCAGTTCTGAATTTTATAGTAATAGAGGTGTAAGCTACATATGTTTCGCTGTATTAAAATTTTAAGTGATTATACTCATCTTAAAATATGTATACCTTTAACGTTTGTAAGTCACTTGGAGTCCTTTGTGTTCCTGGAGAAAAGTAGCATATAAACATCCTAAATAATTTAATCTGTAAATACTTGGTCTAGATGAGGCTTCTCAGCTACAACGTTGTCTTTTAACATTTTTTCCTCCAGAAATAAGAGCTGGCTCTCACACTTGCACACCAAGCTGATACAGTCTTCGTGCTGTGTTCCTCTTGGAAGTCATCTCATAGATCAGGCTAGTTTTCAGTACTTTTTCATTGTGTTGGCATATTTGACACAGAGCATAATTCTCATGCGGGAATGCTAACTAGTAACACATTGAAACCTGTGGCACAAGAGTCTCACCTCAGCAAACAAACATAGCATTGGCCATTCATTCCAGTTGCCCATGAAATGCCTCCACAACTCTTGCCATGCAGCTTTTACATGTTTTCCTCTTTTATGCTTTCTATAATTATGCACATTTTTAAAATGCTGTGTTTAGATCAACAGCACTGCACAAAATTGCACAAAGCTTGCTACAGTTAAGAGGGCAGGACCAGAAACTGCATTCCTAACGGAATTGCATACAAGTAAAGTTCAAACTTTATCTCCTTTTTTTTAAAAAATGTACACAATTCTTCTTCCAATACAGCACTCCGTACACTGGAAAACATGCTATGTAATGCTCAGATTTTTAAACAAAGGATCTTTTTATCTGTAGAAACACACAAGTCGCTACCACCATTTCACCAGCAGTGTATATCTGAGCAGTTTCTTGGGATGAGATGTCAACTGCATTAACACCCAGCAGCAATACTGCAACTTTAGATGCTCATCTCCTATAATGCAGGGCTCTTTTTCTGCCAAGCTGTAGATACTTTTTAGGCCTCTGAATGGATACTTGATATGCCTCCTGCCCAAACTTTCTGGGTACGATTGCAGGGAAACTGGTTTTTTATCTGTTATAATACTAAAGAGGTTTATATATATTATATTATATATTATATCAGTGCATAAAGCTGTTTTGCTTTAGATCTGGAGTAGTTTTTGTCAAGTTCCAGCGCACAACCCCTGGCTCTATTCCCAGGGAAACAGCCTGTACAGAAGAGCCCCCCCCCCCATCAATATTTAAACTATTTTTTAAAAATAGTGGAAGTTCCAGTCATAAGTTAGAAGTTGTACCACAATGTTTTTGAAAGCACCTCATTGTGAAAATGTAAATAAATTTAACATATACAATTCACCAACATGCACTGCTTTGTAGTTTTTAACAACTGTGCCAACAGCCCTAAGAACACACAAATTAAGAAACTGGTTTACCACCCTCTCTGAAGCCTTTCAAATACAACCCATGTTTGTGTATTAAGTTTTGGTTTTTTTTTAAAAAACCCTCACAGGGCAATTTTTCATAGGCAAACAGTCTCTCTGAGAAGCAAGAAGCCTGCGCATTTGTTTCTAAGGCAAAGCAGCATGGGAACTACACTGAGGACACCAGGGGAGGCAGCTATCCAAGATTAGCTCTCTGTGATTTGTCTGATGCATCTGATTTCAAACAAAGTCAAGTTTCTTCAAGAATACAAGTTCCAAGTCAGCCACAGGTACATAACTGCTTAGAATTTACAATCAAAAGGAATCATGGCAAACCCAGTAGATTATTTTTACCATTTAAAGGCCAACACACATCATTCCTTGCTGTTTTTACAGCATGGTGCACACTTCATGACTACAAGTAATTAGTAGCAATAAATTGTAACATGAATTATTCCCTAAAGATTTCCATCCTTTTATCTTGTGGAAAACTTTAACCACAAGAGGGCTTTGCCCTTTATAGTTGCCATTTAGCCTGTTCTTCACTTGAGAGCATTTATCACTATGTATCCCCTTTGTTTTAATAAAGTCTCCTTCTACATCTAAGCTAACAATTTAAAAACCTGGCATTCTGGTAATTAAGTTCTTAACGGAAATACTGGGAGATGGGTGGGCTGGATTTAAAGCTGCGATTTTTGTACCTTTATTTTAATTAAATGCATTTCCTCATCAGTATATCTCTTTTCCAATGCATCTTTTTAATTGTCCAATGATTTATTATATCAATTCCCTCTAAATAGCTGTTCTGCTTCTTTCATTCCCATTTTTGTTGACTATTATTACAGTTATTCAAAAAACAATCAAAAGAAAACTCCGTAAAGAGAAACATGTCATTAAAGTTTTATCAGCCAAAGAATACACAGGCAGTTTAATGCACTGCAGTATCCAGAACTTTCCTCCAAAGAAGAAATGTTTCTCCCTCAGCAAAAGGGAATTGTACAACCTCACCCTCTGCTTTTCTGGCATTAATCTGCATTTATTACAGTCATTCAAATTATTTGGTCATGGGATTAAGGACAGATTTACACCAGATTATTATGAGTACGAACAAAACACTGAGGCCAGGATACATGTAGTAACCAACCCTGAGACAAAAAGCTTTGCATCCCATAATTGCAACAGTAATCCTTGACTAGCATTCCTCATTTTGGGGCCAAATTCTCACAGTACAGGATCTATTCAACTGTTTGTCAAGGTATCCCGACTCAAAATATGGAACAAGTGGTAGCTCCTGTGCTTTTCGTAGCCCTCCTCACAAAGGCCAGTCCTACCACTTCCTTGAGTCTGTTACACATCAGCTTGTAAAGAAAGGCTCCATACAGATGGATGGATAAAAGTTATGAAGGAGCCAACCCTATTCTTGGAGTATTATCTCAGTGTGGACCCAGTAGATAGCTGATGAAGGAAAACAGCGAGGTCTACAGACTTTGTTTTCTAAAGGATGCAACACATATGCATAATACGTAACAAAAAATGAAACCATCAAGTAATTCAATATTTTTCTAAACTGCACTGCGACAGTTTTTATCTTCTCAGTGCAATCCTAAACAAATGGTTGTAAGCCCACTGACTTCAGTTGGCTTAGAAGGATCTGTTTAGGATGGGTGTTGCAGAGTTTGGGGTTACATGAGCCTGGGCCTTTCTGTTTTTCTGTGCTATGTAGGTTTTGCTATAGCTGACTTCTGTTTCTTGGTTCAGATGTCCCATAAGCCTTTGCTTCTTTGCTGGCAGCCTAAACATAAAAACTAAAGCCTTGCCCTGCAAGTGTGCCTTTGCCTGAATGCAGATTCCATGGCCTACCAAGTGCCAGGCTCAAAAGCCTAAACACATCTGTCTAGGTCTTTTTGACATGGCAGTTAACAAAATATAGCTGGGCTAAAGGTCATACTGCCAAAGGTTCATCTTATCAACTTGGGACGGGCTGGTATTTGGCAAGTATGGTATATTTTTAATTGACTCTTCCCTTGAGTCCTATTGGCTGAAGAGAGAATAAAAAGGCTGTGGGCTTTGTTTGAGGCTGTTTAGCCAACCTAGGCTTGTTTGAGGCTGTTTAGCCAACCTAGGCCTGAGTGAGTTCTTGGGCCACGGTCCAGGAATTCTTGTTCTTTCTGAAGTGTACACTGTACCAGGTATCAGGATTTTCTATGTGTCATTGGATATTGGTACCGAATATATGCTATTGAATTTTATTTGTGTATGGATTGAAGAATAAATGTTTCTAGTTCAAGGCAACTGCTCTCTCCCTGTTTCTCTCCCCCTGGAGGCCTGACTTCCCTAGCCAGACTCCACCTACCCATAGAAAAGAACCCTAATAGGATTGGGGATCCCTGGAGGAGGCCTGGACCCCTAAAATTTCCCTACAATGGGAATAATGTTTACCTGCTGTCACATGCATACATAAAAATCCCACACATAGAAACCTGGCAAGCCAGAAAGCGGAGGTGTAAAGAGCTCCTAGATTTGTACACCACTTTTAAAGCAACAACACACGGGGATCTATCACTTTTTATTTAGGCAAACCAGAACAAATTATTATTTCCAAAAATGTACTGAGATAATTTGTAAGGTTATTTGTCCTTTCCTACCAAATCTCTGGATCCTCTTTTGCTGTGCCTTTTCTAAGCCAGTCATTACATACAATGTAACCTTTTCAGTTTAATTTCAAACCGTTGTTGACTCAGTGCAAGAATTCCTATTCCATGGACTGTAAAATTATAATCTAGTTTCTCCAGCTCCTCAATTCGATGACTCATGGTGCTGATACTTTTTTCTAGCACTAGAGGGTATTTTGTTATTTGTTCAATGTCAATATTTGCCTGCAAGAGGAAATCTATTTTATCATTCAAGTTCTGGGGAGAAAGGTACAGAATGCGAAGGTGCTTCAGCACAAACATATCCACTTCCTTTTCAGTGCACCCGTGAAATAACAGTTTCTGTTTCACATTTGCAAGAGTTTTTTTAAGGTATTCATTAGAGAGATCTAAAACATCACCTCCTTGACCATGAAGCAAGGTCAGTAATTCCTCATTGTCCAGATTAAAAGATAACTGCAGAAGATGAACATTGGCTTTCACTTGCTTGCGACTCCGTAAGAAGATGAAAACGTTTTTAGAGATCAACTGCTTAACAAAGTCGTTTGGACTCTCACCTCCTAGAGATAAACAGATTTCACACAGGAGATCCACCATTTGCTTATTGAGCTCCACGCTATTAGAAAACACTCTTGGAGTTCTAGTAAGCATCTTGCAAAGATCGCTGGGCATTAGCCCAAGGGAACAAAACAATGCTATATTTTTCTGCATGTTTTCATTATTTCCGGAACGAAAAAAAGATTCTGGGGACCGTTTCAGGATGGTTAAAATTTCCACGTCAGTCATCAAAATACTTCGCCAAATTTCCCAGCGTTCTCTGAGAGACTGGTATGAGCGTGTAATGGCACGTGGGTACCGTGAAATGATACTTGCAACAGCTTCTTTGTTAGCTCCTTTAGCCTGCAAAAATCTCTTCAGGCCTTCTTCATTTGTTACCTGCTTCCTCAGAACACCGGGCTGTCTTTTTCTTACCAACTTGACATCCACACCCAAAGCTGTCAGATTGCTCACCAAAATGTTGTTTTCTTTGTCTAATGCATCATTGGACCTCCCAAGCTTCAGACAAAAAAACCTAGTTGATGCTCCTCTGAACACTATCTCTGTAGTCAATTTGATAAGCCAGGACTTGTTCATACTGGAAAGAAATGGGTTGCTTATGTTCATCAGCCCTCTCACAGCCATTATCAATTAGACTTCTCCAGACAGATCTGTACTTCCAATCAGTTCAAGTGCTTTAAGGTAAGAGAGAAAGAGAAATTATTATGAGCAGCCATACCCACAGCATTTATGAACATTATTTCTTGAAAACATTTCTATACTGCCATTCTACTCAGCTCAGAGTCCCCCAAGGCAGCAGACATTTCAAACACTAAAAACAGCTTTAACACTATAAAAAATTTCAGTTAAATAAAACATACAAACACATAGACATAGAGACATACAAACAAGGAGGGTTAATAAGAATGAAGGAACCCCAAATAAAACAAAGAAGACTTCACCTGCTGGCAGAAGACAATGACAGAGAGAAATAGACAAATCTCCCAGGGGAAGGCATTCCAAAGGTTTGGCACCACAAAAGAGAAGACCCTTTCTTGGGGTGCCACCCTTCTAGGTTCAGAAGGAGTCCATCTGAAGATGACTGGAGTAGCTGGGTAGGTTCATATGGCAGTAGGTGGTCCTTAAGGTATTATATTACCTCTAAATAAAGTAAGTATTTATAGTGAGTAAAAAAGGAAGGGTTATTAACCAAATAAATGTTAAAATATTCCACTCCTGCTGTTCCGATAAATACAAATATATTATAGCCCACAAACCAACATACCACAAACTCACAAACTAACAACCAACATTTTCATACTTCAGCATTTCTCACACTAGGATCTGGAGTCCTCTGCAAGGGCACTCCAGAGGATCCTGCAAGTGCTTTGTTAAGACTGAGCCTCTCTCATGCCCATCCAGCTAACATGAAACTAGAGCTCTCTCAATATTATAGAAATAGGGGTGGGAACTCTCCACCTCAGGGCAAGGAGATAGAAGCAGCTTCCCCATCTTCATTCAGTCTCCACCATCTGCAGAGATAGAAGCGGCGTTCACATCACCTCAGAGCACTAGCCAACAAACTGCCTGTGGGCGCAGTCCCAGGAACTCAATTGGGCAAATGGCCCAAAGAGGTAGAGTCCTAAAGCAGTCATCATCAGTATTCCAGGTGATAAACTGAACCAACGCAAGTGATTTCACCACAGTGATAGACACCATTCTGAACCCATAATAACACCCTGAACACTAAAAGTACAGGCTTTGTGTGAAGCTGGTCTTTCCTTGGTCTGACGCATATTGCAGCTCCCAGTCTCAAGACAAGAGGGGGGGGGAAAGGCCTGTTGATGCTTCTCAATACTATTTCTGCAGACAATCTGATCCGTTTGAAATGGTTTAGGAGCTCCTGGAAAAAGAGCTCTGCATGTTTTGCCAGACCCTTCCTACCCCTGTTCAGCAAGCCTTTGTTTAGAAGTTATTAACCAAGTAAGATATTTTTTGCCGCCTCTGGCACAAAATCCCTTGCAACCAAGGTTTATGATAAGAACACAGAGCAGGGCCTTAGTTGCAGTCCTATAGAACCATCTCTCTCTGTCTCTGAGACCCTGGCTTTCTGTAGGCCATCTACAAGCAGTACAAATGTTAAACTTTCTTTTAAAGTATATCTGCTGTGGTTCCCACTGTACTATATTTAAGGAGAACTAAAGGCTTCCACAGGA
This sequence comes from Lepidodactylus listeri, assembly GCA_029233225.1. Classification (NCBI taxonomy): domain Eukaryota; kingdom Metazoa; phylum Chordata; class Lepidosauria; order Squamata; family Gekkonidae; genus Lepidodactylus; species Lepidodactylus listeri. The sequence goes on from JARCFY010000012.1 coordinate 34,303,757, forward strand.
TACGTGTGATAGACCAGAGAGTGTTTCCTGATTTGGGGCCTCAGCTTTGGAATGCTCTCCTCCTTAGGCATCAGGCCTTCACACAGGTTTTTAAACCAATGGGTTCCATCTTTTTAAATTGTTCTATGGTCTGCCTGTTTGGTTTCATATGACTGTTTTAGTTGTGAACTTGAGCATGTCTCTGGAAAAACAGTATACAAACTTTCCAAATGTGTACTATTTTCCTATACTTATTGCTCTAGTTGACTGTGGGCACACTTAAGCAGTTTGGGTTCTCTGAAATTGTTACTGAAGGTCACCTTAATAAACTGTGCCCACTTTATATTTTTAAATTATAGGTTGCCTCTTTTGTTTTGAGTAGAAATTTAAATCAGGGTAGCATAAAATAAACACTCCGTTGCCTTTTTCCTATACAACTACACCTCACTATCTTTCAAGGAATTCCAAAAAGCATGTGCAAAGTTTTCCTAGTTTGTCTTCACAACACTCTGCGAGATAAAGGAGGCTCAAATCAATGGACTAGGGCAGAATGCAAATCCACACCCTTGTACCCCAAAACCCAGTCCAACACCTGTCAACTACAACTCACAACTGGCATTAGCAACATTTTCGTCTCGCAGCTATGCTTTAAAAAAAAAAGTTGATTTGCAGACAGGCAGTATCTGGAGATAACGTCAATCTCCAGTGTTGTGAGCCGCCTCGTTTGAACCTGATTCCTGCACATCAAATTGCCGTGAAAGGCCAATGAGGAAGCCTGGACATCTGTCCCTTGGCCATTTGGCAACCTTCCACACACACACACGCTATAGATTGCAAGTCATTCGACATTCACGTACATTTTAAACAAAACAAAGGACAATTTTCCACTGCACACTTTCCCAAAATTATCTCCATTCAAGCATCAACCTTTAGAAGTGTATCGGTTCCAAGAAGGTAGCGAATTTAGGACTTCTCTCGGCTCTCTTCCGCCACGCACTGCAGTGCAATTGGTTTCACTTTCCCAGCCTCATTGCTGAATCACTAATATCCCTTCCCTAAAAAAGCGTGGTACACCAACCCAATACTGGAGATTCCTAAAGCAGAGAAAACACGCTTGGTGGATTACAAAACGAACGTCTCTTAGCAACAAACGCTCCCGGGAAGCTTGCAACATTTAAACTTACTATCCCAGCCTCATCTAAGGGGTTAAAGTTGAAAGAGACGCCAACAAGCGCAGGAAAATGCCCCGTCTGCAAAAGAAAGGGTCTCGTTCACTTTCGGTGCTGCCCTCTAGCCCAGAGGACAGCCGCTTGCATGTCTTTTAGGAATAAAAAGAAGACCACTAGATGGCGGCATGAGATAACACAATTAAACTTTCTTTTCGCTGCAGTGTTTTGTCAACTGTAGTTGGCTTGTGAGCTGACGTTACAATCTGTACAGCATCGCACTTCTCAATATTACCCTTCTAAGGGGCGGTTTTGTTGCAAGAAGCAGCTTTTGTTCTATTTATTATTATTATCTCCCTGCAGAAGAATTATGTAGAAAATTTGGAGGCAGGAAGGAGCAACAGGCCATACAATTAGGGTTGCCAAGTCTGGGTTGGAAAATACCTGGGGACTTTGGGGGTGGAGCCAGGAGAAGGCGGAGTTTGGGGAGGGGAGGGGCCTCACCCTGGTACAATGCTATAGAGTCCACCCTTCAGAGCAGCCATTTTCTCCAGGAGAGCTGCTGTCTGTCAGCTGGAGATCAGTTGTAAAAGCGGGAGATCCCCAGGCCCCACCTGGAGGCTGGCAACCCTACATACAATTGAATACTTCACGGCAAACTGGTTTTCATTATGTTTTGCTGTAAATAGAAGGCATTGGAGGCATTTATAATTAATTGCCTTGCATTGTGAAAAGTCCAGTGGGAAGCTCTGTGAGTCTGTAGCACTAGTCAATGGCACCTTAACAAAAAAACCCAAAAAACACCACGTTTGTATGAGTCAGAGGTATTTTCCACACCTAAATAGGATTCTGTAGTTTCCCAGTTGCCGCTGTAGCTGCCCATATTGCTCAGCACTAATGGGGCTTCCACACACAGGTTTCCCATACATCAGTCTCCAGATGGCAGTCACCCCTTCCTGATGCAATTTTCTAAAAATCAGCAGCTGAAAAGCATTGTAACATTATAGCAATTATAAGGATGTTCAAACACCTATTTTAAACACACACAGGGTGGCAGGGGAAGAACACAGGGCAGAGAAATTGGATGCTATGTGGCTGGAACTGTGGGTATCCAAACTTTCCCATCCACATAGCAGCAACCCACAAAGTCCACAGCAAGCAAACTGAGAAAAGATTGAAAAAAAGTTGGGGAAACCCTGAGAGGTGCATGAATGCACTACTATGTCCTGGGGAAGCAGGAAACAAAGTGGTTTTCTAACAGTATCGAACCCTGGGTAAATAACCTGTGTGGGGAAAGGCCATAGTTTTCTTCACCAGATGCACCAGAAGGTATACCCTTTATATATATGTGTGTGTGTGTGTGTGTGTGTGTACTATTTTTATTACTTTTCAAATTACAATATATAATATGCTTATTTCAGATCTTAAATACGAGAGTCATACATTCAGTATTTCCAATATTAAAATCTCTGCATATCTTGGACATTTCACTAAGTTATTTTTCAAATCCATTTATACACTCTTTCCCAAAGTTCCTTATGTGATTCGTCATCTTTACCTTGTAACAGACTAGTTAATCTGTTCATTTCAGCCAATTCGAACAGTTTCTGAATAAGTTCTTCCCTTGTCGGCATTCTGTCAACTTTCCAATATTTGGCAACCAAGATTCTAGCTGTCGTTAAAATATACACTATCATATATACATCCAATTTATTACAACCGTCTGGAATAATATTTAATAAAAAGATTTCTTGGTCAGAGGGTAAATCAATGCCTAGTATATAATATAATTCTTTGAACTGCTAACCAATACTTTTTAATTTTGCCACACATCCACCACATATGATATGTCCCCACATTTTTCTTATACCTCCAGCAGTTACTCAATAACTATGAATAGCATTTGGCTAATCTATCTGGTGACCAATGCCATCTGTAAAACATTTTATATATGCTTTCCTTGCAAGAAATGGCCCTAGTAATCTTTATTGTTTTCCAATTTGTTCCCAATTGTCCATATAAATATTATGGCCAATAATTTGCGGCCAAGTTATCATTGACGGCTCAGCTACCTCATCTTATATATCTCTAACAAAAAAGTTAATTTTGTTATTAACTTTTCATTTGAGTGTAGCCATATTTTATCTAACTCTGGTGTTTTCTTCTTAAAACCAATTCCCTTATCCTTATGATACAGAAGGTATATCCTTTAGGTCAATGTTTTTATATTCACAATAGAAAAGCAAAGTGAGGAATGATTACAAAAAGAGGTACAAAACACCAGAGTTACATATCTTTAAAGAAAATGTTCCAATGTTTAAATAAAAGCTATTCAGTCAATCAAAACAAAGGCAACAATAAAAAAACTCCCTAGCTGCAGAATTTTTGAGCTGAATCTAATCACAGGGGGTTTAAAGAACCGTGTTACCTGTTCTATAGGACCAAAGGAGTCTAGACTTAATTTTAGCAAATGTTCTTCCTCTTCTCCATGCTTTTAAAACTGGGGATAACTTCAACTACTTAAAAAAAATGGATAAATAAAGCAAAAAAGGAATGCTATTGTCCAAATGCAAGAGAAGAAGAAGAAGAAGAAGAGATTGGATTTATACCCCGCCCTTCACTCACTTGGAGTCTCAGAGCAGCTTACAAACTCCTTTCCCCTCCCCTCCCCACAACAGACACCCTGTGAGGTAGGTGGGGCTGAGAGAACTCTTTCCCAAGCTGTCCTTGAGGGAACAGCTGGTACAGAGCTATGGCTTGCCCAAGGTCATCCAGCCAGGTACAAGTGGAGGAGTGGGGAATCATACCCGGTTCTCCCAGATTAGAGTCCACGCACTTAACCACTACACCAGACTGGCCCAAGTAGCCCTAGTCACAAGTCTCAAACTCAAGTAGATCCTAGTCACAAGTCTCAAACTCAAGTAGCCCTAGTCACAAGTCTCAAACTCAAGTAGATCCTAGTCACAAGTCTCAAACTCCATGTGGTGTAAATTAAGTATTGTACACGGTTCAGCCATAGAAATTGCAATATATCCAAGCACAAACAAGTTAATTGCAATAAAAAATAATATTTTGTACATAATTTGAATAATAAATGTCAGCTAGGTGAGCAGGACCAGTTAATTAATTATAAATTGTAGTCTTTCTTAAGTTACCTTCTTTGATATATTATCCCTGGCAAAATAAATTATTCATCAACTCACAAACTTTCTCAGCTGTAGCAAGCCTAATCTCCTTTTCATCCAAAGTAGTGTAACCAGCTGAACAGCCAGCGTACAGTGTTATTGCCTATTTCATTAAACAGAAGTAATAGTATTAAAATATGTCCCAAAAAAGATACGTAGAGCTTAAAATCTGTCAAACTATAAGCTGTGTGACCCCCAGATCCAGAGTGCAACGAGAGTTTTCGTCAGAGGGTATGTATGATTGCAACATTACAAGCAATTCATGCTATGCTATTTATTTACAAATTGTTTATTAATTATTGAGTTGGATCCAGCCATCTCTTTCATCAGTCTCATCAAATTCTTCTCTTTATTGCAGCCCTTGCTCTGCATGGTTTTTATCAATTCAGCTCCCATGATCTCTGACATAACCTTTTTGGCAGACAAAGGGGACCCCTTCCTCCCCTTTTCACCAATGGAAAAGTTGGTTGGATCCAGCCCGTTATCTTAATGTCTCTTACAGCAGGAAATAGATATACTGATATATTTATTGGTTAGGGGAAAGAGTGTGTTGTGTGTCTTTTTCTGTGTGAAAATACAACTTTTTGCTCTGATCCTCTATGTTCCCACCACCACCACTCCTTATGAGACCTTGCAGTGACCTCTCATTTAGAGAGACGGTGTTTCTGCAGGGATGAAAATGTCCAGCTGTACAGTTCTAAACTGAGTTACACCCTTCTAAACCCACTGACTTCAATGGATTTAGAAGGGTGTAACTCTATTTAGTATAACACTATTAATCCTAAACAGAGTTACACCCTTCTAATGGCTTAGAAAGGTTGGCACTGTAAAACTTCTTATTGTTAGTGTCTTCTTTGGGGGCTTGAGACAGAGACACTGTACTGCTTTGGCCACTTTTTACCAGTAGTCCATACCAGCATATTTTCACCCTTGCATTTCTGTTAGGGTTTCCAACCTCCAGGTGAAATCTAGAGATGTCCCAGAGAGGCAACTGATCTCCGGACTCCAGAGTTCAGTTCCATGGAGAAAATAGTTGCTTGGGAAGATGGAGAGTACATGATACCCTCCTGAGGTCCCTCCACTCCCCAAACCCTGCACTCCCCAGGCCCTACCCCCAAATCTCCAGGAATTTCCCAACCCAGATTTGGCAACCCTTGTTTCTGTGAAGACGAGAAATAAATGAATGTACAAAATAGAGATGGGCAACTGTGGCACTGAAGGCTACAAAAGAAATTTACTATCTGCAGTTTACATATGATTTGCATGTTGGTTGCATGAGTATGATGCATGCTAAGCAGCAGCAGAGTGTAAAGCTTGGTTTTAGTAGAGGTCACATGCAAATGTTTGTGTCTTGTGATCCAGAAGCAGGGGGAAACTTAGTTTTAATGTTTATTTGTTCACTTACTTACTTGTAGTCCAGCATTCTCACAAGGATTCTAGGCAAATTACACAGAGTGAGACAGTACAATCAACAGGATGTGACATTCAGTAAACAATGCAATAGGATTAGGATTGTAGATATCTGGAACCAAGCAGAAATCTCCAAGACAGAACTGAAGCAAAGCATAAGTATTAACATGACACTTTAAGCAGTGCAAAAATTACACAATAGGATCCTACTTACAGCTCACTGTATACAATAGTATATACCTGATCATTTATCCAAGTAACTTCGTAAACTATTTTGTACAGTGCAGCCCTGTTGGTCCCCTAGTTTAGCACAGAACATTGCAAAATTATCTACCCAGCTATGAACAGCAGAAACCTTTAAAAAAAAAAATCCAAAATCTCTGGATTTGAATGAAGATGTCTTGATGAAGTGTTTGTATAAGTTTTTCAAGGGCCACATTCAGCCTGTGGGGCTGTGTTTCTTTCGACACCTGGTACAGCTTAGGGATGAGACTATTTTACTTAAGCAGAATACTTAAGGTCAGCAGACCAAATACGCTCAGTAGTTCAGTGCAGGCATATGCTCTCCCACCAGAGCCGCTTCGCTCTATTAACCCCATTTTGGCACACAATTATTGTTCTTCTGGAACAGTGCACTTTGCATGTATTACCTAAAACCATCCCCTGTAGCTCCCATGGCAACAGAAAACCCCACTGCTTACTAGAATACTCTGGTGTAAAGCTGTACCCAGTTTTGTTACTGAATTATTACTTGGGGGCAAACAAACAGGAAGGGAACTTGTGTCGCTAACGACCGAGGCGAGGGAATTATAAGTATTAACACTCCTTTTCCCCTGGCAATTTATAGCTATGTTTAATATATTACATGGCAGCTGGACACTGAAATCCCTATTGTTTCCTTCTGAAAGCAAGATGAAAAAATGTTGACTGGCTTTAATGGAAATAGGAGCAGGCCCTGATCAAATAATGCCTCAGGCACAGTCACTACTCAAATGTAGGTGCCTCTCTTGTTTGCACATCACTTCAAAGATTTTATTCACGGATCTCTGTGCAGTCCCCCCCACCCCCGTCAGATAGAGTTTAATCCCATTGGCAGATCACAGAAGTAAAGATGCAGCAAACCCCAGACATACAAGTAGAATTTCTCTCCATCCAATACACTTATGCTCAATACTCTTATTTATAAGACACTCTTTTTATCTTCATCTGTTTCCATCTGATGTTATTACTTACTGTTTGTTTTGACTTTTTTGGCTTTGGCCTTTACGGAACAAAATGGTAATATGAACAAAGTATGATGTCATACTTTGCCCTGGGGGATGACAATTCCAACAAAATTCAATGTATTTTGTGTGTGAGGGGGTGTGAGTATGAGTGGGCTAAGAGTATTATTGATTATGTAGTTCTCTCCCCACACATATCTTTGGTTATCCCAAGATTAAATGAAAAATCTGGATATCTCAACTGTCTTGGCCAGTTCATAAATGAAAGGTAGAGAAACTTTTTACTTCTTAATGGAGTCTAGTTCTATATCATGTTCATTGCTCATTTATTGTATCTATAATCCATAGCCATCACTGCCTTAGGTTTGAGGCTCTGTGAATATGCATACAGCTTCATGACAGCATTTATTAACACAACAAACATTCTCCCAACAGCATTATCCTCAGATGTGTCTCCTGATCCATAGGCCTAATTGACTCAGACTTAATTCCCTAGGTATCCTCCTTTGCTCCCTAGAAAACATTAGAGCTAACTATTTTCAAAGTCAATATAATTAAGTAAATAGACAATGAAACAGCCAATTTTTAAAAAATTCCTATATAATGTATCCATCATGGCAGACTAGATCACAGGAAGGAAAGATCTTGCCTGTTTCAGGTAACTCCTTTGGAAACTGATCCTGATATTGCTAATAATTTCTAGAAACCAACCATCTGATTTTAATTCAGTTAAAACAACATCTTAATATCACTAGCAAAAAAGTTTAATATGGAAGACACATATAAAGTACTTTCCATACATGTCCCATCATGTATAAATGCTCTAATTAAATTACTTGGCCAATTTACTTGTCGTTAATGTCAGCAGAATATCTAGGTCTTTGATCACTTTGGCATAAAAATGGGCGTGTTTCTCATGATAAATTCATTTTTATATGATGGGGTGCATTTATTAATTATTATTATTTATTGTATGGCAGAGTTACACACAGGAAGCATACTGTGTGTATTTTCACTGCTACATTGGTAAGATTGTGTTTATAGCTCACTGTCCTGTCCAGGGTAATTTCAAGGTACTTAGATGTATGGTTGTGTGCAAGTTGGGTGCCATTAAGGTAGGCATTCAGTTCATGGTTGGCAAAATTGTTGTTGAGATGGAAACAGAAGCATTCTGTTTTTCTTGGACTTGGGATAAACCACCATTTCCAGTAGTAATCAGACAATTTTTTTAGGTTCCTAGTCAGTATTTCCTCAGTCCTTTCAACTGATTGGTGACTTAGTGCAATTGCCATGTCATTGGCATAAGCAAACTTCCTGGATATCATCTTGGGAACATCAGAGATATGTAGATTGAAAAGAACTAGAGCGAGGACCAAACCCTGGGGTAGTCCGTTATTCAGTTTCTTCTGCTTGCTGATTAACTATCCTATAATTATTTGGAAAGTTCTATTGCTCAGCATGTTATTTAGGAGTTGAAATAATGTTCTGCAGGAGAAAACTTGTAAAAACTTATACAGCAGACCATCCCTCCAGACTGTCATAAGTGGCACACAAAATGACGAAAACTGCTGATATCTTAAGACATTTCTGATACCCTGCCTCAATGAAAGTTGTTAAGCTGAGAACCTGGTCTTCACAAATACAATGAGGTCTAAATCCTGTTTGCTCTATAGGGACATATTCATTAATTTTGACACTGATTCTGTTCAGGATTAGCTTCTCAAGGAGTTTATAACAGGAGCTCAGAAGGAAAATAGGTCTGTAACTCTCCTCCAGCTATTTTGGTTTTCCAGGTTTCAGAATAGCAACTATCTTTGCTTTGAATTCCCCTGGGAGTCTTCCTGTTCTTATGATGACAGTGAGAAACTTTGCAAGCCACTTCTTAGTGAACTTGCCACTGTTGACCAGGAACTCATTTGGATACAGTCAAAGCCTGGTGCCTTTCCATTCTTGATGTCCTTCAGTGTCTTGGAAATCTCATCAGCACTGAAATTCCTTGACACCTCACAGTCTTCAGGTCAGGTGCGTTTCAAAATCTGGAGTTCTTTTTGTAGATAGGAGCGACCAGCGATGTTTTCCATGAAACTGGAATGATTCCATCCTTATTTATCATTGTGAATATGGGTGCAAGCACTTGGGCCCACCAGTCAGGAGATACCTTTAGTAGTTCTGTAGGAAATGCATCAAGACCAGGAAATTTCCCCAGTTTTAAATTTTAAGTTCTTTTTTTATCCTGATTGTAAAATCTCAATCCTTCGGAGCTCTGGATAAAGATACCAGTTAGGCACCTACCTGGTTTGATGTTACCTCCAGATTTCCTCAGAGCACAGGTGGGCTTGCACTTATTTTTTTCAACAGGCTCCAGGCTTTCCTACTGGAATGCCTGAAATCCAAATCTGCAGTTACTTCTGTCCATTTTTGTCTACATGCAGCATCGAATTCATGGAGTAGTTCATGTGCTATTCCTGGGTATTTGCTGTCAAGGAAATTTTGATACAGCCTCTTGCTCTGATAATTCTAGAATAAAGCCTAGAATATATTTCTTCTGATATCCTCAAGGAATGTACCTGTTGGCTGTAGATATAACATCTCCAATGAATCGGCAGTATTTATTATGTGTTGGATGGACCCATCCAAGACACCTATCCAGATTTTCACTGAAACCTTTCTAACTTACCCTCTTAAAGTTCCATTGTTGTTTTGGAAAAGACCTGATAACTGGTATTTGGATTCCTAACTCGAGGATTACAGGTCAGATGAAACAAATGTTAAATCAGGGTTGGAGTCTCTATTCCATGCCACTGATCTGAAGGTGCCTCTGTCTTTCGCGTTGAAAATGAGATGCAAGCCATGTTCTTCAGCCCAGTCAACAAGTGCCTTGCCGTTCTTATCATTAACCGTGTATCTCCAATTTCCATGGTGGCTGTTAAAGTCACCGGCATATACAGAAGGATGAGGGTAGTATGATAGGACATGTGTGGCAATGAAACTGTAAGAGGTTTGTAAACATTGACAATATGTACTTCCCCAACTCTGACTATCATTGTGTGGATGTCATTGTGGACATTAGTCAATACCAGTTTCACATTTTCAGTGTTGCTTCAGGCATAAGTCACTATGCCATAGGTATGATGGTATGTGATGCCCATGACACCATGTCCCGCTAAATTTTTGTTATGTGCCGGGCTTATTTATTTATTTTGTTAGACTTATATCCCACCCTCCCCACAATGTAGACTCAGGGTGGGTACCAACGCGTATATCTACAATATCTACAATTTGCAATTAAAACAGTTCAAAATTTACAGTTAAAGTTTGCAATTAGAGTAGCTTTACAATAAAACCATAAAACACATTATAACAATCCAATTAAAATCAATAAGAACACAAACTAAGACAATAACGTGCCTCAGCAGATAGTATTGTGGTCCCACCTGGCTTCTAGGAACTGCGGTCACTGGCGGGGAGGTCGGATCAAAATGGATGCCCACTGCCTCAACTAAAGGCCTGGTGGAAGAGCTCTGTCTTGCAGCCCCTGCAGAACTATAACAGGCCTCACAGGGCCCTAGTTTTGTATGGTAGCTCATTCCACCAGGCCCTGGCCAGGGACTACCAGCAGATGTTGGTTCATAGAACGTAATAATTTTTGTTATCAATTTGAGTTTCTTGAACAAGAGTTAAATATATTTTATTGGCTTGTAAGATTCACAAGTACTGACATTTAGACTTGCTTATCCCCTCAATATTAATTTGGCAGATTCAGATGCAGTCTCCTATACCCCTTGTCAAGTAGTCCTGAGAAGGTTGGTTGATTGTTTTCATGTATGTAGTGTAGCCAGGAGATCCTACGATTGTCTGGCAGCCAGAAGTTCTAGCTCTTTATCGTTATCCAGGATGTACCACAAGGAGGTGAGCTAGAATTACACATGGAACACTAATATAACCAAGTCCTTTTCAGTAGGTTAAATAAAAAATTGGCCCTATGTTAGATAAAACTGGATATTCATTACAGTTTGGTATCTTTTTAGTATTGTCTCTCACCACCCACTTTTCTGGTCTTCTATACCCACCTCTTGCTAGCTGGAATTAGTTATTTTCTACAGCTTTCAACCTAATCAGGGCCACCAAGGCGGCTGACAATTGAAACAGCATAATATATCACAAAGCCAGTTAGAACCAGAGCTTTTAACCCAGTGAAAGATGGCATCCAGTGAAAGATGGCACCCAGTGGAAGGAACCAATGGGGCAAAGATGGCACCTAGTGGAAGATGGGTGAGGGCAGGAACATGGGGCTGCGTGGTCACCTCAATGGCATGATGTCACCTGGATTCATTCTAGAAATGTGATGGCAATTTTTGCTTAATTTCTGCCTATGCAGGCATACTTGGCGGTGGCTGGCAGTGGGGCCTGCTAGTGGGTATTTAGGCCTGTTTTAAATACAGAGCTAAATACTTTTTATTGTTAAATTATACCTTTCCCCTTGACCCTAAGTACATTTACATAGAAATTAGTTTTACTGAAATTGGTAGAATTCTACATAATAGCTGCAGTTGTGCTTAAGTAGTCTGTATAAGCAACTGAGTTTTTTTTCCTTTGGAAAAGGAAAGTTCATTATAGCACCTGCTTTTGAGTGCAGAGCTCTAAATCATAGGATATAAGCAGGGCTTTTTTGTAGAAAAAGTCTAGCAGGAACTGATTAGCATAATAGGCCACACCCAACAGCAGAAACTCATTAGCATATTAGGCCACACCCCTGACAGTGCAGCTTCCTCCCCAGATCGGCTTCCCTGCAGCTGTGGGGTGCCTGGGGAACCCGGGGGGGGGGGGAGGCAGTTTAAACTACCTTCCTTACCTGGATCGGCTTGGCTTCCCCAGGTACCCTGTGGCTTGCGAGGCGCCTGAGGAACCCAAGAGGGGGGGAGGCTGTAGATGTGGCTAACTCAGAAGCCATTCGGAACTTTATTCCTGTGCATTCCTGTCCAAAAATAGCCCTGGGTATAAGGATGATGCTCTGTTTGTGGTCCCCCTGGAATCTTGCAATAACTAGTTAAATGGCATACATGAAAGACTGATGTTAAGCCTATTCTTGTTTGGAATGTCACTGTATGGATCTAGATTTCTCTTGTCATTTATTAAACTACTAGAAATAAGGCCTGTTGTGGAAATAAATATAACAAGCTCTAGAAAGAAGCTCTGGGTGGGTGCCACGGCCTTGGGCACTCAGTGTCAATTTGCTGTGGTAACCTCAGCAGGGTATAATGACACTGAACCTACTGCTTTCTCCAGGGGCACTGATCTCTACCAACTGAAGAACAGTTGTCATTCTGAGTGATCTCCCCTGGAGATTGGCAACAATGGTTCCCCTGGAGGAAATGGCTGGTTTGGAGAGTGGAGTCCATAGCACTGAACCTGTTTCAGGTTTCACCCCTCCTCAAACCCCACCCTGTCCAGGCTCCACCCCTCAAATCTCCAGGAATTTCCCAACCTGGAGGTGGCAACCCTATCTCCTTCCTAGCCAACCATCAGCATACCATTATCTGCCCCTCTGACTTCAGCTTTCCATCCCCCCCCCCCGCAGCCTCAATCTAGGGAAAGAACATTCTTTCTCTGCAGTGGGGACCCAAGCTGGAGGAAAGCGACCTCAGTAGGGTATAATAACACAGAGTCCACCCTACAAAGCAGCCGTTTTCTCCAGGGGAGCTGAGCTCTGCCATCTGAAAAGCAGTTTTAAGTCTGAGTGATTTCCAGCCCTCAACTGGAGATTGGCAAAAATGGTTCCCCTGGAAGAAATGGCTGGTTTGGAGGGTGGAGTCTATGGCATTGTACCTGTCTGAGCTTCCACCCCTCCTCAAACCCCACCCCTTCAGACTCCTCCCCTCAAATCTCCAGGAATTTCCCAACCTGGATGTTGCAACTCTATCTCCTTCCCAGCCAACCATCAACATACCTTTATCTGCCCCTCTGACTTCAGCTTTCCATCTCTCCCACCCCCGCAGCCTCTACCTAGGAAAAGTACAGTCTTTCTCTGCAGTGGGGACCCAAGCAGGAGGGAAACAACCTCAGCAAATTATAATGACACAGAGTCCACCCTGCAAAGCAGCCATTTTTTCCAGGGGAGCTGAGCTCAGCCATCTGAAAAGCAGTTTTAATTCTGAGTGATCTCCTGCCTTCATTTGGAGATTGGCTGCAATGTTTTCCCAGAAAGAAATAACTGCTTTGGAGGATGGACTCTATGGCATTCTATTCAGCTGAGGCCTCTCCCCTCCCCAAACTCTGGCTTCCGTAGACTACCACAAAATCTCCAGGAATTTCCCAATCTGAAGCTGGCAACCCTAGTCAGGACTGGCCCCAATGAATTCCCCATAAAGGCCAAAGTAGGCCTGGAAAGGGCCTCCTGCCTTTGCATTTTGACTGACAGAACTAAGCTTGGTTGCCTAGCAACAGCCAAAGGGAAAAGTTAACCCAACAGCAGGAAGATAAGAGAATTGGTTTAAGGGCAGGTAGCTCACCTCAGTAGCCAAGCAGGAGAAGCATCTTTGTCAGGAGAGACAGCTGTTTTGGCAGTTTATTCAGACAGGGAAGGGGTCAAGCCAGCAGTATGTGGGGGAGAGGCGTGAACTCAGCACCAGCCAATGGCATGTGAGTATTTTTGAGTGATGGTTGATGGGCCAGTGGTTGATGGAGTGCACAGCCCAGCCAATGGGAGATTTGGAAAGTGCCAGTACGTTGGGGGAGATATATATGTGTGTGTGTGTCTGTGTGTGTATAAATACACACACACACACATACAGGGTCATTTCGTAGAAAAAGAGGTGCAGGGGCTCATTAGCATAACTCATTAGCATAACTTATTTGCATATGCTACACCATCTGACATCACCGGAAGTATGTTAGAAGGCAAGAGAGAGAGAGAGAAAGAAAGAGTTGGCAGAGAGGGGACAATTACTAATCCAAGCCTCAGAAATACCACTATTCTGGGAGGATAGCTTCAGTGGTGGCTGAAGCCTTCAGAAGGCTGGCCGGAGGAACAGGGTCTTTCCAGGGGACAGGGTCTTTTTGCTGCAGCCATGACACAGCAGGCATTCCCCTGCCGGGGGGGGGGGGGAGCTGGCACCAACTCCCAGAGCTCAGCTCCCCCGAGCTCCTGCTCGAAATGACCCTGTATATATATACATACATACACACAGGGCTTTTTTTGTAGAAAAAGCCCAGCAGGAACTCATTAGCATAATAGGCCACACCCCACAGCAGAAACTCATTAGTATATTAGGCCACACCCTGACGGCACAGCTTATTAGCATATTAGGGGGGCTGGAAAAGCACAGGGCAGCATGGAAGCTTGCCTCCCCCCCATCTTCTTCAGCCCACTTCAGCATCACCTTTCTTCACTATTGTGGAAAGACTTGGGGAAGTGCGGGGGGATGCTTAAATGCCTTTCTCTCCCTCCCCCAGATTGGGGAGGGAAAGAAAGGCAATTTCAACTGCCCTTTTCCAGCTGTGACATGTCAGCTAGAGAAGGGAAGGCAGAGAGAGGCTTTTCCTTGTGAATTCCACTCTCAGCTGACTGGTGGGGGAGTGAAATTGACAAGGAAATCCCAGACAGGCTCCCCAGAGGGAAAGAGGGCATTTTAACATGCCACATTTCCCTCTTGTGTGTAACCTGGGGAGGGCGGTGTGCTCCGTAGCCACGCATGCCAGAGGTTCTGGTTGTAGGCATGGGCAACTCAGGAGCCAGATGGAACTCCATTCCTGTGCATTCCTGCCCAAATATTTGTAGAATTATTTTCTGAAATATTTTTATGATATTGTCCTTTTAAAATGCCACTGCAATGTAATGACATTTGTAAAGTAAGGACTGTTATGGGTGATGTTATTTACTGATACCTGAATATATATTTTTAAAACAAAAGAATTAACTGGCAACCCATCCATGGTATATACATTTGTAATCATGGCATCAAAATATTCAGTCTGTTTATTATCTGAATTAGATAGAAATGTTTTAGCACAGAGTTTTATGTTATTGTAGGATTGTATTGTAGGAATTGTGGGTTAGAAGTAACTTTTACACATTCCTTTTCTGAGGAGGGCGTTTCATCAGTTTTTCTTACTTCTGCAAGGCAAGCTACACTTCACCCAATTTCTCTCCTGTATGTTGGAGATACAGGAGCCATGTGCTTCTTTCATCTGGTCACTTTTGTTCAAGGTGAGTTTGGAACATAACTTTTTATTCGAAAGCCCTCCTCCGTAGTCCTAGAAATGGCGATAATTAGTGGCAAGGAATGCATTCTGTATGTGCTTAGAAGCGCTTCCAACTTTATTTTAACTTCGATCCGACTTCTTGACGAACAAAACGTCAAGGCAGCTGTCGCTCTTCTGGCATCCCTTGCTCAACCAACGCTGTTTGTGAAGGGCGGGAGGATTTTTACCAGGAGGGGCTCTGTTATCTTCCGGGGGGGGGGGGGGGGTGACGCCTGAGGCGGGACCTGGGCAAGCTCTGAGGTAGTAGCAGCAGCTACAGGCAGCTTAGCAAGAGGAGGAGAAGGAGGCGGCGGCGGCGCGCACGTCACTTTCCCCGGCCGCATGTTTACGTGGAGATGAAGATGGCGGCGCCGGTGGGTCCGCCACGGAGTCTCTGCGCCTCGTAACGCGAAGAATTCGTCAGAGTTGAAGTTCGCCCCCCTTTCCCGCGTCTCGGGACGGCGGGCTCCCCCCCTTCAGCCTGGCGCTCGGTAACGCTGTGGTCTCTCTGCGCAGGGGCCATGGAGGACGAGGAAAGGCAGAAGAAGCTGGAGGCCGGCAAAGCCAAGGTAAGAGCCCCGAGGCGGTGGGTAGAAAGGGAGGCTGTGGAGGGGTTTCGGGGCACTAAGAGGGGCAGGCCGGGACGCCACCGAAGAGGAAGGGCGAAGTCAGTGGCAGGCAGGGCTTGACGCGGGAGAGGAGCTGAAGCCTGTCCCTCCCTACCCCTTCTGGCGACTGAGCGGAATTTTAAAGCTCCAGGGACAATTGTGCCGGCGAGGCGTGCCCTGGCATCTTTCCCGGGCTGCGCTTTCTTTGTTTGACACGCTCTCTTTGTGTGTTCTGTGGTAAGGATAGTGACAAGATGGGCCGTTCTTCCTCGCTTTTTTTTTTTTTAAATGCATGTTCCGGTGCAGGTTTGTTAACTCCCTTCTCTTTTTTTTATGTATATGTGTGGTAATGCGATTGGCTCGTGACAGCTGTTGCTGGACAGAGGCAGCACATGCCTTGAAAATGCCACAGGTGCCAAGTGGTGTGCACAAGCCTGTGTCTTGTCTTGCTGAATAAATTAGTCCAGGAAAGCCGCAGATCTCACATGCGCATTGGACTGGAAGTTTCATGCACCAGAATACAAAGGGTATCAGGAATGCATGGTGGTCTCTCTCCCCCACTACTACCATTATGCTTATGCATCTGATTCCTGTTATCTTTCTACCCCTAAATAAAAGGAGCCATTTATTATGTGTACATCCCATTGTATGTCTAAGGTGCCCAGACAGGTGAGTGGTGGCACACACGTCACATTTTTATCAGTATGAAATTTATTTAAATGTTACTACACACAGGAATATGCCTTTTTAAAAGTGTGGCAGTTTTTTTCCTTAGTAACTTCTGCAGGGATCTCAGTGTACATAGTGATTTGCATTCCTTTTTATCTTTGTAAATAAGACTGTGAAGTAGGTAATTAATTGTTAATTGGAAAGTTGCACATAGGTCCATTTAGTTCAGCATTTTGACTGGTATTAGTTCTTTGAGGTCTTTTACGCCACCTGCTACCTGAGAGCCTTTTAACTGGAAACGTCCAGTAACTGTCACTGAGATCTCCCAAGTGTGACTGTGTGTGGACACCTCTGAATCCTCTCTGAGAGATGACCAGATCCAGGATTTGAAACTGGGATCTCATGCATACTAAACCTGTGCTGTTTTGCAGGGTTTGGTCTTTCTCTGCGTTAAGTAGG
The DNA here is from genome assembly GCA_029233225.1 of Lepidodactylus listeri. Lineage (NCBI taxonomy): Eukaryota > Metazoa > Chordata > Lepidosauria > Squamata > Gekkonidae > Lepidodactylus > Lepidodactylus listeri. The sequence continues at coordinate 34,320,697 of JARCFY010000012.1, forward strand.
AATGCAGACACAAATTGTCTTCACAGTGTGCTTATAAATAATATAGCAGCATAGAGCTAGTATAGCTGGCTGTAAGCAAAGCTGCCAATTACTCAGTGAAAGGCCAGGCCTTGATGTGTTAGAGTGAACAACTTATCACACTTAAAAGAATTCAGAGAACGGAAATGGCTGGTAATTTTAGCAGGCTGAAGTAATCAGCCAGTGAATGGTTATTTTACCTCCAGATATGTTCGTATTTTAAACTGGATAGCAGTTAATTTATGCAGTATGAAGTAAACATAAAGGTGTACTGGCCTAAAGGTGGAGCCTTTGGCACTGCTGTTATCAGCATTCCTGTTTGGTGGTGAAATTTATATGCTGTATTTCTGTAGGAATAAATCTTCAACTTGGCTGTTGCCTTCGGATAGAGTTATAGGGATGTTTGCTTCTTTGGCATTACAGAGAAGGCTGCTCAAGCATAGTTTTTAATTATTTACAAAATTTGTATCAGAGTTAAAATACATACAAGACAAAAAAAAACCCCCTGCAATTAAAACATTAGTTAGTAAGGAGGGAATCACTGAGGGAATGCCAAAGAAAACAAAAATAGTCTCCACCCACTGCTGGAATATGGCAACAGAAGGTGGGAGGAGAATCTCCCTGGAGAGAGAGAGTTCCAGAGGATGACTGGGTAAAGCAAAAAGAGGAGAGATGAAAAATGGAGAAAGGTCAATGGGAAACAAATGAATAAAAACGAGTGGGAGGCCTAAGGTCATAACCATTTACATCTAATCTCTTGTCTGCCCTGACTGTATGGTTCCCAATGTCTGTTTGTCTTACTCATAACTTCCTCTCTTCTATTATGAATGTCTTCTATATGGGACAATATTTCATTTTCCCATCAGATAACCTCTGTCTCCTGCATCTTAATCAAAGTTTTTCTACAGGAGCCTCTTTGATATGTTCACTGCCACCTGTCATTGTCTTGTTCTTGTTCCAGAAGCCCTGCATTACCAGAATTTCCTATCAACAGGCTATAAGAAATCTACTGATACCAGAATTTGTAAAACATAATACACAGTACTAATCTGTAATTTTAAAGGCTCTGCATGATTCTGTGTAAGAGTATGAATGACAAAGCTTTTCGTGTGTGTATGTGAAATGCTTGGTGAATGGTACACAGTTAATCCTTTTGTTAAAGAATCGCTGTTGTCAAAGTGGCTTGCAGCCACAGATCATTCCATTGAAGTTTAGACATCTGTATTATAATACATGGTTAAGACCATCATCTTTCTACTATAATTTCAGTGGCCCAGTAGTATCTATACTTGCCTTGTGATAATAATTACACTGATTGGTGATTGCAATACAGTTGAATGGCAGGGGGCATGATTTCGAGACCATCAGCCATTCTTGTCAGTGAATCTCAATCTGCATCCCCAAGCAAGACTTTGGAGCGATGGCCTATATATTTCCTAAACAAAGTGTATGCATTTAAACTTCTGAAGTGTAAAGAACAGTTTGAGGGTTTAGAACCAGAGCTATTAGTAATCAAGAAACTACATTAATATGCATAAACTAATCTTTCTTTGAGTGCCAAACTTTCACATCATTTTTTATGAACTGTTCTTTAAGCTGAGGTAGAGAGTTTTAAAATAAATTTAGAGAAACTCTGTAAAATCTTCGGTGCCTTGCCTTGCATTTCTTCTTATTTTCTGGGACTCAAGTGAATAAAGGCCCAAATGCATACGGTGATTAGGAATGTAGACCTTTTTTACATTCAGCAGGAAGATATTCTGTGATTATTACATTAACGATAGTCATTACTAACAATGAGTTCTTAGTATGTTTGATAATTTTGCTGTACATTATGCATATCTAGAAGAAAGTGTGAGACCCTAAGTCATGGGACTGTTCGTGTCCAGATTTAAGAAATAATGTCAAGTGTTCTTTCCTTAACAGAGCAGCAACTCTAAGTATAGATTTAGACATGACTCTACATGTCTGCATGACACTCCCTTGGCAGCACTGCCGCAGCATGTGTTAGTTCACATTACTTACATATTAAATGCTTCCTGAAGGTTTCCAAATGATTTCTGTAAATATTATAAGAGAATACAATGTCAGTCCTTTAGGATGGCCACTGTACAAGATGTCTTTCTGTGCAAGGATACGATCTCAACGTGTTCTTGAGCATTTTGGAGATTATTGGTGGTTTCTGCTCTTTGCTTCCTGTTCCTTTCCAGATCAATGAACGGCAGTTTTTAATTGCTGCATATGGAGACTACAAAGCTTATGTTTCATAAAATGTCTCTGTAGGTAGGAACTTGATATGGTTTCATTCACCTGCATTTTGGTGTTGCCAAATTTGCTCTATGTGATTTCGTCTGACTCCACACCCCAAGAACTATAACTGGTTGTGCAGCCCTGTGTTTGTGTAATCATGTATATAATACACTTCTAATCAATACGAGCCTATTTCTATGTGGTTTTGGACTGAGTCTGATAATATGCATGGGTAAACTTGGTGATAGAGCTTCATGCATGACCTGCACTGTTATACCAATAAATGTGGTTCTCATTAGCTGTTTTATATCTTACAGCCTTTTCTTCCTCTCTGGCTCACTTCTAGGATCAGTGGTCAGAATTCCTCACATCTCTCTCATGTTAATGCATTAAATACTTTTTCTTAAGAATGCTACTATTACTTCGTATGGCTGCTTTAACAATGGAGTCTTTGATTAACCACTTTCCCCTTTTCAAGTCTAGATAGTCTCCTGACTTCTGTTCCTTGCCACATGTGTAGCAAAGATGCTGGTATCAGCTGTCTGCCTGCTTTCCTTTGTTCTTCATTCCCATGCAGAGGTGTGTCTCCTTTCTCTGATTGAACTAACGCAGCCGGCTGCTGACGGAGCAAGCCATCAGCAGCAGTTACTTCTGTTATTAACCCCCCCTTTTCTGCAGAAGCAGTGAAATTCTAGGAATGAATGGGAAAATTTAATTAAGTATCAAAGCTTATGCACAATATGTATGTGTATGTTGAATGCACATATCCAAATAAAGGCCACTCAAGAAGAGGTGCTAATCTTATTTGTAGACACTTGAACAAAGAAAGGTGCTTGCAAGTACCGGAATGGTATTGGAGAATAGTTACGTGCAATACAATGCATGAAGTTGTAGTATTTGCTGTATTGTTATGGAAATCTAATGGGGAAAATACTATTTATCTGTACATTTTCCATAACTACAAACAAAAATGGTCAAGAAGGCATATTTCTTTAAAGAAGAATACCTGGTTTTTAGATTTAAAAACCACGTGTGTGTTATAAACTTGGCAATTGTCATTGCTAAGTATCTAAGAGAAGGAGGTTCAGACTTTAAAGTTCTCTATGAGTTTGAGCAAGCAAATTATTCTTAGTTCATAGGAATCTGCTGTTTACATACCTGTGGAATATGTTAACTGATCCATGATAATTCTGTGCTTCTGAAATAGCAAAATTTAACTTTTGGATCTTGATGGTCACAGCTGAGTTCTGTGGATTTTGATACTGCGCTTTAAAATACAGACCATGAGCAGATGACTCCTATGAGCGAAGAATATATCTAAAGACAGCTAACCAGTGACCTATGCCAAGACTGTCTGAAGACCAGTAACGTAGAGCTGAAAATCTCTAAATCTTATTTCCAGTTGCTTCAGCTATCCTGTTCTATAATAATTTGTTTTTAGCACTCATAGATTGCAGGAGACTGATAATCAGGGGTCATGTCGTAAAAAAAGAGGTGCAGGAGCTCATTAGCATAACTCATTAGCATAACTTATTTGCGTACACTACACCACCTGGCATTACTGGAAGTATGTCAGAAGGCAAGAAAGAAAGGAGAGAGAGAGAAAGAGCTGGCAGATACAAGCCTCTACTAATCCAAGCCTCAGAAATACCACTATTCTGGGAGGATAGTTTCAGTGGTGGCTGAAGCCTTCAGAAAGCTGGTTGGAGGAACAAGGACCTTTCCAGGGGACAGGGTCATTTTGCTGCAGCCATGGCACAAACAGGCATTCTCCCGCGGGGGGGGGGGGGGCTGGCACCGACTCCCGGAGCTGAGCTCCCCCGAGCTCCTGCTCGAAATGACCCCTGCTGATAATGCTGTTTTGGTTTATAAACCACATTTAGACATTGTGTGCAGATCACTTTATCAGATATTTTTAGATTACTGATAAAATAATGTTGTCTTCCTGATTTTATCTTAAATTATTTGCAGGAAAAAAGCCTTCCCCCCTAATTTGTATGTCCTGAAAATGGCGTATGTCCTGAACTCTACTAATGTATAGGTACAGCACTCACATATACTTGGAGGGGGAAATGATGTAAACTACTTTGGTTCTCCATTGGGGAGAGAAATTAGGTGTGTGTGTGTAGTAAATAAATAATAAATGTAGCTGAAGATGGGGGAACAGATAAAAGGTAGGTTGGTCGGTAGGTGGGGGAAAAAGAGAAGGAAGCAGGGAAAGTTGAGGATATGGGGCTGACAGGAGGAGGGAAAGAAGAAGAAGAAGAGATTGGATTTATACCCCACCCTTCACTACCCAGAGGAGTCTCAGAACGGCTTACAAACTGCTTTCCCTTCCCTTCCCCTCCCCACAGCAGACACCCTGTGAGGTAGATGGGACTGAGAGAGCTCTGACAGAAACTGCTGTTTTTCAAGAACAGCTGGTACAGAGTTATGGTTTGCCCAAGGTCATCCAGCAGGTGCAAGTGGAGGAGTGGGGAGTCAAACCCGGTTCTCCCAGATTAGAGTCTGCATACTTAACCACTACACCAAACTGGCTGAATAGTGTGGGGAGGGGGATACAGGAGAAAGCAGGGTGTTCCCTGCAAGTATTTGCAGCTTCCCCACTACACAACTGGGCCCAGTGGCTAGAATTGCATAGCCAGAATTTTCCCAGTTAGAGGCTGCCAAGAGGAGGGAAGGAGGGAAAGCTGAAGTCATGGGGGCAAATTAATAGGATGTTGCTAGATGGGTGGGAAGGAGAGAAGGAACAGGAATGGAGAAGTAGTAGTGAGGACTTTTAGTAAAAGGAAAGAAAAAATAGTGAGGAATAGTGAGGGCAGGGAAAGGAGATGCTCCCCACAAGTCCCTTCTGGTCCCCTGGTTTTATATTCTAATTCAGAAGCTTCCATTATATATTGGCTGTGGTCATATGGCAAGGAAACTGCGATATAGGTCCCGCATAACTGCAATCGGGGGCTTTTCTCCCGAGTTGGGGATGATCACCCCCCCGAACTGCAACCATTGCGTGAGCAGCATCCAGATAGCTGCACCACCATTTGGGTGGCGCGGTGTAATATTTTTTTTAAAAGTGCTTTGTGCATGCGCATATGCACATGGCTGAATCCGCCCCCACAGGACTCGCCCGAAGACTGATTGGACAACCCTAAAATTCCTTTAATATTAGGAACGCAAAGTCTGTTTTTCAGCCAGGCGCTTGTTTTTACTTAGTTACTTAGGCACACATCTTCTATCTCCTGTCTACAAAGCAAGCCCTCAAAACACCCAGTTTTATCAAAAACATGCACACCGACAAGCAGCCACCTCCACGCGGGCACTCGAACAGTCCGACTGAAGCGAAAAGTGCATGTTGTTGTTGTTGTTTGCTAAGTGGCGAAAGATGTTCCCGTGGTCTGATCTTTGCCAGAGAGCCAGGTGAACAAGTCAGTGAGAGTCAACCCCGAAGAGCCCGTCCGAGGGTGCTGGGGCCAGAAGCCCAGCAGGGTGCTCCTGCCTCCCACGGCTTTTCGACACCAGCACCAGCGGCTGGTGTGCTGGCTTTGGGAACGGCTCTTCCCTTTGGCTGCCCAGCCACCCCCACCAACACACTCCGCCTGCCTCACACGCACTTGGCTTTTCCAGCCGAGGACCAGCCGTGGCAGTGCTGCCAGTTCCTCTCCGGGGAAAATGTGCGAGGTGATACATGAAACGCCGAGGACCTCCAGGCACTTGAGTGTTGAATTGCTCATGCGCTCAAAGGAAGAAGATGAGGGGGGGGAATCATCTCATGAAAGAACAATCAGACGGCCCTAATCGCAATCATTGTGAGAGAGGGCTGTCCAGATCGGGAAAATTGTGGATTTAAAGCACAAAAAGCCAGAAAGTACTTGATTTTCCTGGGGTCAGAAAACGCGCAAGGGACCCGGGAACATTGCGGGAGTGAGTCCGCTTCAGCGCGGGAGGCGGATCAGCCCGTCTGATCAGCAAATTTAATTCTGTGAGGGAACAGCAGTGAATCCCGATTAAACCGACCGTGTGACCGCACCCATTGTTTCTACTACCTTATACCTGTAAAGAGAAGTTTTGGTAATAATAGTTGTATAACTTAGATGAAGAAAACCTGGATAACTTCCACTTCATGTTTCAACCTGTATCACTTAGCATTAGTATTAACTGCTTCATTGTGTTGGGTGAGAGAAGAGAATCATACCTCTACGTAGTTTGCTATGATACCCTTTATGGGAAGAAGTGGGTTTTGTTAACATTGCTTTTTGGGAAGGAACAAAACCCTATGAAAACATAATTGTATTATAATGAAGATCAAGACCAAGACTGTAGTCCTGTGTTTGCTACTGAGGACTAAGTTTAATTGACCTCAGGGGGACTTCTTGGTGTGCATAAGACTGGGCTGTAAGCTTTTGATTAGAACAATGACAACCAACATAGTAAATAGTTCACAGTTTAACACAAACAAAAGTATTTCTAACAGTGATATGGGCATACTGACATACTGATGACTGCAGTTAACATCTGCAGTTTTAGAACTGTGAGCTAGTTTGGGATATGTGTCTTTAATTTTTTGTGCTGGATATTTGTTTACAACTATGTTTGATCTATTTGCTTATAAAGCCACATGCTTATAATACTATTACATCTTTCAGCAATCTCTTTTGTTCTCACAGCACTAGTTGTCAGAAGCCCAGCAATGGCCAGCGGGATTAAGCAGGTTGACTGGAGAGGCAAGAACCCCACATATGGTGGATGAGGGGGAAGAGCTTACCCTCTGGGCAATGCCAGTTAACTGAGTGTTCTGGATAACAGAGTTGTTAACTCGGTTTAGAGTTTGTGATGAACTTGTCCTAAGTTCCCCATGATGTTTTAAAAAATAAAGTTTAAGAAAAATGCTTTTTTTAGTGTTGACACAAAAGTAACATGGTAAAATCAAGCAGTCCGTCTATCTTCATCCCACCACACTATTATTCTAAACCAAAAGTACACCTCATTGATAAATATTACAGTATCCTGAAAATATAAACAATGGTTTGTACCCCACTCCTCTCATCAGCTAAATGTGGAACTGTCCTTGGAGCAGAGGGTGGCTTAGCACTTAGCTGAGCAGAATGATAGGATCCTGGGCCTCTGGACACTGTAGCTAGTGGTACAAGTGCTAGGCAGGGCATTTCATCAGTATAAACACCCCTCTCCTGTACTGACCTTGTGGAATGAGGTAGACTGCAGAAGCAGTACCTTTGCAACCCATTTTAGAGCCAAGCCAGGGGGCAGTGACACAGGTGTAGGGGTTGGAGGAGTGCACCTTCCAAACCTGGCCTACCTTAAGCTAGGACAGCCAGGCTTGTTCCTCAGTGGCAGTGAGGCAGCTCAGGATGGGGGTGATCCAGCTCTCAGACCTGCCTCATTGTAAAATGGCTTTGGGCAATGAAACACAAAAATGTTTCTGTTTTTGGGGTATGTAATGACTGAGCATGCTGGTGTTCCTGTACCTTTAAGAAATCAAAGAACTGTGTGCAAACTGCTGCCGAAAGGCACTAAAGGCAGAGTGGCTTGTTTTTTGAACTGCTCTCACCAGTGCTTCTGTAGTTGAGACAGGGATTAACCAAGGATATCATGTTCATATTTAACATGAAACCATAGTTTAAGACTAACTCTGGTTAATAAACCAACTTCACATTCTGGCTTTAAATACTGATCTGAGGTACCCTAATTTTATTTTATTTTTTTATTTATTCAATTTGTATCCTGCCCTACCCACCTTCCGGCAGGCTCATACATAGATAGTATGGTAACCTGATTTCATACAACCAATTAAGTATGGGTAGCTGAATTAACCCATGATTTTGTTTACATCTGCAGTGGGCTATTGGCTGCATTCCAATATCTCAAGCAAACCAAGACAATGAATCTCCTAAATACTAAGACTTACACGCTCTTTCCTCCTTCTTCTACACCTTGTATTATACTTAGAAAATGCAAACTTCATGTTCTGGATAAACTCTGGTTTGTTATTTACCTTATTTATTTTAAACAGTTATTAGCCAGCTTTCTTCCTCACAGAGCTCAAGGCTGCTTATGTCCAAACCACAAGAAACTGCAGTTTATTCTCTTACATACAAACCAGAGTTAAACTGTGGTTTGCAATCCTGGTTTCTAAACAAGAAAAGGCTTAAGACCCATGGGATGTCCAGAACTAGAAAGGTTGAAGCGCTTGGGGCTCTTTAGCTTGAAGAAACGACAGCTGAGGGGTGACATGACTGAGGTTTATAAGATTATGCATGGGATAGAGCAGGTAGAGAAAGAAGTACTTTTCTCCCTTTCTCACAATACAAGAACTCGTGGGCACTCTATGAAATCGCTGAGCAGTTGGGTTAGAACAGATAAAAGGAAGTACTTTTTCACCCAAAGAGTGATTAACACGTGGAATTCACTGCCACAGGAGGTGGCTACAAGCATGGACGGCTTCAAGAGGGAATTAGATATACATACGGAGCAGAGGTCCATCAGTGGCTATTAGCCACAAAGTATAGATAAGAACTCTCAATCTGGGGCAAGTGATGCACTATATTCTTGGTGCTTGGGGGGGCAATCAGTGGGAGGGCTTCTAGTATCTTGGCCCCACTGCTGGACCTCCTGAGGGCACCTTGTGTTTTTGGCCACTGTATGACAGAGTGCTGGACTGCATGGACCACTGGCCTGATCCAACATTGGCTTCTCTTATGTTCTCTTATGCCGTTTCCCAGCTGTGTGAACATAAGGACTTTTGAACTCATTTCTGTCTTTATCAAAGCACAGTGTTGGGGCACAACAACTGGATGTGAGGGAACCACTGAAATCAATTGTAAACAGATTTGAGATCAGTCATCTGGAGGGAATGAAACATCTGTTCCCAGTCTGTCTCTTTCTTCTCTGATCATTGAACTTTTTGTTAAAGGGGGAGCTTACTGCCAGGTTATCATCAGAGTATTAGAGTGGTAAAGGATCTTTTAACCAAAATTTCCACCTTATGCCCTTATATTAAAGAACAAAAGCCATTTTAAATATATATATTAACAGAATTCAAGCAAAAGGACATATTGATATTATAAGCTACAAGTAGAGACCTGCAAGGACTTGCAGGAGACATCTCATTTTCCCCTCTCCCACTATTCCCTCTTTCCGTTTCCTGAAAACCCCCATAGCATCTTCCCCTTGCCTGCTTCCTTCTCTCCTTCTGGGTTTGCCAGCTTCCACATGGGACCTGGAGATCTCCTGGAATCACAATGGATCTCCAAACTACAGAAATCAGATCCCCATAGGGGTGCTAGCTCCAGGTTGGGAAATTCCTGAAGATTTGGCGGTGGGGACTTGGGAAGATGGGGTTTGGGGAGGGAAGCAACCTCAGCAGGGTATAATGCGCAGTCCACCCTCCAAAGTAGCTATTTTTTTTCCAGGGGAGCTGATCTCTGTCAACTGGAGAGCAGTTGTAATTCCAGGTGATCTGTAGCCTCCACCTGGCAATCCTAATAGCCCTGGAGGAAATGGCTGCTTTGGAGGGATGAGTCTATGGCATTATACCCTTCTGAGGTCTCTCCCTTCCTCAAACCTCACCCTCTCCAGGCTCCACCCCCATATCTCTAGGAGTTTCCTAACCTTGAGTTGGCAGCCCTGTCTCCTTCCCAGCCAACAGCCAACAACCTTTATCTGCTCCTCTGACTTAAGGTTTCCCTCTCTTCTCCTCCAGCAGCCTCTGCCTAGGAACACTGTGGCCAAGTTGTGTGGGACCAGTCACTGGGGCAGGCCCACTTGCCTGGTAGGAAATTCTCAAGGACTTCTGGGGTGGCACCTCACTTTCCCCTATATCCCCCTCCCCACACTATTTCCTCTTTTCCTCCCCTTGGCAATTTCCATATCCTCTCCCTTTTCTCTGCCTCATTTTTTCCTTCTCAGCCATCTACCAATCTACCTTTTATCTTCCTCCCATGTTCAGCCATATTTATTGTTTGTTTACTTCATTTATACCCCACCTTTCTCCACGGTGGAGACCAAAGCAGCTCACATTATTCTCCTCTCCTCCTTTTTATCTGCACACCGAAGGTAGGCTAGACTGAAAATATGTGACTGCTCCATGATCTACCCAGAGAGCTTCTGCAGTAAGATGGGAGTTCGAACCTGGGTTTTCCCAGACCCTGCTCTGAAGCTCTAACTGCTTCATAGGGTAGCTGCTGTTGAAGAGCAGCAAGCAGCCAGGCCTAGTTGAGACATACAAGCCGGGTGGTATCAAGTCATCCAGAGGTTGCTTTCAGGCCTAGCCTTCAGGTGAGATCTGGAGATCTCCCGGAATTACAACTGAACTCCAGACAACGTATATCTGTCTCCCTGGATAAAATGGCTGCTTTTGAAGGTGAACTCAATGGCATAATATCTGGTTGAGGCCTCTTCCCTCCCCAGACCCTGCCCTTCTCAGACTGCTCCACAAAGTGTCCAGAAAATGGCAAGCATAGCCGAGGCCTGGCCCCAACGAGTCCTCCCTCGAAAGCCAAAATAGGCCTGGAAAGGGCCTTGCCAGCTCCCTCTGGCTTTTACTGACTGAACCAAGCCTAGCAGCAGCCACTGCGGGAATCCATTGCTTAAAGCTACATGTGGTCCTTTTATCATTTGGGTTTTTTTTTACCCCATGTTTTGTTTTGTTTTTAGATTTTGCATTTTTTTGCATATTTTGGGGGGTTTCAATCTGTTTTGTCAGTTCACAGCTCAAATCACTGGCTTTGAGTACCCTGAGATTTAGCTGATGTGTCTACATAATCATCTGTAAACTAATAGCCATTTGTTTAGAAGTATATTAGTTTCTCTTCAGAATTTTAGATATTTTTTTATTTATTTGCATGATTATTAATTGGGTTACAGTGAGGTAGAATGCACTGCTGTGGGGGAAGCCACCTTAAACCATGAGGAAAGGTGGGGTATAAATGTATTAATTAATAAATACAAAGCTCCTCTGTGCACACTGAAATTCTTGTGAATGTATAAGAAGCTCTCTGGATTGTACTCAGACCTTTGTTCCTTAGTTGTAAACTTTCTTTTTTCCTCTCTACAGACCTTGTATAAGCTTGATTCTAGACACTTTGTTGACATACTTTGTGAAGTTTGGTTCCTGCAGAGTTGCCTCTGTGTTCATGAGGTTCCCAATATATTTGCACAGTTCTGTTGAAGTTAAAGGACAGCATGTGTTGTGGAAGTGACAAGTCAATTTCCTTTCACGTTTGAAATAATTGTTTGATATAGTAAAAAAAAATTCAAACAAATTATTAAACGTTACCCTTTACTTTAACATTGTTGAATGTTTATTTTTGATCAAGATATAGCAGATGATAGTCCTATGAAACAGTTGGCTTTGTATATCTATTTATCTGATAGTGAAATCCGCCCCCCATCTGCAGATACCTAAATTCACATATCAGAGCCAGGCTGATGCTGAGCAGATTTTTCTGCAAGCTTGGGGGAACCCCCCCCCCCCCAGGTTTCCAGAAAAATCTGAAATGTAAAAAAAGTATATTGGGGGATTAAATTTAATAAAGCATTCTCTGTGTACGTGCAGACAGTGTGCTCACCTTTAGAGGTGGCAGTCACCAGGAGCTGCTCTGGGCCTGTCCCCAGCAGACGCTGGGAGCTGCTCCAAGCACTGTGCCAAGGATTGGGGGGAGCAGACAAGGACCCTACTGAGGATGGGGGGAAGCAGGTGGATGCTGCACCAACAATGGGGGCCCAGGCAAACAGACAGCCGACGATGGGAAGGTGAGATGAGAGCAAGAGGGCCAATCGGGGCGGGGGAGACGATAGCAGAGAACTGATGATATGGGGGGAAGGTGAGCAGAGAGCCAGCGATATGGGGGGGGGGGAGCGAGCAGAGACCTGGCAATAGGTTGGAAAGTTGAGCAAAGAGCCAAAGATATGGTGGGGAGAGGTGAGCAGAGAGCCAAAACAAAAGATTAGGATGGAAAGAAAATAAAGCCTTAGTGGGGAGTAGCAGAAAAGGTGAAAAAGGGTAAGGGAGAGGGGATGGGGAAAGAAAGGGTGAGTGAGTGGGGACAGAGGCTGCCTAGAGGGGAAACCAAGAGGGAGTGAAGTGGAGTAATCACACTCTTTCTGCACCCTCCCGTGAGTCCTCACGGTTCTCCTACTTGTCAAATGCTTTTTAAAAAGTTTTAATAACTAGATAAATCTATTTTTTATATCAAGGCTTGACTTTCCAGTCACCTCATATTTAGGAACCTTTATGGCTTGTTACTTGATTGACAAGCACTGCTTGGAGATTCCTGCAACCCTTGCTGGTGTTTCATGCGCTTGCAACTTTTATAATTAGCTCCTGTGTAGCAAACACAGATGGTGTAGAGTGACTGTGGTTTTCTGTATATTTCTGATTAAAACAAACCATATTTACCCAGTAAAACTTGATTAGATAACTAGTATGTGGCCTGGATCTATTTCAATAATAACTGCTAAATTGTGCATTTCAAATTTTTATTTGGGAAATGGAACTAAAGCATTTTGCAAATGATTCACGTCTGTTCAATGTTGCTTTCACATCTAATCTCTGTGTTCCCCTCTTTCAGTTAGTTATTTCTAGTATGAGTATTTTTGCAGAAGCTAGAGATGGGACCTTGGCTCTTCAAGGGTACTGGGTAACATTTGGGGGCTACATTATACATGTCTTCAGCGTGCTATGTGTCCCTAAATTGAACCATAATTTTGCACTGCTGTCAGAGTAGTCTTTGTGTAAGTAAAACAACTTTTAATTCTAGCCTTAGATCTTTTACAGGTACACTGTATGTAAAAGACTTCAATTTAATAAAATTCAACCAAGTGTACAAGTGCATGATTGACACTGAAATATTATAAATTCAGCAGATGTTTTACTCTATCAGGGGGATATAGTGCCACAAATAAAGAGTCTAATAGAAGCCACTTTAGGTAGTGTTGTCTTCTGCTGCAGAGAAATCCCATAAGCACAACTCTTTTCTCAGGATTGTTTTCCTTAATTTCTTTTCATTTTATCAATCTTTCTAGGGATCACTGTGGCCTCATTGGTGATAGAGAGGCATTTGATCAACGGCTAGGGTTTTTTTCATATTTTCAGCGGGATGCTTCCTCCCCATCACCCTGCTTTTTTCCAGAAAGCCAAGAGCACAGTCTGACACCATTTTCAGTATTTATACCTGTTCAGTATTTCACACCAGGAGCTTATAAAACAGGACCTTAAGATCATAGGCTGAGATGTCATTACAAAAAAAAAAAAAAAAAAGCCTGATGAAGTCTGAAGAACTTGACAGTTTGAACAGTGTTTTGTGTCATTTTGACTGGTCCTAATAAAAGATATTACATAGTTTTTGGATCGTGCTTTGGACCAATGTGGCTGCGTGCAACCTCTTCATTGAAACTGCTGAAATCCTGTTAATTCCACCTTCCAGCAAACTGACACACTCATGCTGTGCATCTTTATTGCTTGTTTTATAGGCTAGGCTAATCCAGATTATGTTTACTTACTGATCTACCAAGCATACTTATCTGTCTAATTTAGTATGATTAGTTGTGGAGAAAGATATACCACTTCCAGCACAAGCTTGTACAGAACCACTTCAGTCTAAGCCCATTGATTTCAGTGGATTTAGAATGGAATAACCAGGGCTTTTTTTGTACAAAAAGCCTAGCAGGAACTCATTAGCATAACAAGCCACACCCAACAACAGAAACTCATTAGCATATTAGGCCACACCCCTGACATCACAGCTCATTAGCATATTAGGTAGGAGGCTGGGAAAGCACAGGGCAGGCATAGAAGCTTGCCTCTTCCCCCCCCCCGAGCTTCTCCACCCCACTTCAGCATCACCTTTCTAGTCTACCCCCCCTCCAAAACACAACCAGGGAAAGGCACTGCTGAACTGCCTGAAAGATTCCTCTGAAAGATTCCTCAGGGAGGGAAAGAAAGGCATTTTCAATGTGCCTGGATTCCCTGCCTGTCCTTTTCCAGCTGTGACATGTCAGCTAGAGAAGGGAAAGCAGAGAGAGGCTTTTCCTTGTCAATTTCACTCTCAGCTGACTCCCCGGAGTGAAATTGACAAGGAAATCCCAAGGGGCTCCCCAGAGGGAAAGAGGGCATTTTAACAGGCTGCCTTTCCCTCTTGTGTATAATGTAGGGAGGCCAGTGTGCTCCATAGCCACAAATGCCAGAGGTTTTGGTTGTAGGTGTGACCAATTCAGGAGCCAGCCAGAACTCCGTTCCTGTGCGTTCCTGCCCAAAAATAGCCCTGGGAATAACTCTGTCTAGGATTGTTTGTTTGTTTCATTTTTGCATCCCCAATTTCCCCCCACAAGATTTAACTGCTTTTTTTTTGTTTTGTTGTTCTGTTAAATACATGTGAAATATTTATACTGTTATATAAAACAACAAATTCCCAACCTCCGTTGTCATGCTGTTGCAGTGGTATTTGTGCAAACAGTGCAGTATCCAGTTGGAGTGAGAACTGAAAGCAGCTGGCGAAGAGGAGAAACTGAAGTGGAAGACTCAGAGAGGGGAGTGATAGGAGCAAAGGTTCTCTCTTGCCCATTTCAGCATGTGATGTTTTGTGGAAGAGTTTGAATACATCCAGGTCTTGCTTATACCAATAAATTGTACACTTTGATTCAGGTCTTTGCATTTTGCTGTCATGTCTTGCTTTACTCTTGGGGTGTGCTTTTGCATAATTTGTTTTACAGTGAAAGATATAATCAGTGGCACATTGGTATTGCTTTTGGAAACTGAATCCTAGTCAGGCAGAGTTTCAAAGTAGATAACTGTCAAGCAGATGAGTAATTGACTGGCCATGCCAACACCTGTTCCTTACAGCAGACATGAAGTGAATTAATTACTGAAGTTGTGCAAGGATTGTCAGTGATTATTTGTGTGTGACTGGAGGTTGGCATATTTAGTGACAAGTCTGTGTTTCTGATTAACCCTATGTGTGCCAGATCTTTGGTTGGTTGGTTGATGAACTAGCAAGTTATTCTATGTACATTACCAAAATATTGGTTTAGCACATTGCAGGCACCATTAATATTTAGCCACGGAAATGTCAGACAGCCCTGTCCTAAACCCCAGTGCATCACTATTATAGCACTACTCCATGTCCTGTGCCTGTTCCACAAAGATTAAAGGTAGTAAATGACAGTAATGAATCAAGATTTATTGTAGCAGCAAAGAGCAAGTGCACTTCAAAGGTCTATTTATGGTGCTCATGCAGGCTCTGCATCTCCTCCACCTGTTTTGGGGGTTACCTCATGTTAGGGAAAACTGAACTTAACCTTCCTTTGGAGGAAGTTGCATTGGAGCTGTGTCTGCTGTTGCTTCTTCACGGGGCTCTAATCCTGCAAGACAGTAGGCATCGTAGGTGTTTGGCTAGCATCAACGAAGGCTTGAGTGGTGTTGCTAGCAGTCACCAAGGAATGTGGTTGTGGTTCCTGTGTCCCCAAGTTGCAGGGGGAAAAGTTGTAATGGCATGGCATTATGCTGACTGTGAGACAGTGAAGCTCCAGCATATGTGTGCCCCTCCCCACCTTTGCACTGTGCATATATACTGCTAGCAGCTGTTGAAGAGGACAAGGTTGTTCAGGCAGTACACAGAGTAAGCACATGTGGGGCATGGAGGAACACTTGCAGTAGTCACAGTTAGAGACCAGAACTCCCCGTTCCTTGCTTCTCTGTGTGGAGTACACTGTGCTTCACCACCATTTGGAGGAAAGAACTGATTCTCTTCAAAGCTACATCAGATTTCTTGCTGGCATAACGTTAGGCCAGTGTTGGGGATGTGACTGGGGAAGAGAGGCTTAAAAAACTGACTGAGCCTTTCTGTAACTGACACACTCCTGATGAGGCCCAGGTTTATGTGCTGATATTACACTGGCCTGACGCTTCTGAGGTGCAGCTGCAGCTTCCAAATACAGGATATATCAGTGTAGGGCTTGTTTACCATCCTAAATCTTTCTAGAAACATACTTTAGAATTGCACTATTAAGTCTAGTTGTTAGCAGTACATGCTGTGATCGGGTTTTTCTTTCTGAATTGTGTTTCTTATATTTGAGGAATACAGATAATTGATTATTAATGCTTAATCAAAATGATTAGTTTGCAAGACCTGTTGCTGGGGAGTATTTTATTTACTGCACTGCATTAAAAATAATATATAGGTGGCTGAACTCCTTTTTTTTTAACCTTAAAGAAAGAAAGGACTGAAATGCATATAATGGACCTTGCTGGGTGTGTATCTCACATTAGTAAATGTAGTAATGTTTGCCTTTTTCGTTTGGTTACATTTTGACATTTTTAAGATATTCTCTGCTTTTTACTTTTTCTAAATGCTGTTGAATTTCTGGGTTCCCCTTTTTAATAAGTAACTTTGAACATATGCTGTTGGATACCACTCTGGCAATTCTTTCAAAATTTGATCCTGCTAATATTTGGGCAGGGGATAAAATAGTATTCAAGCCATCTTTGGAAGTTTTCAGTATTCAAAGTGAATAAGATGACTTCAGCACATAGTCTTTAGAACACTGATGGGCTGGGTTGCCAGGTAGGAGTTGGGGAGGGGCAGTGGCATGGAGCAGTGTTGGGAATGACATAACATCACTTCCAGGGGAAACCTAGAAGTGGTGTCACACCTCTTTAGAGATCACTGAAAACTGTAGAGAAAGCACAGAGTTTCCAGTGATTCCTAGAGGGCACTGGCATCATTCTGGGTGTTCCCTGGGAGTAACATTAACAATGGCTTTCTTTTTAATATTATTTTTCTCCTGCTGGTTGCACAAATTGTTGTAGGCAATGGGATCCAGGGGTGAGAGATCCCCCACCGCCGGTGGGACCCTGCTAAACCTATTGATGGGGGTCAGAGAGAACCAAAAATATGGGCTGGAAAGCTCTCTGCACACTCCAAAAGGCTTCTTCAAAAATGAATCTACTGCTTATTTTCAAAGAGCAATGCTGATTTTGTATTTAATTAGAAAGTTATTGAGCCTTTGTATGGTGTCTTAAAATGGAAGAGATGTACTGTGTGCTTGGAATTTCATAATGTCTCATCAAGAAGTTTAGAATATTGTGATTACTTAGCCACATAAACCTTTTTCTCCAGAGAATCCAAGATAAAAGATTGCATCTATCCATTAGTCATAGTTACTTTAATGTGTTTTTTTAGTAAAAATAATATTATACATTAAAATCTTTTGTGGATATGTAAGTGGGAAGATTTGCAGCCTTAAGCAGTTGTTGGATGTCTGGACTGGCTGTATAAAAGGCTAAGGGATCTGAAAGCCATTCTTTCCTCCATTAAGAAGATAAGTCTCTTTAGCTTTCAGTTGCTCACCTGAGCTTGGTGAGGTTAGCAACAAATTGTCAAGAAGGATAATTAGGCGATCTCTAGTCCTGTGGGTGCCTTTTGTTGTTGATTTTAGAATATTAATGAAATATTCAGGGTTTCCAGCATTTATAAGTAAATTTATAAATGCTTGCTAATGTAGAGTAAAAAAGGCTGTGTTAATCGGGTAAGCTAATTAAGGAGGCAAAGAAGAGCAGGAGGAAACAAATGCTAAACATGCTGGTGAACATTTTTGGCTCAGCAAATCCCAAGGTCCTTCTGTGAGTGGAGCTGGAGCCATATGCCAGTGTGTCAGCGTCTCGTCAAGGGCCTGAGACTGGAGTCTCCTGCTGCGGAAACGGAAAGTCTGTACTTGAAGAAGGACAGAAGTAGCTCGCTGTGCAGCATGTTGTGGCTGATCTACAAATTCGGTAGCCCTCTGGTGGCATTTCTGCTAGTTTGAGGTTGGCTGATAAATAGAAGAAAAACCACTCACATTCCATCCTATAGCAACTGGGAAGACAGATCTTTTTTTTTTTTTTTTTGGTCAAAAGTTTGGATCCTTTTTGAGTCATCTGAGTGTTAACGAAGAGGTTGAATGGAGGCCTGGCTTTCTGGACTGGTGAATATCATGCGCACAGTATTATTGTATTATATGGACAAATAATACTGACTTTTGGCATCTGTTTTCCAAAATGCATGGTTTTGGGGGTGTTTTTTTTGGTATTTATAAGATAGGTTAGTGCTTGTGTCCATATTTATTTTGTACATTATAAGGAAACATGTTTATTCAGATGGTGACAAACCTTTCAAAGGAATAAAATCAGATGATAAATTGGATGGTATTCCAGTGTTTAATCAAGTAGCAGATATGTAACTTTCTTCAAGGAACCTATATTTGCTTTCTGCTATGAAAAATGTATTGTGCTGGTATAGTTGTGAAAATCCATTTGTATCTCATTAAAAGTGATAAGCTGTGTGAAAGGCATTGACTTACAGTATTTGAATAGCTTATGTGCTAATTGGTTTTCAGCTGTTCTTTGTCTGGCTCACCTGCGACTTTTGTTCATAAGCATGTTTTGCTACAAGGTAGGGTGTCTGATAATTTGCCTTCTATCTTCTGTTAGCAGTTACAGAATTTACTTCTGTGCATTTGAAATTATTTAAAGATAATTTAATTACTTTATCATCATGAACTCTAATAAAATTGTTCAACTTTGTACCAAGTGAAATACTTTTCATAAGACTTTAGAGTGATGCTTAATGGGAAATAAGATGAGGGCAGAGAATGCAAAATGGGTAAATGTTAGCTCATAGTGCGTGACATGTTTTTAAGATGTGAGATTCTTGGTGATCTCTTTTAAAGTAGGTAGGATACTGGTTACGTATAACGTTTGAACGCACCTGATCATGCCACATACTGATGTACTGATCATATTACATGTGGCTGTGGGACAGTATTTTCATATTGAACTATATCCAGGGATATTTAGGATGTAGGACAGTAACCTCCAGCTTAGTTTTCATTAGGAGTTACCCTGGAGGTTTATGTAGCACAATCTATAAACCCTGATAATTAGTGTCATTTGCAATAAAGAGAGAAACTTTCACCCTAACAGGATTTTCTTTTATATACAGCTTGCTCAATTTAGACAAAGGAAAGCACACTCTGATGGACAGAATGCAGCCAAGAAGCAGAAAAAAAAGAAAAAGGTCTCAAATACCAAAGATGAAGAATTGGTTCAAGAAGGTGTAGATGTTGATCAGTCACAAGGTGAAGATACATATACCCACAGCTGTGAAAGAGGAGCAGCTGCTACACCTGACTTTGCGATAGTGAGGACTTTGCACAGCAGTGAAATGATCAAACATGATCAAACTTATACCACAGAAGTAAGTGTGCCTCATTTGGGAAAACTGTTATTAGTATAGCTTTCCAGCTGGAATTTAAGAATTTCACACTATCTTCCGCAGTAATGATTAGTTGATAAAACTTTACATTACACGTGTTCTGTTTTTATAAATGTTTTCTCTGCTTTATGGTAAATCATGGAGTCACTTGCTAAAACAAATAACATTTGTATTCTTTATTGTTATTTTATCCAAATGATATAATGAGATGTATTTTAAAAAATTAATTTAAAGGTGAGGAAAACCGAATCACCAATGAGCTGTTAGTAAATAAATATCCTGCATTTTATTAGATAGAGTGTAAAAACATGGATGGCCAGTTCACACATTATGAAGTCCATGCTATGGGCACGTGGTTCCCACAAGAACTTTGAGTGAGATGGGCAGGAGCTTCAGCCTTGCCACCACACATCATTCTCCCAATGAAAAATGGGTTCCAGGAGCTATTATTTACCCATCAGAATATGCACAGGCAAAAAATGTCTTTCTTGGGCCATTTCAAGACAAGAAAACATCCTCTTCTCCTTGTATACTATGATCCTGATGCAAATTGGATCGTCACACCCCTGGTAATTAAGTTCCCAGGTGGGACCTCCCAGAACACATCTGTACAAAGTCCATGTGAGCTTGTAACATCTGAATTGGCCATTATTGTCTAAAGGTTGAGTGGCAGATGTGCAGGGCTAATTAGAAGGGGGCCAGGGGGAGCATTTGGACTGAGTCTCAAACTCAGAGGGCGCTTCAGGTGTAGTTTCTTGTTAATTTTTTGCCATTTGATAAGTTTTGCAACTTGTCTCACTCTTTTTTAATGCTTTGTTTTAATTATGGTTAGGAGCCTCAAAACTGGTACTAACCTGGGTTCCTCTGGACCTCTGAGAGAGTTTGCTAATTCAAAATGAATACGGCCTCATTCTGAAATTGTTGTTTGAAAAGGGGAGTGTACTATACCAAATTCTATATAACTGTTAATTTACAGTGTCACATGTAGTTGGCAGTTATAAGCTATATACTGTTGCCAACATAAAGTTTTCTAGACATTGAAGCTCACATGGATAATATAAAATTTGACAACCATCAGGAATTTAACTTAAAAATTTTACATTTAAATGTAAAAAGCCTTTTGATAATAATGTACCATTACCTTGATAAACTTTTAATTTTTTTAAAAAATAGTGGTAATTAAAGGCTAAAGATCTCAGATAACACTTAATCCTACAAATTGAAGTTTCAGTTGAATGTGAAACTTAGAATAGTCATCAGACTTCAATACTCTGGGGAGACCTGCAGTTCAAACTGACAACATATCGTCTAATCTTTATTTAGTATACTAACCAGGTGTTTCTTAGAACAGACTAACCTGAAATATTGGTTCTGAAATGAGGAAAATTAAGGTTGCCTTCCTTATGCAGCATTAATGTACATTTTCACAAGACACATGTAGCTGGAATATTATTCAATATTATAGTTATGGAAGACTAAGAATCCTTTTGCTCATTCTTTTAAGAGTCTGAAAAGTGTAATTTGCATCCTTTGATTTATATTCTAATTTATTCTACAGATCTTTTTTTCTACTGTCAAAAGAGTGTAATCATATACTTAAAATCTTTTAAAATGCTATAAATAGGGAAAGGCAGTATTTCTTCAGGAAAGAGTGATAATAGGATCAATGTCCTCATCTATTGGTAGAGAGTTATGAGTTGACCTCAGAATTCATCTGTGCCCTGGTTTGGGAATAAGCAAATATGCCAATATCTCAAGGAGAGATGTGCAGTAGATCATGGTATGAGATTGAATTTGCAAATGGATGTGGCACTAGAGCTCTTTGAGAACAGGAGATATATTTCAGTCTGTGGTGTGTGGACTTTGAACAGGTTTCATCCAAGGAAAATCTGGCAGAATACTCTCCAAGGAATGCAATTCCAAAAAAAAAAGAGAAAAGACAGAAGCTCGGCAAACCTAATGATTTGGGCATGCTTAGCTCAGCTTTTGTTTTGTTTCTTGAGTAGATGCTTCTTTTCCATGCCATATCAGAAAATGCTTTTTAAAAGTCCCCTTAGCATATGGGATGGGGAAAAGAGGCTGGTACTTGAGAAACATAATCTCAGAGCCCCCTTTAAGTACACAGAACTAATTGTGTGACACTTTGGACTATGGCCAATAGGATTAACCCAGTGTTCAATCCAGATATCAGATTTATTTCCATATTATTTGAAATCTAAGACTTACTAAACCATAAATTCACACTGTGTGGAGGTGTGCATAAAATATAAATAAAAATCTTTTAAAAGTATAGGTTTTCATTAGGTGTGGGCTCTGAAATATAAGTTCACACAATCAGCATTGCTGTCAGATGGCCATCTAGCCTCTGTTTAAAAACCTCCAAAGAGGCCACCACCTCCCAAGGAAGCCTGTTCCACTGAGGAACTGCTTTAACTGTCAAGAAGTTCTTCCTAATGTTTAGCCGAAAACTCTTTTGATTTATTTTCAACCCGTTGATTCTGGTTCAATCTTCTGGGGCAACAGAAAACAACTCCGCATCACCTGCTATATGACAGCCCTTTAAGTACTTGAAGATGGTTATCATATCACCTCTCAGTCGTCTCCTCTCCAGGCTAAACATACCCAGTTCCTTCAGCCTTTTCTCATAGAACTTGGTCTCCAGACCCCTCACCATCTTCATTGCCCTCCTCTGGACATGTTCTAGCTTGTCCATATCCTTCTTAAATTGTGGTGCCCAAAACTGAACATAATACTCTAGGTGAGGTCTAACCAGAACAGAGTAAAGCAGTTCTACCACTTTGCATGAGCTAGACACGATACTTCTGTTGATACATCCCAAAATTACATTTGCCTTTTTAGCTACGGCATCACACTGCTGACTCATGTTCAGTGTATGGTCTACTAAGACCCCTAGATCTTTTCTGCACATACTACTGGCACCAGTGTTCCCTCTAAGCTGAGTTAGTGTGAGCTAGCTCAGTTTTTTAGCCTCTGGCTCACACGTTTTTTGTCTTAGCTCAGGAAGGATGGCTTCAGAGCAAACTAATTTATGCAGTAGCCAAATCACTTGCTTACAACTTTAATTCCAGTAGCTCACAAAGTAAAATTTTTGCTCACAAGACTCCACAGCTTAGAAGGCACAAGACAAGTCTTCCCCATCCTATAATTATGCATTTGATTTTTTTCTACGTAAATACAGACCTTTACATTTATCCCCATTGAAATTCATTTTATTTGTTTTAGCCCAGTTTTCCAGCTTGTCAAGATCATCCTGTATCCTGACTCTGTCTTCTGCTGTATTTGCTACCCCTCCCAATTTAGTATCATCTGCAAATTTAATAAGTATTCCTTCTATTCCTTCATCCAAATCATTTATAAAGATGTTGAACAAAACAGGGCCCACTAAGGGAAGGCAGTTCTCTTTGATGTACTTTGGAGTTCTTGGCACCCAAGGAAGGGGATCTTTTTGCTTCTGGGCTTCCTACTTTTGGTGAATAGACTTGTGGAAGCCTGCTGTAAGATACACCCAGTGGCAAACCAAGCCTTGCACCTGTATATTGGGTGAAATAGCTCTTACATACTGAATTAGACAAGGAACATTGTTCACATCAAACATGAAAAAATTCTGTTGAAATCTCACTGTACTGTAGTAGTAATAATAATTACAAATTGGAACAGAAAAGTTATTTTCTCCAGGAATAATAGAAGTGTGACTAGCTTGATGGATCTAAAATAATAAAAAGATGAAGAGAAATCCTAGGGAGTAATTACCGTAATAAAAAAAATGGAATGAAGACACTGTAGTGCATTTTTACTTAAATTGTCTTTAAAAAGCAGAGAAAAATTAAGCTGAAAAATTTATCCAAGTAATAAATGTTAGCTCTGATAGAGAGCTGTATGTACACTGTGATGCATGTAAACGTAGAGCTCTCATACAAATGGGATTTTTCCTTTCACTTTTATGGGAAGAGCCTGCACTGTATTTGCTGAATGGTAAACCCAAAGCCAGCCTCATCCATTGAAATGAATGGGGAAATTTTGTACATTCGTTACCCCCTTCTATGTTCTGAACCTTGTAAAAAAAAAAGGGCTTTTGGATGGAAGCTTTTAAACTCCTTTAGAAATACTGAAATTTAGGTGTAAACATGCCAGTTTTAAGGAGCATGTGATTAATTTTTGGGGTGGGGGGAGCTCCTGAACTATCATTTAGTTGAACCCAGGCAATAGTTAATAGCTATAATTTTCACAACCAGAATTTACCTCATGTATTCTTCGCAGGGAAGGACCAATGCACCATAAACCCATTTGTCTTCAAACCTGCTGCCTCTGCACTTAATTTTGGTTCAACACAATTTTCTAGGTACTATTAGGCCCCGATCACACGGAGAAGTAGCAGCGCGATAGGCATGAATGTCAGGCAGATTTTACCAGTGTGATCACAAGGGAACATCTGGCAGGTATCCTGCACCCGTCGCCAACCCGTTTCTTCCCACCGAAGAAGCACAGTTAAAAACTACCAGTGAAAGTCCACTATCAAAGGGATTTGCGACCGCCTGCAGACGAAGGTTCCCATGTGATTGCTCAAGTGCGCTTCTGCTCCCTCTGCTTGCGCCAACAAAAAAAACACCGGTTCACCACCGTCGTGTCTGACTGTGTAGTGGCGGGTCAAATTGCGACCGTGCAAATAGCCTCCCCTCCCCTCCACGTTGTCTGGCACGTGTGACCGGGGCCCTTTGAATAGTTGACTTATACTGAGTGTTCTTGGCTTACTACAGAGAGTCACCAACTTTCAGTTGGATTTATTTGTCAGGGAGCAGTGGAAGTATAAAGGCTCGGGGGAGAAAGGCATGTGTTTTGTAGAATAGTATGGATAATTTTATTCTCATCCATTTCAAAACATTTTGCAAAACTCTGTCAACCAAGGAAATTTGGCTTATTTGAAATCTGTTACAGCTGTATGCTTATTTTTGTCCTTTTATTTTTATCTTCTTTTAGTTGGAAAGTGAAGTTTCCACTACAGCTGATGATTATAGCTCAGAGGTAAGGTCATAATTAAATTCTACATAAATTAGTTGGTGTAATGACTGTATGAATAGACTCTCCTATTTTAAAGCCAAAAAGTCATTTCGAAATGTATGTCTTTTAACCCTGTACTGTATATGGTATGCCAGTATTTACTGCCTAGTTGCAGCCTTATTGATTCCATTTTGTGCAAGAGAGAGGGTGGTTCATAGGGTTCCCAGGTCCCTTTGTCAATCTGGCAGGGGGATTTGGGGGGCATTCTGGGGGTGGGCAGGGATGCCGCCAAGCCCCGTCCCTAAGCCCTGAGCCACGGCCCTGAGCCCCTGAGCCATGGCGACTCCTCTCCCTCCCTGCTAAACAATTTAAAGGGCTTCAGCTGATCAGTGGGGAGCATGTGGCCTGCCGACCATCTGGAGGCCCTTTAAATCTTTTACCAGGAAGGGAGAAGGTCTGTTGTTGGCCCCAGCTCTGTTGGCAAAAAAATTATGGGAACCCCCGCCAGGGCCTGGGGGCTGGCAACCCTAGTGGCCCATATAATGTTTTCCCAATGTGATACTTGCTTTCAAAGCTCTACCCCACATGATACTAGCAGTACACAAAATAAGAAATTCGAGCTCTGTGGAAATGTATTAAGGAACAGGCTTTTTGACTATGTATTAACTCTCATCTACAAATACCCCTTTTTATTTCATTGTGCTTTTTCAAATTTTGGCTATGAACTACTGTTGCATGTGTATTCGTTTTTGTAGCGGATTAATTTTACCTTATTTACCTACCTTGCAGTTCTTTTATAACAATAAAAGATTTTTTTTGAGAGAATGTTAACTGAGGAAATACTCAGCAGAGCCAAGGCTGCAACGTGGTGGGTAATACCTGCAAACTTACTCAGTATCTTTGTGCTCAGCTGCGCATCAGTAAGTTGATTTGAGTTTAGTGAATCTTGTCACATAAGCAGGCCGGGTAGAGACCTAATATGCTGTGGGATTGCACTTTCTCTCCCTCCCTCCCTCCCTCCCTCCCCTGTTCTGCATGAATATCTCCTTCCTTCTCTTGTCAGTGTCAGTCACAGTGTAGATTACCTCTGCACCAGTTCTCCAGGCTTCTTTGGTATCTCAAACTGTGTGGGTATAATGAATGTTTGCTGTGTAAATGACTTTAAAATTTTATTACTAGATTAATGGGTTAAATAGCAAATTAATAAAACTCTTCATTTGAAAGCCCTGACAATTCTAACCTCTGTCTTGATCCATTTCTGGGACATATTAAAATGCATTTATTTAATGTGATCCATATAGGCAGGGTCTGCCAGAGGCAATGGGGCAACTCCGTTGTCAAAGAGATTTTATCTTGTCTCTTTAGCAGCAGTGGCATAGGTTATGTGCCCCCAGTACTTGCTTGAAGAAGCTCCAGGCAAGCACCACATTTGGTAGACTGCAGTTGTATACCAAAATCAGAAGAGTGAATTTTGTCAGAGGTTACTAACAGCATTCTTACATTGAATCATATTAATCATACACTCAGTAATGGTTATGATTGAACAGTGGTTGACTGTTCAGTCAGAGATACTGTTCTGAGATTTACAGAGGAAGCTCTTGCATTGTCAAAAATTTTCTGCCTCGACTCTGAACTCTCTTCCACGTCCCATGCCTAATTCCAATGTGACACTTCTGTAAGGCGTTAGAGAAGGTTATCCTTAACTACTGGATACTTGCCTGTCTTTTACAGCTAATAGGGTTTGATCCAAAGGTGCCCTGTACTGAGGGAGGAATCTTCTCTTCACTGAAGTTACTCCCTTCTTTAGAAAAATTTATTTCATGAACATAAAATTCCTTTATCATAGGAAAGGATACCTTTGAGTCTAAAACATAGAAATTGAATATTGTTTGAAATGACAAGATTTTTGTAGCAACGAAGAAAAGCCAGATGTATATATATTAAGTATGGAGGCTTTCAAGTTACATTAAATAGGCTTACAGTATATGCAGCTATATCACTGCAGATGGTCACTGCAGCCATGAAATTAAAAGATGCCTGCTCCTTGGGAGGAAAGCTATGGCAAACCTAGACAGTGTAATAAAAAGGAGAGACATCACCCTGCCAACAAAAGTCCGTATGGTCAAAGCGATGGTATTCTCAGTAGTAATGTATGGCTGTGGGAGCTGGACCCTAAGGAAGGCTGAACACTGAAGAATAGATGCTTTCAAATTATGGTGCTGGAGAAGACTCTTGAGAGTCCCTTGGACTGCAAGGAGATCAAATCAGTCAATCTTAAAAGAAATCAACCCTGACTGTTCCCTGGAAGGCCAGATACTGAAGCTGAAGCTCAGATACTTTGGCCATCAAATGAAAAGGGAGCACTCACTGGAGAAGACCCTGATGCTAGGAATGACTGAAGGTCAAAGAAGGGGATGGCAAGGGATGAGATGATTAGACAGTGTTATCGCTGCTGTGAACATGAAACTGAACAAACTCCAGAGGACAGCAGAAGACAGGAGGGCCTGGCGTGCTGTGGTCCATGGGGTCGTAAAGAGTTGGTCTCGACTGTGCGACTGAACAACAACAACAAATACGCAGCTATAATCGAAGAATCAATCTGCATAGTAGTAATGAAGTGGAAAAATTGTGCGTGGTCTCAGTTTTTACTGTCTTAGCTCAAATCAGTGAACTGTACTTAAAGCCAGATTCCCTTTTTGCACGTGGAAAGAAAGAATCCAGAATTATAAGCCATTCTATAGCTCATAAAAGGACAGAGCAGCTGTGTGTATTGTAGTAGACACTTGTAAAGCTTAATTTAAGCATTAGTGTGCCCTACTTGAAAAGAAAATTTCAGCCCTCCAAGTTAATTGATCAACAGAAAAGTATTTTTGATCGTGCAGTGGTGCATGGGGAGGGGCTGTAGCTCAGTGGCGTAGCATCTGCTTAACATGCAAAAGGTCCCAGGTTCAATTCTAGGCATCCCCAGTTAAAAGGATCAAGTAGTAGGTGATGTGATGTCTCAGCCTGAGAGCCACTGCTGGTCTGACTAGTCAATACTGACCTTGATGAACTGATGGTCTGATTTGGTATAAGGCAGCTTCGTTTATCCATGTATTTGTTCAAAATGTGGAATGTATTTTGATTTAAGTTTTTGCTTAGATCACCTAAGCTACAGGCTGGGACATGGCATCTTGACACATAACATAATCAGTGATTAAAAAGAACAAGTTGTTAGGCTGTAAATTCAGTTTCAGGAATAAACAAAGTTAAAGGGGAAAATATTTGCTACAAACATTACCCTTAGAAGTGAAACTTTCACCCACAGCTGACACTATTAAAACTTTGTTCTGAGCTTATTGAAGCTAGTAATGAACTTTTGAAAAAAGTCTTAAGGGCTCACGTGCACGACCAAGTTACTCAAGTGATAATGCTTCTTATTCTTGAAAGGTTTTTCTGAATTGGAATCAGCCCATATTGTAGTGTTACATCTGGTTTCGCAACCTTTTCAAGCCTGTGGGCACCTTTGGAATTCTGACACAAGGTTGTGGGCGCAGCCACTAAATGGCTGCCACCAGAGGCAGAACCAACCACACAGAGCAAGCCCAAGTGCAGTGGAGAAGGGGATTGTTCTAAAAATATACTGGGAAAGAGGAGCAAGAGACAGTAAAAACCTGTACTAACAGCTGCTACTGAAACGATGTTATTTCAGTCTGCTCAGCCAATGGATCTCCAATGGGCAGTCAGAAGCCCTGTTGGATAGGAGCCCCATCTGGCCCCACCCACTTTCTAAAAATGCTTGGTGGGCAACAAGAAAGGTGTCAGAGGGCAGCATGGTGCTCATGGTAACCTCATTGGGGACCTCAATATAGATGTATCTTGCCCACTATTTATTGACTCAATATGTTTTTTTCTGCTTTTTGCTGCAAACTGGAAATGTTGAAGTCTAGAAGGCTTGGTAAAGATAGTAATATGATAACAAATGTCTGGGTGAGAAATTAATGGCTGGGGAGAGGCATTCTGGTTTTGATTTCAGAGTACATTAAAATTACTGTGAATCAAATGTATGGAGTATTTGCTGAACAGTTAACTTTGTTGTATTGTTTATGCTAGTTTTATTTAATCAGCTGTCATTTATGGTTTCTGGGCTATGCTGTTAAACAACAGATAACAAATAGGTTACTTAGGTATTAGCAGAGAAATTCCTGCATATCAATAGCATTCAACTCCTCAACATTAATTTTCATATTTTGGAAACAACTTTTGATTGGGAAGGTAATAGGGTTGTCAACCCCCAGTTGGGGGCTGGGGATCCCCTGGTTTGGAGCCCCTCATCCTGCTTCAAGGCTGTCAGAAAGTGGGGGGGGGGTGGCCGCTGGGTGCTCCATTATACCCTATGGAGACTGGTCCCCATAGGGTATAATGGAGACTCGACCTGTGGGTGTCTGGTGCTCTGGAGGGGCTGTTATTTGAGATAGAGGCACCAAATTTTCAGCATAATGCCTCTCCTGGAACCCCCCCCCCTAAATTTTAAAAAGATTGGTCCCGGGGGGGGGTCCAATTCTATGAGCCACAAAAGAAGGTGCCCCCATCCTCCATTATTTACAATGGAGGGAAAACATTTAAAAGGAATGTGGTCCCTTTAAATGTGATGGCCAGAACTCCCTTCAGAGTTCACATCCTTGCTCCTGGCTGTACCCCCAAAGTCTCCTGGCTCCAACTCCAAAGTCCCCAGATATTTCCTGAGTCGGACCTGACAACCCTAGAAGGTAGAGCATGATCTTTTTCTGCAGAACTTCCCACCTCCTCATACACACTGGATGCCTCCTCTTTCAAAGTAGCCAAGAAACTTGAAAGAAAGGAGTGAATCAGAGTACGTGAAGGGAGACAAGAGAAAAGGGAATCGAGGAAAGAGGGTGAGCCTAGGGTTTGACTGGGTGGTATGTTTTAACTAGGCCAGTCTTTGTGGCCTTTTAACTCTGGCTTACTTAGGTAATATTTTGATCACTCTTATAATTATGAAGGCTGCAGTATAATCCTTAGCACTAATCAGCACAGATGTGTCAACATCACAATAACGATTTGTACTGGACTTCTAATCACTTTTTGTTAGCAAAATGTCTGTCTTTTAGTAGATGGATTTAGTGGAATCGTTGGGTCATCTGCTGCTGCCTGATACTGAAATTGCCTTTGGATAATATAATATTGATTGATGTAATTGGTATGTAGGGTTACCTAGCCATGAGGTCATCTTTTAAATGCAAAGGCTCTGCATGGCAAATTGCTCTGTAACCAATGGATATGAAAATCCTATAATTATACAGGTTGCTTATCCAAAATCCCCTCCTTTGCTTTGGTAATTCGTGGCAATGTGCATTGTTATTCCTAACTGCCCAAAGAGCTGTTAGCTGGAAAGTATGACTCCATAAATCAAGCAAAAATTAAAATCTAATTAGATGAAAACCAGAAACTAAGTTAAATATTAAAGTTGTAATGCATATAGCAATTGTTTTTACACAGGTAAATGGCTGCAGTTCTTTGACGAAAACAGAGGTACCTGCAGACTTTATCAGGGTATTGTACTGAACATTAAATCATGGCATTGACTACTAAAACACTAAATGATTTGTGTTGGGAAATATTACAAGTACTAACAGTTTCTCTTATGCTTGCATGCATGCCTTATAAGTGTACTAGCATACATGGTCTCTACATGTATGCTGTCACTTCTTGTATAACATTTGGGAGACAAAATTCTGTTTAAAATTGTGACTTGCAGTAGTGCTGTGTTGTCACTGCTCTTGACAAGCAAATTATACTTACAAAGCAGGTTTCCATAGCAATATACTAAAGTGTTGTCTCATATGACGAGAACGAAATGGTTTTGAGTATCTTCATGTTGAGCAAACCCTATGAAGTGCTGGACTGTTAAGGAACTTGGATTGGTTTAGGAAGAAGAATTTGGATTTGGAGAGAATTATTCTGAACTTGGGATGCAGCATTCTCTGACACGACTGGAGATGGTGGAGAATGAATTGGCTGGAAAACAACAAGAGATTGAAGAGCTAAACAGAGAGCTAGAAGAAATGAGGGCAGCATATGGTACAGAAGGATTGCAACAGGTATAATTACCTTACGTTGCTTTCTGCATGCTTCATGGTAACACAGACCATCCTTCATTATTGTCTGGCATGGTTTTTGAGGAGGAGGAGGAGGAGGAGAATTTTTGTTAATGACATTTGTTCACCACTACTGTTTTTGTTTTTCAAGAAAATCCCATTTGTCTACCTCTTTTTCATCCTTTTCAGTTCAGTGTTTGATTTTTGTATTTGGAAGTAGTAATAATGACAGCAGTGACACCTCACTGGCAGTCTTTAAGCAGTGGCTGCACAAACACTTGTCAGGGGTACTCTAGGCTGATCCTGCATTGAGCAGGGGGTTGAACTAGATGGCCTGTATGGCCCCTTCCAACTCTGTGATTCTATGATTCTATCCTCTGTTGAGGAGGTTCACAGTCTGTTTAGGAAAATAGCCTGCTTCTGCTCCATTACGTGCACCGTAACAGGATAACACTGGTTCCCAGTTTGTTTTCCTGATTGAGCTACTGGCAGAATTGACAAAAGTCAAGGACTGCTAATCAAGGACTATGTATGCCTTACTTACTTATGAATTTATCCAAGATGACTAATAAAAATTGCTTCCATTGAAAATAGAAGCCTGAGGACTGGCACTTCAATTTGCTATGATAAATTAATACTGATGTGGTTGCGCTAAGGCTGCTAAATTGGGTCTCTTTCTACTGAGGGAGAAATGTGTCTGGATAGTAGTTTTGAAGGGTCAGTGGGTGTGGCTTCCACATGGTGATTTTGCCTCATGTGGTCAGCAGGGGAGCTTGAGGGGGGGGGGCTTCCACGTGGCAACATACTCTTTCTGAACATTTCTTATGGTACTTCCAGGACTTTTTCCTTTAAGTGGAGCAAAGGAAAAACTTAAAAGGGGGAATGTCAGGATGGCAGAAGGATGGCTGCTGCAGAGTCTCCATATGAAATTTCTGCTAGTAGCCAACCCAGGAAGGGGCAGGGAGGCAGAGCTTAGCTTTAAAATGGTAGAATTAAGCTTCCCTCTTTAGCCCTTCAGTTGGCTTTTTCCCCGTTACCAGATCAGCTGTAGTATCTCTTTAGCCATGGCTCAATTGTGATGCAGGAAAGGAGGTACCTGTAGGGGGGCATGTGCTTTGTTGCCTTACATTTATTGGTGCTGACATGACAAACTGTAAGTAGTGGTGTGGAGGTTGTGGGGCAGGACCAGCAGCAAGTATTATGGGGGCTGGACCATGAAGAGGTTGTCCCCACCTGCTTCTGTCTTGTTCACTGCTTTTTCTGCAGCAGCAGTGCCATTTCACCCCCTGTGTGAAATGTCAAAG
Source organism: Lepidodactylus listeri (assembly GCA_029233225.1). Taxonomy (NCBI): domain Eukaryota; kingdom Metazoa; phylum Chordata; class Lepidosauria; order Squamata; family Gekkonidae; genus Lepidodactylus; species Lepidodactylus listeri. The sequence goes on from JARCFY010000012.1 coordinate 34,352,641, forward strand.
TGGAAGAGATAATGTGCATCCTATGCATATCAGACATTCAACAGAAGAGTTGTTTCAGTGTGTGCATTTAAGACACATTGGTTTCTCGCCTATGGGTATCACTGGAGAGTACAGTGTGAACAGTGTTAGCATTCTGTAGAAAGAAACTTATTTTTTATAAGTGCCTGTTTTGTCCTATTTATTGTATTTTATGCATAGTGCAGAAGTGCTGAACCAATTTTTAGTACCTTGTATTGCATATTACCCTTATAAAGACAGATTTATATACTAATGGCGAAATTGGCCAAATCTGAGGATACTTAATTCCTGTGATTTGAGCTGTGAATAGGCAAGACAGATCTTTCTACAAACCTGAAAAGGGCCCCAGGTTTGCAGGAAAACATGAAATATTTATTTATTTATTTATTTATTTATTTATTTATTTATTTATTTATTTCTTGGATTTATATCCCGCTCTCCCCACCAAAGGCAGGCTCAGAGCGGCTCACAACACAGGTTAAAATTACAATCCATTTAAAATAAACATTCATTAAACATTAAAGTACTTTCCATACATCCTACACAAGATTGGTGGCATTTCAATTCTACCCACAGGTGGGTCTGAGCAGCACAGGTTGGCAGATGGAATTGCCAACAGACGGGACTGGCAGATGGAGCTGGGCCAGGGCTGAGATGTTTACCCTGGGCGGCCCCTACCTAAAGGCCTGGTGGAAGAGCTCCATTTTACAGGCCCTGCGGAACTGCATCAAATCCCGCAGGGCCCTGATGTTCTCCGGGAGCTCATTCCACCAGTGCGGGGCCGCCACTGAAAAAGCCCTGGCCCGTGTTGTTGCCAGCCGCACCTCCTTCAGTCCAGGCAGGACCAGTCGATTTTGGGATCCAGACTGTAGTGCTCGCTGGGGAACATGTGGAGAGAGATGGTCCTTCAGGTAGACAGGTCCCAGGCCATATAGGGCTTTATAGGTAAGCACCAGCACCTTGAACCTTATCCGGTACGCTATTGGCAGCCAGTGCAGTGCTTTTAAGGCGGGCTGTATATGTTCCCGCATGGGGAGACCCAACAACAGCCGCGCCGCAGCATTCTGCACTAGCTGCAGCTTCTGGATTTGGCACAAGGGCAGCCCCATGTAGAGGGTGTTACAGTAGTCCAACCTTGAGGTGACCAATGCATGGATCACTGTCGCCAGTTCGTTGCGTTCAAGGAAGGGGACCAGCTGCTTGATCACCCACAGATGATAGAAGGCTGACCTCGCAGCGGCTGCTACCTGGGCCTCTATCGTTAACGCGGAGTCCAGAAGCACTCCCAAACTCCTGACCTCCGCCGACGGCACCAACAGCATCCCTTTAAAAAATACATTGGGGGGTTAAAAAAACCCAGAATAATAAAATGAGCACCTATAGCTTTAAGAAACAAATTCCCTCAGTGGCTGTTGCTAGGCAACCACAGCTTTCCAGGCTGGGTTTCTGTGAATAAAAAGGAAGGGGGAGAGGACAGGGTCTTTTTCCAAGGCTGTTATGGCCTTTGAGGGAGGACTCATCTGGGCCAGGGCTGCCTAGGGTTGCCAAGTCCAGGCTGGGAAATTCTTGGACATTTTGGGGTGGAGTCTGGGGAAGCAAGGGTTTGGGGAGGGGAGAGGTCCTACTGATATAATGCCGTAGAGTCTGCTCTCCAAAGCAGTAGTTTTTTTCCAGGGGGACAGCTCTCTGTTGTCTGGAGATGAGTTGTAATTCCAAGACACGCTCAGGCTCCACCTGGAGGTTGGCATTCTAGGCCTGGCAGCAACTACTGAGTGACTTGATACCATCTGATTTTCATGACTCAACTGGCCTGGCTGCTTGCAACTCTTCAACAGCAGCCACCTTATGAAAGCCAGTGTGGTGTATCAAAGCTTCAAAGTAGGGTCTGGGAGATAAGGCTTGAATCCCCATCTTTTTATGGAAGCCCACTGGGCAATTTGGGACTGGCACATACTTTAGGCCTAACCTACCTCACAGGGTTGTTGTAAGGAGAAAAAATGAGGAGAATAATGTTAGCTACTTTGGTCCCCACTATGGAGAAAGATAAGGCATTAATGAAATAAATAAAAAATGAATATAACTGAGGAGGCACATAAAAGGTGGGTTGGTGAATGGCTGAGAAGGTGAGAATGAGGTAGGGTAAGGGGAGAGTATATCGGGGTTAACAGGAGGAGGGAAAGCAGAGCAGGGATACAGGGAAAGTGAGGTACCTCCCCACAAGCCCTTAAGAGTTTCGTATAGAGTTGCCAGACCCCTGGTCTGGGTGGATTTTCGGGGCTTCAGCCCATAAGCAGCCAGCTGGCCAGCAGGGGAAGCCCCACCCCCGATTAAGCATGTTGCACATCAGCATGATGATGTCACGTGGAAGTGATGTCATCACACCGGGGACATCACATGGTGATACTCAAGCATTTTGGCCCAAATTCTATGGTAACATGACCCCACCCCCACTCCTGGAAGGCACTTTCCCACTGCCTACCGGTGGAACAATCGAACCCTGGTTGTCTACCATGCAAGTGGGCCTGGCCCAGTGGCCAGCACCACACAAGTGGGCCATAGGTTTCCTAGGTGAGGCTGCTGGCAGGGGGGAACAGATGAGGAAAGGCAAAGAGGAAATAGTGGGGTGGAGGAAATGAGCTGCTTTTAATTTCATTTTGAAAGAAATCATGTTTTGTTTTGTTTTGTTTTAAAATCCTTTTTAATGTTAAATCTGAAGTTCGAAGACTTTTGAGTTGGCCCGGCTGTCATGAAAAAGAATACTTTCTAGACATTTACATAGTCAGCTAATTTACTTTTCTCCTCTACCGTTGTTCTAGACTTTCAGAGATTTTGTGCCTCTTTTGTTTTTTGAGCATCCCATGTTTCTTTTTTGAAGTACTGAAGGAAAACAATTGCTTAAAATTAACTGAAAAATAATTTACTAAATGCCATTATATAGCCAAATATATCTGAATATTTGTACAGAGATCAGAAATATCTGACTGTCTCACATAAAAGTCAGAAATACATCCATCTGAGTACACATTCGATTTTCTGTGACACTTAATAATGTCAGAGGAAGTTTGTTTTAATGTAGCTAGAAGGCTGTGTGTTAGCTTTAACTTAAAATATCAGTGCCCAAGCAGTGGAAAGCAACTGATTTGAACAAGCCTTCTCTCTTTCATACAGTATTTTTATACTGTGACTAACTTGCTGTTTTAGCATTAATTTATTTGTAATTAATTCTGTATAATGTGTGGAAATTGGAGTGTACAAGCTAACAATCCACTGAGTTTGACAGGACTCAAAGTTTAGGCTAAAATCTTCCAGACCCTTCCCCAACCCTGCTTGATATCCCTCCCCCACACTGGTCTACTTTGCTATCATCCTTTCCACTGTCTCATCACTCCTTGAGGCCTCGAAACCTGCCAGAGCAGGGTGTGGGGCCTGGTCTGCTTTTCTAGGTCTGGTCCAGCTCCTTGTCCCCTCAAACTCAACACAGTCTCCAGGCTCTGAGGAGGAGGCAAGGAATCACGCCTTTCTTCCAAAACCAAAGTTTTTTTTCAGTTGTGGGCAAAGGAAGTAGTGTACTACATATTTCCAAATAAAAATTGTATTTCCAGACCTTTTGCTTCCTAGAAGTAGAACTTTGTGTTGTTTTGATTTCTTATTTAATATTGTTTATTCTTATCTGAAATATTTCTGGCATAATATTTCAAGTATCTCTGGCAAGCTATGTTTTCCAATATTAGAAAATATTGAGAGTTTTCAATAATTATTAGATTATTTCAAGAGCATCTAGAAGTTAGAGCTGAGTGGAACTGCTGTCTGTTGAATATAATCAAAGCCCAGCATTCTATTGGTATATAAAGAAAACATGGTTATGATAGATCCAGGTGGGTAGCCATGTTGGTCTGAAGTAGTAGAACAAAGTTTGAGTTCAGTAGCAACTTTAAGAACTTTGTTGGTCTCAAAGGTGCTACTGGACTCCAAAAATGGTTATGATAGGTGGCTAATGTTTTATTAAACAGGTATTTCTGACCCATTTGGCTCACAAGATCTTGAAAAGTTTACAATGATAAAAAATACACCTCTCTTAAGAATACATATTTTAAAAGATCAGTCAAGTATTAATACAGAACAAGCTTGGGGCCTGTGAGTAATTGCAGGACAGAACAATTTGGAATTATCCTCCAAATCTGCCCCTTTAGGATTCTTTGTGCTCTCAGGGGTTTAAGCAAATCCTGCCTACTCGTCTATTCAATATTCCATGGTCCTATAGCATATTCAGTCATCAGGTTAGTTTTTTTACATGCTTTTGTGTTTCTTTTAATTTAATTAATTAAAGCCATATTTTGTTACATACCTAGAGAACTTCCTGAGTAGGTGGTGATGTTTTGTCTGTGCACGGCCTATTTGTACTGCTTTCATCATCCATCAGGGTTGCCAAGTCTGGGTTGGAAAATACCTGGAGACTTTGGGGGTGGATCCAGGAGAGGGCGGGGTTTGGGGAGGAGAGAAGCCTCAGCATGGTACAATGCCATAGAGTCCACCCTCCAAAGCAGCCATTTTCTCCAGGGGAGCTGATCTTTCTCAGCTGGAGATCAGTTGTTAAAGCGGGGGATCCCCAGGCCCCACCTGGAGGCTGGCAACCCTATCATCCATGCAAGGGACAGCCAGTTTTCTATTAAACATAGTAACTAAGAATTTTTTTAGTGTTCGTCTGGGAAATGATGTTCTTAGTATATCTCTGTTCTTAAAAAGCTTCAAATGTAGGGTTATTTTTGGACAGGAACACACAGGAATGGAGTTCCGGCTGGCTCCTGAGTTGGCCACACCCAGCAGGAACTCATTAGCATAATAGGCCACACCCAACAGCAGAAATTCATTCGGATTGTCTACATTAGGAGTATGTGGCCTAACATGCTACAAAAAAAAGCCCTGGGTTTTGACAACAATCAGGATAAACAGAATAAGAAGCAAAAGGTGGGTGTGGCTGGATGACCACTCTTCTGGTGACATGGGGGTGTGGCCTAATATGCTAATAAACTATGCCATCAGTGGTGTGGCCTATTATGCTAATGAGTTTCTGCTGTTGGGTGTGGCCTGTTATGCTAACGAGTTCCTGCTGGGCTTTTTCTACAAAAAAAAGCCCTGTTCACATGTATACCTGAAATGTGTAGAAACGGCAGGATTTTAGAATTTTATCGAGTGTAACTTAGTCCTAGTGTGCTTTCTACAGTTCATTTTGATTAATATTAATACTTTAAACTTAACTTCCAGCTACAGGAATTTGAGGCTGCTATCAAAAAAAGAGATGACATCATCACACAACTCACTGCTAATCTTCAACAAGCAAGGAAAGAGAAGGATGAAACCATGAAGGAGTTTTTGGATTTGACTGAACAGAGTCAGAAACTGCAAATTCAGTTTCAACATGTAAGTTAGCGCGATCACAAACTTTTTTTGTTATACATTATCAATTTAACTATCTAAAGGCCATGCCAAAATATATCTTGTTGTTTCTTTTTCAATGAGAACTCCTATTATTGTGCTTAGGAAAAGAGAGAAGTTTGATCCGTTGACCCTATTAAGTGCGTTGAAGGCATTTGGCCTAGAAACCAAATATGATTCTTGTGAAGACCCCTTTTTATACCTAAACTCAGCTCTGTTCATTAATTCCAGGAGGAGAGATTCCTTCTCTATTGCTTAAAATACAACCATTTGATAGACGTGAAAAGCAAATGAGGGGAAAAAATTACAAGGAACATCTCAAGTGCGAGAACTGTCATTCAAAGGGGGGAAAATGAAAAAGCAGGGCTTGATGATTAATTTCTTGTCTTTTCCCTCCTCCAGTCATCCGTCATCCCTACCCACTCAGATTTTGAAAGAAAAAATATTTCAATATTTATGATGCTTTTACTGTTTTAAATTTTATTGTATTTATGAATCTTGGGTTACCAAGTTGTGTTAGCCACTCGGGGCCTGCAATAGCGGGGAGAGCGGCCTAGAAATCAAAAGTATAAATAAATAAAATAAATAAATAAATACTGAGTTTCTGTTGAGCAGTATTTTCAGGGTTGTATTTTCTAAATCTTCAGTTTGTTTAAGACTAAGGATATCATTGAGCAGTTCCTCTCTTTAAAAGATTAAAATACCTACCTACAGATCAAGTTAAGTTTATTGTTGTGATCCAAGATCAGAATTTAGGTCAACATGTGCAGTAATATAACAAATACATTAATTACATATCTGAACATGTCTAGGCATTAAATACAACTGTATGCTTAAATGAATAAAACTGTTAAAATATATTTAAAATTTCTTAAAAGTGGTCATAATTTTCTGTCTGATTAGATTAGCCAGGGTGCAAAATCTGGCTGCCCTGGCAGCAATTTCATTGCAGCAATCAACGAAGAGAAGAGTGGAATAAAATTGATTAGATCTGCCTGGGTAGGCAGTGATAATTGGTGTAATGTATTTTATTCAAATCTCCTGATAGTACTGACAATATAAAAAAATGTGCTCAATTGTCTTTACTAACCAGATTGACAGGGGCAGCGATGATTTACGTACGGGGTATGAGCATATCTCCTTTCCAAAAGAGCAGAGGGGAGAATGTTAAGTTGTGCTAAAGTAAAAGCTCTGTGGTAATTCAGAAATTCCTATGAAAAAAGATAACTGGGCAGAACAAAATTTTGTCTTCTATTCCCCATTGCCAGGACATTTTATTTACTTACTTACTTACTTACTTTAATTTATATCCTGCCTTACCCATGAGCGGGCTCAGAGTAGGTTACAAGGTCACATAAAAGTCTTGACAATAACAATATCAAATTCAGACAACATGTAAAAATTCAGAAAGTTAAAATTTAGTACCAGAAGACCAGAGAACCAGAGTGAAAGTTGCCTCAGTAGTGACGCTCAGATGGAGCCTTCTAAGTGGTGTTGTTGGAGATCAAGCCACTGACCACAAAGCTAGGGCTGTCTGCAGGGGTGGCCAAGAAATGGAGAAATTGGATGCCTGCTGCCTCAATTGACATGCAAAGCTTGTGCTCTATCTACTTGTAGAGAGGTGTCTCATAATCTCTATTTAATAATTATCCTGGCTCCTTGGTAACCAAGGCGCAGGAGAACTGTACTGGGAAAACCCACTAGTGACAGTTTGCATTCTATTGTTGACACCCAGCTTAAGCAAAAACTATTTTGGAAAATTAACAGAGTTAATCTTGAGGGAAAAACAAAATATATGCCTCCATAGTTATATATATGCCTGTCATAGGGTTGCTGAGTCCCCCAGGCCACCAGTGGGGAATAGGTTTGCTAGGTCCAGGTTGGAAAACTCCTGGAAATTTGGGGATGGAGCCTGGGGAGAGCAGGGATCTCAGTGGAGTACAATGCCACAGAGTCCACCTTCCAAAGCATCCATTTTCTCCAGGGCAATTGATTTCTGTAGTCTGGAGATGAAGTGTTATTCTGGGGAATCCCCAGTTCCCACCTGGAGGCCGGCATCCCTAGCCTGCTGTCATAGGACCAAAACTTTGGAACCCCTCCTGGGAGATTCATCTCTTTTACAGCTGTTGAAGACTTTTTTCGTTTCATTTGGTATATCCCATATAATGGTCTTTCACCCTCTTTCTAGTGCTTGTTTATGTTTTTAATTGGATTTTATAGTTTTACTGTATTTTAATTGTTTTTATGTTTTTATGTTTGCTGACTTGTGGGCCCTAATTCGGTGAAAAGGCAGCAATTTAAAAAAAAAAACCCAAATAAATAAATATACTGTGTGTATTAAATAGCACTTACCTAAGTAAGTGATAGTCAGTTCTTTTATTTGTTAAATATAGCTCAGGAAATTCATTTTTTAATTACAGCCATAACTTCTATGCAACTTCTAACCATAGCTGAGAATAAGTTTTCCTAAAAAGCAACATTTTCCAGTAATAGCACTGCTTTGTAGCATCATGACTAATCAGGTAGTCCTTATATAACGTAGCACTATATCATGAATTGTACTCTGAATGAAACCAGTGCTTGATTAAGAGGCTGTAATTCAGAACTTCACTCAGGGTTTGGTAGGCCTAAAACCCAACACTACAGTAAGTTTTAAAGATGTGGTCAATATATTTTATCCATTACCACACGATAACTGCCATGATAAGGCTGTTCACCCGTTAGATTTGTCTCCTGAATCCAGGACTGGATTTGGAAATGAAAATGGTCCTGGAGCCAGCCAAGCTGAGTGTTGCCCATGGCACTGGAAGCCACCTCTGCAGGAGCCACACAGCTCAGCAGCATCAGCAGTGGGCATTTGCTCACCTATTACTTCCTCCCCAAACTGGCAGCAGTGCAGGAAGAGATAATTGGTGAGCTGACACCATAGCTGATAAAGAATCTGAGCTAAGTAGCCCCTAAGGCATTGGCAGGCTTGCTGAGGCTTGGATCTGCTTGCTCTTGGACACCAGCCCCGCCCCCCCCCCGGGGCAGTGGCCCACTAATACATTTCCCTTAGGTTTAGGGGACTCACAAAATGCAAGTGTATGTGTAAGGGGGGGGGGGTGTTGGCAGCATAATTTGCTCCTTGTTATTTTACCGGGAAGAAATGGAGAATACTAAGTGTTTTTTTTTCCTCCCCTTTGACTATTGGCATTCAAGCAGTATTAAAAGATCTATTCTGTGTGCAAGTTGCAGGCAAGTGAAACCCTAAGGAATACTAGTCACAGTAGCACAGCTGCTGACTTGCTGCAGACCAAACAGCAGATACTTGCATATCAACAGCAGCTAGAAGAACAAGAACAGCTATTGAGAAGTTATCAGATGAAGAATGAGGACTATGAAATGCAAGTTTCCCTTCTGCAGCAGAGAATAGCTGGCTTTGAAATGGTATGTTTCTCATTAATAACATTATTATTGTTGAACGGAGAGAGATTCTCTCAATATCAATTGTGTTGGCTTACCTAGTTATTGTAGCATACAAAACAATGAAATTCTTCATGCATATGTAGGTGGAAAGTGCTTTCATTAGAAGTTTTTTTGATTTACCTTTATTTTATACAGAATCTTAAAATATATTATTAGCTAAAATGAATTTAATTGCTAGAATTCAGTGAACAACTTATATAGTATATTGGATATTGGGCATTTAAAATAGTATTTGTATGTTTTTTAAAAGGCATTATATAGTTTGATTTTGTTTATTACGTAACAATTTCAAGTAAGTGTTTTTAGACCAACGTTTTTATATTGATCGGTTCTTTTGAAAAACTAGTTTACTCTTAGGTCTGTAGCAACCTGGAGTTGGCAATCTTATGCAAGCTTCTTGCAGCAGGGGTAACTGTGCATTTGCCCCTCATTCTGCTATCCAGGCCTTGAGTCTCCACATAGCGCCCTCTACACATGATGGAGAAAAGAGATCAACATAGCCCATTGTATTATTTGTATAGAAATTTGTTTCAACAGATGTCAAATGTAGAGATGCAAGAAATTCTAACATGTTTGTATTGCAGGAAAGGAGGCATGTAGCTGAAGAAGATTCTATTAGGAAGAAACTGCAAGAAAAAGAAACAATTATTGAAAAACTGGAAGCAAAAATAAGAGAAGAAGAGGAAAACATAGTGGGTCTTCAGAAAAAAGTATCAGCTGCTGAGAAATCCATTGAAGAATTAAAAGAAGAGGTTTTACAAAAGAATAAAGACGTACATAATGTGAGAGTAGAACTGGCAAATTCTAAGCAAAAAGAAAAACAGTGTTCTGATGAAATAAAACAGTTAATGGGGTCTGTGGAAGAACTGCAAAAGCGTTGTCACAAAGATAGTCAACTTGAGAAGGACATTATGCAAAGAATGGAACATGAAACTCAAAGAAGACTCGAAAAACTCAGGGCAGAATTGGAAGAAGTGCATGGGCAACAGATAGTACACATGAAGCAAGAGTTAGTGAGGGAACATACAACAGAGATTGAAAAGCTCCTTGCCCAACAGAAGGCAGATCTGGAGAGAACTTTGAATTTAGGTTCTGGTAATGCTAATGAGGACCGAATACATTTAATGAACATTGCAATTAATGAATTGAATCTGATGCTGCAAGATGCTAACTATCAGAGAGAAAAGACAAGGCAGGATTTTTCACAACAGCTTGAAGAAATAACCTCAGAAAAGTCTTCTCTAAAAAGTCAAATTGAAGATCTTTGTCAAGAGCTAAGTCTTGCAAGAGAACAGATTCAGAGAGCCCAGAAGACTATAAATGAAAAAGACACCAAGTTGCGTGACTCTAAAGAGTTACTAATTTCTGTTGGAGATCTAAAAGCAGAACTTGCTTCTGCATTGGAGATCCAAAACGAACTAGAAATAAAACATGAGGCAGAAATTACAAATTACAAAATAAAACTTGAAATGCTAGAAAGAGAGAAGGATGCCGTTTTGGGCAGGATGGCTGAATCTCAAGAGGCTGAACTAGAGAGACTAAGGACTCAGCTATTGTTTAGTCATGAAGAAGAACTGTCAAAACTTAGAGATGATTTACTGCACGAGCACAGAATAAACACTGAAAATCTTAAAGATAATTTACATATGAAACATAAACAGCAGTTAGATGGGTTACAAAATGAAATGACTAAAAAGATAGAAGCCCTGAAGTCTGAAAATTATGATTTAACAGTAAAACAGAATCAGCTTACATTAGAAATATCAAGACTGAAAGATTTGCAGCAGGCCATGGCAAATTCTAAATCAGAAGAAATGAGACTTCAGATCCACAAACTCCAGAAAGAGATAGAAATTCTTAGACAAGAAAAAAAAGAAAAAGGTGCGCTTGAACAGGAAGTTCAGGAATTCCAACGCAAAATAGAGTTGCTGGAAAAGCAGATGAAAGAAAGAGAGACTGATCTTCAAGGGAAATGTACATTGCTTGAAACACAAAATATAGTTCTTGAAGATGAAAATAATGCTCTGCAAGAAAAAATTAAAAAATATGCTGTTATGAATATGGAAGAAAGTTTGATCATTGATAATATTAGTCCCAGTTCACAGGACCTTGATTTGCAAAACAGAATAGATGATCTGACAGCAGAAAATGAGAGACTTGTAAAACAAGAAATTGTACTCAAAGAAGAGATTGAGAAGCAAAGGAATTCTCTTTCATTTGCTGAGAAAAACTTTGAACATAAATATCAGGAACTCAGGGAAGAATATGTGTCTCTACTAAAGGTAAAATCTGATTTAGAAAAGAGCAAGAATGAGCAAGAGGCTGAGTACAAAGCCAGGCTCCAGGCCTTTACAGAAGAGATCAAGAACTTGCAAAGAGATATGCCAGCTACACATAAAACCCAAAGTTCAGTCCTTCATGATAAGCAAGATAAAATTTTAAGATCAGAAACATTTGATATTGAGGAGGTTGTAGAAAAAGATACAACAGAACTTATGGAAAAGCTTGAGGTAACTCAGCGTGAGAAGCTGGAGCTTTCATTGAAACTTTCACATCTTTCTGAAGAATTAAAGTTGAAAGACAGTGAAATCTGCCAACTAAGTGAAGAAATTCATTGTTTAAAACGAGACAAAGATTGCATTTCAGTGAAGTGTAAAGAACTGGAACTCATTCTTAGCCATAGAAAAGGAGACAAGATGAAAACTTGTGAACATAAGCCATACGCCAATGGGGGCACACAGGTGGACCCTACCACATTCTCTGAACCTGGCAGTTTAATATCTGATTCATGCAAAGATTATGACAACACAGTAACAGAAAGAGAAGAAAAATGGACTCCAAGCAAAAGTACAGTTCTTCATTTTCCAGTGGAAGAGGCAATTCAGCAGAATCTGAATACGGAGCCAGTATTATTATTGAATAATTTACAGCACATAAGTGCTGAATTAGCAGCAGACTCTTCACGTATGAGCCTTGTGCAAAGTGAAAACAAGCTACAGGACCAGCTAGATATGCTAAAATCTGAACAGGTATTTATTTCTATTTACACTTTTTAAAATGTTCACTTCACAGTTAACTAGGATTATGTCTTAGTTAATATCTACTAACCATGGGATTTTGTTTCATGTATGTACATTCAAAAAACATTGGGAAAATGTATGTGTATGCTTTAATCTACTATTTGAAAATAGAAAATGCGTATATTAATTGGGGTATATCTCCTGTTCTTAAAGTTATCTGTTGCATGTTTAACTTAATTTACAGCATAGTATAGGGTTGCCAGGTCTAGGCTGGAAAATACCTGGAGACTTTGGGGGTGGAGCCAGGAGAGGGTGGGGTTTGGGGTGGAGAGGACAGTACAATGCCATGCAGTTCACCCTTTAAAGCAGCCATTTTCTCCAGGGGAACTGACCTCTGTCAGCTAGAGATCAGTTGTAAAAGCGGGAGATACCCAGGCCCCACCTGGAGGCTGGCAACCCTGTAGGGTTGCCAAGTGTGTAATACTCACCAGCGGGGGGGAGTCCCCCGTCTGCCAGGAGCTTCCTCGGCGCGCACCCGGCAACGTCACAGGAAGTGACGTCAGAACATTGGGGGCGTTGCCAGGGCGTCGTTTTGGGGCGATTGCCAGAGCGTCGCCCTGGCAACGCCCCCAACGTGATGATGTCACTTCTGGGTGACGTCATTACATTTGAGAAGTCGTCCTGGCTGGACGACTTCGGGGGCGGGGTTCCCCCCGCCGGCCGAATGCTGGCTGGCAGATCAGGAACCCCTGTAGCGGGGGATCCCCCGCCCCCCGGGCTGACTTGGCAGCCCTACAACCCTAACACAGTGAAATGCCCCTAGGCAGGGGTGGTTTTAGTGATTCTGGGACCCTGGTTCACAATGGGGCACCCACAGCTTCTTTATTCCCACCCAGACCACTCTAAACAAGAACAAAATGCACAATTTTCATAATTCATATCCCTTCAGAAATGCACCACAGTGTGATTTGACTTTAGTCTATTTTCCCAACATCCATCCCCCCAAAATCCAAAAAGGTAGAGCTATTTCTACTTTTAAAAAGGAAGTTAATATTATAGTAGGAATGGGTCTGTCATTGAAAGTTCTTCTCCCTCTCTGACTGCAGTAGGCCTTATGTTACTACTCTGTTGCCAGTGCTTTCTGTCAGCTGCTAGTAACTTTTTATAATCTGTCATGTAATCTCTTCTCTGTTCCCCCCCTTTTTTCATTTTTGTGCCCCACTTGAATGGTTTCATTTTATTGTTTCTGCCTCAGTTTGTCCATAACATAAAATTAGCTAGAATGATATCATTTTTAAGACTGACATATAGTGCTAGCCAGATTGATCATGTGTGTGTGTCATTTTTTAAATTACCTACCAGCGTGAGTGGAATAGCTCATTTGCAAAGGGCAGGTAGACATCTGCATCTAGTTGGATGTTTTTGCTATCAGATAAAATTAAAATAGATGAAAATACTATTCAAGTTTTTCTTTCTATACATTGGTAATGTAATTGATGGGTTCTTTGGTAGATCAGATAGTATATCACCACCTAGGGCTGCCAAGTCAGCCCGGGGGGGGCGGGGGATCCCCTGCTACAGGGGTTCCTGATCCGCCGGCCAGCATTGGGCCAGCAGGGGAAACCCCACCCCTGAAGTCGTCCAGCCTGGACGACTTTCCCCCATGTAATGACGTCACCTGGAAGTGACACCATCACGCTGGGGGCGTTGCCAGGGCGACGCTCTGGCAACGCCCCCAACGTGCTGACATCGCTTCCCCCCCGCCGGTAAGTTCAACAGACTTGGCAACCCTATCACCACCACTGGCTTGTCAGGGTGTCCCCAGCACAGGGCCCTGGACAGTTGCCCAGGCTGTCCCACAGAATGGGGCACAAAGGATTTTTTTAAAACACATATGTTCCTTCTGACAGCAGTGTATTGTCTAGCATCAGTCGCCATCTTGGGCCTCTCCAGCAGTGTATTGTAGCAGGCAGTACTCTATGGTGTTCAGAGGAAGAAGAAATACTAATATTGGCTGAGATTTTTTGGTATTTGCCTTTATTGAGAGTCAGTGCTTCTTGGAAAGTGTGTGTGTGTGTGTGAGAGAGAGAGAGAGAGAGAGAGAGAAGTTGGTAAAGAAATACCCCCAAATGGTAAAGAAATACCCCCAAATGGAGTAGTCAGGATGTAATTTGATAGGTGATTGTAAACAGTGTTGAAGTTAATGGAATTTTGGAAATACTTGCTGTCTTCAATTTGTTTTCTTTGATGTTATATGGAAATGTTTTGCTGTTTTCAGTAGAGCACGCAATTGCTGATACTGAAGTTTTTTTTTCAGTTTACCACTGTGGTAAGTGGAAAGTGTTCCCTTCGATTTTCAGCTATACAATATTAGTAGTACCAGTATCCACAGCAAAACAACAACAATATAAATGCTGACACCTGAATATCAACTGAGTAACAAAATAAATTACAACAAATGCCGTTCATCATTGTTCTCTTGGTTCAGATGTTTGGAATTCCAGGATGGATAGTATCCCTGGGAAGCAGGTGTACGAAATAGTGCCTGACCCAACATGAATACAAACACAGTGCTGCTTCCTAATGGTGATTTTCAAGGCAGGGTGTTCCACTTTTCATCTGCTGGGACTCAGCTCCTGTATTTGCAAACATGCTGTGTCTGGTATTACTTCTTTGGTATGGCTATATCCACGGGGGTCATTCTGCATGTAAGAATTTCAGGTATCATGAACATAAGAAATACTGTTTTATTCATCTTAGCCTCATTGTATCTTGATTTTACAATTTGTCCCCTGGAAGCGTAGTTTTGAATTTAAACTAAGAACTCAGGCTGCTTGTTTAGTCCAGTAAGATTTTAAAACAGAGTTATCATTCCAGGTTAAGCCTTTCATGAGATTTGTTCCAAAGGCTTTTTATTTCCTGCCCTGTGGAGGGTCTTTGAAACATAGTGGAAGGCTAGCCGTTCTGCTGACAAGTAAATATTACAACTGCAGAGACTATGATTAAGGTTTTTCAAAGGAAACATGGTTTACAAATATTGTACTGGAGTGGGGGGTAATCTGTAGAGAGGGATACTGAGAGCCAGCTTTTTATTTCACATGCTTGGATTGCTATCTTGTAAAATAATTTAACCTTCTGAGTTTTTTAGCTCTATTATAGCAATTATTCATAAAATAAGAGCTTTCTAAAAAAAATTTTAACATTGTGTCAACTTTTACTCAGAGTGATCTAAAACTGCAGATGGAGGCCCAGCGCATTTGTCTGTCTCTGGTTTATTCAGCTCATGTGGACCAAGTACGTGAATACATGGAGAATGAAAAGCAGAACGCACTTTCTACTCTTAAGGAGGAGCTCCAGGTTCATCATGCGCAAGAGTTGTATGAGGTTAAGAAAAACCAGCTGGATTATCAAGCCATGGAAGATCAAAAACCAGGTAAACCACCAAAATAGAAAGAATTTTCTGGGCGAGGGGGATAAGTTTGTGAGGATATATTATGTTATCTGGCAAAGTATTTTCCATTATATAAGTATTACTATTTCTGAAATTAATTTTTAGTTATACAAATATGTCATTTAACAGCTTGGAAGGTTAGAAGTAACTGTGATGTGAAGGCAGGAAAGAAAAACATTGCAGCACATGGTGGCCATTTTTCTTTCCTTTTTACAGAGTACATCTCTTTTTGATTCATCAGTATCATGTTTTCTACCAAAATGCTTACAGCCCTATTGACCTGCTTTTCTACCTTGGTTTTAATAGGGAGGTTATTTTAGTGCTTGTAAGTAGGATTGCCAAGTCTGTTGAACTTACCGGCGGGGGGGAGTCCTCCGCCGGCCGGGAGCTTCCCCGGCACCGGGTGACATCACCGGAAGTGATGTCAGCACGTTGGGGGCATTGCCAGGGCGATGCTCTGGCAATTGCCCCAAAACTCTATGGTATCATAGAGTTTTGGGGCGATTGCCAGAGCGTCGCCCTGGCAACACCCCCCAACGTGATGGTGTCACTTCCGGGTGACGTCATTACGTGGGGGAAGTCGTCCAGGCTGGACGACTTCGGTGGTGGGATTTCCCCCGCCGGCCCAATGCTGGCCGGCAGATCGGGAACCCCTGTAGCAGGGGATCCCCCGCCCCCCGGGCGGACTTGGCAGCCCTACTTGTAAGGCCTTCTGCAGAACTGCATAAACCTACCCTGCTCTCTCTCCGTGTTATTTTAGGCTTTCACATCTGACTGTACCAGAATCTCCTGGGTTACTCAGCTGTGGTTGTCAGGCAATGATTGGGGCTAACCATTGTTTTAACCACAAAGATTCTGTTCAAGAGAGCTCCTTCTGCTGTCAAACAGAGGCCTCAATAATGGGCCAGTTCCATGGGACATTGCCCCACCTGTAGTCATGCTGTTTTGTGAATGGATAGCTGACTGCCTGGATGAATAGCTGTGGCCACCCAATTGCAGAAGGGAAGGGCTTCCTGCACAGTGCACACTAGTATCTGAGCTCACCTGAAGAGGCAGCCATTGTAGAAAGGGAGAAGGCTCCAGACCTGTAGGGTCATTCTTTGACTTGTCTTGATCATATTTCTTGTAGTGTATTATAATATTCCTGTCTCCTCAGTCAGGAGTTTCCATCGTCAACTCTGCATTTTCAGCATAGTTTAGCATTGGTAATTTAAAAGGAAAGCCACCAGTTGAGGTTATGGAATTTTATAAATGCAGATTGCTAGATCAAGAAGGTGGGGCTAGTAAATGTTTAAGTGGTTGTGTTTAAGCAACTACATTACAAATTGTAAAGAAGGACTTTATGCACTCAGGAATGTGCTAGCGGAGCTCACTAGGAGGAGCTCTCAGCAGCCCCTTTGTCTGTGGAAAGCCTCATGCCTACAAGAGTAAATACCTATCGTCTTGATTATATTTCAGTATTTATATACTTGGTATAATTGTTGTACAAGATGAAGAACCATAAAAAGAGGAAACAGTTGTTCTAAGCACTGTGCACAGTAAAAAAAAACTTTGGGGAGAGGTGCTCTTGTTTGACATCTCAGACCTGGACATTTAAGTTGCTCTAGATACTTTATTTTGCTGTATTTTTTTTCCCTGAGAGTGATGTGTAGTGATTAAGCATAAGGAATGTACCAGTTCCCCTCAGTCATTCTGTCCATACATAAGGTTTTAACTTGATGCCAAATCAAATCACTTGAGTGTTCTTTTGTTGCTAATCTGGACGAGCTCAGGATGACCATGGTTATTTTGGCCAAGCAAAATTCTTTTTCTCTGATCATCTGGGCTTGTATGAGAGTCAGTAACCTGCCAACTGTTATTAATAGAAAAAAAGAATTTCACAGTCAGCATTTGTATGTGATCCAGGTTTAGTGCGTTACTCATGCATTTTTTTGTAAACTAGATGAGGGATTACATATACATTTCTCTGAGCTCCTTGGAGGAGGAATAGAATCCAAATGTGACAAATACATTCACTATTTTAATTAAGTATTCTTCTACCATTCGAATCTGTCTCATGTTCATCTTGTTCTGAATGGCTATTGTATCTTGGGGTGAGCCATAGGACCAAAAAAACACCCCCATACACAGTTCAGGTGGGAGAAGATCCATACATGTTTATTAACATGTACAGCAACACTTTGGTGATAGCTCTTAAGGGCTTCCAGACTTTAGTGTCTCAAGAAGAGAATTAACTGAAGGGAAGATATTCACAGATAGCTGCCAGCCTCTTAGTTGGGTATGGCTCTCACTCTTTGTCCAGTTATAGGATATGTGGGCAACTTCTGGGGCTTTATCAGGAGGCCTCCCTTTCATGTTGGATATGTGAAAGTTGTGTTATTTTAGGCCGTTGGCTAATCTATTCTAGTATTTTCTACTCCAGTTATCAGCCAGAGTCTCGGGGTGGTGGTGGGGAGTATGTCCACCCCTACATCTGTAGCACTATGGCCCATCTCAAAACCACAGAGTCTCTCCCAGTTTGATCCCCCACTTGCCCCTTATGAATCTGTTGAATAATCAGTTGTACAAATGGAATAGTATAATAATGAGAGCCGTACAAAATTGGCCACAGGTTCACTATGAAACGATAAAATCCTAATGATGTGAACTCTGGCCTTTAAATTATTAAAATTCAAGAGAAAATCCAGTTGAAGTTTTTATTTATCACCACCATCCTGTTAAATAGCTCTCATTATGGAAACTATGTTGAATATATGACATATTTATGGAGCCAAGAAGTATGGTATCTTGTAACTTCTAGTTGATCTAGGGGTTGTTGTTTTTTTACCCTCTCATAATGACCATGTAGAAATTTTGGATGACCAAAGAGGGATCGTAGCTGAGGGTCAAGCCTGCTCTGTAAAGCTACATTTTAAAAGCTTGCAGGGGTGGATTCCACAGAATTGGGGGGGGGGGGGGGAAGAAGGCTTCTGCCTTCCCCAGAAATGTTTTCCCAAGTTGAAACTGCCCTGGGTGGAGGGATGGGGAGATAACGTGTTAGAAATCATATTGTGTCACTTAATCCTTAGTGACAGAGCATGTGGAACTCTGAGGTTGAGTTTTCAACATAGTTGGTTAAAAAGAACTTGGGTGATAAGTGCCACCAAAAAAGAATTTTAGAATGAAGTAAGCAATATTTGCATTCAAGGTTATGTTTCATTTACATCAAATTCTAATGGTCCCATGGTATATTGTGATTAAATTTAATCACAGATGTTAGTCTTTTTAAAAATTAGATCCTTCTAAACTTGGAGTAAAGCATTTACTTAACTTAAGATGCAAAATTTCCCAACAGCACTTTTTTGATTTGTGGGGAAGATGTAAAATGAGTATATTCCACTTTATATATTTTTTCTGTTGCCCCATATGTACAGATACTAGGTGGAAGATCTCATGTTGGGAACTTCTGGATTGAGCTGAAATTGGGAACAAATTAGATTACTTATTTGATAATAGCACAAAGGTGACAACACAGAAGAGAGCCAGTTTTCCTTTTGCAGAAACATAATACTGCAAAAGTTTTTATGATGCTCCTATTATGCCCTAAAATTATATTCCCAGTGTTGCCTTATTGCATTTTTGTGTTTTCAGTCGTTATAATATTGTTCTTAAGTGTAATGTAATTTTATACAAGATTTTCAGGGTGTAAAATCTTTTGAGCATTGTCTCTCGAAAGCGTGTACCCTGAAACTCTTATTGGTCTCCAAAGTGCTACTAGGCTCGAATCTAGCTCTTCTTCTGGAGACCAGCATGGTTAACCTCTGAAACTATTTTGTATTCTGTTAAAGTAAATGGCTATAAAAACAAACATGGCTTGCAAGTATTTCTATATTGTTCCCTTTCCTCAAACAATAGAAAATAAGGCATTATAAACCAATTTCAGTGTCAGTTTGTCTTTGCAGATGAAGAAGGGCGGTCTATATCTGTGCGTCTAGAAGGGCTTAGCAAGACAGTAGCTGAAGAATGCTCCAAGATTAATCAGGTGAGAAACATTTTTCCACAAAATAAATGAAGGCCTACATTTTTATTTCTGGTCTAACTTTTTAAAGTTTCATTATACTGTGCTCTCATCTTGTCAGCCTTTAATGTAAAGTGGAGAAACCAAAAGAATATAGATAAATCTCATGGAACAGTAGAATATGGCAGTTTCTGCCTTTAGCGTTGATAACGGGCCAGGAGGAAAAAAAGTCCTGTCACTTTAATAGATGCTTAATGTGTGGAAATGGGCAGCTGAAGCATGTCATAGCATGGAGGTAAATTACATCATTTGATACATTACATGCCATTCAGCCTGTATTAAAGAGACAGGACGTTTTTTCTCCGGGCAGTTGGCAATCCTACCTGACTCTATCTTCAGGCGCACAGTAGGAGGAAAAGTAATAATCCTTTGATACCTTTATTGCCTTTTCTGTTTAACTGATATAATAAGATACAATATTAATATTTTTAAAAACATTTTGTTCCTTGTAGTCTTTGTGCAGCGTTCTTCATGAAAAACCTTCCATTTCTCTTGAAGATGATGCCGGAGAGCAAGAGAAATCTAGCACTGTATTAATATCGAGAACTGAAGCTCAAGGTAACTGAAATGTCACACATTCTCTCTCACTGCCTTCACTCTTCTTGGCAGCAGCCTTTCTATTAAAAAGGTACAAGGATTTGCTTTGCCTGAAAATCATTAGAGAACAGTCATCAATAAGGGTGGGAAATGGTGGTTTTTTTTTTACGGTTTACTAAACATATACTACAGCAGTTACATAAACTAGAGAAAAGTTACAAAAATTTCTAGAAGCAAACAATAGCAAACATACATCCAAAGCTGACTATCGAATAAGGCCAAGAGCACAAGATCCCATTTCTTAAAACCTTAACCAGCTAAATTGTTGATCATCTATGGAAAGGACTTCTTTATTCAAAAGGAGAGTCAAAACTGGTGACCATTGCTCCAAATGATCTGCCTGAGTCATGATACCAGGAACTCCAAAAAAGAACAGATTCTACTCATTAAAAACTGATCCCATAATTTAGCACACTATAAATTTAAAGAAGGGGGAGTTGGTTGGTTCCAGGCACTAGCTATAGTTAATCTAGCAGCCGCTAATAAATTAGATATCAATACTTTGGCTGTACGTTGGATACATACATCTACCTAGTGATCAAGTAACAAGAAGTCAGGAGAGTAAGGGAGTTCTATAGACTGTCACCAATTTGGGAATGAACTTGTTTCCAAAAATTTTGTGTAAATGAACATTTCCACCATAAGTGATATGCTGTACCTATGTTGCTGTATTTCTTCCAACAGTAAGGTTCATAGGTCTTTGCTAATGTAAATTATGTGGAGTAATGTACCAGTGCAACAGCAGCTTAAAAAACTGCACTTGGATAATATTAGCTATCAGGGAAGAATTTGCTGGTGAAGCCCATATGAAAAAATTGGGAGTGATAGAGGTTTGGGAATAGTTAGACATCTGGTAGAATTTGGGACAAATCGAACAGTGATCAGGGACCTTCAGTGACTATAGATGGAGATGTGAAGGAGAAGTGCGAAGTCAAGCTACCCACAAACTAATTAACATACTTCTGTATAATTTAGCTTTGGAGAGAACACTGCAAACTATCCTGAGCCAGATACTGGAGGAATACCACAGTTTACTAGAATATCATGCACAGTTACTGAAAGACATAACAAAGGTAGGTAACTCTTAGTTACTTCTACAGAACACATAAGACTGTCATTTAAAAAAGATGATCAATCCTGTGCATCGTTACACTGCTTAAATCTTGTTGACTTCAGCCTGATTCACTGAAAAATCAATAGGCCTGCTTCTTGATTATCCTAATGCCAAACTAATGGTGATAATTCACATTTTAAGAACAGCTGAAAACATTTGGCAACTGCCAAAGTGGTTCGAATGTCATTCCTAGATAAGAGATTAAGAATGGGATGAGCACCTGAATCGTCAGAGAATGTTGCAAGAAAAGGGGTTATCAGGAAAGCTCTTAAACTACCTTTTATGTTTTTTAAAAAACATGAGTACATGATTTGGATCATCTAGTTATAATACCTGTCATCTAGTTATAATACCTGTAATCCTGTCTAATTGTATGCAGAATTACAGCCATTTTAACTAGATGATCCAGATCATGTACTCATGTTTAAAAAGAACTCTCCTTCTCATTATAAAGGCTGCAATCTATCTTTTAATTAAGGCCAATTCAATAAGACCTTACAGATATGTGATCAGGTCTCCTGTGTCCTTAAATTTATTTTAAAAGCAGCCACAGGGAGGAGGCAGGAGTCTTGAAATAATGACCACAGTGCTTACTGCAAGGCTTTTTATCCCACATCCTCCTCAGTGCCATTTTCCTGTAAATTGTTCCCCTAAAGGGGCTATTTTGCTCCATCGGGGAACATTTACAGATACCAATTTCTCCTTCCTCCTTACTTGCTTTCAGAAGGAATTTAGAGAGTTGAGAGATCTGATCACAGTGTTCTCCTTAGTGTCTCCTTAGTTCAGCCCTTGGAGTAACAACATAATAGGAATCATTGTTCTTAGGGAGACCCATCTAGGCACTATTAGAAAATCGTAACGTCATTGTTTCAAGAACAGATTCATTTTGACAATTAACAACTGGGGGGGTGCCCAGTATTTTTATAAATATTTGAAAGTATATTTTTATTTCATATTCACAAATAATGCTGCAGAATGAAAGTTTTTAAAAACTGTGTCTTTCAGAAAAGATAAAATTTATATTGATTATTTTTTGGCACCATTTCCCTAGGTTGAGGAATTAAAGCTGTCACATGCAGACCATGATGAAAGAGAAATTGGCAGTGTCCAGCAAAGTCTTGGATGTTTACATGCGCCATCTCAGGATCTTGTTGGTAAAAATATGTACATATTGTTAACAAATCTGTGTAACATCAGTAAACAACCTGATATCTGATTAAGGGAGTTTTGACTCTCAAAAGCTCATACTTTGTCTCTAAGGTGCTACTGAACTTGTATCAAGATGGGAGGGATGGGATGATTTGAAAAATCTCCTTTTCAGGATTCTCTGACAAGTTCTAAGGGGTCTGGGGAGGTTACTTTCTTTATCCTGTATCTTTTAACTGGTACTCAGCTCCTCTCAACAGTCCATGCTTCTGGGGCTTCTGCAGTTGTAATCAGGATGGTTTTTGGTGGTGGTATTTGTTTTGATTAATTTTAAGAAGTCACCCAAGGATGTAGAAATTTTATCTTGTCTGTGGGTGGTCTGATCGCCTTGCTTGCATGGTCCTAATGGGGCAGCCCCTTTACTGTTAGACAGAGGGCAAATTTCCCCCTCCAAAAACTCTCTTAAGTGTTGAGCAGGCTGACTTCTCTCCCCTCCCATTCTCCCCTGCTCTAAATGATACTGAGCTGCCCTCCAAAATTGTATTCCACCTGGAACATCAGATGACATTTTTTAAATTAATGTGAGAATACATGTTTTCTCTATACCTGGGCACCCTCTACACAGGGAGAAGCCCTTACCTTTCTCTGTAGGTGACCTTGTTTTGCTGTTTCCCCCCCCCCCCCAATTTAGTACTGGCTGTAGTGATGATTTTAAAGTATTTTTAGATACTATAGATGTTGTAGAAATAACAATAGAATTTTTTACACAGTATTTGTGTTTTCCATTTCTTTCACTG
Source organism: Lepidodactylus listeri (assembly GCA_029233225.1). Taxonomy (NCBI): domain Eukaryota; kingdom Metazoa; phylum Chordata; class Lepidosauria; order Squamata; family Gekkonidae; genus Lepidodactylus; species Lepidodactylus listeri. The sequence continues at coordinate 34,375,742 of JARCFY010000012.1, forward strand.
TTTTGTGTTCTTCACTGTTTGAAGATAGTGGCCCAGATATGTACTTCTCTGAGCTGTTCATGATGGTGGTTAAGGAACCTCTGACCACTAATCAGCTGTTTGGAGGAATGGGAGCAAGAAGAGGTCGCACTGATATGGGACAGATTTCAATGCCTTCCTGTCCATAAATAAGTCATACTTGTTGTAACTTCTGGTAATACTAACCATCTTGATCTGGGCAGTGCTCACAGTTGCTGTTTCAGTGCTTGCAACTGTTTGTGCACCATGAAAACTGGATGTAATTCAGAGCTGATCACGTGATTCACAATCCCTAGATGTACTCCGGTGGCTGCATATGCTACAACAACAAGAGAGTCTTTTGTGAGATGTTAGAAGGGAAGGATCCTTCAATGGAATAAATAATTTCTATTGTTAAGGATCACAGTACACTGATATTTTTTGCTTTTTAATTTCTATCTTTTTAAAAACAATTGTATTAGTACTATTATGCTTTGTCCACATATAGATTTCAAAGATAGTAAGTCTCACTGGGAAGAGATGGAGAAATTTAAATCTCAGTTTGAAGAACAACATGCTCAAGAAGTTGAATGCCTCCGATCTTATTACCATCAGCAGTTGAAAGAAACTGAGGAAAGATGTACTACAGAGATAGCTCACTTGCAGAGTAAACTGCAAGTTGCCGGGGTCCCCTCTGAATATTCCAGGTACTTCTGGTTTTTCTCTCCCTATTTCTGTCTATAATGAAGGCTGCAGTCAGGGCCAGCTAGTAGAGATTTTGGTGTCCAAGTAAAAATTAAATTTTTCCCTCACATTTTTTATGTCTGCTAGGAGGGGGGGAATGTGCTTCAACTTCATGAGTTTTCCCAGTTGTCACCCTGTTTCATACAAGAGAATGGAGTAAGGAAAGTTTAATTGAGTAAGGGAAGTTTTGCTCTGTTCACTTCTATAGTATGGGGGGAAATGAGTAGACAACAGTTGCTGTCTTCCTCTGTCCCCCAAACTCAGTTTCAGGCCATACTGTGTGAAGCATTTGTGAAAAAGGAACAGATTGTTCCATATCTCAACAGATTTTCCCAGTTTACTTGAAACCCTTGAATTATGTTCTGACCCCAGGCCAGAGGCCTATATTGCCTATTGGGTTGAGTCTAGGGGTGTGCAAAAAAAAAAGTTGATATTTTTCAGGTTCGAGTATATTAGACCCGAAAAATATCGGTAAATGCCGAATATCCCCAGTCCAATACCGGTAAAGTATTAGCACTGGGGAAATATTCAGTATTCCCGAATATATATTTGGGTCTGATATACCTGACAGGAGGGAAGCGAGGCATGTAAAAATGCCTTCTTTTTTTCTGAAGCCAGTTCAGCTTTCATTGTCAGTTTCACTCCCCACCAGTCAGCTGTTAGGTTTAAGCCATTTAAACCTAACAGCAGGCAGGCCAGGGTAGTGAAACTGACAAGGGAAAGCCTCCTCTCTGTGCCTTCCCTTCTCTAGCTGACCAGGGTAGCTAGAAAAGAGAAGACAGGTAGCCCTGCTATTTGTTTCCCCAGTCCCCCCAACCTGCAGGGAGGAAAAGAAAGGCATCTAAACATGCCTGGGGTCCCTGCCTGCACTTCTCCAGGGGCCCTGCGGCTGCGGGGCAACTGGAGAGGGGCAGGCAGGGACCCCAGGCATGTTACCATGCCTGTCCTGTGCTTCCCCTGCCCTCCTGCTGCGGTGGGAGGGCTGAGAAAGCACAGCACAAACAAATTCAGGGAACTGTTTTGGGAAGCTGAAAAGTTTCCTGAATTTGCATTTGGCTTTATAAATACCGATAAGGTATTTATTTGGGGATTTTTTTTGGTCCAGGAAAGCCAAATGCACATCCCTAGTCGAGTCAGCTGCAGTTTTTACTCCATTATTCCATTATGGAGATCAAAATGCATTTTGAGCCGTTATCACTTCATCAGGGGATTCTCACAAAGACTATGTAAATGACAGTTACACAATGCACTCACATGAAAATAGTAAGAATTGCAGTAAAAATTAAGACAATATAATTGCAGATAAATAACTTAAAATTTCATTAGAAATGTAAAAATTCCTACTCCATCCTCAAAGAGAGTCAAAGTACGTACTAAATAAGGGTAATTAGGTGACATTTTATAACATACCGGCATTGGTATGTTCCAGCTTATATTTCTTTTAAAAGTGAATATGTTTTGGGTTAATCCTTTCTCTGGTATCTTTGAGCATGCATTCGTTGTGCCAGGTTGGGGGAGGGGTCTTTGTTACAAGAAGAGAGTAGCCAGAGATGTGCTTGAGACAAGTGTCTCACAGTACCTATTTGAGGTAAAAAAAACCCAGATAGAACAAGGTAATAATTTATTAGAAGCGATGCCATCAAACATTTATCTGATTGTGCTTCTAATTTAAATTTCCTTCTTAGTATTTCCAAGGAATCTGAAGGAAATGAAATGCTACAAAAAGAGAAGCATGCTGAAAATGGTCTCCAAGAAATTGCAGAAATGTCATCAGAGGTACTGTGTTCTGAATTACTACTTTTTGCAGCACAATTCTTAGTGTTTCTGCCATAGTATTTCTAGAACTGAAGATAGCAGACTTTGGCAGTAAAAGTTCTACATGTAAATAAAAAGAATGTGAGTTAGTTTTTACACAGTATTTGTGTTTTCCATTTCAGCAAAGTGTGGGTCCTTCCTTCCTCCAGCACAAAGAGCCTTCCTCTGAGGAAAGGTCTCTTCCACTGAGAAAAGGCTCCATGCTTACCTGGGCAAAGGGGTAGAGTGCAGGTCATTTAATGTAATTTTTAAAAACCAAATTCAAATGTGTACAAAGTTTAATCAAGAAATGTCAAGGTCATAAACTTTTAATCGAAGCAGATTGGGATTCCTCTCTCCCCTCCTGTGAGAAAGATGTCATTTCATTCTAGGCCATAAAGCTTTGTTACAGCTTGCAGCACCAAATAACAACTTTTATTTTTGTTTATGCCAGCATAAATTTCAAAAGGATACTACTTCTTTGCAGCAAAATCAATCCTGTAGCACTTTAAAAGCGATCAAGTGGTATGGGTATATTGTAAGCTTCTCTGTAAACTGCAAGATAAAGTAGACTGTTGTGTATAAAAACTGAAGCACTAAATTACTACTAAATGAATTAAAAAACAGTAGTGTGAATGTAAAATTAATTACAATTACAGCTCTCATGTATTTTCCTTTGGTTGTACTACATATATAGCTTTAAATGCATAAACTTGCGTACACACACATGAATACATTTAAAAGAGCCAGTTTGGTGTAGTGGTTAAGTGCGCAGACTCTAATCTGGGAGAATCAGGTTTGATTCCTCACTCCTCCACTTGCACCTGCTGGATGACCTTGGGCAAGCCGTAGTTCTGGCACAGCTGTTCTCTGAAGAACAGCTTGGGAAAGAGCTCTCTCAGCCTCACCTACCTCACAGGGTGTCTGTTGTGGGGAGGGGAAGGGAAAGGAGTCTGTAAGCCACTTTGAGACTTCAAGTGAAGGGCGGGGTATACATCCAATCTCTTTTCTTCTTCTTCTAAAATGATTCTGTTCCTTTTCTTGTAGCTCTCAAATGAAGTTGGCATGATTGAATTCCTGGAAAAACAGTACCAAGAAAAACTATTGGAAGAAATAGCAAAGGTACAGATTTAATAGGGCAATAATTAGAGTTCAGTTTAAGTATCTTGCCAGCTGTGGTTAAGGAAGCATAACTGTGATTTGAGGGAATATCAGAATGAACGAATCATGACTTGCTATTGGCTGACAAACTAGGATTAGAAACCACAAGAGACGGGACCTGTGATACTCTGAGCCGCTCGGGTCATTGATTCCTTCCCTCCAGCAGCGAGACCTGAGTGGCTGAGAGCCGCTCGGGTCGCCGATTCCCCCCCCCCGGCTCCAGTGGTGAGGCCTGCTAATTCCCCCCCCTGCTCCAGTGGTGAGGCCTGCCGGTTCACTCGCCAGGCCCGCTGGGGGCTGCCGCTTTTCCCCTTCCCCCCCCCATGGTCTTCGGTGGGCCTCGGTGGCGTACGCCGGGCCCGCCGGTTCCCCCCGGTTCCCCCCCATGGGCTGCAGCGGGCCTCGGCAGCGCTTGCTGGGCCCATCGCTTCCCACCCGGTGCTTGGCGGCACTCGCCGTGCTCGCCGGTTCTCCCCCTCCCCCCCCCATGGGCCATCCCTCTTCCTCCCCCCTCCCCCGGTTTGGTCTGGCGAGGCCCACGGCAGGGGCTGCTCTAGCGCCACCAGTGCTTGCGCCTGCTGGCGGCAGCCAGCGTTGGCAGGCTGGCTGCCAGGCCACCGGCTCAGCTGCCACCCGGCTGCCCACCACTGCCGCCCGGCCACCCGCTGCCCGGCCACTCATCCACCGCTGCCACCAGCAGTTAAGTAAATCCATTTTTTCTTAACTTTTTTTGTTAAGAAATTTTTCTTTCGTTAAGAAATTTTTCTTAACTTTTTAGATTTTTCTGCAGACGTGGGGACTGCCCCACGTCTGCAGAACAACCTCCCTGCCCCCCAGGGGCCCCCCCATGCGGATTTAGGTATCCACACCAGGGAGGGCACTTGGCTATTAATAATTAGATGTTTTAAAGGGGATTTGCAAATTTATGGTCTAACTTTTGTTTGACATGACTTTTGAACTGACAAGTCCAGAAGCAACTGAATCTAGAGATTGAGCAGTCAGAAGAAAAAAGAGTTGACTTGCCTTCATAATTTGAAGGTCAGGTCTTAGATCTGACTGTTAGACTAATGAGGGGCTAGGAGGAGGGAAGAGTAGTGGGGAGATAGGAGAAAAGATGAGGAAACTTCCTGTTCTGCATTTGAGAGAAGGGCTGTGCCTCAGAGGTAGAGCATCTGTTTTGCATTCAGAACACCCCAGGGTCAATCCCTGGCATTTCCAGTTGAAAGGGCTCTAGGTAGTAGGTGATGTGAAAGACCTCTGCCTGAGATCCTGGAGAGCCACTGTCAGCCTGAGCAGACAGTACTGACCTTGAGGAACCAATGGTCTGATTCAGAATAAGTCACCTTTATGTGTTCATTTATAGTACAAATAGGGTTGCCAGCCTCCAGGTGAGGCCTTGGGATCTCCCGCTTTTACAACTGGTCTCCAGCTGACAGAGATCAGCTCCTCCGGAGAAAATGGCAGCTTTGAAGGGTGGACTTTATGGCATTGTACCATGCTGAGGCCCCTCCCCTCCCCAAACCCCACCTTCTCCTGGCTCCACCCCCAAAGTCCCCAGGTATTTTCCAACCCGGACTTGGCAACCCTAAGTACAAATGTGCTAAGCTCCTTACCTACATGAATCTGAACGCTACAGACCACTTCTCAGAGGAAGAGTATTCCCTCCTCCTTCCTCAAGTTGCATGTAAGTGTTTTTGTTGAAACTGGGGTCAAGATATCCTCTGATGCCACACACACCTTCCCATTAGAGCCTTTAAGCTGTTAGAGGATCTACCTTATTCAGATTTTTATTATTAATCTCCTTTAAGTGTCTTTTTTTTTGTTCATTTTTATGCTGCTCATTTTATGCTCAAGAGGCTCTCGTCTCCTCCATTCAATTTTCTCAATGACCTGTGAGAGGCATTAGAGTGGGAGAAAGAGACTGGCTTAAGGTCACCCAATATAGTTCATAGCCAGCAGGGATCTTAACCTGGGTCTCCTCAGTCCTAGTCCAGCATTCTAACAACTACACCACACTGACTCCTCAGATCCTAATTTAAACTGCAAAGGAAGTAACTCTGTAACAGCTTAAAGGATTGTGGGTGTAGGGATGCAGAAATTGGAGTTATGTACAATCAGTCATGCAGTCCTGACTGCCCCCCCCCCGCCGCCGCCGCCATTTCCCTACTCCCATTAGTTAGTAGGTTGAAGGGAAGCAAACCACAAGTCCAACATTTCCCATGTGGATTGGAGGCTTGTTCCTATGCTCTTTCCACAGGCTGACAGGTTTTGAGGGCTAGACATCCTAGATATTCCTATGTCTGTTCATTAGGAGGATGGGAACATCGACTCCAAGCTAAAGATGGAAGTCACTGTTTTTATGTGTTCCAGCCCAAGTGTGTAGGAAGTTCTCGGTGCATGGCCTCATTTTTGCTGCTTTACTGATTGCTGCAGAGCAATTCATTTTATAGAGTGCCTGGTCCTTGCCGCATTGGGTTATGCAAAAACAAATTAAAGAATAAAATCTTGTATTTTGCTAAATAGCTGTTAAATGCAAATTAGGAGCATACTTCAACAGTAACATTCATGTGTCAATGAGGAAATTGATGGATAGGAAAATTCCTCTCTGTCTCTATTCATTTAGGTTGTTGTAACCATGAGTGTACAGTTTGCACAGAAAAATGAACTTGAAAGAATTGGTAATCTAAAGGGAGATGACATCTTGATGGGAAATAATTTGAGAAGTGGAAAGGAGTACCCTGAAGAATTAGACAGCTATAGAGATGAGAGAACAGGCACCAAGTACGGAGCAACTAAATCACTTAGCATGGAGATCAGTGAAGAGTGCAGTGAATCAGCATCCACTGACAGACAGTTTCAGCCAGATGTTAATTCTACTTTGGTGCCTGGACAACATGAACTTGATTCGATGTCCCCAACAGACTCCTCTTCAAGTGTTAAAGAGCTTATGCAAAAGACACCTCGGGTAAGTGCCGTCAGCCTGTCATCTTCGGTCTTTTGATATTTTGAAAAGTACTAACTTGATTAAGCTATTCTTTATTTAAGATTTCCTGCATAATTAGCCAACCACACATTTTGTTTTCTGTGTAATAATATTTGACAACTGGAAGAAAACCTTGTAATTGTTGAGGGTGGTAATTGGCTTTCATGGTTCAAACACTCATTCAGAATAAGGCACAGGGGAACAGAGCTTCATTAAATAAATTCTGGGTTTACACATGCTTATTATTGAAGAATATTTTTAAAACTTAAGGATTTCCAGTCTGATGTTTCCAGCTTAATAGGAAAGAAGCATTACCTGTAAATACACATTGTGTATACGTAGCTTAAATGTACTGTTATTGTTTCTTTGAAAGCTATCAGTAGTGTAGGATGTGGTGACCCGCTGTTTGACAAAGGCTGATCACTGGGAGCACATTATGTACTTTTGGGATTGTTACGTTAGATAATTTAGGGTTTGTGCAAAGTACTATTTTTCCGCTTAAGAGACTGTGTTTTTGCTTATATCTTTTTTGCAAACTCTGTGATAAGCCTCTAAAAGAGTTTGTAGATGCTGTGTAGATAATTGTAATAACAGACTGAAAGTGGCTTTCTCACATTACTTTCCAAGTCAGTAAAAGACTTCATTTATAGAGGTCCTCTCAATGACTATCCCACAACTGTAAAATTTGAAATCTCATCAAAATGCAAGTAAGCACGTATGAAAGAACTGAAAGTTAAAGAAGAATCTGAGCTAAGTTTGGATGGCCAGACCAGAAATTCAGGTGTATAAATGTTTCCATGGATTCCGCCATGGCTTTCGCCATCAGCGAGAGACTTCCTTCAACAAAGAAGGTCTTTTTTCTCCATCAAGGCAGTCATTCTTCAGTGAAGGAAGTACTTCCATTTAGCCTTCATTTTCCTTTTATACTCTTAGAAGTTCATTGATTCACAGATCTTGAGCAGCAGAATATATGCCTTCCTTCCTCCCTCCCTCCCTCCCTCCCTTCCCAAGGGCCAAAAGGACTGAGACAAATTTTGCGGTTGCTAGAGTAAATTTAGAATCCTTATCACTGAGCAAAAGAGCCAGGGTTTCCAGAATGTAGGGGAACAGTTGGTTGATTAAAGGCTTAATATAGTGATCCCTTATATTCTCAAAGAACCTGCATTCAAGCAGGGCATGAAAGGATATTTATCCTATTAAGTTTCTCATCCAGGGCTTTCATCCAAGTTGATTTGTGGGTATCTCGATTTAGAGTGGCTAGCATGCCATCTTCAGCACAAGCGTTGTAATCTCAGTTTGATGGCATAAAGCCATGCTCTGGTTTCCAAGGACATCTGTCCAAATTCTGCCCACAATACAATGTTTAACACACATCAAGGAATATTCAGTATTTTCCTTAAAAATTGGGCTAAGGGTTCATCAGTGTTACTAGAGATAGCTTTAATCCAAATAGCTGAGTCATATAGGATGAGGGGAACCACATTCAAATTAAAAACTTGCACTGCTCCAGAAATATATTCTCTCCCCCCCCACCACATTTAGCCTTCCTTCAAGGGAGAAGAGAGTCATAGGATCCAACCCATATTTGCTGTTACTGTGGAAGGTGATGGGCATGGGCAAGGTGCATTTGCAGGGGGAGGGGAGTCCCCTGGCAAATGTGTCTTGAAACTCCTAACTGGGTAAAGGCAGCAAAGGGGAGAAATTACAGTTTACAGTACTTCTTCACCCAGAGAGTGATTAACACATGGAATTCACTGCCACAGGAGGTGGTGGCAGCTACAAGCATGGACGGCTTCAAGAGGGAATTAGATAAACATTTGGAGCAGAGGTCCATCAGTGGCTATTAGCCACAAAGTATAGATAGGAACCCTCAGTCTGGGGCAAGTGATGTATTCTTGGTGCTTGAGGGTGGGGCAACAGTGAGAGGGCTTCTGGTGTCCTGGCCCTACTGCTGGACCTTCTGAAGGCACCTGGTGTTTTTGGCCACTCTGTGACCAGGGCTGGCTCTGTCACTAGGCAAACTAGGCGGCCGCCTAGGGACGCAGCTGGCAAACGGAGCGGCAGAGAGACTGAGAGAGACTCAAACCAGGAGATAGTGTGCTTTATGCAAACCATGATTTACCATTATGTTTGAATGCAGCTTTCCATTCAGGCTAAGAACCAAACTTAGCCTTGGGCCAATGCAGATAGACTTGCAGGCACTGTGGCCAGCTGGTGCAGGTGGCTGCTGCCGGGGCTGGAGAGCTCATGAGCCTGGGCAGGCGGGCGGGCACTGGGGCCGGGAGGGAATGTCCCTTGCAGGCGGGTCTCTGGCAGTAGAGAGGGTGGCTCTGCGGTGAGGGAGGGCTACAGCAGCCTCACCTGGTGGGGCGCCACAAGGTAGCCTCGCCTAGTGCGCAAAAAATCCTGGGGTTGGCCCTTTCTGTGACAAAGTGTTGGACTGGATGGGTCACTGGCCTGATCCAACATTGGCTTCTCTTATGTTCTTATGTTCTTGTATAAATAGTGAAGGGAAAGTGTTGGAGCTACTGCTTAAGAATTGCTGTTTGGTAAGGTTGTAGGTTCCAATTCATACAACTACATGTGTTAAGCCTACTTAGCACAAGGTCAAATGTCACTACTGTTAATAAAATTTACAGATTACCAGTGAGGACTCCATTTCCAGCACAGTATCTTCTAAGCAGGTATTATTGTATGAAGAGCGCTTGGAAGATATGCGTCAAGAACTCGTCCGACAGTATCAAGAACATCAGCAGGCGACGGAAATGTTGAAGCAGGGTCACATGCAGCAAATGGAATGGCAGAAAGAAAATCAAGAACTCCTCCAAGCAGAGCTTGATAGACTTAAAGCACAGTTAGCAGAGGTAATGTGGGCCTGAGGCACAAAGAGCTGGCTGAGTAGCCTTCTATATTCCTTGTAGCACATGCCAACAAAACAAAACCCAAAGCTAAACCTTGATGTATTTGTTAGAACTATTCATATCTCTTGTGTATTAGATTTTTAACCAAAATTATTCTCTATTTTTGTAGATAAATCTTAACAAAGGGTTTCTTGCAAATATGGTATAGTGTGGCCAGCTTTCATGGCCCAAGAATTCTTTAAGACCAGCTTTTAAAACCAGCTGTGGATCTTGGTTCCCCTGTAGTAAGACAGAAACATGAACATTTCCTTTAATAAAAGTATCAATTTATTGTGAGGGTAGTTCAAAAATTTCCTTTAATACTATGATAAAAAGAGGTTACAGTTCGGCTGTGTTTAAAACATTTTATACCTTCCCATCATATAAATAAAGATTATTCTCCTATGATAAACATAATTATTCAAGAAGTGGCATAATTACACTTAATTTGTGTTTAAAATGGTGTAACTCACTGTTTTTCAAACTGGGGTCTGGAAACCACAAGGCTCTGTGTGTGTACTGCAGGGAGTCTGCAAGCCCTTTGCAGTGATCATGAAGAAAGACACCTGTTTCACACTCACTAGGCTACACAAAAGTGGATCCCTCTCAGCTTTCTTGGAATGCTGGCAGGTCTTTGCCACTTCAGGGAAGGTTGTAGAGCCACCGCCATCTACAGGCACTTACCTTCTGGATCATATCAGAGCACTAAACAGAAATGTGCTGATTAGTTGACGGGATCCAATAGCTCAGCCTGAGAAACGTGAATGGGCTGAGGGGCACCAAGGAGGTGGAGTCCTGATTCAGCCACCATCGCTCAACTTTACAATTGAGCTGTCTTTCACATTATTTTCTAATGCAAAGGATTTCACTCACCATGGAGAAAGAAGGATGCCACTCTACATTTATAAATATTAATACTTTAATAATAATGGCAGTTTTCAACTGAATACTGGAACTTTAGATATTCTGAAGTGACACTGAAGTTGTCCATATCCAAAAAATGAACTTCTTGTCCTATTATAAAACAGTAGTTCAGGGCAAATGAAATGGAGCTGAACAATCTGATAGCATTATAGTAGAATTCCACTGCTGCTGAATCCCTGTGATCCTGCAAGAATGAGAATGGGAATCCCATTAAAGGGAGAAACAAATAAATGATGTCCAAAATGATTCCATGGTGATGTGTCCTGAATGGAGGCACGTGCAGAGCAGCCAGCTTTTGAGTGTTGACTCCACAGTGCTGACATCCCAACCTGAAGTAAACACAGCTGAACTGAAAGGTGCTGTAGTGCCACCCCCAGCTAGGATTGCCAGCCTCCCAGGAGCTTGGATCCCCCACTCCCACAGCCCATTGCCCACCCTCACTGGAAACAGGGTTGCAAGAAAAATGCCTTATTGTTGTTATCATATTTGTTGTAATTCAAAATTGGTTTTTTGGGACACTGCCCCTACCACAGTCCTTCTGCCAGGCATCAGCTGAGCAGAGGCAGCCTTCTCACTACTACGAGGTATAAAGTGAGGATGGGTAGAAGAGGGATTTAGGAATGACGGCAACTGAACAGAGAAGAGTGGCAACACCCAGCACCCTTCCTCCAATAAGCCTAAAGAGTAGGCAAGCATAGCAGGCAGAGAACATTGGATCTCTGCTCTTCAATTTTATCATCACAACAACCCTGTGTGTTATAGAGAGAATGACTGACCCAAGGTCACTTAGTAAGCTACATGGCAAGTTAGGCAGGTCAGGTGTCTTGATATAGAGGGAGACCTCCTACCACTTATTATGGTTTCCCACCACTGTTTCTCATCCTGGTGGGAGAAAAATGAGACGAAATGGGGGTGGGGGTGCAGACATCGTGGCAGCATGCTGATCTTTTCCCGTGAGTCACTCTGAAAACTTTTCCAAGCTCCTTCACATTCCTGTTCAGTTGACCTCTGACTAAGGAAGTTTACTGCTGTCTCTAATGCCAAGTTCCTATTAAGGGGTACGATTAATTAGAATTTGGTTCAGGGCCTTTTGAGTTGTAGCTGTATAGACTCAGCTAGCCTCTGAGAGCTGACCTTGTTGCTGTGCATAGGCAATACTAATATTTTACTTAAACTTGCTTCTAAACTGTAGATGATGTGGTTCGCACTTTCTTGTTTTAAGGCACTTGCTTATGGGGCATGTCCAGCATGTGGTGAGCTTTGAGAGTGGCTCTCTAGCAGGTGCCAGTGTGTTAAAAGGGAAGAGCTTGGAGTTCTGTGGGAAAAAATTAAATCAATAAATGGATATCCCTTAGTTGCTATAGTCTGAGAACTGCTCATTGATCTGCTTGTTTTTGTCTAGGATTTATTTTGAACCCAGAGTTATAACTGTAATAAGAAAAAAGAGCTATCTTTATCGTGATCAGAGACATGCTGATTCCTTGTCTTATTTCTAATACTGTGAAATATCCTTGTTTTAGAACATAGCACTGGATAGTGACCACATCATCACAGAAAGAGAACAAATGCTTTTAGAGGAACTAGAATTACTAAAGAAGCAATTAACACCTGAGAGAGAGAAGCTATCTTCTGAGCTAAAAAATAGTAGTACTCAAACACAGGTAATAAAAGACTTCGACTACCTTTAGAAGCTGGTGGGTCCAACTACAGTGGCAGCACTTTTACCTGTTAACTGTTTTCAGCACAGGACATTTTCCTACTGGGTGTCAGGTTTACTGAGAAGGGGGGGTTGATTGAATAGAAAGGCGGAGCTTGAGCAGCTGCATTATATTGAAGGTGAACTCTAATTTTAATGTTGCTGTAGTAACGTCCAGCAAGGAACTGAGAAGCTGTTTACTTAGCACAACAAATGATTCTCATAGGCTATGACTAAACTGTTTCAATCTGCAGTGAAAGGTTTTCTTTGATAACAGCATGGTTAATTATTATTTCAAATATATGAAGCTGGCAAATTAGGTTTTCATTCTGTAACATGACGATATATCAGAACAGCTGACTCCAATATGACAGGATTTTTGTCTGTTTTGTCTTCTCTGCCGTTGCACAAACTTACCCAGAGTGAAAATGTAAGTGAAACTGAATCCAGAGAGTGCATTTTGGAAGGTGAAGATGGAGGAGGGAAACATGATGAAGCTTCTTCAGACATCTTTTCTAAAGAAAGGTATACTGACCTTGTATTGAAAAGGCTGAGATACGTTTGATTTCATCCCGGTAATACTTTGTTTGCTACAAAGGGGGCCTCATCTAATACGACAACACAGCTTCTTGACAGAAGACAAACAGCAGTCAGTGTGACTAATCTTGATGCTTGAGCTCTTATTTGACTAAAATAGACCTGTAGATTTTTGGATTAGTTACTTCCTTTTTTTAACTTGTTGCACAGTGAATGCATAATTAAAAGCTCTAGGGATTTAATGAAATTAATTAAATTTATAATTATGGTTTGTGCCACATCTATAGCAGTGTATTAAACAGTAAAACTCTGATTCATCCGTGTATACGAAATTTAGTTCCATAATATTATTCTTAATTTCTAACTCTCATTTATAATATGGCTGTCCAGCATGGTCAACTGTTTCCCATTTTCTGGCTAGCTACTATGACATGGGAGAGTAAACAAGGTTCTGTATTTCTGTTGCATTTTGCTGCTCCCTTTATATCCAACAAAACTTGTTGTACCATAAAGTTTCCATCTAGGGTTGCCAGGTCCCCCCGGCCACTGGCAGGGGATGGGGGGGGGGGGGTAGGGCTGCCAGATCCAGGTTGGAAAACTCCTGGAAATTTGGAGCCTAGGAAGGACAGGGACCTCAGTAGGGTACAATGACACAGAATCCACTCTCCAAAGCATCCATTTTCTCCAGTGGGACTGATCTCTGTAGTCTGGAGATGAGCTGTAATTCCATGGGATCCCCAGGCCCCACCTGGAGGCAGGCATCCCTACCTCCATGATGTTATTTTCTTAGGCAAGCTCTCATTTAAAAACTGAATTATCTAAGTTGTATACTTCCATTTCCTGTGGACTCCCACACTTCTGTGCAGTGTTTCAATTTATCTGTTCTTTCTTCTGTCCACTTGGTGGAGACTATATGATGTTCCATAATAGATAACCAGCAGTGCTGATGGGGAAGTACTGTTGTAACTAAATTAGGGTTTCTTTATAATTCACATATAAGTAAGTCTTAATACGAGTTTTTAAAATGTATTTTAAATGCATAAAGCATATAATTTAGTTAGTAACATATCAAATCTAAAGAACCATATTTAAATGTGTGTTTAGATTATTCTGTCTTTAATGTCAACATTTCCCAAAAAAAGCAAAATGCGGATCTGACATCATGATAATTCTTAGTCACCTTAAAAGTGAGTACAATCCTATGCAGAATTACTTCAGTTTTGCACACATAGTACAATCCTATGCAGAATTACTTCAGCATTGCACACTTACGTGGGAGTAGACCCTGTTGACTGCAGTGGAACCTACTTCTGAGTAAACATGCATTGCTGCAGTCCTATGTATATTTATTTGGAAACATGCATTGCTGCAGTCCTATGTATATTTATTTGGAAAGAAATCCCATTGAACTCTGAGATTTCTAAAGAAATATGTGCATGATGGGAAGGCACAGTGAATATTTCTCTATGTTAACCTTCTTTTAAATATATTAGAAATATATTAGAAATGCCACCACTGATCTCTCTCACTAATTAAAGTAGTCTTCTTAGTTTTAAAATCTTGAATAGAAAAATACCACTTTATGGGTGCTAATCTTTTTCAGAGAGAGTAATATGTTGGAGTCATTCTTTAGGTTTGCCAGCAGCCAGCCCTCATGGGGAGCACGTCAACTCTGCTGCTTATTAAAGAAATTAGTAGAATCTGGTTTGACTGCAGAGGAAAATCTCTTGGGTTTTCATATTTCATTAACTGTGAGGCATTACTAGCTAGGGATAGGTCATGTTCACTGAGCTTCGTCTACAAATAAATGTGATTATTTTTTTTTGCTTTGTATAGAAGCAGAGAGCATTATCCTCGATGTGGAGCAGCCCCTCATGGAGAGCAGTTCCACTACACTGATCATCTGCAGCTGCAGTGAAAAATTGTAGTACCTGCAGCTGCAGTGAAAAAAAAATGTAGAAAAAAGTTGGTACAAATGTCCAGGTGCCTCTGCTAGCAACTGGGATCAAGCAAGACTTCATAACAATGGAAGATGTTATGTCTTTCTCTTTTTAACACAATTACAGTGTCATTTTGTATAGCAGTATTCCGCTCTAAGCCCATTTATTTCAATAGACTTGTACTGAAGTAAGTCTACACAGAATTGTTTTACTGTTGAGACTCTAGAAGATCATGTTCCCGATGCTACAGCAGTGATTCCTGTGTCTCTTGTTCTAATTAAATTAATTTTATACAGGGGTCATTTCGTAGAAAAAGTGGTGCAGGAGCTCATTAGCATAACTTATTTGCATATGCTACACCACCTGACATCACCGGAAGTATGTCAGAAGGCAAGAAAGAAAGAAGGGGGGGGGGGGACACCTACTAATCCAAGCCTCAAAAATACCACTATTCTGGGAGGATAGCTTTAGTGGTGGCTGAAGCTTTCAGAAGGCTGGTCAGAGGAACAAGGACCTTTCCAGGGGACGGGGTCATTTTGCTGAAGCCATGACACAAGCAGGCATTCCCGCACGGGGGGGGGGGGGGGGGGCGGGCTGGCAACAACTCCCAGAGCTGCGCTCCCCCGAGCTCCTGCTCGAAATGACCCCTGATTGTATAAACCATTGAGTCCTTTTAAAGTTAAATCTAGTCCACAGTTAATGCAAATATTGCAAGGGAAATATAAAGATGAAAAGTTTTAGCTGAGTTCCTTTTCCTTTTTCTGTGAACAGGCATGGCTTACAGAAAGCTAACAA
The DNA here is from genome assembly GCA_029233225.1 of Lepidodactylus listeri. Lineage (NCBI taxonomy): Eukaryota > Metazoa > Chordata > Lepidosauria > Squamata > Gekkonidae > Lepidodactylus > Lepidodactylus listeri. The sequence goes on from JARCFY010000012.1 coordinate 34,391,213, forward strand.
CAGACTCCTTAAGATTCTGTTGGAAGTTGTGAAGACTGTTGTCGCTGTAGAAGAAACAATTGGCCGCCATGTTGTGGGACTGCTAGATTGGTCATCAAAATGTCAGTTGCCTTGTAAAAATCTTTCATGGGAAACAAAAACAGAGGACCTGAAAAAATCAAGCATCCGTGTGGGATATGAAGCAGGTATGTGCAATAGGATTATTTTTGTGGCAGGTATGTTAAAGTATATAGATGAATATTAGAGAGGTACTGTTGTTACTGTAATAATACCAAGAGCAGGTGTGTTGAAGAGCTGTAAGATTTGGTTCTTTTTGTATAGGTTTTTTGTGTGGCTTCTCTCACATGAAGCAGGAGGTATACTGGCTATAGATGTACTCTCTCTTAAATATTTCCTAGTTCTGAAAAAAGCATAAATCAACCATTCCTGCTGTTTTATGATAGTGCCAGTACTTAGGCATGTTTGTACAAGTTGTTATTGATGCTCTTTACTTTAATTCCATGGCAAGCAGATTAACTGGTGTACACTTCTTGTATTAGTAGGTATTTGAGATAACTCAGTTGTTTGTTTACCATAGATCTCCCAAATGAAATGTTGAATCATCTCAACATTGTTAATGAGAATATCATTTGGTTGTCTTTCCAGCACATATGATCCTTCCAGAGCTCTTAGAATTATGTTTAGTTTAGCATATTTCACTTTCCTGTGTGTATATGTGTGTGTGTGTGTTGGACTTATTCACTACTGGAGTTTTGAAGTGGGTTTGCTTACCTCAGTTAGAAGGAAATTTGGTTTGTATTAACTATGGTTAACACCCATGCAGACACAATACTACTACAACATAATTAACCGAACCTGAAAGGTTAGAAAGAATTTGTTTGTAGAATGGGGAGGAGGACATGATGTAGCCTGCAGCCCACTTCTAATCTCGCCATAAGTAGGAGTTCAGGAATATTATATTTGCTCTGAGTCTTAAACAGCAGTAGGGCAGCAAAATACTGTGAGACACATTCTAGAAGAGAGAAACATCTGTTGTTCTTAGAAATAGCACCAATACCTCCAGTCCAGTCTGGTGGTCTGTAATATTCTAAATATCTGGAGACTAGGTGCTGTTAGAAAGTAGTATCCTTTAGTGATCCTGCAGGGTTATAATGCCCTAAGATTGTTGTAAATGTTCCTTGTCTGAGATGGAATACTGCACTGTAAAAGCCTTCTTCAGATGATACAGGAATGGCAACTACAATGCAAACAGAGTGACAACCTGGAGTTTATACCCCGACCTCCCCATATTTAAATGCTGGAATGTGAGTCTGGCACCTGTGCACATGCCATCCCTCTATGTGATATTGCTGATTTTTTTTTTATAAGGACCCCCCTGTCATGGGGATGGAGCCTGTATGTATGCATATTATGCTTATGTTCCAGCAACTGCATGACAAGCCAGCAAGCTTGTTCCTTCTCTTCCTCTGTACTGAATTATTATTCTACATATTTCATCTGAAGAGGGCATTCAAGTGTTTGTCTGCTTCACTTGCTTTTATTGGGTCTTTAGGGAGATAGCCCTCCTATCATTATGAGGTATGAGAAGTGCTATGCATTCGCTAATCTAAAGCATTATATAACTTTACTAACGGTGCAATCCCAAACAGAGTTATGCCCTTTTAAACTCATTCACTTCACTGCACATAGTTGGATTTAACTGTGCTTGGAATTGCACTGGAAGCATTACCAAATGGAAGCTATTGGAAAAGAAATGTGTAAGGTCTTCAGCTGCTTCTGTAAACTTAGCATTTGACACCTCTAACAACTGGTTTTCTTCTAAATAACTTTTATACATTTCTTTTTGCTGTGCTTTTCTGTTTACGATAAAATACTGCATGTGAAAAGCTTCTTTGGCCCCTTCTTACTAGAACTACACATGTTCAGCAACAAATGGATGTTATTAAGTCCCCATGAATTAACAACAAATAAAATGCATTCTATTGTTTGTCTGCATCACGCACACATATAAAATCTGCTCGCTGATAGCATTGTGTCACTAGAGACTTGTACACTGTGACAATAGTCTAGGCTACTCTGCTCAAAAGTAAATCCGGTTTTATTCAAAGGGGCTTACTCTCTTAGGATTGCAGCCTGTGGTCTGGTTTCCTAAGAGAACACTGATCAGTACACTTAGTCAGAAGGGGCTTGGACAGTAGAAAGGGGGGGGGGATGAAGGGAGAGAGGGCTTAGTATAAAGAACTTGGGGGAAGAGTGGTGTCTTTTCAAAGAAGCAGTAAGGTCTACTATATTTGGAAATATATAACAAGGAAATCCTTAGCTGAGTGGTATTCTTGCTATTTCGTATTAGTCTCAAGTGAGAAGAAAGTATCCCCTTTTTGTTTTAAGAAGGTAACAAAAGTGAATATTTTGGTATGTTTGCTGTTAATTCGAAAGGGGAGGAGGAGCTTTAGGCACTGGTGTAACCCAAGAAGATAGTTTCAGAGTTTGGCTGTGTTAGTCTGTAGTAGAACAGCTAGAGTTGAGTTCAGCAGCACCTCAGAGACCACCAAGATTTGGGGGGGGGGGGTATACGCTTTTGAGAGTCAAAGCTCCCTTCGTAAGATACCTCTCAAAGTATCTAACAAAGGGAGCTTTAGCTCTCAAAAGCTTATACCCCAAAAACCTTGTTGGTCTCTAAGGTGCTACTGGACTTGAATCTAGGTTACCTAAGCTTATTCTCAACAAATGTATTTTGCCAGGAAATTGCTTGATGTTGGCTATCAGCAGGGCTTTTTTTGTAGAAAAAGCCCAGCAGGAACTTATTAGCATAATAGGCCACACCCAACAGCAGAAACTCATTAGAATATTAGGCCACACCCCAGACAGCACAGCTCCCTCCCAGGATTTGCTTCCCTGGGTGCCTCGTGGCTTGCAGGGCGCATGGGGAACCCGAGGGAAAGAAGGCAATTTCTGGATCGGCTTCCCCAGGCGCCCCACAGTTGCGAGGCACCTTGGGAACCTGAGGAGGGAAGGCCGTTTAAATGGCCTTCCCTCCCCGGATCGGCTTGGCTTCCCCAGGCACCCTGTGGCTTGCGAGGCACCTGGGGAACCCAAGGGAGGGAGGCTCTAGGTGTGGCCAACTCAGAAGCCAGCTGGAACTCCATTCCTGTATGTTCCTGCCCAAAAATAGCCCTGGCTACCAGGGCAAAAACCCCAAGACCTTCTTCCTGTTTCTATTTTTTAAAATGTCAGTGTCATCCCCCCTTTCCTCCCATCTCTTTTTCTTACCCGTTTCTTGCTCCCGACTAGCCCTGGAGTCTCTAAATGTTTTGCCTTTGAGTCAGCTGTTGCTTTGCTAACGTCTGCCAGGTAAGATGGCCTAGCATACGAGTTGGCAGAATCCTGCTGCTGGTCTGAAAGGCAGCAGAGAAGATCAAGTAGTCACCCACCTATGATGCTACTGTTGCCACTCCTGCACCAGGGAGGGGATATCTTTTTCCTGAAGTGTTCACACCAGTTCTGAAGTGGTCATTTCATTTAAAGAAAAAAACATAGTGGTAAAACTGACAGAGTTCAGTTTCATCAAGCAGAGAGGATGAAGTTAATGATGCAGTCAGGTAAAGCAGAAAGTAGAGCGTACACGCTGTCTTCGATTACTTTACCTAACCACTCCTCCACATAAGGAAAATCTGTCCCCCCTCCAAAGGCTTACACAGCAATCACATTGGAAACTGAACAAATTGCCACAAACTGGTACTTAGTGTGGAAAACACAGGAATGCAGTGACTTGTGAGAAGTTCAACCTGGATTTTAAATAACAAATGAGTGAGTGGATATTGTCTGTACTTGACAAACAACCTAGTTTGGAAGCACTTTGTGAATATACTGAATACTTCAGAAAATGGTTTATAATATGAAGGGTTTTTCCCCATGCTAATTCACTCCCCCCCCCCCGAATGCTAATTCAGGATGGCCTTTGCCATAGAGGATTGTATAATGGTTAGCACTTAGTGTTTAAAAATGCGGGGTGTGAAGACTGAGATTCCTTCAATTTGAACTTAGTCATTTATGCTCTTAGGAGCATAAGAATGCCTGCTATAAAACACAAGACTACACTTGCCTTTTCTTAACTTGTACCAGCTTGTTTAGTATTTAAAAATCAACACTGATGAACCTTGTCATGGTTATTTATAGAGTATGTAGTTTAACAGCATGAATATGAGGAACATAAACTTAAGGTGAAAGTCTAGGTTTCAAATATGAAGGCTTCTAATGTGTATTATAATACAGATTTCATTCTTTGCTGTGGAATAGCGGAAATGCATAATCTTTCTAAAGTATATTTTTAAAAGTTGGCATTCCTTTGTCAGCTTTACATGAGGTCTTGCATTCCTTGGGCTCTGGCTTCAAGTTCCTATTTCTGAACTTGTTTTGAAATAAATGCTGTTACCATTATGAGTCTTAACCAGGGCTATTTTGGGGCAGGAATGCACAGGAACGGAGTTCCAGCTGGCTTCTAAGGTGGCCACACCTACAGCCTCCCCCCCAGGTTCCCCAGGTGCCTCGCAAGCCACGGGGTACCTGGGGAAGCCAATCCGATCCAGGGAGGGAAGGCAGTTTAAACTGCCTCCCCTCCTTGGGTTCCCCATGCACCCTGCAAGCCATGGGGCACCTGGGGAAGCCGATCCTGGGAGGAAACTGCGCTGTCAGGGGTGTGGCCTAATATGCTAATAAATTTCTGCTGTTGGGTGTGGCCTATTATGCTAATGAGTTCCTGCTGGGCTTTTTGTACAAAAAAAGCCCTGGTCTTAACCATGGTTAAGGCCAACAGGTTGAAGGCAGGGAATTAATTTTGTGAATGTGAAAAGACAATGAACAGAAGGGTGATCCTGAGACTTTTAACCGTGCTTAAAGGAAGGACAGCGAGCGATATCTTCCATAACTCTGGTTGTTGCATAATACATACTGTATAGGGACTTTATTTTACTGTACCAACGAAGTCTGACTTTTAGGTGTAAATACTTAATCATATTATGAACATTTTTTCTTATAAATATATTAATTTAAAAACCTTTGCTTTAAGTGATTATCACATAATGGACTAATACAGGGAATTGCAGCCTTGGTCACAGAAAATGGAATATGCTGAATTGTCAAGGTGGTATGAGGGGGGGATTATTATGACCTAAATTACTATATCATTTTCATTGGAAATTGATATTTTGGAGCTGGCATCACAAGAATTTTATACCAGTTTTTTCCCTACAGTTAATGGTGAAATATGGGGAGAGGGGAGTACTTATTTACAGGAAAAACTTCATTATTCAGCATTCATGCGGAATAGGCATTGCCAAGTTAACCAGATGTGCCAGATATTCGTTTATTGCTCCCTCCTGAAGAATCTGCAGCAACCCAATTCCAGCCCCTTGAGAATACCATAACAACAGCCTCCACAGCTGACATGACCCTGATCCTTTCCCTTTCCCCCAAGCCATGTATCCATCCTATGCACAAAGCAGGCCAGCCACCCAGGAGCCTTCTGGCAGAGCTGGATCTTGATGGTTCATAGCGGGCTGAGAGACAAGGAGGCCGTTGAGGATCGATGTTGGCTGGCATCGCCAATGGACAGAGGCTACAGTCCATCAGGCTTGCTAGCTGGAGAAGTAGGATAGGGGTCACCCACCCAAAGATGCAGGGGTATGATGGCTGATTGGGAGGAGCTTGAATATTCTGGATAATCAAAATAGTAAAAAGCCAAGTAGCACCTTTGAGACTAACAAACTTTATTGTAGCATAAGCTTTCAAGAAACACAGCTCTCTTTGTCAGATGCATCTTAAAGGTGCTCATGGGCTTTTTACTATTTTGCAGCAAGAGGCTAACGCGGCTAACTCCTCTGGATAATCAAGCGGCAGATAATAGAACTTTTATTATGTTTGGTGTTGTGTTTCCGGTGTTTAAACAAATTAAATATGTAACTTACTCTGAAGTGAGTCAGAGGGAAACAAGAACAGTTCTTTTGAAATTTATCTGCTGTAGATTTTTATTATTTCCAGAAAAAGAAGCAGACTCAATGAAGATTTGTATTGTAAATGAGATTTAACAATTGTTTTCAAGGAATACTTTTAAACATGCTACTTTACAAATTACTAAACAGTTTTTTCAACTCAATTTGTGTAGTAGAAAAATTGGCTATATTATCAAATATCCACACAAATTTAAAGAGGACTCTATGGCATTGAAGTGGGGACTCTATGGCATTGTACCCCACTGAGGTCCCTGTCCTCCCAGGCTCAATCTCCACATCTCTAGTTTCCAAACCTGGATCTGGCAACCCTACCTCCGATTCCTGTGGTGGCCTTGGGGGACTTGGCTACCCTATTAAACAGTAATGGTTATTTCTTTTGCCTTTGGTTTAAGGGGGAAGGCATATGTTTACGCTAGAGGGAAGTAGATACAACTTAAATGTTGCAAATCTGTTCTAAAGAAAAGATTCCACTGCTTGACTTACAGTTTCAGGACAGTAGCCATTCTAGTCTGCAGTAGAAGAGCTAGATTTGAGTCCAGTAGCACCTTAGAGACCAACAAGATTTTTGGGGTATAGCTTTCATGGGTCAAAGCTCTCTTTGTAAGATACCAGCAAGAATGGTGCTCCTTGAGCCCTATCCTAGTCAGAACATGAGTGAGATGTTGCAAAGAAGGGAGTCAAGATGCAAAAGTACAATGCAAAATGTGCTCAGCTTGATTAAAGCAGAGGAGAAATGCTTAGGGGCAGAAAATTGACTTGACTGTTTACTTCTCAGAGCTCACAAGTAGGCAAGTCAATACATGGAATCTTCTCTTTGGAGGTTTGTAAAAAACTGGGTTGATCTCTAGAAATCATTCAGTTATTTTCAAATTAGAATAAGATGTCTTTAAGGCCTTCAGCTGAACACCAAGTATTAGAAAGTAGAGGCTGACATTCAGTGAGGAAATGTCTAAAATGGCATCCAGGACACACAGACTCCAAAATCTCTCCAGTGGTTATAAACTGCCAGCTGCAGCTCAAACCACAACAGGAGGTGTAATGAGGCACATACTTTCAGCTGTTTTCTGATGCTGCCTCAGCCTTTCTTGATCATGCTACCTCTGCCACCACCAATGTATTTGATCTTCTAGTCTGTTTAGTCTTTCCTTATGTAGACTTGTCAAAGATGAAGGCAGTGTCCAGATCTCAACCCAGTTTTAGAGCCCGTGGTAAGCTACATCAGAAAGTCTTCTCTCTGGTTTGCCAGAGTAAAGCTAATGCTATTGTATGATGTCTGTCCCAGAGGTGAGCAAAGTATATGAGCTTCATATTTGCTTCTCCCCAAAATTAGGCCTCCATCAACTTACTTTCCCAGTGCAAAGTACAAATAACTTCCTGGATAATCATAGGAATTGCCTGAGTGTCAAATGGTATCAAAGTTGGATTGTTAGTGAACAGCTAATGCCAAAATTAGATTTTTTAAATATGCACAAAGTACTTGAAACCATAACCTAGTCCTTTAGCAGTTGGCATAAATAGAAGAAATTTTACTTTATCATGGCATACTTAATGGCTGGTAATAAACATATATGTATTTTAGTTGCTGAAGTCAGCATACATTTTGCTGATTTAGTGTATGAGAATCTCATAATCATTAGGAAGTTTGAAATTTTTTGCACTTATGTAGTTTTGTAAGCGTATTGTCCTATATTTTAAATTAGTTCACCTCAGGCCCAGTATATCCAGTCCTACAACCTAAACAAAATTTCTTCTAAGGATCAAAATTATAGGGTGCAATAAATGACTCTGAACTACATAATGTGAGTTTCAGTTTTATTACCAGAAGTGTAATTAATTTTTAATGCTAATAAATTCAAATATTTACATGGGAGATTTTAAAAATCATGTAATTAATAATGAGGATATCATTCAGTGTTTCCACAAATAAACATAACAGCTATATGATTAAGAGATGTGGTTTCCTGCAGTGTATCTTTGGGGCACAGTTGAGCCAGAAGGCGTGGTTTCAACAGCCTATAACTAGAAACAGCAAGCCCTGAACCCTGTGTGATCTATTTTTTCGGGGGAGGGGTGTGGGGTGCAACAGCAGTGACCGTGGCAGAAGTTTGCTAGCTCAAAGGGAATGTCTTCTGCTTGTTCTGCAGTGCCGCACATACGCAGTGAAGTGTGGCTTGGGCCGTGCTAATCAGCACCCCATTGGAATTTGCACATAGAATACATAACAAAATTCGAGTCCAGTAGCCCCTTACAGAGCAACAAAATCTTCCAGGGTATAAGCTTATCTGAGCCAAAGTTCACTTCATCAGATACAAAAGAATACACAATAACTAATAATTCTTTTATTTGAATGTATCTTTTCTATAGCTCTGCTTACTGTGCTCCAAGTTCTTATTTTGTCAGAAGCTGAACAGGGTATCTTACCTGGTCAGTACTTAAGATGGGTGAACTTCAGAGAGCATCAGTTGTGTCAGTAAGTGGTGTTGGTGGCTCAGTAGGGGGTATGCTTCCCTCCACTCAGTCTTAACCAATGCATTGGTATAGCATTGACAAACAGTATCCTGGATGTACATCTCAAAGGTCCTTTCTACTCTGAGGATATTAAAGCTCCTGCAGTAAACTGACACCCAGAGGCCCTTTACCTCCTGGGTGTTGAATAATCATACTTTTATATTATTGTAAAAGGAAGAATGGTCATGTCTGTAGCAAGTCTTTTTTCAGGGGTTTGGAACTTTTTAAATGTTTCTTTTCTCCAAATCCATTCTAAACATTGCACAATGTGTTGGCTGAAAATAATTGCCAGCAATCCCTGTGGAATGCATTTGAGTTGGGTTCTGCAGGGCATGTAAAGCGCTTTGAAATCCTGTGCAGATGAAAGGTGCCATGCAAATGTAAATTAAGTTCATCCAGTTATTCATTTCATTCACACACAACTGTTGTATTTAATTTTTTTCATGGAGTTTTATTAAATTTATGTTAGCCTTCCAAAACCTAAAAGGAGATATGAAACAGTAGTTAACATTAAGGAAAATATTTCAGTGATGTTATATATGTATATATATATTAGCAAAGGTGGTACACCAACCTTCAAGCCAGCACTTTAAAAAAATACTTAGGTACCCATTCTTCTTGAATTGGTGGCTCTTGCTGTGGCTCCCATGATAATGACCTGTTCAACAAAAGTAAAGTACCCAGGACCCCACTGTTAATTTTTCTTTTTCCAAACTTGTTGCTTAATGCTGTATGCATATAAAACCTCAGATAAAACTGTTGCTAACGGACATTGCAATAATACATAGAGTAATTTTGCACAGGATTGCATTGCTAAGACTGGTTTATACTTTGCCCTGACCTGGATAGCCCAGTCAAGCCTGATCTCATCAGCTCTTGGAAGTTAAGCAGGGCTGACCCTGGCCAAGTATTTGGGTGGGAGACCTCCAAAGAATACCAGGGCCGGAAAGCAGAGGCAGGCTATCAAGCCACTTCTCTGAATGTCCTCCATGTCCCAGTAGGAGTCCCCAGAGGTTGCCATGACTTCCAGGTGCAAACATCTACACACACACATGTACACATGAAAAATACCAAAAAATACTCCCCCAAAAGAGTGTTTTTTACTTCTAAAACAAAAGATGCAGATGTGGACTAATAAAGGGCAGTGGTGACCGAAGACAACAGCATGGCAGTGGTTTTTTATCACTGTTAGCAGTAACTAATGGGTTGATGCATGTAATTATTACTGGGAGGGTAATATCAAATTACTGGGAGGGTAATATGGAGGGTAATATGGAGAACATAATTGTTTCCACATAGGCCAATCCATAGTTAGAAGTTACCACCCAGTATCCATGTTTGTAAATCTTTGTTTCCTGCATCTTTCAATCTTTTTCACACTACCACTTCCTGACTACTACCCCAATAGTACTTATTCATAAATAAGTTTGCATGGGATTATAGCCTGAGTCCCTGCGTATCAATGGAGCCAAAATATCTATTTTTGTCCCAACTCTTAAAATTAGCAAGCCTTTCTCATCTGCTGAAATCAGTTTGTCAAAAAGTAATTTTTAAAGGGATTATCAGAATGTTACTGGCTCAAAGTAATACTGATGCACTGAGTTTATACTTTCTGACCCTGCCAGAAAACATCCCTGCAACATATGGCAGCAGCTATGGCTGCAGCCAAATAAATTTAGTTTTCTGTGCTCTGTCTGATATAGGAATAGACTGTTGTGTGCTGTAAAAATATTTTTCTTCTGTTAGTATCTCCTTTTCTATTGCCTGTCTTTGCTTGCCTTGTGACTAACATTTTCTCTACCTTATTTGTGTAACTTTTAGTGCAAAATGTATTTCTTTTGTTGCTTTGGTATCCTGTTTTAAAGTTTTAAGAATAGCCATATGTATGTTTTGTACAGTTTGTTCAATCACAATTCATTGTTTATATGTAAATTATATGAACATTTTTTTACCATTCTTAGTACCGAAAAGATAAATATTCTAGACATCACTGTTTCTTTCTTTTTGTTTCTTTCTTTTCGCAGAAAAGTCGTTTTCTTCATATCACGGCAGTAATCTGGAAGGTGATGGCAGTAACATATGGTCAGAAGTAACTGATGAAAACCTTGTCGTCTCCCAGTATCTTACAGAGCATGGCTTTGCTGGAGTGGAAATAGACTCCGAAAATCAAGAGCTAGTTTTAAATATCAGCTTTCGACTTCAGGCAGCAGTTGAAAAACTTCTGGAAGCAATCAATGAAACTACCAATCAGGTAGTATTTCTTAATTATATTTTTAATGGTCAGTGTGATAGAGGAGCCGAGGAACTGTTCTCTTAAGATCTGCAGATGTTTTGAAAATCATTCCCAGCTTTTCAGTGACATTCTAAGCATAGTCCTGTAGCCTGGTGCAGATATAATGCTGCCACTTTTTAACCAAGGTTAAGAGATTGGGAACACCCTGAAATTTTGTAGACTCACTCCATATATCCCCTCCACTTCTCCACTCCAGTGTGATTTCCTCTTCTGGTCTCATCCCTCATCAGCCTTAACTGTTATATGTGCCCAGGCAGCAAACATGCTTAACCAGCATTTTCATTGTAACTGGGGTTTAAACTTAATATTTAAGGTAGCTTTCAGACTTGGTTAAGAAGGAACCTATTCAGGATTAAATATTGTTAGCAGCCATGCATATATAACAGCGAACTATGATTAGTGCAGGGATTAATGCAATGAAAGTGGGAATTCATAGCGGAGAGGTGGGAGAGAATGAACATCAGTATTCCCATTTGTGCTTAGATTTGCATCAGAAGCTAATAAACCCAGTGATAAACAGCTATGAAGGCTTTTGTTTTGGGAATAACCTTTCGTCCTCAAATTGTAAAGTTTCCAATTGTGTGAATATATTTATGTCCATCTTTTCCTAAAATGTTAATGGGGGAAAATAGCCAGATGTTCTTGGCTTGTAGGAGGTTTGTCTCTCCGTGTGTTCACTTTAGATAACTGGGCATTTGTGCTGTTCTGACTTCTGGAATTTTATATTTTCTTTGGAAAAGATTGTCTAGTAATATTAACAGGTTACCTGCAAATAGAGTAATATGGCATAAATTGTTTGCTTCCTGTTTCTTAGTTGGCTGCTGTAGTTTTGCTCTTGGCACCTTTTGAAGGTTACTCATTTCTTGGTCTCTGGATTTGAACTCTGATCTGTTGGCATATCCATCTGCTTGAGGCTTTTGGTTTGCTGACGAGGGACTTTGGGAAAGGGAATACTCGGCACATAGGGATTGCATGATAGCATGGCTAGAGGAAATGACCTTTACTAAGGTGCTTGACTGTCAAGAGTGCTGGAGGTGGAGTTGTTTCAGCTGTTTTTTGTCCAGGATCATCTCTAGTCATTTGCTACTATTTAATCTGGGGTTTCCCCACAGGACTTATTTACTACTATGTCATCTGCAGCAGAATTTCATTTTAATTCCCACATTGCAGTCCTAAGAACACTTTCTTGGCAATAAGCCAATAGACCTGTTTAGGCTTACTCCCTTTGGAAGTTATTTCAAGGTATGTCCTGTACCAGAAGGATCTAGGAGTGGTCTTGAGTTGCCCTGTTTCTGACTTGCATACAATTCCTAATAGAAACCAAAACATTGCTGGGAAGATGGTAAATACTAAAAGTCTGAAACACTTGCCTTGCTTTTAATGATCTCCCGTAATGGCTTGCTAAACAGAGGAAAATTCTTTACTGTGTTGTACAATTCCTTAGTGCCATTAGTTTGAGGTTTCTTTTAAAACATTGTTTCAAAGAGGTGGGAAAATTAGTATTGTAGTTGCTGCGTTAATCTCTGCTGAGTACTGTGTTTCTGAGCTCTGACATGGATTTTGAATCTTGTCAGGCAAGGTTTATTGTGGGTGTGTTACATTCAAATTCCATCTGCGCTGTGTACCTGTAGTAAAGAAATTAAGCCACTCCTACTCTCCTGACCTCTTCCTCAACAGAGGTATTGAGAGCCGGCCTTCTATTCAGCACGATGGAGTTTTCTCTAACTTCCGAACCATTCTTCTCACCACTGAAAGGAGAGAATAAAGGCAAAATAACTTTCCATTTGATGAATGTATGATGGGCTTTACTCCCCAAGAGTATTTTAGACGTTGACAGCTGCTGGAATTTACTTTGGGGATGGATTGACTGCTTGTTACAGTAATTAAGTTATAGTGAATGCCTGCCTTGTGTTACCATTCACTTTTGTTTGAAATACCTTTTGGGATTTGATTCTGAGGGTAAACAACAGCTCTATGAAGCTGAAAGTGGTGATTCTTCCTTAACTTTGTGCTCACTTGGGAATTCTCTGCACTCACTGTGAACTGATAAATTCTGGCTCTCTGCAGCAGACAGACAATAGCTGAAATAGTGTGCCATGTTGCTCAGAATATTTAATCCTATCCTAGCTAAGGCAAATAGCCTTATCTGTTTGGAACGTAGCTGACTGTAACAGCCCATTATTTCAGAATGGATTCCTACAGTACGTATTGGGCATCAAATTTATTCAGTGGTGTGCAGTCAAGAAGAGTCCAAGAAGAAGATACTTACGAAGTTGAATCTCGTGTGCCATTACCAGATTCTTTTCCTTTCACCGATCAGTTGGATGAAAATAATTCTGTAGTTATAAATACTACAATTTGTCGTTTTAGTCATAAGAAAAATGGACATAGATTAAGAGTTGTTTCTAAAATTTCTTTGCCTGCACCCCCTTATTCAGTAAGTATAATAGAACTTGAATTAATTTAGATCTCTTATCTTGCACAGATGCTATAAATAGTAAAGGATAAATGCTAAATTATATCATGATTTTTTTACTTTGCAGTTTTGTTTATAAAATAATTGATCATTCAATACAAATTGACAATATTATACAGTAGAACTGAATTTGTAGTAATTTAATGTTATAAATCAACATAGATGTAATGTGTTTTAGATACTTACATTACTCTGGTAGTAATTACTGTTTAAAACTGAAGCACAGATTTGAGGTCCTTAGCTGCAGCATGTTAAAATAATATTTAACCATTACATATCCGCTCAATATTATTACATGCTTCTGCTTGTTCGCTACCCTGGTAACGGTACTTTTCATTTGATATGATTTTATCATCTGATTTTTAATTATCTGCTGTAGCAATACTAACTTGCTAAATGCTAATTCATTGTATTTTAAATAGATGAAGTAATGGCTAGCTAATGTTATTTTTAAAAGTTATCTTGATCATACTCCTAATTGAATTGGTGATATGCAGTAGTGTATTTTATGTAATGCTCCGAAGCATTGATGAGAGCAATCCTAAGCAGATCTACTCAGGATTCTACTCAAGGCTATTCAGTGGGCTTCGTCTCAGGACAATATTGCACTGTTAATGTAGTCAGTGGTCTGTAGCCATCCACGCAGTTTCTTCAACAGAACAGCACTTCCATTTGCAGAAGAGGGGATTGTTGCTTCCAATTCCAATTTCCCCCTCCCACTGTAGACTTCCAGTTTGCCCCCGTGCTGTTTCTGAGGGTTCGCTGAGCTCTGGGAATAAAACTTTGAGTGGCTCAGTGGGCTGCAGGAGAAGGGGAACTGCAAGAGTCCACAGATGGTTGGATACACATCACTGTTTATCAAAAGAGAAGGAAAATCTTCAGCTTGATTTTTGGGGTGAACCTCTGGCAATTTATACATGTGCAGTGGTGGTGTTTCCTTCAGATTACCTGGATAGCTTTCTCGGCTCCCTAGGGACAGTGGAAGGTATAACTATTTCTGGAGTGCAGCCATCTGCATTCAGCCTGTTGTTATCCTTCTAGATCTCCAGATTGTGGATAGCTCCATACAGACAGGCCAGGGTGTTGAATGTGGGAGCTTTACAGTGCCATCCTGTGTTAAAATACTCCAGATTAAATGGGTTTAGGTTGGAGTAATTCAGCATAGGACAATTTTAGTTCCCCCTCCCCCAATACTGAGTCTTCTGCACAATACTTAACTTGTCCATGAAAACCTGATTCCTTACACTGTGTGCACTATTTGCTTGTCTCTCATCAATGGGGCAACATCAAAGCTAGCTATATCACATCATTATATTAAAATGGTGGATAGCCAAATTAAAATGTTTTACTTAATGAAGCTTCGCACGCTGAAGAAAATAGTATGTAAGACACACAATATGTGAATGTATTATAGACCTCAACTAGTTCTAAAAACAAGGGCGTGGATTCTTTTTTATATCTTGCTGCTAAACAAATATATGCTGTGTCATTTTGTAATCTGAGCACCACGTGAAATGTCGGCAGCTGTATACTGTCCAAGTCAGTTGAGCTGAACTTTTTTTTTAACTATTATTGTTTCACTGAGATAAGAAAACAGAACAACTTCTGCTATATCCTGATATATTTTAGTGTACCTTAAGAGCATAGCTCTAAGAATGTTATTTTCTCAAGTTTATTCTATAATTTTGATTCTATAAATTATTACCAGTGATTCCCCCCCCCCCCCCCCCCCCCCATAGCAGAGACTATAGTCAGACTAGTATAAGGCAGGATTTCTGGCCATTGCAGTAGTGAAGATTTATGTATAAGATTGCAAGTCCTTTGAGATGCTTAAAAATGTAACTTTTTATTGTTCCATTTTAAATAAAACTCTGGCCAAGTAAGCAGACAAAATTCATACAAGTAAATAGTGGATATATTAATTAGAACAATAGTAACAGGGCAGGAAATAAAAGTAACAGGGGCAGGATATAAAAAGAGCCCATATACAAATTAAGTCACCTTAGTTGTGCTCGCCCCCAAGTGCAGATATCTTCTGTGAAGTCGCATGTTTTTTTCATGGCTGCTTCCACCTGAAGGAACTGCAGAGGGTTCCCTCCCTGGCCGTTTTTATGCTTGTATTTAGTTTGTTACTATATCTGATAGTAATTTGTTACATGTGGTGCTGAACTGCTTTTAATTTTTGAGGTTGTGAGCCACTCCGGGTTTATAGAAAGACAGGATAACCATGTTTATAATAAAATGATATTACATTTTAGAAAAAAGCTTTAGATCCTACAAAATGTTTCCAGTAGGTTTGTTTATTCTTTAACCTTTCATACCAGTTTTACTTTTCTTATATACATATGCAGACGCAAATATCAGCTTTTATCAACCATGCAGTTCCAAAGACTTAAGAGCACTTTGATGGTGGTTTCTAAATAACGCTCTCAATGCAGTCTAGTGAGGGAGCCCCCCCTTAATAATTTATTTCTAGGGGTCAGCATAAGAGACAAAGTCAGGCCTGCAGAGTGAGCAAGCGAATAATCAGTGTAAATTGAAACACACATTCTGTCAGGAAAATGTAAGTGCCCTGAAGTCTTTGAAACGTGGAGGGATACAGGTCACTTATCTTGCATATTGTGTGTTGTTTTATTTTAGCATAGCAGAAAGTACTTAGAAGCTTTCATGAAAAATGTGTAGTAAGAGAGAATAACCAAGTAATTATGTGCTAAAGATTGTATTAGAATGTCTTTAACGTGCTGCATATGTTTAATAGAAAAAATGAGCCTGTCATGAATTGACATGAACGAGGAAGTCTCAGAGTTCCGGCATTTCGATACGGATGTGATCACATGACTCATTGTACTATAGTTTGCAGATATTTGCTTATCTTGTTAGCTATGTTGTGTAAATATTATAAAGTTCTCATTGAGATGCATGTGGCAGTTAATGAAAAGGCATCCATCAACTCTAATAAAGAAATTCCCATAACACTAATAGTTTCAGTGTGAGCCTTGAAAAAATATACTTGTAACTTCATAAAATCATAATATTTTAATTCACTTACCTTGTAGCTTGAACATGCCAGAGTTACTCAGACAGAATTGATACGAGAGTCCTTTAAACGGGAACAAGAAGCCACTGAATTTCTCAAAAGTCAGGAGGATTTGCAAGAGCGTCTGGATGAAGAGGTTAAAGCTAGACAGCAGTTGGCATTGGAGCTTGGCAGAGCAGAGAGTGAGTAATGGTTTTCCTGTTACATGGAACTTTAAAAGCAATACAAGTCACTTCTCTTCATTATGTCAACAGTATTTTCAAATTTTTGTCTAAAGATTTCATCGTTTTAAAGTAATTTTGATATCATGAATCCTTGTTGATGTTTCTGGTACTTATGGATCAAATATCCTTTTTCCATTAATAGAAGAAAGGAGGTTACAAGTAACTAGAACTGAAAATTAATTCCAGTGGCATATGTAGCCTATTTTGCATCCAGAACGGATAATTTTAATACCGCTCTCCTCTTTCTTTTGCCATGAAGTCACAGCTGACTTATGGCAACCCCCTTACTAACTAATACTAACTAAAGCATCACAAGATAGTGATTGCAAGCTTCACCAGACTGGATGTTAAGAAACACACTACTCCCAAAGAAGCTGCCCCTTCCTACATTGTTTCCAGAGGACTAAAGTCAAACCAAAGAATCTCTGCAGTAGAAACTGAAGGAGGGGCATTTTTGCAAACCCAGCAGAACAAGTGAAATGTACAGAGTACCCCACAGTACCAATGCAATCACAGAATGCCTAGCAGAACCCAGTGCCATTGTGGCAATGCCAGCTCAACAGGACTGATGTCAAGCACAGAATCACAGTCCAAGCTGGGGGGGGGGGGGTGGAAGCCCAGCAGAACCAGTGCAATGTACAGTGCCCAGGTAACCCAATGTCATTGTGGCGGTGCCAGCTGATGTCAAGCACAGGATCATAGTCCCGAGGGGCTATGGAAGCCCAGCATCACCATTGCAGTGTCCAGCAAACCCAGTGTCATTGTAGCCATGCCAGCTGATATCAAGCATAGAATCACAGTCCAAGCGGGGGAGCAGTTGGATGCCCAGCAGAACCAATGCAATGTGCAGTGCCCAGCAAACCCAGTGCCTTCTGTTTATAATATCAACAAAAGTTTGCTGCTATATTACTCTTACATACATTCTGTCACCAAGCAGGATAGGGATGAGAAGGTCTTGAGAACAAAAAGTGAAAATAAAGGGGGGGCAGAGAAAAAACAGGTAAAGGGAGACAGACATGAATGAGAAAAGTGTGGGGGAAAGAGAAATTAAAAGAGGGAATGGTTGTTTTATCTTGTTGCAACATGCTAACTACTGCTTTACAAGATCTAGCTGAGCTGGGTGCAAAGAAAGGAAGAGAGAAAGGCTAGACTGTTGAAGGAAAATGACCTGCAGGTTGGCAACTACTGTAGCTGCTATCAGCCTGTTGGCTTGGTTGTATGATCTGTTAAGCAGTCTGTCTGGGAGAGGGGGAAGTCTAGCTGATTCCTAGTCTTTTTGCTGTGCTCAGACTTCCCTGCACCCCTAGTGGGTGCAGCCAGAACTGCATTAAAAAAAATTAAAGGGCGCTTGGCTGGATGCAGCATGACGCTGGCTTTGATGGCCCCCTTCAAGAGCCACCCTCAAGCTGCACTGGGGTGGACTGCACCCCCCACCCTTGATATACTACTGATTAAGTCAAATGTCTTTGAAAAAGGAAAAGAAATGGCCATAATGAGAGAGACAGAGAGCAGAAACAAAGAAAAAATGTGTGTTGGTTTGGAGACTCCTAACATTAAGGGGTGGGGCACTTTGCAGATCCACAGTGGATCATCTAACCTCTAACTTTCACTTAAGTAGAGGCTTGAATGGTGTCCTTTGAATTATTTCATTATCATTCCTTTTCTCTGTTAACAAACAGCCATGTTTTCCTGAGAGTGTGTTGATGGTGAAAGCAACCAATTGATGATTTCAGTGAGTGGCTGTGCCTTGACAAATTCATAGGGAATTCTTTAGATTTTGTTTTTCATCCCTTAAATATGTTCAGTTTGCTCTCCCTTATTAGAAAAGTTGAACAATTACAAGGTTGTATGAAAGGTGAGTTGTGGGTTCTGTACTCACAGTATCAGACTTCACGTATGATTCATAACTAGCTGTTACATAGTTTTAACAGATTCTAAGTGACATCCTCTTAGCAATGTCCCGCACTTCTAATAGAATTATGTCACTAAGTAGAGTAGAACTGACTTAAGTGGTTTAATTTGTGTTTTGCTCCCAAGATAAAAGATGCAGAAAGGAGGCCCTTTAACGTAGTTGGAAGGATCCCAGTGCAGCACTGCCCTGAAGAGCTAATTGGTTCAGGTCAGCCACAACAACTGTTGCAGGCTCATCCATCATCTCTTTCCATGCTGCCGTTGGCTAGGTCTGTGGCTGCTCAGCTTGTACCTGGTCAGCAGTGGTGTGGGAGAAGGTGATGGATGAGCCTGCATCCATTGCTGCTGCTGGCCAGAGTGAGGAGAGGGGGAGGAGGAGGAGATTGGATTTATATCCCACCCTTCACTCAGAGAGGTATACAAACTCCTTTCCCTTCCTACAACAGATAACCTGTGAGGTAGGTGAGGCTGAGAGAGCTCTTTCAAGAACTGCTCTTTCAAGAACAGCTCTCACAGAACTATGGCTTGCCCAAGGTCATCCAGCAGCTGAGAGTGGAGGAGTGGGGAATCAAACCCAGTCCTCTCAGATTAGAGTCCACACACTTAACCACTACACCAAACTGGCTCCCAAGCCCATCCCACTCGCACCTGGCCAGCGGCAGCATAGGAGCAGTAGGCAAGCCTTTGTCTAGGAATGTTACCAACCAGGTCCATGTGAAATGGCCTTTATGTGGGGGCTGCTTATCTTGGACGCTGTTGGTGGCACTACACAAGTAGATGAAAGGCAAGCCTGTGCCCATTGTCTTGCCTTGAAGAGGCTGCATAGTTCTCCTTGCCCTTGGGTCCCTGTCAGTAGCTGAGCCAGCCAGACTGATTAGGGGTTTCTTGCTCTCTCATTCACGCTGGCTGGTGATTATTTTCTAATGTCTGTCAAGTGGTTTACTAATGGTCCCTTGGGCAATTGCTATAAAAAGCTAAAAAGACTTGATTCATGCCCCTTCTCACAAGCAGATCTACTGACTCTGACATTACTGAAGCCAACACTCTTTTATAATATGATGATGTCATCTCGGTTTTCAAAAAGGACACATTTAAGCCACAATTATTACATTTCTTTCTTGTTTGGCAATGTTGCTGTGTATTATGCTCATATAAAGCAGTCACACTACATATTTTCCATAGGAAAAAAATACGCTCCTCTGACCTCATGTAACAAATGAAACACCTCTGTAAATAATGCCACTAACTATAGCTTTAACTTACATGTATATATGGGAAAGCTGGTGGATTTTTATGCTGGCTTCACTGCCCATGTTCTGTGATCTATCTGGTTTACTTTTCCTTCTGTCATTCTAGGACAAGTGACCTATTACATATAATTGCATCCTTGAAGGCTCTAAGTTAGGCTGCAGTCAGATGGCAGGCTTGGTGTGGTCTGACCGCACATCTAATCTCTCCAGAGCTATTTGCTCCAAAGAGGGAGCAAGCAGACTCACCACCCTTCTTTTTTTAAAAAACCTCTACTTTGCGCATGCGCAGAACTACTTATTTCCCATGGGTGAATATGTGGCTATGTGCATATTGCTAACTGGGGGGTGGCGGTGGACAGGGAGCGGAAGCCGCAGACCTCCAAATGTCTTAAGCACGCAGTGGGTAATTAGACGGCCGGAAATGCATGGTGGCACCTTAAATACTGGAATTTCTCTGATGTTAAGGAAGCCCAGGATGAGGATTTGGGGGGGGGGGGGCGATGACTGGGGAATGGAATGGAAGACAGATGTCACTGTCTGGACATGCACATTGAATCCAGTAGGAAGAAGGAATGACATCATACCAAATCTTGGAGCATGTCAAATACATTAGAATGACTGTAAAATTTAAAAGGGCCTATTGATCCAATAAGTCGACAGACCAGATTTTAATGGAGGTTATTCTGACTTGTTCACTGCACTTCATGGTTAATCCATATTTTGTCAATTGAAAGAGAACAGTTTAAAAAGTTCATTCATTTAACAGTTTGTCAAATTCCACTGGTACATTATTTTAACATCTGCTTCAAAAGTATATGTTCACTTTCATTTAAATAATTTTGGAGACTGACAACTGAATGGTTAGGTCTCCAAGGCTTTACATCTAGTAGTTGCCATAGCACCTAGTCCTATCCTCTCCTCCTTTTTGTGCATATTGTTTTTCTTAAGACCCTCTTGCAAGAGAAATTGACTTCAAAGGCAGGGACTGGGGGCTAATTCATGTTTTTGCAGTGAAAGAAGCCAGAGAAATAAAACTTTAGAATTAATTGACCTAATGTTTGCCATCATGTTGGCCCATTAGAATTTTTTTTAAAAATCAAGGCATTGACAGGATAATTCCTTTTTAATGACCAAAAAGTTACAAAATAGTTGGCAGATTGGTCGGAATCTAAGGCAGGTTATTGTTACTATTCAACATATTAACAGAGGTGGACATTTTTAGAAGTGTAAAATATGTAACAGTAAAATGTTTTATGGGTCATGAGATTCTGTGTAATGACTGAGGTATTTTGATGTTGTTTGGAGAGGGGGCATGTTATAAGCTTGTACTGAGACCAAAAAAGTAATGCTTGGGCCCTGCCCCCATGTACCCCAAGTAATAAATCCTTTGTGAAGTCATGGACCATGCAGAAGGCAATGAGTGACTGAGATTCAGAGGAAGAGGAAATTAAAAGATCCCTGGGCTTATATCCTGGTCTGTATAATACTGAGTGGACCAAATGTTGCTTCTCCTTCATCTTAAGGTAGGCCAGGCTTACTGGTAGCAGGGCAAGGGCCTTCTCAGTGGCGGCTCCGATCTGGTGGAATGAGCTCTCGGAGGAGATCAGGGCCCTGCGGGACCTTATGCAGTTCCGCAGGGCCTGCAAGACGGAGCTCTTCCGCCAGGCCTTTGATTAGGAGCTGCCACCATCCATTTACCATCTGCCATCTCCATTACCATCGGAAATGAGGGCCGGCTCGAGGAAATTCACACGAGTCACAAGGAACATAGCAGGACGTCATTCTGATCATAAGCTGATTTTCAGCATTTATTGCAAGCATTTTAGTGTTAATCTTAATGTTTTAACTGGTTTGATTGTATTTTTATCTTGGCCTTGTGCCACTATGTAAGCCACCCTGAGCCCAATTGCGGGGAGGGCGAGATAGAAATGTGATTAATAAATAAATAAATCTTTTACTCAATTCAAAATATTTCCCCTTTAAAAACAAGTTGCTAACCAGAATTCTAGCTAGTTCAGGATTAGTTAATGGTTTGTTGTGGTTTTGTTGAAAGTTTTTCTTAAGTTGCTACTTTTCTTACTTGGGCCAGTGGTATAACTATTACTGGCTTATAGATTTTGACCGACAAAAGAACTTGTACTAAGAATCACAGCTTGCTTAATATATATTGCTGTTTTGCTGTGGCAGATTCTTCTATATGTAGCCAAATACACAAGGTCATGTTATAGAGCAACATACATCTTGGTCTGTGCCCCAAGGATCAGCTCCTCATACCAAAAAGCATAATACTTGTGCAGCTAAAGAGACTTTCCAAAGCAGTACGCCATGGGAATCAGCTGCTCAAAGAAACAAATTCCTCTGGGCTTGAATAGGCCCTCGGGTGTGCCTAAAGTAATTCTTTGGAATCTAGCCAAACACAGGGATTCTGATTCCACTTAGAAAAGTTCTAATTTAGAGCAGCGCCGGGGAATAAAGGGGGAGAGATAATGATACAGAAGAACTTGGAATGTTATGCTCTGATGGTGGGACAGGTTATAAAGTTCTTTAGATTTGGATTCTCTTAAAAATGCCTGTACTTGCCAAATATATATATATATATATGACTGCCTAAATGGGTTGCCTGCATCTCAGTATGCTTCAAAACCTGCATTTCTATAAATCTTCACATCACATTCCTTTAAGGAATATTTACGTGACGGCTGGCACTGAAATGTCCTCTTCCTCCCATTTGTTCAGCTGTGAAACAATCAACTTAACTTGTGAAGACTTGTTGAAATAACTTGTAATGATGTATCTGCTGTAGTCAGGGAGTTCATAAATGAATAACTCCTGTACTGGAAAAAATTCAGTAATGCAAAAATATGTTGACATAACTCATAATGATGTATTTAAACAGTGGTGGGTGAACATGACTTTAAAAATGGACACGTTTTTGGCAAGCATTACAAATTGCTGGTAAATCATCTATCCCCAAAATAACAAATTCAGTGTCAGCCTGTTAGTTACCCCGCTCTAGGAGACACACATTAAGGTGGTGAGGGGGCTTGTGTGTGTCAGCGAAGCAATACCATGAGTTTAGACTCTGTCAAGAGGTTGAACTCCTCGGCAGAGTCACTGAAAGTGGAATGGTTATTGTTGAGACTGATGCATTTGCCCCCTTCAGGCATCAGTGGCCACATAGTAAAAGAGAATGCAAAAATAGTCTTTGAATCTTTAAAACAGTATTTGAATCTTGCAGGGTCCAAGTATCAGGTGGCAGAAGTCAGGCAAGACAGAGCTGTTCAGTCCAAGGTTAGGGATCCAGAAGTCAGGCAAGGCAGGGTCGTTCAGTCCAAAATCAGGGATCCAGAAGTCAGGCAAGGCAGAGTCAGTGGCTTAGCATCTATTGTACGTGTTGCGTCCATGCCAGCCTCTCTTGGCTGGTTTTATAGCCCCATGCCTAAGGGTCATGCTTGCAGCTAGCTGCTCAGAAGTAATCCTGCAAATATTTTTTGTTAGATTAATATCCCACCCTCCCCAAAAGCAGGCTCAGGGCAGGTAATAACAACAGAGCTTACAGAGTCATTAAAACAAGTTATCACAATAAATTACTTAAAACCATTTAAAAGATGCCATAATGTACTCTAATTTAAAAGGCTCCAAAAGGCTAGATAGATGACTATCATCTTCGTTACCAGCAAGCTGCTGGTGTTGGGCCAGGAGGCGTGCACTTTGCCATCTTCTCTGTAGCTTTGTTCTCAGCTTCCGTATGCGGTGCTATAAGGTTGTCGATGTTACTGATGGGCTGGGAACAGCCAATTGAGGTTCACCTGCTGAAAAAGGGCTGGAGGGTGTCAGTGGCTTTGCACCAGCTGTTGGCTCTGAATCCTGACAATGCTGCAGCTCATTTTTCTGCTGGTCAGCTTCTGTTAACTCAAGGTTGGCTACACGGGGCTCCTCTTCTCCTGAGGCATTCTTTTCCTCCTGAAGAGTCCTCACTATCGCTGAGCCCTTGCTGACCCACAGCACTTTTATTTCATTTTCAATCCCTTGAACTATAGGTTGGATGATGGAGAAAATGAAAAGAGCAAATCAATAAAACAATAAATATTAAAATCATTTAAAAATGTATGCAAGAAATCTAGCAACAGCTTCCATCCAACCCACATCATTTGAAAACAGCAGTTTCAGAATAATATAATTACCAGATCACTGAACGTCGGAGTTAACAAGAGATCATGCCTAACTTCAGTGACCAAAGAACTGTGTAACAGAACATGTGAAATGATTTCTATTGCTCCAGATACATAAGAACAATTTCTTTCAGTCCCAGGAATACTTTTAAGCCTTCTGTGTATTTGGCTATTGGGAGCGAATTACATCTTGCCAAGAGAATTAAATGTCTGTGTTTGGGAATTTTTATAGTAACCAAATAATTAGCTATTGTGAAGGAAGTTATTGGGATATAGCTGTAATACAAAGGAGGACACTTCCTGTATTAATCAATAATTAGCCCAGACCATTCATATGATAAAATTTCTTCTGTTCTTGTTTTTGATAGGTGATCGGAGTAGTAATTAAATAGATTATCATCTAACAAATTTCCACTTCACACAATTTGTCAAAAACTGCATTAGCACTTGATGATAAAAATAAATCTTGCCTCATTAGATGTATTAGTTGGCTTGGGAGTTCAAATAAGAGTATTTTAAACTACATCTTAATGGTATATTTCCATGTGATTGATTGTAAGGAGCACAGCCCAATTTTTAATCTAATTACTGAGTTGGAGACACAGTTGGGAATTCCCAAGATGGTTCAGAAGAAGTTTGCAGCCTCTCAAGATCTTTAGCGACTACATGTTGCCATAACAGTGCCCTATATAGTGCTGCAGGTAAGATCTTGGAATTGTATAAGTTGAACCATGCTGGCTGTCCACCTTTTATAAAATAGTTTTTTTTCAAGGATATGGACAAAAGCTGAAAGTTATGATATGTTTTAGATGACTTTTCCATGCCATTAGAGTGTCAAAATGGATGCCCAGATTTTTTGTGAGAATGAACTTTTCAAACTCCATTCCTTGCAACCTCCGAAGATGCCCTGTCTTCCTAGGGTCTCCAAACAGCAGTTTTTTTCATTTATTTTGACTTGTACTAGAAGAAGAAGAGATTGGATTTATACTCCGCCCTTCGCTACCCGAAGGAGTCTCAGAGTGGCTTACAAACTCCTTTCCCTTCCCCACCGCGCAACAGACACCCTGTGAGGTAGGTGGGGCTGAGAGAGCTCAGAGACGACTGTCCTTGAGAGAACAGCTGGTACAGAGCTATGGCTTGCCCAAGGTCATCCAGCAGGTTCAAGTGGAGGAGTGGGGAATCAAACCCAGTTCTCCCAGATTAGAGTCTGCGCACTTAACCACTACACCAAACTGGCTCTAAGTTGCTCTATTTCATAATAATTAATAAATTGATTGATTTGGTTTCTTAAATCCTGCCTAATCAATTATAGTAGTAAGATATCATCAGTATAAAGCATTTTGTTAATTTGATGCCCTCCTAATAATGGAGCCATTACATTCACTTTTGACAAGAAGGGACTCAGATCATTTAAGTAGAGTGCAAAAAGTGTTGGAGCCAAATTGCAACCCTGTCACAGTCCTTTTACCACAGGTATACTATCAAAAGATCTTTCCTCAACCACCTGACCTGTAGAATTGTGCTAGTGTACAGTAACTGAATTAAATACAATAAACATTTTGAAATTGCATACTTTTGTAGCTTGGCCCACAACGTTTCTCTACTTATGCCGATTTTAAGTTTAAAAAGGCAGCATATAGTCCCTTTGTCTTTAAATATTTCTTAGCCAAATGTGACAAGATTATCCCATAATACATCATAGCCCTTCCTGAAACCAAATTATTCAGGTCCCAAAATATTGCAGTCATCCATCCAAGACTTCAGTTTGAGTTCCAAACACATGGCATATGATTTGCTCAGCACAGGAAGCAAACGTACTAGGGCTATAATTTGCAGGATCTAGGCAAGCACCCTTATTTTTGTAGATGGATACCACAAGTGATGACTGCCAATCTGCAGGGATTTCACCTGTTTGATCTAACACAGTGAAAAAAACAGCCAGAAGTGAAGCCCACCAGGTGGGACTTAAGAAGAACAGTTCAGATGGGATGCCACCTGGACCTGCAGCCTTTCCAAATTTTGGGTGATGAATCAGCCTAAGAACCTCATCAGGTTCAACTTCCTCCCATATTTCTGTAACTGAGGCTAGGCTATGTAACTCCACTCTCACATAGCAAATAGTCCACCTAGATTTCTGAAGAGATTTCCTCTTCACTTTCAAGACTTCTCTGCTGCCTATTTAAATCATTAAGGGTTTTCCAAAACAATTTAGGGCTTTTTGATTGGGCACAGTTATCCAGTTTTAGCACATTAGTCTATATGTCTTTGCTTTTTCACACACAATAGCCTCCTATAAACTTGTTTCTGATAAATATAACTTGAGATATGATGGTACATACAGCAACTTTTCATTCTTCAGTAGTTTCTCTTGAGTTTAGATTTAGCCTTCTGACATGCATTATCATACCATTCCACCTTTCCCACCCTTCTTACAGTTGCAACTTTTTTCAGAAATAAGGTTTGAAATTTAGACAGTAACTGACCTAAGTTTTGATCAGGGCCGGAATGCACAGGAACGGCGTTCAGTTGGCTTCAGCACCCGCCCCTCCCTGTCCCTCCCTCAGCTGTCCATGCAGCAGGGAGTTGGCGGGAAAGGGGCCTGTGCACTCAGTCTCCCTGCAATGGAGATGCCAAGGTCAGTGCTGCACTGGCAGGAGGGATGGTGAGGCAAGAGAGGGTGACGGTGGGCAGGCAGGCAGTGGCAGGTACTTGGTAGCTCCTTCGGAGGAGACAATGGGCTCACAGAAGCTGCTGCCCAGGGGCAGCACCAGAGTCATCGCTGCACCTCCGTCCTGCATGCGGGAGACAAAGATCAGGTGGCCCCGTCAGGTCAGGCAGCCAACTCAACCCAGCCCAGCCCTCCCCCCCAGCACTGCCAAGGCAGTGGCCATGCCTGCCTGGCATTGCACATGCCTACACGCCCTCCAAATGGTTCAGGAATGAATCACTTGCCAGCTCCAGCACTCGCCTGCCTTTCTCACGCTGTCTTTCTGCTCTGATTGCTGCTTTTTTGCCCATTCCGTTGTTCCCCAGGCTCAAGATATTGTCCCCTTTACCTCCTGATAGCCCCTTTCTAAAAAGAATCCCCCCCATGGACGAAAGAGGCGAAACAATTCCCCCTGAAGGAGGGGACTAGATCCTAGAACTGATATTCTCCCCCCGCCCCGTGCACACACAAAACATCATGTATTGATTGTAAAGCGCCTTTGATTTCAATTGCACTTACTTCCAGGTAAGTGTGCTTCGCGCCACAACCTTTCCCCCAAATAAAGGCAAACCTTTACCCCTTCTGCTCCCACCCCTGCACTCGACTCTTTCCTCGGTCCATTTTTTCCTCTTCTATTTCTGAAAAAGCAGTAAATCCAACCAACCAATCCAACCAATGCTCCCAGATTGCAACAGGATCACTTTATTCTCTCCACATACTCATTTGCAAAAACACAGCAACCTCAGCAACGACATTGTATGTATGTGTGTGTCTTATGTGTGGCTGGCTGGTTGGCTTCCCCCCCTTCCCTCCCCCCCTTCTTCTTTCCCTCCCCAAGTGAAATAGAGCACGACTCTTAGTTTTTTTCACCAGCCCCAATTGGGCTGAACTGGATCTGCCTCCAGCCAAAACACTGAGATTAAGACAGAAAATTGGTTCCAGTTTCAAGCCGTGAGTTGCAATCCCATAGGAGCCAAGCACAACATCAATGGAGCAAGCAGAATATTAGACAGGAGCAGGGAATCCGGGGCTGGAGCCAGGCTGCCTGAGCTATCGTCCAGTCCCAAACAACAACAAAAAAGGGTGGGGGGAGCAGGAGCACAAGAAAACTTTCTGAAAGGGGCACAATCCACTTTCCCCAATAATTCACATACTCCTGGCAGGCAAGTCAGAGGCCTCTTCCTCTTTCCTTCAATGTGCTCTCCAAGAAAGAGAAATTGTGTTTCCTTTTCATACATTTCTCAAATCAGTGCCACCACAGGAAGACAAGGGTCCTCCAAAGTGGAGTGGGGGTGGGTCACACAGAATGGAAAGCTGGCAGCATATTTAGAATTAAAGTCTGTCTGGACCAGACTGATGAAGTAGGAGGGTCAGAGCTGAAAACAGTAAGAAGCAGATTTTCCAAGCATCTGGAGAACCTCACTTTATTTCAGCCTGGAAACGGGGGATGCAAGAATCCCGTGTCTGCCTTGGGACCAATGCTCCCTCTAAGCTGTGGAGTCTTGTGAGCAAAAATTCTGCTTTGTGAGCTACGGGCATTAAAATTGTGAGCGAGCGATTTGGCTGCTACATAAATTAGTTTGCTCTGGAGCCATCCTTCCTGAGCTAAGGCAAAAATGTGTGAGCCGGAGGCTAAAAAACTGTGAGGTAGCTCACACTAACTCAGCTTAGAGGGAACACTGCTTGTGACTGTTTTTCAAAATATCCAGACACCAATGGTTGAAAGGGTAGCTCAAGCCAGCAGCACTTATGATATTTCCACTAACTTCAGGATTTAAAATGGAAACAGACTTTACTGCAAGAGATTTCAGGAGTTGCTTGCCTTTTTCCTGCTGCTCTTTGAGCTTGGGATGTGGGTGGGACAAGAACAGGGATAACCATCATAATACATACTTGGATTGCTGGATAGCAAGGAAGCTGCATGATCAAATTGCCTCTGTGTTTGCTTCTGTGGTGTCTAATAGCTAGCTTCTTCAGCACAAGAACTTTACTGTAAAGTACATTTCCTTCTATTAGCTAGCCTGACCCTTCTTAGCTTCAGAGGGTCTCACAAGATCAGGCTAGCAAGGGCCATCCAGGCCAGGGCAACAACAGAATGCTACTTTAAGTACCACTTAATTGGGATGATCACTGCATTTCAAAGGGGGTCAGGTTAATGCTGTCTTCAACGGGTCCTTTAAAAAGAATTTTGCCAAAGAGGTTCCAGAACTCTGTTCTGGCATGTTCCCCCATAAAAAAAAGCCCTGGGAATTGTCTTGCTCACAGCAACAGGCAAAGCTTAGCGAGTATTCCCTTAGAAGAGGGCAACTTGGTTATGTATTTAATATTATTTAATGTTATTATGTGTGTGACTCTGTTTTAGGCACCCCTCTCTTTCAAGGGGTCAGGTTATTCATAATTTACTAGAGAAGGGCAAATAGATTCTTAAGTGTAAGGTTGTATCACTGGTGACCAAGATCAAGATAATTCATACCATAGTATTCCTATTTATGGATGTAAAAGTTGGACAGTAAAGAAAGCTGACAGGAAAAAAGCTGATTCATTTGAAATGTAGTGTTGGAGGAGAGTTTTACGTTTGCCACAAAGTGCGAAAAAGGCAAATAAGTGGGTTCTAGATCAAAATCAAGCCAAAACTCTCCTTAGAAGCTAAAATGACTAAACTGAGGCTATTGTACTTTGGTCACATTATGAGAGAACAAGAGTCACTGGAAAAGGCAGTAATGCTAGAAAATGTTTGAGGGCAGCAGGAAAGGAGGAAGGCCCAACATGAGATGGATTGACTTGATCAAGGAAGCCACAGCCCTCACTTTGCAAGATATGAGCAAAGTTGTTAACAATAGGACATTTTGGAGGTCATTAGTTCATAGGGTTGCCATAAGTCAGAAGCAACTTGACAGCACCTAACGCACACATATTAGCTATTGTCCCTTTGAGAACGCTGCATTTCTCATACCCGTGGTATGCCAGAACTCAGATATGATAAGGTATTTGAAGCAGTGTGGCTGTCTGAATGATAAATATAATATACATTGGTATTGTTCAGTAAGAGAATTTTCAGTTTTATCATTTTTTTTTTCAAACAATTGCAGAATGTTCAAAAAATGTTTTCAAAAATTCCGAGCAAACAAAGGGATAGTAGAATTCATACTGTGACTAAACTGGGTCCTTGAATTTCTGTGTGGTCAAGAAATTTTGCACATAATTACCAGAAGAAAATTTAAATTCATCAACCTATGACACTTGGCAAATAAATTAGTAATCCACATATTATATTTGTTTATGATAGCATGAATGTATGCCTACTAACACCATACAGCTCTGGTTCAGATTATAATAGAGTTTGGTACACATCAGTAAATTGCTTAGGTTGACATGAAACTGCAATGAATCACTATCTAGCATTTTTATACAGGAAAGAAAAATAGGTACAATCACTGGAAAAGAACAGCTTGGCTTTGCTGCTGTGTAATATATTACACAAATGGTTGTCAAGTGGAAATTACTACAGCCAAGTGTTCAGTCTAAGAGAAATTCAGATTTTCCTATTCATATTTTGATGTCACCATGTTGTTCATGATCATGGGCCTGTAGGATTTGAAACTTATCTGAGAACTGGGAATATGCAGATGTCATCTTGTGAAACTCAGTGGTTGGAAGGAACAACTTGCCTCTAACACTTCCATAAAATGAATGGGGAAGTAGACCTGTGCTATTGCTTTTCCTTGAGATTAAATGCAGGAGTACTCCAGAAAGTCATTCTGAATGTGTCAGTTGTGCTTACATGTTTGGTAGTATTTTTATGTCTGTCTATGTGTTTGTGTTTTGTTTAATTTTTGTTGTTGTTTTACATACATGCTTTTAAAACATACATATGTTTTGGCAACTTGCTGCCTTGAGGACCCAGGAAAGGCAGCATAAAAATGTTTTAAATGAATAAATTATACCCATCCCTGCTTCATTTAGTTAAGGCACACCAAACTACTTAAAACTATTTTAAGCTGCATCCTTAAATCCTTGCATTTTCATTGTGCTATAGCAAATCTTTGCAAATGGATTGTCCACAAAGGAATACCCAGTGATAAATTATTGCTGTAGCACAGCATTAGTGTAATACCCAACCATGTGTGGATTCAACCTCTTTTTCCCATTTAGGCTGAAGCTTCTGAACTGAGAATTTCACTTTTGTCATGTAATGTGGTTCAAGTGATTAAGATGCTGAACTGTAGACCGGAAGGTCGGTAGTTCAGCAGTTCAAGACCCGAGTGCTGCATGATGGAGTGAGCTCCCGTCTCTGGCCCCAGCTCCTGCCAACCTAGCAGTTCGAAAGCAAGAAATTGCAAGTAGATAAATAGGTACCGCTTTGGTGGGAATGGAAGGTAACAGCATTCTGTGCACCTCGGCATCTAGTCATGCTGGCCACATGACCACGGAAACGTCTTTTGACAGCGCTGGCTCTTCAGCTTGGAAACGGAGATGAGCACTGAATCCCTAGGGTCGTATTCAGCTGGCTTTCGAGCAAGGGAAACCTTTACCTTTAATGTTAATTTATTCTGCAAGAAGTTTCCATTTTTCCCCTGCTGTAATTTTGATGTACCTACTTAAAAATGACCATGCTTGATTAATTTTTTTTTGTTCTCCTATAGGTCTTATTGATGGCTATGCAGATGAAAAATCACTTCTGGAAAAGCAAATCCAGGAAAAAACAGATGTAATTGAACATCTTGAGCAAGACCTCCTTTGTACAGGTAACAAATTACAGGAACTAGAGGCTGAGAGACAGCAGCTTCAGGAAGAAAAGGAGTTGATCTTCAGACAAAAGGATGCTATGAAGGCTGATGCAGGACCAATAGAACAACGTATGTATTCCCAACAGTCTTCCGAATCTGTGTTCTGGTTTTACTTTGTGATATCCTGTGGCTTTTCATGAATGTTCATAGGATAGTAGAGGTGGGAGTGGGAGGGTCCTCAGGGCTAGCTGCTCTTTTTGTGACGGAACTATCCAAATCTCTTAAAGCAGTCCATGTAATCAAGAGAGGACCGAGTGTGCCACAGGCATGGTGCAAGTACACTTCAGTTTCAGGTGTTTCGGGCAATTGAGGCAAGGTTCAGCAGCCTGGGAACTCAAGATAAGACCGGTGGTAAAACCTGGAGGAAATAAATCTTTCCTAACCCCAAATGTGTCAGTCAACCTTGATCACACTCACCCAGCTTTGCTTTGCTTTTCTTACCTCGCACTGAGCAATGTGAGAGGGCTAACAACTTTCAAATTTACCTGATACCTAAGGATAGCACCTGGCTAATCCTAAATATTATTCCAAGGATTTATTCATTGTGGTTTTTTTACTGCAAAATAAAGTCCCTGGGAAGTATTGATTTAAGTATCTGAAATGGACTTCAAGTGTAGGTTTCAGCATTTTCCCTCATAATATTTGTCAAAGGTCACCCAAAGAACTTCATACCTGAACTGTGGCTTGAAACTTGGGTTTCCTTTACCCAAACCAAATATTGTAATTATAGCAACACAGTATAAAACTCTTGCCTTTGTGTACTAAGCTGAAAACCTACACAGTCAAGTATAATCAGAAAAATCTCCATATTCATAGGAAAGAAAGTGCTCAGGAGTCATGAAAGAAAATTATGTATGCCCCAGGTTTTGAGGTGGACATCCTACAGAAAGAAAACACAAAGTTATTACTTAAATATTTGTTTAACAGATGTGTTTTCAGAAAGCAAATTCATGTTTTAATCCTACTTTCAGTAGGAAACAGCATCTCTTTTTGAGATATTTACTGAAATTAGTAAAATATGCTAAAATGTTTATATATGATCTCTGTAAGTAGCTTGTGAAATGTTATCTTTTAAGCTAAAAATAATGCAGAAGCAGGAATAATTGTTGCCTATTATTCATTACTTTTGAATAGGTATATTCTATAAGGCAATTAATGTTAGAATGTGGTTTTCTGTTTCACAGTGATCTTAATGATCATTAGTTTCAGTGTTAGGTGCATTGATATGAATTTATAACATGATGTTCATGGTACATTTTGACTGTTAACTATCTAGAAGAACCAAATGTAAGTTTCACATTCAAATTATTGGCAAATAATGTAACCCTCATACTTAATAGATAATGACACATTTTTTACCTTATCAGGCATTTTCACCGAACTCCACATTTTATCTTCAGCTTCATTTTTCTCATATAGTATTACACCTTGAGAAAACTGTAGATGGCATGTGAATTACTTTTGCTTCTTGTTTTTGTTTTTGTTTTGTTTTTCTGTTCTCCTAGGCCTAGTAGATGCTGCAGTCGATGCAGCTTCCCAAGCAGGTGTGTTTGTATGTTGCATGGCCAATCTTTCACGGGGTGGCAGATTTTTACTACTTATTAATCGTGGTCTTTTCTTTTGGGCTTTCAGCTTACTAACATGACTTTAATTTTTTGCTGGCCTGCAGCTTTCATACTGTCTTTTCATGCTCACAGCTTTCCTTTTGAATAACAATTGCTCACAATTTCTAAATACGATACATTAGTAATGATTTTTAAGCAGATCCATTTAACCATCATCTTGGTCATTAATGATTTGTGAGTTGAGGTGGTGTTAGTGTACAGTAACCTTTTGTTTTGCTTTTAAGCTGCAAATATATCAGTTTGTAATCACTGACCAAATATACTTCTATATTGACATGTGATGTTCAGTAAGCATGATGTAAGATGATGGTACCCAAAATATTTGTATTGTGTAGTGCAAGAAAATGGCCAATATCTGTTGACTTTTTTCTCTCTGCCCTGCATATGTATCAAAGACCCTGATCTATCTGTCTATTACTCTATAGTGAATCACAGGGGGCTTCTGTTTGCAGCCTGTGTATCCATTATATACTAAAGATTATTCAGATATTGTACATTGTGAATCATTTATGTTGGCAGAATTCCTTCTGATTATTTATGTTAGACAATATGTTCATTATGAGGCCCCTTCTGATGTAGTACATACATCTCCATATGCAGCATCATTAAGTGGAAGGAGTCTACAGTGTCCCTCCTTGGTATACCGTTGTAGCTCCGCTCCTGAGAGGTGTGGCGTAGACACGGGGTATGGCCATGCTACTAGCAATTTGATAGTGACTGTGAACACCCAGAGTTACTGGAATGGGAAGGAGACTTGTTCTAGAGATTCCTGTGCTGCTGATGTAATAAAAGAACAAGTTCTAAGTTCTTTCCCAAACAATTTAAAATATTTTTAAAATTGGAGGGAGGGAAGAATGAGGCGTGGGTGTACGAACTCAGAGCCCTTAACAGAACATCCCAGTCGAAGGTAAGAAATTTCCTTCTGTATTCTTGTTGTAACTCACCAGGTGAAGGTCTATGGTATTCTGCCTTAAACTATACGTATATGTCTCTTGTTGGAAAAAGTATGTTGAGACTGGATCAGCCCTATTGGATGAGAAAATAGCTGGGTTTTAATGCCATCATACATTTTCCCCAGTGTTAAATTGAATATATGATTTGTGATGGTGACACACAACTTCATAATCTTCTGTCTGACTAGTTAACCAATTAAAATATTGCGAGTTATAAAAGAAGTCATTAATACCTTTCTGTGGTATCTTTATTCCTGTGACAAGATATCACATAATACAGGTATGGTAAAACCCAGATCTATTTCCATCCTTCGTTGTACTCTAGTATGGGCACATGATCTTATCAGTGGTCTTACTGTGAAACACAAAGTTAGTTATAGTCTATCTAAAACAATTAATGCCCTTATAAAACAGAGCTGCTGGCGGAGACAGAAAAGCTCATGAAGGAAAAAATAGAAGTACAACGGCAAGCTGAAAAAGAATACGATTACCTTCAGAAGCAGGTGAAGGTATTGGAAGCTGATGTAGAGGAGCAGGTCAACCGTCTTTTGGAATTAGAGCAAGAAAAGAATGCAGAATTAATGGATCTAAGGCAGCAGAACCAAGCTTTGGAGAAACAGCTGGAGAAAACTAAAAAGTTTCTAGATGTAAGTAAGAGAATAGTAAGAGAATAGATCAAAGTGGGTTAGTTTTGTTAGTCTGTCTGTAGCAGTAGAAAAGAGTAAAAGTCCAGTAGCACCTTATAGACTAACAAGATTTTGGGTGGGGTATGAGCTTTTGTGAAAGCTTCTACACTCAGCTAGAATGTATCTGAGGAAGTGAGCAGTGACTCACAAAAGCTCATACCTTGCCACAAATTTTGTTAGACTTTAAGGTGCTACTAGACTCT
The DNA here is from genome assembly GCA_029233225.1 of Lepidodactylus listeri. NCBI lineage: Eukaryota > Metazoa > Chordata > Lepidosauria > Squamata > Gekkonidae > Lepidodactylus > Lepidodactylus listeri. Next base: position 34,426,053 of record JARCFY010000012.1, read on the forward strand.
TTAGTTATCTTACAGAGTTGCAAATCCATCTAGCCTTTTAGGACAGAATAAAAAGAGGGAAAGGACAAAAGCAGGTATTGCGCTCATGTCAACCCTGTACATTAAAAAGGATTCTTTCCAGTGCATTTTAAAGTAATAATAAAATTGCTTTATGTATATTAACAATAAAGGCATTATGTGTATTAACAATGTAAACATCTGTTAAATGAATGACAAATGGACCTAATTTCAGAATTTAAAATCAGATATTTTCAGCCTAGATACCAGAAAATTATGTCTTAAATTAATGTGAGCATGAATTTGCCCCTTCACATATTTGGAAACAATGTTGGAAGTTACTTAGCAATTTAACAAAGATGTAATTTTGCTGAAGGGATTACTAGTGCAGTATCTCTGTATTATGGCTTGCTAATGTTCTCCTGCAGTACAACCTGAAATTCAGGTTAGCAATAATAAATGCCAGTTGTGGGATAATAGCCAGAAAAAATAGCTTATGGCTTTGCTGTATTGTAAAACACTTAAATTTTTTACATTGGCCCCTGCAGGTTCCTATACCAAAATGTATATTTCATTAACCTGTCACAAATGAGTAGGTAAGAAGGAGGACTGCCTGATATCCAGAGGCTTCTTGCTTCCCAGTGCTTGCATCACATTTTAATAGTCATAAATGAGTCAGCAGCACCAATTTTGAGAAAGTGCTGTCGGCTGCTGGTGTTGTCACAAACTGCTTTGATAATATACAGCAGAAATAAACCAGCATTGTTTTCCCCACTTGACAGGGTAGATTGGTTGCAGTAGATTAAAGGTGCCACTGGACTCAAAATCTGTTCTACTGTTTCAGTCCAACACAGCTCCCCACCTGGGGCTCCCTAATGTTTACCAACCGCAGATGTATTTAACAATAAACTAAAGCAAGACATTGTGCATTAATAATTGTTATGTTTGTCAAAATGAGTTTGCTGTAAGAAATCGAATGAATACAAGAAATATAATATGTTTCAGGAACAGGCAATTGACAGGGAGCATGAGAGGGATGTATTCCAACAGGAAATACAAAAACTTGAGCACCAGCTTAAGGTTCCCCAGAGATTTCAGCCTGTCAATGAACACCAAAACAGAGAGGTAAGATAACTGAAGTGCTGCCATCTATATTTCTCATGAATGCGCAAAATTGAAGCAAGAATAGAAATGATGTAAAGACGTTTACAATATGTGTAAGGGAAATGCCAGATTGCAGTAAGCACCAGTGAGAATAGGGAGAGGGAAATATTATGAAAGGCGTCCCCAACAATAAACCCATCCAAAACTAATCAAGTTAACAGCTAATAGAATTGTATTCGGTGACATGATGGTGAAAATCACGTGAGTTCTATATACTCAAGGGGCACTGGAATCTAACAAACCACTTTTGAAAGTGAGGGGACTGTTTAAAGACATACAGGTCTTAAAAATAAAATCTCAATTGTTATCCCTAAGTTAGCATTTACTTTCAAAGACAGATTGCAACATGCTGCTGGTGACATGGTTCTCCTGTTCAAATGAAAAGTCAGAAAACCTACTGGGCATGGTTGGGGCCCTTGAACATGCTTCAAGAGCTCGTAAGAGCCTAAGAGTAGTCATGCTGGATCAGGCTGATGGTCCATCTAGTTCAGCATCCTGTTTCCATCACTGGCTAGTCAGATTCCTCAAGGAGGCCCAAAAACAGAGTCCTCACTCGTTGACTCTGCCCCAGCATCTGACAGACAGAGGCATTCTGCCTGTGAATCTGGAGGCCCCATTTGGCTGTCATAGCCGGTAGCCACCAGCAGACCTATCTTCTGTAAATCTGTCCATCTCTTTTAAGAAGAAGAAGAGATTGGATTTATACCCCGCCCTTCACTCACTTGGCGTCTCAGAACGGCTTACAAACTCCTTTCCCTTCCCCTCCCCACAACAGACACCCTGTGAGGTAGGTGGGACTGAAAGAGCTCGGAGACAACTGTCCTTGAGAGAACAGCTGGTAGAGAGCTATGGCTTGCCCAAGGTCATCCAGCAGGTGCAAGTGGAGGAGTGGGGAATCAAACCCTGTTCTTCCAGCTTAGAGTCCGCACACTTAATCAATACACCAAACTGGCTTTAAAATAAACCAATCGTCACATTTTGTGGTAGTGATAAGTTCCCAGGTCAGCTGCCTGTTGTGTAAGTACTGCTTCTTTTTGTCCATCTTGAATCTGTTGCTAGCCAGTTTCATAGCTGAGCCTGAATTCCTTCATTATGGGAGAAGGAGAAAAGTTTCCACAATCAATTTTCTCTGCACCAGGCATAATTTTGTAGGGCTCTCTCTTATCATGTCACCCACTGTCACCTTTTTTCTAATTTAAAAACCCCTAGATGGCATTACAGCAGGCACTCCAACCCCATGGACATTTTGGTTGCCCCCCTTTTTAACATTTTCCCAGCTTTAATCTTCCTTTTGTGATGCAGGGACCAGAACTGTATGTGGTATCCATAGAATCACAGAGTTTGAAGGGGCCATACAGGCCATCTAGTCTAGCCCCCTTCTCAATGCAGGATCAGCCTACGATGTGTTTGTCCTGACAAGTGTTTGTCCAGACACTGCTTGAAGAGTGCTAGTGAGGGGGGACTCACCACCTCCCTAGGCAGCTGATTCCACTGTTGCACAACTCTTACTTTAATTTTTTTCTCCTAATATCCAGCTGGTATCTTCCTGCTTTTAATTTAAACCTGTTATTGTAAGTCCTATCTTCTGCTGCCAACAGGAACAGCTCCCTGCCCTCTTCTGAGGGACAGCCCTTCAGATACTTAGAGAGAGCAATCATGTCCCTCCTCAACCTCCTCTTCTCCAGACTAAACTTTCCCAAGTCCCTTAGCCTTTCTTCATAGGGCTTGGTCTCCAGGCCCCCAATCATCCTCGTTGCTCTTCTCTGCACCCACTCCATTCTGTCCACATCCTTTTTAAAGTAAATCCTCCAGAACTGCATACAATACATTAGGTGCAGCCTGGCCAATGCAGTGTACAGGGGGGCTGTACAGGGGGGCTGTACACTGTGATTTGGATGTTTTCCTCTGTTGATACACTGGCTGCTCATATTTAACTTTTGGTCCATCCTTACACCTTGTTCACCCCTTGTTATCTTGTTCACACATGCTGCTAATCAGAAGTGTATCTCCCATCCAGTATGCGTGTTCCTCATTTTTGTTACCCAGATGTAGAACTCAGCAGTTATCCTTGTTAAATTGCGTCTTGTTCACATCCACCCACTCTTCCAGTGTGTTCAGAGCTCGTTGACTTCTATCTCTATCTTCTGGTGTGTTTGCTGCTCCTCCCAATTTAGTGTCATCTGCAAATTTAATGAGTACCCCCTCCACACACTCATCCATGTCATTTATAAAAGTATTGAAAAGTACCGGGCCTAGAACCGAGCCCTGTGGCACCCCACTGGACACCTCCCTCCATTCAGATGAAATGCCACTGACAATTACTCTCTGAGTGCAGTTCTCCAACCAGTTCCCTATCCACCTAACTATCCTACAGTCCAGTCCACAGTCCTTTAGTTTACCCATTAGAACATTATGGGAAACCATGTCAAAAGCTTTACTGAAATCTGGTTAAACAACATCAGCAGTATTCCCTTGATCCAGTAAGCCTGACACTCGATCAAAGAAGGAAATGAGGTTGGTCTGGCAGGACCTGTTGGGGAGAAATCCGTGCTGACTTCCCTGGATCACCAAGTTGTCCTTTAGATGCTCGTAGATTGATCCCTTTAAAATCTGCTCCAGTATCTTCCCTGGACAGAGGTCATAGTGACTGGCCTGTAATTTCCTGGGTTATCCCTCCTCCCTTTTTTGAAAATTGGAATAACATCTGCCCTCCAGTCTTGTGGCATGTTCCCCATCCTCCAAGAGGTCTGGAAGATGATGGACAAAGGCTCTGCAAGCTCTCTAGAAAGTTCTTTGAGCACTCTTGGGTGCATACTATCTGCCCCTAGGGATCTGTACTCATTCAGTGCTGCCAGATACTTCTCAACTACCTCCCTGTCCATGTCATCCAGCAGCCCAGACACCGTGTCTTGCCTGCTACCATCTCTAGATGTGCCTGTTCTCTTCTTCAGGGAAAAACTGAGGCAAAATAGGCACTGAGTCTTTTTGCTTTCTCTCTGTCCAAGTTTCTCCATTTTCACCCAACAATGGGCCTGTCGCCTCTTTTATCTTGTGTTTGCTCCTCCCATTTCTGAAGAAGAGCTTCTTGTTGTAGCTAGTCTCACTGGCCAGCTTTAGTTCACTGTGAGATTTGGCCTCTCTGATGGCTGACCTACAGTGCCTAGCAAGCCTCATACTTTTCTTTAGAGTTATGCCCTCGCCTCTGTTTCTTGAACATTTCCTTTTTTCCCCTTAGCACATCACACAGTTCGCTGTTCATCCACACTGGCTTCTTGGATCCCCTACCATGTTTCCTTTTTGTTGGAATAGTGATGGCTTGAACTCACAAGAGCTTTTGTTTTAGGAGAGCCCACCCTTCACTTGCTCCTTTTCCTTCCAGCAGTCTTGCCCGTGGAATGATTCTTACCATACCTTTGAGTTTCTTAAAGTCTGCCTTACGGAAATCTAACTTAACACATGTGGTTACAAACTTGCTTGATCCCTCATAGCAAAAGGAATTCTAGCAGGACATGGTCACTTCCCCCTAAGGGGTCCCCACCACCTTCACCCCATCTACCATCTCTTGTTTGTTGGTCATTATTAAGTCAAGTATGGCTGAGCCCCTCGTAGCTTCCTCCACCATTTGATGAAGGAAGTTGTTGTCCAGACAGGAAGTTGTGTGACTGTAGACACTTTGCAGAGTTTGTCTACCCAGCACACATCAGGGAAGTCGAAGTCACCTATAACTACCAGGTCATGTTGTTTGGCTACCCTGTCAAGCTGTTCAAGGAGGGCAGCATCCGCCTCCTCATCCTGGTCAGGAGGTCTGTAGCAAATTCCAACCACAATACTGTTTGTCCTTCCTTCCCTTATCCTCACCCAGATACTTTCCAAACGAACATCACATACAGTTCATCAGGGACTTGAATAAAGGCATTATTATATTGGCAGTTCTATTCTCAGTTCCTTTCGTAGTGACCTGTAGAATGAGATTTGCCTTTTGTATCAGCACTGCACATGTGACGGACATCATCACTGAGATAAGCACAAACACTCCTGGGTCTGTCCTTTCCATCTCAGACCCTATCAAGCTTATACATGTATTTCTAGTTTTATTGCTTTGCACTTATGTTTTGCTTCAGCTTGGCAAAGTGGGACCCAGTGCTTTGCAAGTAGTAGTGAGTATGTGCATCTACTGAGGGCCTTGTGTGTGGACTGTGGAAACAGGATAGCAATGTCTGGCCTACCTGAAAATAAAAATCAGGGAAAGATAACCACTGAAGTTGGCAATGGTAGTTTGCTTTCCAGAATTAATCAAATTCTTTTGGGTTCTGTTATGTGCAAATGCTTAGAAATATGGAGCTGGATCCTGTAGATGTGTTCCACTAATGGTGGTGTTTTCATCTGGCACAAGGAACCCTTCCCCTAATGCAAGCATTAGGAAAAGCTTCCTTGTAGTGGGAGGGGAGGGGAGGGGAGGAGGCAGGGTTCCAACATTTGTGGAATGGATCTATTGTTGGAGTGGAAGGGATCTATTGTGGAATGGATCTACTGTTGGAAGAAAAAAACAATAGCTTTTGAAAAGTTACATGCAGCAACTAGTCACACAGACTCTGAGATGAAGCATATGAAATGTTCACTATTTGCCTTTATTGGAGGGGGGGTGTGTAATACATACTTGCACACTTGTAAATGTAATTGATATAGAAAGATTTCCATCTTTGAATGTTTTTGCTAACTATTTTATCAGTGTAGAGTAGCAGCTGTGGTTTTAATTTAATTTAATTGGTGAAATAATATACTATCTTACTTGACAGAATGGAGGACATTTCTGTATTTCCTTGCAGTTTGTACTGATAGCTATTCATAATTTGTTCAACAGGGGACTATTTTGTTGTTGTTTTCCTGTCTGGCCAATCAGACATTTCTCTAGGAGATATTTCTGGTTGTCTCAGAATGACGTGTTCCTTGGTAATATGAATAGTAGCCAGTTCTCTTATTCTTTCTCAGTCTTTTCAACCTGCTCTCTGATTCTTCCATCTTATTTTCCTTAACTCCCTTGGCTTTTGGTTGTTTTTACTTTGAATTGATAAATATTTTGGATGCTGATTCTTCTTTCTTGTTGTCTCAAAACTTCTTGTTCTTTTATAGTGAATTTGTATTTATTGTATCTCCTTATGTGCAATCAAAGTGTCAGTACTCAGACTTCATGGCTTTTTTGTTGCTAAGCATCTTCTTATTGCAAAACATTCTTCATCCTTAATATCTGCATTTCAAAAGATGTAAAATACAATTCCTGCCTATTGTCACCAGGTTGAGCAGTTATCAAATCATCTCAAAGAAAAGACAGACAAATGCAGTGAGCTTTTGCTCTCTAAGGAGCAACTTCAGAGAGATGTGCAAGAACGGAATGAAGAAATCGAGAAATTAGAGTACAGAATCAGAGAATTGGAACAAGCCTTAATGATCAGTGCAGACAGTTTGCAAAAGGTATTTTATATGCCCCATTTTTATGTTTAAATTTACAATTAATAAATTTTTGTGTAACAATTAAAGTGTGATAGCTAATACACTTGCCTTAAAGGTGGAGCAGAGGAAGCAGTTTGGGTCTGCAGTAAGGGGAGAATTGCCCCTAGAAGCTCAGTTACAGGCGGAACAAGAAGCTGTAGACAGGAAGGAAAAAGAGGTAGAGTATCCATTTCAGTTATTCAGGTACTTAAAACTTTTTGTGCACATCTTATTGTATGAGCTCAGCTTACTTCTGTGGTCATATAGGCCTAGACTGGAAGGACAAGACATACGTGATGCTGTGAGTTATGGACTCCTTGCGTCTGCTCTAGAGGCCTGACCTTTCTGTAGACTTTCAAGATGACTCCTCAAAACCATTTTGTCTCTCTAAAAGAGAGGAAATTGAGCCCTGGATAGCCCAGGCAAGCTTGATCTCATCAGATCTCGGAAGCTAAGCAGGGCTGACCCTGGCCAAGTACTTGGAAGGGCAGCCTCCAAGGAATACCAGGGCTGGGACATAAAGGCAGGTTATCAAGCCACCTCTCTGAAATGTCCTAGCCCCACTGAGGGTCACCAGAAGTCACCATGATATCCAGGCTTGCAAGCACATACACACAAAATACTCTCACCCCCCCCCCAAAAAAAAAGAGCGGAAACTGCAGTCACCCAGATGTTTCTGGGTGTATGGGCCAAGCACTTCTCCCTAAGAGTTACTAGGGTCATGAGCACATGATCTCCCTGAATCCCCCACCACTTAGCAAGAAAACCTACTCTGATCAACTCCAGTCCTTAAACCCAGATTTATGTGACCTCTTCATGGATGGGGCAATGGAAGCAAATGCTCTTCATGCTAGAACTTGCTGCCAAGCATCCACAAATCTTCTCTGATGAAAATGAGTGATTTGATGGGCATCAGCTGTCAAAACTGGCCAGTGTCATTGCTTTCTTTAGCTATGTGCAGGTATGTTATTTCTATAGCCTGTGATCTGCCTCATCTACCTCCTCTGCCACTGGGCTTTGCCCCTAACCTCAAATTGTAGCATGCCTGGATGAGCCACTTTTTGTCTGAAACCGTATTCACAGTGGAGCCTCAAATTATCAGCTGCTGTGTGGCAGACAGTCTCCCTGGTACTGCAGAGGAGAACAACAGTTTCTGACGCCCCCTTGGTTTCTGAATGCCTCCACTAGATTTCTTTTAGTCCTTGCCACTCCCAATTTGCTCTCACACCACACTTGGCTCATTCCCTTGTACTGCCCACCACCTGTCTTCACCATCTTATGCTGCTGCCACTGACCTTAACTAAAGGAAAACGAGTGGCTCCTTCACTAGACTCTCTGGTGTACCCCCATACAAGGTAAATCTGAGTCTCATAATTCCTTGTTAGGGATTCCTGTTCATCTCCACCTTCCTTCCTACATAGATGCTGCTCAGAATGTCTGCCAGACGCAAAGGAATTCCTTTTGTTTTTGGGGTGTTACCTCACCCCAAAGAGAAGCTGTGATGTGCCCCAATTTGCTCTCCTCCCCACCAATTGGTACAATCCAGCCCCTGTTTGAAGACATAAACACCTAAGACATAAAATTTATTCCTTGTGGTTTGCATAAATTTGAGAGATTTTTTGTTCAAACCTGAAAAACTAAATACAGCTGTTTGTTTCTGAAAATAAAAACCTAATTCATTGAAGTTTTTAAAATTTTATTTTGCTTTTTTAAAAAATCCCCCATTTGCAACTTGTTTTGGATATACAGATAATAAACCTTGAGGAACAGTTAGAGCAGTTCCGTGAGGAACTAGAAAACAAAAATGAAGAAGTACAGCAGTTGCACATGCAACTAGAAATCCAGCGAAAAGAAGCCACTACACGGCAACAGGAGCTTGAGCAAGAGAATAAATTATTCAAGGTAATTATCTGGCAAGGAGGTCTATACTTTCCTTCCTTCTATCTCTGGCCGAGGACAGACTGGCAATGTAAAGCGGGGGCAAAGTGGAGGGAACTGGTGCGGGGGAAAAACTCCACTGAGCTGGCCGTTCATACTGACCAGAGCAATGCGCAGTGGTGCCGATACGGAGCGTTCGGACTGCTGCGGAGCCGGCGCGCACGGCTTGTGCGCGCCGTTAAGCTTTTTTTGTTTTCCCTTTGATGTGTTTCGCACATGCGCACAACTTTGATGTGTTTTGCACATGCGCATATGCGCATAACTTTGTGCCGGCGCGTTCACACTGCCGCCTCCGGATGCCTCCCACTTCTTCCGGCTCACACTATTTGGAAGCGGGAGGCATGCGGAGGACGGCCCCTGAACACCGGTTTTACCCAGTGTCCTGTTAAAGCGGATGGAAAGTGACTGGGAGACGGGTAAGTGCGAAATGGAGCCGAGGGACGGATGCGCATGTCTGAACGGGCTCTTTTCTTCCACTTCCGACGCGTGGCTGCCCCGCTTTACATTGCCAGTCTGTCCTCGGCTCTGAATGAACATGTTAACCTGCAAAGTCTTCGACTTTTAATAAATACCTCCTCCATTTCATACAGATATATTCTTTTTGTCTCTGAATATTCCCCAGTTTTGCATCTGACGAATGGTCTGGAATTAAAGAAGAAAATGTATAAGTTACATTCTGTGCCACTGTTTTTTGTCTGTAGGAGGAAATGGAAAAATTGGGATTAGCTATCCAGAATCCTGAAGATGCTCCCATAAAGGATTATCAGCCACTTACGGGGAAATTTGTTCAGATCGTACAGGAAAAAGAACGGGAAATACATGAACTCCATGAACAAATTGCAAAACTGCAACAGCAACTTGAATTTACAACAGATAACAAAGTACATGCTTTCAAAATCTTTTTCAGGGCCCTTCATTTCCATAACAGATTAGATCTGACCCAGTAAATGTTCCATCTCTCCAACAGCAGTGTAATTGTTATTCTTGAAGTCTGTAATATACTCATTCCTGTTACATTCCTGTGGCAATGTTTCATCTGTTCTATAGTTTCATTTACAGTACTTTAAATTAGACTGTTCCTTCTTGACCTGGTGTTAAAAATCTCTTCTGGGTTTTTAAAGCTTCTTGGGGTTTTTGCCTACTCTTTATTTCCCTCTAAATATCTTGATAGATTGATCTGAATCTTCTTTTGGCTTCTGCATTCTTTTCAGTATAGATTTCTTTTAGGTAAATTTTTGAATAATTAATTGTATGACTAACAGGTTAGCTGTTGTGCCTTTTACCTTCATATTCTTATTACTTTATATCATCCTGATTTCTATAAATTCTCTCATATTTTGTATATTAGCTATTGCTTGGCGAAACTCTTTTTGTTGTTTCATCACTTCGATCTTCGGACTGTGCAGTCCTAAACAGAGTTATACCTTTCTAAGTCCACTGAGGTCAGTGGACTTAGAAGAGTGTAACTCCTCTTAGAATTGCACTGTTAGTCATCAGGACTCCATATATTTCCCTTATTCCTAATTTCATATAGTCCACATAATGTATTCTACAAAAGGCAGCCATTTCAGGAGAGGAAGGAAGTTAACCTTCTGATTTGAGGGTTAATAAACTGAAAATCACTTCTGTTTTGTTCTACATCTGTATTGTAAAGAATAATTAAGTTGTCAAAGTCTGGAGGTGTATTTGGTTATGTTGCTTAAACAACCAGCATTTTGAGAAGCTTTCATTCTCAAACAAATGGTGAAAGACATGATGGTACTTGAGCATTTTAAATATTTTTGCAATAAGTAATTCTTTGACAAGCCAATATAAAGACATAGGCGTCAACTACGGGGGGGCTCGAGGGCTCAAGCCACCCCCGAGCGCCCTCCGCCGTGCCTCCCCGGGCCCTACCTAGGGCCGCCGCGGCCGTCTCTCCCCCCTCCCCTGACCTGGCCACTCCGTCCTCCCTCTGTCCGTCCAGGGGCCACCCTGGTGGACGGAGGAAGGGACGGAAGCAGGAGTGGTCAGGCAGGGGGAGGGAGGCGGCAGGGGTGGGGACATGGTCCCGGCGGGCGCGGGTGCTTTGCGCGGGTGCACGGAAGAGCCCCCCCCCCCCCGGATTTTCCAAACTCTACGCCCCTGTATAAAGACATGGTTTTATTAGTGAAAGCACCAGTTGAACTAGTGTTAGTAGAAATTACTCTTTAAGTAGTTTGTATATCTGGAAATGTAATTCCCTGGGAAGGGATTTGGTGGCTCAGTCCTGCAAATGGTCTCTTTGGATTCCTCACTCTTTATGTGACAGTCTCAGAATGTTCAGAGATGGAAAATGATAATACATTAAATTATCTTCCAGTTAAAAAAAGCCTTAGCAAGCTTTCACAACAATCCTTGGACTTGGTTCTTCCACATTTTATGTAAAGGTGAAATTAACTGGGGATTATCAAATATGCCACTTCAAGAAAAATGAATACTGTTGGTATATGTAAGGAATAATTGCTAAAACTAGGTTTTGGCCTGAATTACAGAAGTGGCTACCTTATTTCAATGATGAAATGTTTTTTCTTTCTTTGACTACTTAGGTAATTGAGGGGAAAAATGATCACATAAAAGAACTGGAGGCCCAAATAGAATACTTGAAGAGCGATCAAGAACGTGTGAAACAAAACAGTGAGCAGGAAATAGAACAGCTGAATGAAGTTATTGAAAAGCTGCAGCAAGAGCTGGCAAATATTGAGCACAAAGAACCCCTGGACATCTCATTGATTCAGGAAGATGCAGATAATTTAAAACACCAGCTAGATGTAGTGTTAGCAGAAAAAGAAGCTCTGTCGAAGAAAGTGGAAAGAAGTGATGTAGAGGTGTCCTGTGCAAAGAATGAACTGGAGGAAACAAAATTAAAAGCAAAGAAGTTAAAAGAAGAACTAGATGCACTGAGGGAGGCACATAAAAGAATGGGAGAAGAGCTTGAAAATTTGCAAACAAGAAGTGGTGTGGCTGAAGTCAGAGGAAAGCTCAGTGAAAAACCTGTAAATAAGAAAAAGACTAAAATATTTAATTCTGTGGATGAAAATGCTAAGGATTCCTTGATCAACATAGACACAAAGTTGCAGCAGCTTCAGACAGTTCTTAAAGAGAAGGATTTGGAGCTAAAGCAGTGTTACAAGCAAATAAAAGATTTAAATGAGCAAGCGCAGGCTGAGTCAGAGGCATTTCAACAGAAGATAGTAGAGCTAGAAGAAACACTGGCACAGAAGGCTGCTGTAGCACTTGTTATTGAAGCCCAGCTAAACGCAGTTCTAGAGCAAAGTAAAGTCCTCCCAGAAATGCACACAGGAGGCCCTGCGGAAGCTATACAGACTATTCAAGCAGAAAAGGTAGATAGCACAGTGGAAGAAGATGCAAAGCTTAAGTTATCAGCACTGCTGGAAAAGCTTACAGAGATGGAGCGCCAAGTGGCAAATGCGCACAGTAACTTGCAGCTAGAAAAAACAAAAGTGGAAATCGCACAGAAGGAAGCGAAGGAAAAAGAAGGAAGGCTTACTGAACTACAGCAGCTTCTAGCAGCCACAGAAGAAAAGCACAAAAGGGAGAAGACAAAGATCTCCAAGAAAACAAAAACTTCTCAGGTATGTCCCCCAAAGCATGTGCTCGCTTCCCAGTAAGACTGTGCATTTGCGTGTTAATAAAACCTAAACCAAAAATCGGTCTGTTTACTCCTTCAGTCTACAACAATCACAAAAGGAGCTCACAGAAAAACTAGGTGTTTCTGCATCACTGGAGGACTCTTTGGATTAATTTGAAAATAGGAAAAGGGGAGGGGGGAACCCTACAGAAAGAGAACTGAATGTGCTCCAGGAGGCACATAATATTGAGAATAGTTGAATGTCAGTTAGGAAAAAAAAAGGGAGGAAATCACACTGCTCACACCACTGGAAACTTATAGAATCCTGGATGGGGTGACTTGGGGGCTGAGGGGGATTTTCATATCATTCACCGCTCCTGAGAGTCCTTCCTTATATAACTTAAAGTAACTAATCCAAATTTAGTAATTAATAATCACCATTTATATTTAGAAATCTTTGGATTTGGCCATTATGTCAGGCTTAGAGTTCAAGGAAGTCAGAGTGAGGAGAGAGGGAGTCAACAGACATGTAACTGACAGGGACACTTGCTGGTCAGCAAAGTTATGCATTTAATCTTGTCTCCAAAGCACCTGTCTCATAAGCAATTCTTTCTCAAATGTTTACATCAGTCATAAGGATGGCTTGGGCAGCTATTGTGGCTTGGGCAGCTATTGTGATTTGAGACTACAGAAACAGTGATTTCCAGTTTGCTTGCTATTCTGTGGTACTGTGCCTAGTAGATACAGGAGCAGGGTTGCCAACCTTCAGGTGAGGCCTGGAGATCTCCTGAAATTACACCTGATCTCCAGACTACAGATATCATTCTTCTGGAGAAAATGGCTGCTTTTCAGGGTGCACTGAGGTCCCATCCCCTTCTCAGTCCCCACCCAAAAAATCTCCAGCAGTTTTCCAATTCAGAGTTGGCAGCCTCATATTGGAGCAAATGCTTTGCTTGTCCACAGAGGCATATGCGGGAGCACTGCAGACTAGCAAGATGACAAATACTACCCTCCTCATCTAGTGACAGAGGCAACTGTTTTGCTAGTATGTGGTAGGTAGACAGGTAAATGATACTGAAGACCACGGAAGACTGAATGCCACGCTTGCCTCATCCCTGGACACTGGAGAGCTCTCATCTTTAATTTTGCTTAAAAGCAACTGGGGGAGGGGGGAACTAGGTTCTAGAGTGAGAGTGATGTGGTTTTGGATTTGCTGTGCATTTCTAGTTCCAGGGTTCTTCAAAGGCTATATTCTGAGTATGTTGCAGCACTTTGATGGACACATGTTTTCTACACTGAAGATACCAGTTGACTTGAAAATCGTGCCAGTTTATCAGCATTCTGATGGGTGGTTTTATTAGACAGCAAACTATGTGAACTGCTTAAAGTTTTGTCCCATATCTTAGGTTATGAAGAATAATGTTTTTCTTTTGTATTGACATGTAGATGGTCCCAGCACAGAGTGCAAACAAAGCAAAAAGTTTACAGCCTGATGATCTTGAACTAGAAAAAGTCAGAGCAGAGTCTGTTGCTGCTAAGGAAGAGCTTAACAGTTGTAGAGAGAAAGCAGAGAAAATGAAAGAGGAGTTAATGGTAAGAACTAAATATTGCCATAAATGTCTCATTATTCCCTGAAGGTGGCTTGGGCTCCTTAATTTTTGTAAGTGTATGTTTGATGGTAAAAAACCTTAGTTTAAAACAATTTATATAACCTTCCTGAGCTTTATGTTATGCTATGAATTCCTTGAAGGATTCTTCGTTCTTCCGATATTAGCTGCATACAATCATAACAAATCACAGATTGTACAGCAACTAGACATAAGATCATAAGACAAGCTAATGCTGGATCAGGCCAATGGCCCATCCAGTCCAACGTTCTGTCACATGGTGGCCAAAAATACCAGGTGCCCTCAGGAGGTCCAGCAGTGGGGCCAGGACTAGTTTGAACATAAACCCCTGTTTGTTTGCTTCCTGCTTCCTCTGCACCTCTCAGCAGGAGAAATAGCTTTCCTGTACTGCCATCTCTGTAGTCAGGTGGCTGTAAGGGGCCATGTTACTCAGACTGTGGATTAGATCCACGTGGGGTGGGGTGCCAAGCTGGGGAAAGTGAGGTAGACTCAGACTTGTGGTCTGTGTGTAGTCCTCATATGCTTATGCTATTTATTAATGTACTTTTAAAAAGCTACTTGAAGCACTTGCAATTCCTATTCTGTAATTATGTGTAGGTAAAAGAAGCAAGTGTGATTCGTCTTCAGGAAGAACTAAAGCAAACAAGGGAAAAACTTTCTCAAGTGGAAGAGCAACTTGCAGTTTATGTGCAGAAGGAAGAGAGCGCTAACAGACTGGAGAGAGCACATACCAAAGAAGAATCTGCTATCAACAGAACAAATGCATCATGTCAAACTGACAAAATGATACTTATCAATAGTTGTAACCAAACATTACAGCTGCCAACCAAAAATGAAGAAGTCCAGATTGATTTGCAGAATGGGTGTTCACCAGAGGAAGTTGCAGAAATCATAAGGGAATTCAGTGAAAAAATTGACCAAATGCAAGAACTACATGCAGCTGAAATAATGGATATGGAGACACGACATATTTCAGAATCGGAAGCATTGAAAAGAGAGCAGTTTATTTTAGTACAGGAATTAACTGAAGAATGCAATTCTTTGAAGGCTGTCATAGAAACCCTGAGAGATAAAGAGGTGTGTACTAATGTTCTAACTCTATATTTTTTTAAAAAAAATATTACTTCAAAAGGACAATCACACTTCAGTACTGACAACAGGCTATGACAAAGGCCTATTTGACATAAACTAATTAATCACCTGTAACATTGAAAAACTACATCAGGCTGTGCACTGGGTTCTGGATTTTTCACTCAATCTCTCCTCTTTCCTTTTCCACCTGCAGAAAAGTAGTTTTGCATCCACACCATAGTCTTGAAATCTGATGTTCTAATACATGATCAAGAAAGTCCTCCTGTAATATATCAGTTTCAACATTAATGCCATATATTCAGCTTTGCATCTCATTAATAAAGGCAAACTATAAATATAGTAAATAAATATATATCCCAAATTCTTTTAAGCCATTTTGCTGAAGTGGGTGCATGGTGGCCCCATCCACTTCCCTCCCTTGGAGGCAAGATTTCCCCTCCTGTTTTCTTTCCCTTTCCCTTTCTGACTGAGTAGCCCTGGTGGTCTGTTTTCTTCTTTCCTGAAGAATTCTGGCTGTCCCACCCTATCTCAATATGATATTTTACTGCTGACTCAGCCCAGGAATCTGAGGAAAGGGTCAGGATTGCCCTTTAACTTAAACCACTGAAAATGCCACTTGAAACATTTTGACATTCAAAATTAACAAAATATTTTATTCAGCATAGAGGGGAAAGGTCAGGTGAAACGACAAAGCTCCATCAATTGGTGCCTGGGCATTAGGGTTTGAATATAGTATCAAAAACCTATTGTTTAAATTTGCTTACCTAGGACAGACCATTATTCTGAACAGGTTTTTTCCTGCATCTAACATGCAGTATTTTTACACAATCTTGACTAAACTGTTTTTTTTTTTACATCTGAATGAAGCCTAAGAGTTTCTGTTCTGGCACTTACAATTCTCATTAAGGTGCTGTACCAACTACAGCAGCATCGAGTTGCATCATTATAGGCCAAATTCCTATTTGATTTCCCAACAATCCAGTGGCCAATGGGAAGAATACCAAATCTGTATAAGTAGCACTATGTACACAGCTTAAGCCTAGAAGCTGCAGTTGTTAGAAGGGAGCAGATTTGAAGCAATTGAGGATATTTGTGTTTCCAGAAACCTTGTTACATAGTGTTGTATTTTTAACCTTTGTCTCTTCAAATTTTAGGGTATTCCTTCTTTGTCCCAATCTGTATCTTCTAATGCCAGAGACGGTTGCTCTAGTGGTAAGAGAACATTACTCTTTCTTATTTTCCATAAGAGTACTATCAGTTATGTATACGTAAGAAAAGAAAAATATTGCTATAGCTTAATAAACCACCTATTTAAATTTTAAATACTTTGCTTAGCAGTTTCACTGATTTCTCCGGAATTTCTAAGTGTGCCCAGCATTGCAGCTAAATGTTGCCTATGGTATGATAGTAACCTAAAACATCAGACTAGCAGAATACTTTTGTATTAGTGGTACTGAAGTTACGTACAAAAAAGAAATTAAAAAAGCCCTGCTACATCAGAATGATCATCTATCTAGTTCTGCAGCTAACAGTGGTCAGCCAAATACCTTTGGGGAATCCCAATCAATCTTACATATGCTTGCATACTGCCTTTCAAAAACCATTGAATCTAGTGGCCATTCCTCTAAGAAATGTGCTCCAACCTCATTTTGGTTGGTCTTTTCTGTATTTCCAAGATTTATATTGTTCTTGGAGGGCTGGTGTGCCCAGTACTGTATTTCAAATGCTACCAAGGCATAGATTTGCATAGAAGCATTGTGACATTGACCATTTTATTTTTAATCCCTTTCCTAATAATTCCCAGCATCAGTTTTACCTACTTCATGGGTGCGTGCATAGAGTTCACGTGTGCATAGAGTTCACATCTTCAGTGAGCTGACCAGTGCAACTCTAAGATCTCTTCACTGAATACTCAGAGCCAGTTCAAAACTCATCAGCATGTATGTGAAATTAGGAATTCGCCCCAACGTGCAATTGAAGGCCAATGCGAAGTGTTCATTTAGTCTATCAGTAGTATCTTCATTCTCCTTCAGTACTCCTTAGTGGGGCTTTCTTTCTAGAAAAAGCCCAGCAGGAACTCATTAGCATAATAGGCCACACCCAACAGCAGAAACTCATTAGCAGATCAGGCCACACCCCTGACAGTGCAAGTCCCTCCCAGGATCGGCTTTCTCAGGTGCCCCGTGACTTGCAAGGCGCCTGGGGAACCGGGGGGGGGGGGGGGAGGGCTGTAGGCATGGCCAACTCAGAAGCCAGCTGAAACTCTGCCCAAAAATAGCATTCCAGCCCAAAAATAGCCCTGTTCCTTAGTCTTCTAATGGTTGGCTTCCTTCTGTTATTGTAGCCTGTACTTTATGCTTCTCTAAATATGTCAAAATAAATTAGGGTTGCCAAGTCCAGGTTGGAAAATACCTGGGGACTTTGGGGATGGAGCCAAGAGAAGGCGGGGTTTGGGGAGGGGAGGGGCCTCAGCATGGTACAATGCCATAGAGTCTACCCTTCAGAGCAGCCATTTTCTCCAGGGGAGCTGATCTCTGTCAGCTGGAGATCAGTTGTAAACTGGGAGATCCCCAGGCCCCACCTGGAGGCTGGCAACCCTAAAATAAATGCAGTTGGCGATCAACTGTCATACTTTTGTAAGCTTGTATATAAACTACCATTGCTCTGAAATTTGCAAAACTAGGACTTGCTTTTATTTGTCATGCTGTGAAATTCCCTGCATAGACATTTTTAATAGAAGCAAGACTAGTCACTAGCTAGATTTTTTTCTTTCTTTCTGAGAAGTAAATTGAATTTGTCCTATTTCAGGGCCATCAATTTTAATACCACAAGGGGAAAATCTCTTATGAGTAGAGAGGCTGTCTGTTGTGAGAAGAATTGTTTCATTATACAGGCTCAGCATTTTTGGGACAAGATTGAGGAGATTGACAAATTAATATAATGATAAAATAATTTATTTAGCCATGAATTCTGGAAAGTATGATTAAAAGTATCTTCTTTTTTCTAGGCTTAAAAAGCAATATACCCTTTAACCACTAGGAAAGCAATATATGTTTGTTTTGATTGTTGATGTCAAATTTTACAATAGCACAGCTTGACTTCTTCTAATTTGTTTTAGATTCTAGTTCAGACTGGAGCCAAGGAGTATACCTTGTACCAAGTCAAGGATCAGATACTGTATCAGAAGAAATAGGAAACGAAGATGAATCTTCAGCAGATTTCCTTCCAAAGAAAATAAAGGTAAAGCAAAGCTATTAGGTTTTAAAGCATAAAACAAGGTAATTTTCCTCAAGAACCCTCAAATAATCTGTTGTTAAAATACAGTTGTATTTATGGGTTGATGTTCATGTTATGTATCTGTATGGGCTGGCATGCCTGTCATTTGAACATTCTTATGGGTGAGCCAGTTGCTGTGGTGGTTAGGTGTGCAGACTCTAATCTGGGAGAACCGGGTTTGATTCCCCACTCCTCCACTTGCAGCTGCTGGATGATCTTGGGCAAGCCATAGTTCTGGCACAGCTGTTCTTGAAAAAGAGCAGTTTCTGTCAGAGCTCTCTCAGCCCCACCTACCTCACAGGGTGTCTGTTACGGGGAGGGGAAGGAGTTTGTAAGCTGCTCTGAGACTTCTTTGGGTAGTGAAGGCGGGATATAAATCCAATCTCTTCTTCTCTTCTTCTTCTTCTTATTCCTGTTTGTGTGATAGGGTTGCCAAGTCCCATCATCGGGTTGACAAGGGATAGGGTTGCCAAGTCCCTGGAAGTGATGTCATCACATCCGGGATGTCGTACAACAACACTCTGGTTTGAGGTCAAAATTCTATGGTGAACCCGGCTTCAAACCATAGAGTTTTGCCCTCAAACCAGAGTGTTGCCATGTGACGCCCCCAGTGTGATGACATCATTTCTGGGTGATGTCATCACATTGGGGATGTCACACAGTGACATTGCTATTTGAGGGTGGGTTTTCCCCCTGCAGCCAGCTGGCTGGCCGCAACCAGAAGCCCTGAAAACCAGAGGAACCCCCACCAGGACCTGGGGACTGGCAACCCTGTTGTGTGATCATAGTCAAATCTTTGAAGCTAAGACTACCACTATGTGGGTGGCAGCTTACCATTTTAGTTTCATTACTGTATAATGTTATTTGTTGCCCAGGGTAGGAGTTGAGGACTGCTGAGACCTTATTGTAGTTGGGGACAAATTCAGCTTAGCAAAGTTTCACCTGCTAGCCATCTGCTATAACTTTAGGCATCACCACTTAGGAAGACTTTCATTTTTAATAGCTGCTATTATAGTGTTTTATTTCTTTTCTCTGATTTGTTTCAAAAGAAAATTGGAACTGTGGGCTGACCATGGTGTTAAGGATAAAAGCCAAAGAGTAACCGTGAATCATTTGCATTTGTTGAAATCTTACCTAACATCAAAAGTTATAACTATCTGTTATCTTTTTTTTCAAGTTAATCATATTTTTGCTTAGTGATGCCAGTTAACAAATTTGTTTTTTGAATATCAGCAGCATAAAATCTGTTTATGATTTTTAAAAACTTATGCCAGACCTTTAAGGTCTTTAATAATTTTATTTGTTTTTAGATGCTGACTGATACGAACAGTAGTTGACTAAGATTTACTGAGATTTTAGTTCAAAGGTGCTCTCGGTTGGATACTGTGGAAAGGCTCAGAGCTGTCTCCTTCCTCCAGCAGTCTGCTGCTTGTCTCAATACTCCTCTCTGAGATTTCTCACAGTCAGGGGGTGCTCACTGGTAGGTCTCTGGGCAGAGGAGGCAGTTTGGTGTAGTGGTTAAGTGAGTGGACTCTAATCTGGGAGAACCGGGTTTGATTCCCCACACCCCCACTTGCAGCTGCTGGATGACCTTGGACAAGCCATAGTTTTGTTAGAGCTGTTCTCTCAGAGCTCTCTCAGCTCCACCTACCTCACAGGGTGTCTGTTGTGGGGAGGGGAAAGGAAAAGAGTTTGTAAGATGCTCTAAGACTCCGAGTGAAGGGCAGGGTATAAATCCAATCTCTTCTCCTTCTTTGACTCAATTCCCCCTTCTCACTGCTGCTGTTCATAATGGGGTGCTTTTTGTTCATAAGCCCCCCCCCCCCCCCCCCCCCCGGTTGCAGGAAGAAGAAGAAGCAAGAAAATATCTACTTTTTCAGCTTCTGTGAGCTTTTTCAAAAATCCATCTCAGGTTTTTATTGGTTGTCTTCATCTGATTATCTTTAGAATTAATGGTTTTGGCTATCTCATGTTCTTATGTTTTATTGTAGTTATTTTTCATTGTTGACAACAGTGTTTTAGTATTATTTTTAATATAAAAGTGGTTACTAAATAAAAGCAATTCTTTTGATTTATACCGGAATATGGTGAGATGATGTATTTAAAATAGCAAACAATAAATGGCTTACTTTTTAAAAAGTCTTTTTTTTTTAAACAGGGGTTGCTAAGAGCTGTTCATCATGAAGGTATACAGGTGCTGAATCTCACAGAATTTCCTTGCAGTGACAGTGATGTACCTTCTCTTAAGCAAGGGGCAGAATTTTGGCTGCAGGAACGCAAGGCCTTCTTGAGCACTGTTTCAGCTTTGAAGGATTTAATTGCTAAAATGCAGGTTCATGGGGATCCTGAGGTAACTATATTTACAAAAGTGTTTCTTCTTCTCCTTCTCCTCTACCAAACCCCAGTTTCCTAGATTAAAAATTACAAACCTGTTAGTAACTTAAAATGAATGGTGAATATAACACAGGTGTAACAAAGCTGTCTTTTTCTCCGGCCCATCTATGAGACCCAAGGTTAACTGTATCTAAAACAATTGTATCTAAAACAAATTGTATCTAAAACAAATATAAATTGGCCTTGTATCTCAGGATCTATATTTATATAATTCTAGACATGAAAAAGCAGAGATCCACATGGCAGCAAAATAAATAAAGCTTTCTTTCTAACTGTCGATTTTATTATTTCCAGAATGTTGAAAGACATTTAAATATAGAGCAGTAAAAATAAAATCAGTGTTTCAATCAGCCAAAGATCTAATTAAATTGCAGCAGCTCTTTAGATTTGCCTAATGTCTTGAATTAGTTAGAATTAATTTGCCTTAACACCTTGGATTTTGAAGTCAGTTTGAGTTTTCCTGTGTTAATATTATCAAGTTTCCACATACATACATATTTATCCAAATATAATTAACAAATGAAAAGCCAAATGATAAATCTACTAAATAAAAAAGGTGGTGGGATGCATCCTACCAGCTTTTCCACTGGTGAAAGATGGGGGGTTTGATAATCAAACAGGCTTTTGCTGGAAATAATGGGACCTGAGTGATGAAAGGCCACGTGGCCGAGAAAAGAGGGTGTGTTAGAAGAGTTCAGTTTAAAAAATTGTATGATCTACCCCACTTTAGACAGTTGACATCACAACTTGACTGTAGTCATGCCATTGTAGCTTTACACAGGATCCGAATCTTCCGGAGGCATCTCAGACTGGCGATCTGAACTTCTGTTTGCTGTTCAACAAGTCTTCCAAAGGGAAAAGGATGTTCTTCTAGCAGCATTTCAAACAGAACTGGCTGAAGGAGGCACCAGGGATGCAGTGACACTAATTGGGCAACTAGAAAAGAGGCTTCAAGAACAGGTGAGAGGGTCTACACAAGTATGCAAGACTGACAATTTGCAAATCTTTAATTTTCAAACATTTATTTAAAGTATTAATCTGCCTCAGATTAGGCTAGTAATTTAAAATACAGCAAACTGTATTTGTTACTAAAATAAACCCATCAAAATTATTCTAAAAATATTCTTAACTATTGAAAATAACAGAATAATCACTCAACAAAATCAGTGAAATAATTATACACAGAGGGAGTCAGAGATAACAATCTGATGATGCACAAAAAAGGCACCACTCTCCACAAGCAGTTAAAAGGTCAATTTTTGTTGTTGTTGTTGTTCAGTCAACAGTTGAGTCCATCAATTAAATAATAAAAGTCCGTCCATAAATTAATTAGACTCAGTAAAATAAATAATAATAAATAATAAAATAAAATTTAAAAGGTCAATAAAAAAGCATAAATGCTACTTTTTACATTGTGATTTAGTCATGCCATTCATCTTACCTGTCAGAGTCCCATCCAAAAGTGCATCGAAGGAAGAATTTCTGTAGCATGACTCCTCAAAATGTTTAGTGTGTTGTTTGAAATTGTGAACCGTGGAGTAGACCTCAGAATGTATGCTAAATATGTGGTGTTATTTAATTGCTCTAATTTCCTGAAGTATTTCAGTGAAATGCATTTTAACTACAAATGAGTGCCTGCCGCTAAAGAACATTGTTTTTAAAAAAATAACACCTGCAAATGAAATTTATTATCAGTTGATGATTTCCTACACATTTTGAGCTATTAATGTCGGCAATCTATGTAGCGATTTCTGTAAGGAATGCAAGATAACTTAAGTTTCTTAAGATAATATCTTTGTGGATACTGAACATAAGATAGAATCTTTGTGGATACTGAACATAATTTAAATAATCTGAGTCGTTGCCTACTGATTTCACCTGTTTTTTAAAAATTTATAACAGGGTACATATCAGAGAACTGCTGTGGATTGCATTCAGAATGCAGACAGAATAAGTTTGTTAATGGAAGTCAAATGGTTGCACTCCCAACTGAACAACCGGAGAACTGATTCAAAGAGGGAAACTGACATTGAGCCAAACTGTCAAGGTAACTTGTGTGGTTATTCTATGCAGAATCCTTTAGACTATGACTACCTTTCTAGGGCTCAGCTTATAAAAATGCTTTATCATGAGTAAAGTTGTTGGTATATAGAAGTTAAGAGCGTAATAAGGACATCGGTTATTGACTTCATGATGTGCATGCTGGCAGAAGGTACAGAAAACGTTGGTTTGGGGGGGGGGGGTTACTGTTATTTTTGCCAATTCTTCTCTCTCATTGCAGACCCTTACTTTGTCCCACCAAAACTGTCCCCAGAGTTCCATCTCCAAGGGGTACAGCACAGTAGTATCTGGGGAATGGAAGGAGGGAGGAGATTTCATTTACGTAAATGCTAAATAAGATCTAACAGCACAATCCTGTGCAGAGTTATTCCAGTCTAAAGTAGAACAAATTAAGACAAATACGGAACCATTCTAAAGTAATTGATTTCAGAGGGCTTACACTGGAGTAACTTCACATAGGATTGCACTGTAAGTCACGTTTAACAACAGTGTAGGCCTGTTTTGTCTAGAGGTGATTCTTAAGTAGGCTAGTCCTTGCCATGTGATTAATTCACTCCTTGTGCAAGAAGGCCATCTACAGTGAAATCTAGGGCTTTGCCTGTCAGTGATGTCCATACTGGTGATGATGATGGGGTCAGACATGGGCTACACAGTGTTCCCTCTAAGCTGAGTTAGTGTGAGCTAGCTCACAGTTTTTTAGCCTCCGGCTCACACATTTTTTTCTTAGCTCAGGAAGGAGGGCTCCAGAGCAAACTAATTTATGCAGTAGTCAAATCACTCGCTCACAACTTTAATGGCAGTAGCTCTCAAATTTTTGCTTACAAGATTCCACATCTTAGAAGGAGCATTGTTCCAAGTGTTAGCCCTCTGTTTGGGGTTTCCCTTAATCATGAAGGATTAAAGTTTACCAAAAGATCCTTATTATTTTACTATAAACTCTCTAGAGTTGCTGGGGTGCAACATGGAGATGCAAATGGAGCTCAGTAGCACAAAGGACAAAGCAGCTGAGCTTCAGGAGCAGCTGAATTCGGAGAGGATGATGGTTGCTGAATTAAAGAATGGATTTGAACAAGCAAAACTAGAACTGGATACAACGCTAAAAGCCCAGCACAAGCACCTGAGAGATTTGGAAGCAATCAGGTGAGATTTTCAGTGGCTGTTTTCTACAAATACTTTGGGATGTTGTATACCCTGTGTTAATATCAAGTTACAGGCAGAGACTTGTACCTGGTCCTGAAAATCTTTGTTTTTACAATATCAAACTCATTTTTTGTTCTTCTCTTGCTTAGTCATAGCATTAGAAAGAACTTCAGTTGATGATTGTTAACTTTATCAATGCAATGGAAAGGCAGAGCAGTTTCTTCAGGAGTAAAAGCAGAAAGTTTCTGTCACAGCTGAAGACATATGGCAAGTTTGATTATTTCTGATTAGGACTGCTCATTAATTTTTGGCAGGGCAGAGCTGAATGTTGCAGGACAAAGCTGCATGTTAATTTGGTACATGCATGTTCCCAATCCTGTTTTTGCCATACGGGGAGACTAGAGAGAGTTGAATTGGAAGACAGGGAAAGGGCTTAGCATCCCTTTGATGCTCCCATACAAGTATCCACTTCCACATTACTGTTAGGAAGTAAATGCAAGATCTAAGAACCTTACGTTAGTCTTGTAATATATATTTGTCAACAATTGGTCCTGAGGTAGTCTTTTTTTCCTCAATAACAAGCTAAAGGGAAACTTTGTCTTGGTTTCTGTCAGAAATGAGCTGAAAGTAAAAACAGGTGAACTAGACATGCTAAAAGATACACTGGCAAGTGAACAGAAGAAGTCAAGAGAGCTTCAGTGGGCACTGGAGAAGGAGAAGGCGAAAATGGAACGCAGTGAGGGACGAGGGAGAGAAGAGCTGGAGGTAAGTGACGGTAGCTCGTGAAACACTCTGATCATACGTAGCAGAGATCCCAGCTTTATATCTCTAGCCTTTCATCCTTCTGTGTGTTTCAACTAACACCCGGAGGAGCGTATCAGGATTATAACTGCTGCCTTAAAACGTACCATTTTATCACAAAAATGTCTGATGTAAAGGACCAAATTTACAAAAATAAGCCACTGTATGAAAAGTGGTGATATACTCATTCCCACAGTATTAACATCTGTCTGATATAGTTTTTAAAAACCGACAATTTTTTAAAGACTTCCTGGGAGGAAATTTTATTATCTAAAATGGGGGTCCCCAGTGTGGTCCCTGTGGGCACCATGACACCCTCCAGCATCTTCTTTTTTTTTTTTTTGATGCCCAAGTGTTTTTGGGGGGGGGGCAGTACCAGATTATGAATTGATTCCAACTGATAGGTTTTAGTTCGAGTCATATTTTCATCTCTCTCTCCCTCTCTCCCTCTGGTCTCTTGATCATGGAAGGATTTGAAATACTTGCTTGAGAATGAAAAACAGAAAGTGATAGAATTGAATAAGTTTTTGGAGTATGAGAAGCAGCTGTCAAATAATTTGGAAAAGAAAGTCCAGTCCCAGGAAACCCTGAATGCGGCCCAGTTGTCACAAGAGCGCAGCTGTAACTCTGAGCTTCAGGTACTCCTAGAATCTGAGAGGTTCAGAGTTCTCGAACTAAGCAGTGCTCTAGAAAGGGAAAAAGAGTTCTGTGCCCAACTTCAAGCAGCTGAACAGAAAAGGCATGATGGGGCTCTTAAACCTGCTGAAGAATTACTTGGGGATCTGCAAAAACAACTAGATGAGAAGCATGGCCGTGTAGTGGAGCTGGTTAGTGAGATGGAGAGGTATAAATTGGAATCTGTGCAGCTGAAGCAACAGATGGAGAAAGAGAGGCAGATTCAGAGGAACACCCTGCAAGCTGAACAAGAGGCTAATCTCTTGGCACAGAAAAAAGCTAATGAACTGGAGTCCAAAGTGGAAGATCTTCAGTGGCAGCTTGAAGAAAAGAGACAGCAGCTTCATCAGCTGCAATGCGAGGAAAAGAAACTGCAAGAAATCATCCAAGAACTTCAACAGGAGCAGAGGAAAGAGGCAGGAGCCAAAGTGGAAATAGCTACACATCAGAATCTAAATGAGGTAGGGTGGCTCTCAGAAGGACATGTCACATGAAATTTGGTTTCATCGTGTCTCTTGATTACGTGTTGTTGCTTCTGTAAATGTTGCATTGACTCGTACTCTTAGAGCTTCAGACAGTGTTTGTAGACTTTATCATATGCAGGCTAGGAAGAAAAATAATGACCAGGGAGCTTTGTAGCTAAGCAAGGCACATGAGGCCCAGAATGTTCAGAACAGTTTCTTTGCTTAGTGCTGTTCCTTAGTTCTCCCATCCTACTGCTACCAAAGCTGCCATTGGCACCAGCAGAATGGGCAAGTGCCATATGTCCACACCAGCTTGGTTTTTCCCTTCAGTTTACACAAAGGAGTGTGGTAGAAGTCGTGATACTAGTGGAAGACAGATTACCAAGGGCCATAACACATGAACCGGCATGTAAATGCATTCCATCACAACTGTTAGCAATTTCTTCCCACTGTTTATTTCAAACTGGCTTGTTCACATGCGGCTATGGAGCTAGGTTCTCTTTATCCTAGTCAGGGCTGCAAAGGGCCACCATGGGACCCCAGACAACGATTCCATCTGGGGCCCTGTGACTCTGATCCAAACCAAATATCAGAACAAAACGAAATAACTTTGCTGGCTCTTACCATGGATTTATAATAATAAAAGGATCCACATGTCCATCTGTCTGTCCATTTATGGCAGGCATAGTTTATCAGAAAATAAAGCAGGAATCTCAAAATTGGTCACCAACTTCAGGAGGATTGTGGGAGTTCCAGGGCCATAATGGAAAGGAACTGGAATATCCTGGCCCAGGTTATCTCCAGACACACACACACCCCCCATTCTATTTGCAATGGAAGCTAAGCTTGTGTAGTGGTTAAACTGTTGGACTAGGATCTGGGAAACCCAGGTTCAGATCCCTACTCCGCTATGAAAGCTTAGTGAGTGACCCTGGGCCCCTCACACACTCTCAGCCTAACCTACTTCACAGGGTTGTCGTGAGGGTAAGACAGAGGAGATGAGAACAATGGAAGCCACTTTTGGTCCCCCTGGGAAAGAAAGGTGGGATATAAAATAAATAAATAAATATTCCAGTTTGTTACCACAAAGGCAGATCACCATTCTATTATTGGGCATATAAAGGGTGCAAAAGGGGAAGTATGCTTTTACTACTTTGATAGGTTATGGGTAAATAGTAACTCCTCCCCAATCTGGTCATAATATTAACAGAGGTTTGCTGCTAAACTACTATTAAATATGTTCTAAGTTGCCAAGCAGGATAGATGAAGAGTTGCCACTGGAAAATAGGGCGGGGGGAGAGAAAAATTAGAAGTAGGGATAGACAAATGACAGATCATGAAAGGAAGAGAGCAAAACGAAGGAAGAGAAAAGTGTGGAAAAGAGCTAGGGAAATATAGGAAAAGACAACAAAAGAGTTTGGCCGGGCTGGGTTGCTACTACTAACAGGACTGCCCCTTTGCAAGATCTGGCTGTGCAGGAGCTGGGTGAAACTAAAGAAAGACGGAAACCATAGATAATGACCTTGAGAGGAGTCTGCATCCTGGCAATGACTAGCTTGTCCTGGCTGGTCTTGCCTTGCTCCAGTGGTGGCTTGGCTGATGATTTTAGCAGGATCCAGTCACCAAATGTTTTTCCTCAGCCTCATAGCAAACTTTGCAGAAAGGCTCCTTATAGTACTTTGGGATAGGCCCTGAAGTCCTGCATAGTTTGGTACCTCTCCCCATGTATACCACGAGTACCTTACAGATACTTACCCATATTATATTACTTATATTATCCAGTTGTACAGTAGTCAAGGACTGAATGACTTCCAGACATTTGCAGACTCAAATGCATGTATACCTCTCCCATGGGGATCATGAGAGTTTTAATGATCCTGGCTGCAGTGAATGAGAGGAGCTACATTTAAAAACTATCCCTCCCCAGACATCTGAAGAATTTATTTCTAGGTGGCCTTGTGTTACAAAATAAGAAAATTAGCACCAAACAAATCATCTGTTATGAAACATACAACTTTACAGTTCAATGAGATCACTGGTTAATCTCATGTGTAGATTTTGCTCCTCAGTGTCACTGTCTAGAATGGTCAGTTTTTGCTTTATTTTGATTAAGAATTCAGTTTCCACTAGCAATTAATTCAAGACCTTTGCTGCATATTTACTGATACAGGCAACTTGGGATACATCTAATGAGAGAACAAGAAAGTGGGTCTTCCAGCAAAAAATGGGAGCAGCTGAAACAAAAGAATTGTCCTATTCTGCTCTAATTGGCATGGGAGGAGGAGATGTTATCAAGGAGTCCCAGGATCTGCAGGCTGCCAGACAGAAGCTAAGAAATGCATCTTCCAAGCTGAAACTTCTGGCTAACAAAGCTGCCAACAGGTTGGATTAACTTTTGCTATTAGCCATAAATAATGTGTAGACCACTAACTTTTTCCAAAAATTTCAGAAATTAGTGGGCCTGACTCACACTCTTTGTTTACAAACTGATTTCTGATCAGTTTGGTTAGTGTTATGCCAAACTATAGTTTAGAATTTGAAGTTTTATCAGTCATGCTGACTTTGGGACAAAGGCCCCAATTCTTGCTTCAGTCAGGAGCATTAGTTTTAGGCCTAGTTTGGACTGTAAGCCTGCAGGTAGGATGTCCTTTTATTTTTCTACAGACTCTGGGAATTATAGGTGCTATTGTACAGATGCCAGGAGATTCATGCCTTTAAAACTCAGTGACCAAGTCTTGGGTATCAGGTGGAAAGCACTAGTGGGAAGTCCTTTGCCTAGGTGAAGACTCCAGTGCATCTTTCATCTTGACTGCAGTGTGGGGGTTTGATTTCAGCAGGAGAGGAGAATTAAAGTTTTGCCAAGCTCTTCTGAGAAAAGGTGTGTTTTAATGAGGGAGTTCAAGGAAGTGAGAGAGATAAAATCATGCAGGTATTTGGGGAGGCAATTCTTGGCATAAAGAGGATAAAGGACAAATGCAGAGAAGTTTGAGGGAGCAGGATACCTTTGTATGGCTGAGGATTGTGGAACTGGAGAAATGAAGATCGTAGGCAAGGATACTGTGGGACAAGGGGAGAGGCACAAAGTCATGGAAGGTATTGAAGGTAAGAACCATGAGTGGACTGAATGGGCATCACTATATCAGGACAACAAGAAGCGAATTGTTTTGGTAGCAGAATGATGGATAGAGATGAGATGGCCAAGGTATCACTGTAGAGGACCAAAGAGGATAATGTTGCGAGTTGTCAAAGGGAGAATTGCATCAATCATCAGACATTATAAAGTATCATTAATCTACAATGTAAGCAGAATTTATCTTATATTCTAATAGCCACCCATGGCCCCCATCTGCAGATATCTAAATCCACAGATCAGGACCATATAGAGGCTAAAGAGATTTTTCTGCAAACTTGGGGGAACCTCTAGGTTTGCAGAAAAATCCCAGATTAAAAAAATCACTTACCATTGGACCTGAGGGTGCACACTACTGCAGGGAATCACTCGGGACCTGGTTCCTTGCCCAGTGGTGGCGGATGCTAGGAGTGGCTCCTTGCTTAGCCATGGCAGCAGCAGACACTAAGAGAGGCTCCAGGCCCAGCCGAGGCAGAGCACTCTGGGAGATACTCCAGTCCCCACTGCTACTGCAGAGTGCACCAGAGCCACTCCAGACCTGGTGGCATGGTGGAGAACTCCAGGAGAGGTTCCAGTGGTGGCAGAAGAGGACACTGGGAGTCGCTTCAGGCTCAGAGCAGCTGCTGGTCATAAGGTAATGTGGCCTGGAATGGCTCCTAGGGCCAGCCCCAGAGTCTCTCTTGGAGTCTTCTGGGGGGGGCATCCTAGGGCCAGCCCCAGAGCCTCTCTTGGAGTCTTCTGGGGGGGGGGGCATCAACCAGGAGCTGCGCAGGGCTCACCGCCTTTTATTTTGGGTTGGGGGGGAGGCCCAGTGGGCCTGGTGTCTAGGAAACATGCAGGGTTTGCTTGCACTGCTGTTGTTGCTGATGGGGGTGAGAAGCCATGGCAGGCTTAGCAGTGATGAGGGACAGGTGGTGATGGGGAGGGAGAAGCTTTGGATTACTCCTCCATGAGTAATGTGGGTCCCCACTTGTTACTGTCTAATAGTCTGCCAGTATCCCTGCAATGAGTATAACAAGTCACATATGTAGTACATCCTCAGTACATTCCTTCCAATGTGCATGTTTCTTTGACTTTGGCAGTTCCCAGCATTTAGATAACTTGAGTCTAAGGTCCTTGAAAGACCCTTCCATATTTCCCAGCCCGCCAGCTGAGATCCTTTTCTCAAGCCCTGTTCTCTGTGCCTTTCTCTGCAGAGGCAACACAGGTGGTGAACCTAGATAAGGCTTTTATTTTGGTGGTGGCACCTTGGCTTTGGAACACTCTTCCCCTTGAGGCTTGTCTGGGCATACTCAGTCTCATTAAGGAACCAGGCCAACCCATTTCTCTTTACCCAGGCATTGTGTTAGTCGTTTTACAATCTGCTTCTAGCCTGAAGATTGTCTTATAAAAATCATATTAGACAGTTGTTTAATGTATTTTAATTGGCTCTTTTTATTGGCACATTTTTATTGATTTTATTGGTATTGATTTTTTGTTGTTGGTATAACTTGTTTTTTAGTAGTTTGGCTCAGTTTATTCAAGGAAAATGTCCAAAAAGCCCACTGGCTGTTGGACTCTCACAGTGTAGCCATTGAGTCTCTGTTACACAAGGAAATTATGTTGACATATCAAATGCATTAATATTAAAGGAATTAATACATACAAAACAACATATAATGCTTAAAACATGCAAGTTTTCATTAAAATTGAAATCTGTCCTAGATATGACAATACTTTGACATGAATGCTTAGAGCTCTGAAATGTATTTGGCAGCAGCTTCTGTGACCTTTCTATCATTACCTGAAAGAATTTTAAGAGATGGTAATTCACAGAATAAGGATAAATTGCCATAAAAAGAATTGCTTAGCATACCTGTAAAGTAAAAAAGAAGTGGGAATTTAACTACAATGTCTGGGCTCCATATATGCACTGTGTCTGCTTCTGGGGGATCCTGGCAAACCCACCATGAATCTCTTCCAAGGAGAGCATGTTAAAGTGAGCCAATGGGGGGAAAAGCCTTTGATAGGATGAGTCACGTAAAGTAATTACTCCAGGTAAATGGAGATGAAGGCATGAAGCCCCCAGACAAATTCATATATAATCAGCTTACAAGATGCTGCCAGTTGAGTTCTTTGAGCTTCCCAATCACAGAAATTCAAGCTTTATTTAGACCCAGTGCTGTTAAATTAGTCAGAGAGAAGTGGATATCAATTTTGTTTATTTGTTTTTCCATACAAACTGCTTCCAAGCACTAGTCAAAGGGTCTGCTCAAAGTCATAACAGCAAGGTTGGCAAAGAATCTGGTAAACCTAAACTTAATTGCTACTGACCAAGCTTGTGTAAATAATTTTCTTGAACCTACCTTCAAGTTTTTATACTTTTAACTACTGTTGTGAGCCACTTTGATTAAGCCTGGAGGGGTGACATATACATCTTCTAAATAAATAAAATTACTGGTATATGCCTTTGAAGCAATTTTGGGATATTAACTATTTAGCAGAAACCAACTGTGACGGACTGTGCTTTAAAAGCTCGTAAGTGCTGTATAAATATGTGACATACCATGATGGGTTAATGTGTCACAAAGCCATAGAACCTTTGAGTGACAGGCTGCTCAAATGGATTTCATTGGATAGTGTCAGAAGAAAGAGCTGGGAGCTGTCTGTGAAAGAGAACTCAGTTTAACACTAACTGAAGACTGGGAAAGTGTCAAGGAGGAGTGGGGGGATTGCTGAAGACCCCCATTCAGGCCAGAAATAGGGACAGAGCTTCTAGTTTAGAGATGTAATTCTCTGTCCAGTTGAAAAAGAAGACAGCTGAAAGAGAAGAGTGATCCCTGATGTGTTTAGAGAGAAGGATTTTGGGTACTTAGTTGTGTATCCCTGCCTTCTGAAACTTGAAGAGTCAGTTAAACTCAAGAATTTATACTGGAGTGCTTAGCAGACCCTGAAAATAAAGCCTCTCTTCTCAGATATCCTAAGACCTTGTGAAAAGCTTAAAACTTACGTGCTAGAAATGTATTAACTGGAGTTTGTAAATTTACTAAGTTACCTCAGAGTTATTATTGGTTCACCTCAGACATTTTACCCTTGATTTCACCTGACCTTTTCCCCTCTACACTGAATAAAATATTTTGTTTATTTTTGAACTTTCAAAAACCTCTCATGTTCCATTTTCAGAAGTATAAGTTAAGGAGGTGATCTTGTCCCTTCCCTCAAGTCTCTGGGCTGAGCCAGCATCAAAATATAATAACATGACAGGATGGGACAGCCATAAACCTTCAAATAGGAAGAAAATAGATAAAGGGACTGCTCAGCCAGGAAGGAAGGAAGAAGAACAGAGGGAAAATCCTGTATGTGAAGGAGGGAATAGGGCAAGATCGCCATACCAACAAATCAAATGAAAACAGTTAAAGCCTAAACCCTATGAGGATGAAGAATCAGGTCAGGTCTTCATTGGTTGTAATTTAAATTAATTAATGGAAAAATGATTTTTGAAGAAGACAGTGCTGTATAAAACAGAAAAGCCAGAAGAGAAGAAGAAGAAGAGATTGGATTTATACCCCGCCCTCCACTCCCCAAGGGAGTCTCAGAGCGGCTTACAAACTCCTTTTCCCTTCCCCTCCCCACAACAGACACCCTGTGAGATAGGTGGGGCTAAGAGAGCTCTTTCCCAAGCTGTCCTTGAGGGAACAGCTGGTACAGAGCTATGGCTTGCCCAAGGTCATCCAGCCAGGTGCAAGTGAAGGAGTGGGGAATCAAACCCGGTTCTCCCAGATTAGAGTCCGCGCACTTAACCACTACACCAAACTGGCTCTACAGAGCATTTGACCATGTTTAAGAGTTTTATTTCCATTATCTGTGTGAATGAGGATTAGGTAAATGACTAGAGAGCAGTCTTCTGTTATACATTATACATGATGACATTTTGATTTCTTCAGGCTGCCATTTGAAAAAACAGATGATGAAGACTTTGTTGGGATACAAAATGATATTGAAGAAGTTCTGTTACATTTGCAAGTATTATCTGGCTTCTCCAACCTGGAGGCAGAGGTGAGATTAATGATGAGGGAAACAAAGCTTGTTCAAGACATTTCTGGTATAGAAATTAAATATGCTTACTATATAAAGTTATTGTGGAGTTATACTGTATATACTGCATGAGAGACAGAACGATGAATGCAATATGAGTTTACAGGCTTAACAAACATGATAGCACTATTAAAGTTGTCAGGGGGGGCAACTATTAATTTGTAGGTAGTTCAGATTTCATGTCAGATTTTTTTTAAAGAGTTAAGATGTTAGTCTCTAAATATAGCAGTGTTCTATGGCAGCTGGAGTTGTACTAAGCCACTCTCTTCCTGCTTTTTTTCCTTTCTAGCTGAATTCAGAGCTACCACCCTTTAGTTCATTGACTGAACGGTTACTGAAACAAAATGCTGAACTGACTGGATTTGTCAGTAGACTGAGTGAGGAAAAGAACAATTTGAGAAATGTCATCATGAAACTGGAGGAAGAACTTAGACGATACCAACACAGAGGACCCTGTGGAGATTCTGTATGTTTGTTCTTGATCTGAATGCAAATTATTCTTTAGAGCTTGTTTGTATAGACAGAGGATATCTTAAGCCCATGGTGTTGGGATTCTTGTAGCTTAGTAGCCTTTAGAGACATAACCATAGTACTTGGTTTTCATAGGCTATTTGACTGTCCAGACTAACTAAAACATTTTGGAGGCATGCATCCTGTGTATGTACATGTTGCGATCATTTGTATTGTGACATTTTCTTGCCCCGTCAGCTTACTTTTGGTGTAGCTGTGATAGCTTAAGTGGCCTGCAGATTTTCAGTTCACAATTAGCCTTCAGCTTTTGTCCTGAGCTGATATCTGTCCTGATCCATCAATTCCCCCCCATGCCAATGATTTCTGTCAAGCAAAGGAGTGTGCTGATTTATACCTCACAGTTTAGCAGGACTGCTCAGGTGGCCAGCTAAAAGTTATCCCTTGACAAAAGGTCATTATGTATTTACCCTTTGTCATATAACTATTGAAACACATAAGAAAATGGCTTGTTGAGCTTAAGCTGTCATCAGATTTGTGTGTTTGGAAGGGTGCTAATACCTAAATAGGCTCTCATACCTGGACTTCAGTTATACAGATCTCCTGCTTGTTGTATTTGTTGCCCTCCCTCAAGTTACGTGAAACTTATGTGTGCGTGAGGACAGTTTTAGTTTTTACTTCAGGATATTTATATGCCACCTTTTCATCTGGGAGCCCAAGGCACCAAAGAACATATCATTAAAACACCTTACAATAAAACCATTAGGTTACAATAAACACCAAAAAAAAAGCGCACACAATAATCAAGTAAAATTTTATCCAAATAACCTTTGAAACAAAGAGGCCTCAGGGTGAACAACAGTTGAATCCTTTGGTTCTCCAAAGGAACGTCATTCCACAGGATCAGAGCAGCTGTAGAAAAAGCATACAGAATGGTAGCCAAATGTATAATCTTTAAGAAAGGTACTAGTAATGGATTTTAACCGGAAGAGTAGTATATACTTGGACTCGTACAAGGATTGTACCCACCTGCCTTCCATCCTATCATTGGGAATAACATGTACATGGATGACTTTCAGTTCGTGAGGCCCAATGAAGTAGGCAAGCTGCTCATAAGTGTGTGGCCCACCATGTCTGGAGTCAATCCTTGTCCTTTGTGACTGTTGGTATTGAGCCAGAATTGGTTGATCGAATGGGCTCAGGAAGTAAGAAATGCCTGTTTGCTGGAGGGTATAGATCTGACCACCTTGGGAGTGGTGGTCATATGACCTCTCCTGAAGAACGAATCCCTGAACCCCACTAACCTGAATTACTGCTGTCCAGTGGCTAGCATTCCCTTTTTAGGTGAGGTGCTTGAGTGAGTGGTAGTACTCTTGATGCTGGTCCATTTTTTGTGTTGGGCTGAGTTTTTAATGTTGGATTTTAATTAATATCTTAAAAAAATTATTTTCTATTTTGTAAGCTGCCTTTGGGGCAGGTTCCTGGAGAGGCAGCATAGAAAAAAATTATAAATAAGTTTATAAATAAAAGGTCCAACGTGTATGATGTTTAAGCCCCCAGGTTAGAGGGGTAAGAATCACATGAACTTCATACATGGAAGATGGTATTTATGTGTCTCATCCAACACATGGAAACAGTCATTTCATTGGTGTAGTCATTTATTCTGAAAGGATTCTCTCCTGTACTCATACAAGCCCAACCAAGCAAGGTGATGCAGTCCAAAACTTATTTGTGGCTTATTTCTTGGATTTCTTTTTAAAATTTTCACAAGCCTTTTAGACCATCGCTGTGCAATGGAGGAAATACCAGTGCACTTATTTCTTCGGAAGGAGAGATCTGGAAAAGAGAGAAATTGACTCTGCAGCAATCCTTGAAAGAGGCAGAGGCAGAGCTGGTCAAACTGCGAGCAGAGTTAAGGAACGAGGCTTTTCTGAGAGAACTGGGATTGGATTCAGAAAATGCTGCGTTAAAGGTTGGAAGCTTTTCATTGACTTTTGGGGGACCCTTTCTTCTGGTATCAAAGATTGGGCTTGGGGTTTTTTTTCTCCTCTATTAATCTGAGGTGAAACATTCAGAGTCTGAAGCAGTACCTTCCACTTGGTTTAGCCAAATGTGCAACATTTATTTTTTCCATTGTAGCTTTTCTGTGGAATAAATAAAAGAAATTCTGTATTGGGTCAAAATTCCAAAGAGGAAGGATTATGCAAGCAGGGGCCAGTCTCCTCCCCTCACCTGCCAAAATGTGGAGCTGCTGCCCTGAAGCTGTAGTTGATAAGGGCAGGAGCTGCAAAGAAGCTGGACTCTGATAAGTGAGGGAGAATGAACTGCATATGAATACCGGGCTCAACATACCGGTCGTTTCTTACTTCATTATTAATTTCCTTTCCATTCTAGAGAATCTACGGCAGGTACTTGAGGGCAGAGAGCTTTCGGAAAGCTCTCATATATCAGAAGAAATATTTGCTGCTTTTACTGGGAGGGTTTCAGGAGTGCGAAGAAGCCACCTTATCTCTCATTGCAAGAATGGGCGGGCAGCCTTCCTACACAGACCTGGAGGTTATTACACACCGTCCAAAGGGTTTCACACGTTTCCGGTCAGCAGTTAGAGTGCTAATCGCAATTTCAAGGTACGGCTTATAGGATAAGAACCATAATCTGTAACAGGAACCAGAACCACAATGAGAACCATGATCGTGTGCTGTAAAATGATGAAAATAAAGTATCTGCTACATTTTACATCTGAGCCACTGTGCATTTGCTAAATTAATTCATAATTAAAGGAAGCACAAATAGATTGTATATTTCAGTGTTGGCAGGAAAAAGGCCTATGATCTGCAAACCCATGTATCTTGCAAAACAGAGTGCCAAATCACCATGATTTATCCCCCCCCCCGAATGTCAAGATTTTTAAATAATATTGTTTCATTTCTGTATGACTTAATTGTTATATTCAGTTCCTGTCACTTCACAGAAACAGCCCCATCATATGAAAAAGCATGTCAGTATAAATCAGATGACTTGAGAGAAAACCATATCAGCCGTTGCACAGCATATTTGTGAACCATAATGTGCATGTTAGAAGTAGAATTATGTTACCATTTTCATTTCCCCCCCCCCTTGTTTTAAAATGCAGAATGAAGTTCCTTGTTCATCGGTGGCATCGAATTACTGGTTATAGTTCAGTAGGCACCAGCAGAGATGGTTTTAGCCAGAACACAGGTATGTAAAAGGTTAATGGATACGTCTTCTGAGATTAGGCATTGCAGTCTAGAGACTGATGTCCTGTTCCTTCTTGGAGCTGAATAAATTTGCTCCCGTGAATTGATAGTCCTTTCCCTAAATAAAATCTCCTCCTATTGTACACTGTATTATGTACAGAAGTGATTGAGTGTGATACATGAAGCCTGAGTGGTGCAGCAGTTAGAGTGTTGAATAGGATCTGTGAGACCCCACACTTGCTGGGTGACCTTGACCCAATCATCCACTCTCAGCCTACCTCACAGTCCCATTGAGGGGGGGGAAGGTGTGGTTATAAATAAAAGTAAAATTTCAAATAAAAAGTAACGTTTAAAATAAAAATTATTTAGGATGTAGAAATGTGGTAGCTTTCTCTAAAGCACTGGTCTCCAGCTGGAGAGTTTCATCACAGAATCGGGTCATGATCTTACCTACAGTGGCCATTTCTGTAGCACCAGCATTGGGGAGACCAGGACGAGCACCCGGGAAGCCGCATTTGGATCCCCACTCTGCCATGGAAGCTTTGCTGGGCGACTTTGAGCAAATTGCTTCCTTCCAGCCTAACTTACCTCACAGAGCTGTTGTGACGATAAAATGGAAGAGAAGAAAACAATGTAAAATGCTGTGGGTCCCCAGTGAGGGGCGGGGGGACGACGACCCAGGATACAAATATCTAAATAAATTGGGATGGTGTGTGTCAAAACAGATCCTTTGAGCCTCATAATAGAATTCTGATACTGTGAATTTTCATTTTTCTGGAAGACTTTCAAGCACTATTCTCAAGTTATCAGTACTGAAACGCGATGTTGGAATGCTATGTTTTGAAGAGCAGAACCAAGAGACCCTTCCAAATCCAACTATTACTGTTTTGATGTTCATATGTAGGGTCCCAGTCATGGCTCTTGGAATTTCAAAAACCAGGCTTTCAGCATTCAAGCTATTGTGTATATTTTAATAAATTAAGGTCTGTGTTGAGAATTGGGCTATCTGTATTAAGGAATTATATCTATAAACTATAGGAAATGTGTTCCTTGAAAGTAATTAATAAGCAGCTAATATCTATATAATACCTATAGCACATAGTTTAAACATTTTTATTCATGTAGGCAATGAGCTATCAGGTGGTCTGGAGCTGTATGGGGAACAGAGACCTTCTTCTTATCGATCCAGATCAGAGCTGGAATCTCTCAGGTCTCCTCTAAGCTATCAACACAGGTAAATTACACTTTCTGTTCTTTTCCTGCATTCAGAAAAAATGAGCCTCTAAAACAAATCAGAATATATCTTACTGTTCACCATTCAGACCCTTTCAGTATGTTCAGAGGCAATGTACCCTCCCCCCAAGTACCAAAAGGAAAGGTATGCTATGGCACGCGAGCTCCCCAGAGACTTCTGCTTAGCTACCACATGAAACCAAAGGCTGGTCTTTGTAACTGATGTAGCAAGGCACTTCTTCCACAGTTTTTAACTACCCACAAGTCTCTGGTTCTCTGCTGTTTTATGATAGTAATAGTGTCTGCAAAATGTTACTTGTTTCTCTTTGTTACAGGGTGATACATTAATTTATTTAAAACATTTTAGGCCATCTTCCCACCCAATTCAGGGTCCCCAAGGCAGCGAACATTAAAATATTTGATACATGAAAGAGCATTTAAAATACAAATATATATAAAAAATTAAAAACAATTCAATAAAATGTAATATAAACACAGAAAAATACTAAACACAGAAAAACACATGAACAGGAAGGAGAGGTAGTAAGAGTTAGTGAAGGAATGCCAGCAAGGGAAAGAAGTCTTCATCCACTGGTGGAAAACAAGATTAGAGGGACCAGCAGAGTCCCAAAGTTCCAAAGGGAGTTCCAAAGTTTTGGCACCATAACCCAGAAGGCCCTTTCTTGGGTAGCCACCTGTCTAGCCTCAAGTGATGGGGGCTTCTGAAACAGGTCCTCATTGGTTCTTAGAATTAAGATTTTTCCTTCCAGAATTTTTTTTAATGTTAAGTGTAGTTCCTAGATATATTTGCCAAGAGTGTAAGAACCCCACTGACCAGCAATCTTTCCAGTTTGTACTTCTTGTAACTGTGTTTTAGGAATGTTCTGCCTTGGATTTTCTGCAAAGGCTTGAACAACTTTCTCATTAGCAAAGATACTTGGGAACTGGATGGTAGATACTACCTTAAGGGGATGCAGTGAAAAAATCCAGGGAGTATCAAGAAGATTATTCAGAATGTTTTAGGGACTGAAACGCTTCCCTGTCAGTAAAAGCTAGCAGGTTCATGGCTTTTTTGTTTAGAATATGAAATGACTAAAGGAGTGAGAGAAGTTTATAACATTGGTATAGAATGGGTGCGATCAGACAGGCAGTCTGATCCCATTGTCATCCTTTCTCCCTACCAGATTTAACGTGCACGTCCAAACAGCGACATCTGTCTTTCATTCCCCAGTCATTGACACACACACACCCCGTCTTCACCCCCGACTTTCCCAACACCAGAGAAAGTCCAGTGTTTATCAATCAAATTGTCATCGCACATTTCCAGCTGTCTGATTTCTCTGTTGCGTGCTCAAGCGCTTTGGGAGGTCTGTAGCTTCCACTCCCTGGCCATTTTTTTCAGTTAGCGATATGCGGATAACCTCATCTTTGCCCTAGCGAATAAGTGGTTTTGCACATGTGCAAAGTAGACTTCTTTTTCTTCTTCTTCTTTTTAAAAAGAAGCTCTCCCCCCCCCCCCCACTTTGTGGTGACCACGCAGCAGTAATCTTGATTGGTCAACCATGGGGGTGAGGTGGCATTAGGGTGGCGTGTCTAGTCAAAACTCTCCAGAACAAATAGCTGTGGAGAAATTAGAGGTGCAGCCAGACTGTGCTAAACCTGTTGTCTGACTGCAGCCGATGAACCTATTCACTGCCTCTCAATACAAGATCTAATTTGTTCACCCAAAGAAGCTGCTGCTGTTGTTGGTGGTGGTTTTTTTAAAGGTTTGGACAATTTCATAGACTAGGCCCATCAACAGCAACTAGATGACAGCTAAATTGAGGTTTCTTTTAAGTAGCAGTTGTAGGGGATGAGCAATGTGGCAGCTGTTTCCTTCATGCCTTGCTCATGGCCCTCCTGGTGGCATCTGGTCAGCCACTGTAGTAAACAAGATTCCAAATTAGATGAGCTTTTGCTGTCATCCTGTTAAGGTGCTTTGCAGATTTAGGTATTTGATTGGCAGCTTCTTGTACTATGAAGTGCATTGAAGGCCCTTTAGAACAATACCTTTTCACCAATATTTTTCATTGCTTCTCTCTCCATCTCCAGGTACCAAGGTGTCCATCCTGATTTAAGCCCAGTTTCCCTTGCATGTTCTCAGCTACAGAATTATGATCCTGACAGAGCATTAACTGATTATATCAGTCGTCTGGAGGCTCTACAGAAACGCCTTGGAACTGTACAGCCGGGTAAATATTGCTGCATTTAACGGCAGTGCAGATTTAATTTAGTTTCACTTTCTTATGACTGTCTTGATTGAGCATTTGACCATTCACATGATGAGTTCAGTATAGAAGGCATGTGATTATTGGTGCTTATTTCATAATCATATTTTGTGTTTATTTCTGGCTTTCTAGCACCAGCTTCATACGCACAACTGCACTCTGGTATCAGAAGATAATCTTTGCAACGTCTTCACCGCTGGTAGTGACATCAGATAACAATGCCTTCTGCGACTCTGTGCTCCTGCTGTGCTTTTGTATAATGTGTATATTGTGGGACCAACATGAACACAGCTCAATGATTGTACGCAGTTCACCTTGCTGGCACCTCCACACTGACTGGAACTTATGTATATAGGCTCTTTGATGGTCATTCAAGCCTGATCATTAAATTACATGTATATTTGTGGGAATGCTAATTTAAACAATTAAATTATTATTAAGAAGCGTGTTATTTATCAAATGGATGAGAGGATGAAACTTATGTATTGGGATTGCTGAATGCGTAGTTATAAGTGCACAACATTTTCTGATAAGGCTACTTGAAGGACTTTTCATGATTTTATCCTATTTGCTACCGGCACTGCAGAGAGAAATATCACTTGTAGAGACCTATTTTTGTAAAGGTAGAAGTTTTGAATTTTATGGGTATTTTGTCAAAAAGTACTGAAATAAAGATGATTTCATCCTTTTAATACTCTGGTGTTTAAAACAAGATATATTTTGGAGGTGGGGGAGAAGGGGATGATGATTTGAATTATGCCATTAAAAATATTCTCACTGACAAGTCACAGTTAGGCCATCAGGCAAGTTTCCACTTACTTTGTGCCCATTAGGTTCTTGGGATGAGTGTGATTTCTTTACAATATGTAATGAACATTCTGTTTGAAATCCTGGCTGATACCATTTACAGTATTTTAGCCCCACCAGAAGCAGTGTTGCTTATACAGCTTTCTGTGTATAAAATGTTGGTTTTGTATTGAGCTTTTCATGGGAAAAAATGGATTGTTCCTAACAGAGCAATATTAAATACAGGCACTCTGGGAAGGCTTGGTGGAATGAACACAAGTGTAAGTTAGTTGCTTACCATCACTGTTTCTGAAACATAGGCATATATATATGCCTGAGAAGATGGTAAAATGAATTTACCATCTCAACTGCAGAAGAAGAAGAGGAGATTGGATTTATATCCCGCCCTTCACTCACTTGGAGTCTCAGAGCGGCTTACAAACTCCTTTCCCTTCCTACAGCAGACACCCTGTGAGGTAGGTGGGGCTGAGAAAGCTCTTTCCCAAGCTGTCCTTGAGAGAACAGCTGGTAGAGAGCTATGGCTTGCCCAAGGTCATCCAGCAGGTGCAAGTGGAGGAGTGGGGAATCAAACCCGGTTCTCCCCTATTAAAGTCCATGCACTTAACCACTACACCAAACTGCAGAGAATGTCATTTTAAAAGGCTGCCTGGGGAGGTGATGTGGGGTGGGGTGGAAGGCCCCAATGCCAGACCGTTGCTGCATCAGTTGGGAACAGTGATTGCATTACTATGAAGTTCAGCACATATGCGAGTGGAAGTCTTCCCACATATTAAAAGAAAACTAAAAGGGAGACTGAAGTTCTTTCTGTAGGCTTATACATTAAATATTCAATAAGGGATGCAGAGAACCTTTATAAATTTGGTGGGGCAGTGTTTTTCCAGAGGATTAATTTCTTGTCATGTAAGGCTGATGACGAAGTAGAAATCCAGTTCCAGATGTGTATACCCGAGGCCTCTTAACAGAACTCAAATGTGAAAGAGTTAACTGCGCACACACTGCTGCATTTAATTACAAATTTTAATGAAGTCTTAGAATGACAAGCCACTGCACCCAAACATCTACAACATTTTAACAACCGACAATCCTAATTACTGATCTCCACATTAGCAGGGCTAAACAAACATTAAACATCTGCAGAAAAACTAGCAACGGCTCAGTTACGGTGTACATTTTATCTGCCTGAGGAGATCCCAGATTTCATTGCCACGTGCCTGACTTCTCCAGGACAGGACGATTCCCTCCCTCTCTGTGGTGCTTGCAGATGCTGCTTTAGAAAACACATGGAATGTTTCCCACAAAACAGAGGATGAGAGGCTACAAGATTTTAACAATCGATATCATTAAAATTGAAAAATAAGGACTAATTTTTAGAAGTGGCAAATCATTGTTTCTCCCAAAACCACAGTGACACTTCCAAGGCCTGCGGCTCCCATTACTAGTGATTTGTGACTTAAAA
Source organism: Lepidodactylus listeri (assembly GCA_029233225.1). Lineage (NCBI taxonomy): Eukaryota > Metazoa > Chordata > Lepidosauria > Squamata > Gekkonidae > Lepidodactylus > Lepidodactylus listeri. The sequence goes on from JARCFY010000012.1 coordinate 34,468,433, forward strand.
GAGCTCACACAGTAATGCTCTAAAACTCAGCTGAAGGTGACATCTCATTACTGCAGTGGTTTGGTTCAAAAACACCAGATTACTCCTAATTTGTATTAAAAGATCGGAGCCTATGAATCTACTCAAGATTAGTTTTGTAACACAGCATCCATTTCATGTTTAGTTCACTGAATTTGAATTTTAAAGGCTCAAATAATTAAGAATGCTTATTCAAATTACATAATTAGAATATAAAGCAAGGAACAGAATTCCAGGTATTCTAAGAAGACAGTGCAACATTCACATTTCTTCACAACAGTACAAACACAGACCAGCTCCCTCTGGCCCAGTCTTCGCATAACTTGTCCAGAAACGTCTCCACAGATCAGCTGTGTGATCTCCTTTTGTATCTAATGACAGGGTTGTTGGGGGTGTGGATCATAGTTGCATAATTTATAGTAGGAAAATATCCATCCACCAAATCAAATTCATACAAATGCAGAAGAGTTGACCAAATTGTCTTAATTTGAACATAAGCAAAATTTTCTCCAATACAACGATGACGACCTAAAAAGAAAGAAGCCACAAAATTTAGCTTCCTTAAATAAAACAGTTTATGTTTACAGATTTTATCATACATGAGAGAAGTGCAAATTCCTGGTCAGTTCAACAACCATCAGATTATGGTCAATATTTAACTAATTGCTGGCCTCCATTTTTAGGGGTTAACTCTAGAGACAGATTTTCCCAAGTGCAAGAAAAAGCATACTGCAAAACAGAACTTGATTTTAATTGGGGTTTTTCAAAAAAAACAGTACAGATAGCAATACTGCAGACAAATGAAATTTTTTTATCCATAATTTAGGCATAATTACTACAACAAACTTACCAGCACCAAAGGGTATGTACGCAAACTTCTCTCCAGCAGCAACAGGGTTATCTTGGAGGTAACGGTCTGGTTTGAAGCTCACATTTTCTACCCAACAGTCCTTAAGTCTATGATTGACAGTGGGAGACACACAAACTTGATGTCCAGGTGGAACTGTATACCCAGCAACAGTCTGGAAACAATTAAAAAGCAAAACCTTCTTGTAAAAGTTGTTTATATACTCCAATACAATGACGACGACCTTAATCTCACCTTCAGAGATGGCAGCAAATTGATCACTCCCTTATTAACAAGTAAATAGGAAGTTTTCTCCATCTAGTTGAAGAATCTAATGCTACTGGAAGTAAAAAACAGTAAAAAACAGTCTTCTCCATCTAGTTGAAGAATCTAATGCTACTGGAAGTAAAAAACAATACCACATTTTCTCCAAGAAATATCATCCAACGGACAATGTCTTCAACCAACAGACAACAGGGCACCTCAGGAAGTGAGATAACAAGGTACACAAGTATCACAAAGAAAACAAGGATCCACCTGTGGGCTAGGAAGCTGTGCTGAGCCATTGGGAAAGGCAGGATATAAATGTTTTTAATAAAAAACTACAGGCTGATTCTGGCTGAATTCAGACCTCACAGTAAGCCACCTGCCGCATAAACGGGTATGAAAATGAATATTCGAAATCATGCTTTGTACCTGGTTCACACTTGCTGTGATTACCACCAGGTCACTCACTCTTTTCCAAAAAATAAAAGGGAGAAAGAACTCTGTCGATGGGGGATGGAGGCATGGCAAGTAGGTGGACTGTTTGGCTGTAAAACTGTTTTATAGGGAATAATTTCCAAGAGAAAACAAGCTTAGAATGTGGTGAAATGAGAAAGCAGAGGAAAGACTGTAATACAGATTTTGTTTCACAGTATGGTTAATAAAAGGCAGTGAATCAGCAGGACAGAAGGAAGATAAGTCAACTGTCCTCAGCCAACAGCAACACCACACCCACACCAGTTCCCTCCCATTTCCATACACAGTGAGGCTTTCCCAGCAGCCTGGCAACTCAAGGAAGCTTAAACTACTAGCACAGAGACAAACAGAGAACTGGGATTTATTAACAAGCTGTGGTCCATTGCGTACACGTAGTAGACCAATCAGGGCATGTGCAACAAACTGATTTCAACAAACCACAACATATTGTGAAATGTGAATGCAGCTTTAATTTTCTCTTAGGAACAATCCATTTGTCCACACAATCCTTTTCATACTACAAGGATTTTCCAAACATTTTTCCAAATACAAATATTTTCCAAACATACTAACTTCAAAATATGACAACACACTAGTGTAAGCTGATAAGAGGCACAGGATCAGGCACTTTCTGCTGTGCATTAGCAGTTAATTACTTGATCAAACATCTGAAAGAATATCCAGGCCTGTAGCCAGGATATTGTAATTCGGGGGGGATTTAAATAAGTCGTAAGGCACTGATGCCAGTTGGGGAAGCAAGCCATGCTTGGGGAAGGGGTAGTGGTAGCGGCAGTGGGGGGAGGTAGATGGAAGTTGTGGGGCCTTGACAGGAAGTCGGGGGACAGGCCCCAAAATGCCCCACTGTAGCTATAGGCCTGAGAATATCTCATTTCTACCATAGCAAGGGTTGTTTTCTTAAACTGCAGTAAGAAGCTGACTGCTGATGCCAAAGAAGTATGCAATAGTAATTTATCATACTTGACAATAACTTGTTATAAATTAATAACTTAAATGGAACTTCCATCCCAGTATTCATTGCAGGCTTAGCAAGTTCACACTGCTAGAATGAGAAATCAGGGAGCGGAAATCCCTCCTATCTTTTCATACTTTACTTAGAGTTGTGAACCATGAATTGAATAGCAATGTAGAAACATCATAGTATTGTCGCAGGTTTGCCTTACACTCATAATACTACCCCAAAATGTGCTATTCCAAAAACACATACACCACTGAATATATACAAAAGGTTCTTACTTGTGGAGTTCTAGCCATCCTCATCATAGTCATAATAGGAGGCCTAAGTCTTAGCGTTTCTTTCAAACAACTGTCCAGCAAACCCATATTCTTGAGCTAGAATAAGTAAAATACAGCTTGTTACTTTCCAGACTAAGAATATTTCACATACAGTCATGTAGCATGGTTGTAATTTTCTATACTATGAACTCCTACAGTAAGCTAGCCCTGTTTTGTGTCCCAAGCATAAAACTAACATCACATATGTATCCTGTTCGAAGTAGTCCTTAATTATATAAGGAGATATTTTGTCAATGCAGGGAGGGGAAGCCACAATATATGCTACGGACACCAAAATACATGCATCTCTCTAAAGGAGAAAGTTTCCAAAACACATTCATGAACAGAAGAAACATGTACTACCCTTCACATACAATTGTGTACCAGAGTTTTACCTAAAGCTATGCTGTTAAGATCTCATACTGAAATGATACCAAATTATATCCATTAATTGTATAATGGAACTTGCCTAACATTTTGGCGGAAATACTGTATCTGAGGAGCAGAGGAAACCCAGAGCATTTGAGCCAACTGAATAAGGCCTGGGCTGAGCAGCTGCCCCTCCCCTTTTCCAGGTATCTTGAGGCCAAGGCATGGTCACAGATGTGGGCCGAAGAGCGGTTATCCCTTAGCTTGCATCTGTGGCCCTGTGCAAGCTATGCCAATGGAACTAACACCAATTATCACCTGCTTCAACAGTATACTGTATGCCTTTTGAGTTGTATGTATTTATTTAACTTACACCCTTCTGCATACTTTGATCTGTAAGCCTCCGAGTCCCCAGGGTGGGAGAAAACCCAGTTAAAATAAATACAAATGTATTATTTGAAAGTAAGTTATATATTGTGACTAATAGGAGCCACTGCAAAGTAAATATAGGGTCAAGCTGTGTGTATTTAGTACAAATACATACACACCCATAAAATTATACGCACAAAGTTTCTTGTTGACAACTGGGAAACAGGTGTACCCCCCCCACACACACATTATTTCCATTTGTGTTTTGCTAAGAAAAAGTAACTTGAAAGCTGCACGTAGCACTTAAAATGAGAGCTAAAAGAATGTTTAATTTTTCAGTTTACCTCAAGTGACTGTATGAAATGGACTGCCTCCATCAAGGAAGCCACAATCTTCAGTTTGCAAGACCTGAGCAAGGCTGTTAACAACAGGATGTTTTGGAGGTCATTGATTCATAGGGTGAATCAATGTCGGAGTCGTAAGTCGGAGGTGACTTGGTGGCACTTAACACACACACACAACTGACTGAATGGGCAACTTAGACCGTCCTACTTTAATTTCCGCTCCTTAATATCTATGCCTGAAGAAAAGTCTCTTACACAATTCTGATGCTTTCAACACTTCCACATCAAGTTCTGAAGTCCCTTAATCTCCAAATTCTGCCTACAGGTTTCAATATCCTACAATTCTGTCATCTGTACAGATAAGCACAGGAATTACAAATTTCTACAAACCTGATCATAATGTAATGGTGGAAAATTGTCTCCACGCACTGCTTTTTGTTCCCTGTAACACTGTTCTTGGAGTGATTTGTCTCTAGCCAAAAAGAAGCCAAGCCAAGCGCTGGTGGTTGAAGATGTGTGCTGCCCTGCTAACAGCAGCCCAATTAGCAGCCCAGCAATTTCATCATCTGTCAGGTGACGCCCATCCCTAGATTAGAAAAAGGAAATCTACAGGTTAATCATATACTTTGTTTCACTATACCAGTACTGTACCAGAGTAACAAAATCACATCATGGATTTCCTGAACACAATTCATCTATTTCTCATGACCATGTTGTTTCAAATACAGATCAACAAGAAACAAGCAAAAGACAGTACAATTTCAGGTTGCTAGGAGAAACAGAAGTAGACTTCTGACTCCTGCCAAGATAAAAGCAAGCTCTGAATTCTCGAAGAATGGACGGCCATGCAAATTCAGAAGTATGTGACAAAACTGACTGATTAGCCTATGAATGGAACCAACTTCAGTATATAAGATCCAGGGCGAATATGACTTCTCACTGACCGTTTCATCCCATTATTTCTCACATCCATATCTGATAAGCATCTGTCTTTTTGTAAAACAATGCAAGTTCAGTTTCATGACCGGAAGTGATTTCTTCTCATGACATCATTAGGAGTTCAGCCCTTCTTCCAAGACCCCTTATCTGTGCTGGTTCAGCAGTGGTAGGAAGTCTTTCCCCCTGCAGCCCAAATGACACCTGACATGCTGCTCCACCAACAAATCTGCACCAAAAGCCCATGGGACTTGTTTCTGGCCCCTTGGTTACTGCCACGACAACATTCAAAGCAGGGGCTGTAGTGTTTGTTGCATGTTTAAGCATTACAAGCCACCAAGGTTCATATTCTGATCTTTAACAAAATCATTAATTTAGACAAATCATCTTCGCAAAACCTTTTGCTGGGATCAGAGTTCAAGGCTTTGATCTCTGATGCACAAAGTGAAGCAGTTCGGTGCATTATAGACTCCTGCCTATCTTATTATCACAGGCAATCACAGCTGTATCCTTTCTGTCCCACAGCATAATCTATTTTTGACACTAAGAATTAAAAAGCCCCTCTCAAGCCAAAAAAAGGTTAGCTTCTCATGGAATGTTTCAGGCGTTAGGAGGCTACTGGTGTTTTGTTCCAGCTTTTTGTTCTACCTACCAGCCCTGAAGAATTTATTTCTATAACAGTTACGCGTTCCATATCCAAATCATGTCCCAGTTTCCTTGATTCAGATATATCACTTTCCTTGATAACATGAATTTTAGCTTCTTTTAAGCCTAACTCCCCAAAGTCTGGCCTATCACTTTCAACTGTTTCTTATGAATCACAGCCCAAGCGACATTACATACTTGTAGGTGACATCCAGTAGAGACTGAAGCATGTCATCCTCTCTTTTCAAGGACTGTCGGCGTTTCTGAATAACTTTGTAGAAGATAGCCTTTATCTTTTTGTGGGCTCTGTCTCTTCGCCTGCAATTAAAAGCATCTATGTAATACACAGTAACTATAAATACTTGGCCTTCAGATCTGACTTTTGAGTCCAGTAGCACCTTAAAGACTGACAAGATTTGTGGTAGGGTATGAGCTTTTGTGAGTCTCTGCTCACTTCTTCAGATACCTTTTTTGACTTTTGTTTGGCAGATTTATACATACTGGTATAAATCTTAACAAGAGGAGATATTTATTATTATAGTCCGCCTATCTTTCTATTGAAAGAAAAACGTGGATGCGTCTTGTTTCGAGGGCTAGTTTAGAAGGGATATAATTTAAGGTGGTTCAAAAAGCAGCAGCTCAGTCGCAGTGGGGAGACAGCTGGGCATGTGGATGAACAACCTGCCTTTCCTATGAAGTGCCTAGCCTCGGGCAAGATACTAAAGTTCAGTGAGCTCACAACAGCCTTGTTGAATGCTAAAATGTCACTCCTAAATAAGCTCCTTACAAGAAGACTGGGATGCAAACATAGCAAATGTAAATAGAGAATTCAGGAGAGTCAGTTTTTGACCCACCAGGACTACAAAATTGCTTACACAAAAAAATAAATCTGAAACCCAACAATAACAAATGGGGGGGGGGGGGGGGGGATAAGACTATCCAGCAGGAATGAAACAGATTAGAGAGTTTAACAGCCTGAGAATTCAGCACATCAATCCACACTAGTAGTTTCAAAACCACTATGAAAATGAAATCCTTTTTACCAGACTCCTAGTTTGTTCTTTATTAACTGACAACAGGCTCGTAAAATACAAAATTCAATCTGTAAAACACACTGGTACAATCTTAACAGGAAAGAATCTTCCTAATTTCCGAGGACAGCCTGTTCCATCCCAAATCACTTACAGGCCCTCAGAGGGCAGGGTAAAGGCTGGACAAGAATCAGAGGCTACATTCTTATGCACACTTGTTTGGAAGTTAGTAGGTATGCATAGGCTCATGCTGCACATCTGTGAAAGATTAGGGTAATGTGGTTGGAATTTCACATTCTTTTACAATATGCCAAAAGTTGAAAAACATCTGCAGATTCAAAACTGATCTCCTAACACTGCTTTTGCAATACAGGAGCCCCCAGAGCACCAGTACAGGAAGGACCTTTAAATGTCTGAACACTACGTCATTTCTTCCTGTGACTGTGAAAAGCCAGGCAAAGCTGGCACCAGAAGCAGAGGCACTATTGATGCTGCTGGAGTGGAGGATTCTAACATCACTCAGGCAACAGGGGAAGGTGCGCCCATTGTAGAGTCTGATGATGCACCACAAAGGTATTTTCAGGAAGGCCTTTCCGTAGGAATGTGAGAGAATGCTGCCTCTTGGCATGTGAGAATTAAACGGATACTAGGAAAACAAGGCAACGTTTAAGCTAAAGAATGTTTTAGCAAGACTTGGTGTTGCTAGCAGCCTAGTTTACAATGATATAAAAAAAGCAAACAGAACATGATCTGAATTGTCACTCTAGTGAAATGAAACATCCAAGGCTACGACAATGTCATTCCAGAGCGGTAGCAGTCTATTGGAGAAGCCCAGTGGCATCTAAAAGCCTAACAACATTTATTCCAGCACAAGCTTTCGTGAGTGAGGGTTCACCTCATCAGATGCTGTGGAGAGGAAATCATATTCCAACTTTTTATACAGAACATTTGCTCTAGGAATAGGTGGGATATGATTTCTTCTTCATAGCATCTGAAGAAGCGAGTTGTTATGAGCCACTGGACTTGTATTACATTGCTGTAAAATTAAACAAAAGGTAAATGTATTACTAGGGGCTTACAGATGTAACGTCCCAAACTGCTTCAGCATGGTTAAGAGGTTAAGATCAGGTTACAGGATCATATTGTCCCTTCCCAATCAGCCTCCCTTGCATAACCCTCGTCCATCTTTACCTTTGTTACTGATATTAATCAGATATTTCCAAGAAATAGAATCCACTAAAGCCACGAAAAATTATAACCCAGTTGGTGCTAGTGGAAAATGCCGTCAAGTCACAGCCGGCTTATGGAGACTCCATAGGGTTTTCAAGGCAAGAGATGTTCAGGAGTGGTTTGCCATTGTCTGCCTCTGTGTCATGACCCTGGCATTCCTCAGACGTCTCCCATCCAAATACTAGCCAGGGCCAACCCTGTTTAGCTCCCACAATCTTTTGAGACTGAGCTAGCCTGAGCTATAACACAGTTATTCATTGCAGAGTTCCTATATTTTATCTGAGTGCCTCACCTAAGAACTGTGGGCATATAAGGCAGCCCGGGTTAATGTCACCCACCCAGGAGGAATATGTGTGCAAGAGTAGCAAGGAAAGAGTCCACAGTCCTGCAGCCCATCCTCAGTGGTTACAGTATTCAGTAGGCTCAGACTGGAGTAACTCTGTGTAGAATTGCACTGTAGGAGACTTTGAAGACCTTTTTTGTTTACTTGGGAGACATGTTTGCCAGAGGGATCGACAATACTCACATTAATTTGATTAACAAATTGATTATCTGCTGATTGAATTGTTCAGTACCTGAAGCTTGGCAAAGGCAGCCAACGTGGCAAAAGCCAAGCAGCATGTGTAAATCCCCCATCCAGGTCAGCATACAACTGTGCCACCTTCTCATTGAGGATACTTCTTATCTCTTTCCCATGCAGACAGTGACTTGCTGTCAAGATTATCAGTTCTGAAAGTGCTTCAAACAAGTCTATGGAAAGGCAAGAAGGACATAAATTAAAAGGGAAAAGTGAAGTGCTCAGCTTTATATTTATTTATTTGATTTATATCTTGCCCTACCCTGCAAACGAGTTCAGGGCAGCTCACAACACATAATCTACAGTTGAAAAGATTAAAACATAACACTTTGAACCTCTGGACTTCTTAAACTGGGGGGGGGGGGCTCCCCAAAGACTTATTTATATTTATCTTCAGAGCTCCAAATGGTGTCTATGCACATTTAACTTTTTTTTCCTTGCATGAGTCACGATTTATAAATTTAGAGACTTTGAGGTCATGTGGGGAAGGAGAATGTTGTTATTATCTCTTTGCTTACCCATTTTTAGCTCCTATGCCCTTTGGGGGACAGTAGTTCATTTACCATTTTGCACACTGTACTACAAATATAATAAAGAATAAGAGATACCTAATGTGCACAACTGATTATCAACAGGTAGCAAGTTAAGAGTGTATACTAGCCTAGCTTGTGTTCTTAAGAATTTCTCAGCAACTCAAAATTGATCTGTAGAATTTCAGAGTACAACTGCTCATTTGCCTACTGAAAGTTGTTATACGTTGCAATATTATGTCACAACACTAAGCAAGTCTCCTTCATCTCACGTTCTGCTTAAGCGCAGCTTCTCAAATTATATACTTACTTCTTTCTCCCTTTTCTCCCCAAGTTTTAAAATATTCCTTAGTTTCTTCTTCTATTATGGGTACATGGTTTTTAAATTGTGCTATATTCAGCCCACTTTTCAACATCTTCTTCTGTTCCAAAAATCTCTTCAAGGATAAACAAAGAAGATGTTACACAAGACAAAACTATTCTGCTTGTACAATTGATCCAGTGAAGACAAACTTTCTAAGCCCAACTGATCTCAAAATCAGGCACAAGCTCAACTCCCTCTGCCATGCAAAGCAACTGGGTGAAAACTGCTCAATTCCAGCAGGATCATGCCACCATGTTACAAACCTCTGATGTTCAAAATAACTTTAATCACACATAGATTATCAAGTGTTATACAAGGAAAATAAAAGGTTTTCTCCTGAAAATCACATCTGAGATGACAAAGATTTGTTTCCCTTTCTCCTCCAAAAGTCCTGCTCTGTGGCAAAGCATTTGATTTATATCTTGCCCTACCCTGCAAACAAGTTCAGGGCAGCTCACAACACATAATCTACAGTTTAAAAGATTAAAACATAACACTTTGAACCTCTGGACTTCTTAAAATGGGGGGGCTCCCCAAAGACATTTATATTTATCTTCAGAGCTCCAAATGGTGTCTATGCACATTTAACTTTTTTTGATTGAATTGCACCTATAATTAGCTGCAATGGACTGGATCCAAAGATTCCCAACTCACTGCATGAATATGGCACCCGGCAATCATATTTAGTATATTTTAAGCCTGCTTTCCTCACCAATGGAGACCCAAAGCAACATACAGAAAATACACCTCCAAGCAAATTTACATAGAACATAGTATTTAAAAAACCTACCAAAAGTCATAATGTAGCAGTTGCCTTACACTACAGCACAGTTTAAGGAAAAAATTAAAATAAATCTACAGGTGGTCTTTTTATTTGAGCGAAAAGATATGCATACCCTCTGGCTCAAAATGAAACATGAGAATCACTACAGAATCTGCTTGTCGCACAGCATAAATTCTTAGAGACTCACAGAAGAGCATCAACAGCTATATCCCTTCCACTGGTGGTTCTTTAGTTCCAGCTCATTATTATAGGGGCATGTAGAGCTGTCCCTGCTCTTGGCTAGCAGGGAGCCAGACTTGCACGAATCCCATGCATACATGTTCCTTTTAGAAAATACTTTAAACATGAAATAGAATGTCTTTATATAATACCTTTGAACTTATGATTTGAACTGTAAATCAATAAATGCACTCTTACTGATAATCTCAGCAGTCACCTATAAAGTCAGTTTGGCATACTCTAATCTGGGAGAACCGGGTTTGATTCCCCACTCCTCCCCTTACAGCTGCTGGATGACCTTGGGCAAGCCATAGTTCTGTCAGAGCTGTCCTTGAAAGAGCACTTCTCGAAAGAGCTCGCTCAGCCCCCACCTACCTCACAGGGTGTCTGACATGGGGAGGGGAAGGGAAAGGAGTTTGTAAGCCGCTTTGAGACTCCTTCGGGTACTGAAAGGCAGAGTATAAATTCAATCTCTTATCTCAGCAGTCACCTATAAGGTCACTCTGTACGCTACTCTTGCTTCAGTTACTAGGTTGGGTAATTTTATCTGCTGGAATGCTGGCTATCAAAATAATGCATTATTGATGTTGCTTCTGTTATCCTGCTATTGTGAGATCTGTATCATATTATTGGTATCATTTGATGTTATTAGAGACTATTCAGCAATACACATACTGGGTGGGGTACATCATAGGCAACTCCTTTTCCAAAGACAGGTGTGGTTAGCCGTGAATACACATCCTCTGCATTCAAGTCTTCATTTTTGCTATTGAACAGAAGAGCAGCAGCATCACTACCCAGCAGATAAGTAAATGTCTTCCCCACCATCATGAAGCTAAATACAGGTCCATACTGCAAAGAAATCAAGGAAATGGAAGAAAAACAGGAAAAACGTTAACTGTAAAGAATGGCTTTTTTATCTTATAGCAAAAATTACACCATGAGAGCTGTTCCTGTTATTTGTAATTGCTTCAGACCTATTCACATGAAAGAAGACAAGAACAACATAATGGAGTTCAATAACCTGATTACTCTACCAGGCTTGTCTAAGCACCAAGGGCAACTGGTACGAGGAAAAAGGTCTACTGCTAAGAGCCAGAAAAGTACCATGCATCTGAGGCCCAAAAAAACTCTTGAAGCATATAATGTAGTAACCTAAATAGGATGGGATTTAGCAATGCCTGGATGGGATACAGTTCAGAAACCCTATGCACTGGGAACCTAAACTGTTGTTTCATCACCATAATTTGCTTACTTCATATTTACCCCCAATTTTTAAATAAACCATTGACTCAGTAGAATATACACAATAGATACAAGGCCAATACCCAAACCATAACAACCATGCAAAATAAGAGCTCTGCATCATGCATTTCAATGCAAGATCCATTTTCTTCACAACCTTCAACCATGATGAGTCTAAACTGGAAGTATTTCTGTTCTACTGGTAGGCCATTAGTTTCATCTGTGTGCAGGTCTCTTTCATCAACCAATCATGAATTCTGGGCCTCCCCCCCCCCACTTTTTTTTGCTTCCAGTACCTAGCAAAACCAATCTTGCTGCAGAAATTATATGTAAAGCTAACGCTTGAAGATTTTTTAGAAATATCAACCACAGTAAGACCTCTGGTTTACAGTGAATCTGTCTCTCAAATCCAATTGATGTAATTTCTATCACTTGTTTCCAATAATCTGCCTATTTACATATCCATCACACATGAGGGGAAAGCCTGCCTTCTCTACCTCACAGAACCAACACTTACTACTCCCAGCTGCATAGATCTTTGCTAGCCTGAAAGGGCTTAGATGCCATTAACAGATCATTTTCATCAGGTTTTCCCTTGAAGAGAAGCAAATCGTAAAGGTGGTTCATATGTAAATATGTATCTCCACTTTTTATCATCTAAATCAATCCCAATATCTTTTCATCTTATAAGAAAACTATGATTTGATTTAAGTAACATCCAATAAAATGGTATACAGATTTAGAAGGTATCCTTCACAATTAACATTTTCTCAATATGATTCTTGCAATTATTGTGATCCAATTTGTCTACTTGCAATTGCCCAGCATAGGTCCACTCTTCCGATCCAATCAAGACTGCCTCCCCCAGCCTGGATACATCCCAATTAGGACCTAGTCCCAGAACTCTGAACTGTCTCTCTTCCCCTTCGATCACAAGATATGGGCAATCCTTCCTTATCTTCATTTACCTCTTTGGCTTCTTGACTACCCTCAAGTGGACTAGATTATACACAGTTTGGAAGCTTAGAATGACTGGCTTGTTATAAGGTCTTGGTCATAATGACATCTTGTTAGGAATGACATCTGAATCCTTGGTATTATTTTGACTGCTTCAGATTCAAGACAATATGAAGCACAGATATTCTAAGCAATTCAGTTACTACAGATTATTATCAAGGAAAAGACTCACCTTTTCATAGGCATTTTCTAAAAATTCAATTGGACTTTTCCCAAATGCAACTGCATGTCCCAAAAAGGGAATGTTTGATGATATAAAAGGAGGATATTTCTGCAGAAGGAAAAAAAAAACTATAATAATATTGCTGAGAACAGCATCACACTAGGTTGCATGACCAAGAGCTTTTCAGCCTAAGTATAAATCAAGAATGGAGGCTTAAGAAAAAGAATAACCAGTTGCAATCTGCCCAGTGTGATATGGTAGTCAGACAATCATCAAAACAACCAAAAATCATTATTATCTGTAGTAGGGCAGAAGTGAGCAGAGATAGGGTGTGGCACATGGGTAAGAACAGGCACAACGTATTTAATCCAGGATAGTAACAGCAGCACCAACACTAACCAGTGTGCTTGAGAAGGTTAATTCGCTTAAAATGAAGACAGGCAGCAAATCATAACTGTCTTGCTCTACCCAAAGTCCTGCTACTATAGCTAGAATTTCTTAAGCTACCCTGCATACCACTGAATCTACGTATACATTTAAGAACGAGGATTTTAAAAACTGCCTATACATGAACGGACAAAATGCAATATAAAGGCCAGAAAAGGCAATTTACAGAAAGTTTGCACCACAGTATGACTTCTAGGAGACATAAGGTTATGCCTACTTTTCTGCTATATATTGTCTCTATGCAAGTTCAACCTACATGAGGCATATGAATACTTCAGTGTCATCTTGAACATAGTTTGGAATTTGGCTTATTTTTACCATGCTTAACAAGCTCTGTAAATGCTTGAAATTTCACAAATATATGAAGTCAAAAACAAATTACATTTATTAGACTCATCCCAATACATTTAAATCTTAAAATTAATCTTTTGACTTATAACTTCACTTAACTGCAGCGAAAAGATAGGCATTAAAAGAGAGACTCCTGATAGCTGTGTTCTCAAGTACCTTGGAGAGCTTCAAAAAGGTGACCCATCCCACCTGAGAGAAGACAGAGCTGACCAGTAAGAGAGAGAAGAGGGGTCATTGGACCTTGGGACATGGTGAGAATACAAACTGTGAGTTGGTTTAAAGAAACATCTTGAGGTGCAGAGTCTAAGAGCTGGTAGATCTGCTTCCTCTTTTTCTCAATCTACGCTGTACTAGTAAATGTGTACAGAAAGCAAAAAGTCCACCGCACCATAAGCTTTCAAGTCCCCTCATCCAAAGGAAACCAACCATTCTACCCCTGTCCCTGAAATTTCTCACTGCTAAGGGAAGCAGGGCACTATTATACATTCACATTCATGCTCCATGCAGTCCACTCCTCCATATGCTTACTCACAAGTAGACACAAAGACCACAATTCCAGTATAATATTTAGGTTCTGACAACTTAGTTTTATTTACTTTATTTAGAAAATTTATGTCCCCCTTTCTACTGCTAAAATGGCATTTGAAGCAGCTAACAAAAAGTATAAATAGTTAAAATATAATAAGCCTACAGTAGACTAGGACATCATATCAAAAAGGCAGCAGTATAAGATAGATAAAAATAGCAATAAAAAAAGCTGCTGACCCATCAGCTTAAACTGGTGAAATACACTCCAGGACATCCCCTCTACCTGCTTCTCAAACAGGGCAGGACCCAGGAATACTCCCAAACTGCAAGTCTCACCCTTGGGGCGGGGAAGACTTCCAATCCAAAACAGGTTGTAACACACACCCCACAATCAGTGCTGCTGTTACGGGTCTACTTCCAGGGGAGGAAGCACTTTGCAGAGGACCACCAGCCAAATGCTGACAGAAGAGGAGAAAGGTGCAGGGCCGTCCTGTGTGACTGCACGGATGGGAACCAAGAGACTTATGGGCAGCATGAGGGTTAGCACCTCAGTTATGGGAGCACACCAGAGTTCAGTGTCCCCAGTGAGGTAACTAGGGACCAAGCATGGGGATAAGAATACAGTCCTGAGCCCTTCACCTATGGATTAAGACTTGCAGTAGAGCTTCCTGCCAGGAAAGGAAGCCTGTAAGGTATTTGGGCAAACTTGAGAGCATCGCCAACACCTGCTGCGCTGCCGGTAATGAAGACAAGCTCTTCTGGGCTAACTTAATTAGCCAAGAGAAACAAGAATTCTGGCAGTGGCTTCCATTTCACACATTCAGGTTGCACACACTGAAAAAAATATCCTTGCATTTTGTAAACAGAAATGTACTGTTTTCCGGGAAGCCTGCCTGCCTGCCTTCCTTGAGCAAGGCTCTAATCTGCCCCACCAGAAAAGGCATATCCCAGATGGCTGCGAACTCAACATATACTCCGTGTAGACCACAACGAGCAGGAGTCCTCTGCTCATCCATTAAGTTCAACGAGCACAGGCAAGCCACACGTCAGCACCCAGTAGCTCTTTATGGGATTGCTGGTATAGTAAGACAGGATACCCCACCCCCAAGTGCGATGAAAATGCACAAATTATCTGGTCTCAGGCAGACAAGGCACAAGGAAACACTCTTCCTCCCTTAAGCCCCCCTCCCCCAATCCTTGGCCAGACTGATCAACAGCCAGGTTCCCTCCCCAATTCAAACCCCCTTTTCCCCACCCCACAATGTCTAAACTGGTGTCTTAAGTCTCCTTAGGAAACACCTCCACTAGAAACAAAAAATGTGCCAGACGCCAGGCACACAACACATGCTTCAGGCAATGATCCGCCTAAGCCAGGGGTGGGCAATTGTTTTGGCTCGGGGGCCACTTTGTGGGAGCGGAGGTTAGCGGAGGGCCGCACCTTTAAAATGATTGCATTCATTAGTTAACTTTGCATTTCAGAAAAGGTATAAATTGTATCATAAAAATCAATAAAGATAAATTAAATAAAATAGTGGTAGTTTTATTCAATTTATTTATTGTGCTAATTTCATATCATCTATAGCTGCAAGCACATTTAATTTTAGAATCAGTTTAATGAGACAAATGTACCCTATCACACCACGTGGCCCATGGGCGTCAACTACGGGGGGGCTCGAGGGCTCGAGCCTCCCCCGAAATTTCCGGGGGGGGGGCTCAGCCACCCCCGGCAAAATCGAGCGCCCACCCGTGGCCAGTCAGCTGGCCAGCTGGCCGTCGCCACCTCTCCTTCCCCCCCACCCCCGGTCTGCCCTCCTGCCTCCCTGGGGCGGCAGGGGGGGGGGGGAGAGGCGGCGGGGACATGGTCCTGCGCTTTGCGCGCACGGCAATCAGCCGGCCAGCTGGCTGCCACCGCCACCGCCGAAACTGCGCTCATCTGCACCGAGCGCGAGGCGAGCGCGGGTCTGCCTCCCTGGGGCCGGGGGGGGGGAGGAGCGGCGGGGTCAAAGAGTGTCACCGGCTACCCGGCTGCAGAAACTCGGCCGCGCAGAGCCAGCCTTGCGGCCGCCATCTTTAAAAAAGGCCCCGAGAGGAGTGAAGCCGGGAGCATCGGTAGTACGGAGAGCATCTAGGGACAAAAGCGAGCCACAGGCGCTCTCTGCCGCTCCTCTGATGAAAGAGCGGAGCGGAGTGGCACCCGGAAGGGAGGGGAGGCGGCGGCGGCGAGGCGAGCCAAAAGTTGTGTCTGCTGCTTGCAGCTGCTGAAGGAGAGCGGCCGCACTCCGAAGAAGGAAAGGAAGGGCGGGACGGAGGGAGGGAGGCAGCAGCAGAGTTTCCGACATGGTGCACGAGAGAGCCCCCCCCCCCCGGATTTAAAAAGTCTACGCCCCTGACGTGGCCGACTGTCTTGGTGGGCCACAAAAAACTCTGTGGCGGGCCGCATGTGGCCCCCGGGCCGCAATTTGCCCACCCCTGCCCTAAGCTATGGAGTCTTGTGAGCAAAAATTCTGCTTTGTGAGCTACTGGCATTAAAGTTGTGAGCGAGCGATTTGGCTGCTGCATAAATTAGTTTGCCTCCCTGAGCTAAGACAAAAACGTGCTTGCTAGAGCCTAAAAACCTGTGAGCTAACACACAATAACTCGGCTTAGAAGAAACACTGGCTCTAGGGAACTGTCCTTTCTTTCCCCTTTTCCTTTCTGCAGTGTCAGGTCACAGCCAACTTGATGCAATCTTTTAGGGATCTCAAGGCGAAAGAAGTTCAGAGGTGCCACGGCCTTCCTCTGTATAACATCCCAGACTTTCTTAGCAGTCTCCCACCCGAGTACTAAGCAGGACTGGCTCGCCATGGCTGGCTTCCGAGAGCGGGCTACCCGGGAGCTCCCGGAGGCGTCCCTGCCAGGAGCTCACCATCCCACACTCCCCCCACATGAAGCCGCCCCGGCGTGCTGAGACGGGAAAGGAGACGGCAACCCATTCCTACCTCTGGGCCGGGCTGTTTTCGGCTGCGAGAGCCCGCCTGGAGAAAGTACCCCAAGCTCAGGGCGAGGGCGGCCAGCAGGAGGGACAGAGAGCTCCCCGCAGCCTTCTCCAGCACCGAGCTGCCCACCTCCGCCAAACTCGGCATCGCCATCTCCGCGCCCGCAAGGGAGCCGGTGCCGGCAACGACTCACCGAAAGGGGGCGGGGGCAGTACCACCTAGCCCGCGCTGGGCTGATCTCTGCCCATCTGACGAACACCGCGCCGCAGCCAATCAGCGAGCGAGCAGCAACAAGGTGACTGCGGCGCCGACTTTCGGGCGGGAGACGCCGGCAGCCTAGTTGGTTGGTTGGCTGGCTGGTTGGGGCTGTGTGCGTCTGGGTCTGTGGGTCCGTGCCTAGCCGTGCTGCCAAAGTTGTAAAGAGCTGTTCTGACTGGGCCATGCAGAAGCCAAAAAGAAGCGCTAAACTCTCGTAGGCGGAGGTGGCCGGCCTCACCCGCCCCTCCCCGCTTCCATATGGCGCACGAAGACCTTGTACTCAGTTGGCCGCTGGCTTCATCAAAGTGGGTGTTGTCTACTCCGACTGTCAGCGATTCTCCCGAGTCTCAAACGGAGGTCTTTCACATCACCTGCTGCCAGTTTTTTTAAAAGGGGGGTTGCCACATATAGCCTGGACATAATCAGGGGTCCTTTCGTAGAATAAGAGGTGCAGGAGCTCATTAGCATAACTCATTTGCATAACTCATTTGCCTTTGCCACACCCCCTAACATACCAGAAGTGTGTCAGAAGGCAATACCCACCCCTCAGGCTCCACTCCACAGGTGAGTGAAACTGACCTGCTCTTCCTCCATTCCCTTCCCCATCCAATACTTTGTGCAATAAAAATAAGCGTAAAGAACACACCCTCATTCTGTTCCTACTCCCTTGAAACCACCAGGTTTCAAGTAGACTTGAGATACCCAGGACATGTGCACCACCCATCCCTTCCCCTTCCCCTCCCCACAACAAGACACCCTGTGAGGTAGGTGGGGCTGAGAGAGGTCTTTTGAGAACTGCTCATGAGAGAACAGCTCTGAGAGAACTTGTGACTGGCCCAAGGTCACACCAGCAGCTGCATGTGGAGGAGTGGGGAATCAAACCCGGTTCTCCCAGATTAGAGTCCAACTCCTGACCACTACACCAAACTGATGGGATGGAAGCTGCTGAAGGGTTGGTGAAATTTCTCCAGTACTTATGTGCCATGTGCCCAGATAAAAAATGGTATACTTAGAACATTTATATGCCACCTTGAGCAAGTCTCTGGAAAAGCAGCACACAGTCATAAAGGGAACAATGATAAAATTATCAATATTAAAACAAAACATTAAAATCAATAAAGACCCTAGCAGGGCTTTCCCCGGGGCGCTGCGCTTCTGCACTGCTCGGGGAAGCCAAGGAGGGGAAGGGGATTGGTCATGTGCCCGCCCCCTGGGCTCCTCACTCCCGGAGCTGCGCTCCTGTGCGCTCCCACTCCAACGGACCCCTGCTTTACACGCATGCACAAACATTTATTCAGAGTATTTCTGTGGCGCCTATTCAGAGTCCAGTTTGAGGTAGCTTACGATTAAAAAAGTACAATATTATAAAGAAAACAAGCCATTAGAAAACAAGCCATTGGACATAAGCAGCATAAAAGTGATCCATGAAACAGTAGCAAACCATTAAGAAACCTGATAAGATAATCCCTCATTGAAAACCTGGATAAAAATATGTGTTTTGGCCTGACAACTAAGGGAAAGTGCAGTAGGCACCAGGAAAGCCTTAAAAAAGAGGATGTTCCAAAGACTAGGTGCCACCACAGAAAGTGCCCTGTCCATTGTTGCCACCTGCCTCACCTCTGAAGGTGAGGTAGAGAAAGCAGATCTTAATTAGGAAGCTGGCTAGTAGAGGAGGAGATGGTTCTTCAGGTCCCCTAGGACCAAGCTTGTTCATGGCTTTAACAGTAAGAACCAGCACACTGAATTGTGCCTGGCAACATATGGGTAAACAGTGCAGATATTTCAGCAGGGGAGTGATATGATCCTTGTAACCAGCTGTGAACAGATAAGGGACAGGGGTGGGAGGAAATGCCTTTACAGTTATGGTGATGGAAAGCAGTCCAGGCTTCTTTGTGGCTGGGGAGAAGGGGAAAAGGTATACCGATACAGAGCAACCTTTTCCAAGAGGGTGGAATAACATTGTAGTCCAGAGGTGTCAAACCCATTTGTTACACGGGTCGGATCTGACATAAAAGTTACTTTTTCAGACCGGGCCGTGTGTGCCATAAAATGAAATGCCCATTACTGGAGATACAAACTGTATAAAGGAGACAGGCAAACCCAATCAATGGTATTGTTTTTTACTCAAAATACAAACCAAAACAATTGATTCCTAGGAGTGAAAGTAGTTGGCTTACTGCGCAAAAGCCTCAATAAATATATTTAACCTTATGCAAAACTAAGTTTTCCCCAAGGGATACCATACCTGCCCCCTAGCCATTTCCTTTAGTTTCTGGACAGCTTTGACCACCCCCACCCCCTCAGACTGCTCCCCCCTCCCCGGAGCAGCCTCCTGCCTCCCGTCTCTTGTACCAGTTGCCCGCAGGCCAGATAAGAGCTCTGGATGGGCCTATTCCGGCCCTTAGGCCGTATGTTTGACACCCCTGCTCTAGTCCTTCAATCTCTCGAATGGAGAGTCCAGGTCTGAAGAAGAAGAAGAAGAGATTGGATTTATACCCCACCCTTCACTACCCAAGGGAGTCACAGAGCAGCTTACAAATTCCTTTCCCCTCTCCACAACAGCTCCCCTTCCCCCGTGAGGTGGGTGGGGCTGAGAGAGCTCTGAGACACCTGTCCTTGAGAGAACAGCTGGTGCAGAGCTACGGCTTGCCCAAGGTCATCTAGTAGGTGCAAGTGAAGGAGTGGGGAATCAAACCTGGGTCTTCCAGATTAGAGTCCGTGCACTTAACCACTACACCAAACTGGCTCTCTAAGGTTGGCTGAAACCCCGGGAACACCCATGGAGTGAAAGGGGGAGCTGCTCTTTTGTTTGGGGGCTTTTTGTTTGGAAACTCTTTGGAGCATATTTTTTTTTACCATGAAGGATGACAC
This sequence comes from Lepidodactylus listeri, assembly GCA_029233225.1. NCBI lineage: Eukaryota > Metazoa > Chordata > Lepidosauria > Squamata > Gekkonidae > Lepidodactylus > Lepidodactylus listeri. The sequence goes on from JARCFY010000012.1 coordinate 34,488,585, forward strand.
AGGACAGGAGAATGATTTTAAAAAAAACTGCAGGTGCACGAGGGACAGGGGCATTTAAACATTGAAAACATTTTAAAACAAGATGGCAGTGCAAACATTCAGCCATGGGGGGAGGGGGGTGCCAGGGAGATATAAGGAACCGTCGCTGGCCTCAACCTGGTGGAACATCTCTGCCTTAAATGCCCTGAGAAACTTTAATAAGTCCGGCAGGGCACGGATGTCATTTGGCAGAGAGTTCCACCAGGCTGGGGCCAGGGCAGAAAAGGCCCTGGCTGTGGTCAAGGCCAGCTGGATATCTTTGGGGCCAAGGACCACCAGAAGATTCTTATCTGCAGGTCTTAATGCCCTTCGGGGGACATATCGGGAGAGGCAGTCCCGAAGGATTGTGGGTACTTCTTGTTGTATTTTGTTAGTGTCCCTAGATTCTGTCCTTTGCAAAACCCAAGTGTGTGCCTTGTAGAAAAGTTTGTTTAATATGAGGCAGTCTGCACAAGTCCTTACTCACCCACCTGGCTGCTTGGTGTGCTACCGAGTGATACTCCTGCGAGACTGGCTTTGGGCAACTCACAAGGGGGGCCCCTGAGTTTCACCCAAAGGGGTGGCAGCAACAGGAAAGGGGGGGCAAAACAGCGGTTAGTCTTGCCTCACAATGTGACAGAAACCATGACACAAGCCCCTGGCAGTAGCCTGGCTACTATATTTTGGATCAATTGAAGTTTCTCACCCATTTTTCACCCAGCTGGAAAACTGAACTAAAACAAATGAAATGAATTTAAATGGAAATAAATGTAAAGTTCTGCATCTTGGTAGGAAAATTCAAATGCATAATTATAGGATAGGGGAGGCTTGTCTTATGTGCGAAAAGGATCTAGGGGTCTTAGTGGACTATACACTGAACATGAGTCAGCCATGTGATGTGGTAGCTAAAAAGGCAAATGCCATTTTGAGCTGTATCAACAGAAGTATAGTGTTGGTATTGCTTTACTCTGCTCTGGTTAGACCTCACCTAGAGTATTGTGTTCAGTTTTGGGCACCACAATTTGAGAAGGATATAGACTAGCTGGAACGTGTCCAGAGAAGGGCAACGAAGATGGTGAGGGGTAACTGGAGACCAAGTCCTATGAGGAAAGGTGGAAGGAGCTGGGTATATTTACCTTGGAGAGGAGAAGATTGAGAGGTAATATGATAACCTCCTTGAAGTACTTGAAGGGCTGTCATATAGAAGATGGTACAGAATTGTTTTCTGTTGCTCCAGAAGGTTGGACCAGAACCAATAGGATGAAATTAATTCCAATTCTACGAGCCCCCAAACAGGTTGTCGCTATTCCCTCCATTGTTCTCTATGATGGGGAAAAGGTAACGTTTTTTCCAACAATAGAGAACAATTGAGGGGATAGGCAACCTGTTTGGGGGCCCGTAGAATTGGACCCTGTGGTCCAATCTCCTTGAAACTTGGTGGGTATTTTGGGGAGAGGTCCCAGAAGCTACCCTGCAAGTTTGGAGCCTCTCCCTGAAACCCCCTCTCCTCCAGCCACTCGTATACCCTTTGAGTTTTTGCCATTGACTTCAATGGCCCATAGGGTATAATGGGGCCGAAACTGACATTTGGCTGTCCATGCTAATGAGTTATGCTAATAGGTATGCTAATGAGCTCCTGTACCTCTTTTTCTACGAAATGACCTCTGTTTACCTATATACAAATTCTCATTTAAATATTTTTTCGCTTTATTATAGTGTACTTGTTATTTTCGTGTCTGTGTACACACTGTAATCCTTCTTGCACATTCCCACCAGGAGGCTGGTAAGCCTAATTTAGGCAGCCCCGGCTCCTTGCTTTGGAGAAGAGACGCTGCTTGGTTTCCATTTCCAAAGAAAGGGCGGAGCGTGTTCCCAGCATGGCCACAAGGAGGCGCTCCAAGCCCAGGCAGGTCAGGAAATTCTGTGTCCTGTCAAAACGCAGACAGGGAGTGGAGACCTGCCCAGAAGGCCCTTTTGTCTGGCGAATAAATCTCCCCCCCCCCCCCCGCCATATGACCGTTAATCTGAGTAAAAAGAACAAATATAGAGTCCAATGGCACCTTTAATACCAACAAGGGTTTATTCAAGGTTTAATGAATAAACCTTTGTTGGTCTTCAAGGCGCCCCTGGATTCTGAACTTGTTCTACTGCTTCAGACCAACAGGGCTGGCCATCTGGATCAATCTGAATAAAAAGGCAGGCATATTTCGCCTGAGTATAAACTGTGTTCCTTTGCAAAGTAGACTGTGCTGAAATAAGCAAAGATAAAGTGGTGCTGAATTAAGCAGTACTGAAGCTTTTTTGCAGAGTGTTATTTCCTGTATGCTCCACACCCCTTTGTGGTTGCGATCAGTGTTCCCTCAAAGCTGAGTTAATTTGAGCTCGCTCACAGTTTTTTAGCCTCCAGCTCACACATTTTTGCCTTCTCTCAGGAAGGATGGCTCCAAAGCAAACTGATTTATGCAGCAGCCAAATCACTCGCTCACAACTTTAATGCCAGGAGCTCACAAGGTAGAATTTTTGCTCACAAGACCCCACAGCTTAGAGGAAGCATTGTGATCAGTTGCAGGCTTGTTTCTGGAATACCCATTTTTCTGACAAATAAATCTATCAGTTTTTTACCTGGTTAGCTTCAACTGAATGTCAGCTGGACAACCACTCTGTTGAATTCCACCACCCTGGCAAAGGGCTACTCCTTCTGGATAAGCCCCCCCCCCCATTAGATATGTGTTGGGGGAATTAAGAGTCCAGGAGCTTTTCTTAGGAATCCCATCCCCACCTGGCTCAACAAGGGGTGTGTGTGTGAAACTGGCAAGAACCCCATAGTTTGAGAGAGGAAAAACCTTGTTCCAAAGTTAAAACCACTTATTGAAAGAAAACCATACTGCACAAATTTTCAAGTGAGTGGCAATTCCAGTATTCATCTTACAAAAGGGAACAGACAAACCAATATTAAACGAATAGTGCACTTATTATTCATTTAGGAATTATTATCTATCTAGGAATGCACAAGGGGAGACCCACAAGAAACTTGTGGGGAGGGGGCATTTCCCCCACCGTTTCTCCCCTCTCCCCCCCTTCTCTGACAAAGAACCCTCCTGTCTTATCTATCAATCTTCCCTCACCTCCCCTTCTTCACTCACTCCTTCTGTTAGCTTTCCTCCCATCCCCTTCTCTAGGCAGGGCCGGTGCCAGGGTTTTTTGAACACTAGGTGAGGCTACCTTCTGGCGCCCCCCCCCCCCCCCCACCATGCGCCCACCAATTTTCAAACATTTTAGGAAGAATGAAAAGCACAAAATTTGAAATTGCTAATTTCATTTTTTTAAATTGTGAGAACAAGTAATACAATCCCTGAATTTCTTTCTCAGACAGTATTTCGTGGGTGTGACTGCAGCCTCTATGACATTACAACCCAGTGAGGTTCCCCTGCTCTCCCCAGGCTCCAAACCCCCAAATCTCCGGGAATTCAACAAGGCAGAGCTGGCAGAGGAGCACTGTGAAGTTGGAAGACCCAAATGTCTTTGAACAGGAAAAGACAGCCAGTTGCCTCGTCTAATCCAACTGACCTGATAGAATTCTGAGGGAGTAGAATGGGCTAAATGGGGAACATTCACTAGGGTTGCCAACTCCAGGTTGGGAAATACCTGGAGATTTGTGCAATGCCTGAGGAGGGAAAGGACTTCAATGGAGTATAATGCCTTAGAGTCCACCTTCTGAAGTGGCCATTTTCTACAAGTGAACTGATCCAAGCCAGCCTTTCCCTGCCTGACCGGTGCACTTCCTGCGAATGTGGGAAGAACTGCTGTAGAACAGCTGCTGCTGGCCAGCCAGGTAAGAACATAAGAGAAACCATGTTGGATCAGGCCAATGGCCCATCCAGTCCAACACTCTGTCACACAGTGGCCAAAAACACCAGGTGCCCTCAGGAGGTCCAGCAGTGGGGCCAGGACACTGGAATCCCTCCCACTGCCCCCCCCAGCACCAAGAATACAGAGCATCACTTGCTGATCTCAGGGTTTAGGATTAATTTTTCAAAATCTGAAATATATCCGATTTTTTTAAAGTTGCCTGCTCAATCTTTACTAACGAAACTTTACCCCTTTAAGTGGGTTACCAAACACTGGAGATATCTTGGAATACTTTTCCCTTTAAACCTCAAAGATCTTTTCGAGGTTAACTATAAACCTCTAATTTCAGAAACCGAATCCTTCCTAGAAGGATGGAGCAATCTGAACTTAACACTGTTGGAGAAGACTGAAACAATTAAGCTTTTTATTTTTCCTAAATTCCTTTTTTATTTCAGAACCTACCAATTAGGATCCCATCTGGAACTTTTAAGCAATGGCAACAATTTTTTTTCAAAAGTTACATGGTCAAATAAAAAACCAGGGGCCAACTTTGTCACCTTAACCAAACCAACTAAGTTGGGAGGTTTGGGCCTACCAATATAGAATCCTACTATTATGCAGCTCAGCTCAAAAACATAATATTCTATGCTCAGCCGTCCTGTCAGAAAGAATGGCTTTTAATGGAACAAACATATCTAGAAACAGGATTTTTATTTGAAAGTATCTGGAACCAAGCGAAAACTAGGAAATTTAAATACCAAGCACATAACTCATTTTTGCTACTTACCTTAGAAATATGGGACAAATTCCGACCACTTTTAGCTCCTTTGGTCTCTCCGGTGACTGTTTTTCTGGGCCAACCATGGTTCAAACCTGGTATGGATGCATCTACCTTCACAGCTTGGAAACCACATGGCTTATTTTGCCTAGGCGATTTATGTAATAAACAGCAAATGTTAACCAAACAGCAATTAGAAATAAAATACCATTTTGATATTCCATGGCTACAATATATTCAAGTATGTCATTTATTATATAATCCCAATATAATTTCTTCTTTGGACAGACCATTAACCAAATTTGAAGCATATGTTAAAACAGAGGCTCAGTCCGCTAAAGGCCTAATATCTTCGATTTATCAACTACTAAATCGAAACAAGTGGAATCAACTCTCTTCAGTATAAAATTCTTGTCATAAAGATTGTGGCATAACATTAACCAATGAACAGTGGCAAAAAATATGGTCAAATAGCCTATATACAACTGCCTCACTGAACGTAAAGCTTCAAAATTTTAAACTTTACGCCAGATGGTATTTAACACCTCAAAGAATTGCTTATTTAACTTCTATGCCAACACTTACGTAAATGTTGGAAAGCTTGTGGTAATCCAGGCACTTTTTTTACATTGCTGGTGGGCCTGCCCCCTTCTAACGCCCTTTTGGTCTAAGATTTTGAACTTGATTGATAAAATCACTGGTCTTTCTATTCCCTTTACTCCAGAGTCTAATTTTTTAAACTATTGGCCGGATTTACATATGTCTAAAAACTGTACTGAATTAATATCACTATTCCTACTTGCAGCTAAAACACTTATCACACAACTTTGGAAAACTAAAAAGATCCCTTCCATATCCCAGTGGTTTTTGAAATTATGGGACCTGGCAGCGATGGATAAGTTGGCAACACAACTTTCAATAATAGAAACCCCAATGATAAAAAATAACTTCTTGGAAAAATGGTTTCCTTTTTTTTGAATACGTTACTAAGGAACAAAATAAACAGGGAAAGCTTCCCAAAAAATATACTGATTTTGTATTTTATTGAAAACAGTTATTGAATGCTTCATTTTATATATGCAAAGGTGCTGATCTAAACAACTCTACTAGCAAAGTTGAACATTGATTGTATATAGTTTTGTAAATGTATTTTTATTGAAAAATAAAAAATTAAGTTATTAAAAATTATACCTATTAGCATGTTTAAAATCATATATAATTTGACCAGTTGGATTGCAAGATACTTGTTGAAAAAATCCATCTGAACAAACAGGAGAGGTGACAGAGCCAGTCTTAAACAATTTGAACTGTCCTTTTATTTCAATGGGAAAACCAAGCATGTGCTTAGATCTTAAAAAGACGGGGAATTTATATAGTGCTTTATTCACTCATTCATACAACAACTTGTATACATTCAGAATGATTTACCCTCACGTTGCCCTTAAAATCAATGGGATTTATGTTAATTCCATGGGATTTATTCCAACCTAAGGTGTGTTCAGGTTGCAGGATTAAGCACTCAGGTGTGGCTACACAGTGCTTATGAATTCTAATATTTTAACAAAATTGATACCTACATCACAAGAATTAGTATTTTCCCCATTCCAGTAATCCAGGTCAGTTATTATCATTTCAACACTATTGTCATTTCAAAAAATTTGCAAGGTTCTAGAGTCAGATTATAGCACTTTCCTTTGCTCCTTGCTAGTCTAGGTCTAAACCCATTTATCTGGACCCTACAGATTTCAGCATGACTCATTTCAATGAGCTACTTCAGGGGTGGGCAATTGTTTTGGCTCAGGGGCTGCTTTGTGGGAGCGGAGTTTAGCGGAGGGCCGCACCTTTTAAAATGATTGCATTCATTAGTTAACTTTGCATTTCAGAAAAGGTATAAATTGTATCATAAAAATCAATAAATATAAATTAAATAAAATTGTGGTAGTTTTATTCAATTTATTTATTGTGCTAATTTCATATCACCTATAGCTGCAAGCAAATTTAATTTTAGAATCAGTTTAATGAGACAAATGTACTCTATCACACTTTTCTACAATTTTTTTGAAATCAGGAGTGAGATTGCTTGTTGAGATTGTCATCACAGCCTGCAAGTTAATGTCTGTCAAATGTCTGTTAATATCTATATTTACTCTTGTTGATCTTCATGCAAGAAAAACTTTGCTCACAAATATATGTAGACCCAAATATAGAGAACATTTTCTTAGCAAATTTCTTCATACATGGAAACTTTTCAGCAGACAAAGATTTGTAAAAGTCAACTAATGTCACAGCATTAAACATTTCTTTCACAGTGTGATCTGACTGCAGGTCAATAAATTCAAGCTGCAGCTCCTCAGGTGCACATCGTTTCTGGAGCGGCCGGGGCGGCGAGGGTGGGGAGAGCTTTTTTTTTTCCTTTTCCCGGCCGCCCGTTTCTGGAGCGGCCGGGGCAGAGGAGTGGGGAGGGCTTTCCCCCCCCCCCCTCCCAGCCCCCCGTTTCTGGAGCGGCCGGGGCGGGGGGGGGGAGCAATGCTCCCTCTAAGCCTTGGAGTCTTGTGAGCAAAAATCCTAAACAAAAAGGAGAAACAAAAAGCTCTCCCCACCCTCGCCGCCCCGGCCGCTCCAGAAACGGGCCGCCAGGAAGGGGAAACAAAAAGCCCTCCCCACCCCCGCCGCCCCGCCCGGCCGCCCCAGAAACGGGCGGCCAGGAAGGGGAAAACAACCCAAAAGCCAGCCCTTACCTCCTCCTTTCCACACTGACTTTGGGCTGCTGGGTGAAGGGGGCGGGGCTTATGTACCCGCCCCCTGCCCTCTTCACTGCCGGAGCCTCGCTCCGCCTCGCTCCCCCTCGAACGGAGCCCTGATATTTACTCTTGTTGATCTTCATGCAAGAAAAACTTTGCTCACAAATATATGTAGACCCAAATATAGAGAACATTTTCTTAGCAAATTTCTTCATACATGGAAACTTTTCAGCAGACAAAGATTTGTAAAAGTCAACTAATGTCACAGCATTAAACATTTCTTTCACAGTGTGATCTGACTGCAGGTCAATAAATTCAAGCTGCAGCTCCTCAGGTGCACATCGTTTCTGGAGCGGCCGGGGCGGCGAGGGTGGGGAGAGCTTTTTTTTTTCCTTTTCCCGGCCGCCCGTTTCTGGAGCGGCCGGGGCAGAGGAGTGGGGAGGGCTTTCCCCCCCCCCTTCCCAGCCCCCCGTTTCTGGAGCGGCCGGGGCGGGGGGGGGGGAGCAATGCTCCCTCTAAGCCTTGGAGTCTTGTGAGCAAAAATCCTAAACAAAAAGGAGAAACAAAAAGCTCTCCCCACCCTCGCCGCCCCGGCCGCTCCAGAAATGGGCCGCCAGGAAGGGGAAACAAAAAGCCCTCCCCACCCCCGCCGCCCCGCCCGGCCGCCCCAGAAACGGGCGGCCAGGAAGGGGAAAACAACCCAAAAGCCAGCCCTTACCTCCTCCTTTCCACACTGACTTTGGGCTGCTGGGTGAAGGGGGCGGGGCTTATGTACCCGCCCCCTGCCCTCTTCACTGCCGGAGCCTCGCTCCGCCTCGCTCCCCCTCGAACGGAGCCCTGGACATAATATAGCGAAACAGAATGGTTTCCCATTAGCAAAGGTGTCAGACAAGTGTAAGAACATGCAAAGAGAGCCCTGCTGGATCAGACCAAAATAGTCCATCTAGTCCAGCATCCTGTCTCACACAGTGGCCAACCATGTCCTCTGGACAGCCTACATCAGTGCTCCCTCTAAGCTATGGAATCTTGTGAACAAAAATTCTACTTTGTGAGCTAACTGGCATTAAAGTTGTGAGCAAGTGATTTGGCTACTGCATAGATTAGTTTGCTCAGGAGCCATCCTTCCTGAGCTAAGACAAAAATGTGTGACCTGGAGGCTAAAAAACTGTGAGCTAGCTCACATAAACTCAGCTTAGAGGGAACACTGCTGGGCATAGAGGCTGAGGCCTTCTGATGTTGCTCTCTGGCTCTGGGATTCAGAGGATCAGTGCCCCTGAATGTGGAGGTTCTCAGTCGTCATGGCTAGTAGCCATTGAAAGACTTATCCTCCATGAATCTATCTAATCCCATTTTAAAATTTTATTTCTGTGGCCCTCACTACATTGTCTGGCAGTGAATTCCACATTTTAATCACTTTCTTTGTAAAGTAGTATTTCCTTTTGTCCATCCTGAACCTACTGCCCATCAGCTTCATTGGATGGCCTCGAGTTCTAGTATTTTGGGAAAGAGAGAAAAATTTCTTTGTCAGCTCTCTCCATCCCATGCATTATTTTATTTCCAGTTCAATCTGTCCTCCCCCCACTGAGTCGCTCTTATGTGTCTGTTGAGGTATAATTTATTTTAAAGTATTTAGTGTTGTACTTATTTTATTGTATTTATTGTATGTATTTTGTTATTCTGTTTTTATGATGTAAATCTGCACTCAGCAGATTATTATAAATTTGGAACCCACCCTAATCCTGCTTTGTGGGAAGGGCAGGATATAAATTGAAGGAAATACATACATTTCTATCATTTCGCCCTTAGTCATCTCTTCTCTAACCTGAAAAGGCCAGACTGTTCAGCCTTTCCTCATAAGGAAGGTGCTCCAACCCCTTAATCATCTTGGTTGCCCTCATTTGTACTTTTTCCAGCTCTGCAAAATCCTTTTAGGATACAGTGACCAGAACTGTACACAGTATTCCAAATGAGGCTGCACCACAGATCTATACAGGGGCATTACAATATTGGCTGTTTTATTCTCAATCCCTTTCCTAATAATCCCTAACATAGAGTTTGCCTCTTTTTTTACCACTGCTGTGCACTGGGTTGACACTTCCATTGAGCTATCCACTATGACCCCAAGATCTTTTTCCCTCTCAGTCTCAGCAAGTTCAGACCCCAATAACCTATACGTGAAGATAGGATTTTTTGTCCCAATGTACATCAACTTACACTTAACCAACAATGAACTTCATTTGCCACAGTCGCCCACTCACACAGTTTGTGGAGGTCCTCCCGGAGCTCTTCACAGTCAGCCTTGGTCTTCATCATCCTGAATAGTTTGGTGTCATCTGTAACGTTTGTAAGTAACGTTTTTTCCCACCATAGAGAACAATGGAGGGGATGGAGCAACCTGTTTGGGGGCCCGTAGAATTGGACCCCCTGGTCCAATTTTCTTGAAATGTGGTGGGTATTTCAGGGAGAGGCCCCAGCAGCTACCCTGAAAGTTTAGAGCCTCTCCCTCAAACCCCCTCTCCTCCAGCCCCTCATATACTCTATGAGTTTTTGCCATTGACTTCAGTGGCCCATAGAGTATAATGGGACTGAAATTGACATTCGGCCGGCCAGCTGGGGAAGGGGAGGGGAGGCTTCTGAGGATGCCCCCCTGCTTCCCTTTCTGACACACTTCCAGTGATGTCGGGGTGTGGCATATGCTAATGAGTTATGCTAATAGGTATTCTAATGAGCTCCTGCACCGCTTTTTCTACGAAATGACCCCTGCATATACGGATTATAGGGTTGCCAGGTCCTACCTTGCTCCCGCCAAGGGGCTTCAGGCTGCTGACTGGGATCTTCTGGTGTGTGCACTTTGTGCGTGTGCTGCAATGACATCACCTGGAATGATGTCTCGGGGGGCCTGGGAGGGCTTTTTGCACAGCAAAGCTTTTGGCTAGCCAGTGGAGATTTGATCGTCTGTACAGATTTTTTTTAATTGCTTTTGCCACCACAGTGCAAGGATCTTCAATGTGTGACTGAAGGTAAGCCATGTGTAAGCAAGAAAATGTTTTTGAACAATATGTTCATTTAAAAGGTCTCCTGTTAAGCAGAGCATCTGCCTGAAACATTGAAAAGTTAGAGTTATGCATAACTTCACTCCCTGATGTTTTGTGGGTGGCTCTGCATCCCGTGGGAAATGTTTTGTGGGTGGCTCTTGCCAACGTGATACAGTGGTTAAGAGCAGCAGACTCTAATCTGGAGAACCAGGTTTGATTCCCCACTCCTTCACATGAAGCCTGCTGGGTGACCTTGGGCTAGTCATAGTTTCTCTCATAACTCTCTCAGCCCCACCAACCTCATGGTGACTCTTGTGGGGAGAGGAAGGGAAGGTGATTGTAAGTCGTTTTGAGACTCCTTAGAGTAGAGAAAAGCTGGGTATAAAAATCAGCTCTTCTTCTCTTCCCTTGCGGCAATTGTTTTGTGATTGCACCCACTACCCTGTGTCAGAATTCCAAGGAATTCTGCAGGCTCAGAATGTTTGGAGTCCCCAGCGTGAGTTGATGATACACAAGATGAGACAGTTGTAAGCAATCAGAAATCTCTTGCAGTGTAGGCAAAGGGCAGACATTACTACTGTAGTCATATATTCTAATCCGGTAAAAGTATTTTGTGTACCTTCAGTCAGTCTGTATTTTCAAAATCAAAGTTATATTAACTTTAAAAGACCCATTGGGATTCCACAAGCAATAGTACTTCATATGTATTACTTTATTCTGTTATTGGCACAAAGCAATTGAGTTGGAAATAAAAGTTTTATTCACTCTTCAGAACTTCACTAGTCTGGAACAAAGTTTTAAAGCTTTTGCTTTGTTGGTCAGATAATATAGGCCTGTCATGGTTAGTACTCTGATCAGCTGGTCTGTCATGGCAGCAGGCGACAAAGCTTCATTTTCAGTTTGCCAGTGATGCAGTGCCTGTGTGACTTTCTCTTCTATGGTAATAGATCTAATGGGAAAACAGACAGAGAAAATAATTATTTATTTATTTATTTATTCGACTTATAGGCCGCTCTCCCCGCGACTTGGCTAAAGCAGTGGGTTTAGATAGATTTTATTCCAAACTGAAGTACAAGGAGCTATATCAAATGCCACCACAATATATTAAAACACAGCCAAATGAAAGCAATTCAAAATATCCTATGGAAAAAAGCATGTTGAACGTCTCGCTAACCTGTTGTCTTCAATAGATTTGTATACATCACTTTTAAGTTGCAGTTTTTGGCAAAAGAATTCAAAATTTTCAAAGGATATATTGCTAGCAATGGTCTTCAATATGCTCTGCAGGATCTTCTCTAGGAGAAACACATTGCAAATATTACAGGATAGTGTATTTCAGTAATAAAATTTGTGAAGTGTTGAAACACAGTTCTAAACAGTGTAGCTCTTTAAAATGTTGGGACAATATATGTTTTAAATATAGACAATGGCAGAAAGCTAGAAGCTAAAATTCAGATTTCTTATATATTTCCAGAAATGTACATAGCTAGAAGTTACTACCACAGTAATCCATGCAATGGCCACCTCCAGACAGGACTACTGTCACTCGCTTTATACTGGCCTACCCTTGAGACTAACCCGGAAACTAGGCCAGAATGTGGCAGCGCGGGTCCTGATGGGAACACCACAAACAGCACCTGTGCTGCATCAGCTGCACTGGCTCCCAGTGGAGTACCAAGGTTTTGGTATTGACCTTCAAGACCTTGAGTGGTCTGGGACCCACATATCTTCAGGACCACCTCCTCTGATATGTCCCCCAAGGAGCTTTACGCTCTGCTGACAACGACTTACTGGTGATCCCCAGCCCACAAGACTGTTCTTGACCAGAGCCAGGGCTTTCTCACTCCTGGCTTCTACCTGGTGGAACCGTCTGCCAAATAATACCTGTGCCCTTGTGAGGCTTCTGAGTTGAATCAATTAAGCCAGGCTTTTTATGAAGTAAAAAGTCCTTTTATTTCCTAATGATAGTTCAGGTACTCAATGTTTGTTAGAGATAACTGGTTACAGGCAACAGGGATTAATATACCATACACAGCAAGGTAAGGGCAGGTGAAGAACCAATCAGGGCTAACATAAAAAAGCGTGAAAATACTCCAACCGTTAATTCTCACAGAAAAGGCGCAAAAGCACTAACCCCCCCCCCCCCCCCATGCCCCTTAGTGAACTCTACTTGCAATTCACAGGCCAGGCACCTGGCTAAAATCAGTTCAGCAGTTCCCCAAGGTTACAAAAGCAAGATAAGCCATTCGAGATGCCAGGGAGAAAAAGGGAGGCAGCTAGGGAAGATAGCCAGACTGTTTATGTGATGTGGTGGAATGCGGCAAGCCATCCTCCCGGGGAACGAAAAGACACATTAAGCAGGACAAGCAATAAACCTCAAGGCTGGCAGTAAATTACTGATAGAGACCCAGGACCTGGGACAATTAATGGCAGAGGATCTGACATCCCTGCGGGACTGAATGCAGTTCCATAGGGGGCACAAGGCAGAGATGTTCCACCAGGCTTTTAGGTGAGGACAGCAACAGGCACTATCTGTCTGGCACTCCCTTCCCTCCCCTTCATCTTGCTCCTCTCTATCGCTACTGTGAGACAGTCATATAATTCTGGAACTGAAGTTTTAGCACCATCAGAGACTGTTTTAGTTATTTATTGAATTATCGGAATTGTTTTTAATGCATAGTTTGTATTGTTGTTCACCTGAGCTCTGTGTACTCAGAAGAGTGGTATATAAATATTATTAATTTTAGCAATAAGCTTCACTACAAACATTCTCCTGAAAGATCAAGGTGGACAGCCGTGTTGGTCTGAAGCAATAGAACAAAGTTAGAGTCCAATAGCACCTTTAAGACTTCTGGCACCTGATGCTTGGAGCCTGCAAGCCAGCACACTGTGGTTTACTGACAGGTGTGTAAAGAGAGTGTGAGCTGCAGGGTCCAGCATGAGATGACTGATCCATGGATTTGTGAGAACATATGAGAATGTAAAGTTGATGTGTCACAGAACAAGGCTGGATAGCTAAGGAAGAGCTGCCATGTCTAAGATTTGCCAGATCTCAGGTAGGGTTAACAGAAAATTATATATTAAAAAAAATAGGAGTGTCAGAATCTATGAAAACTAATCAAACTTACCATCTCTTTCATCTGCACTTTGTAAGTAGCATGTAATGGTGAGTATTTGTTTTCCTTTACAGACTTCCAGTGGAGGTCTAACCAGAGCATTTCCATCAAAATTTATATCTTTCAATGACTGAAGAAAGTGCAGATCACTTGGCAAAGCCAGCAGCTTATTGTCTGCCAAAGCAAGTATGCACAATTATGTCAGCTTTCTGCTCATCTCCTTGGTCACAAATAAGCAACTGAAACCAGCTATGAAAGAAATCTTTGGTAAGATGTTGCAGGGCAGAAGAACATAAGAGAAGCCAATGTTGGATCAGGCCAGTGGCCCATCCAGTCCAACACTCTGTGTCACAAGGCGGCCAAAAATACCAGGTGCCATCAGGAGGTCCAGCAGTGGGCAATGTGTGGATAACCTCTCTGGTTGTTTTCTTCTGCCTTGCAGTGTGCATTGTTACTATCCTGGTATCTAACAGCCAAGGGCTGGCTACCTCCAGGATTGCAGAAAAATTGATTTTTTAAAAAAGTAGTTGTAAAACCCACCACCACTAAGGTTACCAGCTCAGGGCTTGGAAATACCTAGAGATTTGGGGGTGGAGCCTGAGGAAGGTGAGATTTGGGGAAGGGGAGGGACTTCAATGGGGTATAATGCCATAAAGTCCACTTTCCAAAGTGGCCATTTTCTCCAGGTGAACTGATCTCTGTTGCCTGGAGATTAGTTGTAAACCCCAGGAAATCTCGAGCCACCACCTGTAGTTTGAAGGAAGTCCAAACAAAACATTCGTGACCAAAATGATGATGAGTCAATGGAGATATATTTGCAAAAAATATTTACTATCACATTTGTGATTCTGTAGGAAAATATCTTCTTTTATCACTCACACACAATGGATTTTGCGCAATAACAACGACCCATTTCACATAGATTGCTTTGTCTGAGCATATGGCAATGGCAATTCTTATCACTGTAAAGAGCAAATATACAGGGGTCATTTCGAGCAGGAATGCACAGGGACGCTGTTCTGGGAGTAACAAGCCCAGGATTTGAGCACATATGGCGATGCACTGCGGGAAAATGCAAAAGCATACTAACTTGATCTGTATTTTCATGCTTGTTGTAAGGTAGTTTCCCTGCAAGAGCAGAGGAAACCTAAAGTGTCTTTAGTCAAAGTGTAAAGCTGGCTCGCCAGTTCTGAGTTGGGAAATACTTGGGAGATTTTTGGGGTGGAGCCTGTGCGGTGGGCGTTGCCTTCTGACACACTTCCGATGATGTCAGGGGTGTGTGGCATATGCAAATAAGTTATGCAAATGAGTTATGTTAATGAGCTCCTGCACCTCTTTTTCTACTAAATAACCCCCGCAAATATACATACTGTTACAATTACAGTTAAAGAAATTAATAATGATCCACTACACTCTAAAAAATAACTTTCACTTATCCACTCTAGAAATAAACATCCAACGCTGATTCTCTCATATCAGAACCCAAGGTCTTTGTTATTAATTTCTTTTACTGTAATTGTGATTGTATGTATATTTGCTCTTTTACAGTGATAAGAATTGCTATTGCCACACACTCCGACAAAGCAATCTGAGTGAAATGGGTAGTTGTTATTGCACAAAATCCGTTGTGTGTGAACGATAAAAGATATTTTTCCACAGAATCACATCTGTGATAGTAAATATTTTTTGCAAATATATCTTTACAAGTGGAGATCCGCAAAAAACTTGCAGAATGGTTATCCCACTCCTCACACCTTTGCTTCCTCCCTTCTCCCCCTACCTCTCTCACACTCTTTCTCCCTTCTGCCCCCACCTTCTTTCTCTCTCTCCTCCATGTATGTTACTTCCTTTCTCTTTCTGACCCATCATCATTCTCTTTGTTTTTCTGCCTCCCCATCTCATCACTCTTTCTCTCTCTTTCTGCCTCCCACCTCAAATCCCACCCTCCCCAGGCTCCACCTCTCAAAAGTCCAGGAATTTCCCAACCTGGAGTTGGCAACCCTATTTCCTTCCCACCCAACAGCCAACCTACCTTTATCTGTCTTCAGCCTTCCATCTCCACCCCCCCTTCCTCGCAGCCTCTACCTAGGAAAATTACAGTCTTTCTCCACAGTGGGAACTACAGCAGCTTACATTATTATTTCCTCCTTGTTGTCTGCACAACAACCCTGTGAGGTTGGTTAGGCTGAAAGTATGTGACTGGTCCAAAATCTCCCAGTCAGTTTCCACCGCAAGATGGGGATCTGAACCTGGGTCTCGCAGATCCCAATCTGAAGCTCTAACTGTTACATCACAATGGCTTTCATAGGGTGGCTGCTGATGAACAGTAGCAAAGCAGCTGGACCTAATTAAGTCATGCAAATCAGGTGGTATCAAGTCACACAGAGGGTGCTGCCTAGGGATGCCAACCTCCAGGTGGGACTTGGGGATCCCCTGGAGTTACCGTTGATCTCCAGACTACAGAGATAACTTTCTATGGAGAAAATGGGTACTTTGGAAGGTGGAGAAAATGGATACTTTGGAAGGTGGAGTATATAGCATTGTACCTCACTGAGGTCGCTGTCCTCCCCAGGTTCCACCCCCAAATCTCCAAGAGTTTCCCAGCCTGGATCTGCTGCTGGTGGCCAGGGGGGTACTTGGCAACCCTAGACTGCTGCCAGTAAAAACCCTGCATTTTACTGACAGAAACAGTTAGCACCTCCCCCCCTTCCCCGAACATTCTGATCTCCTCACAGTTGATGTCTGGAGCTGATGCCATTTCAAAAGGTACTGGGGGAAATTCAACAGTCCCTAAAGGTTTTTTTTAACTTTTCGGATTTTTCTGCAGACTGAGGAAGGGGCCTGACTATGTAGAAAAAGCGGTTGGGGGAGAGTGAGCTCTCTTTTGGCAGATATAAGCATCCACACAGAAAAAAAAAAACCTCTTGGAATTAGAATATAGATTGACTCATCGTCATTTTCGTCACGGATGTTTTGTTTGGAGTTCCGTCTCCTCCCGTGATCTCTCACTTTTGGCTACCACCTGTAGTTTGGCCACGCTAAACACCACTATGTTAAAAATACAGTGTTTCAAGGCCATATGGAAAAGAAGAAGGTTAAGGGGGAGGAAAGCATAGGTGGAGCCAGCAGGAGAGAGATAACAAAACCAGAGCTGGAGGGGAAGGCCTGGCAGGGAGGAAATAGTTTATTCCAACCTAGTGAGTCCTCCTCTTTAAATATACTGAGAGGTAGCCTACCTTAGGCTGGAGGAAGTTCCTCCATCCTAAGAAGCAGCCCTCCATGTTAAGTGGCTGTTCCATAGGAAGAAGTCTTCAGGCTTTGCTTAGTAGAGTGATGGGATACAGGTCTGTATATTTTCACTGGATTGATGGCAAAACCAAATCTAACCTATCCAAAGGACGGAGATTAGTCCAGACACTCTTTTTCTCTTTATGTGTTTTGTTACCTGAAAGCAACCGTACATGTGTTGTTCATTAGTGTGTATTGTCATTGGCTGACAGTATATACTGACAGATGCTTACCTCTCAAATTCAGGTGCTGTAAATTGTAGAGTGAAGAAAAACTTTTGGGAAGCTTTGTTAAACAGCTGTCATTTGCTATTAAGGTGACCAAAGTTTTAATCTCCCCTAATCCTTCTGGCAATTCCTTTAATTCGTTATGAGATACATCAAGTTCTTTCAAGGAACTCAGCTCAGATATCTTTTCTGGAAGTTGTTTTAACTGAGGATAGAAAGGACAGTGTTTATGCAGAAATCCAGCAACCCTTAACCAATATCAGGTCTTGAACCTGTTGTATTTGTAAGTGATCCAGGAGGAATACATACATGTCTGCTACCTCAGGATTAAAGATAGGGAAGATAGGAAAAATGCTTTTTAATTTTTGTCAGTTATGTTATTTCTCCAACCTTTTAAATTGCAAAGGAATAATACTCTGTATTTCTTTCTTTGCAAACTGAAAATTTACTTTAGCTCTTTTCTTGAAATACCACTGTCTGTTTCCACATGGATGTTTTGCTCTGCCTTAAATTCCTTACAGAAGCACTGATTTGGAGAGCACCCACATTATATTCTCTGTTTATCCTGCTTCTTTGTTTTCCCTTCTTTGGTATCTTTCCCAAGCCTAGTTTGGTATGATTTTTCTGGAAAGATTACACCTTTGGACATTGTTTAGGGGTGAGCTTTTTTGCAGGACCTGCTCTAATTGGTACCAACTCCCATGGTCACCACTGTAATCTATTGCAGTACTGTACTAGTTCCTTAGCTTTCATTTTTAACAAAATTAAGTCTCTAGCCCTTTTCCTTGTAGAGTTATAAGGCAAATGTGTAGGCTGCGTGTTTGTAACTATTTTTAATGTCTTTGTGTGGTGTGGCTTAGACCTGCTTTTGTAAGCCACCTTGAGCTCTCATTTGACAATGGGAAAGGTACAGTAGAACTATCCTAATAAATAAATAATGTCAAATTTAACTACTTAAATTATTTTTATGCTTTTATAAGTGCAAACTTGGTTACTAATTTTTTTTTGTTTTGAACTATAATATGATTATAAATATGAAGGTAAGCACAGCAGATAAGTATATAAATATAAAAGTAGCACCTTACCTTTAATCCATTTTTTTGGCACAATGTTAGCTTCTCCAGTGATAAAAGTTGGCATATTTCAGTTGGAAATGATACAAAGTAATTGTTTGACAAGTTTAAGTCTTTTAGCTCTTGCAGTTGACAAACTTCTGAAGGTATGATCTCGATCTTATTTTCTGAAAGATCAAGACTCTTAAGATGGTTAAGAGCGCACAACTCACTGGGAAAGAAAACGAATTTGTTATGGTGTAAGAGCAGAACCCGAAGAGACTTCATATATTTCACCTGTATTGGGATACTACTTATTGAATTGTTACTTAAGTCCAAGTAGCTCAGGCTGTTAAGAGTGCATAAGTGTATGGAAAATGAGGACAGTTTGTTCTGACTTAGATTTAGATACTGCAAGATTGTAATGAACTTAATTTCAGGAATTATTTCAGAAATATAATTTCTACTGAGATTTAAATGTTTAAGAGTAATCAGTGCACACAGTCCAACTGGAAACAAAGCCAGTTTGTTGCAACTCATGTCAACTCTAGTGATTTCTGTGCAACTTTTTATTTCAACTGGAATGTACATTAATGAATTTCCTGATGCCTCTATAACTGAGAGAGATTTAAAGAATGCTATTTGTTCATCTAAATAGATCAGTTTATTTCTGCTTATGCAAA
Organism: Lepidodactylus listeri; assembly: GCA_029233225.1. Lineage (NCBI taxonomy): Eukaryota > Metazoa > Chordata > Lepidosauria > Squamata > Gekkonidae > Lepidodactylus > Lepidodactylus listeri. The sequence goes on from JARCFY010000012.1 coordinate 34,507,372, forward strand.
TTTCCCTTAGATATCTTAGCTTGTGCAGATCGCTGGGTAGCTCTTTTAGCTGATTGTCATTAAGGATCAGACGTTCCAGCATGGTACAATTACAAATATTATCTGGAATGCTTTTCAATAAATTTTTGGCGAGATTGAGATTTTGGAGCTTTTTCAAGCTCGCTACCTTATCTGAAAGACTTTCCAACTGGTTATCTTTTAAGCTCAGTTTTTCTAAATTGATCAGTTGAAAAAGTTGGACAGGCAAAAATATAAGCTTATTGTGCTTTAGTGAAAATTCTTTTAACATTTTAAGTTCCTTAATTTCCTTTGGTAAACTTTTGATCTGATTTTTTGACAAACTGAGTTTACTTAGATTCGGAAGATAGCACAGAACCTTTGGGAATATTGAAATACAACTGGATTCCAAGCAGAGCACAGTCAGTTTTTTCATGCTAATAATACTCTCTGGCAAAGTTAATTTGTTCCCGCTGACATCTAAAATTTCCAGTCTTACAAGACTTTCCAATGAAGATGGGAACTCTTCAAAGTTGTTATGACTCATCAAAAGGCACCTAAGATTCTTCAGTCTTGAAAATTCATACGGAAGATATGATATTTGGTTATGACTGATGTTTAGTGTTCTTAGGTCTTGAAGTAGGGAAATTTGTGGAGGTAATGATGTTAACTGATTTCCTTCCATGGATAATACGTCTAGGTTTGTCAATGCACCTATTGCTTTTGGAATTATTTTTATTTCATTGTGGTTTAATTGCAAGTATTTTAACCCTTTGATATCAAAAATTCCTGTAGGAATTTCCGTCAGTCCTTTAGCATTTAACTGAATGGTGAAATCGTCCAGCATCAATTCAGAAAACATACTTACTGATACCTTTTCAGTTGGTTTAGCATTCTCAATAGATTGTAGTAAGCTTTTTCTGATTTGCCCTTCAAAAAAATCTGAAGGGATTTCACATAATCCTTCAGCATACATATAAGCCATGAGATCAGTATCCTTTGTTTCAGGCATCAGAGTAACTGGGATCTTTTGTGATATTTCAGGTTTATCTGGAGAGTGCAGAATATCTTTTTCTGAATCTTTTTGAGAAACTTCATGAGCACTTTCCAATAGATCTGTAAGGTTCTTCAGGAATTCGCCTGATTTTTGGTCCTGCTGTCTGCTGCTTGAGGAACTCTCTGCCATTCCAGAACTTGTCCCTGATTGTAATAGATCTAGTTTTGTATCCATCTCAGGAGCTTCTGAGATTTTGCCCATTTCATTAGCATTAGAACCAGCTTCTTGGCTTGCAGAAATCTGAGAGATTTCCTCCTCATCCTCTGAAATTAAATTGGCATTCCATTCCTCTTCTTCACCAGACATATTTTCCAAAATAATTTTTAGTAATTAGGTTGACAGGTACTACTGTGAAATTTCCAGTATTTTCTCAATTAAAAAAAATACAACAACCAAAACAAAAAAAAATGTATGGAGTAGATTTAATTATTATTAAACTAAATTCAAATAATTTAATTATTGTTAAACTAAATTCAGTATTAGCAAAACTAATATAATATTTGGTTTAATTCAAGACAAAATATGCACAAAAGTTGAAGTGGTATTCTAAAAGCTGCTATACTTAAGGATTAGAGAAACTAATTTACAACACAAGTTAATCATAATGTTTTTCAAAAATATCTAATATACATGTTTGAAAACCTAAATAATTATCATCTTTTTAAAATGTTGATGAAATTCTCTTGTAGTTATAACGAAATCGATTTAGTTGCTTGAATCCTGTATTTTGGATTGAAAGGCAAGCTATTTGTCTGAAGAGCTCTAATTAGATTCCGTTTGGTTTATAAATCTTATTCCATTTTAATGTTAAACTTGTGGTAAGCAGCATATTTCCTTCACATCACTATCATCTCATAGAATTTCTAACTGCCAGTGCATTTCAAGTGAAAGTTCCAGCCTGGCACAACCCTGATTGGCTGATTTGACATGACCAGTCCAGTTCTGTTTTGCTTAAGTTTAACAGCCTTTAGAATACCACTTCAGCTTGTGAGCATATTTTTGTCAGGTATTACACCAAACATTTTCTCTGCTTGGCTAGTAATTAACTGATAGGCACACAGTGTAGACTTATTGGTAGGCACATCAACCTACTATAGATTGTCCAGGTAATCTAAATAACTACTTGTTTATTTTTCATAAGAAAAATAGAGGGCCTTACAAGCAATGCTTCTTCTAAGCTGCGGAGTCTTGTGAACAAAAATTCTGCTTTGTGAGCTACTGGCATTAAAGCTGTGAGTGAGCGATTGGGCTGCTGCATAAATCAGTTTGCTCTGGAGCCCTCCTTTCTGAGCTAAGTCAAAAATGTGTGAGCCAGAGGTTAAAACACTGTGAGCTAGCTTTCACTAACTCAGCTTAGAGGGAACACTGCTTACAAGTTGTCTTCAGAGTGTTCCACAGTCTTTCTGTGTCTTCATCCTTATAACAACCTTGTGATTATAAGAAACTGTTGTCCCCATTTGTTTTAAGATATGTGAAAGATAAGGTTTTTTTGCCCTAACCTTCATTAGCATCTTAACCATACAGGGAAACCATGATTTTGTTTGCTGAGCTTGGCCTCTTGAGGGCATTTGTAGGGAGATAGCAACAAAAGTCTGGGCACCAGAAAGTACAGAAATAGTCTTAACCAGGACTTGTTTGGTATAAATGCATCCTAAACCACGGTTAATACTTAACTGAGGCTAGGAAAAACATCTGAGTAAGTGCCAAATGACTATAAGAAGCCATCCTCTGAATCATGTCCAAGCATAAAAATGTTCACCAGCACACCACTACTCAAGGGTAGATTCTTTTGCTTCTGATATGAGAGCAAAGTATGCTAAAAAAACAGAACAAAAACACAGCTCTCTAAATCGGAAAGATTACAAGCATCAGTAGCAGGCATAACTAAGAAAAGTGGTTGATTAACAGCTTTCAGTTGAACCATTAAAAACTCCATCTGACCATCATCGCAGCCAGTTTACTTGACAGTAATAGCAAGGCCCCTGACCTGGATGGCCCAGGCTAGGCCTGTCTTATCAGATCTTGCAAGCTAAGCAGTGTCAGCCCTGACTGGTACTTGGATGGGAGACCTCCCAGGAAGTCCAGGGTTGCTACGCAGGAGCAGGCAATGGCAAACCACCTCTAGACATTTCTTGCCTTGAAAACCTATGGGCTTACCATAAGTCAGCTGTGACTTGACAGCACTTTCCATCACCGATGGTAAGGGAACTGTAACAAATATCAAACGTAACACTATCAAGATTTGCACTGGCCTAGCCTTAATTTGGGAGGAAGACTCCTGAAGGGCTGAGGAGCCTCACCATGATCCCAAAGCTCCTGGCCCCTCTAGGGCAGTGATACTCAGTGGCTTTGGAGCCACCTGTGGTTCTTCTTTATAGCATTATCCAATGTGGCATCCACCCTATATTTCAGGAAAACATGCCTGGGAGAACCGGGTTTGATTCCCCACTCCTCCACTTGCACCTGGCTGGATGACCTTGGGCAAGCCATAGCTCTGTACCAGCTGTTCCCTCAAGGACAGCTTGGGAAAGAGCTCTCTCAGCCCCACCTACCTCACAGGGTGTCTGTTGTGGGGAGGGGAAGGGAAAGGAGTTTGTAAGCCGCTCTGAGACTCCAAGTGAGTGGAGGGCGGGGTATAAATCCAATCTCTTCTTCTTCTTCTTGGTGGGGACTAGGGTTGGCAGTTGGTTCCCACATTGAAACAGCTGCTAGTGGACAGACAGAAACAGCTGCTATGCTCGCTGGGGTGCAAGTAAATGTGCCTCTTTTGGTTGATGGTAATTGTGAATATGACTCTCCACAGCCCACATAGTGAGTACTATTGGTCTAGGGGAACACCCCCTGCCTCATCCTCTACAGCAGGCTCCCATTCCAGAGGCCATAAAATAAGCAGACCAGGAACTCTGAGTGCAGCAGTCCCCCTCCAGCAACCCTATGGGCTCCTCCAGGACCAAAGAAAGCAGAGAGCCAAAGCCAAAGCCTGGACCAGGTGAAGGAATGCACTCCTGGCACCTCCAGGCATCCCATACTAGTAACAGTAGCATCTAACACCATGCATGGGGATTTGCATGAGATTGGAGAAATCAGCTTGTCACTCTTAAAAAGGAGGCTGGCTTAGGTCCAATTCTGTTTACCATGAATATCTGGACATTTGGGATTTTCCATTGTCTTCAGTTTGCCATGTTCAGCAGAAAATGAGTCCACAGGAGGCTGGGTAGGAGTTAATGACTCCCTTCAGCCTCTTGTTATTGCAAGGAACTCTGCTCACACTCTGCTACAGCCTTTGTAATACGTGTTTAGCTTAGTCAGTTCAATAGTATTGATTTTCTTTTTAACATTTCTGTTCTGCTGTTGCTCTGTGCTTTCCCCTGTATTTTGTTTTTGCCATTTTCCCACCACCTTTGGAATTCAACCATTCTTTTCCTTCCTCCTCCCCTTTCATAATAAACCTTTTCTCATAAAAGTAATTTTTCTGGCTTTATTTAATACAACTTTTCTCTGGGATATTTCTCTTGATCTCTTCCTCATGTGCTACTGTGTGAGGGTTACCAGGTTGGTTATAGGGTGTTTTCTAGAGTTCCTACCCTGTCACTTTATTGATCTAGTACTGCACTGGAAGAGTGCCTTCTCAATGGGTCAGTCTAGATGTTCTCAGGAGGTCCTGAATGGTGGCAGCAGGTTACCCAGCATATTTCCCAGAGAACCCTGGGCCTAAAGAAGTTTCCCAGCAAGGAAATTCACCATTTCCCCCTTCCTACCATAACTATAAAGAATTAATGAATTATAATTTCAGAGTTACTTGATTTCAGAGTTACATGCTAGATCCCTCTTCACCACCACCCCAGCTGAATATGGACAGTGGATTCTTATCTCATTACAGATGCTAATTTAAGTTAAGTAGTGGGTTGTCTTTATACAGTCGTTCAGTGATAGAGCATCTACTTGGCATGCAAAGAAGGTACTAGGTTCAATACCTGGCATCTCCAGTGAAAGGAGAAGGTAGTAGGTGACGGGAAAGTTCTAAGACCTTAGAGAACTGCTGCCATCCTAAGTAGACAGTACTGGTCTTGATGGACTAATGGTCTGATTCAGTATAAGGCTGTTTCAGGTATTCATCTGTATAAAACACAACCCACACGGGAAGCAGGTTAGCTACTCAGGGAAAAGGGTGACTAAATCCAGCCTCCCACCTTATCTCCCAAACAGCCAATCAATAAAATTTTAGCTTTTAGAAAAGGACTTCAAATATGCAGCCCCGGTTGGTAGATTTGCAATGGGGGGGGACTGGAACCATGCACACGGGGGCCTTCCTGCACACGTCACTTCATTTCTCTCACAGCTAGGGATAATCATGCTCCCAGCTACCATGTTCAGATTTCCAGTAACTCACATAATAATTCAATTATAATTCATTGCTTCATAATTACCATTGTAGGGGAGTGCTTCAAGTATTTCACTGGTGGTAACAGTGAATACCATGCTGCAACCTTTACCTGGTTTCACTGAACAGGATGGAAGAACTGATGTCTCACAACTTAAGCAGTACAGCCTTCTCAGGGGGCAAGACTTACATTGTAAGGAACGGTTAAACAATACTGATAAAAAGGCACAGGTGAGTATACTAACCCTAAATTCAACAACAAAAGTCTTCCTTAAAATGAAAGTTTTATTTTTAAAAATTATATAAAAGGTCATCTGTAAGCATTTATACAAAGGAGGTATTTCAAAAACATGTACACCAAAAATAAATTAGAGCTAAAAAAAGTTTATAAGTAAAAAAACAATGAAATATGCTGAATTCATTAAACACTGGGTATCTTTCAGGGCAGCTTTTAGCAGCTCTTTCCATACAATATTCTCTATGTATGATGAGACTTTTATTTTCAAACTGAGTTATAAAGCAAGGGGTGACAAACCCTAACTAAAACATTATCTGGTTTCCAAAAGCCTTGTGTATTAAAGAAAAGTGCACATTTTGTTCCTGATCTCCCCCTCTAACTGCCGCCCCTTATACTTTACTCAATGCTATTCTGGAAGGTTTCCAGATTCTCAGGGGCTATGAAGGATCACGGAACAAAAAGTTTCCAGAATCTCCAAAAAGCCCTCGTGACTTTCAGCTCTCAGTCCGAGAGATCAATTTGTGGTTACCAGATTGAACCAAAGGCTACTGTACGGCACTTGCTCCTATATTGCCTACTAAAAACTATACAACAGATACTTTCTCTAGACTCTATTAGGCCCTCTAAATAACTCGGTCTTATTTAATATTCGTACATTTGAGTTTTCATACTCGCTCGTGCTACACAAAATATTATTCTCCAATAAAGTATCAAAAAAGATTTAACAAGGTATTTACACGTTTACCAAACAATGCAACTTCTGGAATTCAATAAGCTTAACATATTATCCCCTGTACAACTTATATACATGTAAGGCTTTATAATTCGGACATTATAAAATGTATAATACAGACATTATAATATTCATGACATAACTATTCTTATTTCAGTCATTTCTTTCACCAGGAATCAACTGGCTGCTTAATTTCATCAGCAGTTTCACAACGAGACCAGCCTAAACACAAAATACAATTGAAAGGTCAGGATTTTCCAAACACAAATAACTGTCTGCTTTAAATCACCAAATATTTAAGGCTGCAATCCTGAAAACAGTTATCAGGACAGGAGTTTTTGACTGTATGAAAATTCAAGTATTTTAAATGTATTCTTAAAAATTACTGGCAACTTAAATTTTAATTATTATAGTAGATGTTTAATGTTAAAATGCTAAAACCCTTAATATATAATACCTAACATTATCCGTTACTCACACTGTCCATCTACAAATCTGGGGAGAAAAGAATAGTGGAAACACTTCCAAATGGAGTTGATGGATTCTTAGAGATATGGCTCAGATAAAACAGCAAATCATGGCTGCTCCACACCATGGTTTGCTTTCCAGATGTACATTCAAATAATGGCTTAGGTGTTCTGAATCTTTGCCTTTCTCAAAGCACTGTTTCATGCATAGGCTAGTATTAATTTTTCACTGAAGTTAAGCCCAAAGACTTGCCCTCTTTGGAGATCTCCAGATTACACTTCACAGGATCAAAGGTCAGGCACAACGTTTAATGTTTAGTGTTCTCCCTGACTCTTGCCTTAAAATGATGATTGTGTGAGGTATGGAGTACAGACTGGTGGGCTAACACTGGTTGCTAATAGTGTTGGAAGAATAACCTATCCTACAAGTGCCTTATCTCTTTTCCTAAAACCTAAACAGCATTTCTGCTTGCCCTAAAAGTGGCTGTACATGTAACACTAGTACTGAGACGTATCTGGACACATAGGCGTCAACTACGAGGGAGCTCGAGGGCTGGAGCCTCCCCTGAAATTTCCCGGGGGGGGGGCTCAGCCACCCCCGGCAAAATGGAGCGCCCGCCGGTGGCCAGTCAGCCGGCCAGCTGGCTGCCGTCGCTGCCTCTCCTTCCCCTCCACCCCCCGGCCTGCCTTCCTGCCTCCCTGGGGCGGAGGGGGGGGAAGAGAAGCGGCGGGAACATGGTCCCGTGTGTGCGCGCATGAAAGACCCCCCCCCCTCAGAGATTTACAAAGTCTACGCCCCTGTCTGGACACAACATTCAGTAGCTTGTTTACCTGCTTTGTATGCACTGTAAAGCTCATTTTGTTTTCCAGGCTATGAATCTGAAAACAGGTATCTGCGTCTCCCAACTGCCACATGAAGCAACCGTATTTTAAACTTATGAGCAAAGCCTGAAATACAAAAGAAATAAAGTCAAAGACCAGAATAAACTTCAAGTTGTCAGCAAGCAAAGGTTCTCTCCTCAGTGATAAATCTTCTTCTTAGTTTATCTAAAAGAGATGTCTCAGAACAGCCTTCACAATATAAACTAAATCCGTTTTAATATATGACCAGTGCAAAAGAAGTCTAGTGTCATCTCCATCTCTTCTATCAACATACTTAGGGCAATCTTGGTTCAAACAGAGCGCATACAGTGCCAATTTTCATAGCTGGAAAGAAGGCAAATTGACTAGGCTGATGGACATCACTAAAAAAGGAAGCAACAGGAATAAAGCCAAGTTGGAAAAACTAGCAGGCTATACTCTCCCCCTGGTACCAACATCTCCAATTTAAGACTCCTTACACTGACTAAGGAAGTTGCTAATGTACTAACCAAACCCCTTACAGTCTTTGAGACTTTACTGAAATATACCAAGAAGAATACTCACTATCATACCAAAAGGCTTGGCGATTAAGACTGTAATATCTCTGAAGCCCAATGGAGTGAAATCTGGAACTCTAAGATCTACTCAACTAAAGTGATTAATATTAAGATGCAATCCATAAAAATCCTCACTCACTGGTACCATACCCATGTGAAACTGCACTACATTAATCCTGCTGCCTCCCCTAGATGTTAAAAACATTGTGGGGAGGCAGGGCTATTTTTGAGCAGGAATGCACAGGAACGGAGTTCCGGCTGGCTTCTGAATTGGCCACGCCTACAGCCTCCCCCCCCCCCCGGCATTCCCAGGCACCCTGGGGAAGCCAAGCTGATCCAGGCAGGGAAGGCAGTTTAAGTTGCCTCCCCTCCTTGGGTTCCCCAGGCACCCTGCAGCTACAGGGTGCCTGGGGAAGCCGATCCAGAAACTGCCTTCCTTCCCTCGGATTCCCCATGTGCCCTGCAAGCCGCTGGGCACCTGGAGAAGCTGATCCTGGGAGGGAGCTGCGCTGTCAGGGGTGTGGCCTAATATGCTAATGAGTTCCTGATGTTGGGTGTGGCCTATTATGCTAATGCGTTCCTGCTGGGCTTTTTCTACAAAAAAAGCCCTGTGGGGAGATCAGCACGTATTCACATGGTTGATGGGGTTGCAGATGTACCCAAAGTTTTTGGGTAGATGTACTCTCTCGGGTTATTTCACTCCTTTCCTTCCTGAGACAATCCTTCTCAGTTTATGGACTGATCATTCAGTCTTCATATTCAGAAGAAAACTGATTGCCATTCTTCTCACAGCAGCAAAATCTACAATAGCAGCTAATTGGAAAGATGCTAATCCACCTAAACTTTCTTCCTCGCAAAATCGCTTATGAGACTATTTCGTAATGGGGAAACTAACAGAGTACTGCACATGGAATCCCAAGCTTTTGATTCTGGTTTTATGATGCAGAGGCTTCCAGTACTAGAATATCTTACTTCACTTGAAACAGTCCAGAAAACAATGTTAACTGATTCTTACTACAATCGGCTAAAGGTTTCCCTTGCTTGAAAGCCAGTCGAATCCGACTCTAGGGGGCAGTGCTCATCCGTTTCCAAGCCAAAGAGCCAGCATTGTCTTTTCCATGGTCATGTGGCTGGCGTGACTAGATGCCAAGACTGCTGTTACCTTCCCACCAAAGTGGTACTTATTTATCTACTTGCAATTTCCTGCTTTCAAACTGCTAGGTTGGCAGGAGCTGGGACCAGAGACAGGAGCTCACTCCATCACATGGCACTCAGGTCTCAAACTGCCGATGTTCCGTCTGCAGTTCAGTGTCTTAACCACTGAGCCACCGTGGCCCTTCAGCTGAGTTATTCATAATTGTTCTATGCCTACTTGTTATTTCTTAATGCATTGACCCTGGTATTTACAACTAAAATTGTTTGTTTGTTACAGACTGAATTTGCTATTCATTTAATTTTGTTTTACTGTATGTTGGTTTTGTTTACTGTTCATATTCATACAAAACAATAAAAAACAAAAGAATAACATGGCATTCCATATAATAAAGAACTCTTATTCATTTTAAACCTGGAAAAAACAAATAGATGTCTGACATACATTTTTAGTCTTGGAACTAAGAATGGGGGAGGGGAGACAGTCTGATTATTTGTAATGAGTATTTTCCATAATTTAAAAAAAACCCTAAATGAATACCTCATTGACAGAAAACAGGGACCAAACCTTTCAAAACAACTTGGAACCACTAGAGATCAACATCTGAATTCTATGCTACTTATGTTGTACCCACCTTTAACAAGGTACTTCCCCACAAAGGGAATATTTCTTCTTCATGGACTCTGGGTTTCACACTAATGGAACATCCAACCCAAACAAGGAATATTTTAAAAGAAAAAGCCCAATCCAGATGTATACTTGCAGCACACACTGAAGCTATTTTCAGTACTTTCCTATCAGTAACTGCACTATATACTTTCCTCTGTTGAAGGCAGGGCCAGCCGCAGGTTTTTTTACACAGTAGGAGAGGATGCTGTGGAGGCTGTGTCTTCTTGTTGACAGTCCTGTACCCACTGATATAGAATGGGTAGAAACAGAGGACTCCTGTTTAAGGGAACCAAATTAACACTCTGCTTTGCAGGCCATAACTCCTCACTTTTGGTTTAGGTTATGAATCTCAGCAACAGGCCCAGATATTCAGAGAGAGATGTTGTGGGCCAGGGCAATAGTTTTATTGTTCAGTCGCTCAAGTCAATTGCATGGTTAAGTCTTAGATCGACATTCTAACCACTATATTCCACAGATCCCCTTGCTGTCTGAAAGCGGGGCCTTCCTTTCATTGGCACCCTGATTGCAGCACACACACCCCTCTGGCTTCTCTAAGTTGAGGTAATTTTGACCCAGGTAGTCTTGAGTGTGCTGTAGTTTCCTGAAAGCCTTTCTGGTGTGGCTGCTGCTATTGTTATTAGCTTTAATTTGTTTGCAAAGTATTATACTGAAGCAAGATCTTTCCAAGCCTCACTGGAGAAACAGAATGTGCACTGCACTTTTAAATGTTAACACTGTAACTAGGATTCTTAGTATACTGATTTGCAGTATTGCATTTTTGGTCTTAATGTTTATTGTGTTTATTTTTGCTGGTTGTTGACTGTAATCAAGCAAGCTTTAAGTTGCAATTCCTGGGACTCCAGCCAGAACTCCATCAGATGCATGCTGTTTTCTCCAGCCTCGGCACACCAGTACAGGAAAAGCCACAGCTTCGGCTCCCTGGTTCTAGGTATTGGGAGTGGGGGTGCCGGGCTCAGCGGCCCTCCGCCTGAGCCAACGGGGGCACACAAAGCCTTCCCTCTTGGGGCTCTCCAAAAGTGCTCCGGCACGTAAAAATGCTTGTGGCGCAGGCGAGGCATGCTGGCACCTGCATGCTTGCTTGCTTTCTCCGGACGGCCTTGGAGGCAGGCCCGAGGGGCAGGAGCGACCGGGAAGGGGCACTTCCAAGTGGGCTGCATTTAGTCTTGGCCCGGCCCCGGAGGGACTCCCCACCAACTCTGGCCTTGGCACATTACCTGGGGCCAGCCCTGGGCTCGGATACGGGAGATGAGGGACTGAGCTTCTTCCACGCCTCACGAGGGGGAGTGCCAACTTCCTCTTTGACACTTTCAACCTTCTCAGTGAGCTGCTCCAGCCAGCCCTGGCTGGGCTGGGCAGCCCCGGGGCATGGAGGCAGGGCGCAGGAGATGAAAGGAGCGGCAGGCGCAGTAGGAGCAGCGGCAGCAGTGGGAGAGAGGCAGATGAGGTGGGTTAGGTGAGAGAGAGGTGGGTCAGAGAGGCAGATGAGGGGAGGGGGGCACATGCTCTGCACCTTTCCCACACTTTCCAGCGGACCCCCTCCTCCCATCCCTGGCCCACACCACACATTGGTTCCCAGCCCACGACGTGGCCCCAGCCACAGAAGTTCCGGCTGCACAGGCACTCTGAGGTTCAGCCTGGCAGGAGTGGCCGCGGAAGGGGCGCCTTTTCTGAGGGAGCTTCTCTGCGCCCCCTAATGTCTGTGCCCCTAGGCGGCCATCGAGGTTGGCCTAGTGATAGAACCAGCCCTGGTTGAAGGATAAGGAATTAAAAGTTCCTGAGCTTGCCTCCCCAAATCATTTTCTCTATCAGCACCTTTGTGTTAAAACTCTGAGAAGTTAAAAAGCAATTTGGGATGCTCTGGAAAGAAGCATCTTAAAATAGGTAATTTGCAGCAAGCACGTTCCTGTTTCATATCCTGTCAGCAGGGTCATTGTCTGCTACTTTAAATAGCCATAAGGCCAGTGAACGTACCTTGGTTTCCATATTTAGAAGATGCAGTCCTTTGACATTTACGCCTACGTACACTCTGATGACTTTATGATTACTTGAGCTTGCTTTTGTGAATACTTGTCCTGTGAAAAAAGCAGCTCCATAGGTTGGGATCTCCCAACAGTTCTGCAAAAACATGCGCTGCAGGTGATGCATCTCTTTACTCACACCCTCACTAGTACTGAGGCTCTGAAAACACAAGGCGAGATATCCACAAGAGACAGTGTATTAACTCTCAGTTTGATTCAGTTTCTCTAGGCAGAATAAAATAAGAATAATTTTTTAAGGAAGCTACATGTAACAATGGGTAAGGAATTCAGAAATGAAGAAGTAAACTGATCACAAAGCAAAGTTTACAAATCATAAACAAACTGGGTTAATATCAAATAAAAGCAAATGATTTTTTAATTAATACATTTATAGTACTTAATTTTATTTAAAACAGATTTAATACTGGTACTACAGACAACGGCTTGGATCCAAAATAGAATTTCTAGGACTGCAAGGACTTCTGCCCATGAAGCATGATCCCCCACCCATAGTAGTCCACAAATCCTGTACCTGTGGGGTCCCCCACTAGCCCAGGAATAATATTTCAGGGGGCATTTGTGACTAGTTGTGGGGGATTACACTCTGCAGGTAGAAGCCCTCACACCTGCAGATTTGTTAGTCTGGATCCAATCCATGCTATTTCAAGCTCAAATGTATTTACCATTTCACATCTTCAAAAAAATCAATCAATCAATGCCTAAACAATCAGCACTAGGCACTATTTTGTCTCTGTTATATTACTGTCAATGTTATTTCCATAAAATATAGGACCATTTTTAAGGGCAGGGTTTTCACAAAGAGCTGATCAGTGTTCTCACCTTGTACTCGTGAAGTATTCTGTTCGTCCAGTGTGGTGCCTTACTTTTTAATTTTGTGACTGGTACTATAGATTTTAAGTTTTCTTCACTGAAAATAAAATCACAAATATGGACTGTTTTTACTATACTTTACAGATATGAAACATTTTTGTCCCAAGAACAAATCCTGGTGTGCAATCGGAAATCACACACCTACTCCTGCATGTGATGATCTATCTGGTTCAGTGAGTAGTCCTTAAATTCAGCTCTGATTGGTGGGAAATGACAGAATGCCCACAGTCAGTGACAGCTCCAAACAGCTGTTTCGTGCATGATGTACCTCAGCTGCTAGCTGTACATTGTTTCCTACAATGCAGCATCCTTATTTTAGATATCCCTCTCTCATTTTTATCACAAGGCACAGCAAACAAGATCTAAAATAAAATAATGCAATAAAACGTAACTATTATTACAAAACAATGAACTAAATCTTCCATTAGAATCAGCCAACTTTGTACACGTTGAGCTCAGTTAGGATGATTGTGTCATAGAAATTTGCTACATATGAGCAATACTTATTGTAAGGTTTTATTTAAAACATTTGTACCCCAATTTTCAGTTTTAAAGTTAGCAAGGCAGTTAACTAACATAAAATTACAAAACTTACAATAACCACAACATAAAAACAAAACGAAGCAACATAATGACAGAGAAATCAGCTGGTAGAAGACCAGGGAAATATGGCTTTCTTTACTTGGGACCTGAAGAACAACATGATGGTTGCCAAACAATTGCCTGGGCTAGAAAGTGTACCACAGTCATGATGTCACCAATGAAAAGCTCTTGTCCACAGGTTGCTGATCACCTAGGCTCTAAATGTAGGGGTACCCAGTGTTGAGTCTCTGAAGATAATCTCAATGAATGGGCAAAATCGTATGGGAACAGTCAATCCTTTAGATACTCTAGTTGCAAACTACTGTGTATAGAGCTTTCTAGATCAGAACCAGAGCTTTTAAGTTATGCCCAGAAGCCAGGGGTGAACTTTAAATTCTCATGGGATGTGTTTTGAGCAGAACAGTGAGCTAGATTTCCTGAAGTTTCAACTACAGTGAACTACTGATGGAATGTAGCAACTACTACAAAAATAGAACACAGTACATATCACAGCTGCAACCTTAAACTCACTTACAATCACAAGAACTTGCTTACAGGTTCAGAGTTTTAAAAAACCAAGTATTTTGTTGTGTTCCTAGTACTAAATCCCTGCTCCCCCTCCAGATGGGGAAATAATCTACAAACACACAAAATAAAGCATAGCACACACTGGAAGCACTGCCAGAAGAGCCAGCCAATACTGTCTATTTGCTAAGAGGTGGATGGTGGATGGATGACAGGGCACAGAGGAGCAGAGAAAATAATTTAAAAGGGTACTATAGAAAGCGCATAGTGAAACTTCCAAACTAAATATTATTATTAAATGAATATCATCACATCCTGATATACAGTTACCAAGTAGAAAACACGGAAAAACCCCAAACTCAAGTCTCCCTCATTTTTTCCACCCTCCTACAGTTCATACTTATAAATAAGTAATCTATGTTGAAACATTGGTTGTATAACTATGTTAGAAACTTGATGTGATTTAGTAGTGTTGTACTATGACTGGGGAGATCAGATTAGAAAGCCCTATTTGCCACGAAACTCACTAGGTGACCTTGAGCAAGTTACTCTCTCTGAGACTAACCTACCTCACAGGGCTGTTGTGATGACAAAATGGAGGACAAGACGACTGTATACCATCCTGAACGGGATAAAAATGCATCAAGCAAATACATACACTTTTATGTATTTAAAATATTTTTATTCCACTGTTTTCTTGTAAGGACTCAAGGCCAACCAGCATTGCCTCCATCTTGATTGGACCACTCTGGTGACCACTCTGGTGAGAGCCAGTTTGGTGTAGTGGTTAAGTGCGCGGACTCTAATCTGAGAGAACCGGGTTTGATTCCCCACTCCTCCACTTGTACCTGGCTGGATGACCTTGGGCAAGCCATAGCCCTGTACCAGCTGTTCCCTCAAGGATAGCTTGGGAAAGCGCTCTCTCAGCCCCACCCACCTCACAGGGTGTCTGTTGTGGGGAGGGGGAGGGAAAGGAGTTTGTAAGCCGCTCTGAGACTCCCTTGGGGAGTAGAGGGCGGGGTATAAATCCAATCTCTTCTTCTTCTTCTTCTACCTCAGTCACATGAATGTCAGCTGATAGAGACTGGCCTAAAACAAAGACGGATGCTTCTATAGGCTTAGTTGGATGACAGCCTATGCCAAAACTTTGTGTGATATTATTCAATGGTCTTACATAGATATTAAAAAACCTACAGAACGCCACATTAAAACCCCTTGCCACTGATTCTGAGTTTCTGATCATACACTTCTGAACAGGGCCTCCTAAGAAAGGTTTAAGAAGAGACTGGATTTGTACCTTCCTCTTCACTACCTGAAGGAGTCTCAGAGTGGCTTGCAATCTCCTTTCCCTTCTCCCTCCCCACAACAGACACCCCGTGAGGTAGGCAAGGCTGAGAGAGCTCTTTCAAAAACTGCTCCTGAGAGAACAGCTGAAAGAACTTGTAATTGACCCAAGGTCACACCAGCTGCATGCATAGGAGTGGGGAATCACACTCAGTTCTCCCAGATTAGAGTCCGCACTCGTAACCACTACACCAAACTGATTATCAAATTGGTAACACCAAATTGATTTATCTGCTGATTGAGTTGTTCAGTACCTGACGCTTGGCAAAGGCAGCCAACGTGGCAAAAGCCAAGCAGCATGTGTAAATCCCCCATCCAGGTCAGCATACAACTGTGCTACCTTCTCACTGAGTTATTCAATAACTTTCCCCCTGATCTCTACATCATACTCCAAGCTTCATAACAAAATCATCAATCAACCATGTCAAAGGCAACTGGAAGATCCTGAAAAATTCGTATAGAGGTATTCCCTTTCCAATCTGTATGTGCGGTTTGGCCAAACTAGCCCTGAAGTGAGTCTGAAAAGGCTTGAGGACAGAAAAGTCATCCAGGAAACCTGGAGCCAAAAAAATGCTTCTATCCTGTGAATTCTTAGTTTTTTTAATGTGTTTGTTTTGCTGACAGGTGGCCCTCTTAATTTCTCAGAGAGACTTGTGGGTCCTGATTCACCAGATGAAGACAGGTGTCCTAAAGGGACTCATATAACTCATTCAGAATATGTCCCCCCCCCCCGCCCCAAATAACTTAATTTCAAAAGAAAACAGTAGGAAATTCACTCACTTCAGGAAACCCTGTTTGTGTTTTTTACTTTCATAATTTCCATAGACTATTTGCAGCAGAAGACTTGCAAGGGTTATCAGCTTGGCATCAGGTGAGGTGTAGAAGCCTTTCAACAAATTGTACCTGGCCTCATCGAACAGGATAAGAATAGCCAGTGGATCCTCAATCTACAGTATAATAAACGAGCAAAATCAATCAATAAGCATATTTAGCAAATATAACTGTAGCGTCAGCAACTGTATAAGCATCAAAGATGAGTTGCTAAGGTCCACCCACATCTTTGTTTTTCCAAGGGAAAGCCACAGCTGAAGCACCAAGTTTCAAATTCGCTATGCATTTTATGGCTCGTTTTGCCATGGTAACTGGGGGGAAGAGGGGGAGAGTGTGAACGAAAGATGCTTTTGCGTTCCTAGGTTGTTTTGATGTAGATTGCTTGCTTATCACCTCTGAGAACCTAGGCAGCCTTGGGACTCAAGCATTTGCTGCTCGGCTTCGTTTGACATTTTACGGAATGACATAGTAAGGGGGGTTGCTAGCTGTTGTTTTTGGTGTGTGTGGGGGACTTAGGGGTGATCGGTCCTGAAGCTTTAGGGCCCCTACTCAAACCTTGCGTATTTGTTGCTTTCGCGCATTTAACCTCAGTTCTAACACAACCTGTGTCCAGTCCAGATCCTATCACTATCTCAATAAACTCATCATTCTCCAGAGTGAATGTTGTTGGGAACTGATTTATCCAGGAGTCTGATACCAAGTGAAGTTAAACTTTAAAAAGCCCTTTCTTCTACTTTTCAGACCCACAAAAACACTTTCTTCTCTATTAAAGTCAGCAGCATGTATTTAAATGAATGAACAGGTCAATTTTTAAAAACAGTTTATGGGTAACAAGAGGGTACTTTAATAAATAGAACAGGGCTGTTGTTCATTACATTATTTAAAATACATAATAAATTGATTTCACTGCATTCTCTTCTAACTGCTGTAATCCAGGTTTTTCGACACTGTTAATCATACCGCTTTTATCGTACTTTTTTCTAATTTTGTCATGTGCTTTGAGTTTCAGCAAGACAGACAGACTACGAATACTTTAGATAAATAAAGGGTGCCAACTGATTTTGATTTTTTTTTGTTTCTCAAGTGTTTTATTTGGGTCTCATGTGTCAAGCACGTGAGGAATATCCAGTGCTCAGGCTTTGCTGGTGGGGTGGGGTCAAACAATCCCTAGCATCTTCAGTTAAAAAGGTTAGCAAATGTTGGGGAAGGCCATTCTTTGCCTGAGACTGGCCACTGCCAGTCAGAACAAATATTAAACTAAAATGGACCAATGGTTCCTTATGAATGTATGTCTATAGCATGTCTGCTTTTTAAGATAGCTACTTTCCTTCAAGAGAGATCACTCAAATGGGAAAACTTGTAGTTTTGAACCTGTGTTTGACATAGTAAAACATGCAAGTAGAACATGCAAAGGCCAACCTTTTTTTCAACCGCCAGAGGAAGTCTCACATCTCTTCTCAAGAAAAGCTGCGCAGTTTCCCTCTGAGGATCCAAGTTTGTCAGCTCGGTGAGTATTTCAGGCCAGTCACGGATATGCTGCAGAGGTTTATGATATGGCTTCAGCTGGAGACCTGTACAACAAATGCAAAACATGTCAGTACAGATCAAGTATGTGTATACTGTACTATTTAATTTGAAAGTTTTTAAAGCCCATACATGTTATAAATATAAATTTAATGACAGCTAATTCAATCTGTATTGCATTTTTAACACCAGCTTTCTCATTAACTGTTGTCCATGTTAGTGTCCTTGGAAAATGAATGACAGCTTAATTGAAAATCCAGTCAGTTTTATTGTAGAAAATCATTGCCTTTAAATACACAGACCAAAAGGTCAATAAGGAAGTTGTATTGTTTTAAAAGCCATGTAGTACTTATTAGGACCAAGATAACACAAGTAAGTTCTAAGTTGCTTCGGAGCCTAAGAAAAAACATTAGTCATATACTAAGCAGGGAAATTATGATATTTTATAGGCTAACAGGTCTTTAATGTGGCATAAGCTTTCATGGAGCCTTCTTCATCTGTTCAAAGAAACTAATGTAAGAATAAAACTTACTTTGAATACATTCAAAAATTTAGGTCTAAACAATTCCCAATACTTATTTCTCCCCGAAATTGCTACTACCTAGATAAACGTAATTCCAGTGCAGCTTTTATTGAGTGTATGAATCAACAAGGATTTAAACCCACATCTTTTCATTATTAATATTTCAAGGCCCTTGGCACTGGCCAATTGTCATAAAAGAAGTGTATTATAGCTCCGTATTGTTACAATTCCTCCTCTTGATGAAATATTTACTTAACTTAGTTGGACGTTTATACTTGACTTTTCTCCCCCAATGGGATCCACTGGTCTCCCATTCCTTCCTTTTATCCTCACAAAAACCCTGTCACGCAGGTAAGACTGAGTGAGTGACTGGCCCAAGATCATCATGGAAAACTTGTTTTCCCAGATCCTAGTCCTAACCACTAAACCACACTGCCTCTCATAAACAATCACAAAGGACATTAATTGCTCTCAACTGTCCTAGCACTGCTTTGACATGTATAATAGTTACTATGGTGTAGCAGTTAGAATGTCGGACTAGACCCAGAGAAACCTAGGTTCAACTCACCATTCCCCACGAAACTCACTTGGTGGGCTTGGCCAGTCATTCTCTTTCAGCCTAACTTTCCTTAAAAGGGTTGTTGTAAGAATAAAAGTAATGGGTTGAATCCAGACTAAATTTTCTGCTCATGCAAGGAGGCCTTTTTGTCAGAGTAACTGAATATTCCTGCCCCTCCTCCCATTGAAGCTCACTAATTTCCCCCAAAAGCTGCTACTTGAAAGGGGGGGGGGGGCAGGGAACCCTTGTGGATAGCTTAAGAGGCAAATCAGGAGTTTGCTCTGCAGCAGGAAGAAGTAGTTGGTAGAAATTTTACCCCATCTCTTCTGTTAGCAGAAAATTCAGTCTGGATCCAACCTACGGTGAGGAGAACTATGCACACCACTCAGAAGAGAGGAGTGGAGTAGGGGGGAAAATCATAGTTACGATGTTTACCAAAAAAAACCCAACCTTTGATACTTACTAAGGTTTTCAGAACAGATCCAAATGGTGAAATACTGCTGTGTTTCTTGAGAAAGATGCATTCCTTCCATTATCTGTTGCACAGTGGTGTTGTTTCCATGTTTCAGCTCAACAGAGCGGTAGGATCCATCCATTCGGTAAATTCGCACCTTCTCATACTATAGAATACATTGAAAACAGAAGTGCATAGATTTTGACTGGCTACAAAAACCAGCCAAAATTTTTATTTATTTAAATATTTTGTATCTTGCACTCTGCAGAATCTGCTGAGGTGGCTAACAACATAAAACGCAACAATAAATAAGTTAAAGACAAGAGCCAGTAATATAGATGACAAACAAACTTCAAAGGGAAGGAATTCTACAGATGCAGCACCAATGCAAGACAGCCCCCAACTCTAAATGCCACTCGCATAAACTTAGTGGTTACAGGGGACCAACAGTGCTTAGGACGAGGCCCTTAACATAATGAGGACACAACAGGATGGGAGGTGGTCCTTCAGGTATCCAGGCCATCAGCACCTTAAAGGAAAGTACCACACTTAAAGGAAAGTACCCAGTAGGAGACAGGCAGTCAATACAAATCTTTTAGCATAGGGGTGACATGATTCGTATCCCACTTCTGACAGCAACGTGGCCACTGCATTCTGAACTAATTTAAGTTTCTGGATGGTCTTCAAAAGCTGTCCCCTTTACAAACTGTGGGAGAGGCACAAAGTCATGCCTCTAACAATGCAATCTTGTGTACACAATCCTATGTACACTTTCCTGACAGCGAGACCCATTAAACAGACCTGAGTACGATTCTGCTCCTTAAGATGGCACTGCTGGAGAACCATCCAAAGCAGAATCTACTCAGGTGGGGCTTGATCTCAGGAAAGTGTTCTGAAAATCGCACCACTACTGGTGACTCCTGGAAGAAGGGTTCAAGAAAGTCCCATGTAAATAAATACAATCAAGCAGCATGCTAGACAGGAATTTATATATGGTTTCCAGCTGTACTACCAGATAACTTAGAGGCAAAATGAATGCTTAAAATGGAAATAATAAAATCCTAACAGATGTCACTATACACTTATGTCTTAGTTTTTCACTCACATATCAGGCACTCAAATTCTGGTCACTACACAAGAGACTAGTGCTTGTACACAAATGATCAATAAATGTTTAAAAGGTTAATGCATACTGGTTTATTTATGGCCTCTTTCAACAAGTTAGCTGTTTTTTCCCATTCGTTTTGCTTGTTCTCTTCGCAGACGTTCAACGGCATTCTTCCTTGCTGGTCTGTAATATGCTATAAACAGAAATAAAAATAAGTGCAAATACAGATTTCTAAGGGCACAAACCCCTGTGGGCACTGGAACATGTACCATTCCTTTTTTTTTTGGGCAGCAGCCACTGCCATGCTTCTGCTTGTGCTCTGTGCTTCCCAAGGCCAACACATGGGATTGGTCTGCTCTGATGTGTGCAAACTGCATCATCTGGAACCCACAAGTTCAGAGTACTGACCAACTGGCGGTGGTTCAAAATGGCAATGGCAGGTCAAAATCAGAGAAGTACTTCCTGTTTGGCTTCCTGTATTGTGTATTTTCACTGGTTTTAAATTTTTGTTTATTTAGGGATTTTTATCCTGCCCTACCCTCAAAAGTGGGCTCAGGGCAGCTTACATCATGTCATAAAACAGCACATATGTTTCAGAAACAATAATCCATTATGCTGAATTCTAACATGATTAAAATTGAAGTAACTAATCTAAAAGACCTATAACAGCAGTGGCGAGTAATTTCAATCTAGCACACAGTAAACTCATGCTAGGGAAAAGGCAGAGAATCGCTCTGAAGGAAAACTGGTGCCGTTCCTGGCTCACCTGAGATGTAAACTGGTGCCGTTCCTGGCTCACCTGAGATTTTTAAGCTTTACAACTGGCAAAGCAGTGTTCAAAGGCAGCAGGAGGAACTAGGAACGAGAAATGAATCTTACTCTGTCAATTTCTAGATGGTTCAGGAGAATCTGAACAATATCCGCATGCCCTCCCCCAGCAGCAAAGTGAAGAGGAGAGCTGAGCTGTCCGTTCAGCAAGTTGGGATTGCATTTGCCTTTCTCTAACAGCATCCGAGTGGCTTCCACTTTTCCATACCTGCACAGAGAGTAAACGCAAACAGCATCAATGTTCAAGAATAAAGAGAAGATGCCACATGTAATTAAAAGAACGGATGCTCCTTTTGAGTAACTGCCAGTCAGGTGAGCTGAATACCTTCCTAGAATTACCTCATATGCTTCACAGACTTCCACTCTGTTGACCGTACGAATGTATTCTATGTAACCTGCCATGAGCCCCAATGAAAATGGTGGATTTTAAATAACATAAATAAATAAAATTTACCTTTGCAGTTTAGTGAAGTGACTGTGTGTCACTGCTCTAGAAATAAGGGGGGAAGCAACCATTTTAATTCAATTTCTTTTTTCAGGATTTTTGAATTTTCCCCATATATTTTCAACAACAACTTTCAAATATCATTTCCAAGGATAATACCTGGAGAAGCCATGTAGCCCTTAATAACAGCATTGCAATGTCACTACAATGTTTTTAAAGGTTTCACGATCACTGAATTTGGGGCTATGGTTTTGCAACCAAAATGTAATAATGGTAAAAAGCAGTGAAATGCCATCATTATGGTGAGGTGTGTGTTCATGTGTAGGAATGATTTGTATCTTGCACAGAACCCCGGAAGGGGTTGCAACATATTACATTGCAAGCCTCCACTGGGGCCCTATCAGTTGCAGCCAGGATAGTCCTTGTCAGGAGTACAGGATGGATTTTGCCTCCGCTCTGAGAATCTCAGATTCAGTGCTTAAGAATTCTGCATAGAGGTGAATGGCAGCCATTCATTTGTATGGAGAAAAGGAAAGGGTGGAAGCTCAGACAGCTTCAAGTGATCCCAGTCCCTGGAGTGGCCTTCTTCCAACTACGCCCTACAGTGCAGCCAGTACACTTTGTCCTGTAGAACTCAATGGAATCGCACTGGTTCACTACTGGAAAGCTGCACTCCTTCATCTGCATAGACCATTCTGATTCTTGGTCATGAATGTGACAGAACGTTGGGGACAGATCGATGCCATTATATTTTTCATCTGGAAAGAGTGTTCTGCTTACCAGCATGCATAATGGATAGGTGCCCAGTGGTCATTGTCCAACTGGTTAACTGAAAGGTTTTCATCTAGAAGTTGGCTCAACAACTCAGTGTCTCCTTCACAAGCACTACGGTGAAGAGGAAAGTCATCAACCCACTGCCGTTCCCTAGAAGAAATGAAAAAATGCAGTATGTTGGTCACGTTGCACATCTATGACATTCAAAGCAATAAAAGGTGTTAATACATTAAAGAGATTTTATTAACAGACACACACAAGATAGTAATTCAGCCAGATTTCCCCCCATTAATGCAGTTTAACAAATAGCCCTTTAAGATTATAGTCACATAACAGACCTATTGGTAGGATATTTCACTTTAAGAGACAACACACATTGAAGGAGAAGTTAAAAAAAACCTGAGCTATGATCATAGTTATTTCCCCCCATCTAAGACAGATAATAGACTCTGGTCCTCAAAGATCAACTGGAGCACAGTCTTTTTATGAACACAAAAGAAATAAAAGTAACACAATACTTGTCCTCCATGACACTGCTCATGCTGCGTTGCCACTTTTCACGCTTTGGAATCTGTATTTTTGAGTAGTCTGGAGCCCCAAGTCCAAAGTATGGATTTATAACCACTTTATCAACCTGGAAACACCAAATAATAAAAAATACTCAAAACACACGCTAAGGAATATTAGAAGCTAACAGGGATATAAAAGCTGTCCTGAAGTTGTAATTATGTTGTCCTACCCGATTGGTATACTGAAGATCTGACCCAAACAAAGGATTGTAGATACACATGTCTGCTTTCTCAAGTGCCAGCATTTTACTCTTGATTTCTAATGCGGTGTATCCCATGTGAAGAGAGCTCTCCGTTTGCCCAGGTTCAACAGCATATGCAGGGTTTGTGACATTTGTTTTAATTCGCTCTAGGGGAGATGGTCTGAATAAAGCTGGGATAGAATGTGATTGTGAATGCCGTTCTTCTAGCCATCTACAGAACAGAATGGATAAGCCGTGTTAGCAATGGTTCATATAACTGCAGATTAATCTGTATTAATTGTGTACTTGAGTAAATGGTACTATACTAATTCTTCAGAAAGATACATGCTCAAATGTTTAGTACTACAGGTCAGTACACTGTGGCCCTGATCCAGACAAAGACAGTCACCGCTAAGCCTACTATCCTCTGCATAACTTCTGAGCAAGACCAACTGAACTGAATGGACTTGCTCCCATTTGTGCTCCTGACGTGGAAGTAGACCCCCTGTGAGCAGCACTTTCCTCTGGCACTAGATGCTTTCTGGCTGACTAAAAGATGCTGACTTCACACAAGTACAAGCACCCAGCACTGGAGGACCACGCCCTTTCCGACACCATGGATTCTGCTAGCATTCCTCAAGACCAATCCACAGGCATTTGGTCTGATGATGCCTTTGGCTGTTCAGTGTCCCGGATGGATAGAATCAGAGAGCAAAAGAACATGCAAGAACAGCTAATAGCAAATCCATTATCACTGGAAGTTTCAGACCTAGCAGTTGTCCTAGTTGTCAAAGCAACCTAACAGTTGTGCTGGATACAGTTCAGCTGATAGAGAAAAAAAAATCCCCTTCTGCAGGACTCTCATCACCATCTCATAAGCCTACAAAATAGGTTCTGAATCATGCTATGACTCAGCTGGGAGTCTTCCATCATTGTTGCTTTGGTTGACACTGTACTCATTCATAAGGGACTTGTTTATGAGTTAAAGCCCTCCATAAAAATAACTTGTGATTAAATAGTTTAGAGATACACCAAAGGAGTTTTTGGGATGCCTATAAATCCAGAAAAATAACAAAATAATCTATAACAATAGAAAGCTTTCTAGCTTTTAAACATTAACAAATGCACTGTGGCGTAAGTTTCCATAAGCTGTCATGCACAGAAATGGGCTATATGCCATAATAAATTTGCAAAGTCTTTTAGGTGCCACAAGATTCTTTGTTTTAATAAACTCACAGTGCAACCTGATGTAAAGTTACTCCACTTTAAGCCCAATGAAGTCAACGGGCTTAACCTGGAGTAACTTTGTTCAGGATTTTGCAGTAACAAAGAAAATACAAGTCACTTGGACTTGTATTTTAAGGGGAAAAAAGGGAAATATCTAATTCTTTATTGACAGATCAAGATGGGTTGCCATGTTAGTCTGTCTGTAGCAGTAGAAAAGAGCAAGAGTCCAGAAGCACTTTAAAGACTAACAAAATTTGTGGCAGGGAAGGAGCTTTCAGGAGTCGTTGCTCACGTCTTCTGAAGCTATCTGAAGTGAACTGTTACTCATGAAAGCTCCTATCCTGCTACAAATTTTGTTAGTCTTAAAGGTGCTTCTGGATTCTTGCTTAATTATTTACTGTAAGCTTTACTGATAGCTGTATTTTTCTCACATTAAATAGTTTCACTGAAACGTTTCTTACTTATCCAAGTAGATTAACATTCTAGCTGTAAGTGTAGCAAAGTGAGTGCTTGATTCACTGCAGACCCTCATAATATCTTGTAAGCAGTAGAAAACTGGGCATCCAGGATTGTATGCATATTTTGTGTTATCTATAAAAGAAACAAGAATTACAATGTAATTTTAATACCTACAAAAACCTTTGTACTCCATGATAGAAAGTTTTATCACATTTCATGTTGATATTCTAACCCTACCTCTTATGAGCCTGCTTGCGGGGAGGGCGGGGTAAAATGCGATAAATAAATAAATAAATAAAATAAAATAAAATAAAATTATAAGTACATTACCTCAAAAGTTTCCCCTTAAGATCACCCACTGACTGCACAGGCATCCCCTTCTCCCATCAGGCAACCCAGAACACTTTGCACTTGGCCGATTTTCTGTGTATAGGAACCTTTTAGTAGAGGAGCGTTTTATCACATGAGCCTCCACTGCATTATGAAATAGTACAATCAAGACATAAGTTTATTTCCTCATCTGCTGTATGATAGAATTAGGCCTTAAGACACTGCACTTCAGTCCCAGCTGTTCCACTGAACTTTTCACTGACAGATCCACACCAGCCCTAGATTTCACCCTTTATTTATCTCTGCTTTTCTTATTCGTTGGTTGCATTTGGAGAAAACATGAAGATGTGGCTGAATTTGTTCATGCACAGCATTTCAAGCTCATATGATCATCTTTCCTATCTACCATGCCAAGAATCATTTTACACCAGTACTGCCAATCCTTGGGACCTCTTCTCCACCTCATGGGACCTCTACTACAGGGGTAGCCACCCTTGGCATGTGTGTCAGAGGCATGCAAGGCCTTTTTGCTCAGCACGCAAGGCCAGTTCTCTGCACAAGATACTGAAGCAAGCCGCTCTATGGTGCTGGCAGCAGTGCTGGGACCGGGAACATGGAAAAGGGCAATGGGAATGGCTTATGCAGATCATTTCCTCCTGGGAGCCCTGCAGCTGCCAGCCAGGTGCAAGGTGAGCCTGAGGTTCCTGGAATGCCACTGGGGCCTTGCTTGCTCCCACTGTGCCTAGCCAAGCCAATCCTTGTTGTCTCTTTTCTCCTTTCACTTTTGTTTGCCAGCCCACCAACAGGCAGACACTGTTGTTTCAGCACTCAGGCCAAAACCGTTGCTTACCCTTCTATCTCTTCACTCCTTACAGCTTAAATTTAAGCTGTCACATCATTTTCATCCTCCTCCTTCTCCCCCCACCTCTCAAGAGGCTCCATTCCAGAAAACATTTACAAGAATGGCCCCTACAGAACTGTCTGGACATGGAATTAGGACTGCAAGATTTGCATATGTGTGGCAGGCTATCCAGGAATGAACTGCCTGGCAGGACAAGACAAGCCCTTGTTTTCCAGGAGCAACAGGGAGCAACAGTGGAACAGGGTGAGACCAAGGTCAGGAGGGTACTCAGACTGCCCCAGAGAAGCTCAAAAGGGGTAGCGGCAGTAAGCAGACAGGAGAACAATGGCTCTCCGGGCCCAGGGGTTTTAAGGCGGAGCATGGTTGTGGACAGCAGGGAACAGAAAACGAAGGACAGAGCTTAGCTCAAGGGACAGGGAAGGAAGAGGAAATGGGAGCGGGCTACCTGGGGAAGAAGAATGAGACCAGCTGCAGTGTTGTGGCTCTTCTCCTGTGCAATGCTCTATAACCCTGAGGTGAGTGAAGTTAACCACATCTTCAGATATGTGGACTGCTGAATAAAATCACTCGCATAAGAAAACAGTGTCTAGGCTGGTGCCTGCAAGACCCCATGGACTCCAGGTATGATGTTCCCCTAGCCCCAGAAGGCACTACTATATATTACAAGGGCAACCATACCAACTTTTTCTAAATACATAACGCTTTTAATTTTACCTTTTACAACTGTTGGTACAACAAAAAGGGATGCATCTTTGTCTGCCTTTTCTCCATCAAGAGGAAACTTCTTCATCAACATAACTCTTTTTCCTGGATATAATAATACATACAATTAAGTAGCGGAAGCATCCCTCTTGAAATGTCTCTGTTGCTGACACACAACATCCTGAAAACTAAGTGGATGCTTATGCTCAAGTTTTAAGTTCTCTTAGCATGAGTTTAAAGGTGGGCTGGGAGCATCAAGGGAGGGATTTCTTGCCTGACATCTCCCCCTACCATTATCTGCATTTTAAAAACTATTTTTGGTGAGTATTTTGTGTGTGCACGCTTGTGAGCCTGGAAGTCATGGTGACTTCTGGTGACCCCTAGTGGGGCTAGGACATTTCAGAGAGGTGGCTTACTATTGCCTGTCTCTGCGTCACGGCCCTGGTATTCCTTGGAGGTCTCCCTTCCAAGTACTTGCCAGGGTTGGCCCTGCTTAGCTTCCGAGATCTGACGAGATTGGGCTTGCCTGGGCTGTCCAGGTCAGGGCCATTCTATGCCTTTTTTGACCCCAAAATTGGGCAGCATAGTCCATTCCCACTGCTCTGCTTCTGGTTTGGCCACATCAGCAGCAACAGAAGAACTGCTAGTTAGCCAGAGGCCTGCCACAGTAATACCCTCCTCACCTTCTGAAACCAATCAAACATGTTTCTGTTCTAGCAAGCAGTCAATGGCTCAGGGACTGTTCTATTCAGCCAGGTATTTTAGTGTTGCTATGAAACACTGAAGTTTCAATTATTTACTTCATTTATATCCTGTGGGGGTATTCTCCACAATGGGGACCCAAGGCAGCTTCCATCGTTCCTCTCTCCTCCATTTTATGCTCACAACAGCCCTGTGAGGTAGGTTAAGCTGTGTGATTGGCCCAAGGTCACCTTGCAAGCTTTCATGGCAGAATGGGGATTCGAACCT
Organism: Lepidodactylus listeri; assembly: GCA_029233225.1. Taxonomy (NCBI): domain Eukaryota; kingdom Metazoa; phylum Chordata; class Lepidosauria; order Squamata; family Gekkonidae; genus Lepidodactylus; species Lepidodactylus listeri. Next base: position 34,535,212 of record JARCFY010000012.1, read on the forward strand.
GGGTCTTCCAGATCCTAGTCTGAGACTCTAACCACTACACCACACAGGCTCAAACTGATCAGAAGAAGAAGATGAGTTGGATTTATACCCCACACTTCATTCTGAGTCTCAGAGCGGCTTACAATCTCCAGTGTGGGTGAGTGGATTGTTCTGGAAAAAGCCTCCTCACTCAAGAACAGCTGTATTTTCCTGGACACTGATGGTTACTTAAACAAGATAACACCTGGTGATTGACAACTAAAATTCCTCTCCTGGAACATGTGGGGCAGGCACAATAAGCTTTATGATCCAGAATTCTTAACATTCTTGCATGGTCATGATACTCTCTGTTTACAGGAAACCTGGATTCAGAATCCTGACTTTCCTGATGTCCAGGGGTACAAAGCTTATTCCATGCCTGCACTAAAATACACTCAAAAGTACAGAGAAGAGGAGGTTTGGTAACTCTGATCTCAGGGGACTTAAATGCAGATATACAAGTTTTAGAGAATAACTGTCCTAATAATTTTCAGACCCTACTTCTTAAAGGAGCTCATTTTAGAAGCCTTCTGTGTGTCTGTGTATCGATTCCAACTGGGGGCTTACCCCTCCAGGAAAGGGGGTGTATTTGGGACATTAACTGATACAATGGAATCGCTGATTTCCCAATTCCCAAACGCACATGTTATTTTATGTGGAGACGTCAGCACAATAATAGGGTCAGGCAACATAGAGGTGAGAGGTGGTAGGAACGCGCAGATTGCCACGCATGCACACTTTTTAGAGCACTCATCGAAGGACTTGGTAGTCAATAAGTTCGGCCCAAAACAGCTAGAACTGCTCTCAGTGTCTAACCTACATATCCTGTATGGCACTACTTTCGATTTAACTGGTGGGACTTTTACTTATGTGGCGACCTACAGTACTAGCGCAAGAGACTACGTAGCCATATCACCTGCTTTAATGAATTCTGTTACTAACTTTGAGGTTTTAGATCTTGCCTTGAGTGACCACTGCCCCCAGCGACTGTCTCTCATTACTAACGTTGATGTACAACAAAACCAGTTTTAGACTTTGCAGAGACCATTACAACTAATCTTAGGAGACTCGAATGGTCTGAAAAATTGCATAGTACTTTATCCCATACTGTGTCAAGTCTGGAATTGAGCAGATTGAGATCATCTCTGCAACAACATCATTCTGACGCTATTAGAATTTTTGATGAGATTAAAATTCAGCTCAAGCCCTTACTTATAAACGAAGTTGATAATGCAGGTTCAAAATGGCTGGCAGGACTATGAATGCCAAGCACTTAAAGAGCTCTGAGAAAACTGCTCTTGAGAGAACAGCTCTGAGAGAACTGGGACTGACCCAAGGTCACCAAGCTGGCTGCATGTTGAGGAATGGAGAATCAAACCCGGTTTTCCAGATTAGAGTCCACTGCTCTTAATCACTATACCCCAGCTGGCTTAGTTTAAATGGACATGCCTTTTCCTGTGATAACTTGGTTAGTCACTCTCAGGCCATTGTTATGAGATTATAAATTATATAAAATAAATAAATGATTTGGCTTGGCTTCAGAAATTACATTCTGCTTTACAGAGAAAAACAACAGAACAAACGTCATTACCTTTGATACCTTGGTTTCCAGGTGAAATTGGTTTGGTGGTTTCTAGTATATAATCCAAGATATTTTGTGTTACATCACTGCCTCCTTGAAGCTTCGTTTCCAGCAACATTTTCCTCCTTTTTTTCTTGTGTCCTTCAATAGGAACTTCCAGCAACAAAATCTTGCAACAACCAAAGTGAATACTAGTTAAACATGACAGAGCAGGTGTGTGTTCAGAGAAGAATAACACGACAAACCTTACACTTGGAGCACACACACAAGCACTTAGGCATACCAATGTTATAAAACTTTACTTTGCAAGCAATGTTACACCACTCTCAAAGCAATTACTGACAGTCAGCGACCTCTCAGAAACAGCATGGAGGCAAAGCGGAAAGGGAAGAAACTGGAAATTGTTGGCTCTCTCTTCCAAAGACAAAGTGCTCTTAAGTCTTTGGTTGCACACAAGCCAGTTATTTTATATTTCAATCATACGCATGCATAAAAGAAACGTTAAACACTGGTTTTCTCATGCTCATACCCTTCCTACTGGCAACACTGTCCTCATGTCATGAAAGGTGTAGAGTAAAAGGAAACATGTGACAAGTAGGGACGGGTTATGGAAGAATTATTTTATACACAAAAGCGATATCCTGTAGGGTTCCCGCCTGAGTTTCCATTCACATTTAGTTATACTAAGGAAGTATCTATGACAAGAATGGCATTTTCACTGAAGCTGCACCTGTGCTACCTATGGTTATACAACATGACCCCATTTAATGCAATCTCTACCCACCTCATATGATTTGGCTCGATATTCACGAGAGTTCAGACTTGCAGTATTTTTGGGACGAATGACAGCCACGTAAGCATCAGTTGTTATCTCTGGGTTTCCCATGATTTGTTATTACTCTGTTACTGAAAATAATAATAATAATAATAATAAACCAAAAATTAAATTACTAAAAAACAAGTTCACCAAAAACTATAATTCTTTCTCTCCCTGGATTTTTTTTTTTGCTTTTCTATATTTAGAACCCAAATTTGTCTTTGTGCTTTGACTACTTGATTGGCTTCTAAAAAATTATATACATATAAATTTATCTATATACTAATTCCCAAATTGCCCCCTCTGTGCGGATATCTAAATCCGCATGGAGGGGGCACTTGGGGGCCAGAGAGATTTTTCTGCAAACTTGGGGGACTCCCCAGATGTGTAGAAAGATCTGGAAAGTAAAAAAAAATTGGGGATATTTAAATCCCCCCCCCAAAGTAAAAGCATTCCCTGCGCATGTGCAGGGACCACTCTGGATGTTGTGGGGGAGGTTCGGCGGGCCTGGTGGCTGTGAGCCACTCAGGCCTCACCATTGCTGGTGCGAGGGGGGGAGGGAGAAGGCTTGGCGGGCCTTGCTGCTGCCGTTGTCACTGAGGAGGCGGAGGGGACGGGAGGGCTGTGAGCCGCTCAGGCCCCATCAGTGCGGGGGGGAGGAGGGAGAAGGATCGGCAGGCCTTGGGGGGTAGGAGAAGGATCAGCAAGCCTTGCCGCCGCTGCTGGGGGGCATGGGAGAAGGATTGGGATACTCCCCCACGAGTATCGCGGGTCCACCTTCTTGTGTGTGTGTATATATATATATATATATTAAAGAAAGCCACTGTATAATTATTCTTATTTAAGGAATAATTCTTATTTAAGGAATAATTTAAGGTCATTTCCTTATAGGCTGTTTGGTTTTAAGAGATGTGATACTAGCAATGTGTCCTTTGCTGGTCAGGAACCACATATGCAAAAATGGGCAATACATATAGCCCTTGAGGCTAGATCTGTGTTTAACATTTGGAGTTATGCCTGCAGTTTGCAACACTCCACAGAAACTGGGTACACAGTGCTGAAGAGAGATGACTATCAGCTTTGACACTGCAGCAGTGCAATCTTATGCAGAATTACTCTAGTCTAAACCTATTGATTTCAAGTCACCTGAGTGTGGGGAATGGTACTGATCTCAGACCTCCTTTCCTGTCAAGTGTCCTGGCCCCACTGCTGGACCTCCTGATGGCACCTGGTATTTTTGGCCCCTGTGTGACAAGAGTGTTGGACTGGATGGGCTATTGGCCTGATCCAACATTGGCTTCTCTTATGTTCTTACGTTATGCGGGACTTGAATTCATGCTTCCTGCTCTTTTAAATAATACTCTGCTATCAAAGCTTACAGCATTCACCATCTGATGAAACGGTAAGTGCACATAAGCTGTGAAGGCAGTTCTCTCAACTGGGACCACTATACAGAAGGAAAATTCCACTGACGTAAGATTTATATTCACAATGCCTTTACAATCAGGATTTATATTTCTAAAATGAAAAATAACTATTGTCAAAATTAAAACATTTAAAGACAAGATACAATATTTCCTATGGCAACAATAAACATTTTTGACTGCATTACAGTTTATTTATTTATTTTATTTATTTATTAGTTTCATTTATATCCCGCCTTGTCAGTTATACAACCGATTCAAGGCGGCTAACAACATATAAAATCATAAAAACAGAGTTACAATTTAAAACATTGACATTTAAAAACTCTAAATAAATACCACAAGATGGCGGCTTCTTAGGGCTCCGGTGAGTAGCTGCAATGGGGTGCGATCAACAGGGCCAGGGAGATGGTATAATCAGCTTTCTCCCCGGCGGCGGCCCCTATTTGAAAGCCTGGCGGAAGAGCTCCGTCTTACAGGCCCTGCGGAACTGCAACAAATCCCGCAGGGCCCTGATGTTATCCGGGAGCTCGTTCCACCAGTAAGGGGCCGCCACCGAGAAAGCCCTGGCCCTAGTACAAGACAACCGGGCATCCTTTGGACTGGGGCAAGTCAGGCGGTTTTGGGTGCCCGACCTCAGTAGCCTCTGGGGCCTATATGGGGAAAGGCGGTTTATGAAATTGTAAAAGGTGTAACTGGTATATTTATTTATTTATTCTATTTATATCCCGCCTTGCCAGCGGACTGGCTCAAGGCGGCTAACAATACAAGATACCATAAAGGTTTACAATATAAAAACCGTTAAAAACATTACATTACAGTTACAAAAGATGGCGACTTCAGAGTTTTCTGGCAGACAGAGGCAGCAGGGGTACAACCAACAGGACCAGGGCGATGTTATTAATCAGTTCTCCACCCGATATTATTTAAACCATTACTATACCAAGAGATCATTCACTCCTAACAGTTATTTGTCAACACTTTTGCAGGTAAGGAACTGTAATGATGCCACTGTTACTGACAGCTCAACCCATACCAAAGTTAAAATGAAACTATTAAGCTTAATAAAGATTGCATTTTAACCCTAATTTTTTTAAAAACAGGGCTATGAATCATCCATTAAAGACAGGGCTGCATAGCAAGAACAGTGGCTATATTTAATGCTCGAGTCTAGACAGAAGTTTCTGACCCCAAAGCAAATTATGGTTAAAGGCTGAACCAAGATGAAATCCAAACAAGGCAGCAATTATCAGTGGGATATGACAAGATGAGGTAGCAGCACTGCAAGTCTTTTGCCTGGGAGTGACAAAAACTTTCACACCCAAGCATCCCAACTTCAGTGTGTGGATCTAACCCAGATTCCCACATATATGAGATCATACCTTTGTTTTCTGCGGTTATTGGTTTGGAATAATTACCATCTCAGCAATTACATGGCAGCTGGTAAACCTGCATAGCAAGTACAACCAAATACCATCCTTTAATCACCTCGATAGCAAGATGTCATACACCAAAGGTGACCTAAGATTTTGTATTGATTGGTCTGGGTAATAATTATAACCCATAACATCCAAATCGCAGGATGTAATAGTCTCACTGTACACTGCATTGGTCAGGCCATACGTGGAGTATTGTGAGCAGTTCTGGAGGCCTCACTTCAAAAAGGATGTGCACAGAATGGAGCGGGTGCAGAAGAGACAGATGAGGATGATCAGGGGCCGATCAAGCCCTGTGAGGAAAGGCTGAGGGATTTGGGAATGTTTAGTCTGCAGAAGAGGAGGTTGGGGGGGGGGGGGACGACATGATTGCTCTCTTGAAGTATTTGAAGGGCTGTCATTTAGAGGAGGGTAGGGAGCTGTTCCTGTTGGCAGCAGAGGATAGGACTCGCAATAATGGGTTTAAATTAAGGCCGGGAAGGTACCGGCTGGATATTAGGAAAAACTTTTTCAGTTAAGAGTTGTTCAGCAGTGGAATCAGCTGCCTAAGGAGGGGGTGAGCTCTCCCTCACCGGCAGTCTTGAAGCAGCGGCTGGACAAACACTTGTCAGGGATACTCTAGGCTGATCCTGCATTGAGGTTGGACTAGATGGCCTGTATGGTCCCTTCCAACTCTGTGATTCTATGATTATGGGACTAAATATGGAACCAGAGCTAATAGCCATTTAATCTGGGATTAAGTGGTCCATTCAGAATCAATGCTATAGAGTGGAATAGACTGCAGGGAAAACAGATCATTGTAAAGTGAGGGGAATGGATGACAAGCCTGCCTCCTATACATGCTTACTCAATAGTGCAAAGATGGCAAACACACGAAGCTGCTTTATCCATCAACAACATAAGTATCATCTATTCAGACTGGCAGTGGGCTCTGCAGGGCCTCAGGCTGAGGTCTTTCACATCACTTACTGCCTGGTCCTTTCAACTGGAGATGCCCTGGAGTGAAACTAGGCCCTTCTGCATGCCAAGCGGAGACTCTACCACTGAGCCATGGCTTCTCCCCTCCAAACAGCCAGCCATATTAGAACGGGGGGCGGGGGCGGGGAGAGATGGAATGCAATTTATACATATGTTGGAATCAAGGCGGTTTCCAAGATTGTGCCATTTTCAGCTGAAGAGGTGGAATCACACGTTCGAACGTTTCTTCCCTAGTTTTTAAAAAATAATCAGCACCTTACAAATACAAAACAAGCATGGTCAGGGAGAAAAATACAATCTAGGCTTCTGTAAACACCCTGCTTTTACCTAAATTGAGGGCTGGGGGGTGTGGGCATTCAAACAGGCAGCCCCATATATCGCAACTATGGTGAATCTTCGACTTTGACAGAATTCAGAGGTCTTTACTTTCAAGACAATTGTGCGCACACGACCGCCGCTTCAGCCTACGTATGTTCCCTCAGAAAGCAACCCCCGCTGTGATCAGGGCGGGCGGGCTTCCTTCCTTCCAGGTCTGCCTGCAAAGGACTGCAAGGCTCACAGCCGAAACCGGTGTAACTGAAACCAACATCGGCACACACACAAAAAAGAGAGGACGGGAGCTTGACGGTCCTCTCCCGGTCTGTTTTACCTTACCCGGCTGGTAGCCTTGGCGAACCCTCCGCTTTGCCGCTTCCCAGGGACGCATCCTCCGGCCCCCCGCGGAGATTTCACTGCTCGGCGGCGGCTCCGCCCAGCTGCTCCCCTCCCACCCCACCCCGGGCGGCAGATCCGCTTCCCGTGCGGCTCCGGCGGCGGATGAGTTTCCGGGTCGGAGGCCTGATGGCTTGTTGCCGCTGTTGTGTTGTTGGCCGCGGGAGGAGCGGCGGGTTTCTCTGCGAGAGGATGCCTCAGCTGCGGCTGGGACCGTGACTTTGCCCCGAGCGGGGAGGGGGAGCGGGAGAAGGAAAAGCCGCGGAGAGAAGAAGCTGGCGAGGCCCGGGCGCTGCAGCCGCCGCCGCCGCCGCCGAGTGCAGAAAGAGAGACCAGGGAGGACCCCGCCGCCGAAGGCGAACAAAGGGGCAGCAGCAGCAGCGCCGAGCGAGTGACAACTGCGGACCTCCTCCACCGGAGCTTCTCCGGCTCAGTCCCCATTTCTGTGAGGAACCTCTGCTTGCAACCGAAGGCGGGGGGGAAGAGCAGACGGTGTCACTCTAGGCCAGGGGGGCAGCCAGGACCCCAGAACGACCCCCCAGCTGGGGTGGATGGCGGTGCTGCCGGCTGTGTGAACGAAAAGCGCCGGGGAATCACCCCGCGAGGAGCCGGTGAGTGTTTCCCCGCCCGGGCGGGCGTCGAGGCTCGGGGGAAAGCAGCTAGAAAGCCCGCAGCCCGCCACGGCTCCTGGGACGCGGCTCTGTCCCTCTCTCCCTCTGTGTCGGGTTTGGCGGAGGTGGAAGGGCCAAGCCGGCCGCAGGGGGTGGGCAGTTGGTTGGCAAGAAGTTGGCGGGAGAGGGTCGTTTTCCAGGGGTCGCGCCAGTGCCGGGCCCGGGGTGGGGAGTCTCGTCGGTGGGATTTGGGGACAGCCTCCAGGCGTTCTGTTGCTCCTCCAGGCGCCGCCCTCCGACGCCACCCTGCTCGGTGCAACCCAGTTGGCCCTGCAGCCTGCCGTGGACTGGGCGGGGGGGGGGGGGACCGAGGAGAGTTTGGGAGGGTGCCTCTTCCTGGGTTGCCTTGTCTGGTTGGAAGGGGGCCGCTGAAGCAGCCGCCTTGAACGCAAGCCTGGTGGCAAAGTCAGGGATGTCTCCTCCCGTGGTGCCCCACCGGGTAGCTTCTGGAGCCTGCCTACCTGGGTGGAGCAAGTTTATAAGGAATGCATCACCTCCTGTCTCCCTGCTGGGTATGATAACAGGCTGAAACAGCTTTGGGTCTGAGATGAGTGGTAGCGGTGAAAGTGTGTGTGTCTTCTCCAGTATAGCACCGCCCCAGGGGCAAGGCAAGGTGTAGAGGCAGCTGTCTTGCATTCAAGCAGGATGGTGAAGGAGGAGGCATGCACCCCCTCTCTGGTGTGATGCTCATTTGGGTTGAAGGTGGTTGCTGTTGCATCCGACCTTGTATCTGGCCGTGCTGCAGAGATACGGGTGTGAGGGGGACATGTTTCTGCTCCTGCCTCACCTTCTAGTTGATATGTTGGCCTAAGCGGCTGCATTGAGCCCCTGTCTGGAAGAAAAGTAAAGGTATGTGTCTGGAGTGCTGCACCTGGAAGTGTGGAGGGTTCAGCAGAGCACAGGAGAATACAAGGCTTGGCTGTAGATTCAGCAGTACCGATATAAGCTTGCTCAGCTTATTAGCTGCTATTTTAACATTCTCTGTTTTCTCTGTACTTGTAGTACAGGGTTATATGGGTCACTTCTCCCCCTGCTCTCCCCCCCTCCCCCATTTCGTTGTAGATCATGTCAGTGTGGGTGAAGTTTGAGTTTCTGATCCACAGTGGTGATCTTCTGTGCAGAATCAGTTGAAGCAGAAGACAAGGGTGTGGCCCTGTGTAGCAACATAAACAAAATGACATTGAATTAGTCTGTCATAACTACTATCCTTGACTCCTAATCAGTGTTCAGTAATGCTGCAGATTATATGATCTGGCCTAGTCTTTCTTGAACTGTACCTCTTCAGGTCACAGGGGCAGGCGTCATTCGTGTATGGACGCTCCCCTGTGGAGGAAAGTTCCGTGCACATGAAAATGGAGCATACTGAAAGGCTGAGCCAAGCCCACTTCCTAATGAGTTATTTTCTCTTGGGTAGGCAGGGTGTTGGTCTTTGTGGTGAACTATTCAGACAAGTAATCCTCCTAGCCATAGTTTGACATGGCACTGGCCTGGAATTTCTGTTTAACAGTATAAATTGGCTGCTATGCAGATGACAGGCAGGGTCACTTGATAACATAAAGGCCATTCACATGCTATATTTATTGAAATCTTTTAGCCTGCCTTTTGCAGACTATCAGAGGAGCCCAAAGATAGTTTATAAAATCAGTGCACTACCTAAGAAAGCCAGTTAAAATAAAAATATAACAACCACCAGTGTACAAATGATCCCAGAACTAATTCCTGTTGCCATTAACCAAGAGTTCTCTTAAGTAGTGCCTTATAGGCTTTCCTAAAAGCAGGAAAAATAGCAATAATATTGGCTTCCAAGGGATGCCTGTTCCACAAATCTGAAGCTGGGAAGAGCCCATGAGCAGGCTGCAACTATTCTCCCCACCCTAGGAGAAGGAACAACACGCTGACGCTGAGAGGCACACAACTTGATCAGCACATTGGTTCACACAGGGTAATGATGTCCAGTATGATGCCTGTGGGTACCATGGCACCTGCCAGTGTATTCCTGGTGCCCACTGGCTTCTTCCCCCAAAGTAAAGAGCCAATGCTGACTTTCCTCCAATTAATTAGAAGATGTCCATGAGGTATGATTTTTGCATCTGCAGGGAGAACCCATTTGGATATAACTGTCTCCATCATAGAAGAACGCTTTGGCTTGGAACCCTCCAGTATTTTGTGATTGGATGCATCCCTCATGATTGGCCCAACCCCAGTTGGCAGCCATTTTATTGTGATGCCTACATTTCTTTTCTCAAACTTCCAAAAGCGCCCACTGGTGAAGTTCTGTGGCAGCAGTAACTTTCCCAGGGAAAGGGTTAAAGGTTTAAACCACATACTTTTAATATTAAAACTACCTGATTTCTACAATACTTAGCGTGCTCTATAAAGCTGTAGCTTCGGGCTTAAATTATCTGCAGTATTTCAACTAAAGAAATCCCTAATCCTCTTCATTGTGCATAAAGGGTTGTAGGATAAGCTCTGGAATGTTATGTTTACTTGCGTAAGGCATTATGGGACAGGACACTGCTGATACAGAATAATTAAAGACTGGTAAAAATGTGAAGTACTTGGGAACACGTAGCTTTTTCCCCTTAAGGATTGAATCAGTTGTAAAAATTTGTAGTTAAGGTCTAACAGTATTGTGAATGCTTGTGACTTCTGTTTATCTTTTACAGTTTACTTACTTGGGCTTGAGAGTTGATACTTAGACTTTTAGGGAAATATTAGCTAAAGTAGCTATTAATGGAAACATGGTAACTTTCCATGTGATGTGTCAGTAACAGCAGGTCATTGTGTATGATCTATTAATTGTTCCTGAAGAATAAAAAGAACAGAATACAAATAGATCCTTTTGGAATCCTTATTCTAACCACTTACTTGTTGTAAGGTATCTCTGCAGTAAGCTACATTAATTTTAGATATATTTTGAAAGATACATCAAATATTTTGCATTTATCTGCAAACTGTAGATTTGTTAAGATACGTAAAGCGGAAATGTGATTCTAAACCATTTCTCAGTTGTTTTGACTCGTTTCAGAGACACTAACTGTGCAACCCTAAGCACAGTTACCACCTTCTAAGTCCATTGACTCTGTTTAGGATTGCCTTGTACATGTTATAGGAGGGGGATGCACACTTCATAAATCTAATCTGATGTAACACTGCCCATCTTCTATCTACAGTTGGAGATGGGGAGTGCGTGGCCTTTTCTTCCTTGTGCACTCTCTTTCTTTTATTTCCCATGCTAAAATTTTAATTATAAGTTGCGAAGCCATGAAAGAAAATATGCCTTTTCAGTTATCGCCAAAGACTTGCTAAATAAAATGAAAATATTTCTGAATGTCAGTATTTGTTTTTGATTAAGAGAAAATGAGCTACTAATATTTATAGGTGCTGCTTTCCCTTTCAATAGTCTGTTGGAGTTTGTCATTAGTAAAGCAGTTGGAACATAAAGCATCTGAATTACCTATTTCATAGTGTTGGGGGAATCTTATCTATTATAGAAGTCAGTCACATGACATAGCATGCTGAAAAATAGGGAGCTTTGTTTTGAACAGGAGTTATGTGGGTATGTAGTTTGATACATCTAATGATGGCAGATAGTGTTCACTTATATTGAGCTAACGATTATAATATAGAAGGGGATGACTTTCTTCTCTAGAACTGTAAAGATTATTATATTCTGAACTTTTTTCTGCTGGTTTGTACTAACCAGCATTTTGTATAGTAAGTTACTAATGTTATTTTACTTCTGTAGACCTGCAGTAAATACTTAGCATATTTCCAAACATGCTAGGATGCTAATAGATGGTTGAATTAGAAGACACAAGTACTAGGGTACACTTTCTTAAAAGGGAGCACTGTGATTAATGGTCTCATCAACCAAGCTGTCAGCCAAGTCTGGCTCTGAGACTGAATAACACATACAAAGTCTCATTTGTTGAAGCCTTGTAATACCAGCACGCTTTCTCAGATGTACCACAATCCTGTCCATACATACAGTCTCATAAGTAATGAGATAAAGGTTGTTTTAATTCGGAAAAGTAATTTTCTGTACCTCTAAAGGTATATGGTGTCTCCTACTGGAGCTTTTCTAACATTCTCCTCTTGCTTTTTTTAAAAAAACATCTAACCTGAAGAAGGATCCAGCAAAGCTTGCTCTTAGCTTTCACTATTACTTGGAGTGATGTTGTTGATTACTGTGATGCTTCTTCCCTTTTCCCTGCCTATACACAAGGAGCTCTGAGACAGGTAGTTCTTGAGAGATCATGTCATATAGGAAAGTACAGATCTGTTTGTTAAACTACAAGTGCTGGTTTGATTGCACAAGTGCTCATACTCTGTTCCAGGTGCCCACTATACCAGCAATATGCTTCAGAATGTAACTTCTTTAATCTAACCCTGCTTCTTACTAGTGGCAGCAAATCTCGCATGATCCGGACACCCCCTATAAGTATGTATAATAGACAGAGGGAAATGCATTTTGGCTAATCTCCACAGTATGATCTGTTTTTGCTCATTGTAGTGAGGATACTGCCTGAGTTGTCCAGACTCCAGTAAAATGTATCCTGTCCTTTCCTCTGTTTTCAGAGTTTAGACCCTGCTCAGGATAGCATACCAGTTACTTGGCAGGTTATTGAATAACTGTGCATGCAGACTGCATCACTCATGAATAACGTACTGTCAAGTTGCAGCCGACTCAGGGCAACTCCATCTGCAGAGGTGATTTGCCATTGGCTTCCTGTGCATAACAACCCTGGGCTTCCTTGGTGGTCTCTGATCCAACTACCAACCATGGCTGACCCTGCTTAGCTTCCCAGCTCTTGTGGTTACGCAGGTTGCTGCGTAACACATGAATCTGCTTTGTAGTGAATCAGACCATCAGTCCATCAAGCTCATAATTATCTCCTCACACTGGCTGTAGTTTTCCAGAGTCACATCCCCTCTTACCTGATCCTTTTAACTGGAGAAACTGGGGACTGAACCTAGGACATTATTCATGCCAAGCACTGAGCACACAGCTCTTTCCCATGATTCTCATATGTATGCAAATCCCATGATAGTCATACAGGTATCAAAACTGTATGAGTATTTCTAAGCTAAAAATACAATTCCCATGTAACCTGGAAGTCCATCCAAGTATGAAAATGTGTCAAAACAGTGGATGTGAAATTTATCTTATAAGTTTCAACAAGCATGGCGGGGGGGGGGGGGGAAACAGGGTGGTGGAAGAATATGAGACTGGGAATTCTTCTGCCCCTTCATCTACTCAGATGATGATTTCTGCTGTCTTACTTGGATCAGAGTTGATTTTAGAGGATGGAACACTTTCATTAGCTGCCAGCAATATAAATTGATGATTGCAGAATACAGGCTTCATTTTATCTCTCTAAATCTATGTAAAATAAACTTAGGTCTCTGATTTGCTCAAAGCTGTATCTAAATTGGTAAGGTATTTCTCTAACCAATAACTGAAATTTGATGCATGTCTGTTGGTACCTTCTGGACGACAAAGTTCTGAAAATGGAACTGTTTTAGCTCTTGTTCATAGCATAAAGCAAAGCCATACTCAGGGATGCCAATCTCATGGTGAGGCCTAGCATTCTGTGGGAATTAAAACTGATCTCCAGGCTACAGATCCTCTAGAGGAAAATGGCAGTTTTGGAGGGCAAATGCTATGGTATCCCATCGCGTTTAGGAGAAATGGAATTTGTAGAGTGACTATAGAGGGTTTTGCCTGTAAAATTCTAAAGGCCAGAGACCGGTTGGGAATTGAGATGGGGATAGGACAGCTATTGGTTAGGCTTCTCCAGTGGATCTTCAGAATGGATTCTCAATGCTGTGAATATTTTGTAGATGATTTTTAGAGGGTTTTTAGGATGGAACTGTATAGCAGCCAGTTATAATAGCACAAATATGTAGGATCAAAGAATTAGTATGACTTACAGAACACATGCATATGAAAGTTTGACAAGTAATGTAAAATGGGTTCTCCAGTCATTGAACCAATTGAGTCTTGAGTAGGTGATATTGGCAGTAGTAGTCAAGAAACTATAATACATGTAATACAATGGAGAGCTACAGTTCTCAGAGGAAAGAAGAGGGTGTGTTTGTGCCAGTATTCTTGCAGGGTTTCAGCTGTAATTACTAGCTAAGTGCCTAATGTGTATTATCCAGACAGTGAATATCCAGCATATGGCCATTAGTGGAAATTCCTTATTGCATCAGATGAATGATAACCAGTGAAAGAAGACAGGCACCTAATGGTCATTGTCAGCATTCACTAGTGTAATGCCATAATCCCAACATTAACTGGATCTCTGGCAGATTATCAGTATTCTTTGTAATTAGCAAGTATCTTTTGATTTTTTTCAACACTACCTTAAGCATACTTGAACCTGATTTAGAGTATCAAAGGTTCCATTATTGTAAAAATTAGGTATAAAAGACAAAAAACTGCCAAGTTTGACATCTCACAATTATTTCACACTGTAAATGCAGATGTTAACTCTCCTTCATGAGAGTACCAGAAAGTGAGCCAAAAACACAGAGAGGGCCACCTCAAGCAAGAATTTTGCAGAGACGGGATAAAACTATTCTAAATAAAAATAATATAGTGGTACATAGTCAAACCTGCACATCCAAATCAGGTTTAGAGAGATGTACTTGGCAACAGCAGTCAGAAGAGAACTTCTTGTCTTTGGCTAGTGGAAGAATTTATTATAGTAATGACAAATTTTGTCACTTTTATGGAGCAAAACACTATACTACAAAATACTACCAAAATTAACTTGGTTACTTCTTTGACATTGGTTATGATACAGGTTACATTTTCATAAAAAAAAGGGGCTAATTGATTATGTATATCTGAGCCAAGTTCGCTTCTTTCCAGTAAAGGGACATGATGCACCAGTCTTGCTGAAGCCAGTTTGGTTGGTGCCTGGATGCATGACTGCTTGGGAACCACATGCTTCCTTTTAATTAATTTTATTTAAACCATTTTTAAAATCTTGCCTTTTATCCTGAAGGCTCTCAGGGCAACTCACAACAAATCACAGTCTAAGGTAACAATGCAATAAATATTGTAAATAAATAAAATCAACAATATTATTATATTATAAGCAGCAAAAACTATTCTGAAGAGTCAATTGAAGAAGCAAATTAAAAGCAGTAGGAGCACCTGCTCACAACTTTAATGCCAGTAGCTCTCAAAGTAGAATTCTTGCTCATGAGTCTCCACAGCTTAGAGAGAGCATTGCTACGAACCCCTAGTTTTATTTCAGTCACAATCCAGTCGTCCCAAACAGAGCTGTGCCCTTCTAAAACCGTTTGTCAGTGGGCTTGGAAGGGCGTAACTGTTCAGGACTGCACTGCCAGTCTCCCAGATTTGCCTTCACTTGAAAGAAAGAATTAATCCCCCCCAAAGCACTTTGGTCCCAGGAGCGCCCCTCTTCTCCTCAGCTGCACGGGAGCACCCCTCTGACCAGTCTTTGATCTGAGGGGTCCCTCGCAGCAGTCTCCGAAGTGCCACAGAGCCCACAGGACCCTTGCCTCTCCTCCCCTCCTGCCAGGGGCAGCAGCAGCCCCACGGGAAGGGTAGCACTGGGCAGGCGCAGAGTGAGCCTGCCTGCTCTGTCGCTGCTGCAGGCAGCTGCCGATTGGTCCAGCGGACCAGGCAGGGCCCATGTGACACCCAACGAGCCTGCTGGGCACCAAATTAAAAAACCTGGGAAGGCGAGAGCCGGGAGGGGAAGGCGGCGGCACGGTGCCTCTCCGTCCTTCTCGTCTGCCCAGGGTGCAACTCCCTCGCCTCCTCCCAGAGCCTCACCAGGAGTCGGAGCCCACAGCACTAGGGCTGGAGGAGTAGGAGCAGGGTGCCATGCTCTGGGGCATGGAGCAAAGTTGCCGCTGCCTGCTGGGAAGGCAAGGAGGATGCCTCTCGTAAGTGGAGACACCGGGCCCGCCGATCTTCCTCCCCCCCCTTGCAGAGTGGCTGAGAGCTGCTCAGGCCACCAATTCCCCCCACCGAACCCCAGCTCCGAGGCCTGAGCGCACTGGCGATTCCTCCCCCCCCAGCGATTCCCCTGCCGGCTCCAAGGCCCAAGCGGCTGAGGTCCACTCAGGCTGGCAATGTCTCTCCCCCCCCGCAGCAATCCCCCCGGCAATTCCCCCCCCCCGGCTCCAAGGCTTGAGCAGCTGAGGGCCACTCGGGCCAGTGATTTCTCACCCCCCTGGCGATTCCCCCCCACCACTCCAAGGCCCAAGTGGCTGAGGGCCGTTTGGGCCAGCAGTTCCCTCCCCCAGCCCGAGCGGCTCTCAGCCACTGGGCTGCCTCAGAGTTCCAAAAGTGTTCCCTGTGTGTGCGCAGGGAGCACTCTTTAACTTTTGGGGGGATTTAAATCCCCCTGAAATTTTTTTACAGTTTTCAGATTTTTCTTCACATCTGGGAAGCCTCCCAAATGTGCAGAACAATCTCCCTGCCCCCAAGATCCCCCCCGCGCGGATTTAGATATCCGCACACAGGGGGCGCCTTCGCTATTAGTATATAGATGTGCTGTCCAGAAGAAAGAGGAAAAAATGTTTTGAGCTTTGGACATATTCAGTTATTTCTGTCATTACAGAGCCAGGAGTGTTGCACTTGCACAAAGCCGAAGTTTTAATTTTTAAAGCCTTATTGTTATTTGCATTGCTTAGATCAGTGGTTCTTAGCCAGTGGTGCAGTACAGAAATACTATAGGTGTGATGCAGGTTTCCCACAACAATTACCCTCAATCCCACTGACACTACTGCAGTTTTTTTATTTACTATCCTCATGTTTTTCCGTTACCATAAACAATAAAACTTACAAAACAATATTATTGCATTTTTCTTTTTTCTTGTAATTTGTTTTTTTTTGTGTGTTTTACAGCTATAACAATATACATGACTCCTAACAATACGACTGCAGTTTTTTTATGGTCTTAAGACTTACCATAGGTGATAAATAGAATAACAGAATACCTGTAAACGTATAAATGTTGTTCTCTGGAAATATGGAAGGTTTGATTCTATCCTAGTGGGACTGGATCCAGGCTCTTGTGATTGATGGGACATCAGATATGAAAATTTGAAAATCGCTGGCTTAGATCATCCATTGGGCAACATGGAATATTATATTAATGGCATGTGTTCTAATGGGGAAATACCAGAACCAGTTGCTCCGTGTCGTCACTGTTCTTCACTTCCCCAGTGACGACACTGCCCGGCAGCTGCAGGGGACGCTACTTGATATTAATGCGAGTGGAACGAACGCAGCTATCCAGTAGTTGCTTAATAGCACTAAAATGCTTTTCTCCCCCTCCTGGGCCCAGCAGAATTGCTAGTCATGTTTGTTGTTTGAAAATAACTTTTTCATATCTTCTAAGTATCATTTATATACTTCTAATTATCCTATTTGCATGCTAATGGTTACAGTTTGTATTGCACAGTGCAATAGTCGTTTATTTCAGCTGAAACAATATGTGCTGCCTCAGTGACGTGGAGTATGCATTCATTACTCAGCGCTTCTGCATGATAGTGGAAAACATTCACACTCAATAATGTTTGTAGTACTAGAAAGTAATGATGTTTAGGACTAAGATGTCAAGATTGTGATTATGTTTATTAAATTTTCTTAGACACAGCTCTCCATAAGTGCATGAACCCAGAGACTCAAACCGATTCCCACAGGAATAGGAATTTAGTTCCTCAAGACTTCCATACACATGGAAATTCTTAATAACTTTAGTAAGAATCTGGAATTATTTTAAAGTAATCTTAGATTTTGTCTAAATGTTAATGCTTTTCTGTCTAAGGGTGTATTTCATTCTATAGTTAACTTTTTTTCTCTGGACTAAAATGTCTTTAAGTGGTATTGACTGGCTGAATTGCCTCCTTGTTAGAGGGAAATGGATGTATATGTATTTTGGATGGTAAATTAAGATGCCTTTGGGAGAGCAACAAGGTCATGCTGTTTCTTAGCAGTGTATTGAGAAAGACAATAACAGTTCTAGGGACTAATACGGTTAAGACTGTCTCTAACAAAACTTTCTTTAATCAGACATCTCTTTTGCTTCATGGAAAGTAGAAATGCTTTTTTGTCCTTCTGTAGGACTCTTGGGGGGGGGAGTATTACTGGTGTAGAGACACTACATATTCATATGCCCCCAGTCCAGTGATCTATTATTGTATTCACAGATTTTCCTTTCCATTCCCCCAGCTGATTGGCAGAAAGAACTAGGGAACAGTTGGGCTTCTTTTTCTCTCCCAAACTGGAAAGTTCTGGAAGATCCACGTGCTGAGCAGTTTGCTGCTGCTGCAAACAAAGTCCTAGATCTCCTGATGAGACATGTAGAAGGCTGGATTTGGCATCCTTAAGACAATTTGGCTTTGTAGATACATCTCACTAAATCACGTCAAGGATCTTTTGAGTAACATTTCTGTCTCTTGCACATATTATATGTGGTGTTGCGCATATTATATGTGGTTGTTGGTACAAGAGTTGGTACAAGAGTATTCAAGTGTAAAATAGAGTTGTGTTTTGAAAAGATCTGTCAGTCACATTTTTATCCTACCAGTCCATTCTTCCAAATATGTCAGAGTAGCATACATGATTCTCTCTTCCACCTTATCCTTATCACAGAGATGCTGTTAACACTAAGATGGCAATAGTTTTTCTGAGAAGTTTTGTGCCTGAGCACTAGGGCATCTTATTATTTTGATTTTATTAAGTTTTCCTTGCATACTACAACATGAGGGATTTAATAATAAGGATTAAATATAAGGATTTCAACCTAGTGGTGGAGCATGTTGTGTATTGTAAGTGGCTTACAGGTGTCATGAACTAGCCATTATATATACATGGATACTGTGCCTTCAGTATTCTTTTTGTTCTGTGCTTCTTTCATTCCTTCCATTTCCTTTTTGCCTCTTTTCACCCCTGCCTACCATTTGCTTCCCATACAAAGCGTATTGTCAGTGATAGGCTAATTAGCCATATGCTCCATAATCTAATCATCATGTTCATGCTGTAAGCATTCATTCTGCAGATGGTATTACTCTTTCCTGTGCCTTTGCTGCAGCCTGAAATTTTACTTTTTAAAATTCACCCTTTTTTAGCCAAATAGTCAATATCAGGTCTACAGCCAGTAAGATACTAGCATCTATCTCTCTATCTCTATCCTATCCTATCCTATCCTATCCTATCCTATCCTATCCTATCCATCTTAAAAATACCCAATAAACTTTATTATGCATATATTCTTTCTTATTGCTGTGAATTTTAATAATGGGCTTCTAAGATAGCTAAAGAAACAATGTAAATTAAAAACCTGCTCTTTCCCTGTTCCCTTTATGGATGGAGAAAAAGTTAATTTAGTTCAGAGAACTGTAGTAGAAATGTTTGCCATTGTCCATTCAAATGTATGTCTAAAACCAAGAGGTTTAGAGATTTCATTAAAAGCAAGTAAGTGAGAATTCTTAGGATTGTAACAAGAATCAGTATGGCTGTACAAAGACCTTCAGAGAGTACGTGATTCTCACTGTTGACACAGTTGTTTGGTAATAGGCACAGCCTGATCTAAATATTTTAAACTTTACAGTGGAATTAGTAAGTCGGCGGTAAATAAATTCTAGTGCCAGTTCCTCTATGGAATATGAACATGTCAGCCTAAATTAGCACCTTCATCCTACCGCCGGCTGTTTATCCAAGAGTGCTACCAGGTCTTATTACATGTTCTCTAGGAGGGGAGTTCTTGTCTTTTTCCAGGCTCCCTGATCAACATTGCCCACAATTCTTCTGATGCTGGAAATACATGTTTCCAACTGCCATACAGGCCTTTGTCGGACCAACAGTCTTACTTAGCCGTGTATGCTCGAGCTTTGTGATCTGCCTGTTTCTTGAAGAAATGCTAGCACCTACCTTTGGGATTTTCACCTTTCTAATACTCCATTTGTAGGACTGTACAGAGACTAAGAAGGAAAAAAAACAGGTTGCTTGTCTGCACTTGATGTTCTTCAAGTGGTAGAACCTGGCCTACTTTTTTTCTGCTGGATTCTCTCTTACATAAGAACATAAGAGAAGCCAATGTTGGATCAGGCCAAAGGCCCATCTAGTCCAACACTCTGTCACACATTGGCCAAAAATACCCGGTGCCCTCAGAAGGTCCAGCAGTGGGGGCAGGAAGCCCTCCCACTGTTGCCCCCCCCCCAAAAAAAACACCACCAAGATTACAGAGCATCACTTGCCCCAGACTGGGAGTTCCTATCTATACTTTCTGGCTAATAGCCACTGATGGACTTCTGCTCCATATGTTTATCTAATTCCCTCTTGAAGCCATCCATGCTTGTAGCCACCACCACCTCCTGTGGCAGTGAATTCCATGTGTTAATCACTCTTTGGGTGAAGAAGTACTTCTTTTTATCTGTTCTAACCCGACTGCTCAGCAATTTCATGGAGTGCCCACGAGTTCTTGTATTGTGAGAAAGGGAGAAAAGGACTTCTTTCTCTGTCTGCTCTGTCCCATGCATAATCTTATAAACCTCGATCATGTCACCCCTCAGCCGTCGTTTCTCCAAGCTAAATAGCCCCAAGCTCTTTAACTAATGGGGGCCTGGGTGATATTCAGGGAGGTGGCTGAATAAAGCCTGCCCCTGCCTCCCACCTCTGGTACTTCAGGGTCTCCCATCCAAGTACTTGCCAGGGTCGACCCTGTTTAGAGTGACGAGATTGGGCTTGCCAGGACTATCCAGGTCAGGGGTTCTCCTACTTCTTTGGTTGAATTTTACCCACAAATCATGACTTATCTGTGCTGTCTCTAATCTAGAGATTCTTAGTGAGGGCCATAATTCCTGCAGTCAGTTTGAGGGGCATTCAACACTTCGGGGGGGAGAGTATTTGGTATTTTAGGCAACTCTGTCTTCCCACTTGCAGTGGCTTCTGACAGTTGGCAGGAGAGAG
This sequence comes from Lepidodactylus listeri, assembly GCA_029233225.1. Classification (NCBI taxonomy): domain Eukaryota; kingdom Metazoa; phylum Chordata; class Lepidosauria; order Squamata; family Gekkonidae; genus Lepidodactylus; species Lepidodactylus listeri. Next base: position 34,555,816 of record JARCFY010000012.1, read on the forward strand.
TTCTTTTACACTGTTCATTTTGCCCTAAGGATAGTATTTATTTAAAAATGGCATTTCTTAAAAAGTGGCGTGCATCAAATAGGAACTGAAGTTAACACTTAGAACAGGGGTGTCACACATGCAGCCCGGGGGCCGGATCAGGCCCTCAAAGGGCCCCAATCCGGCCCCCAAGGCCCTGGCTGTTTCCTACCTCCTTTTCCAGTTCTCTTGCTGCTGCCTCGTCACAGCTTGCTTTGCCAGGCTCTCTGAATTGCACAGGAGAGATAGATAGGCAAACCTTCCGGTGCAATTGAGAGTGTCTGGTAAAGAACTGGCTGTGTCCTGTGTAAAGTTTATATCTCCGCTACCTGGCATTCCATTTTATGACACACATGACCTGGCCCAACAAAGTCTCATTTATGTCAGATCTGGCTCTCATAACAAATCAGTTCGTCACCCCTGACTTAGGAGTTGTCCTATGGCCATCAGGCACACCAGTCTATTGAATGTATGCCAGAGATCAATGTATTGTATGAAACTCCTGTTTTTCCCAAAAAGGCCTTCCTGCTGACCCTCCCTTTTTATCTGCTGCCTGGACAAAGACTTTTTTTTGGGTGCTGGAGCAGTTTGCTGCAGAATGTGAGACACTTTTCAGAGATACCTTAAAACGAATTATTTGGGAAACTGGAGATATGTTTGGTGTTTTGAGACCTATATTTTTTCTTCCTGTATACTTTTAAAGAATGTAATATTTGTTATATTGATTTAATAATTTAATTTTTAAAAAATGTGTATGTTGTTAGCCACCTAGAGTCTTACCTGTGCTGGAAGAAAGGTGATCTTAATTTTTTTTTAGATAAATAAATAAGTAAAGCTGCTTTGTCTCGAGCACTGTTTATACATTCAGATTGTTTACTTAAAACTTAGGGAGAGGTGTTTAATGAGAATGTTGTGTATTTGGTAGGCAGCAAAAGTTAAGAACCACTGCTCTAATCCATACAGAAAGTGGTATCCAGATTTTTAAAATGCATGAAACAGTAAATGTCATTCCGTTGTCTGGTTGCATTTCCCTGCCTATGCTGTTTCGCAGAATTAAATGTTCTGTATAGTTCGCTGCCTTCTGAGAAAAACATTGTTTTACTGTAAGTACTTGAATATAATTGATTGTTTTTCTTGTTTTATGAATGAAGTACGCTGTGCAACCGTGATGTCTTAAGATGTGTGAAATGATTAATGTGCCTGCTCTGTAGTCAGTTAAAAGATAGTTAGATTCGACTCCAGCAGAAACAAACAAGATTTTGAGGATATGATCTTTCAAAAGTCAAAGCTCCCTTCGTCAGATCCCTGATGAACGGAGCTTTCGCTTACACCTGGAAAAGCTTGCTGATCTCTTAAGATGGTGCTGGACTTGAATCTAATTGTTCTACTGCAGATCAACACGGCTACCCTCTGAAACAATTAAAAGATAATTTGTTGTCAGAGGCTTTCATGGCTGGAGTTCAATAGTTGTTGTAGATTTTCCAGGCTGTGTGGCCGTGGTTGTGGCATTGTAGGACCTGACGTTTTGCCAGCGGCTGTGACTGGCATCCTTAGAGGTATAACACAGAAAGCTGGACTACTCTCTCTGTCGAGGACACATACTCCTTGACACAGAAAGTACTCCAGATTTCTGTGTTATGCCTCTGAGGATGCCAGTCACAGCTGCTGGTGAACCGTCAGGTCCTACGATGTCAAAACCACAGCCATACAGCCTGGAAAACCGACAACCACTAATTTAAAAGGTAGTTTGTAGTAGCATATAAAGGCTGTCAGTTTTCCTTTTAAAATTGACAAAATAATATAATCTCAAGAGTTCTAGGGTATGGGCTGGAGATTACTACAGTTGGCACAGTTTTTCAAGCTTGAGACATCAGTTTTTGCCATAATTGTCTGAATTATTCTTTAAAGTCTTCAGAAAGTCCTATTTTCTCTAGAGATATAGAATAAGCAAAGAAACTTATTGGAGAAACCAGGAGTAATTTTGACAGGCAAATCATAGCACTGCTATTAATATATAAATTGTACATTTGCTGCTTGTAGAGTCATGCTGCTGTAATATCAAGATTATTCTCCGTTCTATAGAATATAAATATAGTGTTAAAGTACAGGCTTCAAAATGTGTCTTCATCCTCAAGTTATCTAACACAATCACGCTCAGGAGCTTGGAAGCTACACGTGGCTCTTCGACATGCCACCTGTGGATCTTCTGAGCACTGTTCCTTATGACACCTGTCTCGCGTTCCAGGAAAGTGGGCAATTGTTTTAGAAGTTGGTATAGTTTTGTCATTCCTATGGGCCCAACACAAACCCTTTATTTTTTTTTTAAAAACTCCATAACATGTCCATGATGATTATATCAAGGTTGTGGAGATGCAGGAGTTCTGGGTGTGACAGCCCCACAAGATTTCCTCCTGAAAAACCCTTTTTTGCCTTTTAGAAACATTTTTTAAACTCGTGCTCCCGTGGCGAGCCATACGCCTATAGCACAGCCGAGAAGCCCAGCTGAGAGAAAAAGCCAGGACTGCCCTCCACTTCCCCCAGTTTCTCATTTCCCACGCACGACCTTCCCCCCTTCTTTTAAGCGGGGTGGTGTGGCTTGTCTTGCGGCTTGAGCCACTAGGGAACTGAATCCCACCCCCCTCCAGAAATCACAGCCAAGTTCAGCTACAGCAAGGCTGGGAGACTTCCAAAGGGGGAGTTCCTCATCCCCCTTCTCCCAGCGGCTCACTTCGGTGGAGGACTGCTGGTCTTGCAAGGCGAGCACGGAGGAGGAGAAGCAGGAGAGCTCGGAAGAGCATGCATCCTCTTGGCTCTGCACCCCTGCAGCGTCCCAGGAAAACAGCCCCTGTGCCCCAATCCTGCATGACATGCTACAGCCCTCCTTACATTCTTCCCCGCCTGGCAGCCCAAGCCTCAGTGGGGCTTGGCATTCATTGGGGCAAGGATGGGAGGGTGGGTTTTTATGCCCTGTGAGTGTTGTATGTGTGAGGAGGATGTTAGACCCAAGCCCCCTTAAAAATTTTAAAGCCCCGCCCCCAGATCCTAGCTATGGGCCTGGTTCAGAAGTACTCTGATAATTCAGAAGGTTTTATTATAGTGAAGATAAGAAGCATTACTCTCATTCAGATTTGTTTTCATTATTTCTGTTCATCACATAGCTAGATTTGCTGTGACGTCGTCAGGAGGCCTATTGAGAATTTCAGACTGAGGACAATACATTCCGCCTTTACTGTGATGTGGCTTTGTGTTGACTTTTAGAGAACATTTCAAAGCTCGCAAAAGCTGCTTTTTTGGTCTGGGAATGTTTGCTCATGAAAATCTGGCACAGCATGATATTACTTTTTCTGCAATGTCATGCTTCTAAGCATGAAATAGAAATTACTAAAACCATCACTTCTCAAGTGATTGCATTAAGGAGCACTCACTCTCGTTGAAATACATTATTTACATTAATTATGCAGCTGGAAGAGCAGCTGTATTAATGAAGCCAGCTGGTTTTTCTAGTGTCCTGTCATTACACAGCCTGAACACTTTATTGTTTATAATGACAGTATGTCCTATCAGTATCAAATTTAGCACAGAAGAGTTACCTGTTGAAGGGTACAATTCAACTGATTTTGTTTTTAAAAGATTTTGGTAAATGGCTGGATTATAGCAAATGTTTTCTTGTTTGCAGCTGTTCTTTCCTTAAGTTTCTCCATTTGCTGATTTTGATTATAATCAGAATTCAGTGACATTGTAGTGGTCTACCTCTCATTGGTTTGGTGAAAATCTGCTGTGTATCTCTAAAGTTATGAAGTCCAGAACTTCATTTTAAGTGGGAAGGTATTGTCTGTTAAACTGTGCAGCTGTTTCTGAGGTTAGAAATTAAAGGAGGGAGTTCTGTCAAATGCAGCACATGTGTGACTGGCAGATTGAAATTTACAGGGTGGAGCCTTGTCCTGAAAGGGGGAGAGAGACATCTCCACACTGAGTGTTCTTTCAGAAGCCAGTAGGTGACCGAGAGGGGAAGTAGATTGTGTGTTTGATGAAGAAGTACGGATGGATACTGGTGTTACTGGTGCTACGCGTGACAGGGAAGGGAGGGTGCTGCTGTCAGTATAGTTGAGTGAAGGCATAGGAAGGGAGATAAATGTGTGGATGTGTTATATGACGGTGGGAATAAGGGGAGAGTGTTGCTATCTGTGTATTGTGTGTTTGGGAAAGAGAGAAGATTAATGTGTGCAGTGAGAGAGAGTGCATGCCAAGGTACTTCTGTGCAAGAAAAAACAGTTCACATCCATCAGCTAATCTCTCCCTTTGTCTATCTGCAAAAATATTTAAACATTTCACATGTTCATCTTGTTCCTTCGCTTACAGTGTGGCATGGCTACTTTCTTAAGTAATCTCCTTTACATCCATTTTGAGAATGTCTGCTGTGATTCACTTGATTTGCATTCTGTGCTAAAAGTGGACTGTATTCCAGGATTGTCATAAGCTATTCTTTAGTCCTATCCCCTGGGCGATATGGGGAAAGAACCAATGTATTACAGTGATGGGGGGGGGGGAATCAGTGTATTTGCATGAGCCATTTTGGGGAGTGGCAAAGAAAAATTAACTTCACTCTCTAACAGGTACTGTATGTACTGTGTTCAAAATGCTGAGAGTGCAGTACTCTTTATGTTAAGCCAGTAAGGTAGGATTCTTAGTGATCCTCATGTTAACCTCGTTGTTGGGTTGCCCCGACTGATGTGGATCTTTCCCATGTTCTCCTCTCCCCAGGACTCTATTCTGAACCCAGGAAAAATGATTCCCAAGGTTGTTGGACCCACAGTTACTAGTAATCATATGCCTCTTGCAGAAGAGGAAGTTGGTGGTTCTTTCTGCTTCCTCCGTGCATCCCTGTAACTCTTTAATTAACTATAACTATCTGTGACTCCCCACCGATCACATGTGCTAACAAGTTATGCATAGTTAGTGAATGGTCTCTGTATTTTTCCCTGATTAGATTTGTATTTTACATCATTATGTTTTACTCTGTGCTTCTTGCATTCTGTGGTCTCTTGACCATGATGTTTGTTGAGGTCCCCCCCCCCAAAAAAAACGTCCTCCATAAAACGACTACACAGTGGAGACCCACTCATAGCATATGAAGGAGTGGGCTCAAGTTCATGAAACTTATGCTGGAATAAAATTTTATTAATCTTCAACATATATCAAGATTCCTGCTTATTTTTGGAGGCTAAATTGTTAGTGAGCACAATAGGTAAGATTATAAAATGTAGTTACTGCATAGTTAGTTACTAACTTAGGGGGAAAGGTGTCCTACTTTACCATTTCTATGTTTTTTTTCTGGTGCAAAAGTGAAATTGTTAAGTTTCTTTAGAATATATACTGTTATGTCATGTGAAAAATTGTGTGAACTATTCTTAGTCCTCTAACTATAATTCCAGTGTTTTTAAATGTTATTTTTGTTTTGCTGAATTTTGAATTTAAAAATGCTGCAATATGAGATTCGTCTTGCATTTTTGTATGAGGAAGTATTTAATTCTTATTTTTTCCAATGGTTAGAGTCCAAAGTGTGTGTTTGGAAACAGTTTTACCATGTTTATGTAGGAAAGATGTTATAGTTTAACAGAGCAGAAGTTAAACTTTGTAGAGCTAGATAACTACAGGAGTTCCTTGCTGATCATATAAAGTTTACAGTGAAACACTGTACATTTTAATTTCAATTTCTTCGTTTTTGGGGGTAAATACAATACAAAATCTATTTGCATTGGAAATACTGTTTGTTTTTTCCAGAACCTAAAACATGTTGCTGAAATACGCAGCAAGTACTTAAAGGGATACAGGAGAAGCATCACTTTATTGAAGACAACATGGGAAATACAACTACCAAATTTCGCAAAGCACTTATAAATGGAGATGAAAATTTGGCCTGCCAAATATATGAGAGTAATCCTCAGCTAAAAGAATCTCTGGATCCCAATATTTCTTACGGAGAGCCCTACCAGCACAACACTCCATTACACTATGCTGCTAGGCACGGAATGAACCGAATTTTAGGGTGAGTATTGCTACTTCTGTGCATGATGTTCTTAAGTATGGCCACAGAGTCTTACATGGAAGACCCGTTGCTGCACCAGTATTTTAATTTATTTAGTGTATACAGCCTATAACGTGTCTGCATTATGGCATCTAAAGAACAGTGCAGCTAGTTTTTGTAACCAAGAAGTTAGGAGGTAATATTTCAAACAGCAGCTCTCACTTTGCTTCTTGGAAAACCAGTTTTCATACCACTTATGAAATCAGTTTCTGATATGGAATGAGGGTCTGCCGTTCAAAGAAAACATGCCAAAGACCCTGGAAATAACTGCAGTAGTACTGTGAATCCTGCCCATTGTTATAATATCAATATTACTTACTTATAATTAAACCGTGCATTCTCGTCAAACTGTTCCTTAAACTCAAATGTAATTAAAGTGGGATACAAATCCTAGGAAGTTCTTTGTGAAAGTAACTCTGGGAGGAATACTTATACAGAAATCCTTTAGGATTCTGTCTTTTTCTGGTTGCATATTATTGCTCTAGGTCACACAGTAAATTAATTCAGAGGTTCCCAATACAATAGCAAACTCTTTATCTACTTACCATGGTGTATGTTGCACAAAAATGGTTTTCGTTTTTTTATTCCTGTAAAGACTATGCTGTAAGTTCTAGAAATCCTAATGAAATGTTTAGAAACAATTTTTAGCCCGATTTATACATTTGTAATGTTGTTGCAATATTAGCAATATCTGCATATTAAGAACGTAGTATATAAAAATTAACAAAGACAGGAGTTTGCAGGATTTCTGTTGGAGGAGTTCTTCTGGAACTTAGAGAGCATTACAATGATTGAACCTGGATATGATTAGAGAGCATGATTCACCATGGCCATAGATGGCATATCAGCCATAGCTTATGAAAACCCTATGTACCATGGATCCAAACATAGGCCAGGATCCAGTAGCATCCATAGGTTATGAAAATGCTCCATAAGAGAGAATGCAGCCCTTTCCCAGGACAGGCTGACTCGGAGCATCTTTGCCACTGGCCCAACAGTCTCTCAGTTTAGATTGAGCTTCAGTTTGTTATCCCTTCCATCCCATTACCTTCTTGAGGCAGCTATTCAGGTATTGCTTAGCTGTTCAAGAAAAATAGAACTCCACCTGCAGTGCTGCTCTTGCCTTTATTGTCGTGTGTTGGCAGATCATTCTGCTTTTGAGGAGCTTTGCTAAAATTGCATTGTGGTGGTTGTGTATTACGTAGCTTTAGATATAACTTCATGTTAACACAGGAAAAGTGCTGCCTACCCAACAACCTAAAGCTACAAATACAGCTAGTATTTGTCTGACTGAAACAAACTAAAAAAGAGTGTAATAATTTAGCTATAAGACAGCATTAGGTTAATCCGGAAATAAATTTTAACATGTAATTTATTTTAGCTGCTGGTGTCTTGTAAAATAACCAATAACACTGACATCTGAATAGGTTCATATTAATATTTCATAACTAAGATAATGTGCAGTGATAGCTGGCTTTGATGTTCCGTGTCAACACAGTTCATAAAAAGAGACCAGATGTTCATAAACAGATTTTGATTACAGTTTCTGCGCGCCATCAGTTCTGGCCTCCGAGGTCTGAAATAGCCAACAGCTTTGTTTCTAAGCTTTCAAAATAATAACTTCATTTACCATAAATAACTTTAAAATAGAACATCTTTCTCTCTAATATCATGCTCCTAGCAAAGATAAACAGTGTAATAAATATCACTGTAGATCTCATATTGACATACACGGTGCTTATTAAATGCTTCTTTGTATGGATATTATTGACTTACACTGTGTAATCCTCTTTGTGTCTCAGTGTGAAAGCTGAACTGTAAATACAGTAAATAAATGTGCAGTCTGAATTACAGCCTCATAGTCTTCAATTTCATCTGGTTTCCAGAGACTTGTAATACAAAGTAAATAATGTTTCTTCACTAAATTGAAATTCATATTATTTCTTGGCTCTTATATAGACATACAGGTATGGAGACATACAGTTATTGTATCTACTGAATGAAAATTCTTGGTTAGGTCACCCCCCAACGTTTCAGTTTGGTGGGTACTGTCTTAACATAGTAAGAACTGAAAATACAGTTAGCTAGCTGTTTATATTATTCAGAATGACAGCCTAATCCTGGGGGCCACTGTGGTGGAGGCAGCCAGCCACTAGCACAACAGCTGCACCACTGAAGCATTCCCTGAGAGGAGACCACACAAGCTAGGGACTGGGAAAATGGTCCCACAGTAGGACTGCACAGCTGTCCCCTGATCTGCTGGAAGTATGTCCAAGTACTGTTGACCCCAGGACACAGCATCCCTCGCTTAACACCTAGTGTCCGGCCTCTCCCGCTCAGTGGATAAGGTGGAGGGGTGTGTTGTGCAGGCCATGGACCCTGCTCCTGGGGGCCAAGCAGCACCTTCCATTCTGCAATCCCACCAAGGATTGCATTGGCCTTAGCACCTGAGCTCACCCTGGGACAAGGCCGCACCTCATAAATCCCCCCATATCCCCAGTCCCCTGAGGCCCTGACCCCACCCCCATCCAAGGACATAGAATCCACTTCGGCCAAGAGTCCCCGGTGCCTAAGGTCCATGGCCCTTCGTGAAGGGCTGAGGTGAGGTCACAAAAGTGCTCCACGATGCTGGTGGAAAAGATCAGGGCAATGGAACTTGGGGAGGGAGTGATGGAGAGCAATGCATATGTTGGCAAAGTCTGCTCATGCCACATGTGGACCCATGTCCAGCCCCCACACCTCAGGCAACCTTACTTTCATCCTCATTCATCCCTGCAGCTACCACAGTGCGGGAGGCAGCCCTATCTCTGACCTCCATCTCATTCTGTCTTCCAAGCATAAAGTGAGCAGCGGGGTTGCAGCCAGCTAGGAGAGGTCACACACTGGATTCAGTGAGCCTGCAATGGCCCTGATATCCTCTTTCTTCAGGTCTGTGACCAGGTGGTGAGCAGTGGTGGAGCTGTGCCTGGCAGTAACAAGAGCCACACTGACATGACACTGACAACCATATTCCTGGAGAGAGAGGTGGCCTATATCCAGCTGCTGCTGCACAATATGAAGCAGCACATATGCAGCCTCCAGGCCACCATTACAGGCCTGCCCTGTGGTGGCAGACCCACTGACCTTGAGAACATAAGGGGGGATCTTTACTGGGTCTCTGGGGCCATGGGCGGGCTCTCTGACCTCCTTGGGGCACCACTGGGAACTGGGTGCCACAAGGAGCCATAGCCAGCACCCTCTGACCAGGAAAGGGTACCCATGCATCCTAGTCTGTCATTCCTCCAGGGTAGGGCCTCCAATGTTACTGTGTTGCCCATGTTGCAGTTCATGTTGGATTGTTGGTGTTTATGCTGAATACAGTAAAGTTGATTGTTTATTCATGGTTGTTCACTGTGCTGCCTCTGTCATGGGGTGGGCCCTGCCTGGCCCAGTTGCTAGCCAAGTCTGCCTCCCAGGGAGCTGTCTTGGCTGTTCTGAGTCAGCATGCTTGTGGAAAAGGCCAGGAGTGTGCACTTGGAGTAGCAAGAGGGGAATCCATGGGGGGAATCTGGCCAACAGGGGTCTGGTGGACCTCTGCAGCCAGTTCCCCCCCCCCCAATCTGCCCTGCCAGCACGTTGTGCTCCCATATGGTGCTCCCATTCTCAGAATGTATGTTTGAGAGCTTCTACTGTGGTGTGAGGTGCTAAGTCCCACAGTCATAGAGCCAACTGATAAAGCCCCATACCATGTGACTTGGCATTTAGCCTGCCTGTTTACAGACCAGGGATATATTGGTCACCAAGAGCCAGTATGGACCAGAAACAGGGGTTTCGTTGGAGGCCAGTGGGTGCAGGCAGCCTGTCAGCCTCCTGTGGCCCATGGGGCACCAGCTAGCTGAGGGGTGCACTGGTGATTCTCTAGTGGGGGGACCACTGTGTTTTGTGCCAGCACTCAGCAATGACGTGGTAGTGTTGGGCTGTTCTGCTGGAGTTTTTTGACATAGATGTTAGTCAGCTCCTGAGTACTTTCACACCCTCCCCCTGTGAATAGCAAGGTAAGCATGCCATGCAGCATGAAAATGAATCGTGGCAATTTTAAGAACTGAATGGATATTTTTAAATGTATCTGTATATTTAGTAAATTATTTGATTGCTTTCGGAATATTATTTTGATAATGTTAATATATTTGATGAGGCTGAAATGTTTCCTTTAGCACTTGCATTACAAGTATAGCAAAATGTGCATATCTGGAACACTTCAGTAATTAGAGCTTGAATAATTAGCACTGCTTTTCATATGTCACATTTCTGTGGATATACTATACTATCCATACAGACTGAATCTTCCAGAAAACTGAAATTCTTATAAAGTGGATAAAAAAGTTCTAGCAATTCTTGCTAAATTTTCAAAGGCCGAAATAGTTGTTGAATAAGATCTCCAGTGAGTGACAAGTCAGCACCAAATCCCAGTATAGCTGCTTGGCCCATCATAACTAACAGAAACTGACAACTATGTAAAATAGTAAAGTTTTCTCAGTGTAGTTGTAAAAATACAAGTTATTTTTCAAATGTTTAAATTACGTAATTTATACAAGTTGCAGAAGTCAACATTTTTGGGTATAGATTTTTTTGATTTTTTTTTAAATTCAGAGCTCATCATCTCAGAAATAGATATGAAGACATTAACATGGAGAATTAATAACTTACAATGGGTTGATGGGAGGCATTGGGACTGAGAGGTGCCTAAGAACTCTCTTGTACTAATTGGGGTCTCTTTAATGCTTTAGTTGAGTTGTTCAAAATAGGTATGATAGTTTTCAGAATAGTTATTATGAAGTACTGTGGTTTTGTATATATACAAAATACAGATCTCTTTGTTTGAATAATACATAAGTTTCATTTGCCGACTCACATGGTCTATAATAATTCAGTGAGACAAGCAGAGTATAAATAAATTTTGCCAGTTCAAGGAAGTAATGTTTTTTTTTGTAAGTTATAGTTCTGAGTTCTTCAGTTTTGCATGTTACGTAGAAACTAATGTATTAGAAGTTGTGTTAACCACTGGCAATGCTAATAACTTCTGTGAATGGTATTGCAGATTGCCTTGCAATGTTGCATCAAATTGTAACAAAAATATAACAGTGTGTATCTTGAGATCTCAAAAGTACTTTTTCATAGTCTTTCAATTAAGACAGAGTGCATATTTCCAGAGTCTTTCTAAGGTGAGGGTTTCTTCATTTTGTAGTCCCAAAAGACTGCCGTGCCCCATCCCCTGACTTTTATTGACAAAAACCAAGGCTTGAAGCTGTCAGTACTGTTGTGGTTGCTTAGCAACAGCTATTCAATACATTCATTTCTTAAAGTTATAAGTGCTGTTTCTATTACTGTGGGGGTTAACTTCCCAATTTTTTAAAAAATCAGATTTTTCTGCAAACTTGGGGCATTTTTCAGGTTTGTAGAAAAACCTATCTTGTCTGTTCGTAGTTCCAAACTCTGAAAATATAATGTGCTTTAATATCAAAGTCTAGACAGCAGGGATCAGGATTTCTTGTAAGGCTTTATCAAATAGGCTACGTGGAAGCCTATTTAAAAGTCTTTAAATGAAAGTTGTAACATTTGCAGTTTGGTTTGTTTAAAGCTGTAACAGATACCATAAGGATATATAAGCATATGTAAACAGGTGTGATCATGTCCTTCCTGGTAGTATCTGAGGGTATGGGTTTGGAGGGTTGTGTTTTTGTTTTGTTTTTTGCTTTGTCAGAATTTTCAGTTTTAATATAATACATGGTATTCTTCAAATCTTATTTTAGTGTTTTGTGTGCTAGTATACTTTCCCTGATCTGGATAACACAGGCTAGCCCAATCTCATGAGATATTGAAAGCTAAGCAGGGACGGCCCTGGTCAGAATTTGGGCAGGAGTCTACCAAGGAATACCAGGGTCACTATGCAGAGTTAGGCAATAGCAAACTACCTCTGAAATCTTTTACAAGGTTGCTGTAAGTCAGCTGCGACTTGATGGCAAAAATATTTTGCAGAGTCACATCAGAGGGTAGTTTTTATCGAAAGCAATTCTTATTCTGGAAAATCATAAAACACTTGTGCATGTTTTGCCTTTTCTGTTCAGGTATTTCTGAGATTTTTAATATTAATAACTATTATTTATAATTATTAACATTAATAGTTAATATTAATTAATATCAATAGATTATTATTACATCAGGTGCAAACAAGTGTTGCTGAGTTGTACACGGTAAGTTTGTTTCACATGCAGTTATGAATGACACTCTGGAGGCTGGGGTGGGTTGGGGTGCTCCTGATGGCCCAGCCAGAAGAGAAGACTGGTGGGCCAAAAGAAGCACTGGGATGCTGGCAAGAGGGCAGGGCCCACTCTGACTGCCTGGGCTGTCAAAAGGTGGCCTCAGGCCAGATGAAGGGGGGCTAAGGCAAGAAAAGGTGACCAGACTGTGGCGCAGCAGGGATAGAGGTAGCATCTGCCCTGAGGGAGGGAAGGCAGCTAAAGCCAGAGCAGCCCTGGGATGGTAGTCACCAAGGCCAGTGAAGCCAGAGGCTGGAGTGAACCTGAGGAGTGGGGGGGACAGTGGCCCTGCAGTGAGTCCCAGAGGCCAGCAGGGAAGAGGCCTGTGAGGAGCTGATGGTGTGTGGAGGGCTGGCAGGTGGCCTCAGGTGGTTGTTCGCAGAAGGCAGGGAGAAGAGAGCCAATGAAGAGGGCTGCCAAAGAGAAGGCGGTCCCTCTCCAGCCAGGGCTCCTAGTTGAGACACTGGGCCTGGGTTGGATATAGGCACAGCCACGTGAGGGAACATGCAGACCAGGAACAAGAGGAAGATGTTGAGGCAGGACAGTTGTACACTGGGAAGTCAAGGAGGAACAACAAGGAGCCTGCCTGGGGACCTGGCCTGAGACTGCAAGTGTCTGTCACACATTATCATAGTTTATAAACAGGGACACATGGAAGCCCTTGTTTTCCTTTAAAAATGAGCCTATTTGATTTATTTTATTTTCACTTATGCTGTTCCAAGAAGATGGATCACATTAACTTTATTTATTGTCTTTACTGTTTTTGCAACTGGAGTCATTAACAGCAAACATTAACATTAAATCACTGCTTTACTTTTTCCATGTAGGACTTTTCTTTTTGTTAGAGATGGAAACCCAAATAAACGGAATGTGCACAATGAGACATCTATGCACTTGCTTTGTATGGGACCTCAAATTATGATATCTGATGGAGTTCTTCAGCCTCGCTTGACTCGACCCTTTGAGGACGATTTCAGAAGAGCAGATTGTTTGCAGATGATCTTGAAATGGAAAGGAGCAAAGCTTGACCAAGGAGAGTATGAAAGAGCAGCCATTGATGCTGTGGATAACAAAAAAAATACACCTTTGCACTATGCTGCTGCCTCAGGAATGAAGACCTGTGTAGAGGTAAACTTTAATAAAAATGTGTGTAGAACTAACTACGAAGCATGTATCTGTCTGAAAAGATAAAGCAGACAAAGTGGTAAAGAAGACCCACTCTAGCTAATAATGTTACTGTTAAAAAGCATTTAATATTGTATGTGAGAAACAAATGATGAAATAGCAGTCACAGTATTATGTTTGTGTGTGTCATGAAAATAGCCACACATTTGGGGGGAGTGTCTATATACTTTGCTATTTTATCACTTCCTTTTGAGAGTGTTGTCTCTGAAATTCATAAAGTGAACATTCGTAAAGCTGAGAGTTGATAGCAAATAAAATTGTAGTGTTTTTGAAATTTATTGTATGGTATGTTCTGATTAATCCAGTCTTCTTGATGGGGAGGTCCACAAAAATAGTCCCAAGATGTTTTATTAAATACAGTAACAAATGGAGTTTTTTCTGATTATTCTGCCCTGAAATTTACCTTCTTCTGAGCACACTGTGCTTGACAGCTTAACAGCTGATTTGCATGCTGAAAGTAGGTTAAGGGGTGTATTCATGAAGCTACCTATCTGCAGTTCAATCTACCTAATTAAACATTTGATCCAAAACGTCCTGTTACATTCTTTTCAAGTGGCACAGCCAACTGGCCCATTTTATTAGGCTTGTCTTAATTTTACAGGAAGCTTGCAAATTGATGGGCTCAGTTCTATAGAGCTTTACAGTCAGCTGCCTCTGAACCTTGCCAGTGCATATTCTCTTTTACCTTCTTGCTGGAGTTTACTTGCAGGAAAGTATATTCAGGGACCCTGACTTTCATTATTTGTAGCAATACAGAGGAAAGGGTTGTCACTGGCAGAAGCTGTTGTACTGGTCCTTGATTATTTGGACATTAACATTCCTCTGATTTGAAGGATGAGGAACATGCTGCTGACTCATGTGCTCCCTCCCTCATTTTGTCATATGTCGACTGGACAAACTGGTGAGTACAAGCCATAGTTTGCCTTCGTTTTGTATAAAGGCAAATGGTGGTTTGCCAAGAAACTGGACATGAAACTTTGGTTACGGAGTATGGTTATGGTTATGCCATGATGCATGAACTAATTCCGTAAGATTCGTCATTGGCGTAGCCTTTGTAGCCCATCTGTTTCATCCTAGAAATACTGTTGCCAGAATACCAGTTCATGGGCAAAGGGTGTGAATTAAATTGGTTTAAACCACGCTTTCAAATGCTAGTTCAACCAATCACCATTATTTATGGATGACTGTGTATATTGTTTCACCAGTTGAAATGTTTATTGGATTTCTCAGAGGAATTCAAGCTAGGGTAGCTTTGTCTTACTTCAGTGACAAGCTTTTTGCAATCATATAGCATTAGCTATATTTATGTGTCACTAAAATGAGCAGTTTTATGCACTTAAACCAGAACTTTCAAAGCCGGCATTTTTCTTTCTGTTGTCTTGTTTTTGTCCATGGCAATCATTATACTGGTTTACATGTTATTTTAAAGATGGGATCGATGTTGTTGCTTGGGGGGGGGGGGAGTGTTTGGCCATTGGCCTCCCCTAAAATTGAAGAACTTGAGGAGAGAGATAGCAAATTGATTAATGAGCCCCCACACACACACACCAGTTCAGAAATTAGATATAGATTACAGGTACAGTTGAGAATTTGAAGCAGCAATCCCCAGTGTGATTTTTGGTGTTGCATTTCCTGGCATACACTTCCTGCTTGAATCTTAAAGGAAAAACGTTGCAAGAATCTTGATTGAAACAAGGCAAGGAGAGCTGATTGACTCATAAAACGCTGAGGTCCTCCCTAGCAGGTCTATCAAAGCCATTTACTTTGAACTTCGCCACAATCACAGACTTCTTGATGTTTCTTACCCTCTTACCCTCTCCCAGTGGTCACAAAGGGAACTAGTCCTTCCCTTTCTTTGGAAGCTGCAAAGCTGCAACAGAACAGAAGAGCAAAGAGTTGACCGTGTTCCCCATGGCAGCTGTTTTGTGTCAGTGCCAGCTATCTTTCCTCAACATTTCTCAGTTTTGAGAACTTCTGTCTTAGAAGCTCACAGTGCTATCCTAAGCAGAGTTCAACCCTTTAAAGTACATTGAAGTGGGCTTAGAAGGGTATAATTTTGTTTAGGATGGCACCGTTAGTTACCTCATTCAAAATTCTGGTGCCATATGTCAGAATTGTGTCTCAGATTGGTCTTCCCCCCCATCATTCACCAAGAAACTCTGTTGAAGTAACTCAGGCATGAAAACAATCTAGGTTTTTGGGGGTTTTCTGGTGAATTCTTGGTATTACTTGTTCATCTTTTCCAGGCTTTAGTCAGTCACTGGGGAAAGCCAGTTTATTCGAGTATCTTCATTTTTTTCCAATAGTAGGTTATGGGGGCTACGTTTAGGTAATCTTTCTTATGCTTAGTTCTCTGGATGGCTTCCATCTTGGTTAGTATTCATCTGGTTTGTGACAAATAGGTATTCAAGATGGGTTTCCAAGGATGCATATAGATAATTCCAGTAGATAAAGTATCTTTTTGTTTAACTTTCAGCTTCTAGTGAAACATGGTGGAGACTTATTCGCTGAAAATGAAAATAAAGATACTCCTTGTGATTGTGCAGAGAAGCAGCATCACAAAGAATTGGCACTCAATCTAGAATCCCAGATGGTGTTCTCACGAGATCCTGAAGCTGAAAGCATTGAAGCAGAATATGCTGCTTTAGACAAGAGAGAGGTGAAATACAACTTGTATCTGCTTACTCTGAATTGAGCTATGGCTACCTAATCAGTTTGTCACAAAATTGTGCTTTGTCCACTCATATACTAAGAATAAATGTATTCTTGATCTGTATCTGTTGCAGAGGAAGAACATCATCAGATATCTTTAAGGTTTCAAACAGCTCTAGAATGCACATATAGAAGGAAATAGCACTGAAAGTTTCTCTGCTTAACTGATAACAAGAACTGAATTATCATATAGAGCTGGTTTTATTACATCTAATCAGCTAGGAAATAACTTGCAGAACATAGAATTACATACATTTTGCAGCTTTCAATTCCAAATAAGTTACTAATTTTTCAGCATGGATCTTGGAACTTTGAAATGGTAGGCTCAATAGTCTATAGAAAATAAAATGATGTCTTAAGTAATATTTTACATGATATTTCAAGTATGCAGGGCTCATTTCGTAGCAGGAGCTCCTTTGCATATTAGGCCACACACCCCTAATGTAGCCAATCCTCCAAGAGCTTACAGAGCTCTTCTTATAGGGGCTACTGCAAGCTCTTGGAGGATTGGCTACATCAGGGGTGTGGCCTAATATGCAGAGGAGCTCCTGCTACGAAATGAGCCCAAAGTTATTTCAATGAATTAAAATATTACGTTTGATAGAAAACCAAAATATTACAAACCTTGTCCTTACTATGAATCTGTCTTCTGTTGTTACATTTAACTTCATAAACATATAAAAATGTATTAATCTGAATATTTCACAGCACCCCAGACAGGGTGAGATTTTAAATTCTAATTTTTGATCCAGGCTTTCGCAGTCATTAGAACAGTCTGCAGTCAGATCATACCTGACTATAAATCTCTTGACAGAATGGAGGGGCACTTAGCTGTTTATTGGGGTTTTTGAGATAGCTTGAGCTGTGGTAATGGGAAGCTGAGGGAAAGTGGACTCTCAGCTGGAGCTCAGCTCAGCATGATGTGGAATTGCCCAGCTGCCTCCTGCCCTCCCTTCTGTGGTTTCCGTGAGTTAAACTGGGAAAGAGAATTCATGAAAGTAAAGGGAGTGCATGATTCCACACAAAGCCTACTCCCTGTCCTTGACTGGGTTTAAGACATCCCCAGTCTTGCTCCTGCACATGTTCTAGGAGGCGGTAAGCAAGTCCATGTGTCTCAGCCATGCATCTTGTAAAATTAGGCTGCTAATAATAATCTACTTAACATAATTTTTTAAAAGAGCTAGATAGAAAGTGCATGTAAAGCAGTTTGACCAATTAGAAAAACCATAAATTAGTAGTTATAATAGTTTTCCCTGCCGCACCATTGGAGGGCTTTTTGAGGGTTTTTAAAACATTGGTAACTTTTGTTATGATATACCAATCTGTTGCCTCTTATCTGTTTCAGAGTTTTATATCACTGTTATAACACTATAGTGCATGCTGTAGTGCATGCACTATAGTCACTACAGCAGCCATTATGACGTTGTATGAGCCAATGTGGAAAGTGCACAGATGACTCCTTCATGTGGAACTTTCATTATTAACATGCAGACTTCTGCATTTGCAGCAGTGATGAAAGGAACACAGAGAATCCCCATTCTTTGGAAGCGGCCTACAACAACCGTGACCCAGTTCCCTGAAAGCCTAGTGAATCTATCCTTAACACGGAACAGTTCAGTGGACTAAAGTCTGGCTCCAGAGTTGTGTCCATATTACAATAAAGTGTTAAAAACACATTTTAATTTTGAAGAGAATTTATCTTATTAAACTAATTAAAGACAAAGAAAGCTAGCTGTAACCTAATTGATATAAAAAAGCAATTATAGCAACTGACTATATTTTGTGCTATATTTGATAATTTCACCTTCACTGTTGGTTTTCTAGTTCACTAGTTTAGTCCTTAAATAGAAAATGCTAATCTTCATTTTCTAGACCTATAAAATAAAAGGCAGTTTGGTTTAACTCTTGTATAGTACAAGGTGACTTTAAATATAGTGCACTGACAGAACTACACATTACATATATGCAGCACAGACATGAAGCCCCTTTATACTGAGTGAGAGCATTGATCCACTGTGGTCAGTATTGTTTACTTCAAGTTGCAGTGGCTTTCCAGAGTCTCAGGCAGAGATCTTTCACTTTACCTACTACCTGACCCTTTCAACTGGAACTTCTGAGGATTGAATGTGGAAACTTTTGAATGCAAAGCAGTTACTCTACTGCTCAGCCATAGCCCTGTTCTGTGGCCTCTCCCCTATTGTAATTAGGGTACTTACCTATAAAGCTCTATATGGCCTGGGGCCTATCTATCTACTTGAAGGACCGCCTCTCTCCATATGTGCCCCAGCGAGCACTTCGGTCCAGATCCCAAAACCGTCTGGTCCTTCCAGGGCCGAAAGAGGCTCGGTTGGCAGTTACAAGGGCCAGGGCCTTTTCTGTGGCGGCCCTGCACTGGTGGAATGAGCTCCCGGATAACATCAGGGCCCTGCGGGATCTATTACAATTCCGCAGGGCCTGTAAGACGGAGCTCTTCCACCAGGCATTCAAGTAGTGGCCGCCTAATAAATAAAATTATCCACATGAAGACATGGAAGAATGTGCACAAATGAACAATGTGAGTAAGGTTTTCACGTACCGT
Source organism: Lepidodactylus listeri (assembly GCA_029233225.1). Classification (NCBI taxonomy): domain Eukaryota; kingdom Metazoa; phylum Chordata; class Lepidosauria; order Squamata; family Gekkonidae; genus Lepidodactylus; species Lepidodactylus listeri. The sequence goes on from JARCFY010000012.1 coordinate 34,574,690, forward strand.
CTGGTCAATATGCACAATATAATCTTGAAATAATCCCTTCTAAATAGAAGGGATTATTTCAAGATTATATTGTGCATATTGACTAGACGGTACATGAAAACCTTACTCACATTGCTTTTGTGCCAGGACGGTACATGAAAAGCTTTTGTGCCAGGACCAGCTCTATCGTGAGACCAACTTTAGACAGGCAACTCAGTTGGAAATATGGGGGGGTGGGCGTTAACAATCTCCCATCCTGCCTGGCTCTCCCCTTTTCCTCCATTTACTTTATCCAGGACTAATCATCCCACTTTGTATCTCCCAGTTTGAGACTTTAAAAACAGCATGGCAAACTGTTTATGCCCTGTTGGGCTTCCAGAACTGTCATGAAATTCCTTCCTCTTGTGAGAGTCCAGCCATCTTTTTGTTTGCCTAAGCAACCATGGTAATTAGTAGGGCTGCCAGGTGAGTAGCAAAATGTGTTGAGCCAGCACAGGTCCACAGCCTAGCTCTCATCAGATAAAGAAACCAGCAGTGAAGTCTTTTCATACTAATAGGCTGGAGAAGATACTTTCTGACCTCCGTAAAGTCAATCGGTCTGACACTTTTCCCTTTGTAAGAAGTAAGACTCAACAGTTATCTGAATATAGGATCATCTCTGACTGTAGGAAGTATACCACTCTTTAAAGATAAATTTTGCAGGATCAGAGGAGGTCTCAAACTCAGATAAATGCAGAATTTCCTTTTCAGTCATTCGCTTCTTACCATAAAGGGGAAGCAAAGGATCATACAAATCAAAGGCCCACTCTGTTCCAAGGAAAGTTATGAGATATAAGATGGTTTCTGATTAGCTCTTGTGCAGTTTTAAACATTTTTTTCAAAATGTAAATTTAACATGACCTAGCTAAGAAGTAGCTTAAAGTCTCATCTATGTCAGTGATATAGTTAATCAGTTAATTATGTTTCGCATTCAGAATAAGTAATTGACTTGTTTTATTATAAAATGACTCACATAAATTTTATTTATTTGCTTTTATGCTACTTTTAATAGACTCCTTAAAAGCAGAAAATCCCTTTAAGTAATAAGGGACAGTCATACCCATTTCACAGTAGAATCATGTGGGAGCTTTGTTTGAATATGCAATTCAGTGTGTCTTATTTTGTTTCATATGGGTGTTTTCTCTCCCCCCCCCCCCCCCGAGCTATTATGCAGTGGTCCATTTTAAATCGTGCCATACTTGTGGGAGCAAGCTCTCCATTCCTGATAATCATTTTGTGTCTCTTTTGGGAAGAACACATAGCCAGTCATTTTCTTGTTGTCATAAAATTTAGTAAGTAGGCCCACAGAAATTCCATTTCTCACAGTCAGGCCTTCCTATAAAACAGGATGTGGTTCTCTTCAACTGATGTAAGTAAAATCAGTGGCCTACTGTTATCAGAAAGAGGTCTACCACTTTCTAAATGAGAGACGTTTCTAGTATATGCCATTGTTAATTTGACTTTTTGTTTCCTTTTGAAGCCGTATGAAGGACTAAGACCTCAGGACCTGCGGAGGCTCAAGGATATGCTGATTGTAGAATCTGCAGACATGCTTCAAGCCCCGCTGTTTACTGCAGAAGCTTTGCTTCGAGCACATGGTAATTGGGAACTAGATATCCTTCAAATGATTTCAGTAACAAATATTGACAAAACATGTAAAAATTAACAGATTTTTCTAATCGTGCTTTCCCCCCAAAAGATAATAATTTATTGTAAATGCAAACTACTAAAGTATAATATTTCATCATGCATTTACTGTTATTTCCCAAAGTCCTTGTATTGCAAAGAATGGAAACCTTTTGCTTTAGGTGGTTCGTACTGCATTTGCCTAATGACCTACAAGAGAGGATAAGAAAATTCTGCTTAGAACCTGAGTCCTGAAAATTAGCCAAAAGGAATTGCACACAGATTAGTTGGCCTCTTGCACTTACAATCCCTGGATGATTGTAAGCTCGGGACCGGACGACTTAGACCGGGCATTGCACGCCGTGGCTGGTTGGCTTAGGCTGAGCAGTCTGAGACTGAACACGGCGAAGACGGAGGTCCTGTGCCTGGGTCGGGGCGGTCCATGGTCGGGGCTCCCACTCCCGACCTTCGACGGGGCACCGTTGGTGCCTTCGCCGGTGGTTAGGAGTTTGGGAGTGCTCCTGGATCCCTCCTTATCAATGGAGGCCCAGGTAGCGGCCACGGCTAAATCGGCCTTTTATCATCTGAGGCTGGTGAGGCAGTTGGTTCCCTTCCTGAACCGCGCGGACCTGGCCACAGTGATCCACGCAACGGTCACCTCGAGGCTAGACTATTGTAACGCTCTCTACATGGGGCTGCCCTTGGTGCAAATCCGGAGGCTTCAGCTGGTGCAGAATGCCGCAGTGAGGTTGGTGATGTGTCTCCCTTATCGGGAGCACATACGACCAGCGCTGGAGGCACTGCACTGGCTACCAGTGGCGTACCGAATTCGCTTCAAGGTGCTGGTGCTTGCCTTTAAAGCCCTAAATGGCCTGGGTCCGATCTACCTAAGGGACCACCTTTCCCCATACATACACCAGAGAGCACTTCGGTCTGGGGCCCAACACCGCCTGGTCGTTCCTGGCCCGAGAGAAGCCAGGCTCACTGCCACTAGGGGGAGGGCATTTTCGGTAGCGGCCCCTCGCTGGTGGAACGAGCTCCCAGAGGAGATCAGGGCCGTGCGGGACCTGATGCAGTTCCGCAGGGCCTGTAAGACGGAGCTCTTCCGCCAGGCATATTAATAGGGGCCGCTGCCTTTGTGTACCCCCCCCACCAACTACCAACTACCATCAGCAACCATCATTGTGCGCCAGGTGTCACTATTTGATCGCCAACGGACCCGGCGTGCACTCAATATTCGGCAGTACGCCATCGATACTGTGAGCACTTTATACAATACCTGAGTATTGTACTGTATTGTATTGTATTTTAATTATGTAAGTTTTAATGTTTGTTGTTTTATGGTGGACTTGGTCCACTAAAATGTGTAAGCCGCTCTGAGCCTGCTGTGCGGGGAGAGCGGCCTATAAATTAAATTAAATAAATAAAAAAATAAATAAATGATCTAACTGTACTGTTCCTTGGATTCTAGAAGTGTTGCTGGTATGGGAAAACTTATGCTTCCCTCCTAGACAAAGGCATGTAGTAAATATAAGGTAGTGTACTGAAAAGCTTCATGAGGCATGAAAATGAACTATCAGTACTATCCAACTTAAGGCTCAGCAGCCCTAGCCATACTTTGAACGTCTTCTGGGCTAGTGAACAATGGCTTTAGTAGAACAAAGGGACTGACTCTGCTTCTGCTTTCTTTGATTTATATGGGGAGAGTGGATGAGGGAGGCAAAAACTTACAGTGGGTGTGCACAAGATCAGTATCCTTGGTGTGATGACATAACTTCTGCCATGACCAGGAAATTATGACATCACACTGTAGCATTCATCTCAAACTCCATGGTTTAACCATAGAGTTTTGGGCAAATGCTAGAGTGCGTGTCTGATGCTGTTACATCCGGGTCACACTGGAAGATATGCTATCACACCAGGAATGCAGATAGCATGTGCTGTATTTTGCTCGCCATGTTTCTACCACCGCTCAGTTGCAGGGTGGCAGCTAGAGATGGCAGGTCTCCCCACAACCAGTGGTCAGCTGGCAACCCTAAGAGTGGAATTTGCATTTGCCAGTGTTTATAAATCTCAAGACCTGCCTTAGCCCAGCCTGCACTTGGGAAGAAGATTTCTCAGAAGGAGATCCTCATGTTCCCCAAGACACATGAGGCTTCATGCACTCCAGGGGCATACCAGATTTCTCCTCTCCATCGCAGGCTTCCATTCAAGCTTGGAACCAGCAGACCAGGACCCCCCTGAATGGGCCTATCCACCTTCTATACCACCAGAGCCTCCCCCAGGAACAGAGAAGGCAAAGGACCAGAGCTGAAGTCTGGAACAGGTGGAAGAATGCACACTTGGCAATTTGGAATATCCCCCAATCCAGTCTCTCTCAGGAGGAAGATGCAGCTCTGCAGAACTTGGCAGGATCAAGGACCTAGCACTAGCTTCTTTGCAGGATCAGGGACCTAGCCCTGCCTACAGGAGAGGGTGGGGCTCTCAGTTCCCTGTGTAGTCCTGCAGTTGTCCCAACTTTTGCTGGTTTAACACTTCTGTTACACCACCTTGTGCTTAGTCTGGATAGTAGCTTATTACTAAGTAAGCTGCAGTTCTCTAAGCCCCTTCGTAGGGGATATTCTTAGTTTTCAGCTCCTTCTTTACCACTGGATACTGCCCTTTTTTCAGCTCCTTCTTTACCACTGGATACTGCCCTTTTTTATCTGCTTAACTGCTTGTCTGTTGTCCTGCGAAACTTGAGCCTTGCTGCCCAGTGTGTCAGAACAGCATTGCCCAGCATGTGCAGAACGGGACACAAAAGGAGAAATTTGTGTAATGTGTGGCTGTGGCCTTTGTTCAGTGATGAACACTAGTGGTGGTGGTGGGGAGTTTCTTACTTAAGAATTATGAGTCTGGTCCCTATGCCTGTGCAGCTGGGGAAGCCTTCCAATCATATTCATATCTGGCACCCATGAAGTAGATGGTGTTTGGACCATGTGATTTATAGTTTTAAAGAATTAATCATATTTAATATATAGTATTAGTTTCAAAAGTGAGTTCAGTTGATTAATCTTATGTGTACGTGTAGTGGTTAGGAGCACGGATTCTAATCTGGGAGAACCAGGTTTGATTCCCCACTCCTTCACATGCAGCAGCCAGTGTGACCTTGGGTCAGTCGTAAGTTCTTTCAGAGCTGTTCTCTCAAGGACAGTTCTCAGGAGAGCTCTCTCAGTCCCACCTATCTCACAGGGTGTCTGTTGTGGGGTGGGAAAGGGATTGTAAGCCACTCTGAGACTCCTTCAGGTAGTGACGGGCAGGGTATAAATCCAATCTCCTCCTCCTTTTCCTTCTTCATGATTAAACAAATTGAATTTGTATAGAGTTGTACAGTTGGAATGAACTTTATAGCCCATCTAGTCAGTCCTCCTGTTCCCCCATACAGGATACCCAAAGCTAGAGCATCCTGAGAAATCTCTAGGCTGTTCCACCTTGTCACTTTTGTCACTCATTTGTCCCTATTGCTTCAGGGTTCCCTCCCCCCCCCCAGTGTGTTTTGCTGTCTCTGGTAGTCCAAGAGGGATCAAAACATATGTGGAAAGGGGGGACGACCCCAAAGCAATAGGGACAAATGAGTGACAAAAGTGACAATGTGGAACAGCCCTCTGTCCAGCTGCTGCTTGAAAACCTCCAGTGAGAAAGACAGGTAGTTCACCCAACAGAAGATAATTTGTTCCATTATCAAACTGCCATTACCAGTAGGATTTCTATGAAATCTACCTTCCTGTAACTTAAGCCTATTAGAACTTGTCCTGTGGAGCAGTAAAGAACAATTCTTTCCCCTCTTCTGTGTGACTACCCTTGAGGTAACAGACGAGTGCTGCTCACACATCTTCTCTCCGCCTCTTTTAAGCTATACATTCCCCCGTTCCTTCGAGCTTTCCTCAGAGGAGTTGTTTGCCAGACCTCTGGTGATCTTGGTTGCCCTCCTCTGAACCAGTTCCAATTTGTCTATATTTTTATTAATATGTGGCGCCCAGAACTGTACACAGTATTCCAAATATGGTTTGGTTAACACAGAATATAGTGGGGAAAAGTCTGTGTTATATTCTCATGAGTAACTGCAAACCTGAATGCTGTTCCTGCACCAAGTGAGCAGTAATTGAGACCTGAACTGGTCTGAATCACAGAGACTTATTTTTTAGTAATGAGCTGCAGTTTGATACTAGTGACAACTGCTGGGGGTGGGGGTGGGGTGCCCTGCATGCACACAGTTTGCAATACATGAGAAAGTAGATGTTTTCTCTGTTTCTGTGCATTCAGCAAAAAGATTAATTATTTAACCAAGCAAAATTGAAATTGTATTTGCAGTAATTCAGTTACACCTGTACAGTTTATTTTTAGTGAATTAGCTTAGCTGACGCTGTACCGCTTGCTACAGAGGACAGTGGAATCCAGCAAGCAGGAAATCTTGTATGGATATAAAAACATCAGTCTCTTCAGAATTTCTTGTAATTTTGCTATTTTAACAAGTTTCAGTGAAATAATTATTTACTAGGACATGTCATAGGCCTACATCCTATACTATACAGATGGAGTGGTGCTCATAGAAAGGAACTTTGTGACTTCTCCAGTGGTGTTGCAACTTGCCATGCCCCCTCTCTGAATTCGAAGGTTCTGTGACCCCTCTCTCTGGGAGTACTGGGGGGAGAGTCTGATAAAATCATACACATCCATTTCACAAGTGGGAAAAGGTAGTTAGGGTCTAAATTGTAACATATTGAACTGGTAATAAGATTAAGAGGTGTTTCTTGTTTCTGATTGTTTCAGTGATGAAACTCCTGAATTTTACTTATTTTCTTTGGGGGAAACAGCATACTTAGTTCTTTGTAGCAGACAAAAATGTTTTCATTAGAGATGCTCTTCAAGGTCAGAGCTGAAGAGCCTGGAATGTAGTTTTCTCTAGTTCAAAAATTCTGTTGCTTAAAATGAGCTAAGCTCAACAGCTCTAGAAATTTAGACTTGATTCATAATTAGCTCAGTCCTCTTCTTCAGACACTCACCAAATGGCACTGGAAATTAAGTTACATTGTGGTTACCTAGAGAACCTAGTATTGTAGTTTCCCAGGGGTTTTGCATCTGCTGTGCGATAGTTTCCAGCAACTCTGGAGCCCACTGTGTTACTTCTGCAGCATTCCAGGGCATAATCAAGGTTATTCCAGGGCATAATCAAGGCAAAATCCAGGGCATAATCAACCCTTCTTGCTACTGCTGCCAGGTAAGTTGGGGGGTGGGGAATGATGGTGGGAGGAGGGGAAGGCTTGCGTGGAGGTTAGGGGAGGGGAGGTCTTCAGGCCTGATCAAGACTGGGATGATGAAGATTGGGCCTAAATAAACTACCTGGGGTTTTTTATTTAGATAAAGCCCCAAATTAGATCATTTTATGTGTAGCTGTTCTGAATCAATCCCTGGGACGCACACCCTTTACTAATTGTGGTAGTGAAAGTGGTTGAGCAGTTTTGATGGGATATAGTGATGTGGTCCATCAAAGTATATTGGAAGTACTTATTTCATAGTTTATTTCCTATTAACCTAGAAAGCACATTTTCACGCTTGAATATCTAAAAACTTATGTTTTTTCTTCCTCCCAAATTTTAAAATTGTAATTAGTTTAAAAACCAGAGTCCAGCATTTTTCTTATTTTGTAGGATTGAGGTCTGATAGCCTTATTTTTGCTCTAACCTGTATGTATGTATGCATTTAAAGAACAGAATTTATTGACACGCATTACTTTCTGCCTGAAGTCCAACAGGAAAACTAGACAAGATTACTCTCTGGCTGTTGTTGCCCCTAAATACAAAGTTTTTGATGTAGAAATAATGGTCTAACATTGCTTACCTTTGTGAGAGGTGTTACTGAATCTAAAAGAAAGAAAAAACACTGTGTCATATTGAATTTTGTGTGGAAATAATGAGCATATGAAGCCTCATCAGATATGAATAAAAATGTTATTTTCCAGTGTTTTCTTTTTTTTAAGGAAAAAAGATTAAAACTATAATTAGCCTAATCTGTACAATTGTTTCGTTCAGAAGATGTTACTAAAAATCATTGTATATTAACAGGACTGTTAGAAGGAATCTTGCATGAATGCTATGGAGTATAAATATCTCTTGATGGTAACTGCATATTGCTAAGCTTTGTCTCTCTTCCAGGATCTGCATCTTTAACTATTTGTTTTCTAATTTTATTTAAGACTGGGACAGGGAGAAGTTACTTGAAGCATGGATGTCTAATCCAGAAAATTGCTGCCAACGTTCAGGTGTTCAAATGCCAACTCCGCCTCCAAGTGGATATAATGCTTGGGACACACTTCCTTCACCGAGAACTCCTCGGACTACTCGCTCTTCTATCACCTCACCAGATGAAATCAGCCTGTCACCAGGAGACATTGAGACAACTATGGTACATTTAATCCTTGTCATAACTTCCTGCCTATGATAAAAAGACCACATAATATAACTAAGAAAGTGCTTTTATGTAATGTTTCAGGGTTATAAAAAATATCTTAATGCTTTTGTCTTTCTGATTTTTGGTTTTCCTGGACCTGCTTGGTGTACAAGTGCCATAAAACTACTTCTGATAGTAATCAAAGAATCAGGAAGTGATTATACTTGATGTACTTACTTCAGTTGTTTTTATCACTTTAGCATTTCACTACAACGGGGGAAGGAATTTTTTGCCTGCCAATTCATGCTCTTCAAATAATCAGAAGGGCATTCTGCCGACTGTGCAGCAACATAGCTCTCCACTATGTGGTGGGAGGTTCCGTGCTGCTTTGCCCGTAATAAAAGTGCAGCTTCCAGCCTGCAGCTTCTTCATGTGTTATTTGCCCATTTGGTGTTATTTTCTATCCTCTCTTTAAATGGCAGTGCACCGCTATGCACCTCCCTGCTCTGGTTCCCAATTTGTTGAAAGGGCCCATTTGATTCCCCTTTGTGGTCCTGACAGATTTATATGAAACTGTCACTACCTGTGTGAAGTTTATTGTTTTCATTCTGGTAATGTGATTTTATTGTAATGAGTCTTGGACTCAGTCTCTTGTGATTTGCCCTGAGCCCGTTTTGGGGGTGGGTGGGTGGGTGAAATAATAATAATTTAAAAAATCTCATAAATAAATAAATAAACATGCTGGCTAAGATTAGCTTCCTGACTTGCTTTATGCCAGCCAGAAGAACCAAGAAGATTGTCCCTTACCAGGAAGGGATTTTATAGCCCTTCTCAGAACTTTCCTCTGAATATGGGAAGAATGGACCCTTATATCTGCAGGACTGCCTCTCCCCTCATGCTCCACTATGACAGCTTCACTCATCTGAGCAGGGCCCTCTACAGGTGACATTCTACAAATAGGCAAGATCAGTAACTGCCCCTACACTTGCATGTATGTCTCAGTGAGAAAGGCGGACCATATATAACGTAAATTATAAATACAGTAAATAAAAAGTTACATAATTTATACAATGTATTTGTAGACTTTTAGAGAATTGTAGATTTTCTCTTCTACTGTATTGGTTTCCTTAATCAACTTATATTATCTTCGCTGTCATTTTCCCGTGCTTAGGAAACAACCTTCCCTTTGTTTACATTTTAAAGGTCAACCCACTAAGTTCTGATAAATTACAAGGAACTTTACTATGTGGGATAGGTTGCAGCAGTCCAAAAGATCAGCGTAACATTCAAATGTGAAAAATATTTTCATTTCCAGTAAAACCCTTTAAAAGCACAGTTTCTGTTTGGTAAGTTGCAGCTGTAACATTATTGGGTTTGTGCCCAGTGGCAAAAGTATTTCTCTGCAAATACAGAGTTTGTAGCTGTTTTCTCATGATTTTGCTTTGTTTTCAGAGTGAAATCCTTACTTCTCTGATAATAAATCAGTAATAAAAATAACAGATCCCAATAATTTTACCATGTTTGTTTAGTATTTTATTTTATCCCATGCATGTATTAATATTCACATACACCAGGCAGGAATACCCAGTTGAAACAAGTCAGCAGAAGTATTGAATAATACCCGTCAAACAGACCTAGCCCATGTGGTTCATCTGTAAACTTGCAGTTTCTTACCTCCACAGATATGGGCACCATTCTGACAAATTCATAGGAGTTAAATGATTTCCAGCCAGTGTTTCTTCTGAGGCAATGGAAGGGTTTATTAGAAACTTTTTCTAAGCTGTGCATTCTCATAAGAGTTCAGTTTCTGTTCTTCATTGCATTGCAGGCTGGTGATGAGATGGTATACTGCCTTTCTTATTTGTTTCTGTGGGTTTCTCCAGACCTGTCCCTTTTCTCTCTCACTATCTCAATATGATAAGAAAAACCATTTGATCATCAGTATATAATATAAAATGGATACTTGTGGAAATATCTTTTGGAACCTGTCAGAAATAATGAGGAAAAATTTAACACCTGAATTCAAAAAGGATGGTAGAAACTAAAAGCAACAGGTCTAGTGTGTCATAGGACAATTAGTTGTACCTCAGGAATTCCTTAAATAGCGTGCAGTGATTAATTTCCTTACCTACTCTCTTCATCCACAGTGTGAAATCTGTATGTGTAATATTTCTGTATTTGAAGACCCAGTGGATATGCCTTGTGGACATGAATTTTGTAGAGCATGCTGGGAGGCGTAAGTATACATTTTAAAGGCTTTTAAGCAAAACAAAAATTAATTACGAATGATTTGGCTTGATCTGTTGGCATGTTCCTGGAAGTACTTGGGATTTCATTATAAAGGCAGTTTGAGTTCCACTCTAACAAATACCACCCTAAGCAGTATGTATGTATTTATTTATCTAACTTTTAAAAAAAGCAGTATTATACCCTTCTTAGCCCATTGACTGCAGTGGAGTTAGAAGGGTGTAATTCTGCTTAGGATGGTACTCTGCATGCTTGTTCTTACAGAAAGTCCCAAAATGGAAACACAAAATGTTTATCCTAAGCTCCTGTCTATGAACTAGTAAAGGGGCTAAATTAAACTATTTTTTTTGGAATATTAGCTGTTCAGTAGAGATTTAAGGAGGTACAGTACTCATTCTGCTACAGGAATGGTCAGGAGCCCACTGCATCTTATAAAAGCTGTCATAAAACAGATAAAAGTCTGAGGAGAAAATACAGCAATTTTGCTAATACTGTTATATAGCCACTAAGCATTGTCCAGTTTCTCGCTTTGCCCATACTGGCACTGTTGTATCACCAAGATAGGCAGGATTTCTGTCAAGGAGAAGCACAGGAGTTCTACAGTGAACCGCTTCCACAGCCATTCCTTTTTCTGCAGAAACACCGCCTGCTTTAGCATGGGCACAGTTTCAGTTGCCATCTTACAGTCTCTACTGCCAGCTCACCCTGCAGTGCCAAAATGTAGTTCCTACCACATCTTTCCATTCGTGAACCTCACTATATAAGGTTAATAAGGTGCTTTTTGACTCTTAAACTCATAAAAGACCATTGTCTATTTATTCTTTGGACAGTTGAAAGATTGTTCATAGAAATTTTTGATGACATATGTCCACATTTTTGGTAACTTGCTGTCTTCAGGTTTGGTGGAACATCCTCTAGCGATGCATGCTGAGAGATTTGCCCTTCTTGTGGACTCTCCCTGTACTGAAGTCTTGTGGTGCTTTGTATGGCAGCTATACTTTCTCCAAGCGGATTATTTGTGGAGAATACACTAATATGTTATTTTTTCCCCTCTGTAATTCTGTGGAGTAAATATTTCTTTTTCCACTACTGATGCACATTTAACAGGTTTTTGAATATGAAAATTCAAGAGGGTGAAGCCCACAATATTTTTTGCCCAGCATATGATTGTTTCCAGCTTGTTCCAGTGGAGATCATAGAAAGTGTGGTTTCCAAAGAGATGGATAAACGTTACCTACAATTTGACATTAAGGTAAACATCAGATTATCAGCATGTGGCTAAAGCATCTGTGCATTGAATATTCGAATTCTTGTAAAGGCCCTTTTAGAAAGACTGATATACCAGTATATTGAGAAATATTAAATCTGAATTCGGTTGATTTGTAATCCACTTTCCATGACAATTGTTGCACGAATGACAGCCATAGTGGCTACTATTCTGGAAGACGTATCATACTATACTTTGGCCATAAGTTAAATACTGTATTCTCTTGTTAACCAAACGCACCCTTCATTAACTTAATCCTGAAGGCTTTATTATTCAGCCCGTTCCATGTTGTGGTTGCTTTTTTATCCTGATCTAGAAGTTCCTTGGCATGTACAAAAAATGTGTAAACACAGGCAGCTCTTTAAATTTCAGCCGTATCTAATAATTGTGCTTTCTCAATTCCATGAAAAGATTCATTTGTGATGTTGTCTTCACTTCCTTCAATGCTTCAGTGATAATTGTCTTTTAGTATTACATATAGTTATTAAAATCTAACTCACCTATCACTATTCCACTCCACTTGAGGACTAGTATTAGTCATCATATCTACCTTAATTACCCAATCATCCTTTGTTGTAATTTTCCTTGGGGGAGTTAGACCATGGCAATGAAACAGTGCCTTGGTTAAGTGTTAGAGGGGCTGTTGTTTTATTGGTTTCGCCAAGGTGCTTTGAGGCACATAGGTGCTCTGAGTTTGAAACAGGAACCAGTGCCTCCTTCAAGGAAACCTTCCCAAATGTTAGTAGAATGCCAGAAGCACCTGTGTTTCCCGCATGTATTACTTTTTGTACAAAATGGCATGCATGTTCCAAAAAAATTATGTAAGATTTAGTTTCATATAGTCCTGTGTCTGAGTTTTACACATTACTATAGCAAATAAATAAATATAGTTGGTATAAAATAACTAGATAGCTATTTTAGGTCCTCACATGTTTATATACTATCACATTTACATCTTCAAACTTCATGTTGACAAGAGGGGTCTCATCCAAAATGGTAACTAAACTCCAGTTTCCTTTTCCTTGCAAGGCCTTTGTTGAAAATAATCCTTCTATTAAATGGTGTCCTACACCAGCCTGTGAAAGAGCGGTCAGGCTAACAAGACAGGGGTCAAATACTACAGGTTCAGAAGCACTTAGTTTCCCCTTGCTTAGAGCCCCTGCGGTGGATTGTGGAAAAGGGCATCTCTTCTGCTGGTAAGTGTACCTTATTTCTCTTTATCTTTTTTTAAAAATGCTGTTCTTGAAAATATCTCATAACTAATATTCTAGACACAGTAAAGTGTTAATGTTATTAACTTTTGAGTGAACTGAACTTATTAAATAATGTTTGGTTTATAAATAAATCCTTATAGTATGAAATCCTATTTCAAATTTTTCATATCTTCATATTTTGTGTGCTAGTCAAACACTTGACTTTGGTCAACGTTGCATTGCTTGACGTAGTTTGCAAAAAAATCTGAAAAATAATCAGCTAATTGCTCTTATTTGTTTCAGGACTTCTTAGGGTTGATTATTTTATCCACTCATAACAAGTACAACAAATCACTATTCTGTATACAGAATTTTCTGAAGTGTTTACACATTTTTGTATAAACTTAATTGCAATGTGACAATGAGTCTTGGAGCAGAACACACACATCAGTTTTGCACCTAACAGTGTTCGTTCTTTATTGTTTAACATGGACACATGAAGCTGCCTTATACTGAATCAGACCTTGGTCCATCAAAGTCAATTTGCTAGTGACAATTCATGAATGGGCATTTCTTGCTTGTTGTGATATCATTCCATGCCATACTGGACTCAAGGAAATGTAGGGTTCTCTGCCTTCTGAAATAATCTTTCTATGTATTTTTCTTTGAATCCAAAGAAACTGCAGTTATGCCAGTGGAATAGCACTTCTACTGGTGGAGAAGGGAAGGGTGATTTTTGGCAGTTCCCCATCTTGCTATAGACTTCCAGCCTCCCATGTTGTTCCTAGATACCCCCCAGCAAAATTCTGGGGGAATCAATGGGCGAAGGTGGGGAAGTCCTGCTCTGCAATTGGTGCTTAGAATCCAACCATGCTTAGTTATAAATTTTGAGGACATACATGTGAAATTGAATTTCATATTAACACAAATCCAAAGATGAGCAAGGAGCACTCTCTGCTCCCCCTCCCCTATGTAATAACATGTTAAAATTTCCTTTTATATTTTTCTGTGTGGTTCTGACTGTTTTTTAATGTAAAGAAGATAAAGCTGTTATTTTGTTATATGAAACTCCCACAAAAAAAACCCCTGTCATTTGATCCAGAGAAAGCGTCTTGCATTCCTGTTTAATACCCCAGCTTCTTATGTGAAGTTATATTTCTGAAATACTGCTAATTTTAGTTGTTTTGCTTTTGGTATGTTGGATGTGTGGCAGATGTCTAAGGCTATTTTGCTGTATTTCCCGTAAAAAGAGTGAGTCGTGACCAATCTGGAAATTGTATTGACACATCTACACCCAGGCACCATCTGGATACAACATATCTTCTGTTCCAGGAATTAGATTACTTCTGGGGAGGGAGTAATATTGTGAGAAGCATTGTGAAGAACCTGCAAGTTTTTCTAAGCGAAATTATTTTGAATCCTGATCAAAGTCTATTATTCAGTTTAAAACAAAAGAAGAGTAGGGATCTCATATTCTCTGATTGATTACCTACAATTGCTTAGTCTCTTTTTTGGTGGATGTTTTATTGAATGGAATATACTATAGCTATTAAAAGTAGGAACAGATGTTTTCTGGATCTTTACAAAGCACCTAGGACCTCAGGCTGTTGAATGTAGTAATAGTGTAAACTGTGGAGTCCTTTGATATACTGTATTCCATTGCCTGTCTTGAAAGTTGACAGCTGGTGTGATATAGCGGCTAGAGTATCAGACTACAACTAGGGGAACAGATTCAAGTCTCTGTTCACTGGATGACCTTGGACTAGTTGCTCTGTCAGACTAATCTACTTAACAGAAATTATTGTGAAGATAAAACAGGGAAGGAAAGAACCGTGTATTCTATGGTAAAGAGGATGGAGGAAGGGTGCATGGGGAAGTTAACAATATGGATCTCATGTTATAGATCACATATTATAGAAATCAGGTGGGTCATTTATTATAGAAAGCCTGCCTCCCATCTTATATAGAGATTGGTTTCCTGTCATAGGGAGGCTGGCTGAACATGCCTCCTCCTGGCGATCGCCACACTCTCTCCATTCTGAGATTGGCTCTTCATCCATAACTTTTACTCTAGTTCTTGAAGTTGCCTGTGTGGCCTGTTTTTCTGGGTTCAGGTGCTTCCTCCTGTGCCAGAACAGAACTTGTCAGATAATAATAATAACAACAACCGCAACAACTCTTATTATTATTATTTATTGTATTTATGAATCGCTCAATCCCTGCCACGGCAGGGCTCTGAGTGACATACAGTATCCATAAAACAGAAACAAGATAAAACCACTTAAAACATTAATAAAATATTCCCACAATCAGGTGGCGAATAGTCAGTCTCAATTCCAACTGTTGGCTACTTTGCGGGCTGGTGGGAAGAGGACAAGGTAGATGTAAATAACAGAGGAGGGTGCCAGACAGATGGAACTGTCGCTGCCCTCAATCAAAAGCCTGGCTGAACGTCTCCACCTTACAGGCCCTGTGGAATTGCATTAGATCCCACAGGGCCCACTGAGAATTCCACCAGGTTGGGGCCTGGACTGAAGAGGCCCTGGCCCTGGTTAAGGACAGCCGGATGTCTTTGTGTCTGGGGTCCACAAGCATATTGCTGT
This sequence comes from Lepidodactylus listeri, assembly GCA_029233225.1. Classification (NCBI taxonomy): domain Eukaryota; kingdom Metazoa; phylum Chordata; class Lepidosauria; order Squamata; family Gekkonidae; genus Lepidodactylus; species Lepidodactylus listeri. The sequence goes on from JARCFY010000012.1 coordinate 34,590,070, forward strand.
CTAAGGAGCACAACGCTCTCCCAGGGACATAATAGAGGAGATGGTCCCGTAAGTACATTAGTCCCTGGCCGCTCAAGGCCTTATAGGTCAATACCAAAACTGGGAGTTCTTCTAAATTCCTCTTCTAAAATTCCTCTTCTAACTGACCAGGGAGGGGTAGTGTGGGTAAATGGATCTGGAGCTGTGTCATAAAGGATCTTCTGTTATTGGGTCATCTGTTAGCCGCAACACTGGGTCTCTGTGTTATTTATGATAGGGAAATTTAGCTGAGAGACCTTTCTTTAATAGGTGCACAAGCTAAGGATTGTCCTCCAGCTATACCAGAATCAGAACCCACTGACTACTGTCAGGAAATATCTTTTAGAAATTTATTTAGTAAATATCCCTAATACATTCAGCTAATTGGCAAAAATCTCTCTCACACACACACACACACAAGAGCTCAGAAACAAAGGGTTGAGGTGATCTTAAAGAGATCAGAGACAAGAAAGGGCAAAATGTTGATGGGGTAATAGCTACCTTCTGAAGAGGAGAGCCTGCGGCAAAGAGCAGACAGCTTGGCCAGCAAGCACGTCCATGAAGACCCAAGAGAGATGGAGGATCCAGCCAGTTTGCATCCCAGGAGACCAAACCAAAGATGGCTAGGTTGGGAACCTAGTTATAGGAAAATTGTGCCTGCAGAGCAGCGCGGCACAATAGGGAAATGGTCCTAAATGGCCTGGGATGGCCGGTAAGGGCTCAAAAAGGGGTTTGGGGCAAAGAAAATCATGGGCCCCGTCCACACTGTCACTTTTGTCGCTCATTTCTCCCTATTGCTTCAGGTTCCCCCACCCCCCATATGTTTTGTTCTCTCTAGTAGTCCCAGAGGGAGCAAAACACATATGGAAAAGGGGGAGGAACCCAAAGCAATAGGGAGAAATGAGCAGCAAAAGTGACAGTGTGGACGGGGCCATGGTTTGGGAAGGGAAACCTTTGTTAGTGAGGCATGGGGCAATTGTATAGTCTTGGCAGTATTAGTGGCTGGGCTATCACAGGAATAATGGCGACAGTAAATCATAGCCAGGATGGCCCCAGTATTGGGCAAAATCCGGAGGTGCAGGTGTGAAACATAGTGCTGGAATTCAGGTGTGCTGTCATCTTTTGAGATACTGAAATTAAGGCATTGTCCTTGTACGAGAGCAGCTACATGCTGGCTGTATTGGAGCTTAATGAGTGCAGAAATCAGAATGATGGTCCTGGGTACATGTCTGGGCTTGTTGGTCTTGCTCACAGACGGGGCTAGGCTTGCCCTATGCCAACTTCGACTTTAACTTGTCCGGGCACTGTCTTTCACATTGCAAAGGGAGGCTTATGCTGACACATCTGTCTTTTCAGATGTTTCTGGAAGAGGTAAACATACATAATAATGTTTGGTCTTGCTGTGAGTGGTCTGAACACGTGTGTCTTAGGCACACATCTGTATGCATAGGGTTTTTTCCAGTTTGGTCCTATCTTCCTACCTTCTAGCTTGGGCTCTAAAAGAAACATACCTGATCTGGACAAAGACATTTTGACAAAGTGGCAAAGCTGCTTAACAAGTTTGGAATAAGTACTGAGAGCTTTAGTGATAGGAATAATTAGCACATTCCGCTTGTCCTAGTAATATTAGGCATACAACAGCAGTTCCAAATAGTACAGTGCCTGTGTTAAGGTGTAAATATTCCATATGCCCCACACACATGCTTTGACTCTCAAAAGCTCATAATCCCAAAATCTTGCTGATCTCTGAGGTTTTGAATCCAGCTGTTCTGCTGGAGACCAACACGGCTACTTTCTGAAAATAAGTAAGTTTAGTTTTTGGAGACTATCTTGGCAGGATATTAATGCAACAGGATCCTTTGTGTCTAAACACACCTTGATTAATTACTGTGGGGTTCTTAATTAATTACTATGGGGTCTTGATTAAATGATTCAGGGGGCTTAGTATCTATCTGAGCCCGTTCGCGGGGAGGGCGGGGTATAAATCGAATAAATAAATAAATAAATATCTATTTATTTATTTGATTCAATTTATACCCCGCCCTTTCCGCTGAGGCGGGCTCAGAGCGGCTTACATAAAATTCCATATAAATACAATTAAAACAATCATATAGACATAAAATAACATTTTTAATGAAATGTTATGTTATTTTATGTCTATGCTGTAAACTGAGACGCGTCTTTCTTTCTGAGGCACACATTGTTTCCAGTGAGCATGATGAGATTATGCGGAATGATGCCTGATCCTCTCCCTTCCCTCCTGGCTCTGTCCTGCAGGTGGCTGTGGGTCTCGTGACAGGGAAAAGCTGGTCTCAACTGCCAGGATTGGGGGAGGGGTGCCAGCAAAATGGAACTTTCGTTGCAGCAATCTATGAAGCAGGAAGTTTAGCTACAGTGGATAAGACTTGAGAAACCTGACTCCTTGTGACTGGTCTGCATTCTGATGTGCATCAAGACATACAGAATGCTCTAAATGTAAATCAGCATTCAGCTGATTGCCAAGTCAAAGTATAGGCCTATCTGCACTCAGTGTTTTAAAACATGGGGGGAAGCTTCAAAGTACACTAGTTGAAATTATGCACCTAAAATTCCCTTGAGTTGGTGTACCTTAGATTCTTCTGTCATTTATGAGTTAGGATAGTCTCGTTGTTGTTGTTATTTACAAAATATATATCCTGCCTTTCTGCCCTCATTCTTTGGTATTCCGTGTACACCTTAGAAGCATATTCAGGTGTGTAGGTAAAATAAATGTCAGTTCTTAAACCCTCAATTTCCTGCCATCATTAAAATTTATAGTCTGAGATGGAACTGAAGTAGTTCAATGTTCACCCTTTTCAAAGCCTCATAATGAACAGATGTTTTAACTAGGCTTAATTTTTCAGGGAATGTCTTGGTGACGCACATGAACCTTGTGATTGTGAAACATGGAAGAATTGGCTGCAGAAGATAACAGAAATGAAACCTGAAGAGCGTAAGAATGGCTAGTGTGGTCTTTTTTGGTTTTAGTTTGTACGATTGCTACAGTATGATACTTTATGGTGGGTAGGGCTTATTTTCTGGGGGAATGCACTGGAACGGAATTCTGGAGCCAACAAAATTCTTTTAAAAATGTTTAAAAGATCATGCGTTTTCAGTGTACAGATTTCCCTCTTGAGAGTTCTGGCACCTCTTTTTTTTTTTAAACGAAACAAAACCCTGATGATTGGATTACTGCATATAAGTAGGAATGCCTAAGGCACATTTCCCAGAATAGAGAACTTGACCTCCTAAGAGAATGTGGGCAAGCTGGAGAGAGATTTGCAGTTTCTCAAAACTGCCTAAGCAGATGAGGTAGCATTAATAATGTACAGGTAAAAGGCAGAGGGTTTTAACTGATATTGGCTGGGTGGTCCAAGTTCTGTACAGACTGTGGTTATGGATGTCTGGTTTTGGTTAAGCTGAAACTCTGAATGGAATGCCTTTGACAAAAAAAATGTGTTGTTTTATATTGCGATCATATGCATAGCCACACCCTTCTGAGCCCTTTGAATTCTGTGGATTTAGAAGGGTTCAATTCTATTTAGAATTGCACTGTTAATCACTTGTGAAGCATAATGAATATCATGTAAATGATGTGACCTCAATTGTTTAGGTTAGAATGAAGAGCCAAAGGAATGAATAGGGTAACCATGGGAGCAATTCTAAAAAGGTCTACTCAGAACATTCAGCTTTATTCAGTGTTAAGTGTTTGTAGGTTTGCTGACAAATTGTTTTAGTTAATCTGAGGAACAAGTTACTTCCAAAATTTATGAGAAGTTTGAAATGCAATTTTGCTTTGCTATCTACATGTTAACTGTTCTGTTAATTCACACAGAATATTATGTTAATGGGAGTTTGCAGGAGCTGATCATAAGCAGCAGATTTTGATTTGGTGGGATCATTTAGGGATGTAAAGAGGTATTTTGTGTAGCAAGTTTAGAATGAGAAAAAATATATTGCAAATAGAGGCAAATGAAATTGACTATGCACTCTCATCATCCAGACAGACACTTCTATTTGTTTTGTTGTCGATTTTTGTAGTATTTGTCACATGGTACTAGTTTATGAAAAAAAATAAATTCTCTCTTAGCTGTCAAAAGTGCACAAATAAGGCTTCTTAGAAGAATTTAGGAAATGTGGTAGTAACTTTTGCTTTTAAAAGACTGTTTTACACAAAGCTTTTAACTTTTCTGTTTTCTCCTTCAAAGTCGTGGGAGTTAGTGAAGCATATGAAGATGCTGCCAACTGCTTATGGTTACTCACTAATTCTAAACCATGCGCCAACTGCAAATCTCCAATTCAAAAAAATGAAGGCTGCAACCATATGCAATGTGCAAAGGTAACAACCATGGAGAAAATCCTACAGTTTTTATAAAATACAAGCAGGATCCCTGCAAGGACTCACCAGTGGGGAATCCCCTCCCTCCATGGCTAAACCTCCTTCCCACACTGTCTCTACTTTCACTCCTTCTCTCTGACACATATCCTCCTCAGCTTCTCCCCTCCCCTTTTAATTTACTTCCCTCTCACTTATCTGTTCACTCTCTCATCTCCAGTCCTTCCTTCACTCCCCTTTGCAGATTCTCCCCTTTCTATGCTTCTACCTCCTTTGCTTAATTTGTCTTTCCTCCCTCCTTTCACAATGGCTTTGCTCCCTGCCTCCCAATCTTCCTTCTTCTTTTTTGTGCCTGCCCATTACTCTCTCCTACCCGCCTGAAGGATCAAAACTGCTACAATAATTTTTCACTACTTCAGCAGTCAAAGACAACAGTGGTGATATTGTGTGCAGTTATCTAAGCAATCCTGAATGGCTGCCAAGCTCTTGAGAAGTAATCTTGTGAGAACTTGGCATTTAAATATTGGTTTTATTTAATCCCATTCTTTATTTTTTAATATAAGGTTTTTCTGCAAACCCGAGGATTCCCCCACCTTACATTTCTGTACATGGCCCTGCTGTGCTGATTTTTTGATCTGCATTCATGGGCTTGGTTCAGAAGTAGATATATAGATATTTTAAAAGTTTACTTTGTGAATTTTAAAATAAAAGTTTAGTGGTACTCACTGTGTACATCACTTTGATTAACTGATTTACTAATTACCATTCAATGTGAGAATCTGCTTCTTTACTTGCATTGTGTCTGTGCTTAATGTAGAACACCCAAAGTATTCCCACTGTATTGATTGGAAGTGCAGTCTGATGTATGTAGGTCACTTTATCTCCCTGTAATTCTGAACATAGGATGTTTCTTAGATAAGACATCAGAAAATATTTTGTTCAGTTGAGGTCACCACATAGCTGCTAAATGAATGATTGCACAAGGTGAAATTAAATATAGATAGAATTCATAGAACATTGTGTGGATGAACTGTTTCAACAGGGCATTTTGATGTGTATGGATTTAGGAGATGCACTACTCAACTCATTCTATGGTGGCTAAATTTTCTTAAACTAAGTTTCAAACCATAGTTTACTACAGATATGTTAAAACAATTCACAGCAGTGATACTGAAAGGTTGTGAACTGGTTAGGATGTGAAGACAGTACGTTGTATTTCTCTTGTGTTAATGCTCTAGATCCAGGGACAAAATCTGAAATTGATTAAGAATCTGTGTTTTATCTTTTCAAGTGTAAATATGATTTCTGTTGGATATGCTTGGAAGAATGGAAGAAACATAGTTCTTCCACTGGAGGTTATTATAGATGCACTCGCTATGAAGTCATTCAACATGTAGAGGAGCAATCCAAGGAAATGACAGCAGAGGTAAGAAGCGGAATGATATTGAGCTCTATGAAGGTATTTCTAATTATCTTTCTTCCTGGCTTCTTGAATCTTACTTTTCATCTTCCGTCAGCCTGGACTTTAAGCCTTGTACTGTAAAATTGGGGTCCACAAATCTAGAGGATGTCCAAGGGACAGAGTCTGAAAATTCTGGTATGAGTGACTACTCCCCCTGGTCCATTCTACTCTGACTGAGCCAGTCTGCATATGCTCAAGCCACTGATGTGTTCCTCCCTCAGAGAGGAGAGGTGTTTCTCTGCCCCATGGAACATGGCTTCTGACTCCCATTTTAGGTTTTTGGACCCAGTTTCTTGTTGCCTGCTCACATGTGCTTTGGCTGTGATATTTGATTGTTCTGATGCAGATGTCTGGGTGCTAAATATTTATTTATTATTTTAGATTTGTACCCTGCCCTCCCCGCGAACGGGCTCAGAATGTTCAACTATCAGAAAGATGGCTCTTAGCTCTAGGAAGTTTATGCTCTAGAAATTTTTTTGTTGACTGCGGGATCTTTGTCCATACCCTAAAGAATAGGGTGCTCCCCATACAAAGCGGCTGGCATCTGTGGTGATTTAGGCTTTAGTGACACTTAGAATGGCTTGTCCGTCTAAAGGTGATGATTTACCATTTACCAATTCAGATCTTGTTCCTAGAGCTGACTAATTTCAGATGCTTTTTGAAGCCAGTGGGTCTCTGATAGGGCATGAAGGCCCACTGCAGTCTCCAAGAGTGGGCTGTCATTCAGGGAACCATAACCTGAGAAATCATTGAACCCTGCAGATGAGCCAGGAACATTAGATCCACTGTCTTGAATGAATAGACCAATCTTGCTGCCTGAATTATCATTTTTCATCCCCCAGTGAGAGAAAAGGTTTGCTGCTGTCTGAATGTATGATTGCCTCCAGGTGCAAAATGGATTGCGCAGGAAGCTAGGAAGAGGTAGAGCCACTCTGCTTTTTTGGCAATTGGTTAAAAAAAGAAAGCATGTTGGATGGTCATCTGTGAATGCCCCTGATTTGAAAAGCTGCCACTCTGGAGACCATCAGCTTGGTGAAGAAGTGTAGCACTGACACCAAGCTGAAGGGCATGACCTTGAATTACAAATTTTGTATTCCAAAGGTGAGTCTGAAAAGGTGTCTGTGAGGTGGAAAAAATAGTATGTGTAGGTAGTACCGTTTATTACGATCCGAGATCAGAAAAATCATAACCACAGTGGCAAAATAAACATTCCGATGGTTACATTATATTAATTACATTAGTTAAAATTAGATACATGTTGTAACTGTAAACGTAAACTATTAGGCCGGTTAAAATTGTTAAAATGCACCCTGTTCTTCTGTCTAATTCGGTGAACCTGAGCAAAAAATCTCCTACTTTAGAGGTAATATCTTTGTGAATTAATATAAATTGCCTTATAACAGTCATCGACCAATGACACGCACAAGTTTATTGGGAATAAAACTTACAAATCTATCAAGGTATACTACCATTAAAACACATAGTTCCAGTATAAATAGTGTTTTGATATGTGGGAATCAGCATTTGTAGTAGCTCCACTAAGACTGCAACGCGAAAGAAGCCTCCTATAGTTTAGAACTGTACTTCTGTTTGATTACTTGGGTGCAAAATCTAGCTGTCTCTCTGGTGATTGATGGTTTTTCATCCGCCAACAATTTCCCCACGATCATCTAGTGAGTTTGCACCTTAACCTGCTTCAAAATAGGGAGAATTGTCTTTTCCCTAGCATCTTTATATAGGGGACAATGGATAAAAATATGTTCCAGTGATTCCACCTCACCAATAGGGCATGTACAGATTCTTTCGCTTTGTGGAATCTGTCGATATCTCCCTTCTGTTACCTTAGATGGCATAACATCACACCTGGCAAGAGTAAAAGCCCTTCTATATGGAGGGTATTCTATGTGTTTAAGATATTGGGCCATATTCATAGTGTACCTATCTTTTTCAGGCAACCTAAAGTTTGGATTTCTTATCAGGTCTTGCTGACGTTCAATGTCACAGACCCTTTGTTTGATTAAAGATCTTGCAGACGTGAAGGTAGGTTTATGTCACGTCTATGGATGCCCTGTATGAAAAGCCCCTGTAGTATTCTTCAGGGTTCTTCGTTTTGAACTTCCTATGAACCCTTTGAGAACTTGGAAGTTTAGGATGGCCCTTCCAGTCTCCATTTTTCTTTTTTTTTGTAAAATTTTTTTTTAATTTTTCCAAACATTAAAAATAATACATTTATCTTATACAAATCCATTTTTCCATATTATATAACATTTTGTTCTGTTTGTATAATCTTGTTTTTATCTTATACTAGCAGTTTCCCACCACATCTGAAGCATAACACATTTTCCACTCTATCCAAAATAATAATACTTATATCTATGTTTTACATTTCTGGTAACGGTCATATTTCTTAAAAATACTTATACATTAATTCTTACTTTCTATATTCTTATATAATTCTAAAATAAAAAACAACTTCTTTGTCTAATTATCCTTAATACATTCATATACTCTAAATCTATTACTTTATATTATTATAACCATGTATAAATGCAATTTTTCATATCCCAGTATTTTTCAACATATTCTTTCAAATCTTTCCAATCTTCTAAAAAGGTCTCTGAGTACAGATCATTCAATTTTCTAGTCCATTTATCCATTTCAGCCATATGTAACAATTTTTTCAACCATTCCCACACCTCTCAGTCTCCATTTTTCTTGTGGACGGTGAAAAAGATGCTGTATATGCGTAGAGAATCGTTGATGTGATAGCACAGACTTTATCATGTCAGTGTCCAAAAAATGGTTTATGGTTTCTAGCCTGCACTGTCTCTTGATGAGGCACTGGGAAATGGGAGCATCACTTCTTCTGTCAGTGGCATCCTTTAATGATCCTTCCCCATGTTTGGTAAGAACCTATCCTGAACTTAATGCTGCGAGTGGAGCATCCATAGAAATCGTGAACAAGTTGGTAGCCTTGGTGAAAACGGGGGGGGGGGGGGGGGGGGTGTTTGGTCCATGTCCCATGTGGAAGTGCTGACTAACGGGATACAACCACTCTTTTTTTTATCTCTTCAACAAAGGACCCTTGGAAGGGGAACACTGAGCCCAGAACTTTATATCTGGAAGATATTTCAGGGGACTCTTCCTTGTATAAACTCTTTAGAACTTTATAAAATTAGGGAGAAGCTTCTCTAAGAAAAGAGGTAATGGAACTGCTGATCCTGTTAGGTTAGGTTATTCTCCAAAACTTCCCCTTCTTTCCTTATCTGATTCCATATCTGAATCCTCCAACTCAATTAAGAAGGTACTGTTGTTAGACCTGTGGGTGGAGGAATCACTATATGTTCTTGATGGGGCAGAATGGTGCACCAGGGTGAGCATTGGTGGATCAGAGCCCTAGAATCATAAGATTTGGAAGGGACCTCCAGGGTCACCTAGTCCAACCCCCTGCACAATGCAGGAAATTCACAAATGCTCCCTCCCCGCACACCCAGTGATTCATTCTGGTGAATGAGTGCCTCTGAAGCCCTTTACGTCCTCTGACATTTAAGTGGCGTATGGGCATAGTGGAGTATGGGCATAATAATGGCAGAGTGGCTCTACCTCTTCCTAGCTTGCTGGGTCCATTTCCTTGGCCACAAATGAAATTGTCTCTCCTCCCCAAGCCACTGAAATGTTAAACACTCACCCTTCCCCCAAAGCAGGGTTCCAGGCTTTGCAAGCACTGGAAGTCTTTTCTTGCCATCCCTGGATTTGCTGGCACACACAAAGGTTTTGGCACCAAATCTGACCGCTTTGCTTCATCCTCAGAGCCAGAGATTAAATGGCTTTCAGTTCTCCCCTGGAGCTCTGCCACTTTAGGATGGTAGGATATATAGTCTAGCAGGGCTCTTCCTTCACAGCTGGGGAATCACTACATTGCGCTCTTTCTCCGAGGTCACACTGGTGTTGGACCCTTCTGCTACCAGTTTGACTGTAGATATCACTGTGGCTGAGGGAAGTGGTGGGAGGGGGGGACAGATGGCAGTAAAAACAGAGAAGAAGAACAGGAAGGAAAGACCAGGGAGTCACGTGACGAAGAGGAAGCACTAGCAGCCTCTGAGGAAAAAGTTCAGTAAAAGCTCCTAAGGATTTGTGCTGTCACAGAGGAGGCAGAATGAGCACTGAAGGCAGTGGTCACTTCCTCACCATCCAAGACAGGAAGAGCAGTTGATTTCCTTCCTGCAGGGAAAGGGAATACACAACTGGGATACGATGTCCTCCCGTCCTATAGGCAGTATTACTGTTAACAGCATGGAGAGGGAGATGCTCAGAAAATGACTTTGTGAATGGACTGTCGCCAACCAAAGGATCGTCTGAGAACAGGAGATGAAGTGTTGCTGTAAGCCACCTTTTTGAATTTGGACAGTTACATTATTCTGGTCCTTCTATGATAGTGGCTGTATTTGTTCTATTTTCTCATCACAGATTAAAATACAACTGAACAGAGATTCAGTGTTCTTGTAGGTTCCTCTGTTTTAAAGTTGCTATAAAAATACCATCAAACATCTATCTTTGACTTCTGAATTGTGGAAGCTATATTTTGAGCTGGCTGGGTTCTACATAAAGTATTTGTCATCCTGCTCTTTTTGAATAAATCTAATTGCACGTTTGCTTTATTTATGAGCGGTAAATTGAAATGAACTCAGTAAGTTGTTAATGGTTTCTTCCCCTTCTTATGTTTTATCATTCTTTCCAGGCTGAAAAGAAACACAAAAGATTTCAAGAACTTGATAGATTTATGCACTATTACACAAGGTTTAAAAACCATGAGCTCAGCTATCAGGTATGGTTACTGTAGTTGTAGAACATTATTTTACAGTTTTATTGTTTCAGAAATACTCATAGTCTTTGTTTTTCCTGTTGTTTTTAGTTAGAACAACGCCTTCTAAAAACAGCCAAAGAAAAGATGGAGCAGCTGAGCAGAGCTCTCAGTGGAAGTAGGAGTTTCAGTGTTTCCTATGATATATTCCTGGTGCTTAGTACAATATACCTATATCAGAGCTTTTCGCAAAGCAATTATTTCTGGCGTCTGCTTTTGTAAATACAAGAATGAATATTTTGATAGCCTGGTTTGACTCAGTTTGCTTACCTAGAATTAATACAGCATTCTATTGCAACTATATCATCGGCTTTGTATTTTCTGTTATTTAAGAGACAGTGATATTTTGTCCAGCTATACTGAAGCAGCAAAAATCTTCCATGTCATAAATTCCTCTCTGACATTCTAGATAAGCTGATGTCAAATTGCTCCCTTACTTTCCCCCGTCTTTCCTTGAGATTGTACTCCATAGGCCCAAGAAATTTTAGTAGCCAATCTATCTAATTAAGAGCCAGCATGGTTAGAGTTATTCTTGTTTAAAGATTTTATATAAATTTCACATTAACTACTCCATCTGAAAAAGTGGGTTCTAGGACACAAAAGCCTATACTGGAATAAAACTGGGACTGATTTCCCACAAGCGCTGCCCTGGCGTCGTTCCTCCGTTTGCCCCGATTGCCTGCTTGACTTTCCCACTATTTGCCGCGGGGCGCATTTTGACCCGGGGCTTCACACGATTTCCTCCGATTTCTTCACTGAAGCCGTGGGGGAAATCACGTGAAGCCGTGGGTCAAAATGCGCCCCGCGGCAAATAGTGGGAAATTCAAGCAGGCAATCGGGGCAAACGGAGGAACAATGCTGGGGCAGCGCTTGTGGGAAATCAGTCTGAGTCTAACACAGGCCCCTATTTGAATCCAGCAATTTCCTTGCCCTCTTTGTCCCCCCCGCCATATGTAGATATACTGCCTCTGAGCATGGAGGTTCCATTATTGTTAAAGAAGAAATATTCCAGCCAACAGAATTACTTAGACCTTCTTCCTCCAACAGCCTTGGACCTCTTGAGGATCCGCTGCTCAGCATGCCGCCTCACACTGTCATGCTGCATGAACGCCGCTTCTGCCAGCTACTGGACATCCTCAAGGCCTAGCTCCCCGTGACAAGGGCTGGCCCAGGGCACCCAGGCCAGCAGGGTCCCCATCCCATCCTACCCCGCAGTCTCGCCAACCATGGTGTAGGGGGCCACATGGGTCAGGGTAGCAGCTTGGCTGGGCTCCAGTCTGGCAGCAGCAACTCGGGTTGGGCCTAAAAAGGTGGCAGGGCCAGGAGGAGGAGCTACTGCCCTGGCTGTCAGGCATGTCACGCCCAGTGGCCTTGAGCCCGCCCTGGCCCACAGGCAGGAAGAGTCTGCCTCCCTCCCTCCCAGGCAAGCCCATCGGTGGACCACGCTGCTGCCACTGCTTCCAAAGCCACCTCATCTTGGGTGAGTCAGGCTGGTGGGCAAATGGAAGGGGCGCCTTGCACATGCTCCTGGGTGGGGAGTGGAATTAGCAAAGGCCTGGCCAGCCCACTGCCTCTTGGGCGCCTGGCAGGCCGGACTGGTCTCCACGACCACACAGGCAGGATGGGACCGGGGGGGGGGGGTTGCTGTTTGGCCAGCCTCCCTCCCACAGTCCTCCTTGCCACGTTGGGAACGTTTCTGGCATCCTCTGGGAGGGGGCTGCACATATGTGTGTGGCTCATGGCCCCCTGCCCCTGGCGAGCTACAGGTCTGTGCAATTGTACTGTACCTCGGCCAGGGAGCACCACTGTGCCAACTCTTCCCTACTGAACATACTATGCCCTGGCCAGCATTGCAGTGCCAGGTACCACTGTGTCTGTGCTTCTCCTCACTGGACTGGGCATGGTGAGACCATCAAGGAGATATATGGGTGTTGCTGGTATATGAGAGACCTAGGTGTTACTGTGCCTGTCTCCTTTTCGCTGGCTTGGGTGCAGTGGCGCTGATGAGGAAGACTATGGGTGTCATTGGCATAGGGCAGGGCTGGGCACTACTGTACGCTTCCTCCTCCTTGGTAGCCTGGGCATTGGCCTGTGTAAGGAGGAACGTAGGCACAGTGGCACCCATACTCCACACCAGCCCCACTGTGGGGGAGGGGAGGGGCTTAGGGCAGTGGCCCACCAGGATTTCTCCCAGTAAAATAAATGGCCAGTCCAATCCTTTGGTTTCACACAGGGCACCACTTCACATAATTTACCCCTGCTTAGCATTTCCATCACTCATTCTGTTATTAATGCAGGTGCTGAACTGTATATCACATTCTACCACCATTATCCCCTTTGTGGTGCAAGAATTGCTGAGGCTCCATAGGACCTGAGCACCATTCCCTGAGTATTTTACCAAGCACATAGGTAGCATGTTAGACCTACTTCTGTAGAGTACAGTTTTGGACCAGCTACTCTCCTTGTGCCCTCCAAATGAAATGTGGATTCCTCTGAAAGCACCATCAAAAGGGTGAACTTCAGGGGAACAACATTACCTAGAGAATTTCAGCATTTCTCTATTTTTACTGAATAGAAGCTATACCAGTACTACATAGCATGCTCTTTTTAGTTTAACCTCAGGATCTTGAAAAATGACAAAGAGGACACTACTGAAAAGTAAAACTTACCGCAAATGCTGTCTGCCCACAACTCTCTTCATTAAACTCAAATGCATGTGATTTTCCTTTTTTTATACACTTTTGGATGCTTTATCCTGGAATTTTTTCATGTGTACTATGTTTATGTACATGCCCCTTATGTGATTGATCTTTCACTGTCAAGTTTTTAGTAGAACAAAGAATATTAAATAAAAGCAGAGGAACTTTCAGGGAAGGGGAAATCCCATTACCTTATAGGTACCCACTTTTGTGCTGCTGCCTCCTCTCCCCCCTCTATTTTTGCTGCCACCGCTTCCTCCTTCTCCCATTCTTCATTCTTAAGGCGTTCTGCCTTCTCCATTCTTACTGCTGTTCTGCCCCAATCACTTCACTCTTGCCTCTTCTGCTGTCACCTTCTTCCACGGCTGCCTCCTTCTCTCACTGCTGTCTTGCTTCTTCCCCAGCCCTCCTTGCCGCCACTTTCCCCCTCGCCCCAGCTGATCCTTTTTAAAAAATGCTTGTTGTAATGCAGACTCTGTACTTGGAAGATCTCAGTCAGCATATTTTTCTTTGATTTGTGATGTTTGTGCAAGCACAAACAGATTTGGGTCTGTTTAAAAATGCCCAGTTTTCATAACTATTCAGGTTTTTCTGCCACCATGATGTTTCCTCAGGTTTATAGACCCCTTCCACATCTGTACACGGCCCCATTGTGTTAATTTTTTGATCTGCACTTGGGTGTCATGTTCAGAACTGGATGCAAAGATGCTGTCAACTGACTGAAGTAATATATCAAGGTTTATGTACAGCAGTCCAATTATGAATTGAAATCTGTTCATGGTACAGTCCATTTTTTTTAAATGTCAGTCTCTTCCACAGTAAAGTGGTCAAGAAAGGCATGCTAAGTTCCTGCCTTTGTTGGAAGGAGAACAAATTCAGATTGTCTGTAGCAGTGTGCCTTTGAAATGTGAATGCAATCTAAGAATGGAGCTATTTAAATAGCTTTTTTCCTATTTGGAGTTTAGATTGCAGTTTATTTGAGACAGTGGTCTAATTTTATGCACACTCAATACTCAGTGTTTAGTATCTTCTGTTGATGAAACCAGTCATCACATCAGCAGGTGGGGGAAAACTATTTGTAATGCCTAGACTCCTCTTAAGAACATAAGAGAAGCCAATGTTGGATCAGGCCAGTGGCCCATCCAGTCCAACACTCTGTCACACAGTGGCCAAAAACACCAGGTGCCCTCAGAAGGTCCAGCAGTGGGGGCAGGAAACCCTCCCACTGTTGCCCCCTCCCAAGCACCAAGAATACAGAGCATCACTTGCCCCAGACTGAGACTTCCTATCTATACTTTGTGGCTAATAGCCACTGATGGACTTCTGCTCCATATATGTATCTAATTCCCCCTTGAAGCCCTCCATGCTTGTAGCCACCACCGCCTCCTGTGGCAGTGAATTCCACGTGTTAATCACTTTTTGGGTGAAGAAGTACTTCCTTTTATCTGTTCTAACCCAACTGCTCAGCGATTTCATGGAGTGCCCACGAGTTCTTGTATTGTTCTCTTATAGCTCTTCAACAAAGAACCCTGGGAAGGGGACCAGTGAGCCCAGAACTTTATATCTGTAAAAATTATATCTTCTCTTGTAGCTGAAGGACGTTATCCAGATACTACATTCATTGAAGATGCAGTCCAAGAACTCCTGAAAACCCGGCGCATCCTGAAGTGTTCTTACCCGTATGGATTCTTTCTAGAACCCAAAAGCACAAAAAAGGAAATATTTGAACTTATGCAGGTAAAGAAGAACAGATGTGTGGCTGCTTTTCTGCATTCTTGAAAACCCTAATAGTTCTTTGTATTGCATTGAATGATCCTTTTCTGTGAAGCTTGCTTCCCAAAACCTATCTTTAGACCTGTATTCTTAGGACACAGTTCAGACATGTACATCCCACTAACTCTTGTGAAATGACACCTTACCCAACTTCTATAAAAATTACAGCTTTAGAAGAATAATGGTTAATTTCCACTCTGCTAATGCTAAACATAAAACAATCTTCCAAAACAGGGCAACTATTCCTCAGTCTGACTAGGAGGGTGCCAGTTGGTATGTTAATGGGGAGTAGCCAGTGAAACAGAAGAGTTTTTCCTGCAGCTTCAGGAGCCTCATTAAGCTGGTCTCTTAGAGCCAAGAGAATAATAATTTTCCACCAGCAGAAGAGGAGAGATATGATGGCACTTAAAGAAAAGAACTCTGGTGGAAACTTGGCCAGGGAATGCCAAGAGAGCATCCCCAGAGATTCCAAGGCAGGCAGGGCGGGCTCGTTTTTGGTCCCAAACTGTCAGGCTAAATTCCACATCCCACACGGTAGTGTGGAGACCCCTGCGAGGGCCATTCTGTCCCATCCTCAGTGAAAGAGAGTTAAGCATTTACTTAAACGGCTCTTAATGTTGGCTGGATTGTGTCTTTAGTATTTTGTGTTGTCATCCTTTCTAAGGGTCATAAAATGCCTGTCAATTATTAACTGTTGTTACAGTGAGATGCACATTACAGATGCTAGTTCAAGTGTGTTTATTGTATCACAATTGAACAGATAAAACATACAAGTAAAACATGAACAAACATGTAAGCCACCCTGAGCTGGCCTCGGTGGGGAGGGCGGGGTATAGTTTAAAATAATAAAGAAAGAACAGCAAACAACAAAGTTGTTTTGTTTAAAACACATAACAGTTCATTAAAACAGATTAGGACCATTACATACTGATGGAGTCCCAACCATTAAGCACGGCTTGAGCCCGAATTTTCTTATTTGCCAGGGAGGACTGTGCTGCTCTGTAAGAGACATGTGCATCCAGATCAGAAAGAAGGAAGGATAGTGTTTTCACCACCGGGGGCGGGGACAGGGGACTAGGCCTTTTAAAATTTCTCCAGTGAATTTCTTTCTGGGCTCTGTATATAAAGGACAGAACAGAATGTAGTCTGGAAGGTCTTTAGGGACTAAGGCTCCACAAATACAAAATGAGCAGCAATCAGTATATGTGACTAGTGGCTGTCTAGAATGGCTAAAGGCATGGTTTGAAACCTTAAAGAAGTTGAAGCCATTTTAAGACTAGGAAAGGTGATTTGGCTCAAATGCTTTGCTATGATCCTTCTTGAACAACTTGAACCAAGGAAGAAAATCTGGAGCAGGGAATTGTACTTCCATCCAGCACAGCATTGATCTTAAAGGTCTTCTCATATATTGAGACCAGGCAAGGGGACACCCCAAAAGTCATCTACCAGAGAATAATGACGGAGGATAGTGTTGAAGCCAGCTACACAAATGGCATCTGAATGCAGCAATGCGTTCCTCTCCCTCAGAAGAGGACAAGTGGAGAGATTCCATTGCTTTCTGCAGAATCTAAATAAGACCAGGTGCAAATGGGCTCTAATGGAAGGTAACCCAAGTTCAGCCCTCACTAGAGCCGCTGGAGCACCGCAACTTTACGTATGCTAAACCGTGGCACCTGGTTCTCAGTTTTAATCACAAAGCAGTTTTTTTATATGATCAGCTGCCATAAGAACGTTTATGTTGGATTAGATCTAATTCAGCATCCTGTTTGATAAAGTGGCCAACCAGATGCCCCTGGAAGGCCTACAAGCAGGCATGGGGAGGCCAGAAACTCCTTTTGTTGTTGCTTCAACCACTGCGTGTTCAGAGGATAGTTAAACTCTATAGGAGATGTATGTTAATATTTTTTTCAGATTATATTGACAGGGGAAAAGAACTATAACACAATACTTGGAAAAGAAACATATGCTTTATCCACGATTATTCCACCTGCCATTATGGATATATTATTATAATAGTCTGCTGTAAAGAGATGCTGTAGTGTTTCTGAAGACCAGTGCAGAGATAACGGAAGCGGTTATAGGGCAGGACATAAGACTCTCCAGTAGCTCAATTCAGAGCACACCTGGATTTATGTTAACCATGTTACTTAATCATGGTGGGGTGGATCCTGTCACTCTATTGAGCAAAGCTTGAAGCCTGCTTTCAGTTTTAGTGGCTCTTCTGTTTTAGGAAATCTCCTTGGGTGGGAGGAAAGGTTCCTTGGAGGATGGCTGGATCCACCCTGGTAGTGGAGGAAAGTTGAGGGTTATGATAGTGGCAAAGGAGTATGTAATATTATGGCTCTCTCCCCATTCCTTAATCCTCGTTCAGGAGCAGTGTTATGTTACAGCTACACTGACCCTGTAAATCCACTCTTTGAGCACTTTGTATTCACTGTAAGGTAAGGATGATTAAATGAAACATCTTAAAGTGTTCCTAAAGTAACTTCATTTTTACCATAGCTACCCAATGGATATCTGATAAAAATGGGTTGTTATTTCTTTTCAGAAACTCTCAGTTGCTACTTTGTCATGCCAGGGGAAGGCATTACAAAGCTGGCTAGAGTTATGCATCTCTGTCAGCACTTATCATCATTGTCTGACAGAAGGCTACATTTCGTGGACTACGTTGGCAGCTGCCAGAAATTATTCTTGTTTAGCCTATAAAGATTTGACACAGAGGTTTTTTTGTTTTGCTTTTAACTACAGACAGACCTGGAAATGGTCACAGAGGATCTTGCTCAGAAAGTAAACAGGCCTTACCTTCGTACTCCTCGTCATAAAATTATTCGGGCAGCCTGCCTTGTACAGCAGAAGAGGCAAGAGTTTTTGGCATCTGTGGCCCGCGGAGTTGCTCCTGCAGATTCTCCTGAAGCTCCAAGGCGCAGGTAACCTAATCATAATACAGATTTGTGTGCTCAGAGAAGCTCACTTCATGGCCACAAGCTTGGTAAGCCTCCCCTGTAAACTCTCATTTGCTAGAGCAAGTAGACATCTAATAGCTTTGTACTGAAGAGCTCTAAAATATTCGACATAATTTGGTATTCGTTGAACTAGCTGAGGAAAGCAAATGCTTCATCTATTCATTTTACTTAAAAATATGGTATCCAATTAAAATTACAGTAAAATGTGTGAGGTTAGTGATCATAAAGCTGGACGTTCTCGAAAAGCTATGAGGACAGTAATAGAATGTAAGACCAGTTGAAATGAATTGCATACCTTCCACAGGGTCTCAGGCAGAATAGCTGAAGAGAAGTGATAATCTGTTGATGCTATTTCTTTCTGCTAGTCTTTTGGTCCAATATACAGCATAATACAGTAAAATCTTTTTTATCCAGCACTTCCCTTTTCTTTTATCCAATAAAAGCTCTATCATACATCGATCTTGAGCAGTGGATAGTTGTTGTTAATTTCTTATCACTCAATAGACAAAAGGAGTAAAAAAGAAATTGCAACTGCTAGAGTTCCTTCTGGATCCCTGTTGGACAGTAAAAAGGTGACTAAGTCATAGAAATATATGTCCGAATGAACTTGCAAACACGGTAAAATATTATGCCTCCTGAGATTAGCATACAAAGGACACTCCAGAAAGATATGTGCTATTGTATCGATCTTACCTAAGGGACAGATTCGTTCTGAAGAAGGTAAACACGTGGACCTGCTCCTCATCAGAACTGCCAAGGAGTGAGCATTTAGTCCGGCCAGAATGAATGCTCTTAACAGGCTTTGGGAAGACAGCAGATAAGTATAGGAGGGAAGAGATTTTGGAGGTGGAATAAAAAAAAATTGGGATGAACAGGTTCGGCATGCTCTAAAGGCAGAACTTTGGTGATCAATTGATTTTATACGATTTCTCATCAAAGCAAATGCTGCATGAAAACCCAGGACCTGGATAGTGTCCAGCACTTGATTATCCAAAATGTTCAATTAATCAGCATTTCCCAGGGGCCAAGCTCCTACCCTCTACCATATTGCTGCATCTTTGATCATGTGTGTGCCCACTCTTGCCTCACCAGCCAATGCTGCCAACTGATGGCAACCTCAGGTATGTCTTTCCCCCTCAGTCTGCCTCAAGCTGTCAGAATCCAGGTCTCCTGGAAGACTCCTGGCCAGCTGTGGCTCAAGGGGAAGGATCCTGCCAGTCACCCTGGGGTTTCCAGAGGAGTGGAGTTTGGCTGCTGTGGGTTCCTCTTAGTAGGGGGTGGAGCAGAGCAATACACTGGATTATCAAGCAAGCTTGATTAATCAGCATCCCCATTCCCCAAGAGTGCCTGCTGACAAAGCATTTGCTGTACTATGTAATGAATATCTAGTTTAGTCAACATAAATCTGAATTATTAAACTGTTCATTATCCTGATTGCAATGTATCCATGAAATGCTTATAATTTGTGGGTCCTGTTTAAAAAGTTAGTTAGCAATTCCAACATTTTGATTAATTTTGTAGTTCTCTGTGTGCTTTTTAAAGTAGTAAGATTAGCCCATTAGTAAGTTAACATTTAAGTGTTTTGTTCTCACTTTGTTGGCTAGTATTCCTTTGATTCTATTCTTAAATATCAAAATCTGTTTAATTTATAGCTTTGCTGGCGGAACATGGGATTGGGAATATTTAGGATTTGCATCCCCTGAGGTAATTTTTTGTGAATTTTAATTATGTAAATTTGCGTATGATGGCAATCATGTATTCTAACTTCGCATGAATAGCTTCCTAATGTTGGTGCATACTACTAAGGTTTGTACATTCTGGATGAGCTTTCTATTTTTGCTGCTTAACAATAGAAGGAAATATATATATATATATATATACATATGTATTTTAATACACTGTTAATTTAGGGTGAGTATGTAAGAAATAAGTTTCTGCCTCCAGTGGGCTCAAAGTCTGGCATTCTTGTCCTTCAGCTTGCTTTAACTGTGGGTGAACAGACACGGTCACAGCTGTAGCAGCACTTCGGGTATGATGGTGGTGGAAAGTGCCGTGAAGTCACAGCTGACTTCTGGTGACCCTGTAGGGCTTTCAAGGCAAGAGACATTCAGAAGCGGTTTGCCGTTGCCTGACTTCCATGCCACATCCTTGGAGGTCTCCCATCCAAATACTAGCCAGGGCCGACTCTGCTTAGCTTCCAAGATCAGTCTAGCCTGGGCTATCCAGGTCAGGATTTGGCTATGATAAGTGGGAGGAAATGTTCCATCTCTTAAAAAGGAAGCTCCCTCCCGTGCTGCTTGTTATCAAGGAAGGAAAGCCGCTCACAGGGTGTCATAGGCACGGAATCTTTGGCAGCATTTAAGCTGCTGCTGCTCCTTCTCCTCTTGACCTGGCTCCTAGCTCGAGGCCCACAATCAGCTCTGAGCTTTGGAACTGGTCCGATGCAGGGGCTATATTCCTGCTTCTTTCCTTGTTGCTTCTCGGACATTACTGTACTTCCCATTTGTGTCTTACACTTCAGTGAAATGTGAACATGACTGCGTGTGGGATTATACTTGTAGCAATGCCATTGTCCACAGCAGCATCTCACAGCTTTATTCCTGTCTAGTGTGATTTGCTGTTGGCTACACGACACGGAGTAGAGAACTTAGTGTAGCAGCTCAGTAGGCATACTAATGAAACTGTACCAGACTGAAGAGGTTAATTTAGTATGCCATCTCCATCTGTGCCTTTGATTTCAAAGAAACTGAGGGGCATGAGATAGTTTTCCTCAACTGCTTTGTGATGTTTTGAAGGTTTATTGTTTTGCCTTGAATTTGCTGCTGTGGACTCATGTTGATCATCATGTCTTCTGTGCCGTCCCACATGGGAACTTGACACGCACACACCAGCCACAGGCATTCTAAAGCTCCAGACAGCACAAGGCATTCTCCTGCCCTTTTCATGCTGTTTCCCGCCCAGTGTGCTTCTCCAAGGGAGGAGAGCACCTCTCTCAGATCTTTTGCTGCTGCTGAAGGACATCTCAGTCTGCACTCATAGAAGATTTCATGGCTTGTTGCCTCCGTAAAAATTCCTCACCCTCTGATACCTGATATCTTCAAATGCCTTATTTAAGACTCGTTCCTGCTTTGCCTCCTTTGCCTTGCAAGACACATGACAACATAGGGTGTTCAGTCTGTAAACAGTTTACACTGAAATCTTGTAATGAAAGGGCCTTTCATCTTAAAGCCATTTTATGGGGAAACTGCCCTGAATGGCACAACTCCATCTACAATCCCGGCTTGGGGAAGTGCCCTGAAAGGCTCAAGCATGCCTCCTCCATGCCACCAATTCTGACTGCTACTACTGTCTAAGTTCCAGCATCAGCTTCAGTCCCACAATTGCATTTTTCTCCTCAAAGTCAGTCAGTCTCCACCAGTGAAGGCCAAGACAAGGCACTTCAAGAAGCCTGCAGCTGTCTCTTTCTCAAAGTTTAAATCAAGTCTGCTACTCCATTGGTTCCAGCAGATGTCTTGGATCCTCCATTGTTTCCGAAAACCCTGTAGCCTACTTCTCCTCCAAAGAATTACTTGCCTGTCTCTCTTCTCAAAGATGAAATACCTAAGTGCTGGTCTGGAACCTTCCAGTCTGATCTTGCTATTGCCTCCTTTCACCAGTGGTGTACAGAGTCAGGAAGTGACTTCAAAGACCAGATATGTCATGGATTGCTTATTTTGCTTCGTGCACTTCGATCGGTTCTTCTAGCACCCTGAGTGTGTGCCTTGTAAAAATAAAGTTGATTAATTATTGGGGGGGGGGCGGAGAGAAGTGTCTTCTGCCTTCAGATCCAGAGTGCACTGATTACTGTGATAATTGTCAGCAACATCATCAGTGGTTGCAATACACTTCTTACAAAACTCCTTGTAATTCTTTCCATGATTATGGGTATGAAGATTCCCCCTGTCATTACTTCTACCATTCTAGTTATGATAACTGTCCTCCCCACTTGGAACCAAGATCCAAATGTCAAGCAGCATCTGTGACTCAAAAGTAAGTCAGACAAAGCTACGGGTGGCCAAAAGCCGTGTGTCAAAAACAGTCATGGATCCAAGTCTGATTCAGATATTGCCTCCAAACTATCTCTTTTGGAAGTGGTTGCTGAAGACCCCATTGTCTCTTCAAAAGAGAAATTTCAGCAGTACACTCAATAATTGGTATGAATAGCTAAGCCCCTAGATATAGGGGTGACTTGATCCACTCCTACTTATGCTGATCTAGTCTTTAAAGTCCTACACTGGCTGTGGAATCAGTGGCCTTCCCAGTCATGCTTAGGAATGCTTGATATCACAAAAGATATTTGGACAAGGATATCAGTCCCAGCTAGTGCATAAAATGCTGAAAAATATATGCAAAACCAGGCCAGGAGGCTTCAGTTTTCCTTTTCACATGTCCTACCACAAATTCAGTGATGACTCAGAAGAAGAGAAGAGATTGGATTTATACCCTGCTGTTAGCTCTTATATTAACTGTATTGGTTGTATTATGGTCTTTGACCACAATAAACTTATCTCTAGACTACCCTGCCCTTCACTCAGGAGTCTCAGAGGAGCTTACAGTCTCCTTTCCCTTCCCACAACAGACACAAGAGAGAGCTCTTTCAGGAACTGCCCTACTCTCCAGACAACAGCATTGTCAATATTTTTCAGGCATTGAACCAAACAACGTCTTGTGTCCAAAAAGCAAAGAAAATAAAAAGGTTGTTAGGTTTTATGGCCTCGATTCTAATTGTCCCCTTTGCCGGACTGAGGCTAAGGCCTCTTCAGAATTAGTTCGTAAGGGTATTCCTTCCCTCAAGCACATTCCCCAGAAGCACATTTCCATACCCAGAGTAATTCTCAAAATGTTAGGTGGTCCTGCGGGGCGCATCGTCTCTCCAGGAACCCTTTGTATCTACACCCACTCCTGTGTCTCTGGTCGCCAACGCCTTAGTGATCGCCTGGGGTGACCATTGTGCAGTCTCAGATAAATGATCTATCGTAGGGGTCCCTAATGTGGTGCTTGCCAAGTATTTTTAGAAAGTGGGTGGAGCCAGTTGGGTCTTTGGCCAGTAACCAATTGCTGATCTGATTGGCTGTGCAGATTTTTTTTTAAGTTACTTTAGCAACAGCTGCTACCACATCACAAAGATTTTACCTGTAGTCATGCAGTGAAGCTGTACGCAAGAAAACATTTTTAAACAAATATGTTCATTTTAAAAGGCATCCTGTTGAGCAGAACTTCTGCCTGAAATGCTGAATTACTATCAGAGTTATGCATGACCTCACTCCCTGATGCTCTGGGGTTGGCTCCAGCTCTTGTGGCAGCCATTTTGCCACCTGCAGTAGACATTTTGTGGTTGTGCCCAGCACTCTGTGTCAGAATCCCAAAAGTGCCTGCAGTCTCAGCAAGGATGGGTACTATGGTTTCCGCATAAGGCCAGTCTTCACATAAATGTTCTCAAACTAGGGGCTATAAGCTATGCTTTAACAGCTTGTCTCCCTCTCATCAACGGCGGAGGGGGGAAAGCATGGGTCTCTTCGGCACTATGCCAGGAAGCTTTACGCATTTGGGAGTGGACAGTGAAACACAAGGTGGGTTTCCAGGCCATCCACATAGCAGGAAGGGACAGTATGCTGGCAGATGCTTTAAGACATTCACCTCAGGAGAATTACAGATGTTCTGTACCCAACATCTGCAGTCTTTTCCATTAGGAGCTCCACACTCATATTCTTGGTAGGTTACTTGCTAGGCTCTAAGAAGACTGCACAGAAGAGAGCAACAGTGAGAGCATCAGGCATTCTAGATGAAGAACATCAGGTGCTCTTCTCTGCACACATTCCTCCCTCCTTTCCCTGCTGTGAGCTCTCTGGTCTTTTTTTTTTAGTAGTACCTTCTCCAGTTGTGGTATCTATGAAATGAAGGAGGGAGGTGCTCTCTTCTTTTTTATATAGGCACATTAGGTGGGAAACTGCACAAGAAGGCCTTACACTGTTAAGAACCTTAGAATGTCAACAGCTGGTCTACACATGTGCAGTTCCCATGTGTGCCCGCATAGAAGAACACTTGATGAGCAACACGGGTAAGTGCAACCATAATGTACTTTGCAGCACCAGTCATTGTTGCCATTTACAGGCAGGAGCTGATGGCACTATTCCAGGATGACACAGCTTTCCAGGGATAAAAGGTTAAGTAAAGGCCAGGAGAAGTAAACTTCACTCCTCAGCTGGGACAATCTATTTACTCAGCCTAAGGAAAAAATAGACAAAAAGAAAGTAGATGTACAACTGACATACGAAAGCACAGCCACACAAAATGAAACTGTATGAAGCATATAGATGACACTGGGAACCTTGTTTGAGAGCCAGTTTGGTGTAGTGGTTGAAAGCGCGGACTCTAATCTTGGAGAACCGGGTTTGATTCCCCACTTCTCCACATGCAACTGCTGGCATGACCTTGGGTCAGTCACAAGTTCTTTCAGATCTGTTCTCTCACAAGCAGTCCTTGAAAGAGCTCTCTCAACCCTACCTACCTCACAGGGTGTCTGTTGTGGGAAGACTAAGGGAAGGAGATTGTAAGCCGCACTGAGACTAAGTGAAGGGCAGGGTTTAAATCCAATCTCTTCTTTTTTCTTCTTGTGGTATGATAAGAAGGCAGATATTACTTCAGTGTTTCTTTATGGATTTTGATCTTTTTGCATTAATTAAACATACTTTATAATATGCTTTTCTGTATATTTCCTTTTCTGTTGTTGCTGAGTAGTGCTGTGCTTCCAGAAGTGTAGTTGCTTCTTAGAGGCAAATTGGCTGGCTTGCTTTTGCCCAGTTCTCCTTATAATGCTTTGTTCCCAATAATTGAATGTTTTGTTATAAACATTTTAATTATTAAAAAGGGCTGAGCAACATGCGCTTATATGCAAATAATGCAGATATTAGAGGCGTTTGTTACTATGTTGGTTCTTTAGGAGGTAAACTATTTTGATTAGATGCTTTTCCCTTTTTGAATGTTATGGCAGTATTGTGCTAGATGGTGACATGACTTTCTTGTGCAAAGTGGATCAGGTTCTGCTGTTCTTTAGACCGTCCTATTTGGTATCATTCAGTGAGCTCAGAGGTTTAGGGGGTCAGTGTGACGTGCCGCCTGATGGAGTGAGTGCCCATCTTTGATCCCAGCTCCTGCCAACCTAGCAGCTTGAAAGCAAGAACTTGCAAGTAGATAAATAGGTACCACTTCGGTGGGAAGGTAACAGTGTTCCGTGCGCCTCGGCATATAGTAATGCCGTCACATGACCACGGAAACGTCTTTGGACAGCATTGGCTCTTTGGCTTGGAAACGGAGATGAGCACCGCATCCCTAGAGTCGTATTCAACTGGCTTTCGAGCAAGGGAAACCTTTCTCTTTCCCTATGAAGTGATAAGATTAGCTGAACAGTTGTTGGTTCCTTCTCAAACTCCGTTACCCTTATGGAAATGTGACCACCAGATGAGTATCATGTATTCAAAATGTAGACACCTGTAAGGTCTTTTTACAAAAAGTATATATATCCTGCCACCCCCTGCCCCCTCCCCACAAGCTTCTCCTGAGAGTTGGGGGGCTGTTGGAAATAGTGTCGGATGCAGTCCTGGGTTGGGGGCCTGCACTGTGAATAGCAAATTTGCAGATATCACAGACACATTACCCCTTTCGTAAATAGAACTGCCTTAAGATTTAGGTATGTATGTGCCATCAGGTTGCAACTGACTTACGGCAACCCCAGCAAGGGGCTTTCAAGGCAAGTGAGAAGCAGAAGTGGTTGGCCATGGCCTTCCTCTGCAGAGTCTTCCTTGGTAGTCTCCTTTCCAAGTACGGACTATGCTCAGCTTCCGAGATCCATCAACATTGGGCAATACCATGCCACCTTCTCTTCCACTTAGGATTTAACCCCTGATATTTACAGAATATTACAGTATTTTTTGTTCTATTTGCAGTCTCTCTTCCCTAATAAATCCTAAAATTAAATATGACATTTCCACAGAACAACACTCTGAACTGACATTTTCAGTGAGGTTCTATAGCAACCATAAGAGTTATTTTATTCCTGTCGGTATACATGTGGAGGTGGATTTCTTTGGCCTGCTGTATTCACCAGGGCCATGAGTCCAGCCTCTTGTAGTCAAAGCAAGAATCATGCTCCAAGTGAGACCTCAATCAGCTGCTGTTACATCCTGCAGATTTTCAGTGAGGCGCTCTCAGGTTTGCACATAAGAATTTAGCCACCCAAGCTAGCAAACTAAAGATATTGTGCATGTTACAAGACAGACAAGCTGAAAGCTAGTTGATATATCAGTTATATTTGCTGATGAAGGGTGACAATGATTACACTATAAGAGTTAACTGAGACTTACAATTTGGCAAAACAAAACTTGTCAGATGCTCTGATCAAACAATCATGATTTATGCAGAAGATTGTAAATCTTGGACTTGGGTAATATTTGTTAAGACACTTACCAGCGCTTTTGCTTTATGCCATTTATTTATACAATGTAAAGTTCACGAGTACCAAATGACATTACCGTGTGAAAAAATTATCGAAACAAAATAGATTGCAAGAAGTCAAAGAACAGTAGAAAGCCTTGTTAGGTTAGCTAAGCTGTTAATTTAGTAACTTTGTGTGCTTGGGGCTATCATGTATATTTTTGATTTTTAAAAAATGCTTGCATGATATAGAGTGCTGGATTTTTTTGTGTTTTTTTTTTGTTAATGAAAATAGGTGATTTTATAATGCATAAAATCACAAGCAGTCTTTTTTTTCTTTAAATGTGCTGTTGTGATGCCCAGAATTATTATTGCATGCTCCCCTGTATTTTGTAACCTTTGGTTTATGCAGGAATATGCTGAATTTCAGTATCGGAGGAGGCACAGACAACGCCGGCGTGGAGATATGCACAGCCTGCTTAGCAATGCTGCGGACCCAGATGACCCTAGTGAGAGCACGCTAGGTAAGAGCTGGCTCAGAAAGTTCTTCCTCCCCCTGCCCCATAAAGTGGCTGTTTCTTGATTTATAGAGAAAGTCAGTCAAGATAGAGGCTTCTGCCAGCAAATAATCCTTTATAGAATCATAGTGTTGGAAGGAACCTCCAGGGTCTAGTTCAACCCCCTGCACAATGCAGGAAATTCAAATACCTCCGCCCCCCCATACCCCCAGTGACCACTTCCATGCCCAGAAGATGATAAAAAACCTCCAGGATGTCCGACCAAACTGGCTTGGGAAAAAATGCTTCCTGACCCCAAAATGGCAATCAGCTTTTCCCTGGATGTGTAAGAAAGGGCCACAAAAAGTAAGCACTGATGCAACCCTTTCTGCCCTCCCCCTCATGATCTGCCTAAATTCACAGAATCCGCATTGCTGTCAGATGGCCATCTAGCCTCTGTTTAGAATCCCCAAAAGGGGAGCCCACCACCTGCCAAGGAAGCCTGTTCTACTGTGGAACTGCTCAAACTCTCAGGCAGTCCTTCCCAATATTTATCCGAAAATTCTTTTGATTTAGTTTCAACCCATTGGTTCTGTTCTGACCTTCTGGGGCAGCAGAAAACAACTAACATTTGATTAGCGAGGGGGAAAGTCTATGAAGTTGCAAGTGGACAAATGTAACCTAATAGGAAGTGATTTGTAGTGCAGTTACATCCTTCTAGGTCCACTGAAGTCAGTGGGTATAGAAGGGTATAACTCTGCTTAGCATTGCACCGGAGAGGGAATAATTTCAGTCTTTCCGCGGTTGACTGTGGAGCCCAGAAGAATAACTGAGTTTACCCAAACAGTGTTGAAAGCAAAAGGTGGAGACAGTGGCTGGGGTCACAGAACCTCTGTGGAGTAATAGCCGTGCAGATTGAGTTTAGAATCCGAGTTTGTAGGGGACAAATTAACTCCATTTAGCTTATCCAGCATACTTGCATCATAAGCAACCAATGTTAGCTTCTAACTGGGATTGTGAAAGGAGTAGGGATGGAGCCCGGTGTGTACATGAGTCTGACAATGAGTAGGTTTGTACACTTCCCAGTTCGATGTGACATCTGATTGCAGTGTAGCCTGCTGCCAGATTCATGTATTCATGCCGGTCCCGTAGCAGCATTTAAAATAATAAAATAAGGCAATATAAGCAAAAAAAAGCCCCCTTGAAATAATTATGAAGACAAGGTCTGTCGCTGCAAACTAGCTTAAAAATTCTTGTTTCAGAACATACCCCACTTCCTGCAGTGCTGCCCTTTTTCAAAGGCCCAGTTCACATACAGCCACCTTAATGAGGGAATTTGAAGAGCCATGTTTTGTATTTTATACTGTCAATGGGTATCATCCTAGAACACGTAAACCCCGTATTTCTTATGCAGCTACCAAAAATGTGTGCCCCTCAACAATTGTAAGTGCGACAGTCCCCAAGAACTATATATTACCATTAAATTAATCCTCAAATTTCATACATTAAACTGTAGACAAATATGTATTTGCATTTAGACTAGTCATAATAAACATGTGTTCCATATTAAACATTTTTTTAAAAAATTCTGAGAATCAGCTGTCAGAAGACATTTGCTGTTTTCACCCCCACCTCTCGTCCCCGGTGTCTGTCAGGGCTGAAATGCTTTCGTTGATGTGCTGCACATGAAAAATTGGGCTCAGGTGCAGGAAGTATTGGCTTGTATCCAGGCATTTTGCTCAGCAGTCTGAAGCCTTTCTTCAGCCAGAGGAACCTTCCTCCATCTTCAGTGGCTATTCTTCCAGCCAAAAAGCCACTTACGCTGAAGGAGGGGAAGGCTTCAAACATTGCTGAGAAGAGTGCTGGATACATGCCAGTAAAACTATGGATTTGAAAAGTGTGACAACAAATCATTTTCCCTCCCTTGAGCAGATACCCAAGAAGCTGGCAGTAACAGAAGACATGGTAATTCCATGGTGAGTTCCGCTTCCATGAGCATCCTTCACAGCTCATCTCTTCATGACTATACTCCTGTCAGTCGCTCTGAAAACCAAGATTCTCTGCAGGTATATTCCCCTGTGCCCTGTCCTGTGCTGTTTCTTTACCTTGCATCTCTCTGCCTTCTGTATCTTTCATTCTAAGCTGGTTGTTGACAGATGATGGTCAACAGCGCCATTGTAAACACATGTAAAATTTCATTTATTTGGGGGGACATTTTTACAAATTAGCATGCTTTGGATCTCACGAGTATTAGGCAAAATTAAACATTGTAAACATGTATTCTCATGAATGAATAAATGTACTGCGAACTTGGATTAAAAATGAACTTGGAAATAATACAGGTAAAATTGTAATATATATGTTAGCATTTTTAATTCTGAAGGGTTTTTTTTTCAACCTTCCCTAGGCTCTGAGTTCCTTGGATGAAGATGACCCCAATATCCTTCTTGCTATTCAGTTATCATTGCAAGAATCTGGCCTGGTTATTGATGAGGAAACTAGAGACTTTCTGACTAATGAAGCTTCTCTAGGAGCAATAGGTACTTCTTTGCCTACAAGGTTAGACTCTGGTCCCATAAATATAGATAACCCAAGGGCTGCTTTAAGTAGCTCAGAGCTATTAGAACTTGGTGATAGTCTGATGAAACTAAGCACAGACAGTGATCCCTTTTCAGCCGACCACCTTAGTTCTCATACTTTCAGTGATGCAAGAAGTGGATTATATTCAACCTCTAGTGAAGCCGATTCAAGTACCCAAGACCCCAATATAAATGAAAACCTCCTTGGAAACATTATGGCCTGGTTCCATGACATGAATCCTCAGAGTATTGCGCTCATTCCTTCAGCGAGTACAGAAACAGATGATGATTCACAGCAGCCCAGTACTGAAGAAGGGCTGGTAGAGCAGCCACGTATTCCCAGTGTAAGACAGGACCCTCTGGAAGAGCATGCACTTTTTGAGGATGCACTCAAAAATGAAGGCAGATGCGCCCAAACAGAAGAGAGTACTGCAGCTGGAGCTGTTCTTCCAGATGAAGCAGCACTGCAAAGTGGTGACTCTGCTGGGAAGTCTGCCAGCCAGGTTGATGCTTCAGGAGATGCTTCAAGTCAGACATCCCAAACCTCAACTGAGTGGACTGAGCATGTACATTTGGTGTGACCACCCAAAAATAAAAGGTTTGAACATAGAAATTAATTACAGAGCCAGACATGCTAGGCAGTTGCCAGAGGTACACCGCGTGGAGTAAGCATTCTGGAGACTGGCCCACGTAAGGAGAGCTCAGTTGTTTACTGGTAATGTAAAGGCGGAATACATAGGAGTTCCCTTAAAGTTCTCTATAAAGATTATACAAATCTTTCAGGGAATTTCCACTGCATTTAACAGCAAGTATCTTGTTTGCTTTGAAGAGAGCAGAATAAATAGTTTGTACTCTACATTCCTAATACAATGCAGCATCTATTTAGCCTTAGGCGGGTGATCCTTAACTTGAAAGTATGGATTAAAGGCTTACTAAGATTCATTTGGGTTATTGAGCCTAAGAAACCATTCTCTCCTTCCCCTCTCCTTTATTCTGTCTTTTAACAAAACTGTACTTAGCAGTACGTTTTTCTTTATACCTTGCTTTTTACATAGCCTTTTGCCCAACTAATCTTTAACTAGCAGTGTGAATTGAGGTATATGATACTTCTCTTTAATACTGCTTTCAAACCAAGAAGTGGGATTTTTTTTTCTAATTCAAATCAAAGATTTTTTCATGTCTATTTACAGTATAGATGTGCCAAACTGTGAATAGCAAATTAATTTCAACACAAAGTGTGCAGTGTTTCTCTCTAAAAAGCTGACCCATAATTCTTAGTGATGGAAAAACCACTAGAAAGCATTGCTCTTCCAAATTTAACTGGCATTTATTGCCATAGTGACTGCATTAAAAAAAACCCTATACCTTAAGTTAATTAAGCCTAATTCTGCTGTTAAGAACAGTTATTTTAATCAGTTGAAATACAGTTGATTAGCAGCAGCCATACTGTATTGAAAGACACTTTAATGAAAGTGCAATCCTAGTTCCTTGTTTTCCATAATTAACAATGCATTCTGTGCACTGTTGGTGCAGTTGTGTTTAATGGTAACGTTTTATAAAAAAATGGAATTTCCTTTAAGTTAGAGGCAGTCCCACAATAAACATGTAATAATACTTGTTACATGCAACATGTTACCGTGCCTTTGCCTAATCCAGACAGATAGTTGCCACAGTTAAATGATTAATTAAGTTCAGTTATCTCTTTTGGAGTTACTATGCTATGAATTGCAAAGACCTCCATTACAAAAAATAAAAACCACTCATGGCCTTGCCTTTACAATAAATAATTGCATAGGGTATGATTCTGCACTGTGTTGGCACAGCAAGGAGGGACACCCTGTAGGACTAACAGAACTGTGTTTTCCCCCTCCTCCATCTCTTGGCATGTATGCTAGAGCAGTTCAAGGGGACGGGAAGTCTTTGCGTGCCTCCCACAACTCCGTCCGGCCTTCCCACTCGTTGCAGTGCACTCCTAAGCAGAGTTACACGTAGAGAAGGGGTTATAGAAGGGTGTGAATCTATTCAGGAGTGCACTGTCAGTGAAACTTCTAACTTGCATAACCTGTTTGAGCAGAGCATGAAGGGTGAATGGAGGAGTCAGACACACAACGCCCATTCCCACCACTGCTGGTGTGCTGCCAGTGCATCTGCACTGTGGGGTGGGTCAAGACAGGGCTCTCTTGAAGGGTCCCTCCACGTGCCTGCACAGAGGAGCACTGTACCCTAAGTGTTCAAAGTTTTTATATAAATAGCAAACACTACTGTGTATTCTTTCAATTGCACAATATTTGTTTGGTGTGTGGTTGCTGTTTAATGTACAAGGAAGAGAGAGAAAAAAAGACCTTCCCTAGTGGTGTCCTACTGTGAAGAAAATTCTTGTTAAATTGGCTTAAAAGCATCAGAACCTCATTGTAAGTTACAGTGATACAGTTTGTAATTTTAACTAGGAAGAAATTGTTTAAATTACAGTTTTGCTTGCCTATAATTAAAACCTAGAATAATACAAGCAAAATAAGTGAAATGCTTCATTTTACGTTTGAATCGATATGAGAGATCTGCTGATGTCTGATGTAAAGGTTTCTCATTACTGAGTGTGTATAGTAAAGTATTACGACAGCAAGTAAGGTTGTATGTATATTGATTACTGTGAGTTACAAAAAAAAGTGTTTTAACTCTTTTTCATTTAAAGATTACTGTTGGAATCTTGCACTCCCTGTAACTCATAATACTAAATAATTACATATTAATTATTTACTCCAAAATTCAAAAAAATATCTGTTTCTTCTGAAAGTTTCTTTGGAAGGAATAGTCTGCTGCTCTGTATTCTGTAGATCCATTACATTTATAGCTTCGCTTCTAACTGCCCTGTCCTGAAAGTATTGATGGTGAACCCCTCCCCAACACTGGAAAATTTTAAAACTGTAATCTGGTATAAAATCCTCCTAACCTAAAATAGGTCTTCAAGTTTCTGTCCTCATGAATTGGTCTTATACTTACATTAATTTGAGACGCACATTCAGCTTCTTTTAAGTTATAGTTTCCAAATCGGATGGTCCTCACACAAATTTTGTGTATTGCACTAAGGTGTCTTGCAAAGCTAAGATATGTATGAGTTCTCTCTGTGACGATAGTGAAGTTTGTGGGTTCTGGTTTTTCCTGTAACTTGGTTTAGATTGTGCAGTATATTCCATTGTTTCTGTGCTGACTTTATTCCAAGCATGAAATTAGCATATTAAATTTGTATTTTCTTGGTACTTATTTAAAATTTAAGACCACCCCAGTAATTGACTTTACAATTCAGAAAGAAAGTTTGGCAAGCCTATTTTGTAAACCAATTAATTTTATAATGTAAAAAATACTCTAATCTTGAAAATGCTATTTGCACTTTCATAGTCTATACTTGATACATTCCCACTTTATATACAGTAGGATATTACAACCATGTAGATGTTTGGCCAAATGAATGCTGTTAATAATATGTAAAATTCTTTGATTAAACATTTATTACTTAAACTCATTTTATTCTGTCACATTATTTTTATATCTCTTTAGCAAACATTGGATTGGATCTAAAATACCAAGCAGAAGGAATTAAGCCACTAACACTATTCTGCAAACACTGAACGCAAGCTCTTGCAAAAAAAGCTTTTTAAAGATTTAGTTTCTGTTTTATCATGTGCAATGCTGGTGCTAGCTATAAAACAGCCCTGTGAACCCAGAATACCTGCCGCATCCAGGAAGTGTGGATCCAGCCCACTGTTATGTATCTGAAACATGCTGCAACATTCACAGTAAACAGTCTATAAAGAGATACTGCAAAAGTAATTGATGGCAGTGTTTATCATAAAACTGGACAAAAAGTAATAATTTTAACTGTTCTCAGGGCTTTTTTTGTAGAAAAAGCCCAGAAGGAATGCATTAGCATAATAGGCCACACCTAACAGCAGAAACTCATTAGCATATTAGGCCATGCCCCTGACAGTGCAGCTCCCTCCCAGGATCAGCTGCCCCAGGTACCCTGCAGCTTGCGGGACACATGGGGAACCCAAGGGGGGGAGGGAGGCAGTTTAAACTGCCTTCCCTCCCTGGATTGGATTGGCTTTCCCAAGTGCCCAGCGGCATGCGAGGCGCCCGGGGAACCCAAAGGGGGGGAGGCTGTAGGTGTCGGCAACTCAGAAGCCAGCCGGAACTCCGTTCCTATGCGTTCCTGCCCAAAAATAGCCCTGACTATTCTTGAATAACTCAGTTTAAACTGCAATAATTTGAATGGATACCTTGGAAAACACAGTAGATAAGAGAACAACTAAGGGGTCTAATTTAATCCTTACAGCACTGCTCCATCCATTTCCATCCTGTCTTTATAACATATTAGGCAAGTTCACATATCTGTAGTCATTACCTGATGACAAGTAATGCACATGTAGAATAATTATCATAGATCAAATACTGGACACAAAAATTCTGTCAAACATTACACTTTTCAGTAGGAGCAATTTACATGTTGAATTATTGACTGATAACATATCTGTCTGATCTGCTCAGAAGCCAGGATGGAAATTATTTCTGTCTAGAAATCAGAACTGTGTGTTCTCCTTAAGTTCTTGGAATACTGGCCATCAGTTGTTCAGAATGGAGAGTGGATTTAGTCCATGCTTTTTCTGTTTTGAACAGCTGATCAAGAATACTCGTGCAAATGCTTGGGTCATGTGACCAGAGAATAATAATAATGCATGCATATGTGAATTAGTGTTAGTGTGTCAGCTGCCCATGCACTTGCTTATATTTACCAGACTTAATGAAGAACAGACAGGTGTACTTATGTCTGGATAGCGGTCCACTAGGGGAACCTCTGAACCAGGGGTCCCCAACATGGTGCCCACTAAGTGTTTTTAGAAAGTGGCACAGCACTTGCAGAAAGTGGTGCAGCACTGAATCAGGTGCAGCACTTGCCCAGCAAGGCTTCTGACTGGCCAGTGGAGATCTGGCTGTGCACAGTGCTGATTTCATGCTTTCATTGTTCTTTCCGAGTGCATCTTTAAAATTACCCCTCTTTTCCCCTGCACTTGGGCCTCCTCTGTGTGTGGTTCAGTCTCCTGCAGCAGTCATTTTGTAGCTGGCCCTGCCTCCTGTGGCAGCCATTATGTGGCTCTACCCAAGATCCCTCCAGCTTACAACTACCACTAGTGGGGGAAAGAAGTGGCCAAGCAGATTTTTACCAGACAGGCCCACATTTCCTACAGCTTTCCATGGCAATTAATAGGGCATAATAGGACAGCGGAGGAAGAAATTTTTTAAAGAAAGACTTTCTGGATCCAGTTCACCCGAGCAACATTTTTATTGATTTTTAATTGTCAGTTCTGATTGAAAAGTAATATAAGAATAAAGTATTTATTTATTTATTATTATTTATTAGTATTATTTATTAGTTTATTTATTATTATTTATTAGTTTATATCTCGCCTTGCTGCCCAGTTCTCTTCAAAGTAAATTCTCTTCAAAGATCAAACGTCTGTCCTTTGTCACAAATTGTTATAATCTCCTCAGAGGAACTGAAAAAGTACCTTAGAATTGGAATAATTCAGTCAATAAAATTTTGAAGCTGTCTACAAAACATTTATTCAAATTGCACTGAAGATTTTTAACATCCAGACATATACACTACTACATAAGCTCTGATGTATTCCAATTTAAACTGGATTTGCAAGAAGTTCAGCAGAACTGTATTACAAATATGGTTAAGTTAGTGCTATCTTTAATACACAGCTACAGTAGACTGACCCTACTTGGTCCCTTCAGCATACTTTATGATGCTTTTTTTTTGTTTTTCTTTTCTAGAAATGCTGTTTGGGCTTCTGCACCATCTCAGCCTACATATGGCATTCTTCTTACTTCATAAAACCAACAAATTGTAGTATGAATAACCACATATTGATAATGTCGATGTAGACATTCAGTACTGCAAAAATGTAGTCCTCAGGATTCAGGGAGTAGCGATGCGTCTTTCCCAGCATTAACTGAGTATCCACCACCAGATACTTTAAAAGAACCACAAAACAAAATAAAAATGCAAGTTTCACAATCTGCTACCAGTTCTACAATATCTACTTGTGAATGTTACTTGAGCTGAAAACAGTTTTGTAAGACAACAATTAATGTTCCTGCCCTGCTCCTTCCCATTGCCGTACCTCTGTTGCCAGCTTTTATCTCTGTGTTAGGAGCATGGAAAAAGATGGCTCCCCTTATGGTGTATCCAGTGGAGAAAAAAGCTGGTTTTTTATTTTAACTCTAATAACAGTTCGTAACAATTTGTGTGAAATGGAGATTTGTGAATGGACTGTTTTGTGCTGGTTATGAACTGTAATAAAGCAATGATGATGATGAATGCTCAAAATAGTCTAGTAAAAATAACAGCATCAGAAATATAAAAGTGAAAACCTTCCAAAGACAAGCTTTTTAAACGATTATTTGTTTTAGAAACAGCCCTAGGCACTGGCCTTGGACTTCAATATCTCTAATATCCAGGGGTCCTTTGGGGCCGGAGCGAGGCGGAGCACCGCTCCGCCAGCTCAGGAGGGGCAGTAGGGCAGCCACCGGCCAAATCAGATTCTCTGATCTGATTCGGCCCACCGCCGAATTGCCACTGAAATTCGGCAGCAACTTTAAAAGTGGCTGTAGGGGAGGGGGTTTGAGGGAGAGGCTCCAAACTTGCAGGGTAGCTTCTGGGACCTCTCCCCCAAATGCCCACCAAGTTTCAAGAAGATTGGACTAGGGGGTTCAATTCTTCAGGCCTCCAAACAGGTTGCCCCCATTTTCTCCATTGTTCTCTATGGTGGGGAAAAAAACGTTTTTTCCCACCATACAGAGCTATGGAGGGGATGGGGCAACCTGTTTGGGGGCCTGTAGAATTGAACCCTGTGGTCCAATCTTCTTGAAACTTGGTGGGTATTTCAAGGAGGGCCCCTAGAAGCTATCCTGTAAGTTTGGAGCCTCTCCCTCAAACCCCCTTTCCTCCGGCCCCTCATATACCCTATGAGTTTTTGCCATTGATTTCAATGGCCCATAGGGTATAATGGGGCTGAAACTGACATTCCCTTTCTGACACACTTCCAGTGATGTCAGGGGACGTGGCATATGCTAATGAGTTATGCTAATGAGCTCCTGCACCTCTTTTTCTACGAAAGGACCCCTGCTAATATCATACTGGCACCAAGAAGTGATTTCATTCTAGAAACCATTTTTGTCTTTAAATTTTAATGATTTGTTCAATTGTTATTAAATGCTGTTAATTTTTTAACTACATAAGTTCTTCAGTTGGCCCTCCTAAGAATTCAGTTCAGAGGAAAATAATCATAACCCCTGAACAGGCACTATTTTTTTCTTTCTGCCTAATACTCTGTGCTACAAATAAATAAAAGTATGGAGTATCCCAGTAAATTCAGTCTCCATTTTCTTTAAGGTGAAGAAAAAGTAGAGAAGACTTACAATAGCAAAAAGTAAGGTTCCAGCTGCAGCATATAATATTTTCAGCCACTGAAACGGCAGAGTTTGCAATTAGTTAGAAGGAAAAATGGTTCATGCGTTTTAGGATCCACACTGTCCTCAAACAACAGGAAAATACTAGTAATCTGTTAAAACAAGGACTTTCATTAATCCCATATTTGACAACATCAAAGCTTCCCCTTTTAGTCTCTAATATTTGTATGCTGTCAATAAGCCAATAGCAAATTCTTTATATGGAAAAAACTTTTCAAAACAGTATACAAATTTTCTCAGTCACAACAGCATGCCAGGTACTATACCTAAAAGCACATTACCCTATAGTAAGTCCATTTACCCATCCTGTCATACATGAAGCTACCTTATACTGAATCAGACCATTTGTCCATCAGTGTCAACGCTGTCTGGAAGCAGCTCTGCAGGATCTCAGGCTGAGGTCCTTCACATCACTTACTTTATGCACTTTTTAACTGGAGATGCCAGGGATTGAACCTGGCCCTTCTGCATACCAAGCAGATGCTCTACCCCTGAGCCACAATTCCTCCAGCCATTCTATTACCCTCTGATTTCCTTGCTAACCTTCATCTGGAGTATATTGAAGAAGAAGAAGAGATTGGATTTATATCCCGCCCTTCACTCACTTGGAGTCTCAGAGCAGCTTACAAACTCCCTTCCCCTCCCCACAACAGACACCCTGTAAGGTTGGTGGGGCTGAGAGAGCTCTGAGACAACTGTCCTTGAGAGAACAGCTGTGCCAGAGCTATGGCTTGCCCAAGGTCATCCAGCAGGTGCAAGTGGAGGAGTGGGGAATCAAACCCAGTTCTACCAGATTAGAGTCCGCGCACTTAACTACTACACCCAACTGGCTCCCCTTTTTTTATTGCTGTCTACTTTCTCATTTGCAATTCCTACGCTGAACTATAATCTGGCTTCTACCCTCCATGCAGTACTGCCATCACCAAAATAATTTAAAACATTCTTGATGTCAAACTAAAAAATCTGCTTTGTCATCATTCTCAGTTTATGTGCTATATTTGACATAGCTGATAACCCTTTGCTGCTTGGCTTCCTTCACGATCTAGGTCTCTGTCCTGTTTATACTTATCATTCAACATTTTCACTGGAAGAAACTTCCAGTTCTCATAAGATGAGCCCTGCTTGAATCTACCAAAGAGACATCTAGTCTAGTATCCTGTTTCCTGCTGCAACTAGCCAGATGTTCCTAGAATGTTTACAAGTAGGACTCAGAGTCCAAAGTTAGCCCCTGTTGCCCATCCCCACAGCAGCTGGTGTTTCTTTCAACCCTCGTATGCCGTTATACACCTACTATCTACCATTGATGATCGGTTCTCCCTCTCTCTTAAATGATGCTGCCCTTTATACCTGGTGCTTTGTCCCAGAACACTGAAGCCACTGAAATTAAACCTAAATAGGTGAAACTAAATTGAATACATGTTCTTCCTTTGTTATCTTCATCCCCATCTTCCTCTTCTTCGGCTGACCCCACTGTATTGAACTGTACATTGTAACCTCCTCAGGCCTTGTCTTTTTTGTTTGTTACTCTTATAAAGTGCCATCCTTTTTGATTCATGGCAGTTCAACAGAACTGAAAGTGGGCTGAGTTTCATTTATAAAATCAGATGCCAGTATAGCAGAATAAAACTTCTGCAGTGCAATTTGGATAAAGACTGGCACAAAAGA
This sequence comes from Lepidodactylus listeri, assembly GCA_029233225.1. Taxonomy (NCBI): domain Eukaryota; kingdom Metazoa; phylum Chordata; class Lepidosauria; order Squamata; family Gekkonidae; genus Lepidodactylus; species Lepidodactylus listeri. Next base: position 34,628,943 of record JARCFY010000012.1, read on the forward strand.
ATAAAGTTACCTGAGCCCTACCTAGATTTAAGTGGGGGGAAACCTGTGTCTGAAAAGACCAGCATAAAACAAACTTTGAAAAGGACAAAGGTCTTCAAATGCAACAACAACAACAAAAAGTCACAAGTAAAAGTGCTTTGCTTGCCTGGGTTTGCAGGATGGCACAAAGTATTACAGACGTGAGAAACACCAAAAACATAACTAGCAGGACTCCAGATGTGATCGTGAGGTCCAACTAAAGAGAGAAACAAGATTGGAATTCGCACTTCTCACCATACACCATACACCATACATATAAGACCTCTTTGCACCTCTGTACTATGGACTAGGGTTGTGCGTTATGAAATTCTCTAGCCAAAGGTATACATGGAAATCTGCACTCCACCCTGCCCCCAAAAGAGTCCCGCCTTCTTCACTTTGTGAAAGGAAACAAGGAACAGACCACAACAAGTAAGCATGGCAAATGCAGAGTTTTCAGCTGAAAGGTAATTTTGTTTTAGTCAGTCACTGTAATAGTAGGACAATGAAATGAATACAGACAGTTTCTACTCCACCCCAAATACCAGTATCTGGTGTCATTCCCCCTGCGTAGGAATCAGTGGAGAGAACCTCAGATATGAAGGTATAATGATTGGGGGGCACACATCCCTATTATGGATCTCTGGAAGGAGAAAACCCTCCATCCCTCTTACAAAATATATATTCACCAAGGTAATTTCATCATTTGTCCATTTTCAGGGAGGGGGGAATAGCCTTGGAAATGCTGCCATTAGCACAACAGATCCCTGTTCCAATTCAATCAAGTATTTCCTGTCAAGCTAAGCACCAAAGTGATATATTTTCCTACTATATATTCAATATACACTCCGAAGAGCACTTCAAATGTCTGAGGAGAGAAAGAGAGTCCATTTTAACAGCATCTCTGAAAACTCCTTCAGTATCCAAAATCCACTATGTCCTGAAGTAGGGTTTTTTTCTTGAGAAGATAAGTTAAATTTACCACATATGGGAGCATCTTGTGAGAAAGCAGTTAAGTTAAAATCTCTCACATAGGTAGGATTAAAAAAATGTTTTTTTACTATAACTTGGCATACTAGAGAACTGGAATAGGCAAGCTGCTCCAGAAGTTGATAACACAAAAATTAACCTTGCCCACTGTGGACTAGTGAATACCAAAATTTCTGCAGCCCAGAAATAGGCAGCACTATCAAACTGATCACCTCTGATTTCAAGCACTACTGGCTTAGGACTCCACACAGATGTGGGCTGTATCTAGACTTCCAGTTTATAGTTTACCAGTACAGTCCTGAGCAGAGTTACGCCCATCTAAAAGTGGGAAGAGTGAGGCATGCAAACAGTGAGGGTGACACCATTATGGTGGTGTGACAACTAGAAATGCCAGCACAAATGTCTCAAACTGAGGGGTCAAAAGATACATTTCAGTGAACCATGCACAGTACACTGGTGACTGTATATAGTAATGATATTTCCTAGTGCCTTGTTTAATATGCAGTCTACAGTGTAGTCTGAGGCTAGACTGCTGTAATGCACTCCACATATGTCTACAAGTCAACTTGGAGATTCCAGGTGGTGCACAACGTTGCCGCTTGGTTCCTATCGGGAGCTAGGCGGAGCATATTATTTCCATTATCTGTTGTGGCCCCCGCCTTATGGAATGGCCAGCCCAGTGAGGTCAGGAAGGTTCTAATTGTCCTAGCGTTCTGCAAGTTCTGCAAAAATGAATGATCCAAGAGGGCTTTTTTACACAGGTAACAGGACTGTACTATAATGAAATGGTTCAGAAAGATGCTTTGGTAAAGGGATAGGGACTGTGGCCTATCCTGTACTTAGCACGTACCATCCGTTGCTGTAAATATGTTCCTACTATGTAATTTCTGTATCATTTAATGTGTCATGTTTAAATGCTTGTGCTTTGTTTCAGATCTGTTTCAGATTCCTGCTTGTGTTCAGATTTCTACAATCCAAATTGGATACCCTAACCTGGTGATCATATTGACACTCTGTAATCTGGCCTGAGTCTCAGTGAGAAAGGCAGACTATAATGTAAATAAATAAATAAAATAGACCCAAACCTGATTTTTAATTGTTAAACATTTTCAAATGCTAGTGCAGTACACTTTATTAGTGAGTACTTACTTTTGTCTGAAGAGCAAAGAGAGAAAGCCCCAGTGTCACCAATGCTGTGCCAGCCACAGCCCACATTACCCCATCGGCATCAAAGAAGCTAAAAGGCAACAATACATACATGTTTCTGTGAAATGCCTGATTTCATCAATGCAATCACTTCAAATTTTAGTCACCAACTTACCCTGCAATTGATCCAAGTAACATACCCTCAAGAATTGTCTATAAAATAATACAGAAAAAATTACACACAAGTAGGAACTCATGGAATGTGGACAGGTTTTTGCTGTGTTTTTGCTCTCTCTGCATCCATTCACAAGTCAGCACACACATCAACACAACAGATAGTAGTGTGCAAAAAATGTTCTTTATTTTCCAGTTTGGGTCTGTTGGACCCCAAAAACATCGGTATTCTGAATATTCCCAAATACCGGTATCAGAATTGTATTGGGATTCAGGTAAATATTTGGAACACCCGAATTTGTTCGGCTCCATTATACCCTGTAGCAGTGGCCTGTGAGCTGCCTGTGGCTCTTTCATACATATTGTGCAGCTCGTGGTGGGGCAGCTGGGGAAGTGAAGGGGCCCCTCCCTCCCGCTCAGCCAGCAGTCAAGCCCTGCTATCCTTCAAGAAGACAGCAGCTGGTAAGTTGCTCCCTCCCTGGGAAGGGTGGGGGTATCCAGGGGTAGTGAGGTTGGGCTAATGGGGTGGGCTGGGGGGGGGTTCCTGGGCCCTGTGTGCCCAGAGCCATTCCTGGGGGGCTGCAGGCCCCTACCTGGGAAGGCTGAGGACATCCAGAGAGTAGTGAGGCCAGGCTCCTAGGCCCCGAGCAGGCTCATGAGGTGGGCTGGATGGTTTCCTTGGGCCCAGGCCACATATCTGGAGCTGTCCCAGGGGGCTGTGGTCTCCTCCCTGGGTAGGCTTGAGGTGTGGGGAAGCAGAGAAAGAAAGCAAATTTAAATGCATTCTTGAAGCCCCCGTTGCTCTGCCGGCTGGCTTGGAGAAGATATTTGTCTCTTTAAATCCCTTCTCCAAGCCAAGCCAACCGGTGTGGGGGCAGGGCGGGGGATTTGGAGAACACATTTAAAGTTGTTATCTTTCCACCTCTTCCTCCCTCTTTTCTCCCCACATCTACTTGCTTTGTTTCCACCTTTCCTTCTCTATTTCTTCCCTCCCCCTCTAAAATTAAATGTGCTATCCAAGCCCTGCCCCATTGCTGTGCCAACCAGCTTGGCTTGGAGAAGACATTTGTCTCTTTAAATCTCTTCGCCAAGCCGGCTGGGGGAGGGGCTTGAACACATTTAAAGTTAGAAGTGCTTTCTTTCCCTTCCTTCCTTCCTCCTCTATCTATTTTCTTTCTTTCCAACTCTTTCTCTCTACCTTCATTTTTTTCTCCCTTACTTTCTTTCTCTCTCTCTCCCTTTCCTCCTCCCTCCCCATCTGTTTCCTTAGTTGGTTTCTCTCTTTCTCCCTTCCTTCCTCCCTCCCCATCTGCTTTCTTTCCACAACTTTCTTTCTTTTCACCTTTCTTTCTCTGTCTCTTTCTTCGTTCCTCCCTGCATTTCTCTCTCTCTCTCTCTCTCTCTCTCTCTCTCTCTCTTTCTGCCTTCCTCCCCCTCCCTCCCCCATCTATTTGCTTTCTTTCTTTCTCTTTCTACCTCTTTCATTCTCTCTCTCTCTCTCATTTGTTTCCAATTGAGGGAGCTAGAAAATGCTTGCCAAAATCTATCATTTTCAAGAAAAAATTCAGGAAACAAATAGTTTTAGTTATCTAGTAGTTCAGTATATTACTATCAAAGATCAGTTAAAAATTGAAATAAATAAGATGTTGTGCCAGCAGCTCAAGGCTGCTTTTATTCTTGCCTGATGCTCTTTCTCTCTTTGTATGTGTAATAATATATAATTGCACAGTGAATCAGATGGGGGCATGGTTGGTGTCTCGGGAGCTGGCAGGTGAGGGCGAGTCCAGCCATGTTCATGTCCCGTGGCTCTCAAACATCTGACATTTATTCTATGTGGCTCTTACATTAAGCAAGTTTGTCCAACCCTGCCCTATGGGGACCATCCCCATAGGCAGTGTTCCCTCTAAGCTGTGTTAGTGTGAGCTAGTTCACAGTTTTTTAGCCTCCAGCTCACACATTTTTGTCCTAGCTCAGGAAGGATGGCTCAAGAGCAAACTAATTTATGCAGTAGCCAAATTGCTTGCTCACAACTTTAATGCCAATAACTCAGAAAGTAGAGTTTTTGCTCACAAGACTCTGCAGCTTAGAGGGAGCATTGCCCATAGGGTATAATGGAGAATTGATCTGGGGGTTTTCAGGGCTCTTGGGGGTGCTGTGTTTTGAGGTAGAGGCACCAAATTTGCAGCATACCTGCTGGTGCCTTTCCTCAAACCCCACCCCATTATACACCTATGCTCTATGAGCCCCCAAAGAAGGTGTCTCCATCCTCCATTGACACCAATAGAGGGGGGAAAGGCATTTAAAGATCCACAGTCTCTCTAAATGCTTCCTGAGTTCACTCACCGAGTTGTGCTGATGTGGCAGAGTGACTTGGCAAGTGAACACAGAATGGATTTAAGCTTTAAATGCTTGCTGAGTTCAGTCATTAGGTCACAGCAGTGCAACTCAGTGAGTGAAGGGATTTTAGCTTTAAATGCTTGCTCAGTTCACTTGCCAAGTTGTGCTACAGCAACAGCAGCAGTGCAACTTGGCAAATGAACTCAGAAGGCATTTAAAGAGACTTCTAGCTGCACCCGATTAAATGCCAAATAACACTGGCTTTTATTTGGGCACGGCTATTTCAGTAGCCAAATCTGTAGGGAAGATCTGAGGCTGGTATGCTAGCCGGGTCAAAAGTCCATGCTTCTCCCCCCTTTCCTGCTACACAATGAACAATGGCAAATCCCTTTGGCTACTGGCAAATCCCTTTGGCAAATAACAGACTATCTCCTCATGTTAAAATCCTTATAATGATTCTCTTACTGTACTGTGTATTGAATGCTGACGTAGCTGTCTGTAAGTGTGTTGCAAGAATGTCAGCAGGCTTGAAATAAACCACCACTGCTCATGTTGGGCAGACTTGGGTTGTTCTCCTTCCAACTCACTTGTCTCGTGTGCAAGTCCTTCACAAATCAGTATCTCCAGTCTATATTCAGCTGCATAAATACCTTAGAATGGCTGTTGTTCTGAATTTTAATTCTCTGCACAGCGAACCCACCCATACATTGGTCTGTTAATTCCAGCCTCGGTAGATGGATAGTATTCCAGCCCCATGTTACCATATTTAGAAAATAAACAGCCTCCAACTTCAGCAAATCCAGAAAGCTGGACTGTTTGTAGTCTATGGGACACACCAGTACATCAGGCAAGACAGCCCATTTGTGCTCCCATTCACAGGCGTCAATTACGGGGAGATCAGGGGTGTGGGCCATGTCTGAAATTTCCCAGGGGGGACTGAGCCCCCCCCCAGTGAAATGGAGCACCCACCTGCCCACTGCCACACCTCCCCGCCTTCCAGGCCCTCTTCCTAGGCCTGCCCACCACTGCCGCAAGAGCCTCCCCCCGCCCAGCTCCCCTGCACCCACTCCTCCCTCTCTCCCTCCCGGGGCCATCCAGGCGAATGCCCAGCATGATGACGTCACCCAGAAGTTGCCCTGGCAATGTGCAATGCCCTGGCAATGTGCAATGTGCAATGTGCCCAGCGTGATGACATCATTTCCGGGTGATGTCATCACACTGGGCAGTCGCCCGGATGGCCCCCGGAGGGAGGGAGAGAGAGGGATGGAGGGAGGAGTGGGTAGGTGGGGAGAGGGGTGCAGGGGAGCCAGGCAGGGGGGAAAGGCTCTGGCGGCGGGGACATCATCCTGGTGTGCACGCGGTCAAGAGCCCCTTTCCCCCCTCCCCCCCAGAAATTGAAAAGTCTACGCCCCTGCTCCCATTCATCTGAAGTAGGCAGTACTGCATACTGGAGGAACATCCCAGCCAAATTCCTGTCATGTATAATAAATCTGCTTTGACTGATATGGTACCCCGTACAGGATGAAGTTCAGTATATACTTACAAATATGAACAACAAAATATAGTTCAGTGGGGCTTTTCTGCGGGCATCATCACAGCAGGCAAGGGTAATAGCCAGAATCAAAATTACTGGTCTAAAAGACAAAGGACATTTGCAATTTTGCAGGGTAAAATGCCCCATGGTTAAAGATAAAGTGCCAATGAATTTTACATCTGTACTCCCAAACACATTTACTTGAAAGTATACTGAAGTGCATCAAAGTATATTGATGGTGATGATGAATAATAAACATAAAATAGTATTCTATTGACGCAAATAAGATTCAGAAGTTTCAGTAAGGAAAAATTGTAATTTAATGAGCATATATATTATGGTATACTTACAAAAGGGCATAGCAAAACCCTGCGTGCATTTGTACCCAAATTTTAAGAGCTCTCCTGGTCAAAAACAAGAACAAGCAGATTCAGAAAGAGAACAGTACCTCAATGCAGAGAACTGGTCATTCTATTTTATTTTATCTGTTTATAATATCTTTTTTAACTATTTATTGATTGTCTTTACTCTTTTTGCAACCAGAGTCATAAATAGCAATATCAACTCCTTCTGTGTTGCAGAGACTAGATTGGAAAAGCATTTTAGAAAAAGAAAAACAACAGAAGACAATACAAACATAAATATAGCAAAATCTATCAGTGGAATCACTATTCAATGACATTATAATTCAAACCCCCCCCCCAAGATTAATCCTTCCTCTAAAGACATCCGGTTATGCTTTCCTTAATATCTGCATTGCATCTGTCAAAGTAAGCTCTGGCTCAAAAATTTATACCACAATAATTTGTTAATCTGTGCTAGGAAACAATGGAGAATGCTTGGTAAAGTTTAGCAACTATATATAAAATGTGTTACTAACAGTTCTATTTGTTAGGTCTACTAACAGTAAAGTCCAAGAAAAACTTTCTCCCATCCAAGTACTAACCAGGCCCGACCCTGCTTAGCTTCCGAGATCAGACGAGATTGGGCGTGTTCAGGGTGATATGGCTGTAGGCTAAGAAAAACTTTCTGAAAGTATTTCTCAGATGGTATTGTGCTTCCAGAGATTATCTACAGTGTCAGAAGCAATCTACATATTTTGGAAATGATAAGAAGCAGGATGTTACGTTTATATATATTTGGTGGAAATCCCCAATTGTGAGAGTTTTGGACAAAACATTCATACAAATTTGTAAAGTAATTGGTTTTGATTTAGAAACTAGCCCAACAAGGTATTTATTGGGCCACACTGCTAAAGCAATTCTTAAGGCACAGATATGCCTTATTAAGAATCTGAATGTTGGTAACAATATTGGTAGATTTAACAAATTTGCACTTAAAGCAATTGTGCAGCACTGGGGGATTAGCAATTTGCCAATAGACCACCACCCTTTTCTTGGACCCCATTTTTAAAACACATCTTTGAACGGTGTAGGTCTATGTGGTATAAAGAACTACCAGAATTCAAAATGATAAAGCCTTTATTAAAAAGAAAATGTCCACACACATACTCTCAGCACAGCAACAGATTAGCAAGGAATCCAAAAACAAAGGTGTAAACAGATACAGTCCCTCCCTCTGTATATGCTCTAGCTGATCTTATTCTAAGGCAGGCTCTTATCTCAGAAGTTACAGTGTTCTAAAAACTTGCCATTACCTTGGAGTCTGTTCAGGCTGGCAGCCCTCCACATGGCAATGACAACCTTCAGCAAAAGCTCAGGTGTGAGAGCTCCTTCTCCATAGATGGAAACAGCCAAAGAGAGGCTCCCCCTCCATACTAAGGAGTTTAATTATCTCTGTCTGCCTATTCCCTGTAGGTCAAAGAAGCCTTTCCTGAAATCTCCAGCTAGATTAAATCTTTTGAAATCTCCAGCTAGTAGAACCTTAGAAAACAACAAGCTTTTGGGGGGTATAAGCTTACAAGGGTCAAAGCTCCCTTCATCAAAGCTTTGACTCTTTATACCCCCAAAATCTTGTTGGTCTCTTAAGGTGCTACTGGATTTGAATACAGCTGTTTTACTGCAGACCAACACAGCTACCCTCTGAAACCGAAATCTCCAGGAAGATACCTTCCAGCATTTTAAATGCCCCAACTCTCTCCCTGCTGGGTGTCAGCTTCTAGCTTGAGGTGTGAGCTGACCATTTCATGGTCTCCAGCCAGGGATTCCATTAACATTTCAAAAGTGTTGCTGGGTGAGGATGGAGAGCAACTGCCCCTGCCCCACTCCCCCACTGTTCTCTGCTAGGCAAGCGCTGTCCAAAGATGTTTCCCTGGTCATGTGGCTGGCATGACTAGATGCCGAGGTGCACAGAACGCTGTTTATCTTCCCACTGAAGTGGTACCCACCACCTATTTATCTACTTGCAATTTCTTGCTTTCGAACTGCTAGGTTGTCAGGAGCTGGAACCAGAGACAGGAGCTCACTCTGTCATGCAGCACTTGGGTCTCGAACTGCTGAACTACCAACCTTACAGTCTGCAGTTCAGCGTCTTAACCACTTGAGCTCCTGCAGCCCCTTTTGGTAGACCATTACCTAATCTTAAAAAATGCATCTATATGTATGCAACATAGCTTCAAACCAAACAGAGGGAAACAATAAATGCATACATATGCACAAAATCCCAAGAACATGGAGGAAATAATAAATACATAGGCACGTGTTAAAAAATTGCCAAAACACATCCAAAATATACATTATACTGGGTTGGATCCCACCAACTGTTTTGTCATTCTTGCACAATTCCAGTCTTTATTACAGTCTCCATCACATGCAGCTTTTCTCAACTTAGATCCTGTAATTCTCACCTTAGACTGTTGTGGTCAAAGGGGACACCTCCCTTCCTTTTTAACTAATGGAACTGCTGGTTGGATCCAACCCAACGCATGGTGACAGCAAAAAAAAAGTTTTCTTTTCCATGTGGATCCACAGGACAAAACTGCCAGTTCAAGGGCAACTGCTATACAAATCCCTACAGTAAAGTTATACACATTCAAGCAAAAAAAATCTCAGCATTTTACACACTAATGGAATCTGAACTACTTGTAATGATCCAAGAAAGATGTCTGTGACTGTGACAGACATCTCAGAGGAAATGTCGCCTGTGTCTTGGCCATGGAAAAAACACCCTTCATTTCAACACTCATAGGACAAAGTGTAAAACAACAAGTATGTAATGCGAAATTTATAAATTCATGTTGTTGTATTGTGAAATACTGAGTGCAGTTCTAACTTTGGGCAATTACAGAGACGGGAAAATGTAGAGACAGGCAATAAAAATGATCAAGATGTTATAAAACCTTTCCTGTAGGGAAAAGCCAAGGTATGTGGGACATTTCAGTTTACAAAAAAAAAAGCTACTAAAGGAGAACTTGCTAGAGGTGTACAAAATTATGAATACTGAGGAAAAAGAGGATACAATGCTTCTTCCTCTCTCACAGTAGTAGTAGAACTTGGGAACACCCAATTAAATTGATGGGCACTAAATATAGAAAAAGAAAGTGCTTCTTCACATATCACATCATAAATTTACACAATTCTTTGCCACAAGATGTGATAGTCACTATTCTCAGATGTTTTTAAAAGGGACCAGGAATTTCATTGTAATCAAGTTTATTTTTAACAATTTAACATGCTAGCTAAGCAGACCGTGTTCAGAAGCAGTATGCCTGGAGCTGGAGTTGCCTAAGCCCACTTCAGGGCTTCCTTGACTAAACACGAGGAGGAGGAGGAGGAGAGTTGAATTTATACCCCACCCTTCACTCAGAGTTTCAGACTGGCTTACAATCTCCTTCCCTTACTTATTCTTCCCACAACAGACACGCTGTGAGGTAGGAGGAGCTGAGAGAGCTCTGAGAGAACTGCTCTTGAGAGAACTGCTCTGAGAGAACTGTGACCGACCCAAAGTCACCCAGCTGGCTGCATGTGGAGGAATGAGGAATCACACCCTGTTCTCCAGATTAGAGGCCGCCACTCTTAACCACTACACCAAACTGGCTCTAGACTAGACTAGATGGACCAGTGTTTTATCAAAGGGAAAGCAGGAGGAAGGCTGATGCATGCATACTAAATTTTTATATATTTGTTTACTTCATTTATTGTCTGCCATGGATCCATGCCACAGTAATGTTGATTCTAGACTATTGTAATCCACAGTAATTCATGTGACCAATGAAGACGAAACACCACTTTAAGAGGCTAATACATTTGCTGATGCTACACCAGTGTCTTACCAGTTTCTCACAGTTGGTGTCTACATCTTGAAAGTCAGTGCACACTCCTAAATGACATGCACCTGAAATTCCTAACTGATGCAGCTCCCCAGCAAATGGCTACATGTCTACTTTTTGTATAATCATTGCAGGAACTATTTGGTGCAACACTGGGGCAGCTGTGACACACAGAGCTGGATAAATCAAGTTCCCTGTGAAGGAACCTGCAGCAATTTGATAAGGCTTTTTTACTCAAAGACATACAGTCAGGACTACATGATAGGAAGTAGGTTTTTGCAACCCAGTGGGTAATTAAATAAAACTTTTAAAAAATCAAATAAAAGGTAATTAAATGAAACTATGACAATTCAATTTATACATACCAGTAGATGAATAAGCAAATTATACCAACAGTTAATCCCAACTGAATTGTCAATATGATATATATTTTCCTGATGAAACCTAGGAAAACAGTACAGGATTGAAATTATATGCTACTACAAAAAATTTAAGATTAATCAAACTGTTTTCAATTTAAAGCCCACCAAGGAGGCAATACAGGCACCAGTTCCCTGCAGCTCACCTGTGCTTGCACACTTTCTAATGTGGGACTGTACAGAGGACACAATAATGAACCACTGTTAAAAATAACTGTGTTTAAAAAACAGCTTCAGACAATTGTTTCAGATCCTAGTTTGGCATACCTAATCATGGTTGGTGGTATGACCCATACTGAGAAAAACTAACCATAGTTAGTTTAATTAAACCATGGACTCACGTCATATATGAACCAATTCAAACGTTCTTGTACCAGATCCCCCCTTGAACACTTTTCATCACATAATTTTCAAAAGAAAATTGTTGCCACTTACTTCTGCGGATACTCCTTTCTGCAAAGGGTTCTGAATCTTCACCAAGATTTGCCAGTTGTAGGGCTCTTTTATGTGACCCTAGATTACTACCATGGGGAGACTGTGCACCAGCATTTTCCTGATTATTGCTAGGTAAAGTATCTTCTTGTGGAGATTTACTTTCTGTGTGCTCATCTGGTGGTGAATCTAAAGGAGAATCTCCACCGGGATGTTGGTATTTGATGTATAGCACTGGTCCTATGTTTCCACGAAAGCTTGCTAGTAGATTACTTTCCATTTTGGACGAGTACACCTTGGTTACACCTTCACAATAATAATGGAAGGTTATATATGGTGGCCAGCAGTGTGATCCTAAGCACAGTCAGACACTTCTAAGCCCCTTAATGTTGATGGGTTTCCTCAGGACTGCACTGTAAAACACATACCAAAAAAAAAAAAGCTTTAGACCAGTGGCTCTCAAACTTTAGCACCCAACAACCTCTATTTTGATTTAAAATTTCTGGAGACAACCCCCCCTCTGTATGCCTCCTGGAATCCTCTGTCCTCTTGCAAGGCCTGTGGCTCTTAAAAGATGTTGGGGGCTACAGTGGCTAACTTGCCATTTCCAGTCATGTATTACTGCTTTCTACCATGGTAGGCTGGCACTGTATTACAGCTGAGGGGCTCCCATTAAGTATTCATAGAACTTCTTTAAAAAGTAGTAACAGGGCTTAAATTTCCCTTATATGACTGTCATATTCTTCCAGCCCCTATGTACTGAAGCCATTACTACATTTGCTTCCTGTTTTTCTTTTACTGTGGAACTCAAAGCAGCTTACACAGGGAGCCAGCATATAGTTCAGGAAGAAGAAAGAAAACCAGACTGCGTGTGCTCAGGAGAATTCTCAGCACTACTTGATGGATTGCCATTGCATGAATGTAAGTTTCCCAATCAAAGAATGAATCAAATCTAGCAATGCAGATCAGGGAGAGTGACAATAGTGGGAAGAGCTACATATAGAGAAAACAGTATAGGGTCTTAGCAACAACCTCCTTTCCACCATCACCAAAGTAGGTTCTCAGTCTTTGCAGTGATTATCCGTTCTGAAGGAGCTGCATGCTCTATTATGACCCCAGTCTTACTCTGAAAGAAACTCAGCAGCCAACTATCCCCTCCCACCCACTTTTTCCCTGGATCCAGAGCAACCAGCTCCCATCTCTTGTGACTGTTCAAAGAAAGACTTGCATGGTCTCGCCCCCATTTCCTGGATTTCTCTCCTTCTTTCAACCCTACTGCACAGCCTATTCTGTTCTTGACTGAAACAGCATATCATATATAGTAAAATCTTCTACCACAGCAGGGTAGCAGCATCCAAATGGCAATGGACTGTTCCACAGACACTCCCCAGCATAGGTGTCAACTTTAGGGGGGCTGGGGAGCTGGAGCCCCCCCCCCAAACTTTTCAAGGAGGTGCTGAGCCTCCACCGGAGACAATGGACTGTGATGTCTGTGGCCCAGCCCTAGCCACCACCACCCCCCGAAAATCAGAAAGTCTACACCCTTGCTCCCCAGTATCCTTGTAGACCCAAGTTTTGACAAATGAAATATTAAAAATTTCTTTAAATCATTATTAAAATAGCAGCTCCACACACAGGAGTCAAACTTTAAAGAAACAAACAGGAAAATATTACTATTTCATGTACAAGCTACACTGAAAGAGAGATGAACTACTCCCTATCAACACAGTCAAATTAAGACCTAAACCTGAATAGCCCAGACTAGCCCCAAGCTTGTCAGAGCTCAGAAGCTAATGGAGTTGGCCATGGTTAGTACTTTGTATCATTATTAATACAGCTGTTCTTCCACTTCATCACTTGCAATAGTGTAAACTTTCTGTGCAGCTTGCCATTATCTGGTCTGTTTAAACCAAGAGCATGTTACTTCCACTGTGCTTTCCCCCCTGTATCATCAGTGTATCTAGCCGTAGCTGACTCCAGTGTGAATTATAAAAGCTGCAAAGCAGGGCCACCCTTATACAAGGTATGGGTCTCAGCATGCTTGTTGGACTCACCAGATATGTAGAAAAGTATGACCATTTAGCCCAACTGTAAATGACTTTGTACATTTCCAAACTGTTTACATACCCAGGGCAGTGATTCCTTGCAGGTTCCCACCCTTTCACACTGAACGAAGTGGCTAATTCCTATTATAATAGAAAAGCAGCCAAACTAGGCCACCCATACACAAGGCAGGGGTTTCTTCATATTCAGGTATACTGGAAAAAATACAACTTTGTTAAGTAGCTGTATATGCTCCAGGAGAGTGGGATGCTGACAACATCTGAGTCTCAGGAGAACGTGAGGTAGAATAATCTTGTTCAAGCTGTTGACAGTTGATTGAATTCTGGAGGGGAGATTTTGAGGGGTGGGATTTCCAAATTGTGTTCCCATGATATCTCACAGGACTTTTACCTACCTACTTATTAATCCATGTGCAATAGAATGAAAACTGAGATCATAAAAATGTTTATTAGTAATTGCTTATTTGATGAATCTGTGTTTAAATATGAAAAGACAAAAAGTTGCAATATTGTTCTCTTATGAATCATGTATTTTTCACACCAGATTGTTAATAAAGCCTGCTAAAGTGATTGGGACCAATCCAATGCTGCTGTTGAGTCTGGGCTTGGGAATATGAGATTTGAAGGTAAATTCCATCTAACTCAGAGCTCTTGCAAATAATCTCAAGAGAAAAGAATCAACCACGTTAAGAAACCAACGAGTGGCAACAACTGGGAGCAAATGAAGGAGGAAGAGTTAGACACAGAAATGGAGGTTGTAGCTGAAAAAACAAGCCAGAATCTGAAATGAACAAAATATGAACACCAGAAAACTGGGAGTATCTAGAACAGAAAAGAAGCTGGCAAGAATCTAGGGAAGTCTGAAATTCATGAGAATCAACACCCAAGTTGCAAAACAAAGTTGGCACCCAAGTTACAGTGTAGAAGTCTGAAGTACTGCCAAGATGACCAGTATTTATTCCCAGTGTAGCTGTTTGGAGAATTTTTACTGCCTGCCAGTCAAAGAGGTAGACAATACAAATATCTGTCTGTTCCCTGCTGGACCTGAAAAGGATTTAAAATTTTGAGGGCTCCAACCACAAGCAGCCCTAGAAGTCTCACCTCCCCACTCCCACAGCCCAGCCTTAAGGCTTTTCTTCCGAGGCAGGTCAGGATCAGTCAGAAGACAGCTGCTAGGAATGCAGCCCTCCAGTGAGGCAAATAATGGCCACTGGAGCCATTTAGAGTAAAAAAAAAAATGGTGTGAGGGGGAAGGCTGAAGCCTGTGCCACAGTCCCAATCCAAATCAGGCCCCTGGGGTGTCTGGTAAATTAATTCCCAAAACTGCTGTCTGACAGGTGAACTCAGATCCAACACAGGGAAAATGTCACATCTTGTCTGGCCCTCAGGTTCTGATGCATGCTGTTCCAGGTCAGCCTTCTCTATCGACTCCTTAAATGCTATCTCTATATACGTCCTTCCAAGGTGAACCCATACACCCACAATTATACCTTTTCCCCAGTCTTAACAGCACTTACCCATTTTTTCTCCTTAGTCCATCATGCCCATGCATAGTGGCTGTGTTATTAATTCTCATCAATAGATCTTCATCTGACATTTCAAGGTCCAAATAAACAAAGAATAACAGTTTATATTGAACTAAAATATGTTCCATGTTTTAAGTAAGTGAAACAATGAAATCCTACAGCATTATGATTTCAAATAAAATGTACTGAAATACTGTGAGGCCCAGCCCTGGCAGCAGACCTCCCCCAGCTGCTGGACTCTCACTTACCTAACAGCTGCACAGCCCAGAGACAGAGAAGTGGCAGGAGGAGGTATAGCTGAGTGGGCCAAGAAAGGGGCTGGTGCAGGCGGCTTCACCCTTGCCAGCTCAGGTGCAGCCCAAGCCATGGGACAGAGCCACAAGCCACAGAACACTGGCACCCCAGCACCACAGCACTGTGGCAGGTGCTGCCGCAGAGTCCAGCAAGTATAGGGCTAAGAAGAAGTCCTCACACCATAATGGGTATGGCCCTGGCTGCTGGACAGAGGGAGGAAGAAGGCAGTGTGGGAGAAGTGAGGGGGTGGGCTGAGAGAGGGTTGCCAGCCTCCAGGTGGGGTCTGGAGGTCTTCCGTTTTTACAACTGATCTCCAGCTGACTGAGATCAGCTCCCTTGGAGAAAATAGCTGCTCTGAAGGGTGGACTCTATTGGCATTGTACCATGCTGAGGTCCCTCCCCTCCCCAAATCCCTCCCTCTCCTGGATCCACCCCCAAAGTCTCCAGGTATTTTCCAACCCAGACCTGGCAACCCTAGGCTGAGATTAGCCCAAGGAGCTGAAGGGTCAGAAAGCAGGGCAGCCTGTCTGGGGGCAGGGGGGAGTGTCTGTGCTTGGAGAGGGAGACCCTAAGGCAGCAGCAAAGCTTAGAGTCTGCTGAGAAGCAGTGTGTGCAGGGTGATCAGTGGCCTGGAAAGAGGCCGTGCATGCCAGAACCAGGAGTTGCTCCCCATGACCATTTCTTTTCATTCTCCCTTCATCTGTTTCTACATTTCATCATAACACTACCACCCAAAGTAATAAGCACCAAAACTTTGGAACTCCCTCCCCAGGGAGACTGTTAGGTCAGAGTGCTGATGTCTGATGGAACCAATAATCTTGATTTATTGGCAAGCATGATACTGAATATAAAATCCTGTCTCCCATTGTAACCTTAGGGAGAGTTTATGGGTATTCGAGGGTCCAAACCTTGTTGTACCTGTGCTCCCCTCCTTTATTAATAAAATTCTTGGAATTTTCTTATCTACAGGAATTGTGCCCTGTGTTTTCTTTTGGGCTGGGAAAACACAACCAGAGACAGCATTTCTGTGTAACACCTCTATTGGTGTCTTTCACCAGCAAGTGAAGACTTTTTTGTTTTCTCTGGTATACCCCCCAAAACGGTTTTTGCCCCTCCTTCTAGTGCTGTTTATATGTTTTGATTAGTTTTATATTTTACCATGTATGTGTTTTGATTGAATTTTATAAACTGTTTAAATTTAAGAAAATTATTTTCACCACCTTGTGGACCCTAATTGAGTAGAAAAGAGACATAAACATGTTTTTAATAAATAAATGGTGTGGAGGAATTCTTAGTTGCTGCCATAGCTAAATCATTATCTAGTAATGTTTAGATGTACAGCCACCTGATCATTTTGAAAGAGTGATGGAGCCTCTTAGCTGGTCAACTCTTTGATGGACCTGGATGGTTTCTTTATGGCTTTGCAGATTTTTCTGCAACAGAGAAATGTCCCTGGGAAGTTTACACAGTCACTCCTGAAACCCCTTTCTTGCTGCTTACAGTCTACTCTGTGTCTTGGTTCACTGAGGAGTTTAAGGCAATGAGACAATGGGGGATTATGTCTAAAACAATGGTGGTGAAAATCCAATTGAGGACAGGCTAGAGCCCACCTGAGGGCCTATTCTATGATGGTGATGATAGTGGCAGCTATTTGTTCATCACCAGAGCTTCTACTCAGTTGTCATCCAGCAAATATTTTTCAAGTGGTAAAGACCTACTCCATTCTTGCCCACAGGAAACTGCTTTCTATGACTCACTTACTTATCATTTTGCAGATAAAATCATTCACATCCAGTCCAATTTAGATGGCACATCTAATATAGTCAGTTTGCCAGACACTGATACTGCTTTTACCATTTTGATAGCTACTTTTCAGTAAAGTTTGTGAAACTTTGGGATGTGAACAAGATCTTTGGAAAGGCTGACAACTGACATGCTCAACTAATCAAGAAATTGTGTGACAGAATTATTGATCTATGTATCCAATTTTTTATGTTTTGTATGTATTTTAACTCTGTTTTTTAATTCTTTAAAAATTGTTTTAATGATGTATGTTTGAGAGGGTGTTTTAAATTTGTGTGTTTTAAATTGTGAGCCACCTTTGCAGCCCTTGTAAGCGCAGAAAGGCAGATATCAATTTTGTAAATAAATAAAGCTGTGAATTCATCAGATTGGCTGGCACCAGATTGAACTAGCAAGTGATATTAAAGAGAGCGACAAAGAACATGAAGGTGGCCTGGTGATCTCTGTGGAAGAGAGTTGAATTCTGCTAATATAAATGAGCAGCACTTTTGGATCCAGAACCATGAGAGACACCATTAGAAGTACAGATAAACTAATACTGGTTACTTACCAAAGATGTAAACTGTTACTTTATGTTGACCTTCAACAAGGACACTATGGCAACATGATATACAGAAGCTTCAAGCTGCAGAATTCTAAAAATGACAGTTGGTAAAAGAGAGCTAGAGGGATCAGAGATGAGACGGGAGAAAAAGGCAATGGCAAGTAAAAAGGATTGCTGCAGTTCGCTGCATACTATGATCGTACACCTGTAATTAATTTTCAGACCACAGAAGAGATGGGAGAAAAAGGTAATGGCAAGTAAAGAGAATTGCTGCTATTCATAATATACCATAATCATACACCTGTAATTAACCCAGAATACTACTTCACCAATCATAGTCCAGCACTAATTTGAGATGTGTTTGTGTGTGTGTGCATATTGGTCGCACCAAACCAGACCTGCATAATTTATTACCTACCAAGAACTTGCTAGCTATATTCATATGATGCTAGCTGATTTGTTTCAAATTGGTATAGTCAGATCCAGAAGAAAATACACTCTATAGATGTCTCTTTGGACAACCTCTGCATGTTAAGTGAAACGCAGGCATTCAGAATTCTGAAACAGATGATCTTACATATTGTGAAACAGACTTTCTGTTCTCTTGAACACAAAACTTGGTCCCCTTTTGGCATTTGGTATCTTTTCAAACTATGGACTGCCTGCTGCCTACCTTTCCCAGATTACGTCACCCCAGTTACGCCAGGGGCACAGAGTTAGTAAATTCCCAGGGGGAACTGGGGCTCTTGTGCGCGTGTGCGCGCTTTGCATGTGCGCACACGGGGACCATGTCCCCGCTGCTGCTGCTACTGTCACAAGAGCCCAACCTGCCCAGCTGGCCGCCCCCAACCTGCCCAGCCAGCCGGCTGGCTTCCCTAAACCCACTGGCTCTCTCCCTCCCTCCTCCCTCCCGGGGCCATCCGGGGACCGCCCAGTGTGATGGCGTCACCCTGAAGTGCAACAGATCTGATTTGATAAAATCAGTTTATTTTGGTGTTTTAGTATTTGATATTTTGTCACTAATTTGTATTAACACTATATGTCTATTTTCTACTTTTGTCAATGAATTTGTAATATAATAAGTATTTTAAGTTAGTTTGACTTAGCTGAGCATCCTGCAAATATCACATAATTATTAGTGTATACATTATTTTATTGTGTTTTCATTTCAAAGTCTTCATTAGTTGTATGTTAATTCTTTTTTGGATTAATTTAGATTTTATGAAAAATATGGGATTGACAACATTGGATTGTGAAGTCCTTTATTTGTCTACAGACAAGGTACTATTCTTTAAAGTACCAGAGATTTCAGCACAGTCATATTTATACTCTGTTCTTGAAAATATCTATTTGTAAGTATGTCCCACTGACTATATATGTACATTTACAATAACAGATTTAGTGCATAATCCTAACAAACTGCTCAAGCCACTGTCACTAAATTTTTCTGTAAGTATGTTTAGTAGGCTGTAAGATCTGGAGACAAGGGTATTTTTTTTAGTAAATAGGAAATTATCCTACAAACATTTTCTACAAGCATACATACCACATGGGAATTATTATTTTTTTTTGTAAAGAAATTTTTATTTTTTCAAAACATTAAAATTAATACATTTATCTTATACAAATCCTTTTTTCCATATTATATAACATTTTGTTCTATTTGTATAGTCTTATTTTTATCTTGTATTGGCGGTTTCCCACCACATCTGAAGCATAACACATTTTCCACTTTATCCAAAATAGTAATACTTATATCTATGTTTACATTTCTGGTAACGGTTATATATCTTTAAAATACTTATATACCAATTCTTACTTTCTATATTCTTATATAATTCTAAAAAAACCCAACTTCATTATCTAATTATCCTTAGTACATTCATATACTCTAATTCTATTCCTTTATGCTATTATAACCATGTATAAATGTAGTTTTTCATGTCCCAATATTTTTCAACATATTCTTTCAAATCCTTCCAATCTTCTAAAAAGGTCTCTGAGTACAGATTATTCAACTTTCTAGTCCATTTATCCATTTCAGCCATATATAACAATTTTTTCAACCATTCCCACACTTCTGGTATTTTTTCATTTTTCCAATTTTGTGCATACACCATTCTTGCTGTTGTTATCATATACCATATTATTGTCCTTTTCTTTACATTTATCTCTTCTAGTTTAAGTCCAAGCAATAACATTTCAGGCAACTTCTTAAATGTACATTTCAAAAATTTTTCCATTTCTGCTTGTATTATAGACCAATAAGTCTTCGCTTTATCACAAGTCCACCACATATGATAAAAAGAACCTTCTTTCTTTTTACATTTCCAACATTTGTTAGATAAGTTCTGATTAATATTTGCAATTTTTTTGGTGTCATATACCATCTGTACATCATTTTAAAACAGTTTTCTTTTAAATTATAACATGTAGATATACTCATAGCATTTTTCCATAAAAATTCCCAAGATTCCATTTCAATATCTTTGTTAAAGTTTATCACCCATTTTACCATTTGTTCTTTTACTATTTCATCAGCGTTAAACCATTTTAACAAAATTTTATACATTCTAGAAATCATTTTTTTCCCACCTTCCTCCCAAACTTGTTCTATTTCATTATTCTTTTCTCTAAAACCAAATTTTTTATCACTTCTATACATGTCATATATTTGTCTATATCTTAACCAACCATAATCAAAGTCCATCTGATGCTGCTCCTTCAATATAAAGTCTTTACCATGTCTTGTTAACAAGTCTCTATACTTCAACCAGTCTTGTCCTTTGTAACGTGATGATGGATTTAAAACTTCTGCAGGTACAATCCACATAGGTATTTCTTCTGGAAAAAAGTTTTTATATCTTGTCCACGTATCCATTAGCGTTCTTCTCAAATAATGATGTTTAAACATATTGTCCATTTTTGTTTTACCATAATACAGATACGCGTGCCACCCAAACCTACAATCATGGCCTTCCAGGGACAATAACTTTCTATCTTGTAACATAGTCCATGTCCCTACCCAAGTCAAACATATTGCATCATGATATAGCCTTAAGTTTGGTAACTGGAACCCACCTCTATCTTTAGCATCACACATTATTTTCATCTTAATTCTTGGTTTTTTCCCTCCCCACACAAACTTAGACAGTTCCTTCTGCCAGTATTTGAATGTTTTTACATCTTTCACAATTGGAATAGTTTGAAACAAAAACATTAATCGTGGTAACACATTCATCTTAACCACCGCAATTCTACCCAACAATGACAAATTTAATACATTCCACTTTTTAATATCTTGCATAATTTGCTGCCATAATTTCTCATAGTTATTTTTATAAAGATCAATATTTTTCATTGTTAGGTTCACACCTAGATATTTTGTCTTTTTCACCACTTCACATTCTATAAGATTTTGTAACTCAATTTGCTTATTATTTGACATATTTTTACACATCACTTTCGATTTGTTCTTATTTACATAAAATCCAGCCAAGTCACCAAACTCTCTTACTCTCTGTAACAAATATGGTAATGTACTCATAGAGTCTTCAACTATGGCTGAGGACAGACTGGCAATCTAAAGCGGAGGCAAAGCGGAGGGAACTGGAGCGGGGGAAAAACCCACGGAGCTGGCCGTTCACACTGGCCAGAGCAATGCGGATCAGCGGCGATACGGAGCGTTCAGACTGCCACGGAGCATTCAGACTGCCGCGTAGCCAGTGCGCGCGGCTTGTGCTTGCCGCTGCTTTTTTTTTTTGTTTTCCGTTGATGTGTTTTACATAACTTTTTGCCGGTGCGTTCACACTTCCTCCGGATGCCTCCCGCTTCTTCCAGTTCACACTGTTTGGAAGCGGGAGGCATGCGGAGGAAGGCCCCTGAACACTGGGTAAAACCGGTGTCCTGTTAAAGCGAAAGGAAAGCGACTGGGAGACGGGTAAGTACACAACGGAGCCGAGGGACAGATGCGCATGTCTGAACGTGCTCCTTTCTTCCGTTTGCGAAGCGTGCCTGCCCCACTTTAGATTGCCAGTCTGTCCTCAGCCTATAAACATCACATCGTCTGCAAAGGCTCTATATTTGAAAGAAAAACCTTTTATTGTTAAGCCTTTAATTTCTTTATCTTCCTTCAAATTTAGCAGTAGAACTTCTAGAATCCAAATAAATAGCAGCGGCGAAAGTGGGCATCCTTGTCGTGTTCCTTTTTCGATTTTAAAATAGTCCGTCTTTTCAGTATTAATTATTAAAGAGGATTTCTGTTCTTTATATATTGACTTAATGAGGTTAAGCATATAGTCTCCAATTTCAAGATGTTCTAGAACCTCAAACATAAAGTCCCAATTTAAATTATCGAACGCTTTTTCCGCATCTAAAAAGAAAAAACCCACTTCCATTTCAGGATGTTTATCGTAGTACTCTATAGCATCCACTACTACTCTTAGGTTGTCCCTTATTTGGCGATTAGGTAAAAACCCTGCTTGTTCTATTTGTATAGTTTCTTTAAGGTGTTCTTTTAGTCTATCAGCTATAATCTTGGCAAAAATCTTGTAATCATTATTTAGTAAAGAAATCGGTCTATAATTCTTGACATTAGTTAAGTCTTGATTTTCTTTCGGGATAAGTGAGATGGTTGCATCTTTCCAAGTTTCTGGGACCTCACCTGTGACTCCTATATCGTTCATTAATAGCAGTAACACTGGTGAGATCGATTCCTGTAATGTTTTATAAAACTTCGCTGTAAATCCATCTGATCCAGGTGCTTTTCCTAATTTTGAGTCATTTATTGCATTTTTAATCTCTTGTATTGATACTGGATTGTTAAATAGTGCTTTAATTTTCTCTGTTGGTTTTGGTAACTTTAGTGTTTGTAGGTATTCTTTAATCTTTCTTCTGTCTTTGTTTTCCTTCTTAAAAAGTTTTGCATAATATTTAAAAAATTCTCTCTTTATTCCTTTGTTGTAATCTCAATATTGTCCCTTATCACTTTAGTGATAAATTTATTTTCACGTTTTTTCTTTAATTGCCATGCTAAATATTTTCCAGGTTTGTTTGCACCTTCAAATGCTTTTTGTTGAAGTTTTTTCAAGTTCCAGTAAGTCTCTTGGTTCAAAATAGCTTTTGCTTGATCTTGTAGCATCCAGATTTCCTTTTGCAATTTCTTTCACCCTGGTCTACTCTTCAGTTCTTCTTCTTTTGTTTTAATGGCTTGTACGATATTTTCATATTGTTCTCTTTTCTTTTTATTATCTTTAGCATTTAATGATATCAATAATCCTCTCATCACTGCTTTGTATGCATCCCATACAGTTTGAATTTTTACTTCTTTCTGTATATTTGCTTGGAAATATAAGTCTGTTTCTTCATGTAATTTTTTGACTATTTCTTGGTTGTCTAGTAAGTCCTCATTTATTCTCCATCTCCTTTGTCTTTTTACCTGCCCAGCAGTCCATAAACAAGGATTATGATCAGAAATTATTCTAGGTAGAATTTCCACTTTTCTTGTCTTAAACGTTAGATTAGTAGTCATCCAAATCATGTCAATTCTTGAATGTGAGTCATGTCTATTAGAATAAAAAGTAAAATCTTTTCCTTGTGGGTTGACCTTCCTCCAAATATCTTCCAGCTTCTCTTGTTTTATCAGTTCAGAAAAGTTTTTTGGAAGCTTCCCTAATGCCTCATCTTTTCTCTTAGAGCGCCTGTCTATTTTGTTATTCACAGTTCCATTAAAGTCCCCCAACATCATGATTTGATCATAGTTTACATTGTCCAATTCCATTTGTAGTTCTTTAAAAAAAATTCTTTGGCTCCATTGGGGGCATAAATATTCACAATCAAAGTTTTCTGTCCTTGTAAAGAGACTTCAGTAGCTAAATATCTTCCTTCTTTATCTTTAAATATTACTTTAGGTTCCAAATCTTTTTTAACATATGTTACAACACCATTCTTTTTATTGCTTGCCAAAGAAAAAAATTCTTCTCCCAGCTTCTTCCTTATTAGATATTTGTGGTCTTGTTTTTTAAGATGAGCTTCTTGTATACAAATTACACTACATTTTTGTTTCTCCAGCCAATGACCTACCATTCTACGTTTTTGGGGTGAATTAAGTCCATTTACATTCCATGTAAGTACTTTGTAATCCATCTTGATATGTTCTTAAATATCACCAAGGTCTTCCTTGTTCTCTCCAAGAAATGCGTACATTTCTCCTGAACTTTTAATCACTACTCTGGTGTTGCCATAGTAAAAGCTTAGTCCTTGAGGTATTTCCCAATGGAATCTAATTTTTTTCTCATTCAGTTTATCAGTCAGACGCTTGAAGTTTTTCCTTTCTTGCAGTATTGCTCTGGGCAGTTCTTTCATTACAATAATTTTCTTTCCATCTATTTCAAAAGGATCAGTAAAACACTTCTTGTAAATTTGTTCTTTTGTCCTTTTCATTGTAAATTGAACTACCACATCTCTTGGTATATTTTTATCTCTTGCATATGTAGAATTGACTCTATAAACAAGATCCATGTGTTCTTTGACAACCTCTTCCTGTTCTTGTAAAAAATCTGCTAATGCCTCTTGCATTCTTGTAAAGATGTCTTCACTCAATTTTTCCTCAATCCCTCTAAATCTCAAATGGTTTTGCATGTCTTTATAATGCATCATCTTTTCCATCCTGTCATTGTCTTTCATTGTTTTTTGAGTACTTTCTTCCAGTTCTTTTACTTTAGTTTCTATGTCTTGTGTTCTTGTGGTTAACTTTTGTAATTCTGCTTTTAAGTCTATGAAGTTTTTATCTGCTTGTGCAGCTATGCCATTCATTTTAACATTTACCTCTCCTATAGCGTCTAACATTTTTTTCCCATTGCTTCCATAACGGCTAATAGTTCTTTTTCTTTTTTTGCTGCCATTGTAGGAGAGGACCATGTAGCTGCTCTCGATCTTAGTCCGCGGTCCATCTTGTCTCTTTAAAAAAGATCGATTTTGTTTTGTTTTCCAAATCAAACGCCAATTAGTGTGTTCAAACAAGCTAATCTTGCCAAGTCAAATTTCATTGGTTTCAGCCTTCTAGGTTATATAGTTTATGAGATATTACTGTTTAAAAATTTTATAAATCCAAAATGGCGGGTGCGACTTCTCTATGGTTCGTGTCAAAGGTTACAGTCTTTTTAACTTGCTTCTGGCTTGCCGTAGTTTCCTTTTGTCCCTTCCTCTTGCTTACTTGTCTGCTCTCCACACGTCACTTCCTGTTGTAGTCCTTTTGGTCAGCAGTTTTTGCAGTCCCTTTTCTCTCTTCCGGTTCTTCTTCGTTTCCCTTCTTGTCTGCTCCCCAAGCCGTCACTTCCTGTCTTAATCCTCACAGCTTGGTCTCGCGATGCTTGGCTCCCTCCTCCCCTCCTTGTCTCGCGATGCTTGGCTCCCCCTCCCGACTCTTCTTAACCGCAGGAATGTTAAACAACTTGTTTTTTTGGCTTTTAAAGTTCAAATTCAGCTTTTTAATGTTTCAAAACTGCACTCATCCAATCTGCAACAGTCTATTGCTTCACCAGTTCTGCTTTTCGTCTTTCAAAACGCGGTAATGGTAAGGTAAAAACTTTTTTCCCGTTACCTTATGTTGTTACTTCGCTTCAGATGTGGTCCCAACGTTTAAACTTTGTCCTCTTTGTTAAGGAATCAGGGGAATTGGCGATTTTATGCTGATTTAATCAGCTCAGCTCGGCTCCTTAGAGATACTTGCAGGAATCTTCTTCGGTTGCAGTGCTCAAGGTGTTGTAAAAGTCTCCTCCGAGACTTCTCCTTCACCGAGCTTGCTCAAACCTGGATTATATTGCTTGCTAGTCCTCACACTACCTGTGTGAGGTTGCGTCAGGTGGGTTTGTCCACCCGAGCTGTCAAGAAGAGCCGCCGTCCGCTTTGCTCACTTGCAAAGCGCGTCAGACCGCCATTCCTCCGACCAGAAACCTCCCCACCACATGGGAATTAAACACCTATTCTCAGTCTCTTCTAGTGCTAATTTTGACGTGCCATTTTAAAAGAATTCTTCATATTTAATCTGGAAATTCAATGGTCAGTGCTAACTGTCTATTGTAACTGCCATATCAAATAGTAAAGTAAATAGCTTTATGCCATTCACGAAAGCCACAAAACCGGGCCAGCCAGAAAACCTGTAGGGATTTCATTGCAGTAAAAACATGATTTTGTAAATCAAAAGAGAAGCCCATCCACAGTGATTTAATAAAAACTTAGCATGCTCTAGGAGGCACAGAATATTGACAGCAGTTTAGAGTTTTGTGTAGTGGTTAAGTGCGCGGACTCTAATCTGGGAGAACCTGGTTTGATTCCCCACTCCTCCACTTGCACCTGCTGGATGACCTTGGGCAAGCCATAGCTCTGGCACAGCTGTTCTCTCAAGGACAGTTGTCTCAGAGCTCTCTCAGCCCCACCTACCTCACAGGGTGTCTGTTGTGGGGAGGGGAAGGGAAAGGAGTTTGTAAGCCACTATGAGACTCCCTTGGGTAATGAAAGGCGGGATATAAATCCAATCTCTTTTCTTCTTCTTCTCTCTTAATTAAGGAAAAGACAACAGCAGATGGGGAAACTGCCTACTCAGTCACCTGAGAATTTATACAATGGTGGATGGAAGGGATGTGGTGTGTATGTGTAACATTTCCAAATCAATGATAAAAAAAGCAAATGGGTTCCAGGAAACCCATTGGTGGACTGGACATCATGTCACGCATGGGCACTACAACCTTGGGAATTACTGCCCTAAGAATTTATAGTATCTTGAACAGCTTTAGGTTAGGGATGAAATCTTATTTTATTATTAAAGGTAAAGGCAGGGCTCATTTCATAGCAGGAGCTCCTTTGCATATTAGGCCACACACCCCTAATGTAGCCAATCCTCCAAGAGCTTACAGAACTCTTCTTACAGAAGCTACTGTAAGCTCTTGGAGGATTGGCTACATCAGGGGTGTGTGGCCTAATATGCAAAGGAGCTCCTGCTACGAAATGAGCCCTGGATAAAGGTATCCCTTGCTTGAAAGTCGAATACGACTCTAGGGGGCGGTGCTCATCTCCATTTCCAAACTGAAGAGCCAGCGCTGTCCGAAGATTTTTCCGTGGTCATGTGGCCGACATGACTAAATGCGGTACCTGTTTATCTGCTTGCAATTTCTTGCTTTCAAACTGCTAGGTTGGCAGGACCTGGGGCCAGAGATGAGAGCTCACTCCATCACGTGGCACTCGGGTTTCAAAGTGCTGAGCTACTGACCTTCTGATCTGCAGCTCAGCATCTTAACCTCTGAGCCACTGTGGCCCTTTCATTTGATTATTACTCCCCACTTAATCCTTTGTGAACCAAGAGGCTGTTTCTTTGATTAGCAAAATTGACTGATAAGTAGTGCAAGGAACCCCATCCACCAACAAAACATGGGTTTCAGCATACTAGGAGGCCTCCCCAAGCATATAGAAATACTTTAATGAATACTTTATGAATTAACCCCCCCACATACACACACAACAAGCCCTGAGCAGGTGCCCACTAGTGGGCATGGAATAATTCAGGGCACTTAACTGTCAGGTGAAGGGGAAAACAAACTCGATGTCCCCTCTGCAAATGGCTAAATTGCCATTTCAGACCCTAACAACAAAGTTTGAGTCCAGTGGCACCTTTAAGACCAACAAAGTTTAATTCTGAATATAAGCTTTTGTGTGCATGCACACTTCATCTGATGAAGTGCATCTGATGAAGTGTGCATGCACATGAAAGTTTATTCCCAGAATTAACCTTTGTTGGTCTTAAAGGCACCACTGGACTCAAACTTTGTTCTATTGCTTCAGACCAACACAGCTACCCACCTGAATCTATCAGTATCTAAGAGTCTACATTCCAGACAAGGATGTAGTCTGTGAGAAATTCCTCATAAATTGCCTGTTTGTAGTTCCCCGAAGCCAGCAATGTATCCACAACCAAGTTTGGCAGCTCCAGGTGGGGCCTCCCAGAATCACACCTTACCTCCATACTCTGGATGCCAGTTCCCCTGGAAAAAATGGCTGCTTTGGAGGGCAGACTGTACAGTATTATCCCCTGCCCTTCTCCACCTCTACCCAAATCCCACAAATTTCCTAATCTAGACTTGGCAACCTTAGCACAACCCTATACACATGCACCCTTACTTGGATATCAGCCCCACTGAACAAAGCTAGATACAATTCTGAGTAAACAGACACCAGATCCAACCAGTGACGGGCCCCAGGTTTTTCCACCCACTAGGTGAGGATACATTCTGGCGCCCCCCTCCCATGCGGGGTGGGATGGGAGCGCAGTGGGCGGGCCAAGGGGGCGAGCTGCAAATGCATGCGGGGGGGGGGGGGGGATCGCTTGAGGGATGGGGGAGGGAGCCTGTGCCAGGCTGCAAAAGGATCTCCAAAGAGACTGCGGGGGTAGCAGTGGGCAAGCAGCACTTTCCTGTTGTCCCGGGCTGTTCCCCATGCCTGTCCTTCCCCCCCCCCCGCCTTCTTCTCTTTCTGTCTGGGGGGCTGCAAAGAGGGGAGTCTCTTGCCCAGGACAGAGCAAGAAGCCAGCAAGGGAGGCTTCCTGTGTAGGGCAAGGAGAGGCCAGCCAGAATGGTGCCCTCATCGAGCTGTCGCCCTAGGCGACACTCTAAAATTTAACAATAACGGGCCACCCCTGGGTCCAACTGTAACTCGAGCCACAAAATTAATGTGCTGCAGAATGGAGGGAAATATGAGTGAACTCTTGGCCACTTCTGCACTGTCACTTTTGTCACTTGTTTTTCCCTATTGCTTTGGGTCTCGTCCCCCCCTTTTCCATATGTATGTTGCTCCCTCTGGGACTAGTAGAGAAAGTAAAACATATTTTTTGGGGGGGGGGGGACCCTGAAGCAACAGGGACAAACAAGTAACAAAAAGGACAGTGCGGAAGCGGCCCTGGTCTCCCAGTCACCTCCCTTTTCAACTGCTGTTCCCATGCAGTGTTCCCTCTAAGCTGAGTTAGTGTGAACCAGCTCACAGTTTTTTAGCCTCCAGCTCACACGTTTTCGTCTTAACTCGGGAAGGACGGCTACAGAGCCAACTAATTTATGCAGCAGCCAAATAGTTTGTTGGCAACTTTAATGCCAGTAGCTCACAAAGTGGAATTTTTGCTCAAGAGACTCCACAGCTCAGAGGGAGCATTGTTCCCATGTAAAGCTTATGTCGGTACCTGAGCAATACATTTGGTCTATTGGGCCCTAAGGCATCAGGTGAACTATGGTGCGCTTGGCTACAACTGGGCCTCAGAGCTGGGCGCTGCCGGTGGGCCTCGGGGTCGTTAGTTTTTAGGTGCGCGCAGTACGCCAACGGTTGGTTTGCGCGTTTCACCCCATTCCGGCTGAGAGACGCCCCGAGGGCGGCATTTTGGCGACCCGAGACAGAAACCACCGCCTGCTGCGAGCGAGTCGGGCCGCCTGACGCCGGTCGGGCTCTGCCGTAAGTGGCCTGCTCGGAGGCGTCACTCTTCGAGCTGAGGACGCGCAACAAACCTCGGGGCCGCCCGGGTCTCCTGCAAGCCGCGGGTCGGCCAGCAGAGGGCAGGGGCTATTGCTGGTTTCCCCCGCCTGGGCCTCTCTGGTCGTCCCTTCCCGCTTGCCGAGCAGCACCAGCGGCGCTTCCACCGGCAACAACATCCGTCGCGGCGGCTCGGAGGCTTCTTTTGGATAAGGGAGGGAGGGAGGGAGGCGAGACGATGCCGCTGGGCCTGAAGCCGACATGCAGCGTGTGTCGCACCACGTCCTCCTCCATGTGGAAGAAAGGGGGCCAGGGCGAGATCCTTTGCAACAACTGCACGGGTCGCCCAGGGCCGCCCGGCGCCGGAGGAGCCGCCTACGCCACCACCTCGGCGGCCACGCAGCACAGCAACGGCGGGAGCGGCGGCGGTGGCGGAGGGAAGCAGGTGAGGCCTCCATTGCCGCTGCCGGCGCCAGCCCTCCGCTAAAGGCCGGGGCACTGCAGCCCGGGGACGGAGTTAGGCTGGCCGAACCGCCTGTGTGCAGGGGAGGGGAGGTGACGGCCGGCGGCTGTCAAAGCCCGCTAGTTCCGGAGTTGGCCTGCTCGCTTTATTGTGCGTTATTACTGGAGAGTGAGCGGAGTTGCTTCCTCTCGGAAAAGGAAGAAGCGCCGTCCGTAAACTCGTGGAAGACTAAAGGAAACAGGAGAACCTTCTCCCCTCTCAGGCCGGGCGTTCCAGTGCTGCAGCCCGAGCGTCTGTTTGTTTACTCGGAGGAGGCATGTCCTCAACCGAACTCTCAAAGTTTATGTTCTCAGGTTGCAGCTGGATGGTGCAGTCCTCCTAAATACGTTGACTATTAATGTCGCCTGGGTTTAGTGTTGCTTCTTAGTAAGCATGTCTGACGTTGTCTCTTAAGTGTTTTCGCTACTGTTGTACTTGGAATCGTTAAAGGGATGTAGTTTTGCAACTCCTGGGAAAATAGATTTCGGGAGTTTTTTTTGTTTGTTTTTTTTAACTTTCAACATATACAATTTGTTACAAAGTACATGTATCTTCCAAATTACAAATTTTGTTGTTCAGTCGCATAGTCGAGTCCAACTCCTTGCGACCCCGTGGACCACATCGCGTCAGACCCTCCTGTCTTCCGTCGTGCTTCAGAGTTTGCTTAATTGCATGTTCGTTGCATCGATAACACTGTCTAACCATCTCATCCTTTGCCATCCCCTTCTTCTTTGACCTTCAATCTTTTCCAGCATCAGGGTCTTCTCCAGTGAGTGCTCCCTTCTCATTCTGTGGCCAAAGTATTTGAGCTTCAGCTTCAGTATTTGGAGCTCAAATACAAACACATATTCTAGTAATTTAACCCTCTAATAATATAACCTATACTAAACTACCAATGACCAATTCACAGGTTTAACAGTTTAACAATTTAACACTTTGCCAGTTTAACCATTCTACAGATCAACATGTTTAACAAATCTATTTAATGATTAAGTTTATGCTGAATTTATACTTTATGCTGTATATTTCTGGGGTATACGTAAAGCTGCAGTACAATTTAGCAGAGAGGTGTAATGGTCACCATGGGAGTGACTTTCTTTTTAATCATGAATAGAATTGATTTGCATGAGCCTGAATTTACTTCAGCTGAAACATGAATGTAGAGTGACTTAGTCCCCCAAATTTCTCACTAAACCTAATAAGATTTTTTTAAAAATCTAAATAATTTAATTAAGGATGGGTTGAACTTGAAGATTTCCTTTCTGGCATGGTGGTGACGGATCCTACAGTTTCTTATAGGATATTATTGTTTTATATGCATTTGATTGTGTCCATACTCCAGTGTAATCAACACTTATTTTTGCATACCACAGAGTAAGCAAGAAATTCACAGGAGATCTGCTCGACTGAGGAACACGAAGTACAAGTCTGCTCCTGCGGCTGAAAAGAAAGTTTCAACTAAAGGAAAAGGGAGAAGGCACATTTTTAAGTTAAAAAATGTAAGATAATTATGGACTCCAGTTACTGTTGACTGTTTATTAAATGCCAGCAATATGCTAGGTGCTGTAGCAAGTACAGGGGCCTTACACTTTAAGATTAGCATCAAATATAACTTTCCCTATGTATTTATAAATTCTGTTTAGGGAAAACCAAATGCACCTGAATCTCCCTAGAATTCTGATTGCCTGCACAGGAAGTGGTTCTGTTTCAGATGGATATGTGCATGGTAGCATGCAATGAAATCTTGTGTTGACACATAGCAAATAGAAGGGTGGGTAATGGAAATGACACCTGTAAAAAGTGGTTTGTGTGAAGGGATCTGGAAAAAAGGCAGGACATAGCTCTAGGATTGGGCTGGATTGGAAAGGGAGAGTGTGAAGGTCTAGAATGGGTGTTGAAATGGGAATTTGAAGGACAAAGGGAGCTTGTTCTTGCAAAGGCTGCCATCTAGTTATACAATAGTTTTAAGATGGAACTTTCCAGTTCTACTAGATTACAGTTGTAGTGTAAAACTAAAAATAGGACAGAGTTTTGTATTTACTAGTACAGATTCAAGAAATTTATTAAAGAAATGAGAAGCTATGTTCTAGCTCAGGGGTGTCGAACTCATTTTTTATGGAGGGCCGGATTTGACATAAATTGGATTTCATTGAGCTGGGCCATGTGTTTCATAAAATGTAATGTCAGGTAGCAGAGATATAAACTTTATAAAGGACACAAACACAAAGGGTTTTTTTAACTTAAAATAAAAACATGCTTGAAACATTAGGATTCTTACAATATTTTGTTTATTTAACAGTCTCTGATAACTGACACTTCTTGCTCTGAATTATTGCATCAAAATGTCTGTGCTGTAGCAATGGGGGTTGGGGAGGAGCCTCAGCCTAGTGCATGGAGCAGAAGCTTGCCTATCTATCTCTCCTGAGTGACTGAGAGAGTCTGGGAAAGCAAACTGTAATGCAGTAGCAGCAGAACTGGAGGAAGAAGCGGGAAACAGCCAGTCCCTTGCGGGTCTGACAGAAGCCCTCTGGAGGCCTGATTTGGCCTCTGGGCTGCATGTTTGACACCCCTGTTCTAGCTCTTTAGACTATTCGTATATCTTGAATTGTTGTGATTAAAACAATCATTTTTCAGTGGTTCCTTTTGTTTCTGAAAGAGCCCATTGGATGCAGTCACATCTCCTTTGTGGACCTAAGTTGTTTCACTTCAATTTCTGCAGTCCTTTAGATTTTATTTAGCGGGTCCATGTGTAAGACTACGGAACTGCTTAAATTCTTCATGTAATGTTATGAATACTATTCCACTTTTGCCACTTTTGCAAATAGGCTAAGAAAATGTGTATACAGGGTATTAATATTTCATAATGTATTTAGCGTATATAATTATACATTGCCAAATCAGGATCACCTAACATCTTAGGTTCAGAGTATGCTGACATTTAAAGCAGCAGCACGGATTACTGCTTCATGTTACCTATACAGTTCACATTCTCCTGCTGAAATAGACAGTATATTCTTGCAATCCATGATGTGTGAAGTGGCTTTCAGATGGTTTCTTTAAATGAGATATTTTCTGTTTCTAATGTAGTATAGATCTTCAGAGTAAGCAGTACATAAAATCTTGAAAAGCTTTCTAAACTAAAGCACACCATGAAAATATTCAGATGAATTTTTATCAGTTTTTTATGCTGAAAGTAATAAGTGATATGTGTTGCCATGTTTATTTTTTTATCTAGTGGTCCAAAGATGCTTTGTGTAATCTTTTTTTCTTGGCAAAAGCTAATTTACAGAAAAGCATAATATTTCAGACAATAATAACACACACACGTTCTTTGTACAGTAACCATTGTACCTTTTTTTAATTTAAGCCCATCAAAGCTCCAGAGTCTGTAGCCACTATAATTACGGCAGAATCTATCTTTTATAAGGTATGGCTTTTAAGTTTTATAATTCTTACAAAGGGTACTGTTACCTAAACTTGGTATTAAGAGTATTTTTAATACGTAGAGTTTAAAAATTTCATGAGAGGATGATTAAACTCAGTGAAAGTGCAAAGAAACCTCAAGATCTAAGGAAAGCATTTGCCAAAATGTTTTTGCAAATATGTTTCTGCAAATCTGTGAACTTCTGGAATTAGAAGATTATCTGAAGAGACATAGAAAACTGCAACTGAGAAGGAAATCAGAGTATACATGCCCCTGTTGCATGAGAAGGAGTACTTTCCACTTACACAAGGAGCTGTTTATATGCAAGCCTATGAGTGCTGTTTTACAGTTCTTGCTTAATTAATGTCTGTTAGATCAGGTATTGATGCATGGCTTTTAAAATATCTGGGTTTTAATCTGCGTCACCCAAGCAATATTGGTAGCAATCTAGCTTGAATTCTAAGCAGATTCGCAGTTACTGCCTTTGAGAGAAAAGGAAAATAAAGGTGAAGTCTTTTCATTTATCTTTTGTTTGTTGGGAGGAGACACCAAAGATGCCATTAAACAAGAAAACATTATGATCTGTCTGAGGCAGTGGTACAGGAAAAGGGCAAAACTGTAGACCAGTAAGGGCAGCAAAAGGATTAATTGAGCATAGACTTAACAACTGTTAAAGTCTTTTATCTTTAAAAAAAGAAAAAAACCTCTAACTGTCTATATCTTTTCTAGGGAGTTTACTATCAGATTGGAGATGTTGTTTCAGTAATTGATGAGCAGGATGGTAAAACATACTATGCTCAAATTAGAGGGTTTATTCAAGACCAATACTGTGAAAAAAGTGCAGCTTTAACATGGCTGATTCCTACTACAGCTAGCCCCAAAGACTGTTTTGACCCTGCAACTTACATAATAGGTAAGTTCCAAGGCCTAAAATGCTATGTTTTAAGTGATTCTGAGAAACCATTGTGTAAAGCACTACTTGTGGTGTAGCTGTGTAGTTTTAGGTTTGGTTTTCTTATTTAGGATTAGCGAATTAGTTACACGTAGGTGCCATTCAAGTCTGCCCAGGATTGCTTGTCCATACTGGATTGTATCAGTGTAAAGAACAATGACCAAAGATCAGAGCTACCTATTTGAAAAGCAGCCAGTACTCTCACCCATTGTGCTGATAACCATCTGCATTGTGTCCATAAAGGTGCTGATTTCATGTCATTAACCATTGTTCTGTGGAAAGGGGCTGTAGTAATGTGCACACAAGGCATGTGAATGTCATATTTACATTTTAGCCTAGAGTCTGTCATGTCTAATGCTGCTTGACAAATATATGCCTCTCTCCCCCACCCCTACCATCACTTAAGTAGTCCTAGGGAGCATGGCTATACTGACAACCTGTGTGCTGCCAGCCTTTCAGAGGTGTCATCTCTCAGCTGTCCCATATAGCTTTTAATGTCTTTCCTGTGGTCCCCAAGTGCAGCTTTTCCCCATTTGGCATGGGAGGGTAGGGAATAATGCAAATGCACTACCAACTTATGCAGCCCGCTGCTTGCTTATGTAGTGGATAGAAAGAAGGTACCAGTTTCCTGTAACATATTGTAGTGGAATTATGATGTATATGTACCTAATACTATATTTGAGGGATGAAGAGCTAACTCCTCCCCCCTCCTTTTTTTTTTTTTTTACTAAAGGACCAGAAGAAGATCTCCCAAGGAAAATCGAATACTTAGATTTTGTTTGTCATGCACCATCGGAGTATTTCAAGTCTCGATCATCCCCTTTTCCTACCATTCCTACTAGGCCAGAAAAAGGTTATATCTGGACTCACGTTGGACCTACTCCAGCAATCTCAATCAAGGAAGCTGTGGCCAGCAGCTTGTAGGCTGTCTGGCTTGAGGAATTCCATATATATAATTTTATTACAAATTCCTGTGTATTAAGTTACCCACCTGGCCCTAGAAGTGGCTTTTATTTATTTTTTTTAAAATATGGGTGCCTTTGTTAAAATCAAGTCTTCAACTTCTTCAAAACTTGCTTTTGTTTTCTCTGTCTAAATGACATTACTCACCTTTATTGTGAGGGCTACACCTTGTATTTGTCTCACTTGTGTTATGTAGAAATATACAAATGTTACTACTTTCTCTACAGTGTCTGCAAAAGAACATCGATCTGATAATTAGAACGTAATGTTGATGTGAGTGTGGGTGAATGGGTGTAGAGATCCAGCTGGAAAACCTTACTTTATTCCAAAAATGCCAATGCCTCTATGAAGATAGTCTTAGCTAAGGGTTGAAAACACATTCAAAAACTAATCAGGTATGAGCAGGTAAGTACCTGGCTAGGAGATCTAGGTGAAGCCTTTGTATGGTACTGAGTTTAATAAAGGTAAGATTATACATTTAAAATTAAACCTAAGAACTAAACCCAACAAGTCAACTTGTGCAGGCTTGTAAATAGCCACTTAGTCTTAGTGAATAAGGTATGCAAAATAGGGAAACCTTGGGAAACTGATTTCAAAGTAGGTCAGAGAAGTTAGTAAAATAATTGATGGCTACTGCGTTTTGTTGACTTAATTTTTATAACTTGTCACACAAGTTATACAAATACTTGTAATCTATAAACACATTCATTGAATAGTCACAAAGTGGTGACTAAAACTTGTAACCTGTTAAAAATGTAGCTGTTTGTCCTACATGTCCTTGCTAAAAAATTCAGTGTACTTATGAACAGAAATGCACATATATAAGCACGCAAGTTACTTCAGCCAGTCCTTGAATGCCTTCAGGAATCACATAGCTGGGAAGAAGTTTTTATACAAATACGTTCATTAAGACGAACTTTAAAAAATGTTGTTTATGCAACTCAGTGGAAAAATGCATATATGCAGACTTTATTTTGAGCTATTATATGTAAGAGTGAAATAATAACACGGTTGCTACAGGGTAGGGGTAGAAGTTTTTAAAGGCTTTATTTTCCTTCAAAACCATTTGTGGATTTCCCCCTCCTAGTTGTTTCTCTGATCAGTAGTTACTTGTATGCTGATCACTCTGCTGTTTACTTAAAACAAAGCAACACTGAAGTTTATTTAAAACAAAAACCTAGATTTACTGTTAATGCTTCTATTTACTGGTACCTTTTAGAAGTATGCTGTATACCAACATGTTTTTTAAAGCTGCTTTTCAGTGATCAATAAAAAGCAAAAACATTATTTTAGCTGTAAAGTTATTATAAAAATATTAACCAATCATGAATTAGAGAAATGTCTCTTATGAATAGCAAAGGCAAGCAATATACAGAATCATTTCAATTTACTAAATTAAAACCACTGGATGAGATTCTTTTTATGGTTGATGGATATTTTAGTAAAGCCATTAAATTGTAGTGATTGACCAAAATCATCTGAAAGATGTGGTTTCATGGGCTGGGGCCAGAACAGTAGTTACAACTAAACACGTAAAGCAGGGGTGTCAAACCTAAGGCCCGCAGGCCAGAAGCAGCCTGCCCATGGCTTTAATCAGGCCTGTGGCTCTTTTCTCCCCCCCTCCCTCTCTTTGAAGTCTGATGCTGCCATAGTTCCCAGCTCCCTCTGTCTTGTCTTTGCCTGCTTCAACAGGAAGCTCTTTTGGGCTTGCAGTTACAAAGAAAATACGGAATAAATGTTTCCATTAAGGTCTCTGCACCCAGATAGACTACACTGGGACTGGAATGACAGCCCCCAGCAATAGAATTTGTGTTCTGGGACTGGCACGATAGGGTGTAGTGTGGTATGACAGTCCTGGGAGTAGCAGCAGCATTCTGGGCATGGAATTCCACTTTGAGGGCCCTCATTCCAATCCCAGAACTCTTCTGCTGCTCTCAGGAGCTGTCATTCCAGTCTCAAGAGTAGTCTGTCAGCCCAAAGACCTTAATGGGAAATCCATTCTGTATTTTCTTTGCAACTTTGTCTGTGCTGCAATGTATTTCAATGGAGTGGACCTCAAGTAGTGTCACTTTCCAGTGTTTGTATAGATGAAGTTGTTGCTTGGTGGAGTTGTCTCCTTGCAAATACAGGGTTGATGTTTTGAGCCAGCTTGCCTCTGCTGAATGGACCCAAGAATGGGTGCCTGAGTGAGTACTCTAACCTGGGAACCCACAGCCAAAAGGGGACATTACTTCGGAGAGCCACTGCCACTCTTGAGTATACCTGGGGGGATGGGAGAAATTTGCAATGCCCAGCGATTTTTTGTTCCTAGGCTTAGAACATTTTATATTTTTTGTTTCTGCTGTGATCCTTGTACTTTTTCTTGATGTTTCATTTTAAAAATTGCATTGCCAAATCCCACTATTTCCCCACTTTTCCATTTTGGGCAGGCATCACATTTTATGGCATGCATGGCCTGGCCTCACAAAGTCCCATTTGTGTCAGATCCAGCCCTTGTAACGAATGAGTTTGACACCCCTGATGTAAAGGATAAATCTGTGATACAATCCTCTTCAGTATCTGGACTGAATCTGGACTGGCTTCTCTGTCTCATTTGATTGCATACTAGGCCAGGGTGTTTTTTCTTCTAAAGCTGTACTCCCAGAGAGCTAGCGTAGTGGTCAAGAGCAGTGGACTCTATGCTAGAGAACTGGGTTTGAAGCCTGTTGGGTGACTCTGGGCCAGTCACAACTCTCTCAGCCCCATCTAACTCACAAGGTGACTTGTGGGGAAGGGAATTGTAAGCTACTTTTAGGCTCCGAACGGTAGAGAAAAGTGGAGTACAAAAACCTACTCTTCATTTTCAGATATACAGCACTATACAGATACTGTCGTGTCTTTTTTAAAAGCCACCAATGATAACAGCACCCTCTTTGAAAATCTTGATTATTTAAGGCATGTGCAGAAAAACTGTGTCCAAACCCACTGCAGTGCTTGTGGATCAACTGCTAAGAAAACCAGGAGTAAGTCAAGTGTGCAGCTGGTGGCTATCAAATTAAGATCTGCTATCTTCCCCACACCCACCCTTTTGAGAGCATACTTGGGCTAACTGCACATCAACATTCAGTATTAATCCCTATGCCCCATTCCTTCCACAGCCAATAACACCAGAGAACAACTATATGCATATAAAAAATATTTACAGGATTCAGTTTTACATCTTATCAAATGGCAGTTTTGCAAACATAATTTAAACAGTACAATATATAAACAGCCTGTTTTAAAGAGCCAAGAATGAAACGAGAAATTTGAACACTTTCTTAGAAAGCATTTAGTTGTGCACACATTCAGAAATCTTAGCAGTGTTTTAAAGGACTCTGAATAACCAAAAATTTTGCTAGCCACCAATTCAGATGAAATTCAGTAGCCAGTTATTATTTGTTTCAGTATTTTCTAACTTAAGATATGTATACATAGTACAAGTTGCTTTGCTCTTGGTGGGCCAAGATACACTAAGCAAGCTGTCCATATTCAGAGCACTAATGTCATGTCCTTGGTATTTAAACTTGTTGATAGCAAAAAGTGTGAACAAGCCTGAAGCTACAGCCGTGCTTTGAGGCCAAACTAGGTATTATAGTGGCATGATCAAATTCCTATAAAACCAGGGGAAAGGAAAATGGAAAAAGGGTAGCCTGATTCCATTTCCCAGTAAGTGTGGTAGAGGATCTGTAACGTGCAATATTGTCAGAAAATAGGTACTGAACTTTTTCGCAATTCCTCCTTCCCACCCCAATGCACTTTAAATTCACCCCTCTACTATTCATGAATTCAGCATGTGATTTTGCTGCTGTCATATCCAAGCTGGGCTTCAAGTGCTCCAAGAAAAGAGAAATCAGGGAAGAATGCATGCTAGCTTCCGAAAAACATAAAAAACCACTTAGTTCAAGTATTTCACTAATCAAGTTGGTAACTACAAGTTACAATGAAGGAAAGGCGTGCCTGTGAAGTTACAATCACAAACAGTGAGAAGTTATATAATAAAAAAACCCATGAAACATCTGTATTCAAGTTCTTAAAAAACAGCTATTTTTTTCAGATGTGAACATTCTTCTGGAACATCATCCACCGAAGTGCTCATGTAGTTAGAAGGTGCATCATCTGACTCAAAATACTCATTTTTTACAGGAGGAGATAAACAGATGGGAATGGATTCATCTATCTGGTCATGGAGCATTTGCTGAAGTCTCTGAATGCCTAAAAATAAAGAGTATAAGAGAATGTTTACTTTTCCCCCAAAAACCACAACAAAAATAAGACTATTGTGGCATCTTATCAATCAACACTAGGGATGGGCGAAAACTGGAAAAATGTGGTTCGTGGTTGAACTGCAAACCAAACCAGGAGGTAGGTTTGTGAACCAAACTGGTTCATGGCTCCACAAAACCCCACTGAAAGAGACTGTGGTCCCTTGAAACGGGGGTGGGGCGGGTTTGCAGTAAGTACAAAAAACAACTCCGCTGCAGCTGCCATCTGTGAAATGGGTCACTTCTTGTGCCATCCCTTCAAACAGACTAGACAATAAAGCACAAAAAGTGCCAGGCAGCTCCCTGCCACTCAGCTGTTTTTTGCCCTTTCTTGCGCAGCCCCTTTGAAGTTCTCAGCTATTTTTGCTTTATGGTTTGGTTCATGCCCATCCCTGATCAACACATTTATTGAGGCATAAGGCTGTGGGAGTCAAAGGCCAATTTGTCAGATGCATGTAGGCACTGCAAGTCTGCTGCTGCCAAAACAGAGTCTCATGCCACCTAAAAGGCTCATAGAGTACCCTCTGGAATATCTCGGAGAGGGGGGATTGTGCTATAAAATAGGGGCCTGAGCCAATTAAGCAATTATGCTTAGTGAAGAAAGAGTTATACAGATGACAGCTTTCATTTATTTACATTCCAGTTGGAATTTTGCTTTCCTAAAGACCTTAATAACAAGGATCAGCTTTTGGCCCTCTCAATTACAAATTACAAACCTCAGTCAAGGGGTCAGAGAATGTAAGAATAGTACAATCAAGCAATGTGAACCTTTATTTACGGCCTAATTTTCTCTAGCCACCATATACCTAATACACTTCTCTAACTTTTCTCAATGTGAAAGGCCAGTGACACAACAGAATTCCCTTTAGGACAAATAGTGTGACCATACATCAAGTTAACTCCAGGGTAAATCTACTGATTTCAGTGGGCTTAAACTGAAGTAACTGCTTTTTCCCAGTTTTAACTTTTTTCAGACACAGCATGGAACATACTGATAGCCTGAAATTCATGGCTGTATCATACTGGGGGCAGGTGGGGGTGGAAAAAAATAATCAAAATTTAATCTTACACAAGTAAATCTTATCTACTGAATCGGAGAAGACCAATCTAAACCATCCAGGTTCATAACAGCAAAAGGCTTTTCCAGGACTAATAAGAAGCTTTTCTTGGAGAAGCTTCCACCATAAATCCATTTCAGCTTCAAATGTCTGTGACTTTAAGAACTAAGAAGAAAAACAAAGGATAACACATTAATAGAACACCATATAAAACCACATTATTTACCGAAACAGAAAAGCACTTTACCCTCTTGAAACTATCAATATGGCCAGAATTATTAGTTTCCCTGAAGATACCCGGATACCTTGTCATTCAGTGGTTTCTCCTGGCTGACCTATTGCATGGCTCAAAAACAAAATACCTATTCTTTAGGACCAGATGCAAAATTGTCCCAGTTTTCTTCTTAATCCTACCACTAGGTTAAGTATGTTACAACTTTAACTCTAGCCAGTAAGTTGTCTCAGCCAATACACTCCTTGCTAAAAAAATTACCTCAACCCAGCTTCCTTACCACCAGGCACAAGAAATGGACATTAGAACTTACCTGCACATGTACTTCCAGTATTCACTAAACACTAGCCTATCTCCCACCCACCACCTGATGCATTCTAGTGGCTAAAAGTGTGAGCCAGGAAGTCCACATTTCTAGTTACATTTCACCTACAAACTCATTAGGCTGCCTCATTGTAAGGATTATTGAGACGAAGAACGTAAAAGCAATGCACAGATACCAAATATTAAAATTCAGCGTTTTTAAAAATCCAGCGCTACTTCCCTCAGCCAACCCTTCCTGATTTCTCCAGATTTTTTCACATACTTTTCTGAAGTCAGCCCAGATGTATAATCCTCCTGAACTTTTAAAAACAGGTATTCCTATCTCTGCAAGACCATCCACAAGAATATTCTGAGCTTCCTTAAGCCTTCTTCTGTTGGTAGGGAAAAACACATTATCCAGCCATTCTGTCAAAATAAGAACACAAATGTAAAAATAACTATTTTTCCCCTCTCCTTTTCATTGTATTATTCAGGTACAGCCGTAAGAGCTCAGTCAAACCATTGGTAATGTAACCCAGTTTTTGTCCCACAGGGACCAACAAGATACCCCTGGAAGGCCTAACAGCAGGGCACAGAAGCCAAAGCCTACCCCTGTAAACAGCCTCTCAATACGGAGGTTCCATCAAGTCATCACCGCTAATAGCTATGGTGAACCTATCTTTTTAGCTGCTGACTTCAGTGAGATGTGAATTGCATCCAATGTTCCATACTTCTTACACTGCAGCAGGGTATTAATGAATTGTTCACTCCAACCTGACTAAGGCACTGGGTTGGTTACGCACAAAGAAGGAAATGGCTGGATTCCCCTGACCTGCAATAGAGATGCACCTGATGTTTAGGACTGGAGCTCATCACTTGGACTACATTCAGATGTCATAAGTCAACATATGCACAAACTCAGCAGGCTGCTGGGCTTACTTCTCCCTTCTCATAGAGAATCCTGCTTGGAAACCAATTCTGGTTATCCACTATATACAAGTGCAGCCATGTGGGTTACTGGAACCAGTTTCACTGCATAGGGTTGACTGCCTCCAGGTGGGGCATGGAGATCTCCTGAATTACAACTAAT
The DNA here is from genome assembly GCA_029233225.1 of Lepidodactylus listeri. Taxonomy (NCBI): domain Eukaryota; kingdom Metazoa; phylum Chordata; class Lepidosauria; order Squamata; family Gekkonidae; genus Lepidodactylus; species Lepidodactylus listeri. The sequence goes on from JARCFY010000012.1 coordinate 34,670,760, forward strand.
CTCCAGACTACAGCAATCAGCTCCCCTGGAGAAAATAGCTGTGCTGGAGAGTGGAATCTATGGCATTATAACCTGCTGAGGTCTCCCAGGCTCCAACCCTGACTCCCCAGAAATTTCCCATCCTGTAATTGGAAACCCTGTTCCTACACCAACTAGAATTTTAATACAAGCCTGCGGGGGGGGGGGGTGCTCTGGTCGAGCCATACACCTGTATTTGTATATCACAGGTAAGCGGAGTTAGTTTCTAAATAGGATATGTCATGGGGAAAAAAGAGGGTAAGAGAAGAAATAACTCTTGTACACAAATTCAGAAACAAGTCAGATTCCTCCAGCTTAATTGCAGCTTACTGGAATGTCTGAATGTAATCTTAGACTTACACAAAACATGAGAATTAGATATAAACCATGGTGTCCTTAAATTTACTAACCTCGGTCACTAAGAAACTGGCTGAGAACATGCTGCACTGGTCCAGGACAGCCATGAAAAACTGCCAGCTTATTAACAGCTTTCCTGACTTCATCATTTCTGGTATATAATATGCCAACTCTGACACCACACATGCCAAAATCCTTTGGGGGGGGGGAGAGGAGAAGAGCAAAGAACAAGAGAAGATGAATTTTTTAATTAAAATGTTAATATGCAAAATATATTTATATTTGTATTATTCACAATGAACGTGAAGGAAAATCAATTTCTAATGTATTTCTGATTCTTGTAATGGAGATGGAATTTCTTAGTTTTCACACAAACATCTTAGTGCTTTACAAAATTCATTAAAGCAAGGAAATGTGAAGTCTTTCCCCAAAGTATTTTTGTTAAGTTAATGCTTATTAAGACTGGAAATCTTAGCTTGGAGACTTCTGCTGTTCTCCTGAATCTAGTCTCAGATAGGAAGTACAATACAGAGCCTCAGCATGTGGAAACTGCACCCACAGTGGAGCCCAACTGTTTGTAGTGACAGGCCATGCAGTAAAATAAACCATTATGCCCTCTGTATCCCTCTGTATTCAGGATAGCAGAACAGATGCTCTGGGTCCAGTTTTGTTTGCTGCTAGATGCTACGGATAAGCAATTCACAATGTGAACAGAGCCTTTGGTTGCTTCCACATGGAGGAGTTACCCCAGTTATCTTGCCGCACCCACACATTATCATCCACTTTCCATGTTTTTCTCCATTTTGCTGAAATATTCCCTTAACCTGGTTTGACATCATCGTTTCAGAAAGATCACAGTCAAAGCATGTTTGTACACTCCATGGACAGGAAGGTGCACATTTTTGCAGGTCCTACCCACATCAGCACAATTAACTGTGGTTAATAAACCAATTTCAAAGCATCACTTGAGACCCTCATCTGATAGGCCCTAACCAGTTATGGTTAGTGGTGTGCCCTGCATTTAGACAACCACACTTGCTGTGTTTTTGAATGATGTCTGACCTGAGCCCAAGTCAAGCCTTAATCAGAGCTGGGGAGAATGTCCATCACCAGTGACTGCTGGGATTCTTATAAATAATGCTGGACTAGGTGAACTGTAGCCTGATTCATCAAAGCATTTAAGCTCTTTAAATTAGAGTGCTTACTTTGAAATCACTTATTTCATGTTAACCGATTTATTCACAAACTATATTTATAGATCACCTTTCAGTCATAACAGCTGAATTCACTGCCACATTACATTGGCCAGATTTAAGAGTTTAGCTCCTGTAAATGAGCTATTTAGTATACTTTAAAAGTAATCTTTGAAAGTATGGTGATTATCTGGATTGTTTTTTCCTACTGTGTTGATTTAGTTTGCTTTTTTCTCTTGTATGATTTTGTGCACATTTTTGGCTTTTAATGTTTTTTTCACCTTAAGGAACTCATTTGGAATTGGATCATAAAGCATCAAAAACAACGTGGTTCATAAATAAACTTAGAAAGTGGGAGTGCTTAAATTATACTTATAGTCAACAGGGATTCTAATAGCCAAAGGGAAAAGATGTTATGCGTCACTGAAGTCAGACATCAAAAGCAGTCTTCAGGGTCAATTTCAATGGCTATATCTGACAAGTCTGATCCACAAGTGAAAGAAACTCTTCCTCCATCAGCAGAATATAGACACTGGATATAACCCACTCTTCTTTCAAGAGATAAAAGTGATGAAAAACTGTGTCATGACTGAAGAGGTCATACAGACTAGCTATGGAACACAGTTTTCAAAATTATGTTCCAAATTAGATGGTATTTTACAGAACTGTATCTAGAAATTGGTGCACAAATATTGTCAGCTGTTCTTTCTGCATACTTTAAAGATGCTTTCACCTCTGACATATTAAAACTGTTTAACTGTTAACACAAGTTTCCATCAAGCACCTGAAAAACGGAACAGAATAGGCTATTCCACCAGTGGCTTGGCTTGTGATTAGGGTTGCCAAGTCTAACCTTTTGTTTAGCGGGGGGTCCTTGCCGGCCTGGGAGTTTTCTGGTGCACGCGCAAAGCGATGACATCATCCGGAAGTGACATCATCATGTCGGACACGTTGGGGCGGGACCTCTGTAATTCGAGGGGAAACCGTAAGACTTTCCCTTCAAAATTATAGAGCATCCTCCCAAAAACGTGCCTGACACGATGATGTCACCTCCGGGTGATGTTATTGCGCCCGGCACGTCGCCACAGCCCGGCAATTTGGGGGTGGGGTTCCCCCCGGCGGCCCAATCCGGGCCGGCAGGGAACAGACCAATTGAGCAGGAGTTTCCCTGCCCCCCAGGGGGACTTGGCAACCCTACCTGTGATGCAGATGCAGCCAAACCCATAATTATGCTACTAGTTTTAAGATTTCACATAAAATCTCCTACAGATAAAAACAGTACATGGGGGAGGGGACATGTAACAATTAGCAATTTGAAACATCAAATACATTTTGAAGCAATATTAATTAATGTTCCAAACCTACCTTGCTAAATCCCCACATAAAATGTGTCCGGTCAGGATCTGGTAAACTTAAGAAAAAATTGTTTCAGAAAATTAATGTTTTATAGTAATAAATATTAGTCTTCAGATGTAAAGAAAAAAGTAGTTTATGGAAGGAACTTTACCCTAGTCCAGCAAGATCTGATGCAGGCATAGGAGTCCAATGCACATACAAGCATCTCCACCGAACTGTACTATCCACTGAAGCAACTGTGTGCCTATACATGCCTACCCGCACCATGCAATGCACATAAGAATCTAGATCAAGTTAATGCTGCTGTCATAGTGTAAATCTTTAGATACTCAAATTATAACAAGATGGCACAAAAAAAATTATGTAGATACTGAAGCAGTTTAAATTTCTTTGCTGACACAATTTTGAGGAAGGTTTTTGCAGATCCCTATGTACACAGAGGGAACAGGTATGTCATTCATAAAGTGCATACATATAATCTTTTAACATTTCCAAGACAGTTTACAGCATAAAAAACAACACTGGGTTGCACACGATATCCCGACCATGACATGCTCAGATCAGAGATCTGGTGGAGTCTTAAATGAAGAATACAGACAACAATCCAGTTCTTCTGGCATGAAGATGGTGTGGAATGGCTCTGGCACAATCTTAACATTCTCTTCTGCCCTTCTAGAGGGTGTAAATTGTGGTGCCAAATATACTGCGGCAAGATATTCAGTGAAAAACTTATGCGCTCACCATGCCTCACCCTGAACTTTCCAGTGATCCATTCATTCACAAGCCCACATATACATCTCAACATGTAGGCTACTTGCAAAGTAACTGTTGGCACCCACAAAAGCTCGGGGAAGACAATGTTATTAGACATTTCCAGGGAAGGCATTAGAGCACTTTGGCTTTTTACTGAATGACCTGCCATGGTGTAACACAGCTGGGTGTAAAGCAGTAAAGCAAGCTACCCAATGAAGAGCCGCTGTGTATGCAGAGGGAACAGAGTTACAGCCATTGTACTATGCATATGGTTTCAGAAATGTGAAGCAGTCCACTTCATGGGACTGAAAATAAATGAATTAAAGAGTTAGCTACAAAGCAACAGCAGTTTTCCAGTAATCTAATGTTTCTGTATCCTCAGTAATTGTTCTGAAGTATGATTTATGGAGGCAGCTAAAGGACAGACTATTTTTGTATAAAGTCAAACTAACAGGAAGATTTTTCAGACTGTCCATTTAAAAAGCCCAAATGACACACATTGGTTTTAACAGGATCAGAAATGTTAACTTACCTATCTAAGCTAAGGATGCTTGTGAAGGTGGTATCACCATATACAGACAGCATGTAAATCTCATCCATTATTATGTGTAATTGATATCTATATACATAAGAAAGAAAAATATATTTCAGTGGGTGTAATTAAGATTGCATTATTGCAAATGCACCTTAGCAAATCATTTATAAGCCTGTATATTTCCTTCTGTGCTTATCCAAGTTAGCTATATCCTACTTAAAGATACAAGTACAAACTGGTTAATAAGCTTGTTTTTAAATCAAGTTACTCTTCCCAGCAAAGATCTTCTAAACACCTAAAGTTCTTGGTCAAGCAAATAATGTATTTTTTAATTTCCCTATTTTAGCCTTACCATAACCAAGTTAAAACCAAGTACTTGTAAGTTTTATGCAATATTGTGCAAGCCAGATAGTGCTTGAAAACTCACCACACACTTCCCTTACAGCATTCCCAAAGTAAAAGCCACAAAGTATACACCAAACTGTGTTCTTCTAAAATAATTTTAGGAGGCCAAAGTATGTACGAAAGACACAAAAGTATCAATAATCTTTTTCCAAAAATGAGAAAGTTCAAAGTACATGAAATGACCGAGGCAGACTACAGCCTCAAGTCTACAGGGTCATCCTGGAGTGGGAGGGAAGAATATTACCCTTTGAGGTTTCACAAACATGATGATAATTATTATAATGGTTGCCATTATATCTAGGAGTCTCTGAAATTTACCATGTGTCCATTTTATTATATATATATATTAAAAACACTATCCTATATCCATTAGATTAGTCATTAACTACATATTCAAATCCTTGCATTCTTACTTAGACAAAACTACATGTGAAATCAATGTTTTCCTGACTAAGCAAGAATCCATAGCAGAATAAAATTAGATCTTAGAATGTGACCCTTAGAGAAATAACAAGAAAATATGAAAGTTCTTCTGAGGAAGATTAATTCAGGTATCATTTACGATGCAAACCTAGGCAGACCTACTCCAGGTCTAATGGCTCTTCCGCATTCTCGTTTTCTTTGCATGTGTGTCCTATTGTTTGTAATACATTGAACATACAGCTATGTAATATCAAATTGACCACTAGGGGGAGCAAAACATGCCTGGAAAAGAATTCTCCCTCTGAAGCAACTGGGACACACAAGAAAAGGAGGATGTGGAAGAGCCCTAAATCAGTGGGTTTAGAGTAATTCTGTTTAGGGTTGCATGGCTAGACCTCTACAGGATGGCTGGCAAAATTAGATCTCCTGATCATCAGCCTCATTTTATAAACACACATCATAAACTTGTACAAGGCTATATTTTCAAATCAAGGCAACGATGTATTTGGTAATCACCTATTTTCATGTTTATGGCATAGCCTTTAAGATTAAATTATCAAGCTATCCAGATTAAAGAACTTTGTTATTTAACATCACACAAAATAGTGATTGTAGGTTTTACATTTTACAAAACAGACTGCCAGTTTAAGAAATCTTAATATTTTCCCCTACCAATGACCATGCAAAGTTTAATTACAACAAGAAATATTTTAAACGTTAATTTTTGGAGGATCATATGCCAAATGAAATAAGGAGACTATCAAAATCAGTTTTATAACTAACATTATGCATCATGGAAAATTACAAGCCCAAACAAATAGCGCTAGGACTCAAACCTGTGCGCAAACTCTAGACATTCTTTCAGTAACTGTGCTGGGTAAATGTCCCCTAATGGATTGTGAGGGTTGATCAGGATTAATGCTCTGACTCGGATGCCCTGAAAAAAGAAAAACTGATAGTCGGAGACCCCAACACGATGTCACATAGGACCACGAGCCTGCAAAGTTGCCATTTCATTAATGTCAAGCACTAAGGTTGATGGCACGGTAATCCAAGTCTCTGTAACCAAAAATACATTCTAGTACCATAATATTTTACTAGTTCAGATGTTTTTGTTGTGCAATAGACTTCATTTCAGGAAGTCTGAGTACTTATTTTAACACCATCCTTAAAAAGATAGTTTAAAAATATACCATGCAGTAAACCATACCGTTACTACAATCCAAATCACAGTATAATGATTCCACTATTCACTGAATGTCTAAGATGAAATAAGAAAATTTGGACTGTCACGATTCACTGAGCTATTTCATATACATTAAAACAAACCTATGTAGTTACAAAATGAATTTACAAACGATATTCCATTAAAAATCTTTATTCTTACATAGAAAACCCTGAAAATACCACGCAGCATGAGTCAGTTACATGTAAGCCCTACTAAAACCGAAAGTTTAAGAGTTGGATCCAGTGGTAACTTCTGCTGAGGGATGTGTTTCACCAATTCTCTCCTTCACTGCTGATCTGTGACTCATTGTTTGTACTGTTCCTCGGGATCCCCCTATGTCCCAAGAACAGCATTCTGGAAAGTGTTCTGTGCCACACTGAGGCAGGGGAAGTAATTTCTGTCAGTGAAAATTACTGCTGGATCCAACCTTTTGTCACAACTAAGTGCCATTCCTATTGCAGTGGCTTTGTCCCCACTGGCTTTTTTTCCTGTATCGATGGCATCAGAACTAAAGACTGCACAGTAAAGAGTCAGCAACTGGGATTTCTTCAACTTATTTCTTCAACAAATCCCCATATCTGCATCTCTCTGTCATCGGAATCCTTTATCTTTGAAGGCCAAGGCCTACTCAATTTCCAATAATTTTCAATCAACAAATTCAACATATTCCAAAAATACTATGCACAACGTGGGTAGCTGTGTTAGTCTGTCTGTAGCAAAATAAAAGAGTTAAGAGTTCAGGAGCACCTTACAAGACTAACAAAATTTGTGGAAGGGTATGTGTTTTTGTGAGTCATTGCTCACTTCTTCAGATACAGCTAAAATGTGAGTCCATCTTCCTATACATTGGAAAGTGGAGTGATTGCAGATGCCGAATGACATTGGGAGCCGTGGCTAGATTAGGTGTGATATGCAGAGGGGTAGCAGGCATGGAGAAACTGATCTCTCCACCCCTACTGGCTTTCTGCATATCATACCTAATCCAATCATGCCTGCTATTGTTATTCAACTGCTACTGTCACTTGCCTGTCGATGTCATTCGGCATCTAAAATCACTCCACTTTCCAATATATAGGACAGATGGACTCATTTTCTAGCTGTGTCTGAAGAAATGAGCAGTGACTCACAAAAGCTCATACCCTGCCACAAATTGTGTTAGTCTTTCAGGAGTTACTGGACTCTCGGTCTTATGAACAACAACAAATTGTCCAAGAATCCAAGTTTCTAACATGTATAGTTTATTCATATTGCTGAATTTATATTTTGTGTTCAAAAGAATTAGAAACATTTTGGTGTCAATTTCCAGAGCCCCTGTGAACTGCAAAATTTTCCTCACTGATGAAACAATAGTACAGGTAAGAGAATGAGCCTAATGTAAATAGATATGTAAAAGGCATAGGAATCCCAAATGCCTTTCTTCCCTGGGAGGCAGAGATGTTGTTAAAGCTGACTGGGAATTTCTGCAAGTCACCCATTTAAAACAACCACAGAAATGCAATGTATGTAAAGTATCAAAACGGGTTTTGAATATTTTATGATGTTCTTATCAAACTTGATCACATAAAAAGTTCAATCTACAACTCTTCCATGTAAAACCTGAAGAAAAATCTCTTTAAATAAAAGGATTTTTCCATTTATTAATGGTACCTGACAAAGGGAGCTTTGACTCTCGAAAGCTTCCACCCCAAAAATCTTGTTGGTCTCTAAGGTGCTACAGGACTTGAATCTAGCAGCTTTTTAAATGTTGTTTGCTTAGAATTTATTCTTTATCAGATAAGGTCTGTCTTACATTACACATATCATATATTGAACCAGCAACAACACTATTGTCACATAAATTTACACAAGAAAATTATGAACACCAACATAAAGGATGGAAAAATAAGATCATTTTCATAGCAAGCATTACTGCTATTCATTAATATTTGTGTTTACAAGACTTACAGTGCAACCTTGTGAAGTTATTCCAGTCCAAATCCACTGAAATCAGTGGGCTTAGGCTGGAGTCTCTCTGCATATGTTTGCAATATTAATAATCTATTGTATGGAAGCTTGTCCATATTCATTGCAAAGTTGACTTGGGTTGGCCCCAGCCAAATGCCAGCAGAAGGAACTGACAGATGTGGTTTTCCCCTCCCACATTTTTCCGTCCCCACAGCAATCCATTTCTATTCTAGAAATATTATTTTTGAACTAGCAGGAATTGCAAGAACAGACAGCTGTGCAGGTCATGGGACTAGAGGTAAAAACTGCTGCCACCTCTTCCTCCTGTCTACAGAGCCAATGTAAGAGCAAGGAGGTATTTCAATCCTTTTGCGCAGCAGCCTCCCATGCCAGCCTAAGTGGCTGCCCACATACTTCCCACAACTCTAGAAATAATATTTTCAGGGACTGAAAGTGGCTGCTGGGGCTGGAAATGTAAGAGAAACCCATGTTTTCTGCCAAAGGTTGACCAGATACAACCCACAGTCATCAAATTTACACCAACCTGAGTTCAGTTTAAAATGTTCTTACCTGCTCCATGGCTTGCTTATATGCAATCTCTAATTTTTCAATTGTTAACTGAAATGGACGACTGTCTTCATCAGTCACCTGCATAAAATTTAAAACAAAAACTGAAGATAGGAATTCTTACTAAAGTAATCTACAGTGAAGTGATCTATTTTGTTTGAGAGCCTTAAATGTAGTTCTTGTGGTTTGAGGAAAGACAGCAAAATGTACGCGTAGGAAATTGTGCATTCATGCCCTGAGTTCTCCTTCTTGTACTGTTTGGAGACCATTATTCCTCTTCATGGATTTCTGGATCAAGGTCAGTATTTTCACTGATGTTTGTAATTTTCAGTCTTGCAAAGAATTGGCCATTTACACAGAGTAATTTGTGTACTGGATATATACTGATGCAGAGATTAAAAGCCTTTAGGCCTGGTTCACCCCTTCAAAAGAAAGAGGTGTCAGTGAAGTGTAATGAACTTCACCACTTCAGCCTGGAGGTGATATTCTAGTTTTGAATATCCCTTTGCATAAAAGTTCCATGCAACTAATAAACTATAAAAGCACAGAGAAAGGGTGCAGAATCTTTTGTGGTTTGCTCTGGATTGATGTTGCAATGGGTTAAGATAGGGAAAACATTCCAAAAGGTGACACTGCATGGTCTGGTATAGTCCATTCTTCTGCCATCTCAGAGCCAGTTTGGTGTAGTGGTTAAGTGTGTGGACTCTAATCTGGGAGAACGGGGTTTGATTCCCCACTCCTCCACTTGCACCTGGCTGGATGACCTTGGGCAAGCCATAGTTCTGGCACAGCTGTTCTTGAAAAAGAGCAGTTTCTGTCAGAGCTCTCTCAGCCCCACCTACCTCACAGGGTGTCTGATGTGGGGAGGGGAAGGGAAAGGAGTTTGTAAGCCGCTCTGAGACTCCCTCAGCAGCTGTGGGTCACCCAGGCTGAGCCTTGGCTCTGCCCGCTCCCCCAGCACGGCTGAGGAGCGCTGCTGTTGCTACCTGTAAAGCGTGCTGTGCTCTCACGCTGTCTCGCTGAGTCTCTCTCGCTCTCAGTTTCACTGCCGCCCTGTTTGCCAGCTGCGCCCCTAGGCGGCCACCTAATTTGCCTAGTGATAGAGCTGGCCCTGGTTGCCAGAGGAGGTGGAACCAACTACAAAATGGCTGCCATGGGAGGCACAGCAAACCACAAAGTGTGAGGGAGCATAACTCTGACAGTAACTCTTCAGCATTTCAGGAAAATATGTTTAACAGGTTTTTTTAAAATTTGCACCACCAATCAGATCTCCAGTGGCCTATGAGAAGCCCTGCCAGGCAAAAGTCCCAACTGGCCCTGCCCACTTTCCAACCTTCAGAGGTGAGGGAGGTGACAACCACAGACAGTGCTTTTTCAGTAGCGGCACCTCACTTCTGGAATGTCCCTCCCCTTGAGGCTACCCAGTGCTTTAAAGAGAGCCTGTGTTTCTCTCTTTAAAGCACCAGACTAAACTTTCCGGTTCATCCAGGATTTTAATTAAGAGGCTGATCTTTTAATACTTTTTTTAGTGCTGGGCTGAGTTTTTAATCCTGGATTTTAATCAATATATATTAATGTTTTATTTTTATTATTTTATATTTTGTAAGGCGCCTCAGGCAGGTTTCTGAAGAAGCAGCATAAACAAATTTTCTTTTTTAAAAAAATTGTTTTCATTTTCTAAGAGTTACAACAATCACCTTAAAAGACATTCATATATCATTTATAACAAAGAAAATCAACTCCATTACACTTAGCTCTAAATTGTGTCTATACATGTATTACACTTCTCCATATCTAAGGCAGAGCCCCTACAAGCCGCTGCCTCAAGACTTAAGTTACATATACATATATTATTTAGAGTATTTTTTCTTGTTACAATCCAACTATACATAGAATATATTCCATCTTTTTATAAATGTTTCAAGATCTTTCCCCTGTAACAATAGATTCAATCTGTCCATTTCAGCCACTTCTAGTAATCCTTGTATTAACTCCTCCCTTGAGGGTAACATTTCCCCTTTCCAATTCTTAGCCACCAATATTCTAGCCACCGTTAGTATATACACTATAAGGTATCTCTTTTCTTTATCATAATCTTCTATGAGCATATTTAATAGAAAAACTTCTGGAGTAAATTGTGTCCTTATACCTGTAATTTCATGTATCATTTGGTATATTTCCTGCCAATACTTTCGGATTTTTTTACATTCCCACCATACATGATACTACGTTCCCACTTCATTCTTGCATTTCCAACAGATGTTAGATGCATTTTTATAACATTTCGCAATTTTATCTGGTGCCCAGTGCCATCTATGGAACATCTTCAAAATATTTTTTTTATACGGCACTGCTCTCATGAACTTTAAGGTTTTCCAAGTTCTAGTCCAGTGATCTATCTCGAGGCTACGACAAATTTTCAGAAGGAATAAATAAAATAATTTGAGTTTTACCTCACTGAACAAGGGCACGTGAACAGGCTGCATTCCACCATACAGCCAAGTTTTGGAATTTATGCCACCATAATATGGAGCAGGAATTAGATACCCATCTGCCAACAAAAAAAGCACAATGAAAATTTTGTATAAACATATTTACCAGCTGTTAAAAATCAGTGGTATAATTTGCACATATCAGACTATTACTTTCAAAATCTTTTTGTATGTGTTCATACTGTCCGAATGAGTGGTGCCAAAGAGCAGAGGAAGTGTGGTTTGAGCCCTAATTATAGGAGGTTTCGAAATCAAACACTATTACTAGCACACACCCAAATCCCCCCTCAAGAGCCCACCAATATACAATTTTTTAAGTTAATTATTTTCACCTCTTATATCTCAATTTATGATTAATCCAAACTCCACTATAACATGTAGCAGTTTGGTTGAATGGGTTATTGGGAGAGGCACAGAATATTTTTTAGCATTTATGCATTTCACATAACATTTATCAAAACTTGTAAATTTTCTTAAGGCATATTTTCAATAAGGTGAAGTGATAAAAAGATTGTCCTGTATGAAATGTAGCTATTATCCTCAGATAAGCCTAATAAAAAAGGAACTGCACTTTCTTAGAACATACTGAAACATCAGTTACCAGACTGATTCTTATCTAAGAATAATATGTATCTAACACTGCAGTCCTAAACAGACTTACACCCTTCCCAGTCCATTAATTTTAATGAATGTAATTCTGCACAAGGTTGAACTGCAAATTTTCTTACCTCCAGGATCACCCAATACAGTTGAAAGAGTAGCGAAGACGGCACAACAGCCATTCATCACAGTAATCTTGGGGGAAAATACCAAACTACAATGAGCAAAATTGCCAAACCACTGAAGCTCTGATTTTCTTAAGATCTAAAACATGTTTGCCACATCCAGTTTGTCAGTGGTTCAAACAACTTTTTTAAAAAGGGGGCCATTATATCCTCAAACTCAAGCAGTTGTCTTTTTCCCTGCTGTACATATGGATCCTATTGGCTGGAATCCAATCATTCTTGTATTCCGAATCCTTATAGGGATATTACATAAGTGAAATTATGAAAGCGCATGTCACTTAGACCAACAGGAAAATCCTTGATGGCATACTGTTTTCTGGCTCAGATTTTCTCAGGTTGCTTTCAAGTGGTAATTTTTTTATACTTAGTATGTCACAAGCAAAGATGCCAGAGTCAATACAACCATCTTCTGAGAAGGATCTTGTGCATGGCCTACTCACATTACATACTGTGATAATCCACTGGCTAAATTTAGTAGTTGACTGCTTCTTGTAAGCATACAGAAAGAAACTGAAAAAATAAAACAGTGTTTCCAGATAGCTATTTTAATGACTCCAATCAAAAGAACTGATCACATTTTGATCAGGCAGGAATTAGCCAGCCTTTATACTTGAGCCAGTTAAACCCCCACCCCAAAAAACTTGCACAGCTTCAGAATCTCATGCAAGTTGATCCGAGGTCTCTAAAGGAAAATAGGACATGTAGAATATATTGTTTCTGTTGGGTATCTGCTCTATCTAAACATTTAAAACGCACACACACAATCATAATCAACTGTCTTTAAAAATCCCACCACTGGAAAAATACCACTGCAAACTGGAGTTGCAGTTTCCAAAACAATTTGAAAGGGATGAAAAACCCAGCAACCTTTGCAAAAGGCTCAGTGAAGATCTTAAGAATCACTGTCACAGTACTAAGCAGAAATAATACTTTGGTACTTTACATATTCTGGATCCAGTGCTGATGGAGTTTTTGCATACTCAGTAAGAAACTTTGCAATTTCTTCTCTGAAGCTGAAGTGTAAAATTAGTAAAATTAACAGAGAATACCACACCACTGGCATTAAACAGTTCATAATCATAATAAAATATTTTAATAATATAAAAGTGTGTGAGATTCTGTTTAGAGGGGTAGAAAACATATTCTTGGCTGTAGTGATTTAAAAATTAGAAAGTGTTTATTTATTTATTTATTTTTAAATAAATCTTTATTGTGTTTAACAAACATAAAACGTATTCAACTTATATATTAGCTTAAATACCAAGCGTTGTCTTCCCCTTTGTTTCAGGGGCAGAAACTTCCGCCTTTCAACCACATAATTCCATAACAACATAGCAACATTTCAAACCATGGAATCTAGCCATGAATACCATTTTTGCCAAATTTCATAATATTTCTTATCCTCTTTCCCTTTTAACCTTGATGTTAACATATCCATTTCTGCTATATTAAACAGTTTGTCAATAAATTGTTGTCTGTTTGGTACTTTATCCAACTTCCAGTAACTTGCATATACTATACGTGCAGCTGTCACTGCATGTATCAAATTTTTTTTGTCTTCCTTAGAAAAGCCATCTGGTATAAAATTTAGGAGAAATAGTTTGGAGTCCAACTCTATTTTATAGTGCGTAATTTCTTCCAAGGTTTTCTTAATCATTAGCCAGTACTGGCCAGCGTATTCGCACCGCCACCACATATGGATGAAGGTGCCTACGTTCTTTTTACACTTCCAGCAAATCGCTGAAATAGACGTAGAAAACTTAGATAATCTGGCTGGCGGCAGGTGCCATCGATAAAACATTTTAAGCATGTTTTCTTTAAACGACACTGCCCTAGTGATTTTAATGTTACTAGACCATACTTTGAGCCATGACTCCAGATTAATGTTTTGTCCTAGATCTCTTGCCCAAACAATCATATTCGGTTTGACCAATTCCTCCAACATTTTATCCTTTAAAAAATATTTATATAATTGCTTAATGAGGCCTTTTCCTGTTTCTAACCAGATCTTGTCTAATTCATTCGGAGTCAGATAAAACCCTTTTCGGTGGTCAGCCTTATAACTAGATTTTAATTGTAGCTGTTCCCACCAGGTCAGATTTACGTTCATTTGCATTAGGGCCTCATTGTTCTTCAAATTTCCTGTTGCGTCCAGTAAATCGCTATATTTTATTTTATTTTCCTTCAATAAAAGGGTAGGACGGATGCTTGCTTCCAAAGGTGCGACCCATAGGGGTGTCTTAACATAAAATTTCCCCTTGATATCCACCCATATTTTAAATAAGACTCCCCTTATAAAATGGTGTTTAAAGTGTACTCTATCGCACCCGTACCAAAGGTAAGTTTGCCACCCTGTTACTAAATCATGTCCTTCTAACGTTAACGTTCTCGTATCTTCTAGTAGCAACCAGTCCTTTATCCATACCATAGCGGACACTCTAAAATATAATCGCCAGTCCGGTAATCCCAATCCTCCTTGTTCTTTGTTATCTTGGAGGTCTTTTAATCTTATACGTGGCCTTTTGTTCTGCCAAACAAATTTTACTACTGCTTTCTCGATTTCTTTAAAAAACTGCTGGTTTTGGATTTTAGGAAGGTTATGAAATAAGAAGATTACCTTAGGTAGTATGGACATTTTAACCGTGGCCACCCTGCCATAGAGCAACAACTGAATCTTAGCCCATCTTTTAAGATCATCTTTAATTTCTGCTAATAAATTTGTATAATTATCTCTGTATAGTGAACTGCATCTGTTGGTTAACCATACCCCTAAGTACTTAATTCTTTTAACAATCTCATAACCTGTCATCTCCTGGAGTTGTTCTATTACTTTTTTTGTGCAGTTTTTTGTTAATATTTTGGTTTTATTAATGTTTATTCTAAAGCCTGCTATTTGTCCAAATTGGTTCAAGATAACATTTAGATGTGAAACTGATGAGAGTGGGTCTTCAAGGATGAATACCATATTGTCAGCAAAGGACTGCAGTTTATAACTCTCCTTCTTCAGTTCAAGACCTACTATTTCTTTATCTCTTCTAACTGATTCGGCCAATGCCTCTATGGTGAATATGAATAGCAACGGTGACAACGGGCAACCTTGCCGAGTTCCCTTCTGAATCGCTATCGTGTTCGTTAATTCACCATTGATGATAATCTTGGCCTCTTGTTGTTTGTATATTTTTTGTACCATGTTAAAAAACCTTTCTCCACAATCCCATTTACGTAGAAGAGCCAGCATGAAATCCCAATTGATGTTATCGAACGCTTTCTCTGCGTCTAGAAAGAGTAAAGCCAACTGCTTCTCAGAATGTAATTCATAGTATTCTAAGACGTTTAAAATATTGCGTATGTTGTGGCGCATTTGTCTACACGGTAAAAATCCGGATTGATCTCTATGGATTACCTTCATCAAAACCTTTTTCAACCTGCCTGCTAAGATTGTCGCATAGATTTTATAGTCAACATTCAGGAGGGATATTGGCCTGAAATTTTTGATATTAGATGGATCACAGTCTTTCTTAGGGATTAGAGAGATTAACTCGCTCTTCCAGGAGTCTGGTACTGTCAGGCTCTCATGTATGTCATTCATAGTCTTTTGTAGATGTGTAATCAGTTCCTCTTTAAAAACTTTGTAAAATTCTGACGGAATCCCGTCGGGTCCTGGCGATTTCCCTTTTTTTATATTTTGAATAGCCTCACTTATCTCTGATGGTTTTATAGTATCGTTCAAGAGCTCCTTTTGTTCTTGTGAAAATTTCCCAAAGGTATATTGTTCTAAACTATAGGCCGATAATGGAGATACTGACTCTTCTTTTTTATATAAATTTTTATAGTAATCTTCAGTGATTTTTTTCATAGTTTTTATCTCAAAACAATCTATCCCCGTGTCATCCTTTAACTTGCTTATAAATTTCCTATTGTACTCCTTCTTCAATTTGTACGCTAGCCATCTGGAAGGTTTGTTAGCGTTGTCGAAGTAGAATTGTTTTGTGTAATTGAGCTTCCTTGCGATTTCTTGCGTCAGATAGCAGTTCATTAGATGTTGTGCGTGTTTAAGTCTATTTTTAGCTTGCTCTCCAAAGGGGTTTTTTTTTCAGATTTTTTTCCTCTTCTTGTATTCTGGCTTGCAGACTTAAAAATTTTTCTTTATCTTTTTTGGCTTGCCAGATTTGGTGCCTTATAGCTCTCCCTCTAGCATATGCTTTAAAAGCATCCCATACCGTGGCACTACCAACATCCAGCGTTACGTTTTGTTTGAAGAAGAACCGGAAGTCCTCTTTAGCTTCTGCTACAAATTCAGGTTTAGCTAAAAACCATGTTTTGAAAGACCATCTAGTACTCTTCTTTATTCCATAGAGATAGTTCTACTGGATTGTGGTCCGCAAACGACGGTGGTAAAATTTCCACTTCTTTCAAATCTTTTAAAAGTGACATTGATGCCCATATCATGTCTATGCGCGACCATGACTGATGTCTATATGAGTAGTAGGTGTAGTCTTGTTTGTGTAAATTCCGTATTCTCCATATATCGCTCAAGTTGTGTTCTTCTGCCAGCTGTTGAAATGCAATTGGTAGCTGGTTTTTGTTGTTTCTACTCTTGTTTCTAATGCACTTTCTATCTACTTTACCATCCGCTACCGCATTGAAGTCGCCCACTATACAGATCTCTTCCGTCAGATGGTTGTTCAACACCTTGTGTAAATAAGAGTAGAACGCCTCTTGATGTTGGTTAATAATATAAGTGTGTGAGATTCTGTTTAGAGGGGTAGAAAACACATTCTTGGCTGTAGTGATTTAAAAATTAGAAAGTGTTTATGTTGGTGCAACAGTTCACATTTTGTAAAGAAAGAGAAACAAGCAAATACCACATTACACATCTGCTCCTAGATTGGCTCAGCGCCAAACTAGATTCCCCCCCCCCCCGGTGGGTCCAGGCTCCCCAACCTGATTTTAAGAACATCAGTCACACATCACACTGCCAGGAGCTCATTTCCTAAATGCAAATGCTTCCAGATTTGAATCCAGACTGTGGCATGGGGGGGAAGAGGCTCCAGTCTTTACCCTGTGCTGTTTTTCCTAACCAGAATTGCCCAGAATGGGCACTTTTCAACCCTCATTGCTTTAATTTCATATCGTAAAATGTAAACAATTATAGATTACCAATGGTGTGAGCCATTTTCTAACCCCCAATAAAAAAGCGAGACGGAAATCTAATCAATCAGTAAAACAAACAATAAGTGGTACCATACTTGCCAAGTAGCATTTTATGGCTTTAGAGAGTTGTGGCACAACATTAATAGCTACTGAAATTAATATGAGAAATTGCACCGAAATATTTCATGATAATGAATTAATCATACCTTTTAATGCCCTGTGTATCGGAGTACTGCAGTAAATGAGGCTCTAGATAATTCATGTCAGGTTTAGTGAGCTGTTGATACATTTTTAAAAGACAGTTAAAGACTTTTCCCTTATAGCTCATTCTCATCAATTTATTCAAGCATTATTTCTTCGTGACTGAGTGTTCAAGAAAGTAACCAGCTTTAGGAACAATCCTAAGCAGAGCTACACGCACTGGCTTCAACAAACTTGGAAGGGTGTAACTATGCTTAGGATTGCATCATTACGGCATCTTCCCTTTCATCCTTGTTGAAGACTGACATGTGCGTTATTGTACCATGTGGTTCCACTCAGGCTAGCATGAGTGGCTGAGCAGAAAAAAATGGCACCTCACCAACAATTATACAGGACACAGAAATTTACCATTAAATCAGTGGTCCAGTATGCAGCAAGGAATATATTCCTCCTCCTGGCTATATACTGCATCATTGGTTATTAATGCAGCAGGCTCATTACTTTGTTGCATATTTAGTACTATTAAACATAGTGTTTCACTGTTCAACAACAAATCACAACCACAAATGCAAATTATGATTTCGACAATCTGTAACCTACACTATTTGTGTGTGTAGCCAAACTTACCCTTCCCTGTATTAAATCATAGCAAAGCTTGTTCTCACTTGTTCCAAAATTCAAAATGCCCTGGGAACAAAACAATGCATTAAAGAGCGAGCACCACTCATGCTGTTCTGTACCAACATGGAAAATCTTGAAAATTTTGTTGCTCACTCTTCTGGTTAGAAAACTAATGAATCAAAAGGCACTATAGAAATACACTAGTACAGTGAGCATATTTTCCTGTGATATAGGCAAAGAAGCAACACTGTATACAGCAAAGCTAACATATAGCTTTAGAGACAGATGTCAAGAACAGTTGCATTTATCAACAAGGATCTACTTCTGCATTTTAAAATCAATATAACCCATTAGAGATTTCTTCCCATTTTCTACACACAGTTTATGAATATTTTCTTATGTAAGACTATAGCTTTATGCTCATGCTCAGTTCTTCTGCTGCCTAGACTAACATTGAGAAGAAGTTGTGCAAGCCGTTTTCTAGCAAGGGGGATTTCAGGTCAGGTAATAACGTCATCCTCCCACTTGTGTGAACCAAACTGAACTGCTTCTGCTTGGACTCAGGGCGGCATCCCAGCAGTGGAGCTCTGGCTGAAAGGAACAGATACAAGTACTTCTGCCATCATTCTTTCCCCAGCCACCCAGAAATTATGTCCTCCAAAAAGCTTATTTACCTGGAAAGCCCCCTTCGCTCCTGAGAGCTGCAGCAAACCTCCAGCCTAGATACAGAGCTGCATGTCCTCTTCCAATCCACCCCCCTCCCCAAACCCTCTTAGTTCTCGGGGGTGTTCCCCACACCTCCTCTTCCCCCCACCCACACCCCTTTCGCAGCACTCCTCTTTTTAGAACATTCGCATTCTCTGTTCCCTAAGTATCCCTACGCCTTTCCACTCACCAACATCTATTTTTCAATATCACTCTCCTCCCTCCCCTCTCCTTCATGCAGCCACTGCAGCAATTCTCTTCCCACCGCCCCCATCCCCTGACATGACCCAGTTTCCTCACATGGCCCCCCATCCTCAATCCGGATCTTTCTTGTCACTACACTTTTACTCGTCCTAGAATCACCCCACTCTTGGCGGGGGAGGGGCGGACGAGGAGCGCGCCTCACCTGCGGGTTCCGCTCCGCGTCAAAGGGGTCCCGGATGTACATGTCGAACCCCTTCTCCAGCGGCCCGTTCGCACCGCCGGCGATGAGGGCTCCCCGAGCCGAAAGCCCCGGACGGGGGACCTCCCCTTCGAGCTCCGCCGAGTCTTCCCGGCCGTCGGTCATCGTCTCGCTGCGTAAAGCAAGGGGAATCCGCCGAGGGACGCCGCCACGGAGCGCCGCAGCTTCTCAGAACAAAAGGAGGCAGGCGGCAAGGCACAAAAGGAGGAGCGGCTGACTGAGAAGCCCGGCGGTGGCGGAAGGCGCCTTCTCTGCAGGACGGCGTGTGAGCGGAAGGATATCGGATGGGGTGCTTGGTTGACCCCGCCCTCCCGCCACTTTCCCGCCCGAGCGGCCTGAGTGATGGAGGGGCTCTTGGTGTCTTAGGCTGCCCTTCTCTCTCTTCCCCCCCCCCCCCCCCCTTCGTAGGCCCGTGCATACCTACTGCTGTTTATTCAGTTGTTTATTGGCAGGCACAAATGCAAAGGGGACTTTTCTCCCTTTGTAAAGATAGTGCCAAGTACCAAATTAAGTAACTCTTTAACGCCAGGAGTCCTAGCCCAAGAAGTTCCCCTAGGCAGGGGTCCTTTCGAGCAGGAACTCGGGGGGAGCTCAGCTCCGGGAGTTGGTGCCAGCCCCCCCTCCCCCCGCAGGGGAATGCCTGCTTGTGTCATGGCTGCAGCAAAATGACCCCGTCCCCTGGAAAGGTCCTTGTTCCTCCGACCAGCCCTCTGAAGGCTTCAGCCACCACTGAAGCTATCCTCCCAGAATAGAGGTATTTCTGAGGCTTGGATTAGTAGCTGTCCCCTCTCTCTCTCTCTCTTTCTTGCCTTCTGACATACTTCTGGTGATGTCAGGCGGTGTGGCATATGCAAATAAGTTATGCTAATGAGCTCCTGCACATCTTTTTCTACGAAATGACCCCTGCCCCTAGGCAATATGCAACCAAACTATCTTCTCTAAAAGCCTTGTAAATATTTCTCCACTAGGAATAAGGCCTGTTGTGGAAATAAATACAAGGAGCTCTAGAAAGAGGCTCTGGGAGAGTGCCCCAGACTTGGGCGTGCAGCGTCAATTTGCTGTGGTGACCTTGGTAGGGTATAGTGACACAGAGTCCACCATTTTCTCCAGGGGAAGATCGCTGCCATCTGAAGAGCATTTGTAATTCAACGTGATCTCCATGCTAGGGTTGTATGTCACACGTCCGAGCGGGGGAGTCCCACTCCCAGTCTGGGACCCTTGTGTGCAATGGGACCCAAGCGGCGCAATGACGTCGCTCCTTGGCCTCAGCTTTCTATCTCCTTTTCCCTCCCTCCTAAAGAGCAGTTGGAATTCTGAGTGATCTCCAGCCCCCACCTGGAGATTGGCAACAATGGTTTCCCATGGCTGGTTTGGAGTGTGGAGTATTTTATTTGATTAAAATACTTTAGTTACCCTTTACTGCCTGGATAATCATTTTCACTGTGTGGTTTATTGGCTAGCCACACAAGTCAAAGAACCTCAGTGCCCTTAGGACGTTGCTAACACAGGGTTGGCCCTGGTTAGTACTTGGATGGGATACCGCCAAGGAAGTCCAGGGCAACCACGCAAACCATCTCTGAATGTAATAATGTAAGCTGATTTGGTCACCACTGTGGAGAAAGGTGGGGTACAAATGAAGTAAATAAAGAATAAATATAGCTGAAGGTGGGAGGCAGATAAAAAGTGGGTTGGTGAATGGCGACGAGAGAATGAGGCAGAGAGAGAATATGGGGACTGCCAACAGGAGGGAAAGAGGTTAGTAAATTCCTAGAATTTTTGAGGGGGAGCTGGGGGAGGGTGGACTTTGAGGAGGGGAGGGACCTCAGAGGACTATAATGCCATGGGCCTCCACCCTCCAGAGCATTCATTTCCTCCAGGGGAATGACAGTTATCAACCTCCAGGTAGGGGCTGGAGATCACCTGGAATTTCAACTGCTTTCCAGATGACAGAGATCAGCTCCAGTGGCCTTTATGGCATTATACCCTGCTGAGGTTGCTTCCTTCTCCAAACCTTACCCGCTGAAGGCTCTACCCTCAAATCTCCAGGGATTTCCCAACCAACCTCAATCTGGCAACCTTAAGGGGAACTGATCTCTGTAGCTGGGAGATCTGCTGTGATTCCAGGAGATATCCAGCCCGCACCCAGAGAAGGAATCAGGAAAAAGGGAGAGACTACAGGGGCTTTCAAGAAAGGGAAAGAGGAAATAATGGGAGAGGGGGAAGTGAGATGCTTCTTGCAAGTCCTTGCATGTTCCTGCTTGTTAGGATATATTCTTTACTGGAGACAGCCCAAGAAATAGTGACAACTGCAGTTTCCCCAGTAATAAAGAGTCTTGAAAATATGAGTCCAGTGGCACCTTTAAGACCAACAAAGTTTAATTAGGGATATACCTTATACCCAGAATTAAACTTTGTTGGTCTTAAAGGTGCCACTGGACTCAAACTTTGTTCTGACTCTTCAAAATCTATGTGACAAGTGATGAGCAAGTTCTGTGCATCTGCCATGCTTCCTCCATGTGAGTGTATCTACCCATGCTCACTTTGCAATAGCCAAGAAACCTTATATCGTTTCCAGCTGGATCAAGCTGGTCTGTTTTTTTTAATCCAAATCTGTTTTGGGAGGTCAACCAAGGAGAGCATTGCTCTATGTAAATAGAGATGTGTGTGTAAACAGGGCGCTATCTAATAGCAAGCTAATACTGTGCAGCACTTACATAATATCCTAATAAAAAAGTACTCCAGGAAAATCAATGCGGTGAAAAACTTCAAAGAAAAGATAATGGATATTTTATCAATTCACATAAACACCTGTTTAACAGAATGTATTTATAATCTGCCATATGAAAGTACCAACATTCCCTGAAAAGTTCACTTAAGAGAAACTTCCTAGTTCAAATGGCGGGGTTTTTTGTTGTTGTTATTATACTCAAAATAGTTCCCCTCACTTTAGTTTCTTGTGTGGTTATAAACATTGCAATAAAAACATAGGCCAAGCGTAGGGCACAGATCTGTTATGTGGCTGCTGAGCACTGGTTTACTCCTGTGTTAGTCAGTCAGCAGGTCAGGAGCATCAAGTGCTTTTTTTTGTCTATTCCATTCCATTCAAGACCTTTGGGTTTTATCCCCATGATAACAGCAGCAAGTGGGTACTTGGAAACACATCAGTGGGCACCACAGTGCCCTGGGCTGCCATACTGGAGATGATCAGCAATTAATCAGTCATGACAATAAGGCACTGTGTACGTGCTGTACATAAGTTTAATAATGCCATCAATCAAGACTTTGGTAGGTGGCCATGGGTGGAGGTCACCCTTCAGGCTAGCCCAATCTCCTCACATCTTGGAAGCTAAGCAGGGTCATCTGTAGTTAGTGCTTGAAAAGGAGACCACCAAGGAAGTCCAGGATTGATACAGAGAGGCAAGTGATAGCAGGCAATGGCAAACTACCTCAGAACATTACTTGCCTTGAAAACCCCACATGGTCACCCTAAGTTGGCTGCTGCAACTTGATGCCAAAAAGAAAAAACCCCTTCAGGTACTTTGAGTACAAACCATTAAAAGATTTAAAGAACCAACACCCACACCTTGAATTGAGCTCAGAAACAAATTAGCAGCTACTGCACCTGATGCATACTCTTTCTGCTTCTTTTTGTAAGAAGTGAAAGATTTTAACATTCTTCATGGACAGCACAACATAGCCAACAGCCACTAATAGACAACCTCTGTGAATTTGTTTGCCCTTTTTAAAACCCTTTATGCCAGAGGACATCACTTCTAATCTTTTGGCAGTAAGCATCAAGTTAAACGTGTTTAATAATTTCATCTTCCCTTGTTCTGCCCTGATATTCCTGAATTAAATACACACCTTTTGGAACTGAGCCAGCAACTCTGAACAGACTACAAGATACTGCCAAAGCTTGGAAACTAAGAGGGGGTGGTGCTATTTGAAGCTGACAGTTGCTTAAACAATGCTCAGAAACTTGAGAAATAAAATCAAAACCACGCAAACAGAAACACCATACAGCTACTCCAAAATTAATTTTGCAGAGCAGCAACAATGGGTGTTTAGTAAATGCTTGCAAATTAGCCTACTTGAATAGCTCTGTCTCTCCATTTTAAAATGTTATATACATTGCTTTGTTCTAGCTATTTGGAAAATCATTAGTACTAAATTACATGTCTTGCAAAGTAGCAGGTCAGATTACTACCAATGGAAATTAAGGACAACTATAATTAGATAGCTACATATTATGGTATGAGAACTAATTTTTCAGAAATAGTCGCATGGTATTATGTAATTTAAACAACTGCTGACATTAACTGCCAGACACTATTCTAATATAGACAGCAATTCTATTAATAGTTTGGGTTACTTTGTCATTTCATTTCACTGAAATATACAAAATATCAGGCATTCATCACATAAAAGCAATTCCAGTGTAAAGTGAAAGCTTTTTTGAAAGAAAGACTACTGAGGTCACAAGAGGGTTTTGTGTTTACATCCTTTGTAAACTCTGTGATTTTGTAAGTCTGACATATTTACTGCATGAGTCTACAAACAAAAAAACTTGTGGAAGATCAGCAGGTAATCATGGAAAGGTCACTCAAGGTTTGCTGGATGTCAATTGAGAAGAGTGGCACCTGATAAAGCCCATGACATTAGATGAGTGAAAGGAAAATACATCTTAGGGTGTCAGCATCTACTGTCTGAAATGAACACTTTAGGAAACCGAATTCTGCATTTTATATATCACATGGCCAAAGCATATGGTATTAGTAATGGGATTTCTCTACAGGCTACTGCTTCAGGTACAGATGAAACAAGATGCTGTTGTACAAAAACAGTTGGCTGCCTACTGAAATAAGGATACATATGCTGTATTCTGTTTACTGTCACTCCCACTGCCTTTGTGTGATTGTCTAAATAGAGGTAGGAAAGAAACTGAAGAAGTGGGCAGTCCCAAGCCTAACAGGAAGAGGAAGAAAAAATGAGACCTGCCTCTCCCTGATAGAAGGGTGGGAATAACCCAAGATGTCCTCTGCCTCAGAGTGAGAAAGGTGGACTATATATAACAAAATCTTGTATTAACACTTCACGGTCAGAAAACACTGGATGCACTCAGAGCAGAGATTTGTCTATGATGGCAGAAATGTAGCCTGTTAAATAGTCAGCTTTGCTGCGGTTCCTGCCCCACCTCCTTCTAATCTCTTTTTCTCCCTCCTGCAAGGTAGGGCAATTAGCTACTTTTTACCCAGTCTGTGGATAAACGGGTCGCACTGGTTTGAGAGAGAGGTGAAAATGTCAATCAAGTCATGTCCAAAGGACAACAGAAGGCACGCAAGGCACACAAGAAATGCATCCTGGATTTAAGAACTGTGTATGTCTACAGCATGCCCACCTTGTCTTTAAAAGCATTTCACTCATTCAAAGAAAAAATATTTCATAGGAGGATTTTTTTCAGTATTCTCCAAATTTCTCTGCCATTGGAAAAACTGAAGAAGAAAGTCCTCAGGGGAAAAAAATTCTCCAATTTTTTCAATTTTTTCTGGGCCTCTACATTTCTAGTTCCATGCTCTATTATGTTTCTCTATGCATGTGTAGAGTTAAGGGAAGCAAGATTCCCCATAAGGGATCATTTGTACTTCATCTCCCATCAGTCCTTGGCTAGGAACACGATGAACTGAGAACAGGGTATGGATCAAGGTTTTTTTTTCTTTTTAATGGCCAAAGAAATCCAAATATTTATTTTATTTTATTTATTAATCACATTTTTATCCCACCTTTCCAGACAGCTGGTAGGAGTAATAATTACCATTAGACCTGCACTGCTCATCCCACTAAAAATTACATCCTTGTGGGTATGCACAATTTATACCTGAACAATTTATCCCACCAAATTAATGAAGACAAGTAATTTCTGTGCACTTGATCTTTCAAATATAAATATAAAAAATACTACTGTTGGATCACTTTCCCTATGAAGAAAGGCTGAAGTGCTTGGGGCTCTTTAGCTTGGAGAAACAACGGCTATGGGGTGACATGATCTCTCCCCCCCGCCCCTAGTTGCCCTGGCGAGGCCTGCGCGGCACAGAGCTGCTGGGCCTCACCAATCTTCCCCCCCGCCCCAGTTGCCCCGGCAAGGCCCATGCGGCTCAGAGCCGCGGGCCCATGACAGTTCCCAGAGTGTTCCCTGTGCATGCGCAGGGAATGCTCTTTAACTTTGGGGGGGATTTAAATATCCCCCCAAAAGTTTTTTTTAACTTTTAGGATTTTTCTGCACACGTTGGGAGTCTCTTATGTGTGCAGAAAAATCTCCCTGCCCCCAGGTGCCCCCCCCCCGGCACAGATATTCGCATGCAGGGGGTGCCTTCGCTATTAGATATATAGATATGGAGCAGAGGTCTATCAGTTACAATTAGCTATAAAGTATAGATAGGAACTCTCAGTCTGGGGTAAGTGATACTCTGTATTCTTGGTGCTTGATGGGGGGGGGGGCAACAGTGGCAGGGCTTCTAGTGTCCTGCCCCCACTGCTGGACCTTCTGAAGGCACCTGGTGTTTTTGGCCACTGTGTGACAGAGTGTTGGACTGGATGGCCTGATCCAACATTGGCTTCTCTTATGTTCTTACTACTACTAAAATCTCCAACTCCAGTAAAAGACTGTAAGCACTTGTGAAAGATATTCAGGAGCACATCAGGTAGTCAGTGATTAAATGTTTTTCATGCGGTATGTGGTAATGAATATGTGTGTGTGTGTGTCTAGGCATTAAAGGCAAATGATAAAATACTATTTTCTGTTCACAAGTGGTAAATATTTTAGAAACCTGTAGTTTCCTCCTTCAGAGAAGGTTATTCAGAGAGGAAATGAAGTATGATGAACTAAAACACATTAATGTGTTCAAATTTGGTCACGTAATATAAAGGGATTGCTTGGAAAGCTGATTTAATGACCAGCAGTTCTTAGACTGTATGGTTTTTGCACTAGAATAGCAAGAGAATACAGTGTTTGGATTACTAATATCTCATTTTTCACCATTTAAACACAAAGTAGCCAACATTATTTCAAACATTTTAATATAGATTTGTAGGAAGACATAATTTGAAAACTAAAATTACGTAAAACATTTTGCAATAATTAAAATTTCAATGAAATTATTTTTATTATAGAATTAACACAGCCAAGTTTAATATGATTTAATAATGTAAACACTTCACTGCAAAAATTACTTAGTGATAATTAATTATCACATTAATAGCAATTAAGCAAGTGTCACTTTTTGTCCTGGATTGAAAACTGCTCCAGTGGGTCCCCTCCTCTTTGGATTCTGAAAATGTTCATAGCTAAAAAAGTTAATTGCAGCATATTAATACTAGGTATCTTTGCAGTTAATTCATCAACAACAAAACTATTATGAAAACTAGAAATACTGTTGACATCTTAAACTTATTAGGGCATATACATACAACAACAACAACAATATATTCCTCAACCATATGCCTCCTCCATTCAATAAAAATCAGGGCTGCTTACCATAAGCAGACAAGTTCAATATAAATAACATTAAGAATAAAATCCAAATCAAAACCCTCTACAACCACAGCCAATAACCTTCCCTAAAGCCATAAAACACTGTACTCTTTAGAAATCTCAGGAAAGAAGGAGCATATTGCAAAATGTGGTAAAAACTGACAAGCTTGGACTGAATAAGGAATGCCTTGAAAACAGCAATGGCTGGTCAAGTGGTAATAAACGGTCGCCATTGGTGAACAGTGACTGAAACAGGAGGGGATTCCTGAAATGGAGGGGGACTCACAACCTGACAGCTGAGCTTGGTTAGTTAGCAAAAGGACAACAGCTCCCCACATGGGCACAGCCCAATAATGTCATCAGCTCATATGGGTAGTGCTGGCTAGCCTGTAGCCGTGCATCCTCACTGTGCTGAACCAATCACACCCTTTCTCCAAATCTGCTGCACAATGCCCACTAGTAATAATGTGGGGATCTCATCCCCTAAAGTGCTGTTCAGTAATAGTATCCCTTAAGAATACACTGCCTCCATCACTGCACGTGACGATTTTTTTTTAAATGTCCTCTTAAGCTTTGACTCTCTTCAGTACATACTTTCACCTTTCTCATGCCACTGAGTAGCTGTTTCTTTCTGACACTTTTTTTGTTTTCGCTACAACACATTAAAATAGCTACTTTTCCAGAATATGCAAGGACAAATTTTCAGAATACACTGTGTGTATTATTTCCTTTATAAAGATACACTTACAGTTCAGCAAAATGATTCCAGTCATCCTGACTAATAGATGGCTTTGTGTTTCCAAGTGCCATCATCAGGTGACACTGAGTAATATTTAAAGTGTTCTTGATTGACACTGATTGACTTGGAGTGACCTCCTCCTAAAAACAACATGCAGATATTACTAAGAAACAGAAATTTAAATGTAGTATTTTAAGCATATTTAAACAAGTTACAAATAAAAAGAATTTTCTGATTGTGCACTTGTTATCTGAAATACGGTTTTCACAAACTGTAATAGCAAAAGAAGCACAGTCTAACAAATGAGCTTTGTCACCACACACTAAAGATTTATAAAAAGCAACTGTATAAATGAAAAAAGAAATTAAATTAGTCCATACTCCATTTCTGTTCCTGTAGTTGGCCTTGATAGCACAGATTTCAGCCCTCAGTTGTTCTATTTGTTCTTGATTAAGTTCTTGGTAACCTTCCTGTAAGGCTGTTCTTAACACTAGAGGTTGAGATGACACTAAATCCTTCAAAGACAGGCTGGTCAAATCCTGATTTATGGAATTTGGTCCAGAGAAACACTGAGAACTCTATAGTAACCAAAGCAAGGAAAAAAGATAATAATGATTCAAAACAGCAACATTGTAATTATAGCGAATATTCCAATAAGAATCCTCAAACCAACAGATATATTATCAATGAGACAACCTTCAGGAAATGCTTCATTAATTAGGCAATTTATAAAATGAAAAAGTTTAAATACAAACGAAAAGTTTCATTTTTAAAAATATGCTGTATTTAAAGGGGACTCTGTGGTAACCTGTTTTGAGGTAGGGAAAAGGGTGGGGAACAGGAAGTAAGCCAACAATACAGGGTAAAGACAGGTAAGACTGAAGGATGAACTGAACTGATGACTTTCGAAAAAGATGTTGATGCAGCTGAGCAGTGGATATGGATCAATGACAGGGCATGCACTTTTGTAATCAGACGGTGCCGGAGGCTCATTCTGTGACATCTCCGGTTATAGGATGTCATGTGAAAGATGTTGGGAAAGACCCTTCTCTACTTGAAACTCTAGAGAGCCATGGCCAGTCAAAATGGCCAGTTCGGAGCTGGATGGACCAGTGGTCTGACTCATAACATAACAGCTTCACATGCTCTACTATACATGAGTTATGGATGCCTCTTCCAGTAACAGTCTTTGTATCTCTAAAGTACATCTCCTGTTTGTGTACAATGTTTCCAAAAATGAGACAAATTATATTTTTCAGTTAAACCTCCATTTGTTTTTTTCTTTTGTTTTTCTACAAGGGAAGACGTATGGAAGAGCATAGGTAGGAGTGACCCAAAGTATGAAACAGACTGCCCATAAACAATTTCCTTAACCAAACTTTAACATATATCAAATGATACTGACACTGAAGCATCTGAATTTAACTAGGAACAGGGGTCCTTTGGGGCTGGAGTGAGGCGAAGCACAGCTCCACCAGCTCAGGGGTGGGCAGTAGGGCAGCCACAGGCCGAATCAGATTCTCTGATCTGATTCGGCCCACTGCTGAATTGCCGCCCAAATACCCACCAAGTTTCAAGAAGATTGGACCAGGGGGTCCAATTCTACAGGCCTCCAAACAGGTTGCCCGCATTCCCTCCATTGTTCTCTATGGTGGGAAAAAAGTAACTTTTTTCTCACCATAGAGAACAATGGAGGGGATGGGGCAACCTGTTTGAGGCCCTGTAGAATTGGACCCCGTAGTCCAATCTTCTTGAAACTTGGTGGGTATTTTGAGGAGAGGTCCCAGAAGCTACCCTGCAAGTTTGGAGCCTCTCCCTCAAACCCCCTCTCCTCCATCCCCTCATATACCCTATGAATTTTTACCATAGGGTATAATAGGGCTAAAATTGACATTCGGCCAGTTATGCTAATGAGTTTTGCTAATAGGTATGCTAATGAGCTCCTGCACCTCCTTTTCTATGAAAGGACCCCTGACTAGGAATAAAAGTTTTCTTCTGACCATACAATATCAGTGAAGGGAAAGAAGCTGGTTACCATTTCTGATGGAGTTCCATTGCCAAGCTCTGATTCATAAGAGCTTCCAAAATAAAGACGATATATGTTGGACCTTGGATCTTCAGGAAGCAACTCAGACATTTCAAGGGAGACCAGAGATTGTTCCATCCCCCCTTCTCCATCTCCAGCAGAATCATCCGATCCACTGCTTTGGTTTAAGAAAACCATTGAAGACAGACTGAGATCACTGTCTGAACTAGAACCTATGTCCTGGGTGAAAATAACAAACAATAACTTATCATTACGTGTACATTTCTAATAACTTCAAATCATATATATGATGGCTTGGATCCAGTGATATGTCAGCAGAAGAAAGGGCTTATCCCCCCCCACCCCCAGCAATTCCTTCTGACTTCCTGGTGTCACAGACCCTACTCGGTTAAAAGGTCTGGCAATTTGCTTTAGGTTTCAAATCTGCAAAAGATGTACAAGTTTTACTTTCTCAGCTATGTTCTCACTGCTGGGGATGGACAGAAGCCCAGAAAAATCTCTGAACAGGTTGATCTAATAGTTTACAGTTTTGATACATATATTTTTATGGGAAATTTAATATCTTTGTTGTGAGCCGCCCTGAGCCCATTATATAAATGCAATAAATAAATAAATAATTTCTTCCAAGCTCAGAGGAGCGTTTACCTCATACCATCAAAAGTGATAAACTGGAAGGTTTTGGTATGGCCATATAGATTTCACATAACTGGGCTTCTATAAGATAGCCATACCCCAAACACCCCCGGAATCTCTCAGATGTAGCTGCATGAGACGATCTAATCTTTTTGAAATCACTTTTGATGAGAATCTCAGAAATTTATTTTAAGATTGAAAGATAAAAGACAATAGGATAAGGGATGATATGTATGTCTTTCTATTTCTGATTCCATTGAAATCTACAAGTATTTTTATATTGTGATTCTTTCATATTTACTCATTTCAAGAATGATTAGAGTGACTTTAAATAAAAAATAAAAAGATAAATGTAAGTGATGTTTGACTGCGATACAAGGTTTTCACTTGATACCTGAAATAAATAAACTTCAGACCTCTTCAATCAGAGGGCTGTTAACCTACAGAGACTGGGTACTGAAGAAAATAGCCTTATTAATATAGCTCTGTGATTTAGTGATTCTTTGGGGCATGCAAAGAGGCAATTTGTTTCCACATGTCCATTTTGAAAGAAACATTCTCCTGTTTGCCCTATTCAGAGAACTGAATAGGAGATTAGCAAAACAGTGTATAAGGAAACTCTTTACATTTCAACATACTCACCTGCGGCAAGGCTGAGCCCAAACTGGCATGTACTGCCTCTAGCTGGGCATTGTACAGTAAAGCTTTTAGGTCTGCTCCCGTGAAATACTCAGTTTTTTCTGCCAAATGGTGAAGATCAACATCAGGCGCCAGAGGCAGATAGTGGCTCAGTGCTTTTAAAATTTCAAATCTGGAAGTCTAAGAATTTTTTTTTAGTTACTAAAATATGGATTTCTTGCCTTTAGGTATGCTGAGAACCAAAATACTCTCTTGTATTTTTCTATTAGGTTCAACTGATCTGAGGAAAGAGAATCTAGTGAAGCTAAACAAGCATGTGACAAGACACAATGAAATAATCTGTTCCCAAACGGGAAGTTTAATTTGTATTTTAATGTTGGAGGGAAAATGGTTGAACCCTCTGATAACACTTTTTAAAATACAGCCATACAGAAAAAACTCTTTGGGGCCTCCAGTCACATTCAGATAGTCATTTAGTCTTACTGTCTAACTTACTTATGCTACATCCCCTGCCACCCAATCTTCTATAAAAGCAGAATGCTGAGTTTAGAATAAAGGAAATTGAGAATATGTACATAATAATGCCCTACAGGATTTATTCTCAGCAGTGAAGTTTCCCTGAGCTTCATTTCTCTGGTGCAAAACAATTCTAAAGCAACCCTGTCATCGTAGCAAAAATAAATGCATGCTCATACATGCACTCTGTTTTTGCTTTAATGGTGTGATATTGTATTTCAATAACAACGATTTACAAAGAGGTCTTCCCTTCGGTTGTTTAAGACCTAAGTATTTTCAAAACAGTCAATGAAAAAATTCCCTAAACTAATTTTCTTTGCACAGAACTTGAGATTTCTTGGTATGGACTTCCACTAATAATAATAACTTGCATTATTCTCTTTTTTTCTGCTTTGAGCTTAGATGTGATTCAGCATGACATAAAACTCCAGGTTTACATCCATGCCGTCTCTCAGTCATACATGGTACAGAAACTATCAGGAATCACACAGCAATAGATCTGATCCATTTTGTCTACCTTTTTAAAAACCTTTCATTCCTGGTTCAGTGTTTTGTTTCTTTACCTGATCAGGACGTGGGCAATATAGGCATTTATCGAGCCGACCAGGCCTCAAAAGTGCTGGATCAATCAAATCCGGACGACTAGTGGCCGCAAGTACATAAACCCCTTTGGAAAAGGAAGAATTTTATTAACACACCTGATTTTTTCTTCTTTGAAGAGGGAATAACAACTAAATCATTACCTTCTAAGCCTTCTACTCCATCTAACTGAGTCAGTAGCTGATTAACAACTCGGTCAGTTACTCCAGTGTTATCGTGACCTCGGCGAGGAGCAAGGGAGTCAAATTCATCAAAGAACAGAATGCAAGGTTTGGCTGCTTGTGCTCTGCAACGCAACACAATTCAGAACAAAAGAATGAAGTGTATCTGCCAAGACTGAACACATGATATCAGCAAGTCTTGCTATTTCACACCACTCTGACATATAATACGTTTGTGCATGTTAATCTCTAGTAGACCCAAATAGCTATTTTAGCACTGATCGCGAAAACTGTCACCACCACCACAAATCCCTGTCAGGAGCCAACCTGTTAAATACATCTCGAACCGCTTGTTCACTTGCTCCAATGTATTTGTTAAGGAGTTCTGGCCCCTGCGGAAAAAACAAAGATGAAATGAACTCTTAACAAACCAAACTGTTTGATTTATATCTATACAGGAGTGTAAGAAGCCAAAGGTTACAGCATATCGTAACCAAAAGAAGTACCACTTATGCCGTTGCCATAATAGGACTTTTTGAACATGACCAACAAGTACTTTCTAAAAGGGAAAAATACACAATGGGCCAATGTGGTCCATCATAAATAAAGGATTCGGTTGTATTCTGAAGAGGAAGCTGGCCCTGGCAACTTGTTAATCTAATCTACTGAAACCATGTTGAGACTCCTTATTAACATGCACAGGTAGACAATTTATTACCCAAAAAGTGAGAAGACTAGTACAAGGCGGGCCAGTGAAGGGAAAACTAATGACAAAATGTATGGAGACAATTTATTCCAATTGCCATACAAAATTAAGAGACTACCCTTGGGACAACAAGTAATTAAACATTTTTCTATGACTGCTGTTAGGGATCAGTTTGAATTTTGAATTTATCATATTGAACTTTATTCTTTTCATAGAATCACAGAGTTGGAAGGGACCTCCAGGGTCATCTAGTGTAACCCCACGCACAATGTAGGAAATTCACAAATAGCCCCTCCACACACCCTTGCCTGCCTAGTCTGATCATAATTGAGAGACGATCAGACAGAAAATACACACGTCTACCACTGAGGCTTATTCAAGTTTAAAACGCAATTTGGAGAGTCTGACAAGAGAGTTCTGAAAGAAAGCATATAGCACAGACATTTTATAATTTAACTGGATACTGACCTATATAAGGCATTTATTAGAATTTTCAGTTGCTACAACAAACTCTGGAAAATCGCAGTCTGTTACCTTGATATTGATAAAATTCATTCCACTCTCTCGAGCAACTACTCCTGCTAATAAAGTTTTTCCTGTTCCTGGAGCCCCATATAATAAGATTCCTGTTGTGTGTCGTATGGGCAGATTTGCAAATAATTCTGGATACTGAAAATATACAAAGTCATCTGCTTTCAAACACATACATTTTCTTGACAAAATGCAACACAGAAGTACTCAAACTATTGTTAATATTTTGTAAAGCTATGTTTATTTACCTCATTTATACCCCACTTTTCTCTCCAATGGAGACCCTAAGCAGCTTCCTCACCTCTATTTTACCCCCGAAGCAACTCTGTGATGTAGGTTAGGCTGTGACTGGCCCAAAGTCACCCAGAAAGCTTCCATGGCACAGCAGGAACTTACACCAGGGTCTCTAAGCACTACACAGGGGCTCAGTGTATGCCATTACTATTGCTTATCAGACGGCTCATCCTATTGACTGCACTGACTTACACTATGAAATCCACCTTGAGTCTCAGTGAGAAAAGGAAGGTATAAATAATGTAAATAAAAACAATGTTGTACCAGTCAACTGCTGGCAAAAAGCAACTCACAGGTGTAGATTTTCCCTATGTTCCCCTTCTACCTGTAGTCCCTTTGATTTCTACAAAGATCAAAGGACTCATGTTGACAAGAAGCCACACACGAACACACATGAAGCTGCCTTATACTGACTCAGACCATCAGTCCATCAAGGTCAATACTGTCTACTCAGACTGGCAGTGGCTCTCCAGGGTCTCAGACTGAGGTCTATCACATCACCTACTGCCTGGTCCTTTTAACTGGAGATGCTGGGAATTGAAACTGGGACCTGCTGCATACAAAACAGAAGCTCTGAGCCACAGCCCCTCACACAGGTTAAAAGACTGGAGTGAGGAGGAAGAAATCAGGCAAAACAGTTCCTGCTCCCTTTTCCACCCAGGCAACATGGGGAAAATCCACTGTTTTGGCAAAGTGATTGATATAACACAGCCTCATGATACAGCCCAGATTCACTTCTGGCAGAATTCAGCCTGCAGTGCAGCCAGTCCTTTGTGTCAGATGTAACAAATGCATATATGTATAAAGCTATAATTTTTATGTGCTTCCCTATATTCCTCTGGCAACTGGTGTTTGTGTACTTTTACTGAAGAAAACATGCAAGCCGCAGTTTAGCCTGTTTGGGCATATGCAGCAGTATATAGCCCAATAAAGGCCAATTGTCCAAACAAATTGCCATATATTGACTAAGTTATGTAGGTGAAGTTTCTAGCAGCTTAATCAGCACCATGGGTGTAACAAGGAAACAGGGCTTATGTGTGCAGAACTGATACTTGCAGTACTTGCCCCATGAAACGGAAGGTTAAAAATCACAGGGAGTTGGTATACGTGCAGAGAAAATTTACCCAATTATGTCCAATACATGGATGAATTACCTACCAGGGGTCCGTTGGAGCCGGTGCGCAGCGGAGCGCTGCTCCGGCAGTGAAGAGGCTGGGGGGCAGGCACATGACAAACCCCGCCCCCAGCTGTGCCGCCGCTGCGTTCTCCAGGCCTGGCGCCAGATGCCGGGCCTGGGAGACAACTTTGGGGCTGCCTTCGCCTCCCCACTACGTCTCCCAGGCCCGTTCCCCCCCTGGGGAGAAGCTCCCCATCCCTCCCCCCCGCTCACTGTTCCCGGGCCGCGGCAGGCTGCCGGCCCCAGGAAAACCCCCATCCCTCACCCCGCTCACCTTTCCCGGGCCACAGCAGGTCACGGCCCCAGGAAAAGCCCCCATTTCTCCCCCCCGCTCACTGTTCCCGGGCCACGGCAGGTCACGGCCCCAGGAAAAGCCCCCATTTCTCCCCCTCGCTCACTGTTTCCGGGCTGCAGCAGGCCGCCAGCCTGGGAAAAGCCCCCATCCCTCCCCCCCCCGCTCATTGTTCCCGGGCTGCAGCAGGCCACCGGCCTGGAAAAAGCCCCCATCCCACCCACCCCTGCTCACCTTTCCCGGGCCATGGGGGGGCGGGAGGGAGGGAGAAGCCGGGCCCGAGTGGCGTTAAACCACTTGGGCCCAAGCAAGAGCGGGGGGAGGAGGGAGGGAAATGCCGGCCCCAGTGGCTGACAGCCACTCAGCCCCAGCAAAGGGGGAGAAGATCCTAGTCTTTCTTCCTTCCTTCTCTCTCCCCCCCGCCTACCTACCTTCCTGTTCCTTCCTTTCTTTCTTTCTTACCCCCTTCCTTCCTCCCTCCCTCCCTCCCCCCTTTCTTTCTCTTTCTCTCTTTCTCTCTTTCTTTCTTTCTTCTCTCTCTCCCCCCCTACCTACCTACTTTCCTGTTCCTTTCTTTCTTTCTTTCTTCCTTCCCCCTTCCTTCCTTCCTTCCTTCCTTCTCCCCTTCCTTGCCCTCCCTCTCTTTCCCTCCCTCCCCCTCTCCTTCTTTCTTTCTGTGCCATCAGATAGGCTTGCCAGCTCTGAGTTGGGAAATACCTTGGAAATTTTTGGGGTGGAGCCTGAGCAGTGGGTATTGCCTTTTGACACACTTCCGGTGATGTCAGGGGTGTGTGGCTTTCTGACACTTCCGGTGATGTCAGGGGGTGTGGCATATGCAAATAAGTTATGCTAATGAGCTCCTGCACCTCTCTTTTTACAAAAGGACCCCTGCCTACCACCATCATGCTTTCATTAGCTCTGCGCTCATCTTTCTCAAAAGTATGTAGAATCACCAGGCCTTTGGGTGAGGCCAGCGACGGTTCCCGTACATCTGCCCAGCACCCTCCCTTCCCCTAAAAATCTGAATGCTAGATATGCCATCTTGTTTAAAGTGTTTAAATATTTATGCAGAATGTTTTAATATTGAATTTCTGTAGTTTTAACTGGTTTTAAAATTGTACTGGATTTTATGTTGTTGTAAACCGCCCTGAGCCCTGCATAAGCGGGGAAGGGTGGTTAAGAAATCGAATGAAAATAAATAAATAAATACCTGTTTACAGTAATGCAAGCTATTTTTGTGAATTCTCCTGTCTCAATTTTCCATGGTTGTTGCTGCTTCTCAGTTCTACCCATAATCCCTAAGGATTATCTGAGATGTCTTAATGTGCTGCTGCTATTGTTTTTCCTTCCCCTCCCCTAAAACTCCTTCAGTCCTATCCTGAATGAGAGAAAAGACACTTGCACATATGCACATTTCCATTTTAAATTAAGCAACTGACACCTAAGGACCGGAATACAGGTACAAGAAAAACTAGTCAAATCTCTACAAATGGCAATCACAACATTAGGAAAAGTAACTGATTACAGTTTCAAAAAGGAACAATACCTTCACAGGTAATTGAATAGTATCTATTAATATCTGCTGGACCTCCTTAAGACCACCAATCCTATCCCAGCCAAAGTCTTGAGGTTCATGAAGGTTAGCGTTTCTCAAAGATGCTGGGGTGAAACTTTTTAAAGCTTGTTGGAAGTCTGATGTTGACAGAATCAGATCTGTTAAAATGGATGAGACTGAAACAATCATTTCCCCCCTTTTATATACACACGATTCCTGAGTGCCTCCTAAATCAGTCATGCCAATGAAGTCCAGTTCAAAGATTAATGGCCTGATATTATGATTCCATGTCTACAGCAAAACACATCCATAATTGCAAGAGTCACTGCACTAGCACAACCAAGGCAACGACAGGCAATTTCCTTGTGAAGGGACCCTGTTTCTTGATGTGGGTGATAAAAGAACACGATTGTGATGGTGGGACACTAACTACAAAACATCAACAGGTCCAGGGAACCCTTCCTAACTGTATTAGTGCAAAGTTATATCCATAAAACATTGATCATTGACCCCAAAAGACCAAGTACCAGGTGCAAAGTCCAAACAACTGCTACTCCTGCCTTTAGTACAGGTGAATGTAACAGATGAAGGTTATGGGACATATGCTAACCATGTAATTGACTGACACAATAAGGCACCTGAAATAATCCTGGCAGTTGGCACAGGGTTTGAACAGGGAACCTTGCAGATCATGTACTGGCTTGCTAAATACCTGTGTTATCAGTGAATTGCAGGAAATTCCAACCTAGGTGCTCACATAATTGCTCATAATGCTCCTTGCCTGAGAATACAAACCTGGTACTATCAGCAATGGCATAGGCTTTTAGGAAAGCTGCCTTCTTCAGTATAGGCAACACTGTAGTGACAGGTCACCCGTTTTGATATCTGTACCCTACACTGCTGACCTTCAGCCAGCCCCGGCCATCAACTGCCTTTAGCCTTCCCAACTCTCAGAGCCTTCTTTGCTTTTAAGCCTGAGCACATGGTAGACCCTTCGTTATAGGATCCGTATGGCCACAGGCCACAAAGGGAGCAGAAAGAAAATAATTTGAGAATTTATTGAACAAAGGATCTACCCAGCTAATCTCAAGCCATCCTAGACCACAAGACCCATCTCCTTCACATATTATGCTTACTCTGTATGTTGGTCTTAAGACCGTAATAATAAACTAAACTAAAGATGTGCTTGCTGGTACATAGTGTATTTTTGAACGGAAGTGTGATTGCACAGTAAACTCAATTGCAAATGCCTTGGTTACCAAGAATACATTTTAAATACTTTTAATTCATAATTTTGCATAATTTAACATTTTTTTATGCCAAGCAAAAATAATTGCCAGCCCCATGCCATGTTTTCCCAATAATAAGTAATTTTGAGTAATACTATATAATGTGTCTATATAGTAAAGATAGAGATGCATACTGGTATTTAAATAAGAAGGTATTTAAATGATAAGAAGGGGGAAGAACAGGCTTGTTGATTAGTTCCCTAAATAATTCCAAATAGTTCTGTTTGATATCTTCAAACTTCTCAGGGATATTTCATTTGCTGAATATAAATTACTTGCCCAGTCAAACAAACATCTCACCCAGTAATCAACAGCTGCAGCAACGGTTGACTTCCACTGTTGAAGAAAGCTACATTAGCATAACCCTCAGATTACCTGAATTAGTTCTGCAATAACTACTGTGTTCTCTTATTGCCATGGCAACATGATGTTCCATCTGGCCTTCTATTTAGCCTTCTAACCCTGTGTTACTTAAAATGTTACCCCTTAATTTGAACCATTAAAACATTAACAATGTAACAAAATAACAGTTATGAAGTAAAATCAAAACTATAGTTACTGACCTTCTTTTCTGCATGGTCTCCTTCTAGAAACAAATGAATGTACGGCACGATTAACTAACATGGTCAAATCTCTAGCTACAAATCCATCTGTTTCCTTAGCAATTTGAAGAAGATCTAGATCACCCAATCTGTCCAGGTTGGAATTAAGTTTATTTTTCATTATGGAATTAAGTATTTCACGTCTTTGCCCCTGGAAACAGAACACACAACAACTTTATCTGCAATCCAACAACAAAGAACTGAACAAAAACAAGGAAAAAATAACGACGTTTCAAAGCCATTCAAAAAGACTAATTCTGGGGGAAAAAACGGATGTGTCAACTTTAAATGCGAGTGTTGATCACAGTAACTTCTTTCCCTGATGTCAAGCAAGTGGAACCCGTAGCGTCTGTCCAATTTTCAAACAGAATGTGAGGCTCCTGTTTCGGTAGGGCCTGGGAGGTTAATCTTCATGCAAACCAGCCAACCACTGCAGTGTTTGGAGAACTTATGTATGCCAGCTCTACCTCTCCAGAGCACGCATTTGCCATGAGCTAGGCAGAACCCTTGTGTTCATCTCAACTGCAGACACCCTCTCCCCCCCCGGCCTCAGAATGGCCAGTCAAGAGAACTTTCTTCTCCAGAGTGAAGGGTATGAGGTAGGAATGAGAAAGGACTGATTCTGAAAGAGAGAGAGAGAGAGAGAGAGAGAGAGAGAGAGTGTGCAAGCACAGTCTGGAGGACACTGAGAATGGGTAAGAAAAGGATGTTGAATGAGGAATGTGTGCATTCATGGCCTATGGGAACTGGCTTGTTTGAGAGGAAGAAGGGACAAGAAGTGAACAGAGCTGTCATTGCTGGATGGAAGAGGTGGGCTTGACTGCATACCAGTTGTCAGTGGAGGGACTTACCAAGAGTTGGAGGCAGCAGGTACATCCCTTTTTGACCACAACAGAGAGGTGGCCTATGTTTGAGTTATCCACAAAGGCAATCAGCAAAGCTGTTTGAGACTCTGCGTGGATTGCATTCCGTATAAGTGATCTGAGTTACTCACCCACTCTGACTTACACAATGCTTTGATTTGGTTACCATTATGCCATGTGAATCAGGACAAGCTGATTTCCCCATTCCCACCCCTCCCTTTCCCATTAACCTATCTTTTTCTTACTTGAAATGATCTTTGGTTAATTATGGGATGTTACGCACTGTCTGGTGATAGGGGTCAGTAATTCAAAGCCAAGCTGAGTTTTCCTGGCTTTTGAGGAGTGTGTTGGTTTAAGATAAGGTAGTTTATCACTTCCCCCTTCTTTCTTTTCAGATGTCAACAAATAACATATTTGTTATTAATAAACCTGTTGGGTGATTTGGCAAATAACCTGAGGCATCTATGAAAGAAGAGGTGTTCCCAAGCTAGCCCATCACTGGCTGAAGCAGCCAGGTGAGCTGGGGAAGGGATGCTCTTGGTGCTGAGCAGCATCAACCAGTCTTTTAGTTGCTTTTAGCAGCATATGGGATGACAGAGTTGTGGCATAGTGGCTCAAGATCTCTTGGTAAAGTCTGGATGTGCAGGCTTGGATAAAGGAAGGCAGCCACAATGCTGATACACATTAGATACTGTTAGCAACGACGTGTACATAAAAGTAAGGGATGATCCATACATGAAGTCTCGTCTTTATCTGAAGGTACAGCCAACATCTGTACCTTCACTACACTTTTATACAGTGACCTCAAATTACTCAGAAACAAAATCCAACTGGTTTTAAATAACTTCTAGGAGAAGTTGCTTAGTCCAAGTTAGGTTACATTTACCTGATTTGGAGCCTGGATACGTTGGAAGCATTGAAATATGTGATTTCCTTGGGCAGAAACTATGGATGAATGTAAAAACTGTTCAGATGGACTTGTGGCAACCAGAGTAATCAAACTGCATGTGCAAGTTGCTTCTTTTATCAAATCTTTCAATACTGGAAGCAGAAAAACAAATGAGCTCAACTTTTAACCTTCCATACTGATGACCACATAAATTAACAATTGCATCTGTTTTCCTTAAGTTTCACAGAAATGTAACTATCTTTTTCAATGCCTAGTTTGTTTCAGTAAAATGTTTCATGTGCTATGACATGTCAACAGTACATGGAGAAAACATAATTCTCTTCTATATCTAAAACTAGTTATATACACTGTAAGGCAGAACCTTAACTCTGCAACAAAAACAGAAACCATTCTAATATAAAACAAAATACAATGAGGTGGATCCAGAAAACCACAATTGAGACCCTATTCACAGAAGGGATCTTTGCCATCTTTCCTTTCCCCACTGCATCCCCTTGGCATGACCGTTCATAGCCACTCCTGAGGGTTAGGGAATCCTTGGGAATGCATGGGTAACTATGGGTAGAAGGCAGAGTTGGCAAGACAGCAAAAGCTCTCGCAAGATGGGAATAGATTCCTAACAATTTCTATTTCCCATGCCAATTGCTCTGTGCTTCATTTTACACTGTTCCCGAGAGTGTCCCAACCTTCAAGAGTAGCTCTCTCAGACTGCAGTGGAAAGGGGAATGCAGCTAACTTCCACTTTGGAAGAAGAATTCTGTTCATGATTCTTTCAGTCCAACCCCTTGTACAAATTATTGTGTATTGACTAATAATACAAGGCACTGAATTGTGCTGTTTCCTGTAGCAGCTGACAAAAGTTGGTTCAGCAAGGGTTGAATTGTATTACTACTGACTTCTACAAGAAAATACAGATCAATGAACATCACAAATGCACAAACATATTGTACAGATAAAGCAGCAGAAATCGGTACAATAGCAGATACTGAATCTATAACTTGCAAACTCATTCTATCATAATTACTATAGAAATGAGTTAGTGACTCATGAAAGTTCATATCCTGCCACAAATTTCGTTAGTCTTTAAGACGTTACTGGACTCCTGCTCTGTTCTACTGCTACGGACAGACTAACATGGCTACCCATCTTGATCTATCATAATTACTGTTGATTTAAGAGGCATCCGAAATTTTACACTGATGAACTATCAAAAGGAAGGACAAGAAAAATTATTCAGGCATAGGTAGTCAAATATAAAACGTTTCAGATATAAAAATTCACGGGACAGTTGATGAGGAGCAGTTTTAAAAACAAAACAAGCAGAGAGGAAGCAAAGTTGTTACCATGAGCGAGGCGAGTGCTTTGTACTGCTTCAGGGCTGTTCTCGTGCTCTGGAGTAAGGGGAACCCCAACCATGTGATCAAGGTCATCTAACAGAATAACTGATGGCTGTCTCCAAACTGCCTCCAGAAATGCCTCTTCCAGTCTCTTTCGTATGGTTTCTAGTCTTTTCCCTATAACAGAAAGAGACTGTAACCAGTATAGAGATAAAATGATGGGGCTTCTGGTATGATTTTGCAAGATTAAGAGGATAACCTAGACTTATATGATTCTACCCCACATTCTAGTTGCACCAGGGATCCCCCCCAACCCTTCT
Organism: Lepidodactylus listeri; assembly: GCA_029233225.1. NCBI lineage: Eukaryota > Metazoa > Chordata > Lepidosauria > Squamata > Gekkonidae > Lepidodactylus > Lepidodactylus listeri. Next base: position 34,712,699 of record JARCFY010000012.1, read on the forward strand.
TTCTCCATAATACACCGGGAGGAGGGTGCAGCACAGCAACAAATAGGCTGAGGTACAACTCAGGAAAACCCTGGTTCAAATCTCATTCCTGGTATGAATTCATTACTTCACCTTAAGCAAACTCTCTGATCGCTGCCTCAGTTCCTTTGAACACCTTTGCAATATGGGGCTAATGATACTGGTCTATCTGACAGGACTGTAGTAAGGATTCATGTATATCAAGGACTCCGAACAATCTAAGGGGCTATATGAACATTAAGCAGCATTCTGCTCACATTATGATATGGACAGCAAATGGAAAGGCAGGGGAGCTAGTTTTATCTATTACAATGACACCAAGAGAGGTTGGGGTGGTTTTTTAATATTAAAAAATGGGATAAGATGTAGAGAGCCCTCCAGTTGACACCAAATGACATCACAGGTACAAACTGTAAAGTCAGATATTCTCCAGTACAGGAATGGGGAAAGAGAAAAGGCTTCGCTGTTCAAGAGGGAGATTCTTACAGAGGAAGGACACTGGCTAATCACATACTCACATAAAGTATAGCAGTTGCAAGACTTAAGATGTGAAGATTAAAGCCAGTGTAGTGGGCTGTACAGAGTGCTCTGCTTGAAAATGAAAGCTCCAAGTTCCCTGCTAAATCATGGTGCTCATGGAGTGGCATTGAGTAAAACACTTCTTCCTTACATTAACTTAATTCTTACAACTGCAGTTGGAATTTGAAAAATAATAACATTCTTTGTATGCTGACAAATGCAGCACAAAGGGCATAAATTGTACTCATACCTCTTAAAGCTTTACAGTCAATTACTTCCACGTGAGCATCCAGTCTATCAAAAGCTTCCTTGCAGAGGGCCTTTGCTAAAGTTGACTTGCCACTTCCCTATAAAATAATCAGGGGGAAGGGGGGGGTTAAACCCTTATAAATGAACAAAATAAACTACTATATTTTTCTGTGGATTCTTTTTGCTCTGAAAAAACATTCAAAGAACAAAAACCACCAGGAATTTGTTGCAGGCAACTGAGAACTATTAACAGGGGCCTTGAACCCCTGGAGCCAGAAAGCTTTCATTTTCCTCAATACACGCAGACAGTTAATTGCTACAGACAGTAAACTATCTACAGATGGACTGTAGGAAAGAGGGGGAAAATATGTTATATATACACACTTTAAAAGACTGCATAAATCACTAAAACATATTGTAGCATATAATTCTACAGTGGCAGAAAGAATCAACTGTATAATTTAAGATAGCATTTAATTCGTATTTAACCATTTTACAGAGCAGATGAGAAATGTTTGGGCATATAGATTAATTACAGAAACCATTGTTTCTTAGATGCTTATATGTTGACAAAAATATTCACCTTTGCTCCAGTAATCAGGATACCACCACTGCGCAGTCCTACAGATACAGTGGCTAGCTTTTGAGAAAGTGGTCGTCCCAAAAGGCTGTGTGATATGTGCTTAAATAACAATAATCCTAGTTTATCTACTCCTCTGAAAAACAAAATTGAACAAAAACATAATACCTTATCTCCTAATAATATAAAATTAAGATGAGCTATTTGATAAAGCTATCTTTGAACAGTCCACTGAAGTGTTCTGGAAAGACACCCAACCAGTTCAGTTCTGCCAGTTATACCCTCAATGGCTGTGAGAGTTGCAAAAAAAAAAATTCAGAATGTTTTTGGAATACGCACCTTCTCCAAGGGAGTAAACAGTGGTGCACCACATACAGAGAGATATTGCTAGAGAGAGCACAGTCAGATCTGCAGAGCCTATAATAGGCAGCACTGGTTTGCCAATCCAGTGTTTATGCATGTTTTTGCATTTTAATCTTATTCTTGAGAAATGCACAGTGTTGCTTGGCTCAAGCCTATTTTCTGTTGTTGTTCATTTGGCTCAGTGAAATTGAACAAGTATCTAAATGCTAAGAACAACTCTAGTTTTTGACTGCAAAGTTGCTGACTCTCAGAATGGTCAAGTTTTGATCCTGTGCATGTTAAAAACACCTCTTTAATTTTTACCGTTCAGTAATTTATTACTGTTCAGGTCTGTGATACTATCAAAACATCTCACCCTAAACAGTTCAGACTGAGCCATGGAAGGAGCTGGTCACAAGACGCCTGTGCCTCGCCATCACTGGCTACTGAAGTCAAAGGATGCTTCATGACCTGCACAAAATAAGTCAACCATTACTGAGAAGCTGAATAGGCTTTTGTAAGAGGAAGGCCAAATCCCCCTATGGAATGGCTGAGGGAGGAAAAAACAGTTCACACACACTGGTAAAAAACATCAGACTGCTATTATGTGCTAAAATTTAGCACTGGATTAGGCTAGAATATAGTTAAAATCACATGAAAGAAGGCCTGCGCCTCCAAAAGCACAGGAGCACAATGTAATTACCCCTTGGCTAGATACATGGATACACTCAGGACAGAAAAATTGATGCACTACCAAATTTATAAGATTTCATATGAAATATTGCATTGTGTTCACATTTCCTTGGGTGCCCAACTCCTCTAAGCTCCTCTATGCTTTGAACTCTGTCATTTTCTAAACTGCAGACAAAAAGTTGTCACTAAAAATACTTTCAGAAAAGTGAATAAGCAGTACACTTAAAAAAAAGTAAGATGGCTATAACTTCATTTTAAAGGGGGAATACTCTGTTCCAAATACTTTTAAGTTATGAACCTCAGAGATGAAGCTCTGATGGAATTTATATACCAGAATTTCCCCCCAACACTTCAAGCTGTACATAGACATTAGGAAAATGAATACAAATTACTCTGTGCCTAATAAATGAAACAATTTACTGTGTTTTAGCCAAATGCAATATAATTTAATCAACTGGATACCTTTAATAAATGATATTTACTTGTATATTTGCTTTCTGCAGCAAGCTGGGACTCAAGATGAAAGTATTTTCTTCAGTGTCTGGAGATGTGATTATACTAAGGACAAAGTCCTCCATGCCTTTCAAAACACAATGGACACATTAACTTGCTTGTGATTTTAGGATTGTGTAACACACACTGAATGAATCAAATATAGTGCAAACAAACTGTGACAAATGTATATAGATACTTTTTGAGACAGAAGGCTAGAAGTTCATCTACTGATTTGTTGACTAAAGCATTAATTGATTAGCAGGGATCAAAAATGGTGGAAGAAAGTGAAACAGAGTAAACTAGTTTATGTATCGAAACTAGTTTAGTTTTGGTGTGTTATTGTATTATAATACTTCTTTCCTTCTAACAGTGATAAGTAACATTTCAGAACAATCTTAAGGAGAGTTACACCTAACTACAAGGTATAACTCTGCTTAATAATTCACTGACTATTACACTGTAAGTTCCTTCTCACTGACTTCAGTATCTTAAAAACATACTGAAGTTTTTGGTACTATGCAATCTATTTAAATTTAAAATTTAAATTTAAATTTAAAATCAATTAACTGGTTTGAAAGCTAATGATTAATCAACTATAAGGTCTTTAATCTGTGAATAATACTCTTTAAAAGCAAATATAACGCAAAGAAACATTCAAAATCAGCTAGCAACACAGTTATAATTATAACTGACAGAATTTTGCTTACTGTCTTTAAGAGCTAACTGTATATCACTTTTGTCTTCTATTATCAAAGGAAGCATGGTGGTACTGTAATCCTCCAGCCATAAATTAAAGGCATTTTTAATGACATCTTCATGGATATCTTTATTCTAAAAAGAAGGAAGAACAGGGAGACTGTTATCCTAAAAAATGTTTTGATCAAGAAATGTTTGTTCTTTTACAGGGTATCCAAGACACAAATTGCTAACAGTTGAGGCCATTCAGTGCCTGAGGATTCACCCATGATCTCCAAAATATCAGACTTTTCTTTGTTTTAGTTCGCAAGGAAAGCAGATGTTGAAACTGAAAAACAGTAAGAATTTAAAATGTAACAACACTCAAGGCTTGTATTACATATGTTTGCCAACAGGCCAGGGAGAAAGTGTCCGTCTCCTTTAATAGAGGCAAAGCATTAATGGTATGGAAGTAAACAACATCATCTGCAAGATAACATACCAGGTAACTTTTCTATTAAAAGGCTGGGACACTTTTCTCCAGGCCTGTTGGCAACTATATACATCAAATGAATGTTTTAGTGCGCCAGTTGTATTACTATTGCACTAAAATGTTTCAAGATCAGATACTGGCAATAGTATTGAACCAGTCAGACCTAATTCAGCATTCTCTATCCTTCCATGCTCCCGCTTTCTAGAAATTTTTAGTTAAAAGCAATTTTCTTTAGTTAAAAGAAAAAACACATTAAAATGCATCTGAAATAGATAATGCTAAACAATATGTTCCCCAACTATATCCAGACCAAATTGGAAAAACTGAGCAAAACATGAACCTAAGAACACAAACTCACTAGAGTACTCTTGGGATACAATTTCAGAGATGCTGGAATTTTAGGGTCTGAACTCAGTGAAGTGAGTCTGACAGCTGTGTGCATTTCTAACTGTAGTCTCTTTCTCAATCCATCTGGTATCTGAAATAGAGGAAAGAAAAATTATTAAGTATCAAAACACAGATCCTTAAGACTTCTTCACAAAAGGCTTCACATCCCATAATGTTTCCCCATTGTACTTAACTATTAATGTACTCCAGGTGCTGGAACACAGAGACAGGGTACTGACACCCATGCCTTGATGAATTCCAGATCAGATTACTGCAGTGTGCTCTATGGAGGGCTGCCATAAGTTATCAAAGCCTAGAGTACAAAAGGAAGTATCTTCTCCTGTATCGATCTTCCGACACTTTACATATCTTGCAATGAGGTCATGCTTAAAAAATCATGTTTTGTGGATGAAAGATCAGCAATTGCTCCAAATACCCTCCCTCATCATCTGTCTTCTACTAGAGCCAGAGACAATTTTGTTCAACCAGGTTTTTCAAAGGAGTGTCTACAACCTGAGATCCAAGATCTACTTGTTGCTGTTTCATTTTTTGTTTTTCTCTTTATATTATGCTACATTTTGATCCATCAACTGACTTATGAACAATTTTTAAAAAGCAATGTACAAGTATTACAAATTGAACCTTACTTGAAATTGTTGTTCATCTGCACAGAACCACAGCACAGAGATTTAATTGTGCACAAAATATGACACTGTTAAGCATAATTTTTACAATTCAAAATTTAAATTCTTAGGTTGTGATCTCAAGTAGACTTCTGTGGAATCAATAAGACAACTAAGAGAAGTTTCAGATTTTAAGACACCCTGAACATTATCAATGTGCAATCATGAAATTTAGGTTCCTAACGGATTTTTTAAAATTGAGTTCAACTTTTTTTTCTGAAGCTGATTTGGGGGAGCAGTTCCTACAGAAGTAAGTGGAACTATGCTAAAAACAATTAACAAGGGGAAAACGGATTGAAAGCTACAGCCTGATACCAGGATACTGAGCACACTTCTAACCAAGCTCTATTGAAAATATTGTGCCTGTTTCCAAGAAAATGAGGCTAAAATTGTATATGCTGCTTTTCAGCATTTTACATAAAATCTTTAAGATATTTAATGATTCTTCTGCAAGCTTAAGAACTTGGACTAACCCAAACTCTTCCAACATGTAACTGCTCCATGTTGTTGTTAAACATAATGGCATCCTTTAGATCTTCAAATCCATTCCATATTATTTGCACCACAGAGCTCTCGCGAGATGTTTTATTTTCACTGGAACTGAGTTGATTTTGATCTTCTATTTTAGTCATCTGCTTTTCTTTCTTTGTTGTTATATTTTGTTTTGATTCCTGATGCCGTTGTCTTGGGGAGAGAAGTTTACTAAGTTTTCCATAAGATATTTTAGTATTGGCTTCTAAAGTAGTGAATTCTAGATTCCATGGGAAAACGTGAACTGCATTGTGTTTCTGAAAAGCACACACGGCCAAAGTACTTTGCACACTCGGGGGCTGAGTCTGGCATACTCTGAAAACAGAATCCATGTGAATCAAGTTTAACACATTGCCTTTAAGAGCACTAAGTTCATCAGCTCCGTCAGAAGTTTCCTGCCTCTTGCCAAATGTGTAAGAGAAAATGTTCCCTATTAAATTCCACATGTCTGGCAGCACATTTGCTTTTGCATTTGGCACATGATCTTGGCCACCTATATTTAAATTAGTTTCTTTGGCACACAGTTCCTTCATTTTTTCTCTTTTATCCAATTTGGTTTTAGAAGCATTGTCCCATGAAATGTCACTTTTGGTAGAAGGCAACGTGGTGGATCTCTCTTCATGCTCACGTATTTTTGGTTGTATGAAAAGCTCTGTACGAGGTTCGATTCTTCCATAGTGAGCAGCTGGTCTTAGAGTAACTGGAATTAAGAGGAAGAGAAAAACGTTATACACAATCATTCATCTGTAATGAATGTCATAAGCAGTGCTTTCATCAGTACTTACCAATTCGGATATAAATACAGGTGTGTTGTTCAACCCAAACTGGGAAGATAGCTTTGGGAAACACTATTCGAATTTGATCAAGAAGACGGTTTTCAAGAGAAGAAGCATGCAGCTCCTATGATAATTTTACAGCATGTTAGATAACTTATTTTATAATACACTGAAGCTGTGTTTCATGATAAAAACTGAATGCTTATATACAGGACTCATTTTTGAGCTCTAAGTATGAAACCTAATACACAGAAACATGAATTCTGGGAGAAAGAGAAGAAAACAGGAAGAAGAATAAAACTGTATGTTAAAAGCATCCAAAAACATATTTAATTTAAATTTGTTCATTACCAGTATCTCCCAATCATCTGCTGAAAGGGGTTCAACTTCTACTTGCTGACAGGACAAGACTTGGGAACACGGCTCGAGAAATATCTGACAAACAATAAACCTTTATGAAACAGCCACTCTCAGAATTGCCAATATTGATATAAACAGCAACACTAGGGTCTAAACAGATACGTTATTATCTAGACCAGAAAAAAATAATTAAGAGGTGAATCATGGGACTGCCAGGAGATGCACTATTCACATGCATTTGCATGACAGAGCAGTGCTTGCATCAGAGTGGGTGGGGGGTTGGACAGTTGTTACACTGCCATTACTAATATATTTATCATCAATATATATCCTGCTGTTCTGCAATTATGGAACCTAAGGCAGTATACCTCCAGTTTCCAAAACATCTTCTATCCAGCCACTGACGAAATCAACAGCTGCTTGGTTTCATCAAAAACTTCTATGAGTCCACCAATATTAGCTTTTCACTCAGGCAAATGAACAAGCCGCTTCTAAACCTATTCATATTTTAACAAGCAGTTAGGTGCAGGATATAGTCAAAGACCAAATGGCTGGAAATAAACCTGGTGTGTACTCGTTTGCTTGTGCATGCATTAGTCAGTTTCATGAATCTCAGACTATCACCCCGATAAAGCAAGCACGACTCATGCACTAAAACAGGTTTCAACATAATGATCCCATTCTGGATTAGGTTGCACAGACAGAAGAGCATGCCACATAGGGACAAAAATAGCTGCATTCAGTACTTGCAGCAGTCTACATTCCTTCCAACAGAAGGTCAGTGAAATCACTTCTGATCACCCATCACAGATGTTCAGTACTGTCAATACTGAAAGCACTGACCACCTGTTAGTCATTGAGATACTTGCACAAGGTTGCACAACCCACAGTTCAGGGAAAACATGAAGCCCTTAAGAATAACTTATCCAATACAAATTAAAAAAAAATACACCAACCTGTTGCCCATCTCTGACGCCAAGCTTCTCTGCTAGTTGTCTGTTTATTTCAACAGTGTTTTCACCATGCTGACCACAGTGTCTGATTTCTATCCAGCCTAAGAAAACTGGCTGATGTCCCCAGAAAGCTTTCACAGCTTGACCCTATTAAACAAACAAAGGTTAAACAGCATATCCACATACTTCATCCACAAGATTTTTTTCTGGCCAGCTATATGTGAAAAACACACAGGACTAACCAAGATTAATAAATCCTGTATAAAGCATGAACCAATCTTACTGGTGTTCTGAGCACAAATGGAAGACTTCTGGAAAGTCTGAAGTCGGGGGGGGGGGAACAATTTGGGGGGGGGCTTGAAGTTTTGGGGGAAATTGAAAAGTATGCAGTATTTACTCTCTTATCAAATCTAGGCTTATTTTGCTGTTTTAAAAACATAAATTATATCATTTGTAACTTAGTTGGTACATAAAATTGCACTTTGGAGTATTTATGGGATTTAAAAATATAAATGTTTTAGTTTTCAACAAGAAATGTTACATGATACTTGAAAGAGACAGAAGCTAGATTAATCTTAGCATACTTATCTTGGGGCCAAAGTACACAACACTTCTTAAACAAGAGAACAATCTTAAGCAATGGTGAGTCTCAAAAAGTCAGGCCTGTGTCCCACATGACATGCACACTTGCTAGAACATGTTCCAGCTGATGCATATAAGACTGCGTAAAGTGTTCCATAAAAATAAAAAGCTTCAAAACCATGGTCTCAGAAGCAGTTACTGTAAAAGTTACACATAAATAACTTTTTCTTGGCAAGTGGAAGTCAACAATTTGTCTTTTACATTCAATCCAATCTAATCTCAGCTATTTATTTTACTCTATTTGGGGACCCAAAGTGTTTTACAACATTTTTCTCTCATCACAACAACCTTGTGAGGTAAGTTAAGCTGCGAGTGTGACTGGCTCAAGGTCACCTGGCAAGCTTCCATGGCAGAGTCAAGATTTGAACTCAGGTCTCCCAGATACTAGTCCAATACTCTAATCACTTCATCCTACCGTCTTTCAAAGTATGTATTCTATTTCAGGAAAAATTGCAGAACAGAAGCAGAAAATTGTATCACGTGTGATCTTTTTTTTTTTTTTTTGCCTTGGAGTAGGATATAATGTCACTAGCATGGTTTCCCCAGAATCCCTACAGAAATGTATCTGTCAAGATGATGTGGAAGGTACTGTTCCCCCCCCCCCCCATCAACTTGAAGGAGAAAGAGCACCTCGGATTCAAGGGTCTTCTACTGTCACTAGCCCAGCCCTTATAATGAAGATTTTCCGCCAAATACGCTTCTCACTCCCAGAGCTGCAGTGAATGCAGGAACCAAACTCAAGGACTTCACACTTTCTGCACAGCTTATAGAAACCGCACTGGTTCCTTCTTGTACTAACAGGGCAACCGTGAACAGAAACACCGTGTTCTGAACCCACTGACTTCAATGGACTTGGCAAGATGTAGCTCTGCTTAGGACTGCACTGTGAATCCAGCCTCCTTGGATGGTACCAAGGGGCCCCTCGTTGTTACCACCGCAGTGACACACGATAGTGGCAAGATGCTGTCATGACCGGGGGCGAGCACCTCAACGACGCTAAGGTACACGGACGCTTGAGGAGAGGCTACCATCCCTCACAAGCCTCTCCAGACGGCCTGTTTCTCTGCCCAGGTCCCGGATGAAGACACCCCCGCTCCTATACCTGCTGCAGACGGAGACGGGACGCTAGCGCAGGCGGCAGGTGCAGGAAGCAGTCCCGGGAGCCGCTCAGGGAGACGCTCACTGCAGCTACTCCAGGGCCCCCCACCCCCCACATGGTGCCCGCAGCGGTCTAGGACCACCCAGCGTCCCTGAGACTCGACGCCGGCGCCTCCAGGAACGACCTATTCGCCGGCTGGAACCGCGCGAGTGGAAATGCCCAGCCTCCTGCTACTCCTCGCATCGTCTCTAGCGTAATCGGCCCACGGCGGACCAATGAGGCGGCGTGGACTTCCCGTTTTCCATTTCTCCCATTGGCTGAATGGATTCGGCTCTGTCGCTTCCCGGCCAGCTTCGACTTTCCGTTCGTCACAGAGCCGGACCGATGAAAGCGCGGCTGTATATTCCAGTTCAGTCTGATTGGCTGACGGGAGATAGCGAGAGAGGGAGGGGGCGTGCGCGCGCGGAAGTTGTAATGGTAGTACGTTGTCGTGCGTGACGAAAAACGAAGATGGCGGCAGCTAGTGGGAACGGTGAAGGGGGTGAAGTCGGTGGAGTTTATCAACACCACGCGCAGCGCGCGGTCTGCGCCTCGCGGGCTAAGTATCGTGAGGGGCGGAGACCTCGCGCTGTGAAGGTAAAGGGGAGGGGAGGAATCAAGGATATATTTCCTTTGTGTTGTTGTTTGGGAGCAGAGGCAAACAGGAGACTTGCGGCACTTTAAAAGTTAACAGGCTTCCTGTAGGTGAAGCTTTTTGTGACTGGATATGAAAAGCGAGCAGGGGTCCTTTCCTAGAAAAAGAGCTGCAGGAGCTCATTAGCATAACTCATTAGCATATGCCACATCCCTTGACATCACTGGAAGTGTGTCAGAAAAGGAATGTCAGTTTCAGCCCCATTATACCCTATGGGCCATTGAAATCAATGGCAAAAACTCATAGGGTATCTGAGGGGCTGGATGAAAGCGGGTTTGAGGGAGAGGCTCCAAACTTGCAGGGTAGCTGCTGGGGCCTCTCCTTGAAATACCCACCAAGTTTCAAGAAGATTGGACCACGGGGTCCAATTTTATGGGCCCCCAAACAGGTTGTCCCATCCCCTCCATTGTTCTCTGTGGTGGGAAAAAATGTTACCTTTTTCCCTACCAGAGAACAATGGAGGGAATCGGGGCAACCTGTTTGGGGGCCCGTAGAATTGGACCCCCTGGTCCAATCTTCTTGAAACTTGGTGGGTATTTGGGGGAGAGGCCCCAGCAGCTACCCTGCAAGTTTGGAGACTCTCCCTCAAACCCCCTCCCCTCCAGTCACTTTTAAAGTTGCCGCTGAATTTCGGCGGCAATTCGGCAGCAGGCTGAATCAGATCAGAGAATCTGATTCGGCCCATGGCTGCCCTAGTGGCCACTCCATGGCTGCCCTAGTGGCCATTCCTAGTGGCCACTCCAGCCCCAATGGACCCCTGAAAGTGAGAACAATATCTTTATTCCCTATAGTCAGCCAGCTTTTACACACCTGAATCTAAGAAAATTCACATGGGAATGGGGACTTTTATAAACTCCATCATGATTAGCCAAGTTGTTTTTGGACCAAAACATAACTAACAAGACCAGTTAACTCGGTTCTTTTGTAAATCCCAGATTTGCTGCCACAATATCTCCCTGGAATTTAGGATTGGAAAAGAAGGAAGACAGTATGAATCACGTTGACCAGCACATGATTGCTGAACTAGGGGATGTTGCTTTAACTGGCCATGTGTGGCTCCCAAGACACTAACTGAATATAGTTGACATGTTCAGTAGTGGAATTTGGACACAGGTGTCATTAGTACTTTAAGATATAAATAATTGAGTTACATTAGCAAAATTTTTATGAGTTTTAGACTAGAGTTGCTTGTATTATGCCTATATAAAATGGCTCTAAGTGGTATAACAATGTATGAGAATCTTTCAACAATCTTTTAACAACCAAGTATTTGGAACTTTAACTGAGACTGATGATAATGTTACAAAATAAGCATTTTTTTCAGGTATATACTATCAACTTAGAATCTCGATATTTGTTGATACAAGGTGTTCCAGCCTTGGGTGTAATGAAGGAATTAGTTGAACTGTTTGCATTATATGGCACCATTGAAGAATATAATCCATTAGATGATTACCCAGCAGAAGAATTTACAGAAGTTTATCTGATCAAGTTTCAAAAGATACAGAGTGCAAGGTATCATTTGTCACTTATGGTGACTTATTTGCATTTTCCTCTCCTTTCCTTAATGGTTTGTTAAACTTTTAAAATTAAAATACTAGTTATGTGTGGTATGTAAAGTGATTTTCTTAATGTCATAACTGAAGTAGCTGTGAGTTAAAAGAAATTGTATAAAACAGTTAATGAGCTGTCCACAGCAAATTTGGTTATTGTTTTGATGTAGCTTTTTCTTTGCTAGGGTAGCCAAGAGAAAATTGGATGAGCGCAGTTTCTTTGGTAGTTTGCTGCATGTGTGTTATGCCCCAGAATTTGAGACTGTACAGGAGACCAGAGAAAAACTACAAGACCGACGGAAATATATAGCAAAAATAACTAATTGCAAAGGTTGGTGGCCATATATGTATTTTTAAAATTAAAGTTCACTTTCAGTGGTTGGTTTCTTGTTATTTAGTTTCCTTCCACAGTATGTACTGCAATGTGATGGGCTACAAGGATAAAGTAGGGTGAAAAATCATAACCAGTGCCAAAAGTTCCTGAGATAGCTGTTTGAAGATTTGTTTTCATAAGAAGAGATTATGTAAAGACTGGGACCAAAAGGAAGGGAATCCCATTTCTGTATTTTACCCCCTTCCTCTGGTTCTGGCTTTGTTTTCCTTGTTTTTCTACTCCAGGTGGCAAGCACTGTCATATTTTTGTGTGGCATCTTTGGTTTCTATGGTAACCTAAAATTTTGCCTGAATTTTGCGTGTGTGAATTTTTCTGTGTGATGTCTAGGCATGGTCAGATGCTGCTTGTACTGTATTTGAGATTTTTTAATACCCCATTCTTTTAATCTTTTTCTTTTTACACCAGTGAAGTTTCCACAGGCTTGCAGAATCCTAAATTGTAGCAGTGGCTAACCCCATTGTGTGGGCCAGTCGTATTAGGCAGTCAACCATGATGGATATCTAAAGATTAAAACAATTAGGAAAGCAGCAAAATGGTCTGCAGATAGAACAGGGGTTTCCTTATCCTGGGGGGAGTCTCTAGTGAAGAAACAGTAAGGAAATCATCTTCCCTTGTCTTTCCTGTAATCATGCAACAGTGCTGAGCAACATCCTTTCTGCTGTCCCCCAAATCTCAGCAGTCTAGTTCAGTAGTCTTCAGCCATGGGCTGAAAATCTCAGTGGGTCAATGAGCTCTTCCTGCTGATTTATGAGCTTCTGTAGAACCACTTTTTCTGGTGCAGTCTTTTGGAAGTCCTTGCTACTACTGCACTTACATAAACATCAAGGGCACCTTGCCTCCTGCTTTTCTGTGCATGGATGCTGAGGGGAGCAGCAGTACAATTAGGCAAGGTCAGTCAGTGGCAGAGATTCCTCCATGACTCTGATCCTGGTTTGTTTGTCATTTTCTGTCTTGTGGTCTGCTGCTCACATTCCTAGCCATGACCCCAGAGAAGTAATAACTGGTTCTGCTGCCTTTTCCTTGCACGTGACTCTGATGTCACATGACTTCATAGTTCTTTTTTGCAGCAGGTTCCATGATCAGTTGGTGTCTGAACTAAAAATGTTAAATGCTACTGGTCTAGCTATATCGACTAACTTGACCTGGCTGCACAAGTTTGCTTTTTCTTCACCTCACTCTGAACCTAGAAGTTACACTATGGGTGTATTTTTTACTTCTTCCCAGAGCTGTATGGGAAAGTTCAGGGAAGTGGTTTGGGGAATGAGCACTCCATGGCACACATTCCTCTAGCTCTAACTTCATCCTTTAATCCTGGAGAATGAAGCATTTGGGACTGCCTTGGGGATGACGGTATACATGATTTAATAGGATCAGAGGGCATACTTTTCCTCTGGTTCAAATTAATGGATTGGCCTTTGCTAGGTCTCTTCTAGTTTCAAAGGGGTCAAAGAGCTTCAGAAGTAAAAACATGAAAACTGATTTAGGAATATCACTAGTGCCAATCTTAAAGACTATTCTAAAGTAATCCATCTGTGCACCATAAAGATTGTTTTTTGCTGAAAATAAATTAGGCATCCTAAATGTTTTTACTACTCTGTTTTTAAGATCAGTTACAAGTGAAGAAACAGAATTTGAACACATGTTTTCAAAAGACTTTTCAGCCAGATGCTCCTGGATTTCATACATCTGAAGTAGCCCCTAATAACTGGAATCTACCTGCACATAGCTGTGATCCTGGGCAGTCACCCTGTGGTAAACTGCCACTGAACAATGCCGCCTCTGCTTCAGAAGAGCGCTGTCAGAATATATTGTCAGCACCTCAGTATGCTAGTGACTGGGCTGAAACGTCTGAGTCCTGTCGCCAGAGGACACTAATGCCTCAGAGTGGGCAGCACAGAATACAGAGCCCACCAGCCCATTGCTCCCTGCAGAGGAAACTTGCCGGTGACAGTGGAGTCAGTAGATTTATGCCTCGAACAACTCAGCTACAGGAAAGAAAAAGAAGACGAGATGAAGGCAACAAATTTGCCCTTATTGGAAAAGACACTGATAATACAGAAATGATTATTGGTCCAAGGCTACCAGAACCACCTAAAATAGATATGGATGATGAATCGCTGAACACCTCGGCAAGCTTAATCAGAAATAAACTTAAGGAGGTATGCTGCATGGTAAACTCTCATTCAGTGTCTTTAAAATATGTGTCAGGTAGTTCTTGAATGAAATAAAACTGGTGTTTCAGGAAGGATGAAACAGCACTTCCATGGAGGGAAAAGGAGGTGGTAGGGTGCGCATATTCTCTTTAGTAGTCTTAAGTTTAGTATTGTAAAACTGAGCATTAGATTTCCAGTTTAGTATTGATTGCTGAGGCTGTGGATTCACTAAACCATAGTCAGAAATGAGTATTTGGTATTAATTGCAAGCACCTTTTGTCAGTAATTAATAGCCTCTCCTGAAATAGAAAATCAAAATTGTCCTTTTGAGTCTAAGGGTAAACTAATGTGTATATATAGAACTTGTCCCATTACTCATGAGTACATTTTTTTGGAAGCAGTTCCTTCTGATTTCAGTGGAAGGGAATTTGTATAAAAATGTGTTGTGGATTGCTCTCAGATTATTGCCTTTTACTAAGCGTCAGTTAAATGAGAGCCAGAATAAATGAAATGTATAAAGAACACTTGAAATGCTTTGATATCTTCTCCTGTCCATATTAGTGATTGCCTTTTAGCCAAATCCACTTAAGTGAGGGCTCCCGCTTGGTACCAGGTGCTTGTCATCAGTTTCCCCAGTTACTTGATGTTGCCTCCTCAAACTTGTAGTCCCAAGCTAGCTAGGAAGCAAACTAAACTTGCAGATATGCAGTGGCACCGTAGTTAGAGAAAAAAGTGATGGTGATCAGAAGATAACATGAATGTGTATAGGCTTTGCTGGCAAGTTGTTCAGAGGATGCATTGAGACAGGCTGTCTCAACTTGGTCCATCACTATTAGTTTGAAAGATCTACCGTAATGGTAGAATTAAAGGATCCAGCATACTAAAACAAGACTGTTCTCTCTTCAAACTAGGTTACATTTCCTGTTCAAGTTCCAGAACTATCTGGGGAGATGTCTCTGAATAGTCCAAGAAAGCCAACTGCGAAACAAAGACGACGAATATAAATACTACTGGTAGCATCTTCTATGTATTTAAAAGATAGTGTTTTGACAGTTCACAAAGCAATGTAGTTTGGATTATTTTTACAATATTAAAATGCTTTTTGTACATTTTATTTGCCTATTCATTATGCTGCATTTTGTTTCAAATTTTTGTTGTCCCATTATTCTTTAAGTGTTTACAAATGTCTTACTTCATAGGAGAACAGGAACATCTAAACATTTCCCATTATCTCTTACTTTCCATAAAGAAGTTTCCTAACATCAAGGCATTTGAAATGTTAGTAGGCTTGCCTTCTTGACTTAAAAATGCTAGTAGCGTCCTTTCCATAGTAATTTATATAGTGTATTTCGCAGAGCTACAAATCAGAAGAATCTTGAAACGCCTGTGCTTCAAATGCCATCCCACACTGTAAAAGAAAACATTAGGATTGAAAGATATATCTGATGTGTAATTAGTCTTCTATAATATGCAACTCTGAAGTCTGAAGACTATATACTATCTCAATCTTTCTTTCTCTTGTGACGAAACAGGGACCCACCCTCAGCCCTGGGGGACTAAGCAGTCATTCTGCGGCTCGCAAGCCCGTTTTTGCCTGCCCACCCTGCCTGGTGGGACTATTTCCCTTCTTCAGTTGCTGCCACCACTCGCTGGATTTACACTGCCTTCCTAGAGGGACAGTGAGACCCCTCTGGCTGATTCCCCAACCCGGGAAAGTGGATTCCTCAATCTTTGGGTGCCCCCTGGAGAGTTGGCAAACCTTCTGATTTGGGCCCGTTTGGGTTCCCTGGCCTCCCTTTGCCTCTGGTAACATGCTGAGTGGGGAGGACTATATGGTCAAGGCACTACCAGGTCTTATAACTCAAAAAACAGGTTTATTTAAACTATATAGGACAAGCACAGAAAATAACACAGGCACTTCAACACAACCGGGCATAAAATAAACAGGATCAAAACACAATTCCTCCATCCCTACACACACTCCCTGCCTCTGGAGGTGGTGGCCTCAGGATAGGATTTGCTTTCCCCCTCCTGTCATCGGAGAGAAACCCCAGCCCCTCCTCAGGACTGGTCACCTCTACTGCCACCCTCCTGGCTCTCCACCACAATCTGTAGTGGCCTGGATTGCCCACAGAGCCTGTGGTAGCAGGAGTCCCACCTGTAAGCTGTCCCTTGAAGCTCCCGTCCAAGGCTCAGGCTAAGGCTGGCCCATCCCTGGATGGGGAAAAGCCTTTATCTCCCTGGCTCCGCCCCTGGGGTGGGTCCCTACTTTCCCGCACTTCCCCCTAAAGCTTCTGGGAAATGTAGGCAGGGAGGTATGGCAGCTCCACCGTTCCCTATGGAGCACCTCCCTCCAGAGGACTACCAGACTGGCAGCCATTTCGTTACACCCCTCTTTATTTTGGTTGAGATGCAAGAAGCTACTTTAGTCTACAAGGACTTCCAGTTGGACTTTAAGCAGTAGGTCCTCTCCCCCTGCCCTTTACATCACAACCTGGTTTAAGAATTCCATCAGTTCCCAAAACTGTTAAGCCATATGATACTTGGGAAGGAGCATCTGTATGTCCCTCTTGGGCATGCAGACCTAGTTGTACTGTTCCTCTGGAGACTGATCTATGTTGTATTTTGATGTATAGTTCTCTGCTGTTTCGCCACTAAATGTTATGATTCCTATGGAATCTGAATAGAGAGGCTGCAGTATTTTCAAATGTGCAACACTTTGCAGAACTGTATACATTTCAGGCTTGATGCCATGGCTATATATAAAAATTTAGGCTGGCAAAAGCCAACTTAGTCAATTGGAAGCGGACAATTATTATTTTAGTGCAATATACTTTCTTAATAGTTAACAATGTGGTTAATAAGGTGCTTGGAAATGCCATGAGAAATACATCCTAATATATTCAGTAAACAGTGAAATCCTAAGTAGTCGAGTAATTCCCATTTAATACAATGAGGCTTACATCTGAAGAAACATGCATAGGATTGTACTGCATTGCTATATGGTATTAGAGCCACTATTTCCTGGTTTGCTATGTACAACAGTTCTGTGGTCTGATACAGATTGCATATATACCTTCATATCAGGCAAACATGGCCCAAATGCTTCTAAAAGGAGATTTTCGTCTCTTACAGCTTTTTCAAAATCCACATAGGACAGTTTGCCATCGTGGTCATAATCCTACAAAAGGAGAGTAGGCATTCTTAGCCATTTCAATTGCTAGTATGACTGAGTAACCAAATATTTGTTTAGGATATTTAGTTTCTTCCATATGAGCTGTGGGATTACTAGTCTTCTGTTAAGATGATGCATTTTTACAAACAGAAGCCTAAAATGGTTCATACAAAACATTACATCCCTGGGCTTAGCTGCTGTATAGGACTCATTACGATTTTCCTGACACTTTAAAAAATATTTTTGATCTGTCATTCCAATGATACTGTTGCCAGTTTGTATAGATTATATTTTTATTCTTGATCTTCCAATATATAAAAACAAATCTGTATATTGTATAATTATAAACAAATCTTCCAGTTTATAATTAAGATTAGATATGAGCGAAGAATATCCTATACATCTGAGAAACTTGTCTTGAAATTATGTTGCTTACCATTTTCTTCAAAGTTATTTCTACTAAATCTTTAATTCCTTCATCGGGATCTTCTTCTGATGGTTGTTTCAGAAGGCTGTTCTTCAGCATATGAAACATTTCCTCCCGTGAAATGTATCCATCGCTGTTCAGGTCATAGACATCAAAACAGTCTTGGAAAGCATGCATATGAAAAAGCACTTTTCAGTTAAAGTACCCATGGACATTTTGTGGGGCTTTTTCTTAAGTTACTGTATAATTCAAGTGTGTATGTGTGTGTGTATATGATTTGAACAATATGACTATTCACATACACCTGTTTTCCCAGAGCTGGACTTTTGATTTCACAGTGAGAATTCTGCTTGGTGTTCATTGTTGTGGAACCACCAATCTTCCGTTTAGGTTAAGACACTGAACTGCGGACCGGAAGGTTGGCAGTTCGAGTTCCTAGTGCCGCATGAAGGAGTGAGCTCCCGTCTCTGGCCCCAGCTCCTGCCAACTTAGCAGTTCGAAAGCAAGAAATTGCAAGTAGATAAATAGGTACAGCTTTGGTGGGAAGGTAACAGCATTCCGTGCACCGCAGCGTTTAGTCATGCTGGCCACATGACCACAGAGACGTCTTCGGACAGCGCTGGCTCTTCAGTGTGGAAATGGAGATGAGCACCACGCCCTAGAGTCAGATTTGACTGGCTTTTGAGCAAGGAAAACCTTTACCGCCTCACAGAAAATCCTAAAACTGTTCACCCAAAACATTAAATCCCTGGGCCAAGCATATTCAAAACTAAAGTTGACTTTTTGGGAATAAATACTTAAGGAAACAGCTTCAAAAAAGATACACTTCCTAAATAAGGAAAAGCAATGTATCCTGAATTTGGTCTGTGAAGAAATACACAACAGATGCTTGCTAAAGAAAAGAAACATGAAGGGATAATTACTGATTGCATTGAACTTTTTCTGATGCTTATCTAAAGGGCATGTAGCTGATGACACCCAGCTCTATACCTCTATTCAAATCTAATGTAGTGATAAAGGGTTTGAGCCACTGTCTGACTGCTGAGGTTAAATAGATAAGAGTGAGGCTTGACAAATTCCAGGTGCCAGGTTGCCTAGAAATGTCAACCATAGCACCCAGCAATCTATCATTTTGAATGAGAATGTTTTGTTGTATGACAATAAATGTGTTGTATGTACAAATAAACGTGCAAGAAGTTCTTGTCATTCCATGTTAACTTAATGTTACACCATTAAATGGTGGAGGGTGAATTCTTAACCAGTTGCCTTCTATATTGGTTCCAATATTCAATTAAGTGGAGCTTTTTGGAAGAAACAGTAACGGAGCTACAAGAAATTTGGGAGAAGGTAGGCTCGGCTTAGAGGTTAGCTTTCTGTTCTGGTGATGACCATCAAGGTTACCCCCATATTTGTTTATATAACACAATATTGTCATAGCTTTAATAATGTTATAAGAAACTTAGAGTTTAGGCTTAGGTTTCTGCTGTAACAACAATTAGGAGATATGGTCATTAACTTACAAAATCCCAAAGGATGAAAAATGGCTCTATTGCGTAAAGCCCAAGAAATCTGTCAAGGCCTGGCTAAAAGTAAATAAACTGAAACTGAACCCTGGCTAAACAAAGTTTATGCTGGCTGAGAAGGCTGAGGTCTTGAAGGACACGGTGTTTCCCTGTTAATGGAGTCCAGCTGACCCTGGCTGTCTTGGTTGAGAGTCTAGGGGTTATGCTGGATCCAGAATTACTGCTGTGGAAGGAAATTAATTTCTTTTAGCTTGTTTCTTAGCCTGGAGTATGCCTCCCCTAACTTGACTCGGCCGATTGGCCACATGAATCTATGCCACAGTAACACCGATACTAGATTATTGTGATGCACTCTACATGGGTCTGCCCTTGAAGTCAGCTCAGAGACTCCAGTTGGTACACAATGATGTGGCTTGGTTATTATCAGCAGCTAGCCAGAGTACACATCTATTCTGCAGGCACTTTACTGGCTGCCCATCAGTTACTGGGTTCAGTTCAAGGTACTGGCTATTATGTACAAAACCCTTCACAGCTCTAGCCCTTCATTATCTGCAGGACTGCCTCTCCTGCTATGCCCCACCACAATACCCATCTGAGCAGGGTGTTCTGGGGGTCCTGCCCTGCAAAAGGGTAAGATCAATGTTGCAGAATTAGGGCCTGGATTGAGCCTCAGTCCTCTGCTACACCTGTTAACTTTAATTTCTATAGCAAATTAGCCTTTATAGTTGAATCTTTGGTTCGGTTTCCCAGGTTTCAGAACTCTGCTTAAGCTGTGGCCTTCTAGTACCGATAACCCTGTAAATTATTTTTGCCTTAGAGGATGTTTATACATTCCAGGAGTTGGTGGTATCACTATCAGAATCAAAATAGATAGGGTATCAGAACCTAGCTTCCTTGACTCTCCTTGACCTTCTGTGAGTTTCCTGACCCCAGAGAGAACAGGAGGGACTTGGGTTGGTACATCGGGCCAGTTCTAGTTGGGCCTGTGTCAGATCCATGGTAGTCCTACATGAGAGGTACGTCAGTAGGTACGTTAGCAACTATAAGTCCAAGAAAGATATATACCTCTATTTACTAATGGTCATGGCTGCTCATCAGTGCCCAGAGACCTTGATGTCAGTAGCCAGAATATATTCCTTATTTGTCTAAGTGTACACTGTACATTGAATTATAAATACTGAATTAAGAATTATGAGTTAATTTTGTATGCTGCATACCAGATTCTTATATGTTTGGAAGGTTTTACATTTTGGGTTTGAAATTCAATAAATAAGGTTTTTTTTAAAAAAAGAAAAACTCTCTTTCTTGATGCAGTTGGGATCCCTGCCAATTTCTCTCTCCTCAATGATCACAGTGGGGATGGGAGTCCATGAAAAGGTTCCTGCACTCCTAGTTTCCTCAACAATCAGCAGTCCATGTGCATTCTCTGTTGTGGCCCCTATCTTGTGGAATGACCTGCCTGAGGTGGTCAGGAAAACTCCCATGCTTCTGTTATTCTGCAAACTATGTAAAACAGAATTGTTCAGGAGGACATTTTTATAAAGGAAAGAGAGCTATATTAAAACAAAATGGCCCAGGAAGGTGCTTTTTTAAAGCAAACAGGACGATGAACTATAGCGCCGTGTATAGTGTGTATTATCCTACTCTCACCACATTTTTTTATATTTTAAGTAACACTAATTTATGGATTCTTTAACATACGTCTAATATACTGTGCTCTCTTTCAGACTGTTGTAATCTTAGACTTATTTTTTATCAGATGTCTCACTGTTGATTGCATTGACTTAATGCCTTGAGTCTCAGTGAGAAAGGCGGACTATTAAATAAATAAATAAGTTAGTTAGTTTAGGTTCTCAAGCCACAGAAGGTACCTCCCAAGCTAACTTTCTTATTACAACACATAATTTCAAACAATTGCTTTTCAGTGTGTCATATCAGATACCCAGCTGTGAACCATCAGATGTTACCTATGGAAAAATGGAAGGCACACATTTTATCTGTGTCCACAACAGTTAAAACAAGTGACAAAGGATTTCAGTTGTGTGTGTTTTTTTAACTAATGTGGTCCTGTACTTTCAACAATATCCTTGTCATTTAAATTGCTCTAGATTTTTGTCTTGGTTTAACCATTAGTCTTTGTTGAAAATTATATTGTATATCTCATAGCTATATTTTTAAGTATGTTTTATATCCATTTAGATAAAAATTGCTCTAGATTTAAGAGAGGGATAAACCTGCTTGTGCTATAGGAACCTTACATTTAATTTTTTCTTCCAATGTCCCACGAAGAAATATCGATAAGCCTTCTACCCATTCTGTTACGCTGACACAACTGTCATTGTCTTTGTCAAAAGCACGGAACACTGAAAGAAGGAAGTGTTTTTATGTATTAAACTGACTTAGCTATAGTTTGATTAAGATTTTGTCTCTCAAGAGTTGGTCAGCACCACAAGGTTTTGAAATTCTGTGTACATTATTATCCTGAGTCAAAATAAAAATAAATATGGGAACCTGGTATATCTCAGTGCCCTGTTAAAATCTTGACACACTAATTGAATTATTGCTTTGCTAACTTTTTTCACTATATTAACATTCTAATCACAAGCCCCTCTAGCTGACATCAGGAACATTTCCAGAAAGAAGAATTTTAAGGCCGTTCTTTACTAGCAAGCTATACAGAAATTTCAAATAATTCTTTTTACACAAATCAGAATGTAGAGGGCAGTGCAATTACTGTTCACCCATTCCCTTGTTAGGCTTGTAATTCTCAAACTGCAGAGTCTCCCTCATGACATGACAAAACACTGTTGAAATGAATGAGACTTTCAAAAGCAATTTGTGACATGGCATGAGGTCCTGCTGTTCAAATAGTGTCAAAATACTCCCTGGGCACTTTGCAATTTGCATCCCAGCTATAATGCTGAAACAATTTGACATCACTATGGGAGAACAGCTTTAGATGACATTGGGTTGGATCCAGTGATCCATCAACAGAAAATGGTGGTGGTCTCCAATCTTCCCTTAATTTGCCCTCTCCCAGCAGCCATTTCTGATCCAAGTTAAGTTGATTACTATCACTGCAAGACCTGCATGGATCTACAGTTGCATGGGTCAGTGAGGTGAGGGTGAAATAAGCACTGCCTCTTCCTTTGGCAGTACTGCTTCTTGCATCAAGGGAGCTCTGCTGAGAGGGACTATTTTACCCCCATCTCCTTCCTCACTGTAGCTGACCAACCTGCATGGCTAGTAGAATTAATTTGCTCATGAGTATTTGTATGTACATATTATTTTATTCACTTTATTCTGTACCCTATGAGGAAAGGCTGAGGGACTTGGGAATGTTTAGTGTGGAGAAGAGAAGAAGAAGAAGAAGAAGAGATTGGATTTATACCCTGCCCTTCACTTGGAGTCTCAGAGCGGCTTACAAACTCCTTTCCCTTTTCCTCCCCACAACAGACACCCTGTGAGGTATGTGGGGCTGAGAGAGCTCTTTCCAGAGCTGTCCTTGAGAGAACAGCTGGGACAGAACTATGGCTTGCCCAAGGTCATCCAGCAGCTGCAAGTGGAGGAGTAGGGAATCAAACCCGGCTCTCCCAGATTAGAGTCCATGCACTTAACCACTACACCAAACTGGCTGAGGGGGGACATGATTGCTCTCTTTAAGAAGGGCTGTCACTTAGAGGAAGGCAGGGAGCTGTTCCTGTTGGCAGCAGAGGAGAAGACTTGCAATAATGGGTTTAAATTAAGGGCGGGAAGGTACCAGCCAGATATTAGGAAAAACTTTTTAACAGCAAGAGTTGTGCAACAGTGGGATCAGCTGCCTAGGGAGGTGGTGAGCTCCCCCTCACTGGCAGTCTTTAAGCAGTGTCTGGACAAACACTTGAGAGGGATGCACTAGGCTGATCCTGCATTGAGCAGGGGGTTGGACTGGATGGCTTGTATGGCTCCTTCCAACTCTGTGATTTTATGATTTATAATCCACCTTTTGCATGGAGATGTAAGGCAGATTACACAGTATAAGTCATGCAATCAAATATCATAAGACATCTAATAAACAATGCAATAGGATCACAAACATTAGAAACAATAAATAAATAATAAAATGTATTACAAATAATTAAATGTGTAAAGAAAAACTAGGATAATGAAGGCTTGCACCTGGCCATCTAGCAAATTTTTGAATCACCTGAAGATGATTCATGTTTTTAAACCTGCTGTGAGAGACACCTTGCAATGGACATGTTAAATATAAATTTGTAAAAATGCTTTTTGCCCCACCTCTGTCCATAATCATGTCATCTGTCATTCCAAATGTGACATGTAGGATATTTCGGAATGAGTTACGATCTAAGCCAACAACTGCATGCCGTTCACTAGGCTCCACTCCCAAGTTGTTGAAAAGTTTTATGAGACATTCCACTTCGAATTTATTAACTATAAAACGAGAAATCAGGAAAATAAATGAAACAGTGCTATGAAGGAGCACACTAAACTATTTATAACATGTCCTTTTATTTAAATTACATTATTGATACATTTATACCCCTTTCCTCATTATTCAAGAATAAGTGCAGTTTATGTTACAGGTAGACTGAGCAGGAAAATAATTTCAAACAAGCATTTTTAATATTTATATAGCTTTGAAGTGCAAACAGATTTGTTTTTTTGTGCTTTAATCAGGCAGGTTGTAAACACATCTATTTAAACTTGTGTCATCTTTATTATATGGTCAACAGATCTTTTACTAATATGGTCATTAAAAATTATATTACTTGCATACACATGGTTAACAAGAGTTCTTTCAGTGTCCAAGATCTAGTCTCTGCGGCTACACTAGAAAAAGTCACTCCTTCAGTAATGTGTACATTTTCCCCAGCAAGAAAAAGTGTAACTAGCTCTTCGGCTGAAGGTCCTGGCACCTTGGCCAAGCACGATAGCACATTATCGGTTCTTCTAACATATTTTTAGCATCCCTCTAAACAAACACTGCCTGTCTTGGCTTTTAAACCAGTGGTGGGCAACGCTCCCTCTAAGCTGTGGAGTCTTGTGAGCAAAAATTCTACTTTGTGAGCTACTGGCATTAAAGTTGTAAGCAAGCGATTTAGCTACTGCATAAGGTAGTTTGCTCTGGAGTCATCCTTCCTGAGTTAAGACAAAAATGTGTGAGCTGGAGGCAAAAAAACTGTGAGCTAGCTCACACTAACTCAGTTTAGAGGGAACATTGGTAGTGGGCCAGCTACTCAAAATGAATGAACATGGCACAGAAGAGAGAGAGCAGCAGTACCTAACAGGCTTGTGGATTTCGGATCAAGCACTTTACCATGAGGAATAGGGTGTTAAATCCCAGCCCTGTTTTCACCTGTGAACTGTCAGAAGATTTGTATAGAATTAAATGGGGATTTTAATCTCACTAACTAATTGTCCCGATTAGAGGGTTAGATCACCCGAAAGACCTGGGTTTAAATTCCCACCTGCTTTAATGTCGCTGGAGCGACCTTGGGCCAATCACACAGGCTAACAGGGCTGTTGTGAAGATAAAATGAGGAAAGGAGAACCGTGTTCTCCATCCTGAGCTCCTTGGAGGAAGCGGTGGATGGGATACTACTGGGAGGCGCGGGGGGGAAGATGATGGTGGCCGGGTTCCGAGAGCGAGCGGCTGAAATGAACGGGAACGGGGCCAGAGAGCTGAGGAAGGGAAGGCGCGCCTTCTACTCACAGTGTCTAGCAGTTTTGCACAAGGAGTCGGCCAGTTTCTGCAGCTTCTTCCTGTTCATTTTCTCGGCGTCCTCTGCTGCTGCTTCCCCCACCTCTCTAACCAAGCGGCTGCCGTGGCAACAGAATGCACTCCAGCCAAAAGGACTGAAGTATAATTTCAATGCAGAGAGAGAAGCGAGAGGCGAAGGGCCTCACTGCTGCCCTTCCTCATGCATTTGACACAAACCCGCACACTCCCGTCCCCACACGAGACGGTAAACTAGAAGCCCGAGCACGCCTTCAGTCGCCCACTCGAAGCTGCCCTGAGGCGGAAAACGCTGCCTGCTTGCCTGGAGGCCTAGGTAGCGAGCACTTTGCGGGGGGGGGGGGGGGGGGGGGGTGGAGAGGAAGAAAGGCTGTGAGGTGCTGCTGGTTACTATGGGAGCATAGAATGCCGTGAGAGAGCTACCGGGGTGGGGGGGGGGGGGAGAGAATGTGGAGTGCGAAAGGGATGGTTGGGGGGACAAAGAGAGAACAATGAAAGAGATGAAAGGTTTAGTTTGAAGAACAGAGGGAACGAAAAGAGAACTGAGGAGACTCAGCATAGAAGAAACGAAGGCTTCAGTGAAGAGAAGGTAGACCGTCCAGGACTGGGGGGGGGGGGGGGGGGTAGGGTTGCCAATTCCAGGTTGGAAAATACCTGGGGACTTTGGGGCTGGAGCCAGGAGAAGGTGGGGTTTGGGGAGGGGAGGGGCCTCAGCATGGTACAATGCCATAGAGTCCACCCTTCAAAGCAGCCATTTTCTCCAGGGGAGCTGATCTCTGTCAGCTGGAGATCAGTTGTAAAAGAAAGCAGCATTTCTATTTCTAGATGCAGAGAAAGCATTTGGCCACTTAATATGGCCTTTCTTGATGTTTTACACAATATGACCAATGGTCCTGCATTTTGGAGCTGGGTGCACAGCATATACTCAAACCAAGAAGCAAAGATTTTAATTAATGGGAAACAGAAATGATTTCAATTGGGATGTCCTTTATCCCCTTTATTATTTATGTACTAGCAACAGATTTTAGCTATAAAGATTAGACAAGATGACAGAATTATGGGAATAAAAGTGGATGATGTAGACTTCAAAATGAAAAGTTATGCAGACAATGTGGTTCTAACAGTCTTGAATCCCCAAAAATCGTTGCAATATGTAACTGAACATATTGAAGAATTTGGATCCCTATCAAGCTATAAAGTTAACAGAAAAAAAATAACGAATTTTTTTAACACAACAAGGAATGATTATAAAACGCACAAAGTGCTCAACAGTCACCAGCCCTATTAAACATTTGGAAAGAAACATGATTGGACAAAACTGTATTTTTAAAAATAACTATCAGAAAATTTGGGAATAGATTCAAGCAGATTCATTAAGATGGAAAAAACTAAAAAATCTCATGGCTGGGCAGAATTTCTACAATTAAAACGAATGTGCTGCCAAAACTTTTTTTTTTGTTCCAAATGTTACCCAGATATAGAAGAAAAAATATTGAAAGAGCGACAAAAACAGATTAATGAATTTATATGGAATAGCAAAAAACCAGGAATATGCTTCAAAATATTGCAAGATGAGAAAAAGAGAGGAAGTTTAGCAGTCTCATGTATAAAATTATATTACCAAGCAGCAGGTCTGGTCTAGATTGTGGACTGGATTAAAAACCCAAGAATAGTAAAATTAGAACCAGCAGATCTTGACAAAGGCCTGCACAATTACTTACAAATTAAGAAATCAACTAAAAAGATAAAGAAAAGTCACATAATCAGAGATGGACTTTTGAGAATATGGTTTACATGCTGGAATTTATTGAGCCCCTCAAACTCTTTGCTTATGTCCCCAATAGAAGCTCATTATGATAAGAATATGATAAATAGAAATGATTTTTTAACTTATGGCATGATGATAAACACCCAGGGGAAAACCAAGTCTTGAAAAGATATTACAGATGAAGGTGTAAACATTCAATGGCTGATATATTATCAATTAGTCTCAAGACTAAAGGAAATCACAAGTATTGAAGGTGGAATTCTAAGTGATGGGACTGGATTTGAGCAGCTGATTATGAAACAAAAAGACAATTTTTGTTTTATAAGATTTTACTCCAGCTAGAAATGGAAGATGAACAAGTGAAAAAAAAGTATGATGAAATGGATGCAAAATCTTAAAGAATACCTATGCAACAATGGGAACTACTATGGGAAAAATATACCATGTTTACAGTCAGCCAGACACTAAGAGAAAACTGGTACAAAATGTTTTTCAGAGGGTATTTAACTCCAAGGACATTGAGAAAGCACATAAAAATTACAAAGGATAATGCTGGAAATGTCAAGACATAGATGGAACCTTTTTCATGTCATGGACTTGTAAAAAAGCAAAAAGGTATTGGAAAGGAATACACCAAAAATGCAGAATATATTAAAGTTTAAATTCCCAATAGAAGCTATGAGCATGCTATTAGGTGTTTTGCCTAACAAATTACCAAAAATTTTAGAAGAGCTATTCAAATACATGGTGACAGTAGCTAAAACTATTTATGCAGTGAAATGGAAACTACATGTCTGCCCATGTTTAGAAGAATGGGAAAATAAATTAGCTGAATATACAGTAATGGCAAAATTAACAACCTATTTGAGAAACCGGTTTATTACAA
Source organism: Lepidodactylus listeri (assembly GCA_029233225.1). NCBI lineage: Eukaryota > Metazoa > Chordata > Lepidosauria > Squamata > Gekkonidae > Lepidodactylus > Lepidodactylus listeri. The sequence goes on from JARCFY010000012.1 coordinate 34,740,507, forward strand.
AATCTGAGGAAAGATAGTGTATTATGCTAGCAGGAGACAAATTTGGGGTGTTTTTTTTGTACTTTTCATATGTGTGTGTGACTGTGTGTACCTGGAAGTCATGGAACCCTTTGGTGACTTACTCCTACTGGGGGCCTCGAGGGTATTGAGAGAGGGGCTGAATAAAGCCTGCCCCACCTCCCATTTCTGGTATTTCAAGGAGGTCTCCCATCCAAGTACTTCCCAGAGTCGACCCTGCTTAGCTTACGAGATGTGGTGAGATCAGGCTTGCCTGGGCTATCCAGGTCAGGGCAGCAGGAGACAAACTTAGAGTGAGAAAATATAATACACAGATGTATGGTAATAACATAGAAGTAGAATTAAAATCTGTTCTGAATGTAAGATCATGGTACACTACTCATCTATTAAAGGTTCTAATGAGTATGCAGAAGTGGCAAAAATGTTATGGTGAATACGTAGTAATGATGAAACCAGTGTAGTCAAAACAAATTAGTTATGAAGTTTGAAACTTGAATGATGAGTACAATTGTACCCAACAGAAATAAGAATTATTGTATTTTATAGATAATAACTTAAAAATTATAATGAAGGCGATGAAAGGAAAATGATTCCGTCCTATACAGTATGTACTACATGATTGTCTTTGACAAATGAAATTTTGTTGCATAACCCATTTTTCCCTTTCCCCCTTTTCTTTTCTGTACCCTCATGGTTTTTCTAAAATAAATAAATAAAAAATTGGTCTGTCGTCAGTTGGTCTCAAACACACACACAAAATCCAGAAAGAAAAAACATTTTTTAAACATTTTCTTTACTGAGTGTTGGCCAGTAATTTTATATTCCAAGACATAGTTGCATAACAGGTCTGCCACTGACTTGCGTAGAATAAATCAGCTTCAATATGAAGCTGTTTGATATCAAACCCCCCAGAGTTTTACATGCTAAGTATCTTCAGCAAGTATGTATTTAAACATAGCCATGAATGCAATAGAAACTATAACATCTATAATAACGCTGCATGTGGAACATAATTATCAGGGAGAAAACAAACAACTCACTGATTACAACTGTACTCCTCTATTAGTTAATTTAAAAATGGTACAAAAATCATGCAGAATATTAATTCTAAATACCTTAATTGCAACACAGGGAATAAAAGTTTGCCAAAAAAGTTCAGTCCAACTCACCAATACTTTAAATGATAGTAATGCATATTACTAGCACAGTATTCTTGTAATTCAAGGGTGATAAAACCCACACTTTTTGGATGTCAGCTATGCATTGGTGTTTTTGCTAAGCCTGGCAGCGTATGCTATAGATCCAGAATAAACTAACAGCCAAGCCAGATGTGAGGGGACAGCTACATCTGTGATTCATGTGCCCACACTGTTCATATGTAAAGCAGGGAAGTGGAATGCAGGTGTGACTATACATTTTAAGAATAAAAGGAGGAGTAAGAAGTTCAACTATTCCTCCACCTTCCCACACTCTACTGCTGCAGGCACTTTTCTCCCAGGGCTGGGGAGAAGCAACAATGCATGAGTGAAAATAAGGCAGCAGAGTTCCCCTCACCCATGCAACATTTTGTCATTACTAGTAGCCCATCCTGCCCATCAATGGGGAAGACATGTGAAAACAGAAGCATGGTTGTCTCTGCCCACACAGCCTATCTGCACAATTGCTTCTGTGCAACTCCCCTTTATTTCGGCAGGGCTTGCATAGGAAACATTCCCAGTGGACTCAGCTCAATATTCAAAGAGAAACAGCCTTGCAAGCACAGCTACAGTATTGGCAAATACAGCTGTTCTTCGCCAAAGTCAACCATTTCTGCTAATCCAAGAGAGCATGAACACCCATGTCTCGCCCCAAAACCAAAAGCAAAAATTGCACACATCTATGAAAGTAACATATATGTGTGTTACAGGTATGTACCAATTTCAAAAAGTATCAGTAGCAATGAATTGTCAAAGAAATCGTTACAATGTGATCATCTTTAAAGAGGAAATTTGGTAAAAAATTCTTCATAATGAACAAACTGAATAGTCAATCACTATCCTGATAAACACCCAAAGCAGCTTTTTGATCATGGGCACAGCAGGTCCACTACGAATACTGTCTACAAAGCCTGTTCCTTTTATCACAACAGACAGAGCTGATCCATGCCCACAATTGCTTTGGATGCGAGAACCAGTTCCTTTCATTACATAGTAGAAGAACCCCTAATGTAAAAGCTGCACATGTGCAACAGAGCACAGGCAAAAACCTTTTAACATCAACCCAACTCCACAGTGCTGCTGAATCATTTAAACCATGTGCAGGACTTATTTAAGAACATTTAACACCAGTTATGAGAGAGGGGGAGGGGGGAGAGAGAGAGAGGGGAAAAGAGGTACTACGTGTTTTAAGCATCAGGCAACGACAATGGCTACTTCCAGCTCCATGGCACTGGGTGAGCTGAAAGTCTAGAATATTGTTAAAACACAGGAGAGTTCATGCAGTTTGGTAAAGTCATCGTTTTCACAGTTGCAGTTTTCTCTAGTCTCATTGCACTTTCGATTTTTAGGGGAAAAAAGTCTCAACTGAAGTTATTCCAAATGAGAACTTGAGCTAGCTTCTTTTACTTCCTTTTGCCATGCTTCTTGTGCTTCTTTCGCTTTTTTGATTTATCCTTTGAAAACAAACAAAAAAATCAGAAATAATTTTATGAGTTTAAGCTCAGCTCACTCAGTCCATGACTGAGTATGCATATTTTCAATAGAAGATTTTCACCAAAGCGATTTCAAATTAAACCACTGAACAACAAAGGCAGGGTAGGATTAAGACATGCAGAGGCCCCACAGCATTCTCAAAACAATGTAATGTAGTATTTTTTTCAGAGTCTGGGGCTCTAAGATGTAATTTATTTAGCTTGTGCATAAATCTAGCTCTGTGCAGAGGCATTTGTTCACTGGCTGAGTAGTTCTTCTAGATGCCTGAAGCCCTAAATTCAGTCCTGGAACATCGGATAGCAAGGCTGGGAAAGAATGTCTGTCCATGATTCAGGACAGCCAGTTTGAAAAAGGCTGCCAGACATGCTTGGCAGCCCTACATTAAATGGTAAAGAGAACATTAGCCTGATCCTAGCAGGATGTAAATGCCCGCTAACAAACATCACGGTGACACTATCGTATTGAGTGCCCTTCCCTCCTCTGCTTTATTTGCAGCTAGCCCCTTACTGTAGGTCTAACACCAGGATTCAAGATTTATTTTTTGTTTATGTATAGTGCATTTCGTTATGGACAACAGCATTGTGTACTGAATTCTAATTGTTTTGTCTGAAAAGTATGATGCAAACATAATTCATATATAAATAAAATAAAAATATTCTTATTGCTCTACTGATAACTGTACACAAAGTCAACATTATCTATTTAGTGTATTATTTATTCGGTGGCGCCTTGTAGGCGGTCAGGACAGGGTGTGTGTGTCAGCACACATTTATGTTCCTCTTAAGTTTAAGACAAGTGCTTTCTGAAGGTTCTTGATTAAGGGAAATGCTCACATTTCTTTCTTTTTCTTCATAATTTTTCTTCTTTTTTGTTGGTACCTAAGGGTGTGGGTTGAAGTGGAATGAGGAAAGAACAGAACAATGTTTTCAACCATGCTGACATGCAGAATTTAGATAATGAAAGCAGAAATCAACAACAACATGATACCAATATTGGACAGTAACTGCGTGGAGAAGTGCCTTCCGTTCTCAAATACGCTGTACAATAATGTTCAGTTCTTCAGGAGAAGTTGGATAAGCAATTTCTTTGGTACAGCTTTCACAGGGGATGCAAAATTTTTCTATTTAAGGGAGCTGTTTCCTGATTTATGTTCCCTGCTGAAACTGTTTCAGTGTTGAAAATGTTGATATTATACAGCATATTATTCTATTAATTATCTTATTGTAATGATTTATTTTTTATGTTGTAGAAATGCTTAAAATTAATTATAAATAATTGTATCCTGTGGCTGCCAAATTACCACAGATGTCAATGAATGGGTCTTTTAATCTGCTGAATATGTTCCTACTACATTGGGGCTGATATAATATGAATACCAACCTCCTCTGTATGGTCAGATTCTGAAGCAGACTCTGATGATGACAGGCCATCCCCACGCTCAGCTTTTATCCTTTTCCGAACAAGGGTTTTGCTGTCCTGCACAAAAAAGCACCACATTTTATATACTAACAAGCAACAGAAATCTTAAAAACTCTAAAAATATATATATCAAAGTTTGAATATGAACATTATTTTGATTTATTCAAGGGTAACTGAATTAGAAACTGAAGCTGAAAACAAGAAGCCAGCCCAAGCAATATTTATGCCCTCCATAGCTATGATTCCATTCCTGTTGATAAATTTTGTGGATGAGTGAATTAATAGGACAAATGCATTTGGCTTATTTCAGTGAAAAACAATACGGAATTGTTCAAGGGGATGAAATAAGGACAGACCCTGGAAACAAAGGAGTTGATGGATTATATGCTGAGTAGGTATAATTTTTTTTTTTACAGAATTTATATCCCATTTTTTGCCCCATCATGGATTATGGGGTTCTGTACAGAATCTAGTGCAACTCTACCCTAAATCAAATTAGCCCCTGAAATAAAATAGAGGCTCACTTAACCTCTCATGGGATATTAACAACCACATTCTTGTTTTCTGAAAGATTAATGCATGCAACTGCTTGAGAAAGAACAAGCATATAATTAGCCTGCCATATTTGTTGCAGACAGTTATTTTCTTTGCAATCTTTCACTGATCTGAAAAGCTGGTTTAAATATAGGTTGTATTATAATTTGCTTTCAGTTAAATGAAGCAACAGACAGTTATTCTATGGCATACATCCCTACCAATCACCGCTTGGCTGCCTGTCTGCAAGCCTTGCTTGTCTCAGCTGACTTGCCTAGCTGAGCTTCTGTTATGTCACAGAATGTGTCAGTGATCAGAATCTTGGCAAACTCTGCAGCTTCTGCTAAGGCAGTGAAAGATCTGTTTTGCTAAGGAGTGCCTCTGAAAGAACCCAAGGACAGACAGGGAAACAGTACGAAAAGAGATGATGAGGGGAGGAGCAGTAGGAAAAAGGCAGTATAGGAGGCAAACTGAGGAACAGGAACTTGGGGCAGAATATACAGGGGACAGAGAGACCTGAGGTGTCTGGAATACAGCTACTGAAAATGGAGCTTGTGGGGAAAACTCACATGGGACTGAAGAAGGGAAAAGCTGTATATATCATGGAGAAGATGATACCGAACAGCTAGGCAGGCATAGAGGCAGTTACCATTGGTATTCTGACATAGAGCGGTGGGCACAAATACAAAATGGCTGCCACAGGAGGCACAGCCAACTACGGAATGCCAGGGAGTGAGGTCATGCATAACTCTAATAATAAATCTTCAACCTTTCAGGAAGCACATGTTTAACAGGATTCTTTTCAAAGTGAAAACACTGTTTAAAAATATTTTCTTCAACCCTCGCAAAGTAATGCAGTGAAGATCTTTGTGCTGCGGTGACAACAGTTGCTGAAATAATTTTTTAAAAATCTGCACAACCAATCAGATCTCCAGTGGCCAACCAGAAGTCCTGCAGGGCAAAAGCCCCACCTGGCCCCGCGTGCTTTCTAAAGACACTTGGCAGGTGCCAGGAAATGTTTCAGCAGGTGCCACAATGACCAAGGGCACCACACTGAGGACTCCTGGGCTAAAGACTGGGAAGAAGGGAGGAAGGAAATGTGACGTAGAAGGCAGATGGGAAGAACTGCACCAGAGGAGGTGATGAGTTGCGCACGTACGCATATCAATAAAACAAGGGAAACTGTGGGTCTGGGAGAATTTTCATGCACACCTCATGAACATGAGAGTCTATGTGCTATTGGCAGGTAGGGACCAGTCAGGCAAGTAAGCTGAAGGGGCCGACAGGAGGGAGTGGTGATGAAAGTAGAGTATGGTTTTGGAATCAGCCATATATTTTATCAACAAAGTTACTATTTGGAACTAGTCCACAGTAGCAATTCAATGAACACACCAAGCAACAGACTTTTTAGCTAGGGATCTTGCAACCAGCTCAGCACCAAGGAGCTCCCACTGACATCCATAGTTCAGAAGACATTTGAAAAAAAATCCCCCTTTGAAACACTGAAAGAAACACTTCTGAGAATAGAGATATTCAAGTTTTGTTTGAAAAATGCCAGTAATCGAGTATTTGGGCCTTTGAGAGATTAAAAACAAAAAAAAAGTGTATATAAAATTTTACCTTTTCTCTTTCACGATCTTCTTTTGACCTTTTATTTTTTAAGCTGTCCTGAATAAAAGGTTCAGTAGTTATTGTTTAAAATAAGATAAGATGGCTGACAAGTCCCTCCTCCCCTTCCCCAGTTTCTTTGCTGAGGCAATCAGTGACTCCTTGATGAGGAGAACCTCACTTTAGTCCTCTTTATGCCTTTCAAAGAACTTGGGCTGAAAGGTTCCCAGCAGCAAACTACTCTTTCCCAGGCCACACAACCACTCTTGAACTTCTCCACCCCAAATTCTTCATTTGCCCTCGGGGTGAGTTCCTTCACCTTTTGCCTATAGCCTGTCTCTCTTCCTGAGAAACAGAAGCAGGTATGCCAAAGCAGTAGCCTAGTGAAAGGGTCAGCACTGCTGGGCTAAGTCCACAATATAAATCCAAGATATAAAACAAGTTCTACTGTATCTCTGAAAAATTCCAAGATGACTTAATGGGTGATTATACCATACCTTGCTGTCCGATTCAGAATCTGAATCGGAGCTTTCAGATGACTTCCGTGAGGAGTGATACTTCTTTTTTCTTCTCTTTTTCCTTTGTTTCTTATCCTGGCCACAAAGAAGAAAACAGTTTGCATTTAATTCACGCTAAATTAGTATCTAGTATTCAGTTGGAAACAAAAGCATAAACGTGTAGACCAACAACTAGGATGGCTGCCTCTCATGCAAATTCCTTTGATCGAAACTGCCTTTCTCCAATAATGCTCTATTGGACAAACAGAGTATTGGACAAAGGCAGCATCCACCTATAATTCACTGTTTTCCAATGCTTCCCTCACAGATTCCACTTAAATATCCAAGAGGCTGTTTTAGAATTTTCATTGAGGAAATCAGCATACTCTCCAATGCCATCAAATAAGTATTATTAAACCATAATGCAATAATGAAAAATAACAATTACAAATAAAATGGCATTTAAAATTACATTTTATACAAAAGAAACAGGCTTTGGTTCTTTTTAACTAACTTCAAACAGCCGCTCAAACCAAAAGTAATAGTGGAATTATATTGGATTCCATTTTTTTCCTTTAAGTCCAACATTTCAATTAGTTTCCAGGAAATAAGTGTTATCGGTATAACTGCAATATTTAAAGCACTGTGTTTGATCAAGGCCTGTTAAATTACCTGACACCCCCCAGCAGTGGGATTTGAGGTTTTGGCCCCAAATCCCTTGTGTAAGTATGTACAATATTTACTGATTTAGGTGGTATAATTCCCTCTGAAGTCTAAGGAAGTTGAAATGAATTTCTAAATCAGAGCAGCAAGATCTTTCTTCCTTCCATTTGTACACTTCTCTTTGTCAAATGATAACACTACATTAGTCTTTTGCACAAAGAACTAGATAGGCATTGCTGTGTATGTACTTCACAACCTTGTTCTACAAACAGGCCAAACAGAGGCCAGAACTACACATCACTTGGTCACCTTTCAGTGTTTGCCACACAGGGGTAGGGATGTGTAGTTTCCCCACTGCTGGTGCAGCTGCTGATACAATGAAGCAAAAAACTCTATGGTACCACAGAGTTTTGGGGCGATCGCTAGAGCATCGTCCCGGCAACGTCCCCAAAGTGATGACGTCACTTCCGGGTGACGTCATTATACTGGGGAAGTCATCCTGACGGGACGACTTCGGGGGTGGGGTTCCCCCCGCCGGCCGAATGCTGGCTGGCGGATCGGGAACCCCTGTAGAGAGGGATCCTTTGCCCCCCGGGCTTACTTGGCAGCCCTAGTCTCAGAGCAGCTTACAATCTCCTTTCCCTTCCCCTCCCCACAATAGACACCCTGTGACGTAGGTGGGGCTGAGAGAGCTCTGAGAGAACTGCTCTTGAGAAAGCAGTTCTGAGAGAACTGTAGCTTGCCCAAAGTCACCCAGCAACTGCATGTGGAGGAGTGGGGAATCAAACCCAGTTCTTTCAGATTAGAGTCTGCACTCCTAACCATTACACTAAACTGGGTCTCAGCATACTTTAGTATAAACTGCTCTCCATTTAAAAATAGCAAGTGCTGTTCCAAATCACACTGGCAAAACATCTTTTGTACTCTGATGCTTAAGCACAGGGGTTCTCATCCATGGGTTCCCATTCTGTAAGCACTAGGGGGCTTTTCACTGACTTTCTTTTGCTCCAGCTCTCCCTTTCCTGCCTCTGGTGGGAGAATTTTTAAAGCTGTTTGACATGTTATCCAGCACCCGGGGGGGGGGGTTCAGGAAAGACAGAGCAAAGACTTTGGCAAAGTAAGTAAAACACCCAGCTGTCCATAAACTTCCAGACTGATGAGGATCAGTACATCTACTTTCAAGTAATGGGTTGGGATCCAATGACCATATGTGATCTACTGTACAAGCACTGGGGGCTTTTCAACCTCCCCTTCTAACCACAGCTTAGTTTAGGAGACTCCGGGGAGTGGCTCTGCACAAAATACAAAGCACTACCACTTTAAGAGAAAACAGACAGCTGCCCCCTGGCATACAGATCCCAGTGAATGTGTTCAGGATACTGGTTTGAAACACTGCTACTTTAGAAGATCACTGGCTAATTTCATTCCAAAGACAGGGACACTTGGGCCAGAGTTCTATACACATACAGCAAAACTTCAAGATGCAAGGAAGACTGGCACAAGTCCATGGAAGGTACACCAAAAAAAGTTTAATCTGCAGGCAAAGCATTCTTACCTCGTCTTCAAAATCAGAAGAACTACTGGAAGAATCAGAACTCGATGAGGAAGAGGAAGATGGAGACAACTTGACCAAATACAACAAAACGTAAATTTGTGAGATGCAGAATTGGTATACACAGTCCAAGAAGAAGAAAAAAAGATTCCTACTTTTATTAAAATTACATTGCATTTCGAAAACAGAGTCTAGGAGATATTCTTAAAATTAAAGTTGCAACAGCTAGATTTTTAGCCAGTATTAACCATTAAGACAACAACAAAAGATATAAAAACTACCCTCTAAAAATTCCAGTTTTCTTCTTGAAAAAAGTTAACTACTTCTCTAAGTTTCAATTTTTTAAAAAATGAAATCTTTGCTCACCCTACTGGATTTTTTCTTTTCCTTCTTCTTTTTCTAAAACAATAAACCATTGACAAATTAGTCATGCATGTACCGCCAATGAAGCATGTGTCCCATGGCAATAGCTGTATTACTGCACTGACTAACAACAGCTCTCACAACAGGCCCATCCAGCTCCCGTTGTCCTTGAGTGAATATGCTAAAGGCATTTACCTCTTTCTTTCGTGAAGTGCTCTCGCTTCCACTTAACAACTTCTCCCTATGTTTTTCCAATTCTTTTTTCCAGTTCTGAAAAGCATTGAAAGGAATCATGAATCATTCTCAAAGTAACCTTTAATGATCTCCAAAGCAACGTTTGTAAGACAGACATCACATTTTGGCAATTCACAGATATTTTCCCTATTTTCCCTTTTGGGGGCTACATATAGAGAGCAACATTTGGTGATATGATGTTTCTCACACAGAGGAAGTATCCTGTTTGTCCCTGTAACAAGCCCATTGAAGCAGCTACTCAAAGAGAGCAATCCTAAGGAGGTAAGTCCCAAAAGTAAGTCCCATTCTATTCAGTGGGGCTTACTCCAAGGAGTTCTTAGGGTTGCTGCCATAGCTATGGGATTTTTTTTTAATTGATTGGGACTTCAAAACAAAGCAGTCAGTGATAGTGAAAGAATGAGAAACTAACAGTGTCATCCTAAGTAGAGTTACATCCTTACATGTTCAATTGACTTATAAGAGTGTAACTCTTAGCATGTAAGCCATAGAGGCATCATGGGCATTTTAAACCACAGAGCTGAAAATTCCCAAATTCCCATGTGCATGACAATCTCTTCCAAGAATGCATTCTCAAAACTGTGTTTTTCATGTCAGCAGAAGCTAGTCTTGTTTGAAATTCCCATCACATGTCACTGCTCAAAAATACAGATCACTGCATTAGTTCTTAAAAAGATTCAAAAACAAGTAATTTAATATCCTTTATCAATACCCTCCAAAATTAAACAACACAATATCCCATGGAATCACCAAGATTCCAGTATTTCTTGTTTCTTCTGGACAAGAGGGCAGGAAGTCTGGTTTACCCCCCCAGGACAGATGCGTCCGTGTTTAGATATGCTGTCAATGAAAATGTACAGTGCAATCAACATGTACGCAGACAAAGCATACAAAGGAAAAATCACGACGAGTTAGCTTCTGTTTGGTGGAGTAGGGGTTGTCAGTCATTGCTTACCCCAGTGTTGGCTATTCCTTTTGACATTCCAATGAAAGAAATGATGGCCTGGATTCACAGACAGAAAGGGGCCATTTTCATCACCACCACCCTTCCCATAACAGACCTCTGATCCCCCCCAGCTACTCCTGAGGGTCCCTGCCAACACTAAGGTAGCATTTTAGACTGCAATAGGAGGGGTAAAGCAGGAAAGCTGCACTCCACAATCGGGAATTCTTCTGTATGTGAAACTTGAAGGTAGGATCCAAGCTTCTCTAGGACACCTCGGCTGCCCTTAAGGGTGAGCACCTGTGATGGCCTTTGTGTTTCCTTCTCTTGGTCCCTCCCTTCTCTCTGGCATGAACTGCCTGTTTGCAGCTAGTGACCAAATCTCAGTAGGTATTATGAGCTAGCAGTGCTATTGCTTCAGCTGACAATAACTTGTCAGAGTGATTTTTAATGCCTTCAAAAGGAATTTCCAGAATCCAATCATGCTTCTGAAAGAAGCCTGCAAAATGGAGGCCCAGCAAACGACAAGCAGCTACTTCTGAAAATAACGACACTCTTAATTAATCATAAAATTAATTCCATTATGCTAATGATGGTAGAAAGGAAAAATATACCAAAACAACAAACCTCATTCATCTTTTCTTCAAATTCTGCTAAGGCCTTGGAGCCCTTCTTCTTCTTCTCCAGTTGTTCTTTTACTTCTTCCCTTTAATTAAAACAACCACTTATTTACACAAATCTCCAAGGTATCTAGCGGCACACTCCAGGAGTCTGACATTTAAAGTATATGAGAATGTTACAGTTAACCATGTTTACTTGGAAGTCCCACAACTCCTCTGGGACTCTGGGGAGTTGGATCTAACCAGATGTTCCCCTGATAAAAAAGGGAAGGGGGCAGGTCACCTCTGGCCATCGAAAAGACTGTGTTGGAGATCATGACACTTGCATGGACAAAAACCCATGTGGAACGGGAGCTGTAGTAAGGAGCGGAATTAGGGGAGACTGAGTGAAAAAGCTGGCTGAGTCCAAGCTTGTGAATGCCCAAGCTGGCACTGTAATCTTATGAAGAGTTACTGCACTCTAAACCCAGTGGTTATGAGTTTAGACTGGAATGACTCTGCACAGAAATGCTCTGTCAGTGTAGGGGAATTGTGCTGTTCGTTTGGAAAACGAGCTCCTAGAAGTATTTTGTTTATTTATTTATTTCATTTGAGTTATATCCCGCCCTCCCTGCCAGGCATCCATCTTGCTGTATTTCTTTGCAAATGTGGATTGTTTGAAGAGTGCCCATTTATCTTATAGTGTGTCAAGAACATGCTAGAAAAAGGCACTGGCCACTGCTACTTATGGCTCTTATAAACACTGGCACCAATATGGCTCCAGTCTTCACACTTAAGTCACAGGTGATACCTAGTCGCTTTGGATGAGTATGCATTTCTTCATTGGCATTAAAAGACAAATCAAGTTAGACTGGGAGCAATTGGATGAGATGGGGATCCCATAATTAGGTGTACGTCATTGTCAACATGAACCATGAGACTACTTTTCTTGGTGATCCCCCTTGCTAGATCAGGGCATTTACATATGAACATAAGCCTTCTTAGTCACCAGAATCACAATAATTTGATCCAGACTCACTCTGCATATTACTGTGAATGGGACAGAAGTTTCTACACTGCAGAAGAACATTATGGAGTATATTTGGAACGCGGCCACTTTTGTAAGAGGGAAAAAGTTATCCTCCCCCTACATACCACGTTGGTCTTGGTCTGTTCAAGTAGTCTTGTATGGTAGGTCCTGATGATGGAGCAGGCCCTCGAGATCGAGCCATTGCTATGGGATTCATATAAGCCTGCAATGATGACAAAGCAAGGCAAGATATAAGTTGAGTCATTCTCCTCTTTAAAATAGGAAGCATCTTCATTTTTTAAAAAGAAAAAGGCTTCTGCAGGCAACTTGCCAAACGGTGGAAGACAACAAGTTGATAAACTGAAAACATCCTGGTGGGGAGGGGGTTGTTATCCTGATACATTGGACATCTCCTTCAATAACTCCTGTAGGCTCTTCTAGAACTGTTACCCATCCCTAGGAACAGAGATCAGATGGCAACGCAGTTGTGCACAATGGGAAAATATATCTTTCCATGTAAACCAGCTGCATACCAAAGATGGTACAGGTGAGGCCTGCTTAATTCTTCTTTCCTACCACTTCTCCTACTCACCTGGGGTGAGTAGCTGTTTTTAAGTGGAGAAGGGTGAAAAAGTTAAGCAGCTTCTCTCCCTGTTTTAATCTGCCTCCTCCTGAACTGGATTTTTGAATACATGGTTGCCATCAACCAGGGCTATTTTGGGGTAGGAACGCACAGGAATGGAGTTCCGGCTGGCTCCTGAGTTGGCCACACCCAGCAGGAACACATTAGCATAATAGGCCACACCCAACAGCAGAAACTCATTAGGACTGGTTACATTAGGGGTATGTGGCCTAACATGCAAATTAATTCCGGCTACAAAAAAAGCCCTGGGTTTTGACAACAAACAAGGTAAACAGAATAAGAAGCAAAAGGTGGGTGTGGCTGGATGACCCCCCTTCTGGTAACATGGGGGTGTGGCCGAATATGCTAATAAACTGCTGTCAGTGTTGTGGCCTAATATGCTAATGAGTTTCTGCTGTTGGGTGTGGCCTATTATGCTAACGAGTTCCTGCTGGGCTTTTTCTACAAAAAAAGCCCTGCCATCAACTGAGTTAGACCATTGGTCTATCAAAACCAAGATTGTCTTCTCTGACCAGCAGCAGTTCTCCAGAGTCCCATGTCTTTCGCATCACCCATTACCCACTAAAAGGGTCAGGAAATGCTGGAGATTGAACTAGGCCCTGCATATAAAGCAGATGCTCTACAACTGATCTGCACCCTCATTTTCTTTAAGTGGCTGTTAGGCTTTTGTTACAACTGTGTGCAATATTTGGCAAAAACCTTATGTGCAAATGCATCTCTGCAAATATATCATCCAGATACATATGTCAAAGAAGGTGGTCTGGTTGCAACTTGCTGTGAAGTTTCTCATTAGCAAATCTGGCAAAGCTGAAGAATGTAATGTATAAGAATTAAGTCTAGTTTTACGATTTTATCTTTTCCCCCCTGCCCACTTACTTTCTAATATGTATACTATTTATTGAACATGCCCAACACAGAACCCTTACAAACACTGCACTGACCTCTGATAATCCAAGTGGCAACCCAGGGAATAACTCTAAAATAGACGGCATTACAAAAAACCCATCTCTTTTTGGAGTTTTGCCCTCCTATATGAGCCTACTTTTTTCTAATCCAGTACTAAGGATCAAACCAGCCCTGGGGGATGATGCTCTTTACAAATATATTAATCAAGCAAATAGAGTTCTGCATGCAGACAGTAGCTAACTCATACCAATTTAGAATTTAGGCTGCCTTGCTCTGCCTTTGCCAAAAAAGCATAATGCCAGAAGAAGGGATCATCACCATCTATATCGATTTACATGACTAACTTTCAATATCAGATCTCAGCAGGTCTACTATCATTTGATATGGGATGGTGGGAGAAGAGATCATTCTGAAGAGCGTTCTCTTCCTGATGATGCACAACACACAGCGTGAAATGAGCACACTTCCAGGCTGCACTAAAGGCAACAAAAACTTCAAGATGAATCCTGTGCAATTTGATAGATTATTATCTTTGCCAGGACAGCTATAAACATTAGTAATGCCTGCTCATGTTGACGTGACTTAGCAACAGTACTAGGAGAGGACTCTGGGATGTAGCAAATGAGTACAAATTCACAAATGAGCTCAGCAGAATTCTCAGGCAGCTTTTCCATGACCCTCCAATGCATCTTCTGTTCCACAACAAGACTAACATCAGCACTGCTCTCCCAAAGAACACATTTATCAGATCTCCCTCCCAAAAGAACATACAAACAAGAAAACAAATGTGTTAGACAGAGGATCCACCTAGTCCAGGGGTGGGCAAACTGTGGCTCGGGAGCCGCATGTGGCTCTTTCACATATATTATGTGGCTCCCGGCAGGGCAGCTGGGGAAGCTAGATATAATTAGCAAACAAAAATCATTGGACAAATTAATATCATTATCAATATCTGCTTTTACCCCTTTTGTTATTATTTTGGCAGTCTCATTTAATGTTAATAAAAAGCCAATTTGCTTATTTTCCAATAAAAGCAGGTAATATTTGTTCATGTCTTGTGACTCTCAAACATCTGATGTTTATTCTATGTGGCTCTTACGTTAAGCAAGTTTGGCCACCCCTGTTCTAGGTGGCTCTTACCCTGAGCAAGTTTGCCCAACCACGACCTAGTCGAGCACAGCAAGCCCCCCCCCCCCCCCCCCGGCTCGTCCCCGCTAGTACCGCTTCTTAACGCAAAGGTTCATTTCGGGCTATCCTGGCTACCTACCCTCCTCATTACTTTTTGATGGCAAGGCCAGAGTTACTACTTGCCACTTGATAGTGGCCACCCCCACATCAGAATTTCACATTAGTCAAAAAGCAACCCCCCACATCAGGATTTTACAGCCTGCTCTTAGCTCTCCAACCGAGGAGAGAAGATTTGCAGTCGGTATGACAAACAAAGCCTCCCTCCCTCCCTCCCTCCCTCCCCCCCATCTCCGTGCAAGCCTTCCTTAGCTCCCGGGTACCCAGCCCGGTAGGCACTGCCAGGCCCTGCCTCGAAGACCCCCAGCAGGCCTCAGAGGCGGCGCGCGGCTTAGCTCACTCACCACCCGGTTGTCCCTTTTCCCCATGGCGGGCAAACCCCCCGGCACCGACTCGAGTCCAACCACACCGGCCTAGCTGGATCCCCCTCCTCGGCTACCCGTCAAGTTTTAACGCCAAAAGACTACCGCGCATGCTCACTTGTATGCCGGCATGCGCAGTAGCAGCCAAGGAAGCCCTCAGCCTTCCCCCCGCCCTCTTTTGCCCTCCCTTGGGATGTCGCATTTCACGTACCAGGCTGGAAACGTGGATCGGAGGATCAGTGTAAACTTGAGGGGCGGAGTCAGGACTCGTGGAAGGAAAAGAAGCGGGGGGGGGGGGGACTGAATGTGCAGCAAGTACTGCATGACTCCGGACGGGGCAAATATGTCTCGGATTGTAGACGTTGCGCCTGCCTGCTAAGTGTGAAACTAATTGCTGCTGCCAAAGCCTGATTGTGGAAGCTTTTTGAGGACGCCCCCATCGCTGCAGAGCCAAGACTGAGAAGCGCCAAGGTCTGTAGTGGGAGCGCCGGGGAGCAAGTGTGTCCACCCCCGACTGCAGCCTTTTCATTTTCCCCCATAGAAGGGATGACGAACATGGGGGGGACGGGGGCACGGACCAAGAGCTGCAAATGCCTTTGAACCGTTTGGCTTTTTGATTTCATGTGTGCAGGATGGAAGCTAGAGAGCCGACGACAGCAACAGAATCCAGTGTGCCCTGCCTCAAGGAGCTTCGCATGGGGATGCACTATGGTCACTAATGGGGGGAAATGACTTGGTTGCCAGCTGGAGATTGGGTGGGGGGAACCTTGGAGAGGGTGGGGTTTGGGAAGGGGAGGAGCCTCACAGTCCACTCTCCACAGCAGTAATTTTCTGTCAGGGAACTAATCTGTGTTGTCTGCACATCACTTGAAATTTTGGGAGATCTCAACGTCCCTCCTGGAGGCTGGCAACCCTACTTGGAGCACCAGGATGGAGGTGGGAGTGGGGACCAGTGTATCCTCCCAAGGGATTTTCCTTGCTTATCTGTGCTTAAGTGTGATGCTGTGCACTCGATACAATGATTTGTACAGCAGCATCACATAGTGGACAGAGTATCAACACTAGGATCCCGGAGATCCAGGTTCAAATCCCCATTCCTACTGGGTGATTTGGGGCCAGTCACACTCTTTCATTGTAACTTACCTTGCAATATTTGATGAAATGTGCATGCACACGAAAATGTATACCTAGAATGAAACAGGGCTGTTGTGAGAAAATGGAGGAGGGGAAAATGATGCTGTAACCTGCTTTGAGTCTCCATTAAGGAAAAAAGCGAGATAATAATAAATGAGTGCAAATGCGTGCATTTGGGGGCTGTAGACCTGGTTGCCCATAGAACTGCAGAGGGAGAAAGCATCTCTCCTCTTTTAAGCAGTTTGCAGACTGCAGCTCCTAAATAGTTGCTCACACTACTGAATGCATCTGGCCAGATGATATGTTTGCAACTACCAAACACCATCCAAAATAACAGTTCCTGGAAATAAAAATGGTAACTGGTGACTTCAAAAATAAATTCACGTATTTAGAAACTTATTTTTATTAGACTGGTAATTTAGGCAGATATGACTGACAGGTAGACATGTCAGATGAGCAAGAGAATTAAGTTCATCCAAATATCTGGCAGTGTCTTTTATTTCCAGAACACACAAAGGCCTACAGTTGTAAAAGGCATAGGAGCAAAAATGTGGCAATCTTGTCCATAGCAAGCCTTCTGTAGGAACGTATATTCAAGATTGCCTTTCACAGATAAGTTTAATCAGGGGTGGCCAAACTTGCTTAACATTACAGCCACACAGAATAAACGTCAGATGTCTGAGAGCCACAAGACATTAACAAGTATTACACACACGTTATTACTGAAAAATATGCAAATTGGCTTTTTATTAACATTAAATTAGACTGTGTGAAAGAGCCACATGTGGCTCCCGTGCTGCAGTTTGGATAATTAGGGTGGTGCAGTCGAATCAAGTTAGGTAAAAATGCATAAAAGAATTTTTCACTAATGGGTAATGTGGTATTTCTAATATGTATTAATGATTATTAGTAAATCAGGGAAACAAGGTGTGACCTTGTGTAGGTGGCACAGTGCATAAGAGAAAGCCAGTTTGGTGTAGTGGTTAAGTACACAGACTCTAATCTGGGAGAACCGGGTTTGATTCCCCACTCCTCCATTTGCACCTGCTGGATGACCTTGGGCAAGCCATACTTCTGTACCAGCTGTTCTCTCAAGGACAGCTTGGGAAAAAGCTCTCTCAGCCCCACCTACCTCACAGGGTGTCTGTTGTGGGGAGGGGAAGGGAAAGGAGTTTGTAAGCCGTTCTACTCCTTCGGGTAGTGAAAGGCGGGGTATAAATCCAATCTCTTCTCTTCTTCATAAGGCCCTGATACATGGTGATGGTGGTGGTGATGGAAAGTGCTGATAAGCCACAGCTGACTTACGGCAACTCCATATGGTTTTCAAGGCAAGACATGTTCAGGAGCGGTTTGCCATTGCTTGTCTCTATGTAGCAACCAGAGACTTCCTTGTCGGTCTCCCATTCAGATACACAGCAGATCTTTTATTTACAGCCTCTCAGCTCTAGTCGGTTAGCTTCTGTCTGCCTTTTCAGTATACAGCACTGCATGGAAGGATCCATTTAGACTACAGAAGGTTTTAAGCATACTGTAGGGTCAGCACCCATATCCTGCCCTGACTCTGAGTTCTATTTAGTAATAATGAATAATAGTCCATTGAAGTCAGGTTTGGGCCACCCATGGCACATGTGCCGAGAGCAAGGCACAAGGCTGTTTTGCTTGGCACCCAGGGCCAAACCTGATGCCAAGCAACCAAGGCATGGGTAGGGCTGCTGGGGCAGTCATGCAGGAGAAGGCGACAGGGATGGCTCCCAGGACAGCACCGCCATCAGCTAAGTCCAAGACAAATCCCCAAGATGACAGCAGCACTGCTGGGGTTTGGCGTGTGTCAAGTATGTCTCTCTCTCTTCCCTTTTTCTTTGCTGGCACACCACCATCTTCGCAGGGAGATGTGATTTTTGTGTGTGTGTCTTGTTGGCACTTGGGACAAAAAGCTGCCTACCTCTGATTTAAATAAACACAGACTACCATTTCTTCACCCATAGGGAGGAGGAGGAGGAGGAGTTGGTTTTATACTCCATCCTTCACTACCTGAAGGAGTTTCAGAGCGGCTTACTATTGCCTTCCCTTCCCTTTTCCAAAACAGGTACCTTGTAAGGTAGGTGGGGCTGAGAGAGTTCTGAGGCAACGTGTGAATGACCCAAGGGCACCCGGCCAGCTTCTTGTGGAGGAGTGTGGAATCAAACCCAGTTCTCCAGAGTAGAATCCACTGATCTTAAGTTCACTGGTTCAAATCTCATCATGGCTACAAACTCACTACGTGGTTTTATGCAAACCACTGTCTCTCAGCCTCAGTTTCTCATCTGCAGTGTGGGTGTGATACTACTGCTGTACCTTATAGAGTTGTTGTGTTACTGTGATAATATAGGTGAAAAGATGTGACCACTGAAAAAGCTACATATGTTAAGTATTTAACTGCATAACTTGTTGCCAGTTCTTCCATTGAGCTTTTTTGGGGGTATGGAGTTTATTGGGCTAGACTCGTATGTGGATTCTAAGCAGATTTGAACTTCAACACCTTGTTTTTGGATAGTGTGTTGGACTTGAGAGATATCTGCTGTAGCCTCACCTCAGGGATGAACACAGGGTGGCTTTGGGCACTAAGTATACGCATATGTGTAAATAGAGGAAGCACAAGTGAGTTGTTCATCCTGGATGTGCACATATTATTAATGTCTGAAATGAGGGTTCACAAAACGCCGCTGGAGGAAAATGCAAGTGATCCCAGAGAGTAGATGCGAGACCTTTCAATGAGTTTTTATGGTATGTGTAAGAGAGGGGCCATGGCTCAAGGAATACAGTACATACTTTGCATGTAGGAGGTCCCAGATTTAATTGTTGTCACCTAGACTTAAAGGATCTCAGGTGGCAGGTGTGGGGAAAGACCTTTTTCTAAGACCCTAAAAAGCTGCTGCTGATCAAAGCAAATGCTGAAGTAGGTGAACCAATGGGCTGATCTAGTGTAAGGCAGCTTCACAGGCTCCTATATAAAAAAGCATGATTCTTTGGTACTTCCTGTATTCCTGTATGAATTAGGAGACAATGTGGGAAACAAATAATATGCATGCATGTATACCTTTTACAGTGAATGCCTAAAATCGAGTGTGATTTGGCAATCCCTGATGAATTTCAGTCTTGCATATGTAAATACACAACAAATTAGTTTTAAGATATTAAAGTACTTTCCAGAAAGCTTCCTGAGCAGAAATAAAGCAGAATGAGCATTCTGGCAGTTAAGAAAATGACCAAAATGTAGAATGTGTTTTTACAAATGTAAATAATGCCAAAAGGACTACACAGTAGCTCAAAGTATCACGGGAAAAAAAAACACCACAAGTACTCCATATTGTCAAATTTAAGTAATATGCTTTACTCGCTGCGTCTGCATTTATTGTTGCATTTTGAGATGGACAGCATCTCCCTATAAAAGTGAAGCAAATGTTGAAAAGGCTGCCTGATATATACAATGAAACTTCTACTTTATTTGTTTCAAAATCTGTTGTACAATTGAGACAAAAAACCAAAACCCCGATACTGAAACACTGTGATACTGATTTCTCATATTGAGTCCTCATCATCTAACAATAAATACAAACAGAAAAGCATCCAGTTCCAAGCCTTTTCATCTCTTGTCTCCTACTAAGGCACTTGTGTGAATGACTGCAATGTAGTTCAGAATGTGCTGGCATCCAGTTTTAAGATGGACTGAGAGCAGCAGTGTTCCCTCTAAGCTGAGTTAGTGTGAGTTAGCTCACAGTTTCTTAGCCTCTGGCTCACACATTTTTGTCTTAGCTCAGGAAGGATGGCTCCAGAGCAAACTAATTTATGCAATGGCCAAATTGCTCGCTCACAACTTTAATACCAGTAGCTCACAAAATAGCATTTTTGCTCACAAGATCCCACAGCTTAGAGGGAGCATTGCTGAGAGGTATTGTAGGAAAGTTGGGCTGACATTTGTATTGCAGCCTTTATGCACCTTTTTGACTCACTGTGAACAGACATTGCCTACCTGAAGCGCATAGACTTGCATGCATTATTTCCAACGAGCTGCATACTTCCCCTGCTAGGTTGGTGTGGGAGCACCCTTTTCCGCACTAGCTGCAGGGGAGGATTGCAGTCTGTACAGTTAGGTGAGCCTCTCTTTGGTGCTGTCACCACAAATCTGCTGGTGGTCCTTAAAAATATTTTCTGGTCACCTGGGAAGCTTCCCTGCATTTATTCAGCTCTGCTATAGTTTTTGGAGCTCTCAGTGCCAACCTCTGTAGAGTTACATCCTTCTCTGTCCATTTAAGTCAATGTACTTAGAAGGGTGTGTGTCTGCACAAGGTGGCAATATAAATCGGTCTGAAACTCATCCATTAGGTTTAACTGGCTTCTAGATTGCTCTGCTTGAATGTCAGTTCACATGATTTCCTCATGCTGTTCCTCCATTTCACAAAATGGTCATTATGAAGGCCAAGTAATACAGTATATGTGCATGTTCTGAAAAAACAAGTAGGTTTTTGACACATTTCAGTGGTCTAAATAACTTTCAGTTTCATCATAACATTTAATCTAACCAGGAAACAAACTCCAGAATATACTGGTCCTATATCACATCCCAGGTTTCTTTACAAAATAATCCAGTATGTCTGTGTTATGGTGGTACAAAGTGGTACAGTATGTTATGTCGACCAGCTGGATTAACATGATATTGGATGTAAAGGAAACCAGAAGATGTAAAAGAAGTAGGAGATATATCACAAGTACATTTTTCTCCATGCATTGCAAATGGCCAAAGAAGGTTGTTTCAAACGGAATGGATTTGATATGCTGCAATGAGATGCACACATCTTTTTAACAGCAATGATTATGCATGCTGAATTAAGGTAATTCATACACCTTTGAAAAGAAACAATAGTCCAGGTGGGCTTAAAGAGGTGGAAGAAAGCTGATATGAAAATAACAGAATGTGGTTCAAGTATGAAGTAAAAACTGAGCTCATTATGTTGCAAAGTATAAAATGAGAGACTGTAGAAGTGCAGCAATTTGCAGTTTAGGTAAACATTAAGCTGTATCGGATAACATCACAGTGAACATTCGTGTACAATGGCAACAAGGATGGAGTGTAATTGCTCAGCTCATGTAAATTATTATTGTTTGAATGTCCCAACTCTAAGGGGCTGGCCTTTGCCACAGCAATGTAGAGATCTGAGTGACTGGAGATAAAACAGCCTCCCAAGTACACAGTCATCTGAGCACAACCATCCATCTGTTCCCATGTGCGATTTAAAACCACTAGAGGGCAATGATTCATTCATAAATTTCACAGATAATACCTGGCTTCGATCTAACCTTCTTTTAGGGATTCTGCTTAGGCTGTGAATTACTACTACCTTTCCTTCCTTTGCACGCCAGCAGCTGCTGTAGATAACCCATCTCTTGTTTGCACTCAGATCCGAGCACAGCAACCCATTCACTGTGGGTGCAGTGGCTCATGGGATTGTTTTACACGAGGTGTGCAACTGGCTCAACATTTTAAAATTGATACTTAACTCTGTTCCTGCCAGACCAAAAAAAAGTCAAACTGCTTAGTTTCTGATGTTCTTTTCAACCGTTGGAGCATTTTAAAGAAAGACCATGTTGAAAAATGCATTACATGGCATTTAATTTGGGCAAATGATGGATGGATGGAACCACTGAAGTTAAAAAAGTCACAAGAAACATTGTATTAATCAGTTTTCAGAAAATAAAATTGAGCATCAAAGTTTTTAGAAATTCATATGTATCTCAGATCTTAGGACAATGTCTCCAATAGAAAGGATTTACTCCCGTACTCATTTTGGCTGTCTTTCTGTGGATATGATGAATCCCTTCTGAATCACAGTTATGGAAGATCATTCAGGACATTCAATTAAGAATATGTGTTGGATCCAGCTAGCTTTCCCACTGAATCGCACCCAATTTCCATCCCTTCTACATCCTCTGTCTCACATGCCTTTTGTAAATACCTGGCCCATGAGTTTCAGCATAATTTTTTTGGTCACTAAAGAGGACCCCTCTTTCACTAGCAGAAAAGCTGGTTGCATGCAACTCTTGGATTTGCTATTTGGCTGAGGAACATCTGAGTTTCTGATGTGACACTCCTACTGTTTTAATTCATACTTCTATAAATCTGGGTACACAATATCCGAGTGGAGGATAAGAAAAGAAACTATCATGCTAATAGGTCTCCATCTTTTCTCAGTCATGCTACAGAACAGAAAGGGCTACACTGTAGACCAATCTTTACCATAGTCTAACCTAGCAGTTGTATTAAGCTTAAACAGTAGATCAGGGATCCACAACAGTTTTGAGCCTGTGGCACCTTTGGAATTCTGAGATAGGGTGGTCAGCACAACCACAAAATGGCTGCCACAAGAGGCAGAGCCAACCACAAAATATCAGGCAGTGAGGTTATGCATAACGCTAATAGGAACTCTTAACATTTCAGACAGAAACTCTTCTTGAGAGGAAGCCTTTTTAAATAAACATATTGTTAAAAATACGTTTTTGCTTACAAACAACTTACCCACAGCTATGCAGTCCTGTAGTCGCACTTGTTGCCAAAGCAATGTTTTCAAAAATCTGCACCGCCAATCAGAATTTCGATGGTCAATCAGAAGACCTGCTGGGTGGAAGTCCCACCTAGCCCTACCAACTTTCTAAAAACATTTGGAGGGCACCAGGAAAACTGTTGGTGGGTGCCGTGCAGTAGATGATTGGTTCCATGGAAATGGTACTTCTGAAGCCTTTACAACAAGACATGCCAACAGATTCCCCCCTTAAACATGCTGCTTTAATTTATGATCCAGTAATAAGAATGCCAACTTATTTTACCAGTCCTTGCTCCTGTGCTTTGAATAGCAGCTTAATCTACATAATAGCAGGTGATAATACTAAATAAAGACACAGAAACAAGCCGGGCGTGTGTGTTTTTTTGCTCAGTTGCCAACCCTACCCATCAATTGTGGAACACTTCATAGTTATCCGTCTAAACTTTATGAGACCTAAAGCATTTTTTTTTCACTGATGAGAAGCCCAGGAAATCAGTTTAGCTATCTATCAATGGCTGATTCCTATAGTGACTACTAATAATAAAAATGCAGTTAAGAAATCAAGGAGATATTTTCTAATTTTAATTAACACATAATGGTTTCCCCACTTCACAATTCAATGTGTAAATTCCACTCCACCATAACTTTTCAAAGTAATCCATTATACATATTCTCAAAAATCCAAACGCAGCGTAAATGTCCAATAAGCTTTGTCTCTTTAGTTGCAGTTTGCAAATATTATACTAGGAAGCTCATTCAGATAATTTATGTCCTACCTACCTCCCAGCTCCTCTAATCAAACTAGCAGCTTGCATGTCTAAAACGAACACTTTAACACAAACTAAACTATAAAAACACATGCTTTTTACACTTGCAGCTAATGATATTTTAAGGTTCCCAACACTGTTGAGCCTTTGGAATTTTGACAAAGGGTGGTGGACGCCACCACAAAATGGCTGCCATGGGCAACTCTAACCTTCTCCCACATATATTTTAAAATAACGATTTCACATATATTTTAAAATAAAGATTTTGTACAGGGCCAAGAAAGTTTTTGGTTAACGGTGTAACTGTTCAAGTTTACTAGATTTTATCTAATTGGATTTTTAAAGAAACTGTGGTCATTGGCCTTAGTTCCCATTTGCAACTTTTTATGAGACTGATGACTTAGATGGGCAAGCCAGTTGAAACATGTATTGGAAAGGTAAAAAACCTCAGCACAATTGATTTTATTTCAAGTGAGTGTGAAGGTACTCTGACTGTATGATTGCTGGGAGACTGGGGTTGGGGGTAGAAACTTATCCAGACAGCATCCCACAGTGCCATGATGTCACTTCTGACTGTGAGACTGGAAGAGATGTCACCGTGTTGCAGTTCTCCAAAACTCTGTGGCAAAGACCACAGGGCCTCAGGGGAACCCTAGACCATCCTGCAATGTCTTCTGGTTATGCTGCTGGAAGTAGAACTCTGGGATGTCATTCCCCATCCCCCCCCCCCCACTGCCCTATCAAGCAGTGGCAAGGGACCAAGGCCAAGGGTAGGAGGTTGCCTGCCAAACTGGGCAACCTAGCCTTTCTATCAGGATGTTGTAAGTGCTAGGAGAGTTTGCATGTTTTCCTGGCTGGGAATGGGGGAGTGGAAATCCTCCGTTCTCCTCCTGCTCTTTCACAGAATGTAAAAGATGACAAAGACTGGAAAAGGAGGGAGTGTGAGCCTGGTAATGGAGATCAAATAAAAGAAGGGAATTTTAAAAGGGGCAAGAAAGGAGCGTGCAAAGAGGCAGGAAGTGGGTGCCAGGAAACACATCAGTGGGCACAAGAGTGCCGGCTGTGGATCTGCTCTAAGGCTACTACTTTTAACCCTAAGGTACTAAGGCATTATGCATTTTAGTATACAATAACACACATTAATTAAACTAGCAATAGTTTACACTGCAGATAAACAACTTGGATATAAATGTCCATCTTTTCAATAAATGTGGACCCCCATTAACTGGGTTTGAGTGCTGTTACTAACCATGTGTCCTCACTGGTTCATTCAGTTGCTAACCAGGAACCTGAAACTGCAAACGCTTTTCTTGCAATCGTAAATGTATTTACTCCCAAGTAAATCTCACTGGTTTCAATGGAAGATGTTCAAGACCAGTCCCAGAATTACAGGCTGTAATCCCGATATGATTTGCTGTACAATGATCCTGAAGAAAATCTTTAGGAAACTTGTGTAAGACTCAAGGAATAAATAGCTTGAGGATTAACATCTAATTCTATTCCTCTAACAGCCCAAGCCAGTTGAGCCAGAGAACCTGTTTTAAGGATGACTTGCAGCTCAATTATAAACCTTTTCACTGCCATATCTGTCTGCAAAATCAAGATAAACTTCTGTTTTGTGCCATTTGACAAGCTCAGCATGTGGGATGTCACATCTGAAGCATCTGAGGATTGTTTGATCAGTGTGACTGAAGTACAGATAATCTGGTGCACATATCCACGAGAGCTTCTCCATACATTTTAATAGGATGATAGCTCAGTGTGAACAAAGCACACACCTGCATACCTGGTCCCTTCAGTTAAAGCAAACAGGAATTCCCATACATACTGGAGCTTTGTAGGTACATCTAGTGCTGGGTTTTTTTAAGTGCCTGTACTCATATGTAAATTTGTTCCAATTCTCACCAATTCTCCCATCAGGATTTGGGAGAATTGCCCACCCAAAGGTGCTGGCACTCAGTACCATTGAGTACCATCATCTCATCATGTGCAGAGCTTGCAATCAGGGGCACTAGGCCTCCAAAGATCTTTATGTACAAGATCTTCTGTCTTCTTCTATGAAGGTCTCCAAGCATAAGCATGGATGCCTCATTGGGGCCTCCGTGTTCCCTTGCTCATAGAAGAGAACAAGAAATACCATGATTTGGAGCTCTGCTCACTCATGGAACCCAAGGATTAAGGCCACTGTATTGAATAAATTCCATTTATTTAATTGATATTTATGTCCATGTAATTGTATTCAATTAGGACCACAATCTAAACTGATTTAAATGTAGCTTATGTAGGCTACATTAAATATACTGATCATGTTCATTTGCATTTTCAGGTCTTAGAACTGCAGAAATACAAACCAAGTGAGGAAATTGAAGTAAATACTCATATATAGTACAGTATAGTATATAATGTAAATGGCACACACATATGTTAAAACATATTTTGATATGAAAGGGAATATACAATATTCCCCACAGTATACATTTCAAGTTATAAAACTGCCTCTTGAAGCTATTAAAGTAACAGGAAGGCAAATTGTGTCCCAGACACCAGACTCCTGTGCTTGAAAAGCAAGCCCTCAGAATATGCATAGTCTTGAACATGGGCCTTTTTAGCAGAAAGGGGAATTGTAATTGTATCCAAACAGCAGGCAACAACATTCAAATGATTTCAGGAAGCAGGTTCTCTCTAATGATTCAGGTGCTATTCTGACATCAGCAGCAGCAGCAGCAGCAAAACAACAACAAAAACAAAATAAAAAGGCAGTAGCTGAAAAGTAAGCTGTTTTGAGCAGTAGGCTATCTACTAGCCCACTCACTATGTTGTTGGCAGGACGTAAGAGCCAACATAGAAGCAACACATTTTCACTGAAAGCTTGTCAGGGGGAAGGCATCCAAATATGTCAGAGAATAGGGCATATCAGTCATTTTAAACTCTTCTTCAGGTAGAAGGTGTCTTCCAAAGAAGAAGAATAAACTGAAAAAGAGAGCAGAGGATCCTAGTAGCTCAGAATTATAAGAAAATCATATCCTTCAAATAATAGGCAACTAGAGGCCACCTTTAAGTGCTTTACATTATGATCCTAAAATTTCCTAGGAGTAAGCCCCATTGTAAATGGTGCAAGTTAATACAACTGTGACTTCTGTAGGATTCGTAGGAACATGTGCAGCTACCCTAAACTGACTCTGATTACTGGTCTAGCTAGGCCAGTATTGTTTACTGTGGCTGGCAGCAGCATTCCATATCTCAAGTAGAGATCCTTTCCCAACCCAGGTATGAAAGATCCTTTTAATGAAGGTTATTGGGGATTAAATCTGGGACCTTCTACATGCAACATGTGTATTCCACGGATGGTTTTACTTTTTTTCTCCCTAGAGCCTGGGAGGGCTTTGTCAAAAAACAAACCAGGATTAAGCCGGAAGTCTGCATTCAGACATTACGTGAAACTGCAGTTACAACAAACAGTGGTTAATAAACCAACTTCAGGTCCTGGCTTCATAGCCTGTTTTGACTGACCCTAAGGGCCATACTACATGTTTGGGTTTTTAAAGAGTTCCCCACATCCACGCAGCAGCTGCATGGAGTGGCTTTTAAGAAATAAAAGGGGCCCCCCAACAGGTTCAGAATGCCCTGTGTGTGGGGGTTGCTCCTGCTTTCCCCTGAAGTCATTTTTCTCTGCCGAAATAGCACCATGGGGAGTTGTTTCTCTTTTTTTGCTGCTCCATGTGCACAGAATACTCCATGTGAAGCAGCAGAAACAGAAATAACTCCCCACAAGCATTTGCCACTACTGTGTGGCTGTGGGGAACCCAGGAATCCCGAATGTATAGTTTAGCTATTTCTAACCACAGTTTGTGGAGTGGCCTGCATTCAGACATTCACACTGACCACAGTGAGTCTAACAAAACCATGGTTTAACCATGTCTAAAATGAGCCAGTCCTAAAGTCCCAGTAGGCCTGAATATATACACTACAAAAGAACATATGAAGGTATCATAGGATTGACTCTGTTTTATGAAATACTTTGTCATTACATTATTCTTCAAATATGAATTATTCTAAAATGAATCTGTTACCATATCCAGAGCTTCCATAAACTCCCTTTGACAGCCATGTCCAGTGGCTAAATTCTTTTTCCCATTCTTGTCACACATACTGTGCATTTAGCATCTTTAGTTTACAAGTATCCTCTTTTATTCTTGAAATCCATCTAAATTTTCCTTAGCCTGGTATTCCCTGTTATCATTTTGGTTAACAGAGATTTTCAGTACTTAACAAAATCCTGCTCTACCCTAGCCAAGCATCCTGATGGCTTATTGTTATGTATTTGAGTTATGAGTATTTGGAAATTTGATACATTTTGCCCTCCCATGTCAATGGCCATGATCCAGGGATTCTTCTGTACATGTCTAGGGCCTAATTACCTGATATAGTTGTCTTGTTTGGTCTACAGATGTGATCTTGGAGTTCTGTGCTGCTTAGGTGTGTGGGGGCCAAGTTTAGATTGGGCTTCCATGCCATTACCCCTTCCCTGAGGAGGCCATCATTACACATGATTTTTCCTCAGTTCGGCAAACAGTGGCTCCCTGGGGCTGTTCAGGTCAGGAAAATGGCACACAGGGAAAGACTTAAGCCTCCTCTCCCCAATACTGATTTGGACTGGGACCACATATACCTGAGAAATGTAGAACTCTTAGATCACATCTTGTCAACTAGATGAAGTGTATCATTTAGTTAAACCCTCGGATTAGTTATAAATGCTTCTGAGTCAGAGAATAGGTCTTTCCGTAAGCAACAGGAAATCTTGGCTTGCCTGTGTGGCTTCCTAGTCTCTCTGTCTAAGGGCCAGACTACATTATGTCCTTGTAGCTGCCATGAGGAAACTACCACCATTTTACAGTAATTTTAAAATGCTGCAAGAGACAGATCCTGATTGGGCCTGCAGTGTGGCACTCTTTTTCAAGTGCTAAAACAGCTGTGGTGGTGTGTGTGCAGCTGTTTTTGCACTTGATAAGGTGAGCAGAAATGAGGGGGCAAGAGCTCCTCAAACTGCTGTGCTACAGGCCTGATCAGGATCAGGCCCTAGTGACATTTTAAAATGATGCCATCATGTCTATCTTGGTCCAAAGACATTTTGGCTTGTCATTTAACTTTATTTTCTGGTCTCCTTGCCTACAATTCTTTCAACTTTCTCTCCTGCCTGCCTGTCCTTCTGCTTGCTGCTCACCAGCTTTCTTCAGAAGATCAGTAAAGGTAACCAAAAAGGTAGGGTAAATTTTGTTTCTCTCCTCTTTTTTGGTCACACTTTTCTTCAGAAGGTCTCCTGGGCTTTGACCAAGAACCATGTTTGGATTCTGTGCTAGATTTCTGTGGCCCTGCTTCCTGAGATCTGCCTAATCTCTCCTATGAGATCTGTTCTAATGTTTCCTCACAGCTCTGTTCCCAGTCCTGATGGGATTTGTCCTTTCATTTTCCCACATGCTCAGTTACCTACAGCTTCATGTTGAGAAACAGAAAATATTATTTGGGTTAGATCTGTAAGATTTTATCTTATTTCCAAATTACATTGCATGCATTGAAAATTAGCTTTGTGCTAATGTGTGGCACAATTTTTGGAGACTCCAATCATAAATGAGATGGCCTTTGGCCCAGAGTGCTTGAGAGCCCCCAAACAAAGATTCCTTCTGCGCACTCTCCACACTACCCAGACCCAACTCGAACATCATCTGAAAACAAATAACTTACTCCATGGGTCTCAAGTTGAACTGGAACTTTGTCTTCATAACCCTCCCCTCCCCTCTCAGCAACCTTTTTCAATAGAATGTGTGCATAGATACACACACATACACACATACAATTAATGTGTTTCCAGTTGAGTTCCCACTTGAACTTAGTGAAGTCAACAATAACAGTGAGTGATTATTACAAAGCAAAAACTCAAGTGTTTGAGGGTCTGGCTCTCCTCTAGCCATCACACAGACACAAATGGCAAAGTACCTTTGCAAATGTCTGAACTGCTTTGATTTAGAGCAAATTCATCAAGAGGGAGGCAAATAGCAGGAACTTCAGGAATGCTGCTAGGAATTCACAGCTTTAGAATGCCTGTACTAAAGTTCCACTAGGATTTGCAACCAGAGCATATCCTGAGACTAGGTTTTCCCAAACATCTTGATAAAAACTGGTCACCAACAAGCCATTTTGCAAAGGAGAGTTAAAGGAAAACTTTTTGTTAGCAAGGATAGCCCAGAGTATTGCATGACAGAGAAACTGCTGAAGAGCCTCAGTGAAGTAGCGGATACATGCCAGAGTTTGAGCACTATGATCATTTGCCAATATACTAAATTATATCATCAACAAGTAAAACTGCAAATACCAGACACAATACAGAGAGAGTCAAGCATGCCTTTGTATGCTCATTAATATCTATATTAATACACCAAAGTTACTTTGGGTAATGCCGACTGCCTTTTAAAGTCTGAATTTATTGTTCATGCACAGCTATTACTTATTCTTTGCCTCTTCAAAGTATTCAGCATCTAACGTTATGTTCGAAGCACATTTCTAATTCTATAATCAGTGACACTAAGTGAAAAAGTTAATTGGCTACAATAATTTGAATTGTCAGAAGAGAGAATACGAAGCTAGCCTATTTTGACAGCATGTACGCAGAAGAATTCCTGAATCATACTTCATATCAGCAAATCTCATAGAATTCATAATCCATATACTATAGTAGCATATCTCATTCAAACTCTGAAGAATTCTAGCTTAAAAGGTTTTGTGATATACATCTGGCCTTTTCAATTACAAGATGTATTTTATGACTGATATATTATATGCAGATACATAAACTGATACAATTGTATGAGAGAGAGAGAGAGAATTGTTAGCTAAGAGAGCGACATGGTGTTCTTTCCTGGTTATTCTGTATTTCAAAATATAGTTTCTAGCAGCCAAAAGGTCTGCCTTTTATAAAATTATTCTAAAAAGTACTTAGTACATAAATAGTTTAAAGTAACATCCTGCAGAAATAGCATAGCAACTAAATTTTCCCAAAGTAAAATTCAATTGGGTATCAAGCAGGACTAATGTATGACATTTTCTTGTGCTAAGTGGCTGCACTACATAACATGAGCGGTGAGCAGCAGGGTGCCATGCAGCTTTGCAGAGGATGCTGGGAGGGCGGTATCAGACTGTATGGTGTTTCACCGATATCCCTAAAAAGAGCACCTCCCCAAATGGAACCTTGGTGAGGGACTGTGGCTCAACAGTTGAAAATATACTTTGTATCCAGGAAATCCCAGGTTCAATCCTTGGCATCTCCAGTTAAAGGATCTTGGGTAGTGTGTCTTGGAAGAGGCTTTTCTCTGCTTGAGGCCCTGTAAAACTGCTGCCAGTCAGAACAGACAATAGTCAGCTAGATGGCTGACTCAGTATAAGGCTACTTCATATATATATTCTGAGATATACTTTATGTTCAAACAGCCTCTTGGGTTACAAGAAGTTATGTGTGGGGAGAAAGGCAGTGTCAGCAGCTAACTGCAGGTTTGGAGGGGCATTTTAAATTGTGAAAGAGGGGACAATCCTTAATTTCCTCTTTATAAAATTGTGGACTGTCCTAATCTCATCTCCTTTGGCTCTCTGTCTGTCGTCCGCCTACCTAACAATCTGCCCTCAAAACATCAGGGAGCATCCAGCTATAGTTTCCACTGCAGGACAGACTGGGCACTATTGTCAAACAGAGTGAGATGCTCCACTTTACATGCTGAGCGCTTGTGCATCATAAATAGGCCCCTGGATTGTGGCCAAAGTGCTTACCTGGAAGAAAAGATTCCTGGGTAGATGTGCCCTAAATATCCATAATTTTATCCCCCGGATAAAGAAAGAGAAGCACACTATGCTGAATTTCCTAAAATTCGCAGAACTACATAACTTGTTTTATGTTGGTCCTGGCTGGAGTAGCAACATGTCTCACACTGTTAAAAGGAACAGCTCAAAACTAAAAGAAGATAAAGCAGCTGGATTATGAGCTTAGCTTTTAGGTGAAACATTTTCATAGTTATTGTAGACTAGGGTGTATGCAAAAAGAGCTTCTCCAGTTAATCCTCCTGGAGAAGGGCATATCATGTCTTCTTCAAATACCTGGGAAAAAAAACCACTGTCTGTTCACAGCCTCCGGGTACCATCTAGTGCCAGTGCTCACAATCCAGAGAAGGTTAAACTCATACATGTCCCATTATCATTGATAAGGCTTAACCACAACTTCACTGTGATTGTGCTGAATGATGCTAAGGCCACATCCACATGCAAGCTTCCGTCAGATCCAGATTAAACAGGCAACTTCCACCAAATCCTCCTTCCCACCGCAGACCCACCTCATGTCATTCCCCAGGGTCCCCTATTCCTCCAGGAGCAGCATTTCATGGAGATCAGTGGGCTCCAGTGGGAAATTCCATCCTGCCATTGGAAATCTTAGTCTGGACCCAACCTAGTACAAAAACATTCTCTGTAAAGCAGAGTCTTTTCATAACTAGCATGCCCTATCCCCTATACAGGCTATAAATGAGACTACAGAAAAGGAGCCCGGGGGGGAGGGGAGAGAGAAGAATCTCCTAGGAGTAAACATGCAGGGAATAAGGACTTGGTTGGTACAGTTCCATAGGTAGAGAAGCCAAATAAGGGATTACCACAACAAAAGTTTATCATAGGGTGTTAACGGTACTAGTCCTTCATTGGCTCAGTAACACTCATTGTGTTGTTGTGGCAGCCATTTATATGGCACGTTTTCCTTGGAATTACCTGCAGGTCACTGCAACTGAACAAGCCTAAACACAGATCTTTATCTTTGTGGATTAAAATTATTTCATCAAAACAATGCTATAAAAATAAAAAATTCTTTTAAAAACTCTATTAAAAAAAAAACTTACACTAAATATATATATTTATTTAATCCCTAACAAAATTTAATGTCATATTTAATAGAATTGTGCTAAGGCAGCTAGGTGAATTATTTATTAAAGCTGGCTTTCAATGACAACACGTTAGGAAGAGAAAGAGGACTAGACCAATCAGTCTAAAAGATGATACAGACAAAGGCAGATGCTCTGTGGATGATTTGCTGTGACAACTGGAGTCCTGTGCTCTGGTGGCCGAGGTTTAGTGTTGCCAGGGCAGGCTATATGCTGCAGGGAGTCCTCCCTCCCTCCGATTTGTTCTCCAAGCACAGGTAAAACATTTTGCTCCAAGTATTTTTTTCCATTGATAATTACAAATATATAACATAGAAGGGACTGATTTTTCTTATTCCTTTGCGCACCTTAGGGAGGGACATCAGCTACACTGGAAATGTTATCATTGCCCAAAGGTATACATAATAGATTTATGAGTGAGGAAACAAGAAGTTACACTGTGTAAAAATTAAGTCAACATAACGAAAGTAGACTAAAAGAGCACTTCCTACAAATTAATTTGTTTAAAACCCACCTTTGCTTTTGCTTCACCTCAATCTTGTTAATAATTCCCTGCGTATTAAGTCAGAGACACAAATTATTACGAAGAGCATCTCATGTTTCCTATTGGAAAGGGTATGTACACATTTTTCGCAACCGCAGGCTGTTCACGATTTAATAGAGGTGCAGCGCCGTTCTTGTAAATATTGCTCTGTGAAATTACTTTTTTTTTGTAATCATGGTTAATCACCATAGCTCCAAAGAAGTACCAAATCAGACTTTAGCACCCTAGACATAGAAGGTATCGCATTTTGGTAGTGAGACTAGATTGCTCTAATCCACTGTGGCACCATTCAGTGTTAAGAGAAGGAAACGGCAGGTGGTATGGTCAGCAGCTTGTCATCACCTGGAGATCTCCAGAGAGTCAGACTTAAACTAAACAAACATCAAGCTGGTGAGAGTCATTGGAAGCCTTGCCTCTTGCATTGTTTTATTGAAGTAAACTAGATTCTTTCCCTTGGCGAAGCAGATCATCATCCTGAAGAAGCACATAGATAATTCATGAAGTGATGATTTTTCAAGTAATGATCTTTAGTTGAACATCTATGGTCTTCATCTTCAACAGTGACTGTACTGGTTCTATTTGTAGGCTGAGTTTGAAGCATCCTTATGGTGTATTTATCTCAGAGGAGTTTTGACTGGATGACATATCAGAGTCTGTACTCTCCTTGCATTTCTCCAGATCATGAAAATAAGGGTGACATAAGGCATCATAAGCTGATATTCTTTTGGTGGGGCTGAATTCTAAACATTTCTGTATATAGGGGGAAAAAGAGACAATAATGAATCAGGAGGCTATATTTAATCTGATCCAGCAGTGCAATTATTATGAGATGTACCTCAACACTTGAGAAAAGCTTTCATTGATTATGATAAAAAATAATAATGAAAAAAATGAATCTTGTTTTGTTTCTAGCTCTTCTCTTTCCCTTTGAATGAGAGAAGGAAACTGCAGTAATTATTCATGTTATAGACAGCAACTGCATACAGACTTATTTTTACATATTTGGAAACCATTTACAGAAACTTATGTGTAGATCTGCCATCACTGTTATATCTTTGTCCTTACTTTATGTATACCTTTCTTCCTTTTAACTTTATTTAGTTGCTAGGTTTTAAATCCCCCCACCCCACTGTTCTTTTTTCCTGCTTTTTGAAATAAATAAATAATGCTTACAGCGAATGGAACAAATTATTTAGGCATCTTTCCGTAAGATGTAATAAAAAATTCTGACATTGGAATCCATCACCACTAGGACTATTAATTTAATAAACCTAATGTATTGCTTTTTTTTACATGCAATGCAAAAAGCAAAGAGAGCCTGCTTCTAAAGGTTTGATGTGGCAAACACTTACAAGTAGCAAGTCTTTGCCTAGGTCATCAATATCAGCTACGAAATTTTCAATAGGCTGAGGGGTTCGAGACGTGAAGGCATTTCTTGGAAGGGCAACATCATTAGGCCAATCCTCTTCTTCTGGCAGCCCAATTACACTGTGAAAGAAACAAACAAGCTTCGAATAAAATATCAGCGCATTTTACTTAGTTCACACAGATGCACCTTTGCTCTCTCTAATGAAATTTCTCACAAGTAATACAATTAGTAATTCAGTTGTTGCTCATATGAATGTATTCCCATTCAATAAAAGGTTACTGTCTTTCATCTGTATTCTTCAATACCTTGCTCCATTGAAGCCCACAGAGGTTTCATTCCAGAACAGGTATACTCTAATTTTTACACTTCATGTACTCTGTTCATTTGGCTAGGAACTAGACAGAAACCAACATGGTTGCAAGGTGCCACTAGGGTGCAGGATTGTTCTTGTTACCAAGCCATCAGTCTCTTCTAGCGCCTGTACTGAAAGCAAGGGCATTTCCATATGGAAGTGTTTTCAGAAGTCAGGGTGCTGATCTAGCCTAACCAGGGCCCTCAGATTGCATGGTATCACAGCAATCCCATGCCGAGCCTGACAGTGCTAAGGCAGTAAGATGATCATTGAACAGTCTGTAAAGTCCTGTAATTTTTTACTTTTCTCCAGTCTTACTTCTTGTATTCCTGCTTTTGTACTAAATATTATATCTGCTGATGCAGCTGTTTTTTTTAACATAGAAATGAAATGAAATGAAAGAATTTAAAGTTGCATTCAACTACCTTCACACTAAACTCTCTTTATCAGAGATACGTTTTGACACTAGTTAAATAACTCCATTTCCAACACAAAATTTCATCACCAATATTTAAGATCTCTATACAAAAGCTAGTACAGAGTTATTTATTTCAAACATTAAGTAGCCACTTTTTTTTTACCATGCAACAGTCACTGCAGCTTACAATGTAAAGAAAATGGTTACAAAACACACCAAAGCATATGCAGAGCAAGAGAGATAACTAGAAGTATTAGAAGATTATTGCTTTACTGGGGCAAATGCTGACAGATTTCCCCCGCCCTCTGCAAATGGAGCAAGAATGAATCTCTTGTGGCTGCTCAAACTGGCCCAACATTTTCTCTTTCTGATTAATGAGCAAATTCTTTTCTGCACAGGTAATGGCACTTACTAAAAACAGACAGAAAAGCTTGTATGTGGCTGCTGTTAGTTCAATCCTACTCTGGCACACTTTCTCACCAGAAATGTCATAGAAAACATGGTGCTTTAAAAAATATATATCATATTTCCTTTTAACTACAACAATATGCATAGTGAAGGCATCCAAGCATTTTATTTATCTAATCAAACCAGATGTAAATGAATTGAAAGGACAATGGTCAGAGCCTGAAAACCCAAACCATCAATTTCTGACTTAAGAGCATAAGAATAGCCCTGCTGGATCAGATCATTGGTTTGTCTAGTACAGCATCCTCTTCACACAGCAGCCAACCAGTTGCCCCGGAGGTCCAAGAAACATTCTAGATTCTGCAGGAAAAGCTGTTTGAGGGCATGACAGATTAACCATGCTAGTGACTCATATACATTGGGCACAGAGCACAGGAAATGGAAGCCAATATGCTTCAACCAAAACCTTGCAATGGAAAAACTTTCAGTTCAAGATAAAAAATCTCTAAAATTTTTCAGCATACTGTCGAAGAAAGGAAGACTGGGGTTGCTATGCAGAGGAAGGCAACGGCAAACCACCTGTGTTTATCTCTTGCCCTGAAAAATGAACCATTGTTTTTCTGTAAGTATACAACACACATATCCTGTGTGATGAGAGGACAACAGAAGCAAAACCTAGGGAAAAAGTGCCTGGAATTGTAACAAATGTGCACTCAGAAAGCAATCCTAAACTGGTCTACTCAGAATCCTACTCAGGTCTATTCAGTGGGGCTTACTCCCAGGAAAGGTTATTTGGATTGCTCTGTATGTATATATATATTTATTACAGTCATTAGACCATCCATAAACATTAACATTGTAATAAAAATATTCTTAGATATAAAAACAAAATACATGATATAAACAGAATTCAAATTTGAGCCTAGTTATAATACAGTTTCCGTATCCTCATGATCAGCACACAAAATCTAGCAACTCGGTTAGAGGAGGAGGAGGAGGAGATTGGATTTATACCCCACCCTTCACTCAGAGCGGCTTACAAACTCCTTTCCCTTCCCCTCCACACAACAGACACCCTGTGAGGTAGGTGGGGCTGAGAGAGCACTGACAGAACTGCTCTTGAGAGAGCAGCTGTGACAGAACTATGGCTTGCCCAAGGTCATCCAGCAGTAAGTAATGTTAGGATTCATGTCAGATAGAAGATATCCAAGCTTGGCTTTATTTGTGTGACCAGCAATCTTGTCCAGATTGCTCTTTCATTGTGCTTAAGTCAATCACTTAGAAATGTTTTGACAAAACATGCAGGAAATTATTACTCACTCGAAGATTTTTCCTAGTTGATCAACATCAGAGTTTCCACGAAAAAGTGCCCTAAAAAAACAACAGAGAAACATTTTTAAAAGAAGACTTTAATAATTGAAATTTTTGACTTTTCACTGTGTGTGGCTTTGTCATGTGCTTTCCAATAGTAGCTGCCTGAGCTTCAGTTTCTCATCAAACCAAACCCAAATGGTGGCAGTAAAATTCACTGTTTGTATGGGCACTCCAGAAAGCAGAGTTTCAGTTGCTTCCCACCACCTGGTACCAAAAGAAAATCAATGCTCATTAAGGTCAAAAAATGTTTGTTGCAGTATACTTTGAAAAATACAGCTAATATAACATTTTTTCCCACTGGCAGTGCTGAAAAGTTTTTAAAATATTATGTGTTTCACACAATTCAATGAATTCTTTGGATTAGTACCACTGACTGCAATTCCAAAAGTAATACACTTGAAATGGTGGTAGTACATTTTATGGCCAAATTCACTGCCTGTGAAACATAATTTAACTTACATCCCTTTCACAAAGAGGCACAAAATCACTCATGAAAACGAGGAAGAGATCTGTCTCTTCTGTTGTAAGAAAGTCGCTTGCATTAAAAAAACGGAAAGACTATTTTTTGCAAGTCTCATTCTAGTTCCTTGAGAATGACTAATCTTGAGCCAGGCAAGAGTATCAAAGCATTTTCAACAGATTAACTCACTGGAAACCACCTCACAGCATGACAAAATCCACCAAATATGTAACATAGGAAAGGGAAACTAATGTTTAGGGGGAAAAACACAAGGCCTTCTATTTCTAATCCAAATACATTACAGAGCCACGTGAGAACTTCTAGAACTGCCAATACAGCAGCCTCAAATTCTGGGCTGGAAGCCAGATATGAAAGGCAAGAGAAATAACTTCCAAAGACAAATATCTGGATTCTGTCACTGTTTGTACAGTATAGCTAGCTAAGATGGCAGTTACACATTTTGATGTTCTTGTTCTCTCCATAATACAGAATCAAAGCTTTGCTGATGAGCCCTGCATATTGGCTTACATTTCTTTGCTTAAAGATCTACCAGCCCAAAATCATGTTGTCATAGCAAATTGCAGTGTATGTGCTAAGAAAATGCAATTTCCCCAGACCTGCCATAGCTGTTGTTTACATCTTCCACAATAACTGAATAGCAGCAGTACAAACAACTAAAAGACAAAATCCTATGCAGTTACCTGGAAGGAAGCTATAATGAACATAGTGGGACTTACTTCTGAGCAGACATGTACTGGATTGTGTTGTGTAAGTATCTGGAGAGGCCCAGTTTTGGGTGTGTGTTTGCTGAGATGATTCAGTGCATCTGACAGCCACAAAGGGAAGGTGCCACTGGACTCAAACTTTGTTCTGTGCTGATCCTTGACAGTCATAATGTAAACCAGGGAGTGCCAGATGTCACAGTCCAAAGAAGCGGCCATCTAACAGAATCCCTGCACTAATATGGCCCTAGCTATTCCTTTTGGCATTTCCCTGAGCTTCTGTTTAAATGCTATAGTTCTAGACCAGCCATGGAGAAAACTGCCATCTGGACAAACCCTTAGCCACAGCTGGCAACTTTGCATGCTTTGACCGATTTCTAGTTACTTTCAGTCCAAAGCAGCCAGCCTTAACAGCTTTGCATTTCCTAGTTCACATTTTAAACACAGGATTTTCCAGTGGGGTTAAATGCACTTCTTCCTCTTGGGTTAGTATTTTTGTGTGAATAGATGCCAGACTCAGCACAGGAGGTAATTCCAACTGTATGCCACAAGTTATACAAAAGTTTTATGCAGTGCAATGTTACCAGGCAAAGATATGGGAAGAAGAGAGGAAAAGGGGTAAAGTTGGCCATGGTTGGCTGGGGAAAACTGATGCACAATGAGTCAGGAAAAGTGGGTCTGCTGTACCAAGGGTATTGATCTGAGCGTTAATTTACAATGGTGGCTTTGTTCCTCCCATACGTGACTTATCAAGTAGCTGGAATCATAATAGCAAATTAAAGTCCAAGATCCAGTCCAGTCAAATGATATTTTACTCTACTCTGAAAGGTGTGTGTAACATTAGTGGTGCAAAATGCCAATGTGCTTTATGTTGAGTACTGCACGTACTGTGATTGGGTATGTATTCATGCCTGGGTCATAAAACTTGCTGCGTGATTTTAGGCCAGTTCCACCCCACATCCAACCTCATGAAAGGAAGAAAACTTAGTAACCACATCCATGTAAGCCACACTGAGCACCTTAGAGGGAAGATGGGATATAAATGGGATGAGGGAAGGGTTTAAAAAAAAAAAAAAAAAAAGCATGTGCCAACTTAGCAAATGTGGAGCTATGATGTGTTACAAGTAAACTACCATGCCATTATTAGCAGAACATCGTCAAACATTAGGTACACTTCTGTGTGCCAACATAATTCATTTCATGGTTACAGAAAAGATTGTGGGATAATGTATAAAGTGATCCATCTTCAGGTGAATCCTGTTTTCAATTTCTGCTCCACTTACCTTGATTACAGAGCAGGACATGAAGAAAACACCTTAGTGAAGAGCTGAATGCTACCTAAGATGAATGCTACCTAAGTTGAATGCTACCAGGCTTCATTTTTTACTTTGTGCTGAAATTTCATGAGATCAACTGTGGGCAGAGCAGAAACTGGGAAGTCCCTTCCACTAATGTCAAACTGGGGAGATCCAAGTTCAAATCCAGGCTTTGCAATGAGGACTGAAATAACTTTTAGCTGTAATATCTTAACTTTCATTATCTCCTGTCCCTTCAACCATAGGCAGGTAGGTAGGATTTGGGAAAAAACAGATCAGTGAATAACTGAATATTAAAACTATTTAAAAACATATAGAAGAAGTTTGTCAACAGCTTCCACCAGTCCATATCATTAGAAAACAATAATTTCAAGCTAATATAATTAGCGGAACACTGAACGTCAGAATTAACAAAAACTCCCAATATATCACACCTGGGTTTAACTAACAAGGGACTATACAACAACACATGGAAGACAGCTTCTAGTGCTCTGGCAGCACATGAACATGTTCTTTGCATCGAGGGAATGCCTTTAAGCTTTCCAGTATATTCAGCTGTTGGAAGTGAATTGCATCTTGCTAATAAAATCAAACATCTATATTTAGGGTTTTGCATAGTGATCAAATAATAAGCAGCTGTAGTGCAAGTAGTGGGGGGATATGCCCACAATAAAGAGGAGAACACTTCCTTACAAATCAGTAAGCAGCCTGGACCAATCTTGCAATAAATTAGCTTCACTTCTTGTGTTCAATAAGCGATCGGAGCAATAACTGAATAAATTATTATCTGTTGAAAATCCTAACTCACACAATTTCAAGGAAAAAGCATTTATGCTTGATGATGAATAATGCTCTTACCTCTTAAGACATACTAATTGACTACAGGGTTCTAGCAAAAATAATTTTAACCTCATCTTGATAGTATATTTCCATGTAACGGACTGCAGGGAACACAATCCAATTTCTAATCCAGTTATTGAACTGGAGACCCAATTGGGAATTCCCAGTATGATT
The DNA here is from genome assembly GCA_029233225.1 of Lepidodactylus listeri. Taxonomy (NCBI): domain Eukaryota; kingdom Metazoa; phylum Chordata; class Lepidosauria; order Squamata; family Gekkonidae; genus Lepidodactylus; species Lepidodactylus listeri. The sequence continues at coordinate 34,781,247 of JARCFY010000012.1, forward strand.
AGAAAAAAAGCTCATTTGCAATCTCTCAAGATCTTTGACAATCATGTGCTGCCGTAATGGTGCCCCATACAAGATTGCAGGTAAGAGCGTAGCGTTATATCATTTGAGCAGAGCTGAAAAGGACTGTCCACTTTTCGTTTAAAAAAAAATCCTCAAGGTTTTAGACAGAAGCATCAAAATGGACTTCCAGATATTTATAATAGGCTTTCTCAAATCCATTCCCTGAACCCTCCAGGGATCCCCCCGTCTTTCTATTATCTCTGAATGCCAATATTTTTATTTTGACATGCTAAGTAACTCCATTTCACAGTAATTAATCAATTGCTTAATTTGATTTCTGAAGCCTTGCCTAGTCAATGATAATAACAAGACATCATCAGCATACAGCTTTAGATTAACTGGATGACCTCCTAATGATGGAGCCTTTACCTTCACTTTTGACAGCAGGTCTTTTATATAGAGTGCAAAAAGTGTTGGAGTCAAAATGCATCCTTGATACACTTCTTTAGCCACAGGAATTCTTTCTATTAAAAGACCCTGCTTTTGACCATTGAACCTGTAAAGCTGGATGTGTATAATAATAAAATCAAATGCAATAATCATCTAGAAATTGCACACGTTTGTAACCTGGCCCATTGCTTTTCTCTGCTCATGGTGTCAAATGCCGATTTCAGATCTATATAGCCTTTAAATATTTTTCAGTCAAATGTGGTAGAATTATGCCATTATACATTATGGAAAAGCCCTTTCTAAAACCAAAGTGTTCTGGTCCCAAGATATTGCAATTTATCAATCCAAGACTTCAGTTTAAAGTCCAAGTGCATGGAATATAACTTACCCAGAGCAGAAAGCAAGCAAACAGGCCTGTGATTTCCAGGATCTGAGCAAGTACCTTTATTTTTGTAGATGGGAACTACAATCGATGACTGCCAATCTCTAGGAGTTTTACCTGTTTGATCCGACATTGTTAAAAAAACCAGGAGTGAGGCCCAATAAGCAATGAAAACTCACTAGGTGACCTTGGCTGGGCACTCTGTCTCAGCCTAACCTTCCTCACAGGATTGCTGTTGTAAGGCTAAATTGTGGGAGAATAACATCGTAAGTTGTTTTGAGTCCACCCATTCATGCCACACCATAAATTGCTTTTAAATTGCCCTTGCGTGGCATGGTGTTTTGGAAACACAAGACTGAAATCCCATGAGTCAGTGCTAGTAGCAATATTCTATGGGTTGCGAAGAAAAAGGTGCTGGAGCCACTGAATGATTCCAGTGGATTACAAAGTAATCACAAATTACAAAGTGGCAGAAATGCTGATCACCACTTTGGGGTCAGGAAGCAATTTTTCTCCAGTTCAGTTTGACTGGAGATCCTGGAGGTTTTTTGTCATCTTCTGGGTGTGGAGCAGTGGTCACCGGGGTGTGTGTGGGGGGGAGGTATTTGTGAATTTCTTGCATTGTGCAGGGGGTTGGACTAGATGACCCTGGAGGTCCCTTCCAACTCTATGATTTTATCATTCTAAAGTATGGATTACAAAAGAAACTGCTGGTTTCCAAAGAAAATGCAGGGCTGATTCCCATGATCAATTGTAGAGTTAATGAGTTTAACAGTGGCTGGATGGTAAAGCAGCTGTTAGATGAGTTTGATGGGGGGTTGTTTGGACTTGTTCTTAGTAAAACTGATATGAAAGTACCGAAAATGTAGAATCCTCAAAGCATGATGATTGGTAAACTGAATGGCAGAGGCAGCATTCAAATGATGCCTTCACCATATACTCAGGCTGAACAAGGATCCTCATTGGTCACATGCACTTTGCACAGAAATTTGAGAGAAGTCTGAAGGTGACAAATGAATACAGGCCCTGAATCTTTATGTCAACCCTTCAATTGGTTATGAACTTTGAAGCAAGATAAGAACAGTTTTGGTTTTCATGAAGATTAGAGTTCTCCTATTGTTCTAAGAGAAAACTTATTTTTCTTATTAAAAAGGGTGATGACTATATACATTGGCCATGATCCAAAGGAACTGTTTACATGCACGATAAGAAGCTCATACACAGTTAAAACTTGCTTTGTAGGGGTTTTTTATTGCTCCAGCTCCTATCCGTTTGCATTTTCAGTTTTGTGAGCTGCACTCATGAAAACCATAAAGGAAACTCCACTTCTGGCACCATAAAGCTGTCCTGAGTGTTAGTTTCCACACTGGGAATCCTGGGGTTAATATGCTGAATGATGGCCCTAGCTCATATACTCTCACTCAAAAGATTTGTCCTCTGGGACAATCTTACTTGTTTCTGGACCCAGGTTAAAGAGCTCTTTCAGCCTTTCCTTTTGTTACATTCAGGTCCAAGTTACTTCATTAGCATCTGAGCCACAAGGTTATCTCTGACTACTGTTTCCAGGGGTCATCTCCTAGAAAAAGAGGTGCAGGAGCTCATTAGCATACATTAGCATAAGCCACACCCCCTGACATAATTGGAAGTGTGTCAGAAAGGGAAGCAAAAGGGGGGCATCTTCAAAAGCCTCCCCTCAAAAGGCGGGCAGGAAAGGGGGTGAAGCGAGAAGGGCCCCATAGAATACAATGGAAAGATCATGCTGCTACTGCCACGCAACCCTAAACAGAAGGGGTTTAAAGTTTAAACCCCTTCTTGCTTCACTTCCTCCACAGGCCTGCTGGTTGCTGGGGGAGGCGCTTGCCACCACTGCCATTTGTGCCCACTAGGGGTGTGCAAATAAAATTTTTCAGGCCGCATCTGTTCCAGCTGCCTAATGAACCCCCTTATGTCAGTTTCAGCAATGCAAGCAGATTCGGGAGTCATTGGGCCAGCCAAATGTCAGTTTCAGCCCCATTATACCCTATGGGCCACTGAAGTCAATGGCAAAAACTCATAGGGTATATGAGGGGCTGGAGGAGAGGAGGTTTGAGAGAGAGCTCCAAACTTGTAGGGTAGCTGCTGGGGCCTCTCCCCAAAATACCAAGTTTCAAGAAAATTGGGCCAGGGAGTCCAATTCTACGGGCCCCCAAACAGGTTGCCCCATCCCCTCCATTGTTCTCTATGGTGGGAAAAAATGTTACTTTCCCCCACCATAGAGAACAATGGAGGGAATGGGGGCAACCTGTTTGGGGGCCCGTAGAATTGGACCCCCTGATCCAATCTCCTTGAAACTTGGTAGGTATTTGGGGGAGAGGCTCCAGCCACTACCCTGTAAGTTTGGAGCCTCTCTCTCAAACCCCCTCCCCTCCAGCTGCTTTTTAAGTTGCCACTGAATTTTCGTGGCAATTCAGCGGCAGGCTGAATCAGATCAGAGAATCTGATTCGGCCCATGGCTGCCCTAGTGCCCACTCCTGGACTGGCGGAGCACCGCTCCACCTTGCTTCAGCCCCAAATGACCCCTGACTGTTTCCATCCTATGAACCAGGACTAACTCACTGTTTGGTATCTCCCTCATGTGTCACATGCTTCCCTAGTTCTTTCCTGCCCCAGAAATATGGGGTGGGATACTGCCTCTTCTTTCTCCTGAAAAGAAAGAAGTGATATTTTATTTCCCAGTCATTTCCTGACTCCTCCCTGGTCTTTGCCTTGTCCTCAGCCATCTGTTTCTCCTTACACACCCTGCTTTAACTGCGAGAGAGGCATACTACAGTGCTCTTTCCTAACAGACCACTGGAGTCCCCTGTCTACACAGTGGCCTTAGCCATCTTCACTCACATCTCTCTGCCATCCACCATGGCCCCGCAGCTGTGTGGTGGCAGCACCTGCACAAGCACTGGCCAGACACCCTATCTGTGCCAGGCAAACTGTGCCCTGGAAGATGCTCAGCTGTAAAGCTGATCATGTGACTGACAGACTCCATTTCAGCAGCCAGAGCTGGTATACAGTCAGAGACAACTGCACCACATATTGCAAATGTGGCACACTTACCTATGTGTAAATGATGTGTTTGCAGTGCCATCGATGGCCTTAGAAGAATGTTTTTGCAGTGCCATCGATGGCCTTAGAAGAATGTTAGGACTGGACTGTTGAGCTACTGCCTTGCAGTAATTCTAGTCATGCCCCTCTGGTGGAGCAAAAGCAACAGAAAGTCTTGTTGCCTTTTAAATTTGTTTGTTGTCATTTGTTGTCACCTAACTTTTTCTGGACCCTGACCTGGGTGACCCAGGCTAGCCCAATCTTGTCAGATCTTGGAAGCTAAGCAGGGTCGGCCCAGGGTTGTTATGCACAGCAGGCAGTGGCAAACCACCTCTGAACCTCTCTTGCCTTGAAAACCTATGGGGTCTTGATGTCAGCTGCAACAAGTCATTATGAAGGAAAACACAACAAAGAAATTAGTTATTTGGGAAGCGGATTTTCAATTAAAAAATCACAAAACCTTCCTTTAATTGTGGTCAGATTTTAAGAAGTCCTCTTTTTTAAAACAAGAAGCAATTCACTTCTGTGTGCACATGTGTTATCAGCCCCCACTCTGGCAAGACAGGCAAGTCCAAAATCCTAGGGGCTAGTAGCACCAAAAATAAAAAGTACAGACAGAAATACTGAAGGTTACTTTTGGATAGTTATAGGAAAATGAAACATTATAAAAAAAACAATATAGAAATCTTATGTAAAGTTCTACAAATGAATGAAAAATGCTCCTTCCATTTATACATCTGAATTATAGTGATGATGACTTTATCTTTAAATTGGAAATCATGCATCTGTTGATGGTCCTCAACTGAAGAAGTACACACTTGTCTTGAAAAGGGAATATTAAGATACAGGAAAGATCTGTAGAGACAGTTCTATGACAGTTTAATATATCTATATCCTCATCCAGTATTATGGTTATTGAGTGACATAAATTAACTAACACTGAGATCATATATGCTTTTATCTAAAGATCCTATTAAGGGTATTTTTATAAAGTAAATAAGGCTGTAGGTAATACTGATGGAATTTAAGACAGTCTTCTTTGTATATACTATGCTGTTTATTGTCTTGTCTTTTAATTTTGTGATCCAGTTCTAGTATACTGTTTATTGTCTTGTCTTTTAATTTTGTGATCCAGTTCTAGCACACTGCAGTACAGTGTTCGCCAGTCCTGTAAATGGTTGTGTTACGACACTGAGCCCACTTGCAGGGAGGACGGGGAATAAGTGGAAGTAAATAAATAAATAAATAAATAAATGGTTCTATATGGCCATGGTCACATGGCACGCTTCTCGCGATTTATTCCCATGATAACTTTGATCCAGAAATATTGTTTTGGGGTTGGGATAACCACACATCCCTCCCCAAACTGCCTGCATCGCAGGATGAGGCTCCTGGCACTGTCCAGATAGCTGTGAATTTTTTTTTAAATTGCTTTGTCCATGTGCACATGAGCACAGCTGAATCATCACCCCCACTTGGCCACACACACAAACAAGACATCAAAGGCAGGAGTTGCAAAGAGGTGGCGGGGCAGAAGGAAGCTTCGCTCGTCCTCCTCCCCCTCCCCGCCTCTAATACAAACACTGGAGAAATAAGGCCTCCTTCCCGGAGGCTCTAATACATTTGTTGTCAGCCTCGAAGGGGAGGGGAGAAGCCCAGGCACACACACACAAAAATGCAGGTGGGCGCTTCCTCACAGTTCTCACTTCTCTCTCACTCTCGGAGATTGGAGAGAAGGGAGAACAGACTGCGAGGAGGGGACAGATGAAGCCAATGATCGAGGGCATGCCTTGCAAACAACAGGGAAATCATTGTGAGAGATGGCAGTCCACATTGGCAAAATCGCGGATTCAAAACGCAAGTACCAGGAAAGTACTTGATTTTCTCGGTGCAGGAAAACGCAGAAGAGAGCCGGAAGGATGGCACTAGTGAGCCCGCTTTGGGGTGGTAGGCGGATTGGCCTGTCTGATCAGCTAATTTAAATGCAAGAGGGAACAGCAGTGAATCCTGATCAAAATAACCGTGTGACCGCACTGTTATACTCTGCAATGTTCTCTAAATGTTGTTCACAGTTATTATGGCATAAGAAATACATAGCTGCAAGACATCTGCACAGGGCTCTTGTATACTACCAAGCACACAAGTGGGAAAGTAGGTCTAATCACCCAGCAGCAGGTACCCCCTCCCTCTCCCAGACACTGAGAACTATATTCGGCCAGTGCCAACTTGGGGTACCACTTCCATCAATGATAACCAGCAATCCCACTCCAGTGATGATGAACTGCTGGTTCAACTTTTCTTACTGCAGTGTTTTTAGCTGTAATCCACCTTGAGTTTCAATGAGAAAAGTGAACCACACATGAAAAAAATAATTACGTAAACAGAAATTAGGTGACCATGATCAAATCATAATTATTGAAGCCCAGAAAAGGGGAAGCAAATCTGCTGAGATTTTAAACTAAGTTAAAAGAGTGTCCAAATGGAGCAAAGTTATATGAAAATTTCATGATAATAGTGCTGTGATTAAATGCATATTAAGACAGCTTGGTTTTAATAGTGGAATAGATTTTATTTTTCAGTCATGTTGTTTTACTTTTAAATTTTTGAGGCAACAGCTGATATTTGCCTTAGGCCTCACCAACTGAAAAAGTTTCTGATCCAACTGCTATGATGGGAAACTTTTGAATAGCAAATGTTTAATGCCAGTAGGTCAGTTTCTCATGAAATAAACTTTGCTTAACCAAACATACTCCTGCTTGTATCAGTTGAAAGCGGTTTGTACACATGAATGAAAGCATAAAGGAAGTTAACTCTTACCTCCTTGCAGTCTTTTCTAAAAGCAGTGCCGAGCAAGTAAACAAAATGGAATAAAAGGAGTTAGCTCATACATGACAAGTATCTTGGAGAGGAGAAATTCAATCCATCTGTTTTTATTTCTAACTTTCTGTTTGAACAAGAATTAAACTGTACTAAATGGTTTACCAATAGCAGTGAATCCTGGACAATCCTATGCAACCAGGAAAAGACGCAGTTTTGGAAAGGCCGTGTGTTCTGCTTGCAAAACATTCCAGCTTCAGTGCTTGGGGTCTCAAGACCCATGCCTGAGAATCTGGATGAACTGCCACCTGCTGAAGTAGACCATACTGGGTGGGCAAAGCAATGGTTGGATTATGTATTCAAAAAACTTGATATGTTCATAAAACAATTTATAGATCTTTCACGAGCATTTTACAACGTGCAAAGAACAACACAAAAATCATAACCAAATTATGGGTAGTGTTAGGGTTGCCATTTTTTAAACTGGTTCTTCTAGTTCTCCCTTTAATATCAATTGATTTGCTGCAATTATCAGGTGTTTAGGCTCCATGCCATGAAAAGCTTCAACTGCCCATTCCTGCATATTAAACTCCTATTAAAGGGACAGAACATTTCTCCCCTAACAAGCTGGCAATCTTAAATGGTATCCATCCTCATCCTTAATTTCTTAACACAGATCCAATACAACCAATTAAAATGAGGTGATTATGAAACCTCCTATATTCCCTTGTTCTCTACTAATATGATCCTTTAAAAGGTTTGTTTTGCCACAAAACGAACAGGAGGCAACTTAATTCACATATACATGAATTGCCTAACACAGTAGATTCAGAATTTAGGTTTCCACTTGGATAAAGAATCATGTATACATGTTTGTTGACTATTATTTATTACCATGTCTCTTAGCAAGTGATGGTTAATGGCAAGCACTACTTGTTGCATTTAAATCAGACAGAGCAAATGCACAAAATTATTTGTACTGAAACAAGAGATTATTAGCTTGGCAGCTGGACTTTCAAGACAATAAAAGCACCAGAAACCGTTATACCACTAATTCCAAGCCATTATGCAGAGAGAGGTGAAATTTCAACTTTTACAGCAGCTGTCCAGGTTTGAGCATAAAAGACAGGAAAGCAAGATAAGGTGAAAACATGTAATTTAGGACAGCTGTCTAGGCTTACTGAGAATAAAAATATGCAGGATAACTGAGAGCATTAAAGTCAGAGAGCATTTGCAATAGCAACAGCACAGCAAACTGATATTTTGTTCAAAGCCAGTTAAAATTTATACTATACCAATTTTGCATAAAACAGCTTATATATTTATTTTAGTATGACTGCTGAGCTACCTCAGTGTGTAACTAAATCAACATGTTAAATTACACCAAATCTGTTTTCAGCTCAAAATTATGAAGTGCCTCAACGTCAACTGTATATTTAAATGGAAGCTTGTATACCATAATTTTTTTTTGAAATCTCTGAAAAACTTCCTTTCAGTACCATCTTCACATATAGACCATTAAAAAAAAAGCTAACAAAATAGTTCTGTTATCTGTGGATACCTAGATGAATTTGTAAGACAATCAGGAGATTTCCCTCTAAAGAGCAACTTTTTTTTTGTCTTATCAAACTTAACTCCCTTTGTAGGAAGATGAGCTGTATTTCAAGAAAATTTCAAATCCAAATAAAGACTAGCAGACAGATCCTAAGCTCTTCTATGAACAGATAAGCACAGATACCACACCCCAAAGTCTCTGGGTGGTTTGGAATCTGTAAGCAAAGAACTTTTTGAAGAGAGCAAAAGGGGGACCGGGAAAGGCTTTCAGTGGCCCCTTAACTCCCACTGATTCAAAGCATTCCTAGAATGACCCTATGTTCTTTACTAATTTATTTAAAATATATATATTCTGCACTTCCAACTACCCAAGGTGATTTACAGAATGTTAAAATACAGTAAAATATCATGCAAAGATTCAAAACGGAAGCAATAAAACGATAACTATACTATACTTAACAATAAGCACTAAGATTAAAACAATGAAGTCAATAAAAAAATACAAACAGCAGCGTACAAGGGTAATAAATTAGCCGCTGGCAAAAAAAATTATAAGTCTTCTCCTAATGTCCAAAAGTCAGTTAAAATAGGCACCGATCATCTATATCATGGAAGCAGTAACACAACTGAAGCACTGAAAATGACCAGGCTGTGTCTCTAATTGTCACCCATGTAAGCTCCAAAGTTAGGGGAAAAGAGTGTAGGGCCTCTGATGAAAATCTCAGCAACCAGGCAGGATCGAATGAGGGCAACTGGTCTTTTAGATACTTCAGCCCCAGAACTTTAAAAGAAATGGCCCAGGCTAGCCCAATCTCACAAACGAAACAAGGTCAGCCCTGGTTAGTACTTGGATGGGAGATCACCAAGGAAGTCCAAGGTTACTATGTAGACATGGACAATGGCAAACCAGTGAGATAAATTCCCAACAGCTTTTCCAGCCAGCAATCTGAATCAACTGCAAGGAACCATTTTCAAAAACTGGTCCACATAAGTCATGTTACATGTGATCATAGCATAGACTGATATAACAATACATCTTGCTTCTCTAGGAAGGGATGCTGCTGATACAGATGAAACTTGAACATCCATCCACAGAAGCAGTTCTAATAATGTCCTCAAACTACAGGCCTGGTTCTTAGTACTGACTGGAAGATGAAATAGTGGGCTTTCTCCATAAGAGCAGCAAACCCATCCAACTCTATTTGCTTCTGGTAGGATGGTTTTAGGCCCTAGAACAGTCTACTCTGTGCACATTATTCTGCCACACACACAGCATGTTGTTGGCATGACACAGAAATTCACTGCAAGCTGATACAGGTCATTTTTTTCATGATTTTACCTTTTCCTTCCCTTCCCTTTCTATTTGTCTTTTGACCTTAATTAGATTGTAAGTTTGAGGGCTTTGTTATTGGCCTGAACAAAATCCAGCACATGTTAGGTACTACCGAGTAATATATAATGATGAACTCAATATACAGGCAGTTTCATCTGAGAAAAGACACAGCAGGATAAGAATAACTTTAATGAACTAGTATCCATTTTGACCCAGTAATGAGGACCATTCTGCAGTCATGAGCAGGGAAAATGTACTTCACCAGACATGGTATTATTAATACCATAGACCTACACCCCATTTAATTACTTCGATTTTGGTTTTGTTCTCTGTGTCCAGCTAACCTGGAATACCCAAGATTATTTTCAGCGCAGTGTTTTTAGTAGTTCTATGAGGTATATTTATTTAGCTATTTAGATCCCATTTTTCTTCTCAATAGAGCCCCAGCGTACGATATTGTTCTTCCATCCTCCATTTTATTCTTCCTTTTATCCTTTTTGTGGAGCAGATTAGGCCAAGGAACAGTGACTGGCTAAAATTCATCCAGCTATTTTCCATGGTGGGCAGAGGAACCATGGTGGGCAGGGGAACCAAATCTGGGTTTCCCAGATCCTAGTCTGACTTCTGGTTCTCACAGTCCCTGTTTCCTATTGCTCTAAGTGAAGTCCTTAGAAGCAGCCTGTCCAAAAGAACTGATGGGCTGAGAAAAAACTGCCCTATACACCACATGTTCTCTCTCTTATCCTCTTGAACAGACCTGGCTCAGGATTCTATTTGCTTGGTTCCAAGATGGCAAGATGCTTCAGATTTGTATTATATTCTTGCCTCAGCTGTCCTTAAAGCCTGTCAGCATCCTGCTGTCCCATCCTCTTTCAGATATCTGTTTGATTTTTCCACTTCCCTGGGCGCATATTAACCTGATGTTTAAAGATCAAAACCGTAGAGCTTTGATGAACGTGGAGATAACTGCCAAAAACAAAAGCTCTTTTTTTAAAATGTAGGGAAAATGAAAGGGTTTTATTCCCTATATTTTGTATTATAACTGACTTGACTGAACAATTATTATGTCTAGGGGTCATTTCAAGCAGGAGCTCGGAGGAGCTCAGCTCCAGGAGCTGGTGCCAGCCCTCCCTCCTGCTTGTGTCATGGCTGCAGCAAAATGATCCCGCCCCCTGGAAAGGTCCTTGTTCCTCCGACCAGCCTTCTGAAGGCTTCAGCCACCACTGAAGCTATCCTCCCAGAATAGTGGTATTTCTGAGGCTTGGATTAGTAGCTGTCCCCTCTCTGCCAGCTCGCTTTTACTTTCTTTCTTTCTTCCTTCCTCCCTCCCTCCCTCCCTTCTCTCTTTCTCCTTTCTTGCCTTCTGACATACTTCCGGTGATGTCAGGTAGTGTAGCATATGGAAATAAGTTATGCTAATGAGTTATGCTAATGAGCTCCTGCATCTCTTTTTCTACAAAATGACCCCTGATTATGTCTAGAAAGGCATTGTGAAATATCTGCAGTTTGCATTAAACAGCTTTATCCCAAAGAAGGAAAATTATTCTGTATTCCTGTGTGGAGTTTGAAACTTACTTCATTGGCAACTTCTAGCTAAGTGGAGAAGAGAAGGACATAAATTCTGGACAAAATGAAGTGTTTCTTAATCAAATTAAGCAAGTTTATGAAAACATTTTGGATAGAAAATTGTATTTCACTGAGAACCGAGTGTCTTTTAAGATGTGATTGCAAATGTAATTACAGATGAGTCTTGAAGGAACTCCTGCCACCTTGGCTGAGGACGGACTGGCAGTCTCCGCGGCAGACTTTCAGTCTGCCCAGGGCCCTTATTTGCAGGGTAATCACAAACCACAGTTTGTCACTTCAGATATTATGGAAAACTGTGGTTTGCTGGAAAGCAGGAAATTAACTAATTTTGCTGTATGCAAGCAAAGAGGGCACAGGGAATACATGAGGAAACCTGAAGTTCCTTCAAGGGTTGTTCATGTGGTATCAAACCATATTTTAACATTGTTATTGAACCAAGCCTTACAGTGCCATCCTAAACATCCTAAGCAATTTATTTCAATAGTCTGAGAAGAGTGTGACTTTGTTTAGAATGGCACAGTGTGTCTGGACAGCTTTGTTTACAAACAGCCTCAAATATTAGGATGATATTTTTTAAAATGCCAAGGTATACAAACCCAATAAACTTTCATCTAAACTCTAAACCCATTTACAAGGAAATACCTTCTGATTATTTATTTATTTACAAAAATTATATTGTGCCTTTCTACACTCACAGGGGTCACCAAGGCAGCTAATAATTTAAAACATACATGGTAAAATCACATTTTAAAACCATTAAAATCACCCAACCCTAAACATGCATCATTAAAACAAATTAAAAACAGAGATAAAACACATACAAAGATGTAAAAACTACGATTAAAACATTGGGCAGGAAGGAGGGATCTCTGAGTGAATGCCAAGTGAAACAAAAAGGTCTTCACCTGCTGGTGAAAGATGGCAACAGAAGGGACCAACCAATCTTCCCAGGGAGACAATTCCAGAGTGTTGGTGCCATGACCAAGAAAGCCCTCTCTCCAGGGTTGCCAACCACATAAACTCAGAAGATGGGGGCACCCAAAGCAGGCCCTCTGAAGATGACTGTAGTAGTCAGGCAGGTTCATCAGCTATGCAGGACAAATATACCAGTTACTTTTTTTAAAGAATTAGTCATCTTTAATACTCAGATTAGAGTCTGTTATGGTTTAAATGGCTGTTATTGTGCTCCTGTAGAGGTCAGGAGGGGCCAGTGTAGACAGGCCAAGACTAGAGTAATATGGTCTAAGCTTAGTGGTGCTTGCACTAAATAAATGTGGTTATCACTGAAAACTCTCATTTTGACTGTAATTTTCCCTACAAAACAATTGCTGTTAGGGTCAAACCTAAACATGATGATCAGTCAAGCGGGATCTCCCATGAAGCCTTCCCTTCCCACATCTATACAGGGGTGCTAATTTGATCAGGAAAGTGATACTTGTTTAGCCCTTTTCTTCCATGTCATTTTCCTGATTTACCTCCTATTACCATTTGCCACCCCCTAAAAAAATCTTTTACAGCAAATCACTCTCAGTGAAGGAACTTTTCCATAACATTTTAATAGAATTTAACCCTGGAAGGGGGGAAAGGGGTGTCTAGTCCAATCCTGTGCCTCAGTGCAAGCAGCAGTACACAATAACTCAGCTTACACACAACATATTACCTTCATAATACAAATATCATGACACAATCCACTGGGAAGTTCTCCTGTACAAGGTCCACTAAAATGAACTGAGTAGATGGAAGTATTATAACATAAATTAAGTATGATTCTCCTGTGCAGCTTCCATTGATTCCATTGGGTTTGTGCAGGACAACTCCCTAGTAGACTGTGCATTGATTTTATATTCAATAAAATAGAGTTTAAGATAAAATATTAATTTACTAGAGAGATTCTGTAATGCCAACATTTAAGCTGTTTTGTTTGTACTGAAATTCAGATTTCGCCTTCACCACCAAAATCCCGTTTTTGTGTTCTGCAACAAAATTAAACTCTGTGAGTGATACACTTTTTGTAATGTTGCCAAGCTGGAGTCCTCCCCCTTCCCCCCCTGCTTTTGTTAGGGTAAGTAACAGTTTTTGGTTTCTATGGTTTATCAACGGTTTCCTTTGCCCATCTTATCTGCTATTGTGACAAAGTCTGGCATGATTGGAAGCTTGAAGGAAAACCACAACGGAATAGCTTGGCATCCACTTCAACACTGCTCTCCAACCACAGACTGATACAGTTACTGGATTTGACTAACGGTTATCAATCAACTCAACTGTAGGCCCTTGGAAAGATAACAAGCCAGAAAAACAGAGAAAGGAGAAGGAAGCTAATATAAACATTATTTTAAAAACATTTTATATAATGTAGTAGGATTATTAACATCTGGGAACTTTTTTTTACTGTTTTCTACTTTATTTTAATTTGGTCACTCTGGGGACTGTTACACATTAAAATTAATGCTGGAAATGTACTGGTGTTTCCCATAGTGAATGTATAACATGTATCTGGGAAAGCTAATTGCATTAGGATGCAAAAAATGTAAGGCCATACATGTACAATATCCATTTATAACATGTCTGATGAAGGAAAAGGCTGTGTACCACCAGTATTTCCTATCACAATCACCCTCATGTTGACAATGTTGTGTGTACAGTGGACACCAACATTCTTGTCAGACTTTCCATTGATTAATTTTATTCAGTTTAACTATTTATGACTCTGGCTAGGGTCACACACACTCAATAATCCACTTTCAATCCACTTCCAATGCACTTTCAAATTGGATTTGGCCAGTTCACACAGTGAAAATCCAGTTGGAAAGTGGATTGAAAGTGGATTATTTAGTGTGTGTGACCACAGCTTCTGAACACAAAATGTCCATTCCATAAGAGACATCTCACTTTAGAGTCTAAAGGAAAGGAAACAATGAAGAAAAACAAAAAAGAGAGAGGGGAATGAGCTGAAGGGGGGAATCACAGAGAACAAGAAAAAAAACCATGTAATATTACAACCTGTTTTTAACCATGTTTATATTGAACTAAGAGCGGATTGAGATGGTGGAGCCTCTTTTAATTTGTTTTAAACATTTACATTCTATTCCCCAGCCAAAACTGTTTTCAAGGCAGCTGATAACATAATTAAAATACAGTTACAATTTAAAAATACCTGAAAATAATTAAGCAAAAAAGGACTACAGCAAAACCAGCAAGAGAAGCTTAGAAACAATACAAGTGGACAACCAAACCATATGGGAGAAGGCAGTCCTTTAGATATCCGTAGTCACCAACAATTCAGGGTTTTAAATAGAATAACCAGTATGTTGAATTGATCCCAGAAACAGATGGGACGTCAAAGCAGTTATTCTAAAAGTGGTGAGATATGATCTCTAGAGTTGGAACCAGTCAACACACTTGACATGGCTTTCTGTACCAGCTGCAGTTTCTGAACCAAGTAGAGCACATGACAATAATCTAACCTTGATGTGATGAGTGCATGAATTGCCATGCTTAAACTCTATGGAATGATTTATTTTAAAGGCTATTTGTATACTGCCTCCCTACCATAGTTCAGTAGTGAGGTGATTGACATGTCACACTTACATGGCAAGATTGCCATTCAGCCATCTGTTAGCACACTCCATATTTCATGAGATGAAGTGATGTCCTGTCACATGAAGTGGTAAAACATTCACTTGGAAAGTAATTATGGCAAAACATGAAAGCACAGAAACAAACACCTCTATGGATGTCTTCACCAGCCCATCATCACCTAACTTTTCTACTGACACTGGCTCCCTTCAGCCTCCTCAATTCACTACAACTTCCTTCCTTTAGCTTAGGACTGTGGAATCTTCTATGCAGTAAAGGAAAAGACAAACCAAATCCTTGATTTACATGCACTGTCCCATTTATCTGCGAAGTTTTTGTGAATATTTTCTCACATAAAAGTATGTAAAAGAAGACCCGCCTGTTTACTTTCAATTTAGAACCTCAAAGTGGGCATATCAGTGCTCAGATATTCATAATTGTTTCAGAGTCCATTTTGAAACCACTGACCCAATTGCCCTTCTATCTATACTGAAACTGGTTATCCATTTTTTGAGTAAGTGGCTTTTTAGAAAGAATAATTTAATTGTGAACTTTCTAAAAGTTCACTACAGTTTAGATTAACAGTGGTAAAAGAACAATCATTTCCCCAGGCCTTAATTCTAAAATGTCCTGCATTCCTCTGGCCTTTCATGAGCATGCGGATGAGATGCAGGCTGATGCCTCCAAGCCAATCCTAATGAAACTGGATTTTAATTTGTCTCTGGACAGGCAGTCAGCCTACTGTGGACCAGGTGAAACGTGCTATCATGTCATAGCTGACTTATGGTGACCCCATCAGGTTTCCAAGGCAAGAGATGACCAAAGATGGTTTGCCAATGTCTGCCTCTGCATAGCAACCCTGGGCTTCCTTGGTGGTCTCCCAATCAAGTACTATCCAGGGCCAATCCTGCTTAGCTTCTGAGATATGACAAGATCAGGCTAGCCTGGGCCATCCAGGTCAGGAGACCAGTTTATTAGGTTAGCGTTTACAGCCCTTCTTCTGGAGTCTTGGATTCATACCATTCAGGCTGAATGAACACAGGCTTCTAATTTAACCCTGTGGCCTCTCAGTGTAACAGAATAACAATGACAGCTTGAATCATGCGTTACTACCAGACAAAAGAGGGGCAGCAAGGCATACTGGTTTCCTGAAAACTGATATTTTCGGCAGAGTCTTTTGCCCCTGGGTACATACAGCTGAAAGGTGTTTCAGGGTCAGTAATACAAGCTGAGTGACTGAAGCACATTGGGGTGTTTTCTGGATGTCTTGTAGGGGAAATATTTTCCCCTATTTGAGTAGAATTCAAATCACCAAGAGTATCTAGGGCTGGTATAAATATGTCCAGCTTTGTATATCATCTTGATATTGAATGCTTTCAGCCAGTTGCAGCTATGGTTTTAACAAGTTGCAGCTATGGTTGCAAGTTGCAGCTATGGCTTTAACAGCAAGAGCCTTAAAAAATTAAGTATTTACAGGATTCCGAACAGTAACACAAACTCCAGCTAAATTGGAGCATATCTGTTTCGGTGCATGCCTTATGCTTGAACTAACTGTTATAAAGCAAATCCATATGAATTTGTTCTTAACAACTGCCTCATTCAACAGCATTCATAATAACATAGAATCCTTATTCCAAACTTGTGAAAGGTGATATAATTAACTATAAATTCATAAATCTGGATCTGATTTTACAAAGATCAAAACGCCTCTAAATATTGGTCACAAATTATATTTTTCAAAGGTTTTTTAGATAGGATCAGACAATTGACCTTGCACAATGAAATTATATTTCTGGAACTCACTATGCATTGGGATCTGTTTATTGTGTAGAGGTTTGATGCAAGATGCGTTGGATTTCTCAGCCTCCATTGGGGAACTTTCGGTGCCATCCAAAGCAGGTCTACTTGGAATCCTACTCAGGTCTATTCACAGAATCATAGAATCATAGAGTTGGAAAGGGCCTGCAGGGTCATCTAGTCCAACCCCCTGCACAATGCAGGAAATTTACAAATACCCCCCCACACACACCCAGTGACGGCTGTTCCACGCCCAGAAGATGACAAAAAACCTCCAGGATCTCCAGCCAAACTAGCCTGGAGAAAAATTACTTCCTGACTTCAGTGGGGCTTACTCCCAGAATGACTTCTTAGAATTGCATTGTCAGTGGCTGATATCTGGCTTGGTGAACTATCCAAACTATCTGTTGCTTATCAGGACTCAGAAGCCTGTTTAGGAAAAGTAGAGGTAACTGTCATCAGCCATTTTGAAAAGCAGGCAGTAACAGGCCACCTGATTGGCAAAACCACCTATAAAATATATTAAAAATACCAGATATTCTTTGTCTTGTTCCTCTTTCTCAGCCTGGGCTCTAATTTCATTGCACAGCGAATTCCAGATTTGCAACTTTGCCTATCCTTCTTCCAGCTTCATGTTAACATTGTCTTTGTTTCATTCTAATTCACCTTTCTGGATTGACTTCATGGCTACACTATGTATTTCAAGTTTGCACTACATTTTCCTCAGTGTAACCCATCCTTCTCTCCTGAGAACATGGTCTTGAATTAACAAAATTGCTCTAGATATGGTTCAGAGTAAAAGTAATTAGGGCCTTGACCAATATGGTTTAAGAAAGCCATTAAAATATGGCTTGTTCAAAAAGTGTAGTAATATCAGAGGCCATCATGCATTGGACCAACAGCACAATTTTAAATATACCCTTACCCTTATCACGTGACATATGGGTAGCCTTGCCAGTTCCTAGTCAGGGCGGGGGATCCCCCACTTTTGTGGGCTGTGGCTTGCCACTAGCCAACTGGCTGGAGGGGGAAACCCCACCCCCAAACAGATATCCCTGCTCAACCTTAGTGATGCAAAGACATCACTTCCGGAAGTGACATCATCACATCAGTGCCAAAACGCTACTTTTTGGGTAAAACTCTATGGTTTGTAGCCACTTATACCATAGATTTTTGCCCAGAAAATATAGTGTCACCCTGACATTGCCGATGTGATAACATCACTTCCAGAAGTGACATCAGCATGTCGCTGACATCCCCACCCACACCCAGAATGCCCTCCAAATCCCCCCACTGGCAGCAGGAAGGCATTTGGCAACCCTATATATGGGTCATATTTGGAGGCTCTGTTTCAGTTGACCCATTAACTGAGGCTGGACGGATGACAGCTCAAGAAAGGACTTTCTCAGTCGTGGCATCAAAACTTTGGAACTCCCTCCCCAGATAAAGTCATCTGTCTCCCTGTAGTGATGTCTTCCGCCAACAGATAGCATACCCCCAGATAGCAGTTATTGGCCATCCTCCCAGTTGTTCTGTTTATGTATTTTCTGACTTATTTTATCAATTGAAAATTTGTTTTTCATTGTTTTAATGTTTTTATTTGCACCTTCTTGGGGGCCATGATTGGGTGGAAATGCAGCATGAAAGTGTTTAAAATAAATAAATAATTGGGGAGAACAAAGAAGCAAATGGTGGGAAAATCTAGGAGATTGGCAATGTAATCCTAAACATGCATACTCAGAAGTTAATCCCTTTATGGTCAATGGCACTTATTCTGTAGTAAATTATGTTTAGGATTACAATCTAAATATACAGTTGAAATCCTTTAAAGGCAGTTAAAAAGTGATGAGAAAAAGGAAGTATAAGTCACTACAATAATTAAACAATTAGCATTGTTTAAATATTGACTCAGCCATCAACCTTACTGTCTCACTAAAACAGCTAATTAATAAGCAGCTATACAGTTCACAATAAAATTCTAATTGAATAAGAGTGCCATTTAAATATCTACTTTCTAAAAGGGGTTTGCAAAATGCCATGCTTGTTGGTTGTAGTGGTTAAGTGTATGGACTCTAATCTGGCAGAACTGGGTTTGATTCCCCACTCTTTCACTTGCAGCTGCTGGATGACCTTGGGCAAGCCATAGTTCTGGAAAGAGCTCTCTCAGCCCCTCCTACCTCACAGGGTGTCTGTTGTGGGGAGGGGAAGGGAAAGGTGTTTGTAAGCCACTCTGAAACTTCAAGTGAAGGGCAGGGTATAAATCCAATCTCCTCTTTTTCTTCTTGCTAAAACTAACACAGTGGGCTCCTTTTACAATTTATCATTGGTATTGCAAGAATGTATGTTAAGTGATTGCCAACTTTCAGTTCATGAGGCCTGATGGACAAGCTGCTTAGCAGAGTGCAGCCCTCCACATCAAGACTTAACCTATGCCTTTCATGTAGGGTTGCTAAGTCCTAACTTCTTCCTGGTGCGGGGGGGGGGGATCTTCAGGTCTTGCTGGTGAGGGGATCTTTGGCTGATGTCACATGGTGATGCTCTAGTTTTTGGGCAAAACTGTATGGTTTGAGCCCAAATTTACCATAGAGTTTTGCCCAAAAACTAGAGTGATGTTGTGTGACATCGGTGACATGATGATGTCACTTCTTGGTGACGTGATCATGTCACGTTCTGGGGCATTCACAGGCAGCGTTTCCCCTGCCAGCCAGCTGGCCCTCAAACTGGGGGGCTGGCAACCCTACTTTCATGATTGCTGATGTCAAGGTAGAATGGGTTGGTTGACTCAGGAAAGAACATCCTTCTGCAAAAGGTGTAGTTCCAACAACTTTGGAATAGATAGGCAGGAGACCAACTGCTGAAGAAGGTATCCCTGAATTGTAGTGACCTAAATAACTACTGTCTAGAGGCCAACATTCCTTTTTGTGCTTGTTCAAGTGGGGGTTGGGTAGCTCCAGGCAGTTATGGAAGAGATGGCTTATCTAGACCAATTGCAAAGGTAACTAAATGCGACATCCCAAAGGTGAAAATGTTTGATGCTTTGACACTGTGGTATTTTAACCTTGTGTATTAGCAAGTGTTATGACCCCTTGGAGTTGCTATCTTCTGCCACCACCACCCTGGACTTAGGGTCTCTTGAGAAAGCCCAGGGTATTCTCCCAAGCCCAACCAAATGCCCTGTTTTAACCGAGAAACATAAGGTGTGATGACCAGGCAGAACACTTAAATATCATAGTTTATTTAAACAATAATGGGGCAGGGAAAACAAGACAAGGTGCATTCAAATCAATAACAGTGCTTAAAGGTAAACTAAAATGAATCTAATGTGACTAACTGTTTTTCTTTAACTGGTACAACTTAAGGCCTACAGCCTCTTATACCAGGCTTCTTGCTGAGGGATTTCTCATTCCACTGAGGGATTTCTCTCCCAGCCCAGATTTTTCCCTCAGCTTGACTCTCTGTCTGAGGAAAGGCCGCAGTAGAGAGAAAAAGAACCGTTTGTCAGTTTACACAACTTAAATTCCATCCCCTCACACATCCCCCAAATTCCCATTGGCTACCACCGCTGCCAAGCATCAGGGGAATTGTAGGCTGTCAGACTTCTTCTACTCCCAGCACAGGTCTCTCCTATGCCTAGGCTGCACTAGGCTTGTCTTCCAGCCTGTCACAGATCATGACAGCAAGTCAAAGGTGATTTAAATGAGACTGTAGAATGCAAGAGCAGGAACATGCAGCAGATTCCTAATTATTTCAGTTGTCACCTAAGTTTAAGACTATTGTTGATAGCTACATAATAAAGCATAGTTTGACCTAGGTTTTTTCCACAAACAAAAAATTTCATTCAGAATAATTCTGAATTCAGAAAACATTTTAAATTGAAAAACAAGAAAAGCAAACTGTATTTAAATTAAACTTTTAACAGTGCCGTTCTAAGTACAGTTACAGCCATCTAAGTCCACTGAAGTCAATGGGAGTAAGAAGGGTATAACTCTGCTTTGGATGGCACTGTAAATGTTTTTTCATCAAAATGTTTGATTTATATGCAGCTTTGTAAAGACCTAACTAACTTAACAAATTTGTTAATCAATTAAAAGATACAATTAATTTACTCAGATTTGTATCTGACTGGTACTACTGACTGGTTTTGATCTCTGATTTGTTTTGATTCCAGACAGACAATCCTTGTTAAGGGAGAGATCATGTTTACAGATTAACATGAAACCCTTTCTCCCACTAAGATCAGTTGGTAACTTCTACCTATTTTAACAGAGCTGTCTGAAACTGAGTAAAGCCTATTAACTCATGGGTTGACTCACTATACTACATATTGTCTTAAACTATTAAAATTGTTTGGAGCAGATAATAAGAGGCAGCTGTTTTATTCAAGAGAGTATTTTTTAATTGTGTGGATGATAAATCTAAGGCTCAGAACACATATACTTTTCTACACAGTTAATCTCTTCTTAGGGGAAAGCCCCCAACCACTGTCATTTGAAAAATGTATGGAAGAGTTTGTAGCAAGCGATGCTTTCAGGGCTTAACCTGTCCCCCAGATTCCCAGAGCTTAGCTCTGACTCCAGTTTTCAATGCTAGTAGTCAACCCTACAAGATACATAATAACAATATACTGAAGTGTGCATGAGTAATAAAGTGCATTTCCGCTTTTTAATTGTTCTGGCATACTTTGAGGATCTGCTGATTACTGAGCATGGAAAGGCATTTACTAAAGTTTGCATGGACATTTTACAACTGATGAACATGTTTGCTCTTCCAACCACAGATCTATTGAAGATCTGGCCCATGTGACCTTTTGGTGCCCAAGGTTTACAGAGGATCGGGCAAGAAAGCTTGAAAATATCTTATTACGACTGTCAGAGAGATCAGATTTTAAACTTGTAGCACAAAGTAATTTTTGTTACGGTGTAGTTCATTATTATGAAATATTATGAAATCAATCTTTGTTATTATGGTTGTGAATCTTATATTACAGCTGGCAATATAACTGTGTTGTAATTTTATGATTCAGTGTTTCTTGTTTGCTATGACTTTGACTCAATGCAATAAAAGTACATGAACTTGAAGGTGCATTTCCCTTAGGGTTGCCAAGTCTGGGTGGGAAAATACCTGGAGACTTTGGGGGTGGAGCCAGGAGAGGGTGGGGTTTGGGGAGGGGAGGGGCCTCCGCATGGTAGAATGCCATAGAGCCCACCCTCCAAAGCAGCCATTTTCTCCAGGGGAGCTGATCTATATCAGCTGGAGATCAGATGTAAAAGTGGGAGATCCCCAGGCCCCACATGGAGGCTGGCAACCCTAATTTCCCTCATTTCTGAGTAATTATAGCATGTCTCACCTTCAGGAAACAGGGATAAAGTTTCTAAATCAGAAAGTACGCTTTCCAATCAGACTTGAACCTAGAGTTGCCAAGTCCGGGTTGGAAAATACCTGGGGACTTTGGGGGTGGAACCAGAAGAAGGTTTGGGGAGGGAGGGGCTTCAGCATGGTATAATGCTATAGAGTTCACCCTTCAGAGCAGCCATTTTCTCCAGGGGAGCTGCTGTCTGTCAGCTGGAGATCAGTTGTAAAAGCGGGAGATCCCCAGGCCCCACCTGGAGGCTGGCAATGCTACTTGAACCTTAGTATCTCCAAAGGAGAAATGCTCGTGTGTACCCAGCTGAACTGCCTTTTGTGTCTTTCTGTATTCAAAAGTGGCTTTTTGAACCTCTTTATCAACATCTTAGCCAAAAGTATAGTAATGTTCAGACAATAACAGGATTCTTATTAAAAATTACAACATGATTTACATTGTCTTTTGACACAGGAGTTGGCAAACCAACTTGAATATATGAAATAATATCATTTTGAAAATGCGAACAAACCAATTAGATGGCTGGCATACAAACTGAGAAAAGAAAGAGAAAAAATATATAACATTTTAAAGAAATGAACAAGAAGAAGAATATTCTGCTGCAAAAGATAAAAAAAAATTGTTGAGGATTTTTAGAAAAAGCTATATTGACAAGAGGGAGACGATGAACAGGAGATTAAAGAACTTTTTTGAAAAATACAATAAAAAGAAATTTATAGAAGATCAAAAAAGTTAAATGAGCCAATTACAATCTTAGAAATAACGGAGACTATTAAAAAATTAAAGAGGAAGAAAACGCTGGGACCTGATGGCTTACCAATTGAGTTCTATCAAACTTTTGAGGACCAAACATTACTACTGTTAATCTCACAATACAAAACATTCATAAGAAGATAACTCCAAATTCATGGAATGAGGCTTTAATCACCTTAATTCCTAAACAAAATTTAGATCAGAAAGAGATAAGAAATTATAGGCCAATCTCTTTGTTGAATGTAGATTACAAAATTTATGCATCAATCCTATCTGCGAGATTGAAAAAAGTGCTGGCCCAGGTGATACATCAAGATCAAGCGGAGTTCTTACCTAAAAGGCAGTTGGGACATAACGTCCGGACTATTTTGAATATACTTGAATATTTCGAAGCACACCCTGAGAAGCCGATGGCCCTACTTTTTATCGATGCAGAAAAAGCTTTTGATAATAATTGTTGGAATTTTGTGTTGACACAGTTAAAATATTGGGGATGCAGAGAGGATTTTCACACAATGATCAGAACAATTTATGATAAACAGTATGCTAGAGTATCGATCAATGGGGATTTAACTCAGATTATTGCGATACAGAAGGGGACCAGACAAGGGTGCTCACTCTCACCATTATTGTTTATTTTGGCACTAGAATTTTTGAACTATATAGTGAGAGAAGAGTAGTTAATCAAGGGTCTAAATTTAAAAGGAGAACAATTTAAACTGTTAATTTTTGCAAATGATCTGGTATTTATTTTAGAAGAACCACTAAACTCTATCAATCAACTTTTAAGCTTAATACAACAATATGAGCAGTGTGCGGGCCTTAAAATTAATTGTAGAAAAATGAAAATACTGACTAAAAACTGTACAAAGGATTTGGAAAAACAACTGTATGAAGTATTGGGCTTCGAGGTGTGTAAGAAAATCAAATATTTGGGAATTATATTAACCAATAGATGTAGCTCTTTATTTGAGAATAACTATAAGAAATTGTTGACAAAAACTAAGAAGGATTTGGAGAATTGGAAGGGACTGCAGTTATCTCTGATAGGTAGAATAGCAACAGTCAAAATGAATATTCTTCCCTGAATTTTATTCTTATTCCAAACAATTCCAATATTAAAGAACCAAAAATCTTTCCAAGATTTAGATAAAATCATCTCGCAATTTATTGGCAATTGAAAAGGCCAAGAAAAAAGTTGAAAGTGCGGCAGGATAAGAAGGAAAGAGATGGTTTTGGCCTTCTGAATTGGGCTTTATACTATAAAGCAATATCCATGGTCTGAATTAAAGAATGGGTAACCTTGTCAAATACTAGACTTTGAAAACTAGAAGGTCACAACCTCTCAATGGGATGGCATGCCTTTGTCAGGTATGGCAAAGAAAGGTCATATTTTAGGCAATACTTTCTTAGAGGCCCACTTCTGAAAACCTGGGAAGAAACAAAGCAATACCATTACAGGAAAACGCCTAAGTGGGTTTTGCCTTTGGAGGCCTTTGTAAAACCTTTATACTCTAAAGATTTGTTGCGGCGATATGAGGACTTACTAGATGATAAAAATAAGTAGAAATCATTTGAAGCACTAAAAAGTCAAAACACTGAACTGTCATGGTGGAAAAGAACACAATTGCAATCAAGATATAAAAAGGACACTATTATTGGATTTTATGAGAATCCAGTGGATTTGGCTAAATTGTGGTTGGGTACTGAGGACAAGCTTATAAAGAAATTGATTAACTTTTTAAAAAAAAATTAAGATGCAAGATGAGATTGTCAAACCTGCTATGATAACCTGGGCACAAAATCTAGGGTATAATATAGACCTGGATCAATGGTTAAGGGTGTGGAAGACTAATATAAAAATTATAAATGCATATAAGGAGAACATATATAAAATGTTCTATCGGTGGCACTTGTCCCCAGAGAAATTGGCTAAATGCTATCCTAATTTAATAAATACCTGTTGGAAATGTAAACAAAATGTGGGAATGTACTTTCATATGTGGTGGGTATGTAGTAAGGCTAAAAAATACTGGTTGATAATTCAGGCAATGCTACAGGAAATCTTAGGGGTAAAGTCCCCTTTTAAGCCGGAATTATTTTTACTTAATATAATTCCAGATATTTATAAGAAGACAGACAGATATCTGATTCTTCATGTCATAACTAAGGCCAGAATTCTATATGATAGGTACTGGAAAACAGATAAGATGCCAGTTAGGGCAGATTGTGTGCAGAAGTTACTTGAAGTAGCCGAAATGGATAAGTTAACAATAATGTTGCAAGGGAAAGGGAAGGAAGTATTTAAAAAATTATGGGCCGAGGACATACTCGTATTCTGCCGCGCCTCTGCGGCGCAGCAGAACAAGGCGGGGGGAATCGCCCCTGCCATGCAGCGTTTGCACACTGCCGCAAGGAAGCTGCCCGGTGTCCAGACTGTGGGCGGCTTCCAGTGGCGGCGTCCAAACGCCGTGTGGTTCCCGGCGCGCATTCACACCCGCTGGAAGTGGGTGGAACGCGCACCACAGCAGCCGGGACACCACTTTGAAGTGGTGCCTGGCTGCTGTGGGAGGAGTGCGGCGCCAGATGCATTGCGTCCGGGCCGCCTCCTCCGGGCAGATGCGGCAATCTGAATGGCCGCTCTGCCTCCGCTTACTGCCAGTCTGTCCTCGGCCATGGATAAATGTGTATAAATGGATTGTGAAAGTAATTTAAATTGAGTTAAGATGTATGGCTTGATAAGTTACACATTGGAAGATTCTTGTTTATGTAAGAAAAGCTTTCAATTGTGTTTGAGATGAATGGAAAATCCTAAAAATAAAGATTAAAAAAAGAGAAAATAACAGGATGTTGTTTTTAAAAAGAGACCTATCCCCATCCTTAATATGGATATCATTGTTGTCATTGTATGTGATTAAAAATGAAACTGATGGCAAAAAAAAAGGCTAAAAGAAATCTCCAAGACATCTGGTTCAGAAAAATAATAGTTGGGAGAGCATTGGTAAATCAATTATTGATTGTTTACAATTTCAAACATGGTCCACCAACCCTCTATTGTAAACAAGATTAACATACTTTTCTAAAATAAGAAAAAGGTTATAAAATTGTTTCTTACTTTCTACGAAACATTTCTGCAAAAATGCAGCCGACACTCCAAAGATCAACTGGTGTTGCATAACTTGATTGAAGCAAAACTTCAGGAGCTCTGTACCATAAAGTGACAACCTACAATACAATGAGGAAAAGCGAATATTTGAATAATTTAATTTGAGGTCACTACTAAGGACCCTTTTAAAGATTATATTAGTACATTGTTTTCTGTAAACTTATAATTGTAAACATCGTATTAATTAATAAATAACAACAAGGCAGTTGCTACTCACAATAACATTCTAAAAAGGGGTTATAGTATTATTCTACAGTTGCCCTACACAGAGACTCTTGTAAACTATTTTCTCCATTTCTAGCCTCTGCTTTAGAAAAAGTTCAGAATTTTAAGGGCAAAAGAAAGTTGAGACTGGTTAACTTTGGATGTAAATAACTGTGTAAACTGGCTCTGCAACAGAAGAATGGTGTATGTTTATCTACACTTTGGCTGCTTTCTTCTTGTGAGTTACAAAGCTCTGTTTGCTACAGTTAATATAATTTCTTTCACCTTTTAGAGAAGTGGGAAAACATGCAGTATCAATAGTATCAATAGCTGCCCTACTCTTAGTTTACAGTTGCCATTACGCAGGTCCAGGTGGGGAATCCCCTGGGAATCCCTTGTTTTGGGGGCTTCTACCCACCACTGGCCAGCTGGCCGGTGGGAAAGCCCCACCCCCATTTGCTGACATCACACAGAAGTGACATCATCACATCTGTCATGGCTGTTCCCACCCTGCCCCAGCATGACTGGGTGGTGTCATGCCCTGTCTCTGCCTTCAGTGGGCTCCAACCAATTACTGACGCTGGGGCAGATCTTTTCCCACCCCTGGAGATTGCCTGAGGTTTCAGGTGGGCTGAGAGTGGTTGGCTCCACCCCCTTATTTAAGTCCTGACATTGTGAGTTAGAGCAGACTAGTGTCAGCCGACTGCTGTGGCCAGTGCATTTGTGAGGCCATGCCAACCTTCTATGCAGCAGGGTGGGGCCAGCTTGGACAGGGAGCTCCAACTGCCACTGACTCTGCCCGCTGCTTGATCTTCCCAGAGCCAGGGCCCCAGGAGCCCTCAGGAGTTGGGACTTCTCTCGCCAGCTAGCTTGGCAATGTCCTTATTTTAAATGGCAGTTTTATGGACCTAGGAGTGAAATCCATTGAAGTCAGTGGACATACTTCCGAGTACGCCATGGTTACAATTGGCTGCCGATTTTCCTGAAAACTGTAGGAAATCACCACAAATATATCTACCCAAATTATTCATTTTTTAACCCATGTTCCTGGTCGCTAACATGTCTCTAGCCGCCACCCCTCCAATTAAAAAAGAAGGAAGGGGAGAAAGGCAGCTTCTTCTGCTGTGTCTGCTCCATTACACTGAATCAAGCTTATTGTGTGAGAAAATCATCTCTGTCCTGCCCCCTGCCCCATTTCAGTGTGGACCAAAGCATGAAAGATTAACAGGTGGAGGAAATAAAAACAACTGCTGGCATGCAAATCACATGATCCCACAGGTCAAGGTCAAAGTGCAAGGGGCAGCTCCTCATTACCCTCTGGGTCTCCTTGAAGTCTGCCTCTGGAGAAAGGGTAGTCTTGACAGGAAAGGGCACCAGACCATGTGTGTCGGCCAGGCAGTGGGAAGGACAGAGCTCAGTGCTGCTAGCAGCTATAGGAATAGCAGCAGCAGCATTTGGCAGGAAAGAGGGAGGCATGTTCACTGCCGCCACCTCCCCATTGGAGTCCTGGCAGTTGGGAGGGGCTGGTTGCTCCACAGGGGTTGGAGAGCGATGGGCCCCCCATGGCCCCACTGCCCCCAATGTCAGCAGATGACATCAGTGCATTTGGGACATTCTCACCCACTCCTGGAGTGTCCTTCAAATTCCCCCACAAACAAGATGAAGAGACCCTGCAACCCTATCTTAGTTTGAGTCTCTTACAGAGCAGTTCTGAGCAGAGTTACATCCATAGTCTTAGAAGGGTGTAACAGTTTAGAGTTTCACTGTTAAAACTTTTCCATTTTTTTTAAAACAATGACAGGCTGGATTCTGAGACTTCCTCCCACTCCCTGACTTCCTTTGACCAAGTGTTTCTCCAATGGGCAATGAGTTTCTCATTAGAAAAAAAAAAGGATGAAAGGATGAAAGGGAATTGTAGGATACAACCATCTAATGTTAGCTTCAGTTCAGCATCAGCTGCACAATATACCATCTCCACATATGGATAAGGATGAATTAGATTCAGGGGGGTAGCCTCGCTGCAAGGTATATCCAAACTCCACACTCAAGTTCTCCATTTTGTGTAGTTTCTAAATGGGAAAGGAAGTGAACTTGTCCAATAAAGAATGAATTAAATGCACTGTTTGCTAGGGTTGCCAGCCTCCAGGTGGGGCCTGGGGATCCCCTGCTTTTACAACTGATCTCCAGCTGACAGAGATCAGTTCCCCTGGAGAAAATGGCTGCTTTTAAGGATGGGCTCTATGGCACGGTACCATATTGAGGCCCCTCCCCTCCCCAAACCCCACTCTCTCCTGGCTCCATCCCCAAAGTCTCCAGGTATTTTCCAACCCAGACTTGGCAACCCTACTGTTTGCAGACTGGGACAGAAATGGGAGGACAGCGTTGCGTCACGGAAAGAAGCCTATAGGTGATTTGTGCATTTGCATGATCACACTGCTCACTGTACTCCTAGGTGCAATTGAGATACCAGCAAGAAGAAATGAACGTGTTTTCTCAGCTATGAAATACTGTAGCATGAGTACTGCAAAAATGTGACTTTCCTGTTGACCGTAATGTCAACATTAAAAAAAAAAAACCAGCCTGGATCCCCAAGACAAAAACCATGCAGCTGTTCTACAAACCAATAATTTGGAAATGCACTTGCTTGCTCCTTTTTTTGTGTGATTTATGCATTTATTCTAAATTGCAACCACTTCAGGAACCTTTGGCTGAGATGTAATTTAAAAAAACTTTTAAAGAACAAAATTAAACAATAAATACAAGCTCAGGAGAAGGGTTGAGATTACTGCAGTAGGGAGCTGTCCATTAATAATTTGGAATGCTTAAACCTTTCATCAACCAAGATCAGAAAGTGTCTGCACTTTGATAAACAGATCTGCAGCATTTAGTTGCAAAGTATGTTACACATGCTATACTCAGGGTCTTTTCCACTTGCTTTCAAGGAATAACCACAGATAACTTTTCTGCGCTAAGAATCTTCTTTTAAAAAGAACAGAGCAATGCACTGAATCTGTGTGAAGACACTTCCGCCTCTCTCCTTCCTTTTCTCACCAGAGAAACCAAGCAAATATTTGTAGACATTCCATTCACAGTGGCAGTTAAGCAGAAGTGAAAATTATTATGAAGACAGGATATGGTGATCTCAAGAACTAGCTCATCGCTTCCTTTTTTGCTTTGTTTAGAAAACATTAGCATTGTATCATGAGGAAGTAATAATAGAGCATCTATTTGTGCCCAGGAATACTAGAGAAAATTGGAGGAAGGACAAACTGAAAAACTCCTTTCAGGATAAAGCTTTGTCTTTCGATATGTTCTTTTAGAGCAACATTACTTAAAACTATCTTGGTGGGAAAATTTACAGCTTAAACCAAGATTTGATAAAGATAAGAATTTAGGTTTTTATAAAACCCGAAATGAGTTAGATAAGATCTGGCTATCATCAAATAATAAACCAATCCAGAAACTATATAGCTGGTTACTAGAAGAATATATGCAAGATGAGTAATAACAATGATCTCCTGGATGAATAACAAATAACAATGATCTCCTGGATGAAAAATATAGGACATAACATAGAACTACAGCAATGGTCCAAAACCTGGAAAGCAGCTAAATTTATGCGATCCACATCATACAAAGAGAACATGTACAAATTATTTCATAGGTGGCACTGGTCACCTGACCAAAATTACCAAGTGTTATCCTAACTCTTCTAATAAATGTTGGAAATGTAAAATCAATGTAGATACATATTTTCATATGTGGTAGAAATGTAATAAAATTCAAAATTACTGGAATAAAGTCCATAAACTTATTTTAGAAATGTTGAATATTAATCTACCAAAGCTACCAGATATATTTTTGCTAAGTATTATTCCAAATGGTTTTGACCGGACAGAATGTTATTTATTTACATATATATTAACTACAGCCAGAATTCTATTAACTAAAAACTGGAATTTAGAGAAAATTCTATAAAGAGAAGAATTAATATGTAAATTGTTGGAAATAGTGAAAATGGACAGATTAAATACTGTGTGGCAAAATACTTCTGAAGAAATCTATAAAAAAGATGGGCTAGAGTTATTATTAAATTTGGTACCAGATATCTTAAAATCAGGCATCACCAGTCCTTTTCAGCCTGTGGACACCTTTGGAATTCTTGCACAGGGTGGTGGACACAACTACAAAACAGCTGCTGCAGGAGGCAGTGACAACCACAAAATGGCTGCCACAAGAGAGGGAGCCAATCACAAACAAAATCAGGGAATAAGGTCATACATAACTCTAATAGTAACTCTTAAAACACTTCAGGCAGAAGTTCTGTTTAACAGGATGCCCTTTAAAATGTTAAAAACATTTGCTTGTCTACACACAGCTTACCTTCAGTCATGCAGCGAGGATCTCTGAGCTGTGGTGGCAGCTGCTACCAAAGCAAAATTTTTAAAAATCTGCACAACCAATCAGATCTCCAGTGGCTAATAAAAAGCCCTGCTGGGCAAAGCTCCACCTGGCCCCGCCTACTTTCTAAAACACTTGGTGAGCGCCAGGAAAGATGGTGGCAGGCAGTGTGGAATCCACAGGCACTGTGTTGTATACAATATCCCTACAGAGAGGGGGACTATACCTTCCCTTTAATTAGCTGTGTGAATTCATTCAAAGCCAGAAAAACCACCACTACTCTACTGTTGATTTTAACAGTGCAGTCTTAAGAGAGTTAAAGATTTAGATTTAGATGGGTGCAGCTGTGCTTAGAATTGCACTGTAAGGGGCACAAACTGATCTCTTTGGCAGGGTGCATGAAAGTTTTTTTTTTCAGCCATATTTTCACTTCCCTTGTAATTTAGTATCTAGTTTTCTGTACAGATTACTATTTGAACACCCGTTATTGCTGTTTGTTTGGTGAAACACCAAAACAATGTTTTTTTAAGAGCCAGCAAAAAAAAAAAAAGAAGATTTTCCTTATTCATACAATTTATCATAGTAGTTTCAAGTTCAACATGCATCATGGTATGTCCTGCTTTAGGACATCTGCATCTTGAAAAAGAATGATAATGGCTACAGAAGATAACTTGATGAACAGAGATGCTATACACTTCACTATACACTTACTTTAATGGTTTAACCAAAACTTTAATCAGAATCTTGTGCTATATTTCTAGGAAGAACCACATCCTAGAATGGTGGCGCTTTTTTAGAATCTTTTTAGGTATATCCGTTCTCAATATGTGCGTGAGTACATGTGTGTGTGTGTAAACACAAGCAGATGGTGTTTTATCTCAATACAGTGGTTTTTGTATCAAGCGTCAAGCATTAGGAACACGTGCACAATTGTTATTGCATACAAAAACCTGTGTTTTCCTAGCAAAGCATAGCTAATAGGGTTTTCCTCTACAAAGAGCACATTTCAAAAAAATTCTGTTAGATTATATAACACTCATTTCTAAAAAAAACAAAACCCCAACCACATAATTAAGAATATGAATGCTATAGCTTACATTTAAAAAAACTAACAGTGCAAATCCTAAACAGAGTTACACCCTTCTATGTCATTGAAAACATGCTTAGAAGGGTGTAACTCTGCTTACGGTTGCACTGTCAATAGTACATACAGTTCATTCGGGTTTCTCATTTTGTGGTATGGAATTGTTACAAGTCTTCCCAACAGAGAACTTGTTTCTTCAGACCTGTATGGCAAAAGAGTATCCCTACAGGGAACATTTACCATGCCATTCTGTCATGTTTGGCCTTCAAGGAGGCTTACAAAATCAATGAAAAACAATAGCAATAAAATCTTGTGCACTGGTACCAAACAGTTAATACCCATGTAAAATATCTTCTGCCATGGAACTGCTCAACTATTTGAAGAAACCTCTTGCATAGGTTTGATGTGCTTTCCACCTTAAATATATGCCCCTGAGCTATGTGTTTCAGAATGACTTGGACAACATACTTTCTCTTTTCCTTTCCCTAACAGCAGGGGCGGATCTACATTTTTGGGGCCCTGAAGCTTGAACTGTTATGGGGCCCCTTTTGCAACCAGGAACAATATGGCAACATCCTAAAAGGTCCAAAGGGCCCTGAGGCCCTTGCAAGGATCTCAAGGCTCAAATGGCAGAGAACAGGGTGTTGGGGTGGAGCCCTTGAAAATGGGCCATACAGTGTTGTCTGGGCCATCATGGGTTACCAGAACGCAGCGATCACCTTGTTGATCACCTTGGTAAGCAGAGGAATTGGTGGGAACAGATATACGTCTCTGTGTGCCCATGGGTAAAGGAGTCTGTTTCCCAGGGAGGCAGGATCCCTCCCTGCCCTGGAGCTCTATAAATCAAAACAAAAAACATGTGGCCAAACTGATTTATGCCAGAGATAAGCGTTATACTCATTTTGATGCTTGGAGGACATATTCTCTGCTTGCCTTGGGCCTTCAGTCTAACGATAAATTCCCTTCTTCTTTAGATTATTTCGTATTACTGGGTTGTCTACAAAGGATCCCTTTTTCAGATTGGTCAGATTGGTCATTGGTCCTTGCCCCCTCCAGTCAGTGGACTCTCTTGTACATATTCTCCTGCAATGTCCTTATGTGCTCCAGTTTCGGCTAAAATGGATTATGCCATGCCTTGATAAATGGACTATGCTTCCTCTAGCAACATTAGTGCAAAAGGTTCAGTTCCTCTTAGAGAATTCTAATTCCCAACATATTTATTTTGTTGCTCAATTTCTGGAGCCTTCAGAGAAATGTCGAAGGGAGGTGTGTTTAGACATGGGTTTTATTTAAGTTTTTTGGTTTTATTGTTCAAGACCTTCAGAGTGTAAGATCAGGGGATGAAAGTAGAAGGATTCTCCTTACTTTTGGACTCTGAAGACTCTGAAGGTCAGATGGATAACAGCACTTCCTTTGAATCTAGGATTCACTTAATATATAAATAATTGATGCAAAGGATTGTCCAGCTTAATCTTTTAAGGAAACTTAAAGGAAAGTTGAACCACTGATATAGACAAACACTTCTCAGGGATGTTCTAGGCTGATTCTGCACTGAGCATGGGGTTGGACTGGATGGCCTGTATGGCCCCTTCCAACTCTGTGATTTTATGATAAGAGAAAGGTTAATGTTTTATGAGGCATTTATTAACAAATGACAAAAACATCAACCAAATATTGAGACCAAAGGAAAAATTGGTAATTACTCTGAAATTTACATTTCTTAGACTTGTCAATCAAGGCATATTTACAAAACAAAGATTTGTTAGTTTGTCGTAGGAATGCCAAGGGACCAATGATGTATCAAAATGGATCAAGAAAAAACTTTTCTGTTACACCTTCAGGAGTTCTCTGTTCTGATATGTCTATCATTCAGGCTTCAACTACTACTTCTGAAAGTAAAATTAATTTAAAATTAAACAATGGTGCGTTGTTAGCAGGCTCATTTGAAATCCATTTCCGCCCACCTTGAGTTTTTTTCCTGCCAGCTGAAGGGTCAAAGACTTGCCACAAATAATGTTCAAGGTAATAAGTGCTTTCATGTTTCTAGTTCTCATGTCCGAGGGCACTCCATCCAACAAAAGGACAATAAGATAAGAATGATATTGCCAGTTGCTAACAAACACAAGATAAAAGGGCTCTTAAGGCTACTGATTAAGCGACAGCATTCTACACATTCCTCAAAGTTGAGAAAGTTTTGCCTGAGAAAGGCAGCTATGGCACATATGATAATGGTACCACTAAACAAGTCTATCTCTATGTTTTCAAATTCCAGCATAGTAATGGTATGTCTCCCCCTGTCTCCTTCACTGAAACAGAAACATTCTCTGGACATGCAAAAATAACTCTGCGTTGCCGTTTCCATTAAAACCTGTAACCATGTATGCTGGCAGGACAGAGAGGTTCTGTAAAACACTGTGGCTTCCAGCCAATGTTTACAATCCCCTGGGTGGGAAATGCAGGGTGAAAGGCTCTTGAAGGCAGGCTCCACAAGCTTTTGCTGTTGCCGCCAATGACCTTCTACTCTGTTTTCAAAGCAGCTCCCCTGTTAACCCCTTGGAGACTTGTGGGCACAAGAGTTTTAGGAAGGAAATATCTTTTCCTAGGAAGTGCACTCCCCCTCTCCCCCTTTTCCAGGAATAAATCTGTCAGATGGTGACAGCATCTTGGGATAACGCAGTACAATCCAAATCCATTGTCAGGGTGATAGGGAAAAGTCTCCCTCTCCCTCCCCCAAAGGTCACTGATACTAGAGGTAGACATGCTCTCTCCGTATGCCACAAAGCATGAAAGTTCCAGCTGCCAACAATGGGCCAGATTACAGTGTTGTGAAACAGCATACTGAGTCTGCAGGAGAGAAAAGGAAGCATCCAATTTAGGAAGAAATGCTTTCTTCCTGCCTAGCCAATGAGCTTTGCTGGAACTGGTTGTCGTGATTCCTCCTCCTGGCATATTCTCACTAAGGGAATTGTGCTTGAAATTAAAGACAGGCTAAAGCTGAAAGGGAGCATTCAATACACAGAGAACTTAGGTATACCTCGAAGATTCAGCAATACCACCCTACTGCTCATTTTACCATGTTTTTCCTCAGATGTACCCCCTACTAAATTTATTATATTTCCCATAACCTCTCCCACCACAGACAAATAATTAGGTATAATATTGATCTACTTTCTATACCAATCTAGTTTATATAGTTTTTATGCCAATTCTTCTCCCTCTGCCTGGCTCTGCAGTCTGCCAGGCAGCTGTTAAAGGCACAGAAAAAAAATCAACAACTCTAGCAGAGATTATAGTATGCATCCTCATATATAATATCACCCCTGAGAAGATATTTAAAATGTCAAGTTTGCCTCATAATTTGTATCCTTTGCACACTTCCCTTGGAGTAAGTCCCACTGAATACAGCGGGATTTATTGATGAGTAAATCTTCATAGAAGTGTACTGTTAACATCCTTCCCCATTGCTTGTATGACCCTTGCCCTTTCTGGTTACTTAAATATTCCAAGGGGAGGGGGGTGGCTGACTGGGTTCAAGTAGTTTATGCTTCCTAAGAGTCAGAGTGGTCACCCCAGCCTTGAAACAATCTTTGGGGTGTCCACTCCTAAAGAAGTTGAGGGGCACTTACACACACACTAAATAACACACTTTCAATCCACTTTCAGTGCACTTTGCAACTGGATTTTACTGTGTGAAATGGCAAAATCTACTTGTAAACAGTTGCTGGAGTGGGATGAAAATGTTATTTAGCATGTGTAAAAGTGCCCCTACCCTTGACCCAGGCCATCTCAATAATCATCAACCAGTCTCAAATGTTCCATTTTTGAGCAAGGTGACTGAATAGATGTTGGTTCGTTTAGGATCTTACGCATAATAAATGCGTGCTTTTACAGAGTGCTTATGCCTTTTGCTGTAGCCTTTCCTGCCCTGATAAATACAGCTGGCTTTGGCAGTTCGGACAATGGAGCATTTAAAAAAAGTTAAAGCCAGTGCAGCATTCTGAATGTTAATGATGTGGGTTTTTCCTGTATGCCCAGCGGATATAGGGTTACAGAAATGTTCTGGAGTGTATGATATACAAGTTCTAGTCCTGCCTCTTTCCTCCCTCTTGGTGGAATTTGAACACCCTCCCTCCTGTTTCTTCCCAGTGAGCTATTGGTGAAATAACAAGGATTTTATCAGTGAATATACAACGGTATGTTCCCTTGTGTCTGTGTCCTTGCCATGCAAAGAGGTGCTCCTCAGAACTGTCTTTTCCCACTGAGATTGGAACCCTGACGTGGGGAATGCCGTGGCTTTGTTTGGGGGATCCGTTCCCTGATTCAGCTGTGGAGGTGTCCAGCTGATTTGTTGGAATGATCATCCTTCCTTCCCTGTGTGTCTGCCTGCCAAAAGGTTGTGTGATTTTTGGAGGGGATCTGAACTCCCTCGAGTGTACTAGTTCCTGGGCTCCTACTAGACTCTCACAGTCCTCTACACTGGAAGGCACTGTATTTCCTTTGTACCTTCCCATGTGTTCTGTGGGTGGGTGGGGGACGTGTGATGCCAGGGAAGCATGCTACCATTGGTGTGCATTTGTTAGCTGCTTCTGTGCATCGCTGACATGGGGAAGTGTTAGTATATTGCTAGGGACTCCAGAACATTTCCTCTCAGCTCCGTGGAGCTGGATTTTTTTTCCTTTTTCTTTTGGTATTTTTTTTCCCTGCTGAGCCTGAGAGAGCTCAAGATACCGACTAACCGTGCCAGAACGGCATTGGCATCACTGATATGCTGATGTCCAGGGCTCAGGACTGAACTGTTAATCACTTAGCATACTGTAAAACTTCCCTATTTAACAAAGATTCAATTGCTTAAGAATAATGAACAGAACAGAAAGGTTATATCACAGCTCCTCAATTTTGGCACTTCCTATTTTTACCCCCAAACAGCCAAGTTAAGTCACAGGCCTTTTCATTACATCAGCTAGCTCTAAATTCTTTCACTTCGCTGATGAGTTTAAAAGGCAGCATTCATCCCATCTGTGCTTCCCCTAAAGGCAGCTGTTGCTGTAAAGGCTTGCATTTTTTCCCCTTCTTAACATTAAGCAGTTATAAAACACCAAAACAACTCCATTGTCGCTTTTCAGAACTTTGCGTATGCTGTAGACAGTATTTTATTTATTGCAACAAAAATCAGTGTATACATGCAGTTAACAACTGATCTGTTCCATACACAGCATATAGTTAACACTGTACAACTGAAGCCAAAATATACACAGCTAAAAGGAATGTTACAGGGGGCCTCTCTCTTACTGAACAAAGCAAGCTCAGTTTGGCTCTTTTTCCCTAGCACTACCACATCCGCACATCGTTAGTTGGAAAATTCCAGATATATGTTGTAATTTTTTGTGTGCTTCCCCCCCTTCAGTGTCCAGATGCCCCCCCCCTTATCTGTCCCTGCTAGTTTGATTTTTTGCCAACTGTGGTCAACAATTAATACAGTGGGGGGGGGGGGAGAAAGAACACTCCCTGGTACCTGGCACAACCTCACAGGAAATACCAAATAAAAACTTTATTATGTATTGTTTAACTGTTTTGTTTGCCTGTAGGCCACCCTGCTATTGGTGTAATTTAGCAAAGCATGCTTCGTCTGGATGAACTGTGCGCAGACTCATTGTTCCTAGAGTCTGTCACGCACAATCCTTGCTTCAGCATGTGGCCCACTGAAGAAAAAAGGAGAAGCAGCGTGGCAGGCCTCCAGCCCTGAGCTCCTTTTCATTAGCCAACTTGTGACCAAATGTTAAAACGGATGAGTAACCTTTTAATATTCATGTAATTAATTTACTCCCCACCCTTAATTATAAAAGTCCTCACATGAAAAGCTGTAGTAAAAGCACCAGCAGGAAAGGACCAGAGTGAGGGAGTGTGTGTGTGTGTGTGTGACAGAGAACCTGCATTCTCCCCCTCCACTCCCATCTGCTTGCTCTTTGGAATATGGAAGGTACCAAGATTACGCCTGGTTGCAAGCAGTGCTGAACAGTGGGGGAAATTCCAAGGCTTACAAGTCTGTCTGTGGCATTCTCTTGAATGTATTAATTAGTCTGGCACTTTAAATGGATTGTTCCTGTGCTTTTTCCATGCTGCAGATATAATGGCAATGGGATTTTAAAATTCTTTTTATCAACATGCCATTACAATACACTTCCTTATCTTAATCAACCAGCTAATCCACTGATGCACACAAGTATTCATTCATATTTGAAGACAACAACAACCAGACTCACTCTCTTAACTCACTTCATTTGCAGGGAAATTATAGTTTACATGTAATTTGACTAACTCAACAGTCTGGCACCTCGTCTGAATCTGTGACCTACTACCATCATTTCTAAATTCCTTCCTGATAATATCATGGAATTTGGGCAAAGTCTGGCTGACCGCTATTTTTCAGAATGATTCATGACTGTGAGTACGTCTATCAACATTCATCCTAAACCCTGCTATCCAGTTTTTTACCAAACAAGAGAAATATCTAATTTAGTTGTTGTGAGCTGCTTTGGATTTCTTTGGGGAGAAAAGTGGGACACAAAACATATAACAATCAGTCAATAAATCTGATGGTACACCTATCTGTTATCTAAAAAATTGAGGAACACAACACATTTATTATTTTTTGATTGCAGTGTATATGTCACTATATGGCTTCAAAAATCTCCCAGAATATTTACATCCCCTGAATCCAATTTACAAATATTCCAACAATAGCAATAACACATCAGTAAAATAAATGGGAATGCTTTAAAAAACAAATTGTATAATCACTATTGTAAAATCAAGAAACAATTCCCAATAAAACCACCTTGTTTTTGTTGATAATTTTATAGCTTTCACAAATTTCTAGAAGACCATAGAAAAGGGAGCCTTGCAGGGACTACCAGTGCAATCCTAAGCACACCTATATTCTTCTGATTTCAATAGGTTTAAAAGGGTGTAACTCTGCTTTGATTTACACTGTAAGTCCCATAAAATGAGTCACTACTGCCAAGAAGGCCTTAACCCTTTTGTCCACCAACCATAATTCTAGACAGTGATGGTGCTTGATCAGCACTTGATGTAGAAGCTCATACAGGAGGAAGCATTCCATTAGATATTCTGTAACCAAACTCTTTGGGACTTCAGAGATCAAAACCAGCATTTTAAACTGCATGCGGAAACTAATCAGGAACTGATTTAGTTTTCTCAGCAAAGTTATAATACATTTACTCCTGTCAGTAGGTTGGTTGCTACATTCTGAATTGTCTGCAGTTAAAGACAAATTGATTGGGCCAAACCTCTACCACCAGTTTCTTGTACATCTTTTCAGTTGCTGTATCTGCCAGTGACCCTACCTGAGTTTTTAGGAATGTGCCCATTACAAGAATATCATTAGACTAAGCACTTGATCCAAAATATATCAACTGAATTGCCCATAATCAGTCTTCTCTAGACTGAGCTTCAGTTTGTTCTTCTTTTCTCCTGACAATAGGATTTCTACCACCATATCTGGTTCTGATGAGAAGGAAAAATAGATCTGACCACAGTGTCCACAATTTTAAGGAGATGTTTAAAATCATGGGTGCAATGGCTGAGCTTTATGGCACTCCATAGGACAAATCCCTCAGGTGGAGCAGAAGTCTATCACCAGAACTTTTTTGAACCTTACCTGACAGGTAAGAAACTAGTGACACAAATCCCTGTTTTAGTCAAATGGTCCCTAAAGATAACATGATTGGTACTGAAAGCTGCTGAGCACTCCAGAAGATTCCACATTCTTCTGCTCCCTGTGTATCTCCCAGCAAAATATTAATTTAAAAAATCCTAATTTTAGGAAGTGGAGAAACTGCTAAGCATGCCTGAATTATGGTACAGGCCAGCAGTTTTCAAAGTAGGTTCTCTGGAAACTTGTTAGGGATTTCTCAATGAAATCAGCAATGGTGGATA
Organism: Lepidodactylus listeri; assembly: GCA_029233225.1. Lineage (NCBI taxonomy): Eukaryota > Metazoa > Chordata > Lepidosauria > Squamata > Gekkonidae > Lepidodactylus > Lepidodactylus listeri. Next base: position 34,820,744 of record JARCFY010000012.1, read on the forward strand.
AACTTCCAATAGATAACTTGGGTGTTTTCTGGGCATGTTTTTAATTTGTGCAGAACAGTACTAAGGCCCCAAGGGATTGGCCAGTGTTCTATGCGAGTGTAGTGTGGTACTCCTTAGAACATGCCACAGAATCCTAGCAACATGCAGCTGAGATGCAGCAGACATGCTAATGTTCCCAATCTTTCATGAAAGGAAAAAGTTCTGAGAAGCACTGATGTGGTCTGCAAACAATAAATTTTCACAATCCAAAAACTATTTAAGCATCCCCCAAGGTTTGCTTGTGCCTCTGAAATTGTTGGCTTTTCCCTCTGTTAATCACAGAAAAGCTGCATCCAAAACTGCATTTTAAAAACCCTGGAATTTCTGAAGTGATTTGTCATGTGGCATGAGGGGGCTACGGTCTGATAGTGTGTACTTCTGGATTGTTGCACATCCCTACATGCCAAACACTGAGTCATGATAATGCTAAGCTAAAGGGCCTATGCCTCAAACCCAATTCAAAATGGATTGTTAACAGGCTAAAAATGAGAACAGTTAAAGCAACTTACCTGTTGTCAACCCATTTAAGATAACAAATGTTACCTGATCTAAGTCTTAGTAGCTGTATTGGTTCTAGAAAAGAAGGCAAGTGAAAAATAAATTCACTGGCATCACTTAATGTATAAAATTTTGGAAGCAAGCTTTCCAGTCACAGAGAATTATTCCTCATGTTGGGTGCTCAAGGGGAAAAAAGGGAAAAGTAGAATTTTCTCTGCCAGCTCACAGTAGTAAACCTGCTATGCTATCTTAAGAAAGACCCAGCACCATCTGCAGACTTTTCAGTACCAAACTGAAGGAAATGAGTTAAAACAGACAATTAGATTAGGTCCAAGTTATTAATTTGGAAGCCTTTAACAGGCATCAGAAATTGTTTTTCACCTTACTGGAGCTGCCTTAACCCCCCCGAGACTTAAATCAATATATTGATCAGAAATAAAAACAGGTTTTGTCACATGATACCACATGTCTGATGCAACAAAACTTTTGGGAGTGTATCTTTAGTAACAAATGATACACTTATAACCCTATCAACTAGTTTTTTTGGAGAGCCACTTCAAGAACAGTGTGAGGAAAAGTAGACCAGGCCTTCAGTCCACAGCACTTCCTCATGTGGACTGGCAGCAGTTCTGCTGGCACAGAGGCCTCTTTCCCAACATCTCCTTAGCATTTAGGTTGCAAACTAAGGTCTGTGTTAATGAAAGGTTAAAATGAAAGGGCATGACCAAGAGAAAAGCTCCCATATGAACCTTCCAGCAGTTAACATATTTATCAAAGGCTTTTCTCCAAGTATCCCCCCATACCTGGAGAAGTTAGGCAAATGATTACCAGAGAGAAACCACCTTTTTAAAGATCTTAAGAGTCATAAACCAAAAGGAAACACTTTAGTACCATTTATTCTAATGAGAGAGTTAAAGAATTGCTGGGTGTTGGTGTTGGAAAATGCAGTCAAATCACAGCTGTTTAGCTTCCAAAATCTCACAAAATCAGGCTAGCTTGGGCTATCCTAGTGAGAGTTGCTTGACTCCCTATGAAAACCCACTGAATACAATGCAGTTCAGAATTTTATTATTTAATTAATTTCTAAACTGCCTTTCATCATAAAAGTTAGAAAAGGTGGCCAACAATTAAAACAAATGGCTGGAAAGCAACAGAAAATATTAACCCAGGCCACACCAGTGCCCTGAAGACACTGCTTTATGGTGCATGTTTTCCATGGAAAGGCAATAGAAATGCTGTTTCTTTAAGCACCGTGAAAATACAAATCATTTTTAATGTCACCCACAGACATTTTTTCCTCACTTTAGGCAAAATATTTACATCAGGTAAGGTACATAAAACAAATCCAGCAGTTTTAGCAGGTATCTTAGATCCAAAGGAAGACTATGCACTTTACCTATGAAAAAGGGTGGGATGTAACCCCCAAATAGGCATGAAACATGCCAACTAGAAAATATTTTGTGAGTTCCCACTTGCCTAGCTACTAGGGGTAGTTTGAAAACTTTTTTTTATTAATATGTGGGAATTTTGATACACACCTTCAGTAATAAGTACAACAGGGGCATGTCATTTGTGACATTAATTGCTAATCCAGGCTATAATATTTCACATATTCACTGGGAAAGAATTTCAGCTATGCAGCAAATCACATATCAGGAATATAAAAGGAACATTGAGTGCCTTTTAGCCAATAAGGAAACAGACAATTGTTTGTGTGTGGGACACACACACACACACACCTAGACAAAGGGGATGATGCCCAAGGAGATAAAACATTTTAAATAAAGAGTTCCTTCCATGAATAATTTCTTAATTCCACCTAGGCTACTACCTATAATTATTAAAATTTCCATTTTTAGACTATCACACTTCCAGTTCTCATTCTGAGACGCTAGATGCTTTGTACAGGCAAACCCCCCCCCCTTTTTTTAAAAACCCTGCATGAGCATTGCAGTACTTATGAAGATCAGGTTATATGTATATCAATGTAAATCCTAATGCAGTGGTTCTTAACCTTGCTGGAGGTACCGAACCCCACCAGTTTCATATGCGCATTCACCGAACCCTTCTTTAGTAAAAAATAATTCTTAGTACTTAGTAATAGTACTAAGTTGGAGGCCCCACCGAACCCCTGAGACTGACTCACCGAACCCCTAGGGTTTGATCGAACCCAGGTTAAGAACCACTGTCCTAATGGCTTCCAATAGGGATTATTTCCACATATCCCAGTCCTGTGATACATTCATGTGGAAATCAGTTTCTACATTCCACTTAGTTTTTTTTTGGCTGCTGTGAGGAACAAGAAGTCTAAATAACTCTATGCTGCAAGTTCAGTCCTTAACAGGTGTTCTACATGTAACTCAGGAGGTATCCAGGTTCAGCTTTCCTCTTCACCACCCAAGTGTGGCTGTGTTGCACAGATCTCTGTATATTTTGAAAGGCTACAAAAACAGTAGCGTGTGTACAATCTCCCATTATGTTATAAAATTGTTAATTAGTTTTTAGGTCCAAATTACTGTTTGGATTAGTTGAAATTATACATTCTCTTCAATGTGAAACTACTTGGTGAGGTAGCTTTTGGCAACTTAGTAAATTTTTTTGCACAGCAAATGTATTGTTTGTGTTCTTAAAAAAAGAGAATTCAGAAAGCTTAGGTAAAGTTCAGGTTATGTTTACCTTGGTTATAAAAACCTGGAAACAGTGTTTAGATTCAAAAGAGGCACTCTCCTTCTCTGTTTCGATTTTTAAAAATCTTTATTTAAACTTGGCCAAAGGTAAAAGAACACTGATTTTTTTAAAAGACAACTTACCTATAACAGTCTTACTGTACTGTAGCACATTTTTGCCTTCTGGAGGAATGTGATTTACATTTTTTTCCATTAAGGGAAATCTAAATCTCTTTTAATAAAACTGGCTATGTGAGAGCTCGCTATATTTTTATTTCCAGACTGTACTGATATTTAGATTTTTACTTAGAGAAATATATTCAGGTTATTTGTCTGAAACAGCAGATTAACTTCAAAAGGTTCTTGCATCATGACACCTTTAATCTATATATGCATTAACTGCAAGATCTTGGGTCGTCTCAAGCTATAATCCTAAATACACTTTCCTAGGAGTAAGCCCTACTGGATAAAATGAGACTTTCTACTGAGTAGACCTGCTTAGCATAGCTCCCTCTGAGTTTAGAGATAGTTTTGTATATTAAAAAAACCTCATCTGTTTCTATTCTGTGAGATATACATGAGATTTATAGCCAAACACAGACGTGTCCTTCCCAAAGTATTCTTTCGCCAGTTCACCTAGCTCCCTTCTGTTTCTGAAAGTGAAGGAAGCATATGAATCTGGGCCTCTGTGATGAAGATTCACACCATTTGGGCTGGCTTTTAATCTGAGCTGTTTTATACATGTTATGTTTGTATACACATATGTGCATAGCATGGGATTTAGCTGGGATGTGGATGGGGTGACTTTCAGCTGCCTTATAAAGTTGACAAGGTTCTTCGAAATGTGCGACACACCACATCAGGCTTTTCCTTCATGGCTAGCAGCATCATATTGGGCTGGGTTGACTGAATGGTCCAGAAAGTAAAAAAATACCCATCTGCAGGAAGGTGTAGTTCTGTCTATTTTGAAAGGGGCAGTTGTGAGACTTTTCCTGAAGAAGGCATACCTGGACCCAAATAACCTAAACAACTACCACCCAGCAGCTAGTATTCGATTTTTGGACAAGATATTCAAGTGGGTGGCAACTACACAGCTTCAGGTGGTCTTAGAGAAGATGGATTATCTAGACCAATTTCAATTTAGATTCAGGCCTGGCTTTGGGATGGAAACAGCCTTGGTCATCCTGACTGATCACTACTGACCATCGTATCCTTTTAGAGAGGCTGGGTGGGATGTTATTTAACATCTGCATAAAGCCACTGGGAGATTTGAAGCGAGATGCCACCCATATGTGAATGACATCCAGCTAAGACAGGTGAATCTATAGAAGTCCCTGAATGAGTTTCTTGGAAAAGGTAATGGGATGTATAAGGACCAATAAACTGAAGCTCAGTCCAAACAAGGCTGAGATCCTGTTGGTCAATGGAGAAGCTACTTGGAGACTGCAGAACCAGCCTGTCCTGGAGGGGGTTGCACTCCCCCTGAAGGAGGAGGTTTGTGTCTTTAGGGTGCTATTAGATCCCAGCCTATTGTTGGAGTTTCAGGTGGGCCTCCATGGCACATAGTGCCATGCTGGTTTGCCAGCTACAGCTGTTCCTTAAAAAGCATGATCTGGCTACAGTGATCCATGCTCTGATCACATCCAGGTTAGATTACTGTAATGCACTCTATGTGGGAATGCAATTGAAAAGGTTCAGAAACTTCAATTGGTCCAACCTGCAGCAGTCAGGCTATTGACAGGGGTTGGTTGTGGGGATCATACCACTCCTGTGCTAAAAGATCTTCACTTGTTACCCATCTGTTTCCGGGCACAAGTCAAAGTGCAGGCTCTTACCTTTAAGGCTGGAGGACAGGCACCTTGAAGTGCCATCTCTGCCCATACTATATAGCCCACCAGTAAAGATCTGCCTCTCAAGCCCTGCCCTCTGTGCCACTGCCTTCAGTGGCAAAGTGGGTGGTAAAGTGGGTAAAGAGGGCATTTTCTGTGGTGGCACCTCTCCCCCTTGAGGCTCACCTGGTACCTACTTTAGCTTCTTTTAGGTGCCAAGCTAAAACACATCTTTCTATCCAGGCTTTAAATTTGAGGTTTTATCTTACCAGATTTTTAATGGCCTATTCTATTTTATGGACTGTTTTACGTGGTTTAAGTCTGTTTAAGGCTTTTTTATACTGTGGTTTTCAATTGTAAGCTGCCTCAAGTAGGAGTCTGAAGAGCTGGCATAGAAATGTTCTAAATAAAAGGGGTTTCTCATGAAGCTTTTATATTTTTAAAGCTGATTTTTGATATTCAAGCATTAAACCTGTTTTCAGTCACCAGAATAAATAGAATAGAAAAATAAAGAAACAGGAATAAATACACCAACAAAGTCCATAATATTGTTTCATTTTTGCTGAGCATTCAAAATGACTGACAACGTTTTAAGTTAGTTTTATGTTTTGATGGAAAACATCCCGCCAGATGGGATGTGAATACTTGATGACAATAATATAAGACATGTTCTTGTAGTTTAAAGAGAAATATTTAGCTTTCTGTTGCTCACAGAATTCCCCTTAGTCTGTCTCCCCCAACCCTAATGGCATTAATTGCAAACTGAGCTTCCTTTCACAGTCTGGTAGAAACTAGCTTTCTGGAACTAGGCTCTGTGCAGACTTTGGTCCATTTAACAAGGTCAGACTGTTTATTCTTGACCAAATTCTTTCCCAGTGTAAAAAGGTACTTTTAAATGCCACATTCCACAGCCAGTGCCAGTAAGTCACTGAAGCATATTTTCCCACAAGAACTGATACGATGGATGGGCCTTTACTGATTTAAAATTTCTAGTATTTAAATTACATAAAGTGAAGAGCATCTGTAATTAGCAAATTGTTTAAATTTATCCATGCTTTCATTTCAATGAAGTTTCCAAGTTGTGTGTTCATCAGCCATGTAGTGATATACACAGGAAACCAACAGTGGAAGAAGAGAGAAAAGGCAAATTAAAGTCACATTGAAGGTGAACCGATTTGTGGCTGATGTTGATGTTACAGCTTTATGTAATATTAATCTGTGAATCAAATGTTGCTTTATATCATTTGTGGTATATGGTCCATTTGCAACAGGCAGGTATTTAATAAATAAGGCATTGTGCATCATAGTGTATTTTGACTATGCTCTCTTCAACCCTGAAATGGTCACGTCTCCAAAGCTGATCTTCATTTTGTAAAAGACTGAATATAAATGTCTAAAGTAGACACCATCATTTTTTTCTTTCTGCATAAATATTTTCCTGCAAATATGCTGAATGCATATTTCCCACCATTTTTCTTATTTCAAAGCTTAGGCCCAGTTTTGAGCTCTGCCGAGGACTATCGCTCACATGGTTGCAGCACACTTATGTACCTGACTGCAATTTTTAACACTGACACAATGAAACTAAACGGTAATGTAATCAAGGCTGCCCGAGGCCAGATAGGTCACCTGATGCCAGAAGACTAGCAACCCAAGAAAGGGCCTTTGTGGTTTTGGCACCAAAACTGTGGAACTCCAATCCCAGGGAGACTTATCTGTCCCCCTTTAGCACTGTCTTCTGCCAGCCGGTGAAGTATTTTCTGTTTAATCTGGTGTTTCCTTACTGATCCTCTTCCTTGTTTATTTTATTAGCTGTTTATTATGTATGTACTGTTTTTAAAGCTAATTTGTACTGAACTTTAACAATATATCACCTTGATGACCCTAAAGGTGGGATTCAAATGTTTTTAATGAATAACTAAAATTATCTGTGATGATTTTCTTTTCATAGTTCTAATGCTAAGTACTAGAATGTTGCACCATGGCCCCAGCATCATTTTGTAGATATTTAAAGAAATGTAATTGGATTTCTTTTTGAAGCCTTTAGTTCCTAAAGCATCAACTTACCTCATGGGCCTGTTGTGAGGATAAAATTGAAGAGAATAGAATGATGTAAGCAGTTTTTGGTCCCGTTGGAGAGAAAGGTGAGGTATAAATGAAGTATACAAACATACTGGATCCAACCCAACATTTTATTCAGTAAATAAATTTTGTCCAGTTTTCAATATATGTTATTTCTGGTCATGCCTATGGTACTCTCTAGTTCACCCATCTACAGAGCCCAGAGTGGCTTTCATATTTGCATGAACTATAGATACAAATACATCCTCATTGATGTATGGTATATGTATATTTCAGGTAAGACACTTTCCAAGTACTGTGTCACCATTACCTGAATTAAAACAAGTCCAAACCTAAAAGTTTTGTGGGATAGTTCTACAATATGCAGTAGACATACAAGTGAGCATTGAGCATGTACAACTGTGCAGAAGGTAGAGCTGTTTGGAACATGTTCTCTGATCTTCAGAAGAATTCCAAAGTTGCTACTTTTTATTCAGGATGTTTTCCCACACAGTTATTGGGGGGGGGGGGGGGGAGATATACCCATTGCTTGTCATGAAACATTACATTTTTATCACATTATAATGGCAGTTAAGTAAGCATTATGCTTCCCTTTCATCCATATAACAACCCTGTAATATAGATCATGCTGAGAGATAGTGGCTGACCCAGCTTTAACCAGTGGGCTTTCTTGCTGAAATGGATCAGAGCCTGGGTTTCCCTGTTCTAAGGCCAATGCTCTAAAACCACACTGGATTTATGTTAAAAGAAGAGAATCTCTACCAGCAACAGAGAACAACCTAATTAAAGGGATATCCTTATATATGAATAAGCTGCATATTCCCCAAACCTACCCACATCAGTCAGTCCTATGTAAATAAAACCATCATTTAAGCAAAATGTCTTATTACATGAACATTTGGGGGTTGAGTTAAATGGTTGAACTGTGTTATAGTTTCTTTTCTTTGTTGTTTAAAACACAACCTTTTATATAGACAGTATTTTGTGTGCCTTCCCAAAAAGCAAATAATTCCTATACAACGGGTTGCATCCAACTAGTTCTTCCACTGGTGAAAAGGGGAGGAGGTGTGTCCCTTAACCATCAAAAGCACTATGCTGAGGATTACAAGACCTTGATGGACAAAAGTCATGTGGGACAGTAGCAATAGTAAGGAGAGGAATTAAGTCTGACTGAAATCCAACAAAATACAATATATAAGCAATTTGTCAATTTTCCTTAAGAGTATGAAAACTTATCCTCAAGATATATTCAGACATAAGATTTCAATTCAAGGTGCTGGTTATCAGTTATAAAGCTCTTAACGGTCTGGGGCCCACACATCTAAAGGACTGCCTCTTCCTTTATGCCCAGCTGCATCAGCTACTCTAATCTGAGCAAAGCCTGCTGAAATTGCCACCCTGCAGATGGGTGAAATCCACAGCTGCCCAAACCACTGCATTTTTGGCTGTGGCTCCCATTTTGCGGAACAGACCGCTTAAGGCATGGGTGTCAAACATAAGGCCCGGGGGCCGGAATACACTCATCCAGGGCTCTTATGCAGCCCTCGAGCAACTGATGCAAGGGAGGGAGTGCTGGGGGGCGTGGGTAGAGACACTCCAACTGTGGCTTCAGCATGGCAGAACAACCTCATCTGCAGCAGTAAAGCATTGTGGGAGCATCTGCCCAGTGCTGCACTACTGCCTCTCCAGTACATCTATGTGGGTTTTCCTCTGCATCCCCCTCCCAGCCAATGGGGCCTTGAAGTGAGGATACATCAACTCAGAACTTATCAGCTGCTGTCCTTTATGCAGTTTATATCTCCAGTGCCTGGCATTAGGTTTTATGGCCCACATGGCCTGGCCTGACAAAGTGACATTTATGTCAGGTCCAGCCCTTGTAACAAATGAGTTTGACACCTCAGGCCTAAGGAGCTCAAGATGGCTCCCACACTTCTGTCTATCACACAGAACTGCTCAGGAGGACATTTTTATGAAGGAAAATGTTGTTTTAAATTTTCATATGGGCAACACAATTACAGTTTAAAGCACTAGTTGCTGTATGTATTATCTTGTTTGTACTGTAGTGTTTTCTAACGGTCAGGAGGACATTTTTTATTAATGAAATAGGACTGTAGTAAATTAAATTGGTCTGGAGGGTGTTTTCATATAGGGAACAGGATTGTAGTTTATTGCACCATCTGCTTTATGTATTATATAGGGTTGCAGTTTCTTGCACTGCTTGCTGTATATACATATCCTGTTTGTATTGCATCAGTTTTGGAATTTGTGTTTTGCAGCTGCTGTATTGTTCATGGCATTTCTTACTGCTTTCTTTATTCCACTGTTTATTCCAATTTTGTGATCCATTCTGAGTCTCAATGAAAAACACAGACTATAAGTACAGTAAATAAATGAAAACATTCTCTAAAATGGGAAATATTAGAAAATTTCTTCATTGAAAGAATGTTGTGAATTTTTCCCTGACAGCCAGTTTCTTTCTTAATGCTCCATGCAGCCTAAAAACGCCTCTAGAACCATAATCTGCAATAAAATGCTTTCAAAACATGGATTTCCACAAACACACTTTTTCTTACGATTCAACAAAATTTAAAATACACATATTGGAAGTATACTGTTAGAATTACAGTAAATTTCTGTTTTTAAACAGGTAGAAACAACCAGGGTGTCAAACATAAGGCCCGGGTAACAGAACCAGCCCATCCAGGGCTTTTATCTAGCCTGCAAGCAACTGATATCTATAGAAATGTAAGATACTCCCCCTTTTATGGTGTCCCTTGAGAAAAACTTTGAATTGCATATGATTAAATACATTTATTGGTGCTTTTGTGGGCTCCCCAGAAGATCAATTGCTTTCACTGCTAGGAATCAATTGCTTTTATTTGTATTTTGAGTAAAAAATAATATTGTTAATTGGGTTTGCCTGTTTCCTTTATAAAGTCTATATCTATGGTACCTGGCATTACATTTTATGGCACACATGGCCCAGCCCGACAAAGGGATGTTCATGTCAGATCTGGCCCTTGTAAGAAATGAGTTCGAGACCTCTGATATGGAGGTTATAGAAGCATGTTTCTTTTAAATACTCATATACTATTTTGACACATTTGCCTCACATTTTATCTGCTTTGATCAGAATAGTACTCACCTTGCTTTGCCAAACACAAAACGATGTTTCCTCCTTAAGGAAATCAGCTAGCAAAAAGGATATTACATTAACAGATGTTGAATACTACGGTGCCTATTTTGGTTACACAATACAGCTGCACACTTTTCATCTTGAAACTAGATAGACTTTTTGAAAAATCAGTCCGCACTGTGAAATCTGGTGTTCATTCTTCTATGCAACAAAAAACGTAATTGTGAAGTAAACTCCACGCCATTCTAAAATCAGCCGCCTCACTGTCCTCTGGCACTTGGTGTCTCTCTTACCATGCAGCCCTTCAAAGCCTTCCCAAGGGTCAGCACAAACACTAGCCAAACAGTTTACTCCTATATGATATTGAATGGCTGTTCCATTATTCTCTATCTGAGAACAAGGTCAGATACACTTCTCCTTAAGACTATCAGTTCTCAGACTTGCTACATCTGTGACCAGTATTGCCTCCACAATGTGTCCATTTATTTTGAGGCTTTCATTCATTTATCAGATGAAGCCACAAGGGGTTGCAAATTGCAGCAATATGGCCACCTGTCAAAAGAATTCCTCACTGTTCGGGAAGTAAGTAACTTCCACAGATAAAATGCTTTGAAGTTACCTATCTGCAGTACTCAGTAAACTGGGGCTGGTTCACTTCTTTCTTCTGTAGCTCTTGCTGTTCCCCTGGAAGAGACCAAGGTTGGACAATGGCCAGAGAATGAAGATATATCTTGGGAATGAACTGATACTTCATAAAATAATTCTTGGGGGGTTTGTCTGGCAGCAATCTATTGCTCTGCTGTAAGAAATGACACAGAGTTCACATGCCTACTGATAATGACACCAGTACTGAAAAGGGACTTTGATAACTTCAGTGTTCATACACTATTGTCAGTACATGAGGGGCTCAACAAGTTATAAGGGTTTCTATTAAGTAGTTCAGAAATTGTCTACCATCTCTGCCAAGGCAAGGATAGGCTGCCGTGGGGAAAGATTTAGGATGAACATTATGAAGAACTTTCTACTTGATAAGAGAAGATCTGTAATGAAACCATGAAATCGCCTTCTTTGACAGTTTTCTAGAAGACCTTGGATAGGCATCTGCGAGGGATCCCTATAGCACAGAATGTTTTATAACAGGGTCAGGGGTGTGTGTGTGAACTAGATGGAGCTAGACTGCACATCATCTAGCAACTGCCATTCTGGAATATGCCAACAGAAAAATAACCAGGGCTAGAGCTATCAGGGAACTCATTCAAACACAGTCAAGGGAGGTAATACATTGAGATCTTGAGGGAGGGGAACAGAAAGGAGTTCACATTTTATTTTATAATTGAAAAGCAGAATATAAATCTAATAAATAAATAAATAAATGGTTAGATGACCTATTGTCTCTATTCTAAGCCTATAGTTCTAAGATTATTTACTTATTTATTTTTATTTATAGCCTGTCTTTCTTGCAGTGACTCAACGCAAATGGCAGATTTAAAAAAAAATGCACTCATACAACACAAGACATTCAATGACCAACACAACTGGACTAAAGTTACGGAATTAGCAGACAATGTGAACCTGAACTGCCTAGGCAAGGTCTAGAGGCATCACAAGAAGATTCTACAAGCGGAGATCCATACTAGCACAAGTTTATATTATGGTTATTTCAATGTGCAACCACCAATAGAATGCCAGTGGAGATGGGTTCTCATTCAGTTTGGGGTGGCATTACTGTATGGTCATCCCATACAACGTTGTTTCCTCATACATATGCTCCTGGACCTAGCCTTTTTGAGAAGAAAGTTATGGTCATAGCTAAGAAGTTCTCTTTGTCATCTGTACCTACTGCATTGGCTCTGCTCATTTCTGTATCAAGGAGACTTGGCATCTTTTGTAACTGCCCAGCATGCCAACTGCAATGCATTTTATATGGGGGAGCTGATATTGAGATGACCTGAAAGCTTCAGCTAGTACAAAATACAGATGTCCATCTTTTAATGGGCAGAAGAAGAAGAGATTTGATTTATACCCCGCCCTTTACTCAGAGTCTCAGAGCGGCTTACGAACTCCTTTCCCTTTCCTTCTCTACAACAGACACCCTGTGACGTAGGTGGGGCTGAGAGAGGGCATGGGCCTATATAACCTATTTTATCAATTGTATTGGCTATAATGCAAATTGTTGGTTCTGACCTATAAAGGCCAGGACCCAGGACAAAGGTCCCTAATATTTTTGAGCCTGTGAGCCACCTTTGGAACTCTGACATAGGGTAGTGGGGCTCAATCATGAGATGGCTGCCACAGAAGGCAGAGCTAACCACAAAATGTCAGGGAGCAAGGTGATATATATATGTAGCTGTAATAGTATCTCTTCATTGTTTCAGGCAGAAATTCTGTTTAACAGGATGCCTTTTAATCTGCGCAGCCAATCAGAGCCCCGCTCATTTTCTAAGAGCATTTGGTCGGCGCCAGGAAAGGCATCAATGGGTGCCATGGTGCCCACGGGCACCCTGTTGAGGACCCCTGACAAGTGTTCTCTCTAAGCTGAGTCAGTGTGAGCTAGCTCACAGTTTTTCAGCCTCCAGCTCACACGTTTTTGTCTTAGCTCAGGAAGGATGGCTCCAGAGCAAACTAATTCATGCACGAGCCAAATCGCTCACTCACAACTTTTATGCCAGGAGCTCACAAAGTAGAATTTTTGCTTGCAAGACACCACAGCTTAGAGGGAACATTGCCCCTGACCTAGGACGTAGTTGAGGGGCTGTTTCTCCCTGTATCAGCCAGTGTGCCATTTGCAGTCCATAGCTAAAGCATGAAAGCTTAGAACTGTGACAGCAAGAAACAGGGCATTTATGGCATTAAATCCCTAGGCTTTGAATCAACTTGCCTTCTTACATGTGAGGGAGGGCTCATGTTTAGCTTTTTTCTGTAAAAGCTGCAATATTTGCTTTGCAATTTCATTTTATTAATGTAGTCACTTTGAACTTTAAATATTTGTTTCCTGTATTGCTTTCTGATTATATCCTGGTGTCAGTTTAAAACACTGCATGATACTTTTAGTATTGGAGTGGGGATTCTAAGTATTTTAGGCAAATATAATATTATCTTGTACCCCTCCAATTTCAGAATTAGTTAAAATATGAATCACTATAATTACTAAATTGACATACTGTAAGATAAACAGAGAAGAGTAGCAGTTCTCGAAGTTTAGCAACCTGAGGGCCCTGACCCAAGTTCTAATCAACTCCACCCCTTGATTGGAAAGGACTTTGTGCCAGAGTGAGGCAAACACTTTGAACCAGAGACTAGCTAAACAGGGGTGGGCAAAGGCTGGTAAAAAGTTTCAAAGTTGCTCATGGAAACAGAAAAAGATGAGCATCACCCAAAACCTAAACTTCTGGTATTCAGCAGAAAACCACAAATTGGGTATTATTGTTTTTGGACACAAAGTGACATCGTCTCATTTCTATGGTGAAACAATTTGCATTGGAATACAGTGAAAACCAGGTCCGTTTTCTGCTTGAAGTAATAAGACTGGTGAATTACAGCTATTAGAATTGTTGCCACTCAGCCAATCAGAATTCCTAGCTCTCAGCTATTGTATCCTCATAACCAATCAGTGCAGTTTCTGGCTAGTGTTGTGAGGTGTTATGGAAGCTGGGCAGCCATGGGAGGTGTGGGAATATGCTAACTCTCACTCTTTGAAGTAAGGGGAAGCCAATTTGGTCCCCTTCCTTCAGGTGGAGTATCCTTCCCCCCAATTCGTAGAAGACTGAGAGGGCTATTTTTTCATGTTAGTAGGATGGGCATGCAAGTGATTCACTCTTACAAATGGTCCATAGAAACTCTGTATGACCCTAGTGGACTCCCAGGGTCCAAAGACCCCACTCTGAGAAATACTGCACTAGGGTGTATGAAAAATAAGTTTACTGGGAAATGATAATTGTTTCTAAAGTATTGGAGTGACAAATTTCTGGACAATGTGAAACATATTTTTTCATTATGGTAATATTATTTTAAAACAATGCAATATTATGGAAATACTATCACAATATTATTTTTACTTACTGAATTTTACAATAAAATACTGAAAACATCTATCATGCCCCTTCCTTTTGGTTCCTGATACATCAGGCAGGAATGGACACAGGAAATAAATGCAAACACCCAGGGGTCATTTCATAGAAAAAGAGGTGCAGGAACTCATTAGCATAACTCATTTGCATATGCCACACCCCCTAACATACTGGAAGTGTGTCAGAAGGCAACACCCACCCCTCAGGCTCCACTCCACAAATGAGTGAAACTGACCTGCTCTTCCTCCATTCCCTTCCCCATCTAATACTTTGTGCAATAAAAATAAGCGTAAAGAACACACCCTCGTTCTCTTCCTGCTCCCTTGAAACCACCAGGTTTCAAGTAGACTTGAGATACCCAGGATATGTGCACCACCCATCCCTTCCCCTTCCCCTCCCCACAACAAGACACCCTGTGAGGTAGGTGGGGCTGAGAGAGGTCTTTTGAGAACTGCTCATGAGAGAACAGCTCTGAGAGAACTTGTGACTGGCCCAAGGTCACATCAGCAGCTGCATGTGGAGGAGTGGGAAATCAAACTCTGTTCTCCCAGATTAGAGTCCAACTCCTGACCACTACACCAAACTGATGGGGTGGAAGCTGCTGAAGGGTTGGTGAAATTTCTCCAGTACTTATGTGCCATGTGCCCAGATAAAAAATGGTATACTTAGAAAGTTTATATGCCACCTTGAACAAGTCTCTGGAAAAGCAGCACACAGTCATAAAAGGAACAATGATAAAATTATCAATATTAAAACAAAACATTAAAAACAATAAAGACCCTAGCAGGGCTTTCCCCGGGGCGCTGCGCCTCTGCACTGCTCGGGGAAGCCGAGGAGGGGGCGGGGCTTGTCATGTGCCCGCCCCCTGGGCTCCTCACTCCCGGAGCTGCGCTCCTGTGCGCTTCCGCTCCAACGGACCCCTGCAAACACCACCTAAGAATATGGTAACTATCTGATATACTTTTATTCTCTTTATCTTAATCTAGACAAGCCCAAAACATTCTAGCATTCTCTTGCATGTCATTCAGAAACGTTGGCAAACCTGGGATGTATCAGGTAAGACCAGGGCTCATTTTGTAGCAGGAGCTCCTCTGCATATTAGGCCACACACTGCTGGTGTAGCCAGTCCTCCAAGAGCTTACAGTAGCCCCTGTAAGAAGAGTTGTAGCACTCCCCACAGTAATGAACTATGAAGGCTGTTCTAGCAGTCTTAAAGAATTTATAGCTACATGTAGCTTACCTTTTTTATGCAGAGCCATGTCAGGGAACCAGTGGCAAGATTGCTATGATTTAAGCCAATGGCTTAGTAGGAATAGATGGCATATAAGCAGTGAATTCCATGGGGAACTGGTCACCTTTTCTTGGACTTCCTGCTCTTGGGGTCAGCTTCCAAATACTCCTTTTTTCTATCCTAGCTGCCACTGCATCTTTCTTGTTCCTTCTCATATTGGAACTAGCAGATTTGCTTTGGCAGTAGACAAATGCTCCTATTCAAAATTCGCAGAAGGTAGCAATGACAGCTGGAAAACTGTTAAGTGGGACCCATAACAGAGCTATTTGTTCTTTTAAATGTGTATTTAACTAACAAGACCACCCTAAGACTGAGAAAAGAATCCTGGATTTCCAGAGTTCCCTCCTGCTTCATTTCACTCAAACATACAATTTGATTGCCTAAAATAATAACTGAAGTAGTCAGGTCTCAAGACTTAAGAAGTCATGCAAAGGACTTATAGAGCCCATTTTCACCCCTTGGTTGCTGAGCAAACAGCTAGCAGTTCTTTTCAAGATAGGTGCAAGTCTTCTTTTAAGTACTGTCTAGATGTGGAAAACTGTATCCTATCTCTACTGAAATACGCACAGTTCCATACACTGCAAATACTATTAGTTAGCAACTAGTTTAAGGAAAGATGTTAGAGGATATATGCTGTGTCATTCAGCCCGGTCATTTGTGGGAATCATTTCTTTCCAGAGCAATAGCAATTGCTTCAGGTAAAACCCAACAGGAATATTTTCCAAATACTGGCAACTTTTGCCATTAATGATTTCTAAACTCATAAATAAACAAACTTTGTGCAAAAGACAAATCAGGAAATTAGACTGGAAGAGAACTAAGATATACTGAAACTTACCACAGAGGTAAGAGCCATCTGAAAACTGTAGATCCTTGCAAGCCCAAAATCAGCTAGTTTTATCTGTCCATTGCTGGTTACTAATATGTTTTGTGGCTTCAAATCACGGTGGACCACTCTGTGTGAATGCAAAAAATCAAGTCCTCGTAGAAGTTGCAGCATCATGTCCTAAGAGTAAGCAATCAAGAGTTTTGATCAGAAGGCACAAGAAAGCATCTATTTTTGTGTGTAACATATTGATATCTAGACACTGGTCCATCTGTCTGTCTATGCACAGGTACCTATATCGGCCTGGCAAATTACACAACAATGCTGAATAAGGCAGGAAACAATTACACATCATTGCCAGCTAACTCAAAGGGATGTGCTTGTATTATTTGCAAGGTGATATCTTGTTTCCATTTAAATACTAGAGTTACTTTATACAACAAAAACTGGTCTATTGACCAGTTCTCTACTGAACTAAATCACAGAATTCCATGCTATGCTACAAGAATTAACTGCAAGAATAACTGGGAGCGCCTGCCTAGCACACTAAAAACAGTTGGAACCTCTCGCATGGATTTCAAAATCAGAATGTCATTTTATTTCAGCATTAGCAATGTACACATGAAATAATAGCTAAATCCAAGAGTTGTGTTTTTTCCTACTCTTTTACCATTCACCATCCATGCAGGCAGATTCTGTGCCAAATTTGGAGGCAGACCATCAAGAAAATCAAAACAACAGTACAGAACTTTCACAAATAGTTGTAGGAGCCATGCTTCTGAAACCAGAAGCAACAGCCCCACACTCACCCAGGGCTGCTTTTGCAGCCAGAGAGCTTGGGAACAAGAGAGAGGAGAAGGTCCTTCCCTGGCTTCCCAGCAGTGACTGGGCCCTGGCTCCAAATGGGACCAGTCAGCATGTGGTCAGTGGGGAGAGGCATGGCCTCCAGGCAGACCTGAAGGGCTGAGGCTTCACTTGGGTCCACTCCCAGAAGAGTTAAGGAACCACCACTAGAGAGCCTGCCTCTCAGTCTGCAGGAACCTTAGGGATCTGGTAGTTATGTGGTGGGACACAATAGAGCCCATATTGTTGGAAACTGGTGGCATGCCTGAAGGGACCTGCTGTGAGAAAAATCCCTTTCTAGGGAGCACTGACAACAGCCTGCAGCCAGCAGAAGAACAACCAAAAAGACCAGGACTTCTGGTGCAGTACTAATAATGATGTGGGTAATCGGGGGACTTAGAGTGTCCAGCAGGTTGGCAGCTGAGGACTGGAGTCCACCCTCTGAGGCCCCTGAAAAAAGGGAGAAGCTCAATATGAAATATTTATTATTTTTACATATGACTGTTTTCAGAAAGTAGCATTAAACCAGTTTTTCCCATTTAGTTATTCTCGTCAAATTCAACCAATAAGACTATTTTCATTTCTTTTCTGTTATATTCTGCTATGTCAGTAAAGAAGAAATTCATACTGGAATATGGGAAAATACATAGCTTTTTTTAAAAAAGCTCCACCACTATAGTTCTGGTCTGAAAGTACACCAAAAATTCCTATAAAAATGGACCTTCTACATAACACAACAAAACTGTATTTTAATACTGGTTGTTGACAAATTCTGGTTAGTTGGCACAGAAAGAAAATCTTATTCCTGTTGAATACACTCTTAACTTGAAGAAAATTCAATGAGACATGAGATTTTACATACCAGTTTGGTCTATAATAATTTAATCTAGTCCCTCACCAAATCATGTTATATTTGCTTTAAGTAGCTCTGGCTCCTTAGTGACAAATCCACCAATTAATGCAGTTTTCCTCTGATATAAACCACTGCAGAATCATATAATACACTATGCTTATTATTATGCTAGGAGACATCAAGGCCTTGCAGAAAGAGATGTCACCAATCAGGCGAGTGTCAAACATTTCCAAAGCTACCAAAGCATCTTCCATGTTCTATGTGATGACCATGTTTGCAATTTCCATCTGAGTAAATATAAATTCAATTAATGCTTCTCTGACTGAAATTTAGTTCCAAAGTTGATTTACTTTAGGGGGTTTATAATAACTTCACCCAGGTCATTCTTCACATTACTGTATTTAAATCTCTACTTAGGCCGCCTGATTTCCATGTTCATTGTTCCTGTGGGAAAATGAGCATACAATTATTTCATCTCATCAGTTTCACCCACTGAAATGTATTATGACCGAACCTATGGCAAATTATAGCTGTCAAGTTAAAGGCAAAAATTTGCAATGTTATCCTTGGCACTCTTGGCAGTCAGGAGTGCATTCATAAAAAATTATATTCACCGTGTCAAAATGATGTAAAAATGGATGATTATCAACACATTAATAACCTATAACCTTTCTGCAGCCCAAACTCTGGTTGTTGCAAGTCCTTTATTAGGAAGTGGCACACACAAGGTCTCCCAGTTAGTAATAAAAATGTTCAGGCGCAACCTGCACGATTGTTTCAGTGCACTGGTATAAATCTGCAATTGGATCTCTGGCAACTTGGGCCAGGCACACAATTTCAGCCTAACTTTCTTCACAGGGTTGTTATGAAGATTAACTGGAAGAGAGTAAAACAATGTTTGGATCCCTACTTGAGAAAAAGGTGAGATATAAATCAAGTAAATGAATAAATACTGGTTACTGTAGTATACCATCTACCCTTTCAAGATACCTTAAATTCAAGATTTGATTTTCTTTTTTTTAAAGAGCCACACTTGGATTGGTACTGAGCCATATTCGGCTCCTGGGCCCCAGCTCTAGAATTCCAGAAACTATGAAATAGTACACTTTACAGGCCTCATATCCTGAGCTACACCGTGACACAATATTCTATAACGTATCAGCTGGCTCAGTGCTATAGTTTTTAGTTCTTAATTTGGCTGTTCACAGCAGAACCTACCTCCTTCATGAAGGGTTAAAATATGGCAGATGTTGATAGCAATCTCCTCACTAACAGGAAAGACACATGGCTCTGGGGCCCAGATCAGGGTTTCTCCTTCCTCACAGCTGTTTGTGGACAGCAGCTAATTGTATCCACTTGTTTTACTTCAGGGATAATGTCTGGAGGGGACCAAGCGCCACAAGCACACTTAAAAAAAAAAATCCCCAACGGTCATTTCCTCTCTGGTGTAACTTGCATGACAGCATGTAACAAACAGGAATTAATGGGGGCACTGCTGTGCCAATCCCTCTTGAATTGCTTTGACAGTGGCTACAGGCCGCCTGCTTGGCCACCCAGCCAAGACCTCCCATGAAACATGGCAAGTGGCCCACAAGTTCTATTCACTAACAAGACAGCTGGTCAGTGATTAGGAAGCTGAAACAATGCACCAAGGGGGTAAAAGCTTTTGCAAGCAGCTTCAGACTCAGGAGATCAAATTTGCTCAAATAAGTGAATCTACGCATTTATCAACCCTGTGGACTAAGGATGACTTGTCCAGCAGTATGGAACAACCTCTTCATAGACAGTACCTGGTGAAATGAAGCACCCAAAAGAAAAACTCAAGCATATACAGCTTTCTTAAGACAACCCTGGTAGAAATTCAGGGAAGCATTAAAAATTATGGAAACAGACTTTTACTCAGGTCTCAGTTCTAGCTTACCTACTAAACATACGGACCTCACAGATAAAGTGTGAAGCTAATTAGTCCAGGTCAGAAGTGCTCCAGCTCTACTCTAGTCAGCTGTCTGAAGCCAAGTTTTGGACCTTCCCAACTATTATCAAGGAACATAATGGCAAATGATTATGTGAAAGCGCATGATTGAAATGATGATACGGCCATTACATGGGTGCCCATTGTATTTTTCAGTTTCCCAGAGATCAGGATCCCAGGACAAAGCATATGGAGTATGGAGGTTGCTTCCTCCACTTATTCTTGTATTGAATGTCAATACAAGAATAAGTGGAGGAAGCAAATTACCACTGAACCTTCTGGCCTCAAGCTGAACAAAAATGCTTGAGGAGCAGAGGTTAAACTTATTGACTATGGAGACTTCCAACTCCAAGCCAGATATTCCAGTGGCCGGATGAGAGGGAAACTCCCCTATCTTTGTGCCTCCTATCATGAGAAATCAACGGGATGCACATAGAAGGTTAAGGCCATTTCTTCCTTAACTGACCCTTCTCTTGGAATGTATGGGAGGGATGTGACATTACAGTGAGGGAGGAGCAGTAGGACTGTCCTTCCTTCTGTGCCTACTGGCATCTGCCATACTTTGTGTGTCTACCTGTTTCTGTTATAACTGTATTTGGGATGCTAGATTTGAAGCCAGTAGCACCTTAGAGACCAACAAGATTTTCTGGGTATAAGTTTTCCAGAGTCAAAGCTCCCTTCATCAGATACAACTAGGAATGGAGATCCTTATATCCCAGTCAGAAGGTGGGAGGGGGTTGCAAAGAAAGGAGTCAGGATGCAGAGGTACAATGCAGAATGTAATCAGCCTGATTAGCGCAGGGGAGAAATGCTATGGGGCAGGGGAAAAAAGCATCTGTAGTGACATAAGAATCTTATGTCCCCATTCAGTCCTGGGATATCTATTGTTCTAAATTTTGTGAATGAACTTAAGTTGAGCAGTACTGTAATCTCCCCTTGAAGCTTCTCTGTTTGAGGACTGCCACTCTTACGTCAGCAAGGGAATGTTCAGGAATGCTGAAATCTTCTCCTGCTGGTCTTGAGTGTTGTGATATTTGATATCAGATTTATGCCCATTTATTCTTTTGTGTAGGGACTGACTTGTTTGTCCGATACAGAGAGTGGAAGGGTATTGCTGACACTTGATGACATCTATAACTCTGGAAGATGAAAAAGTGAATGAACCTGAGATAGTATGGTTCATGTTCAGTCCGGTGATTGTGTTGTCTGCATGAATGTATCTATACTGTTAATGCATATGTCAATACATCTATACTGATGTTATGGCAATGGAGAACATGAACTGAATATTTTTGTTACAGCTTACTGACAACCAGTTTAGATACAATGAATGTACATGGTCATCTGTCCCAGAAACTCTGGCCTCAGACCACTGGTCCTGCATGCCCAGCATCATCAATTCTGACTTGCAATGACTTTCTAGTGTCTCAGTGGAGCTCTTTCCTAGCCTTGCTACTAATTAATAGTTAAGTAGAGACGCCAAGGATTAACCATGGACCTTCTACATGCAAACCATGTGCTCGCTCTCTGAGTTGTGAAATGGTAAAAACTGTCAACTATAAGAAATATTAGCATGGTAAAGGAAACTAGAATCCAACCCACCACTGTTTTGAATAGGATTGCCAAGTCCCCCCAGGGTTGGGCCACTGGGGGGGAACCCCGCCCCCAAATTGCCAGGCTGTGGCGACGTGCCCGGTGCGATGACATCACCCAGAAGTGACGTCATCGCGTCAGGCACAGTTTTTTGGGGGGGGAAGCTCTATAATTTGAGGGAAAACTCTATGGTTTTCCCTTGAATTACAGAGGTCCCGCCCCAACATGCCCAATGTAATGACATCACTTTTGGGTGATGTTATTGCGGTGCGTGCGCACCAGAAGACTCTCGTGCCGGCAAGGACTTCCCCCACTAAATGAAAGGTAAGACTTGGCAACCCTAGTTTTGAAAATAGGCAGCTGTGGCAAGCACATTTCCAGGCCTAGCAAAAGTGTTAAACCCAATATACTGAGCTGGAAAAGCAGCAACAAATTAAAAAACTTACATGTACTTGCCAAAGAAGTGGAAAGATTTCTGCATCCATATATTATTTTCTAAATAAAATATGACTGAGTCAAGGAATTGTTGCAGTCACTACAAAAGACTCCACCGAGAATGAATCCAGAGGGTTAAACTAGATATTGCTCAGTTCAGCAAACAACTTTAAACATACAATGCCTCTGATGTATCAGGGCCTAAGTAACCTTTCATTTGTTCACGCCAATTAAAGGGGGGGGGGAACCACCAATCAGGGAGCCTACCACACGAAAGTATGCACTGTTGCAAAATGCCACTCAATGAATTGGAAGCAAACTGTATATTTAGGGAAGCAAATGAAAGAGGCTAGGAATCACTATCAAAAGAGCGCTGTTCTCTTTTGTGCCTTAGATACTAACAGTATTATTTACTGTGTGCCTCACAAACTAGTGAGCAGCTGGGTGGAACACATTTCCATGCCATGTAACCTCTCCTTATGCTTCGTTAGACTTCTTATCAAGACCAGAAGAAAAGAGATCTCTTTGGTATGCTTTTCCTGTGGCAAAGGAAAAGACAAGATGATGACTTTCCAGCTCATTTCACTTTTATAACATTTTCATCAATCACCATGGGGTGGGTCTTTGTTATCCTTGCTGGAGAATGGTTCTTGGTTTGCTGTTCGCAATGCAGCGTGACTTCCCTAACGAGCACATTGGGGCTATCTTCAAAAGATTTGTAAGAAACAAACCACAAAGTGTGAAAGGCCTAACCAAGTCTTCTTGCTGATATGTTCTGGAGAAGATTGCGAAGTTAGGGACTTCAAATTCTCCCATGCTGTTTGTAGCAATGTGCCTCCGTATAATGCATAATCCTGTGTTCTTGTGCTCTGGCAGTTCCACAACATTAGTGGTATTAGTGCAGAATTCAGTATACTACTTGTTTATTTGTTTACCATATTTCTTGTCTGCTTTTCTCACTGAGACGCGAAGCATATGACACAGGTTAAGTCGATAACAGTTCATATGACAAGACATCTAGTAAACACAGTGTAGGTCAACAGGATTAGTATGGGGAAACATCGAATAAGCAATGTATTAAGAGTAGAATGACTGAAATCTGAATAAGCGTAACGTGTTAGGCATGATACAGTATGGACACAATGAAGAAAAATGGTACTACCTCAGAAGAAAACTATGAAACAACAATAGAGTAATACATGTAGCAAAATGATAATACATCCTATACACAGTGGAATTTCAGCTTCTTTTAAAAAACGCCAACTATTTTCTAGTTTTAAAAAGGGGAAAGATTTAAGTCATCAATGTGGCTCAGTTCAGAAAAAAAACTTTTTTTTGTTTCAATGGCAACCCAAACTAGCTACATCTTTATTCTCCTCTCCTCCATTGCATCCTTACAACAACAATCCTGTGTTATAGGTTAGCTGAGAGACAGTGATTAGCTCAAGGTCAACCAGATAGCTTTCATGGCAAAGCAGGAATTTGAACCTGAGCCTCCTAGATCTTAATGTGATTCTCCAAGTACTACGCTATGCTGATGCTACATAACATGAAACAATTATCAATTTTAATTATGGTGAGCACACAGGACCATTTACATCCTGGTTTGCTTTGAAAAATCTTGTTTTAGCCATCAGTCTTTCTCCCACTTCTCTTGCACAGACCCAAGTGATATCCTTGCCTGCAATGCAATGAGGACAATGCTGGAAAATAAACTGGGCTTAAGCCAAGATGCCTATATCTGTATGTCATATGAAACAATAGCAAAGGCTAACTATAGTTAACAGCCCAACTTTAATCCATGGTTTCTGATCCTTTAATGTCATGTCCTAGCTAACCTCAGTTAGTGGAATGGGCCTATGTTCATAAATCAGACTAAAGTCAGTTAATTTAATTTGTGTGTGTGTGTGTATGCTGTCTGAACTATGACATGCAAAGTCAGCTTTTGAAAAGGAAAACCCATAGGGTTGCCAGCCTCCAGGTGCCGGTGAGAGATCTCCTGGGATTACAACTGATCTCCAGACAACAGAGATCAGTTCCCCTGGAGAAAATGGCTGCTTTGGAAGGTGGGGCCTAAGACATTAAACACCTCTGAATTCTCTATCCTTCCCAAGCCCTTCCCTTCCCAGATGCCACCCCCAAAATCTCCAGGAAATTTCCTAACCTGGAGCTGGCAACCCTACCAATGAAGATATTTTGCTTTCTTTTTTTTGCTCCAGAAATAAGTTGTGGGGCTGCTTTTGTTTTAATTTTCCTAGGAGTCATCTGCACTTCTGGTTTACTACAGCCCACAGGTCTGACCTATGCCTGAATTATCGGCTATGCACATCAAATCAATAGCAATAACCAGACTAAACAGAAAAAACGAAAACAGCCATGAAAAAAAATCAAGCAACACACCAATGCACAACAATCTGGCACTACTCCATCTGCAAGTCTTATACCACATCCTCTTTCATGCGAAAGCCAACCCAACATAATTGCCTGCTGGGTAGCTCTTGTAATCACCCAGTTAACTGTGGATTTGACAACATGAGTGGATTGGAGATGAAGAAAACTAACTGTAAAGTCTGGTCTTCCTAGTCCAATCTCTTGTACCTTTTCTTATTGCTGCCTGGTTGATCTGAAAATGCAGGGAACTTTCATGAATGAGGCTGTATTTGCCATTCTAGATTATGGCAGAAGCTCCTTTCATAGTAGATTCAGGGCTCTGGAAATGTTCCCAGCCAACTTTCCCAAGCCAAGATGCATGTGTGTGCTTGAGAGGTATTCAGCAATATGTTTGAGATGGAGCAGATTGGCCAGAACTAAGGTGCTCTCTATTACTCTTTTCCAAAGGAATTCTCAGGACTTCTAGTTCTCCACAGTCTTCCCCGGCAGCATGATCAGCAGACAGACATGGAACCTCAGCTGATTATCAGACTTGGGTAGCTGCAGGACAGTCACCCATTCTCCAGCTGCCTCTGGAGCCTGATGTTCAGATGGGACATATGAGGCTGTCAACCATTGGTGCGTCTTGCCTGGGCAGCTTACAACATGAATCAATACAAAACACTACACCATTAAATTAAAAGTGCCCAAAGTACAATATAGAACAATAATAATATATCCATAGGGTAAACAACAGACACATCTAAAACTTCCAAAGTAGCCAGCATGGCATAGCAGTTGAGGTGCTGGACTAGGACCCAAGTGCAAATTCCCACTCTGCCACAGAAGCTTGCTAGGTGATGTTGGGCCAGTCACACACTCTCAGCCTAATCCACTTTAAAGGGCTGTTGTGAGAATAAAACAGAGAAAAATGATGCACTTTGGGTCCTCGTCAATGCTCCCTCTATGCTGTGGAGCCTTGTGAGCAAAAATTCTACTTTGTGAACTACTGGCATTAAAGTTGTGAGTGCACAACTTGGCTACTGTGTAAATTAGTTTGCTCTGGAGCCATCCTTCCTGAGCCAAGACAAAAATGTGCACGCTGGAGGCTAAAAAACGGTGAGCTATCTCACACCAGCTCAGCTTAGAGGGAACACTGGACTGGGGCGTAATGTGGGATATAAGGGTTTTTTTTAAAAAAAATTAAAAGATAAAAGCAGACCTTCTAATTTCAATGGACTTAGAGAGCCTGTTTTGGATTGACTGTAAAAGCATTAGAACAAAACAAAAAAAGAGGGATCAGTATTATAAAACAGCAGAACTCTGGCATGAAATAAACCTTCAAGAGTTCAAGTATACAGCCTATTACAGTGAAAAACAGCAGCTTGACTGCAAATGGCCATTGTTATTTGTTTCTCTGCTCCTTACACTGCCAGTCAGAGTGCTGCTGCTGCTGCTGCTGCTGCTGGAGTAAGGGGAGGCGGAAGACGAACTTGAGTGGAACCTTCCTTCCTTATGGCAGGTCATTGGTTTAATCTTGGTGGTAACCGAGCAAAGAACACCCGAAGGATAATAAAACACATATTTAGAGATGGTTTGACTTCCCACAAGTCGGGTACTTTTTTCAATGTTTCCTCTGTTTTTGGTCTGTGTTTTTTCTCACTGAATGACAGGACTGTGCAAGACATACTTTGATAATATGAAGCATATGGCTTTATAGCTCTCTGGGTTTCTTCCTCCTTTTCATTTCAAAATTAGCCTTTCTAATTTAAAATACATGAAAGACATCTGTATACTCTTTCATTAAACTCCTTTTATATTTGTTAACATCCTATACATTCTTTTGGAACTGTTTCCATTAAATTGTGGAGAGCAGGCTTGGATGGCAGCTATTTCCTTTGTATCATAGTGGGGAAGTACAGATTGCTGTCAGAACCGATCTCTCTTTGTATGTCTCTCCCACTCTCACATGCACACAAAAGCATTTTCTCAAATATATACTTCTCTTTTGCAAATAGAAAAAGGGTTAATTTAAAATGAAGTCATATTAAACACGGATTCATAGCTCAACCCACATATGCTCCCACTCAAATAACAATCTGATAGCCCCTTTCACAGTAAAAATAGCTGGGAAACCCCTGGGAATCTCCATTAACGGGTGATAATATTTTGATGCCTTTTGAAATTTCTGAATTGTAGCCACTTGCAAAACTAAGGAGTATACAATATATCTCCTGGGTTTGTTGAACTAAGTGAGAGCGTGTAATTTTTTTTATATGTGAAAGATACAAAGAAAAATGTTTTGTAAAATACTAAAACATATTAATAGGGGACCTGTTCCAAAACATCTCTGCATATATACCTAGGATACCATCAAAATGTTTGAGTGGACAATACTGTTAGGACACAAATGTTTAGGACACATCAATCTCCAGTTCTGACATATTTAATACCTATGCTGTTTTTTCCCCCAGCTGAACCCAAACAGGTGATAACCAGAAACACAGCTTGTCATTCTTTTGATATGTTAAAAAATATCTTCACTATTTTGCATGCTAATTTAACAAGACACCCTTATGTATACAACTATGATATGTAATTCCATTTCATCACCTGAAGCCAGACTGAAAAATAGCCTTCTCAAAAATGCCCTGGAGCTGAGACACAACAACCCACTCTAGCACTTTACCCAAGAATGGAAACTGGCCAGAAATTCTCTAACACGGTGGGGCTCAGGGAGGGTTTTTTCCAAAACAGGTCTAATCACTGCCTCCTTGAACACAACCAGCACAACTCCCATTCTCAAGGAAGCATTTACCACTCCCCTTATTACTCAGCCGGTGCCCCCTTGGGCAGTTTTTATAGCCAGGAAGGGCAAGGGTAAAGAACACTGGTGGTAGGTCCCACCTATCCAATAATCTTTTTTTGAAAAAAACTTTGTGCGGTTTGGGTATGTGTGTGCATACTTGTATGCCTGGAAGTCATGGTGACTTTTGGCAAGCCCTAGTGGGGTTTGAACGTTTCAGAGAGGTGGCTTGATTGCCTGCTTCTGCATCCCAAGTCCTGGTATTCCTTTGAGGTCTCCCTTCCAATTACTCGCCAGGGTCAGTCTTGCTTAGCTTCTGAAATCTGAAGAGATCGGGCTTGCCTGGGCAATTGAGGTCAGAGCCCACCTGTCCCAAGAATCTTGTCCAGAACCTCAGGATCCACAAGCTGAAGGGTATCCATATACAGTGGAGCAGTGCAGGGTCAGTTAAAGCAGTGCAGGGTCAGTTAAAGCATAACTACCGAGCAAGATACTGCAATACAGAAAGGCAGGGGGTTGACATACAACCAGGAGAAAATATACTGAAATATATTCAAGACTGCTTTGAAACTGCTTCCAGGGAGCATCCAGTATTAAGACTGTCCCTTAGCCCCTCGAGTTGTTCACCCCCTGATTTGAACCAAGATCACTTTCCACCTCCTAAGGAGAAGAAAAAAGCAAGAAATTCTTCAAGAATGTGTGAGCAGTGGTCGTTCACATTTGCTTTTCTTCAGTAATGGAGAAGTGTCCACATATAAATATTTTTCTACATCTCTCTTTTCTTCTGGAAAACTGATATTGAAGCAGTTCAAAGAAAAGGGGTCTCAGTATTCCCATACAGATACACTGGGTTTCCATACTGTCAAAGGCAGGCTTGTTTTCACTCTGTACAGTCAGTGTTATTCTCTGTGTGCTGGAAATTATTTCTGTGTTCCAGCAGGGAATATATACAACATGCAGAGCACCTTGAATGAACAATACATTCTGTTTTTCACACAGATGAAAGGAAACAGGCCAGAAGGTGAATAA
The DNA here is from genome assembly GCA_029233225.1 of Lepidodactylus listeri. Classification (NCBI taxonomy): domain Eukaryota; kingdom Metazoa; phylum Chordata; class Lepidosauria; order Squamata; family Gekkonidae; genus Lepidodactylus; species Lepidodactylus listeri. The sequence continues at coordinate 34,849,079 of JARCFY010000012.1, forward strand.
AATATCATCAGATCCATGTTTCATGGAGCAGCTTAGAGATCACATGCTAAAAATTGGAGGGATTTCATTAAAAAAAAAGTAAGGCCATCTTTTTCAGGTACAAATCTGGCAGGTAATTCGTCATTTCCTTACTGCTTATGTATACCACCATCATAGTGGTGGGAGCCAACACATAAATATTTAAATAAATAATGTTGCGGAAGAGTTCCTCTTGGAAAATAGGATTGTATTTGATCACAATTTAATATCTTCCAGCCCCAAAAGTCCATGTATCACTGATTGCATTTATATTTACTTTCTGGTAATTTCTTTAATGCTGCAGATTTATAAGCCAATGTTTTGCCTATTTACTTGGAAGTAAGTCTCATTCAGTTCAATGAGTCTTACATCCAGCTGCAAGTACAGATGTTTGTAGCCTTCAACTATAAATATGCCAGGACATGACTTTGTCACTTCTGTACAGGGCTTAGCAGACTTGGCACAATGTAGAAGTAGTATTAATCTAATACATATTCTCCAAATAGGCACAAATGAAACAAAGCCAATATTCATGCATTGTTCAAGCTGTAGCAATAAAGAGAAGATGGTATTTTAAAAATCCCATATTCATCCAAGCAGTTTTCCTTTTATGTAATTTCTATATGTCTGTCCCCAGAGTTTCCCTCCCAGCTTTCAGTACATTCTGCCAACATCTGCAGTACATTTCAAACATGGTCAACCAATTATGTGCCTGCATGGCAGATGGCAGATGACTCTTAGCTCAACATGAAAGATTGGCATTTTCAGAAAAGCCAGATCTTCACAGTTAATTGATTCTTTGACGTGCGATGATGACATACACTGGCTGGTTTTATGGACAGAATGGAAAGTATACAGAAAGGGCAACAGACGCACAGTCCATTCTACTTTGACAACATGGCTCATAATGGCCTAAACCATGTAAAGTAGGGCAACCATTTTCCATAGTTGGTAATAACTAGAAACTGGATACTGAGCTCAGCAGCTCAGCACTAGTGAAGCACAGGATCCAGCACTGAGAATGAAGACCAGTAAAGAGAAAACACTGCAACCTGTCCCAATCAGATGACCTAGCCCACGTGACACGCATCAGCCTGTAGGCCCACTCCCTGTATCATCTGCCTCTCATACTAGACAAAACTGGACTGTACCAACAGTGCAATCCCATCTAAACCCATAGAGGCAGGCAATGGCAAATCACATGAACACATGAAATTGCTCAGACTGGCATCAGCTCGCCAACGTCTCAGGCAGAGGTCCTTTACATTCCATACTGCCAGATCTTTTAGCTGGTGATAGCAGGGATTGAACCTGGGACTTTCTGCATGCCAAGGAGATGCTCTACCACTGAGCCACGGCCCCTCTGAACATCTTTTGCCTTGACAATCCTACAGGGTTGTCAAAAGTCAGCTGTGACTTGGTGGCAAATTCCACCACTGAGCCCACTGAAATCAATGGGCTTAGACTAAAGCCTTCATAGGATTGCACTGCAAATTGCCCACTATGGTAGAATGAGATTGTTCTTATTGGAGAATATTTAAGTGTGTTTTGTCAGGGCTTCCTGAATTTGCTTATATTGTTTTGGCACTTGCTGCATGTCTGCTATCACAACCAGTAGTGAAGTATCCAAAACATATAAGCACATGTCATAGGAGCAGCCTCCTCTATATGGTAGAATATGGTGGATAGAATATGGCAGAATACATCCTAATAAGATAGCAAAATCATTCTTTTACAGGCTAATTATAATATTATGGCATGGCTCAAATGCCATAGGTTGGCTGTACCCACCCAAAGCTTGGCTGTACATGACAACTCTGTTGCTGTAAAATTGTTCAAACTGTGATATTTTACAGATCCCCTCAATGAAGTACGTAGGGAGCAGAGCACGTAGGGGTCTCAGAGTTGAATTAAAATTAATTTCCCCACTGTATCAACTTGTCTCTTGTTTTTGGCTGTATGCAAACTAGCTCTCCTTGTCCACTCTGCTTCTTCCCTTACTCTTACATCCAATGTTCCCTCTAAGCTGTGAAGTTTTGTGAGTGAAAATTCTACTTTGTGAGCTACTGGCATTAGAGTTGTGAGAGAGTGATTTGATTACTGCATAAATTAGTTTGATCTGGAGCCATGCCTCCTGAGCTAAGACAAAAATGTGTGAGCCAGAGGCTAAAAAACTGTGGGCTAGCTAACACTAACTCAGCTTAGAGGGAACACTGGTTCAGACCATTAATTATTTGTCATTACATCTGAATCACTCAACTTCAGTTTGTCCTTTCCCTCTAAGGATTACAAACCAGATTCATTTTCTGGTTTGTGATCATGGTTTGGAGTGGAAGCACTAACTATATTTTGATAAACTACGAGCACATAAGGCTATCAGACCCTTGGTCGATCAAGGTCAGTACTGTCTACTCAGACTGGCAGCAGCTCTTCACGGCCTCAAACAGAGGTCTTTAAAATTACCTATAACCTGATTTTTTAAAAAAAATTAAATAATTAACTAGAAAAACCAGGGATTGAACCTAGGATCTACTGCATGCCAAGCAGAGGCTCAACTACTGAGCCACAGTCCACAACCCATCTACGGTTGGTGCTAAAATGGAAGTCATGAACTGACATCCAAGCATGTGATGGGCAGAACAGCATAAACCTAAGGTTCACTCATGTAGCTCCAAAATACAGACAAGCATCACATCTGAACCATGCCTGCATGTTTAATCTTTTTCTGAACACTTTTAAAAGCCATTTGCCAATTTAAGGTAATTAGGAAATAATGGTGACAATATAAAGGTTGGTAAGTGCAAAGCTAAATAGCATAACATAATTATAAACTGTGAAAATATTTATTCAAAACCATATCTTGAAAAAGACCAGTGCATCTCAATTAGAACCATGGTTGGTTGGTTTGCAAAATTTTCACTGTATGTCCCTTCACATTTAGCATATTATTGCATAAGATTATGTACAAACCTCCTCCCCCTGCCCTTCTCTGATACCTTTATAGTTTCGCTAGGCACTCCAGGTTCTGGAACTTTATTCAAATAAGTGGTCAAGTCTTGATCGACATGCTCGAACACAAGTGTTAGTTTGGTCTCTCGGTCTGTTCGGGACACTGTGCATACATCAAACAGCCTAAGGGGGAAGAACAGAAATACTAAGTTGTAAATAACTAAAGGGATAAGTTAATATCACACAATATGTACCTCCATGTATTAGAAAATAAGAAACATAGAAAGATCAAGATGAATTCAGGTACATACAATTCATCGGATGATCCTTGATCAGAAGTGGCTACAGTTCCCAAAACTACAAGCTGCTTATCATACAGTAGAACATAGGCATGCCCAGTAATTTTAGTATTGTGCTCTGAGGGCATATTCTACAGACCAGAATAACTGACTTGCCCAGTCCGTTGGGACTTTGTTTGGGTTTTAAACATACCACCAAACAAAACAGCAGGTCTGGGTGCTTTGAAAATCAGGATGTTGATTTGCAATACAGTCAAAAGTCCCATTTCCCCCCCCCCCCCCCCAGCCCAAATGTGGATAAGTCTTCATTTGCCATATTACGAGCCACATAGCATTTGGTAACATTTAATAGAAATATTTAGTAAGTTACAGTGTAGGTTATGGAGGGGAGGGTACTGGAACACAACATAGTTGCTGCAACACCTTGTAGCTCAATCTTTGCCCCACCCCTTCTTTTGCAGGTAACCTTTTAAAGGCTGAACTGGCCCAGGATGATGGACAAGAGCAAAAGGGCTCATTGTCATACATGAAGCTGCCTTATAGGGAATCAGACTATTGGTCCATCAAGTTCACTATTGTCTACTCAGACTGAAAGCGGATTTCCAGGGCCTCAGGCCAAAGTCCTTCACATCACCTAGTGCCTAGATCCATCAACTGACGATGCAGGAGAGTGAACCTGGGACCTTCTGCATACAATGCAGAGGTTCTTCCACTGAGCTACAGTCTCTTTGAGGGTTATAGCCTGGAACTGGAAGATCTTCTGACAAAGAAAAGAAGAGCTGCCTTATACTTAGAAACCTTTCTTCCCCATCATTTATTATTTATGCTGTATCTTTGTACTATAAACTGCACTGGGTTTCTATTGGGGAGAAAACTGGGATATAAGTGCTTACATAAAGAAAAGGTTGTATCCAGCCCAATGTTCTTCTTTAGACTTGGCCAATATCCCTCTTAACTACATCCCCTATACCTCAGGCTTTTGTCAAAACTGGTCTCATGAGCCACAGCAGAGTTATTTTGGTGGTCAGTGGAAATCTCCTCCCTCTTTCACCAGCTGTTTGGATCCAATCCAATATCTTTATCCAGAAACGTTTACATTTCATTTTTAATCCCACCCTTCCTCCAAGGTTTCCCCATTCTCAATCCAACGCTCTATTCACTATGTTCACTGGCCTGAAGTTACCACGTTTGGTACTTGGTAAGAATCTGTACTAGTTTATCATTGTAGAACTCATTGATGACATAACTTTTATGAAGGATTGACATTTACTGCTGAAATTTTGGTGACACCAGTTTTCATTTTAATTATAGCTGTAGTTTTTATTTTGTTTTTTTCCCTACCAGGGTAGTCATGTAAATCTGCTTCAGCAAAAGCAAGTGAAGCCTTAAAGATAGAGCACAGTTCACCAGATGCATAAAGTATAACTTCAACAGAAATCTGTTTTATATAGCTGAATTTAAGGAACCCATATTACAAGAATGGCCAAAAAATGTTTTGCATAAAAAATATTAGCTTCTTGCTCTTAGATCCATGCCCTGATCACATTTGCTCTATCCAGTGTGTAGTTTAGGCTATCATTCTCTCTGTTAAACCATATAAACCAAAATCAGATAGTTGTAACTAAATGAAACATCTAAATTCAAAGTATAGTCATTGTGTACATGTATGTCAATATTTTTTCATCCAATGTCCCTCCGAGGAAGTGACTTAAAACTATGGGGGGGGGAGTCTCCATGATAGCAGAGTTGTTTTGCAACTTAAGTGCTCAGCGGCATCTGTCCTAGACAGCCACTGTCTCCAGTCTTAACTGTCTGCCACCAACTCTCACTTGAAGATACCATCTGCCTCTAATGAAGAAAATTGCACATACTACATTATTAGACAGGTCACAGTGCAGTTAAGAAACTTTGCCTTTGTCTAGAACTTTTTCATCTTCAGATATCAAAGATGTTTACAAATTGGGTGAGCATTAATATCACTAAGAACAAAGCACTGAGCCAACCAACCTGTAAGTGGAAGCATAATAATCTTCCGTTTAAGATTTCAATCTGCTATTTCAAAGATTACTTGGGCTAAGTAGAGAAGCCCCAATTAAGGTGGAATTGAATGGAGCTTGGGTTCCTGGAACTGTTTACAAATTTCAGCTGAATGGATGAATCAAGAATTACTTCTGACCTCACAAGATACGTTTGAGAACCAAAGAGAAAAAAAATGAACTGAAGAACTGATTTTGTAGAAATACTAGTTTGTAACATGGTATTGTCTAGTCAGTCTGGTTAGGCATGTGGGATGCTAGTTGAGAAATGGGCAGCTCACTTTGAAGCCCCAAATGCTGGTTACATTGCCAAAGCTAGCATAGCTCCACTGGTATCCCAAAAGAACCAAGTCTAAGGAACTGAGAGCTTAGCAACTGCAGTAGAGTCCAGTGACATCACCCACAACCAACCCTGCAGCATATGCCAAAAACACCCATGTTCAGCCATATAAGGAAATAGCCAACCAATGCACACTGACACACCTTACCAACATCACCTTTCCTCACCATGTACCAAACAAGGGAAGAAAACTGGAGGACTATGGCATGCCTGATAGGATCAACATAGTTGCCAGACCTAAGAAACAGCCCAGATGCAGATTTGAATACCATCCTTCAAACACATATTCTTTTTACAGGTAGACACACAGGAAAGGAAACCTTGATAGCCCAACCATATCATCGGGGCACCTCCACCAGTCACTTCCCAAAGGAACCCCCATGGAAATCCCACAGCCTCCCCTAGACAAGGAGCACAATCTTGATGGACTGATGGTCTGATTCAGTATAAGGCAGCTCCATGTGTTCATGCAAGATCTGTAACCGGCTATAGACTTAGTATCCTAAGCCGTGCCATGGCTGTGTAGGTATGGCTGGAAGACCTTGTTTTTTCACTGCCATCCAAGGGCAGTGTTTATGCCAGTGTTCTTATCAGCATAACATTATGATGGCATAAGAGTAACAACATAGGCTTGGAGGGGTTATTAACAAAGCCCTGCTTCTCCTCCATTGGCATGCCCCTGGTACTGTCCATTTCTGGACACAATGCCAGAGCAGAATGTCTGGCACTGGACTTATACCTGTGTAGTGTCAGTTGGGAGCTATGCCAGTGTGTCTTCAAGATAGACCAACATTTATTAATTATTATTATTAGCTTTCTTTTCTCACATGATACTCTTTGTGTAACCAGATCAATTGCATGTACAGTTATTTGAATGGGTTGAACTTGAATTACAGCTGCTCTGGTTCATAAACCATACGGCTAGAGAGGCTTAGTATGGTTAAAAGAGCATTGCCCTGCCTAAAAGTATGGTCACAAAAAGAAACTATGAGGGCTCTGCTATATCTAACTTTTTTGCCTTGGAAACTAGTAAGTTTATAATTCCAGCCTCCATCCCACAGACTCTAGAGATAAATCATTTCATCTTCTTTTGCTATGTTAGGTATCACACATCTAAATTTGTCCACATACAGGTTCCCAAGATCAAAGGCATAAAGACAGTTTAAACTTTGGCCTAAGGATTCTGTGCCTATAGATCAGATAGATTTTTCTTTTAGCAATTAGTTAAATGCCACAACAGTCTCATTTGCATCAGAAGCCTCTTGTGGATTCAGGGGTTCAGCCTCTCTTCACAGAATCATATAGATAGATGGATTTAGATGGATTGGTTAAATTCTGTGAAATCTGGCTGAGGGTTTAATAATCTTCAATATATTTATATAAATTATCCATTCCAGTACATGCAAACACAGAGTAGCCAGACAGTTCTGAAATCTGAACATAAACACTGGAAAATATTTCCAACTGTATGTTTCTGTTGAAAAACATTTACTCAATTTTTAAACACCTTTTCCTGCCAAGTGTTTAATACATTGGCAAAGTTACCCTTTCAACTCATGCCATATTTTTAAAAAAGATTCCACTGTGCAGAATGTGGAGACCCTAAATATTCTGTATATTTTTTAATGGAATGATAAAGACAGCTAGGTCTTTTGACTTAAAAACAATTATTATATCTCTGGCTCCTGAAAACCTATAGGAACGATTAATATTTAGCACAGTGATTTGGTTTGATACTACAGAGACTGATGCTACATGTTTGTATGGGCAGCAAGCAGGGAATGTTCTCACTTAAAAGCCTGAGCTTGGTGGTGCACGGGGCTGCAAAATGTCTAATTTCAAACCAGTTCACACAGTATGTGCTATATACACAATGAACTGTACCAGGCACCTGTAAGCATACATTCACCAAGAGAAAACGTCGGATTGAATTAGCCAGTCATCAAAGTGGCTGGCAGCCATTTCCATAACTATGGTAACACTTTGTTGGAGGCTGTATTCCTGGAAGGTGCTACAGGACATATCACCATCAACCATGTTTCTTCATGTGAGTGCCAGCTTGGTAGTAGGGACCGCCAAAGTGGAGGAAAAAAGTACTGAGTGAACACACCTGTTGTTTTCTTTCCCAAGAGAACCAGGGGAAATGCATTTCTATGTTTGGGGAGGGTCAAGAGAGCTCTAAAGTGAGAATCCTTAGCACTCCCATCCAACTAAGATTGTTCATATTATTTTGGAGAAACCACAACAGTAAAACTGGTATAAAATAGCAGGAAGCCTATACTCTGAATCTGCACCTCGAAGTAGCAATAATTCCATCATGTACATTCCAAAGATCTCAAAACACTTTGAAGACACCCATTAAACCAACACCCACTGCCCTTCTGTCCTTCCAATTAAATATTCTCTCTCTGTCTGAACAGAGCACCTTGAACTAAAACTTGCATCCAGCTTGATATTACTAAGGCAATGTTAGCAGGATCCCTGCCAAATATTTCTGTAAAGAGCAGACAAAAAATTATGAGAAACTCCTTCTTGCTTGGGATGAGAGTCCTTTGTTGTACATTGTATCCTTTTTATATCCACTGTGAAAATCATGCAGATGTTTTTCCATAACAGTTGCCTGCTACGGTAAGAATAAAGACTCACTCAGGAGTGCTGATGGTTTTTTTCCCCCTGGCCACTTCCAGCCTCCTACTTCTTGATAACAAGCTGCAGCATGTGAAAACTGCGTGTAAAGGGTCACATTATATCCAGAAACAAAAGTGATATAAATTGGATAAAAGATTTTTGTACTGAAGGTACTGTAAATACAACCTATTGTGTTTTTTTTTGTTGCTAAAAGGATATTTCCATAATTTACAGTGTTTGCAGTGATACGGGCAACAGAAAGTGCATCAAGGATAAATGAAAATGCAGATGCCAAGCTGGTTGCCAGCTGCTGGCCTCTACCACCCTCTTGTTCCAACTGCCACTTCCTTTGGGATCAAGGAGCTCCTGGGTGGTGGGAAGAAATAAACAAGAGCTGGATTTACCAACAGACAAAACTAGGCACCTGCATTTTTAAGGTCTCAAAACCTCTGCAGAAAAGTTAGTCACATGGAAAAATTCAACCACAGCATTTGGGGAGGGGCTGTGGTTCGGTGGAAGAGCCTTTAATTTGCTTCCCGAAGGTTTCAGGCTTAATCCCTGGCATCTCCAGCTAAAAAGAGTGGGTAGTAGGTGATGCTGGAGAACTGCTGCCGGTCAGAATAGACAACACAGACCTTGGTATACCAATTAGAGCAGCTTTATATCTTCATCTATCATCACCTGTTTCTCCAACATCAGTGGATCTTTAACTATGTGGTGGGCCTTTATGTGTGCGGGGAAGACTCTTGGAGGGGGGCATTAACTCCGGGAAAGTCAGAAATCTCTGCAGAGGTCAAAGCCAGAGGACCATTCATCTCCATGTTTAAGCCACCAAAACTGTTATGCCAACCAGGGAAGCTGTAGAGAGTCACAGAATACAATGGAAATCTATGGCCACAGTAGCTTCTCCTCTTCCTGGTTTCTTCCCTGGTTTACTGAGTCTGTGGAATGGTTATGGGGGGGGGGGGCGGAATGGTTGTTGTTTTTTCTTTTTCACTAACCTGGAACAATGTCTACCAATTATCCCTGCAATGTCACTCACTTGTGTTGCCAGGCAATAATTGTGCTGCCTGTTGCTCATCTTTTTATGACTTGCTTACAGTCAGTCTTTACTTTTTGCTCCCCAGCACTTTAAGCAAGTCAGATTTTGTTCCTTTCTTTAGTGTGATGTGTGCTGACTGCTAGGAATGCAGATAGGGCTGAGATGAGTGTAGTGGAATGTTTGCTGATGTTTCCTTTAAGCATGAGAATTCACATGATAGCAGAGTCCCTGCAATTGTTTTACTTCAAATGGTAGGTAAGATTGCTTGCCTGTATGTTCCCCCATGTAGAAAGCTCCTTGTATGTGGGAAACTAATGCTGCAATCCTGGAAATAAGACCCATGGAATAAAATAAGATTTACTTCCAAGTAGATCTGTTTAGGATTACTCCTTTGCGCTCCAGTCCTTGCGCTTCAGGCGGAGTCCCCGGGGAACCGGTCTCCAGCGGCTGGGTGCGCGCTGCTGCCACTTCCTCCGGGTGTGGACGTGCCAATGGCATGTCGCATGCGCCGCCGGAAGTGTGAACAGGCTGTTCCGGCTGCCGTGGCTGTGCATAGCCATGGCAGCCAGCAGCCGTGCACCTCCGCCCCACGCAGCCAGTGCGAACGGGGTGCCCCGAGCTGCTTTTCCCGCAGGGCTTTTGGCCCAGCGGCTGTTCCGGGCTACCTCGCCAGTCTGTCCTCAGCCTGAGTCAATCAAGTTTATATCAAACAGTTGCTACTCAACTGTCCAATGGAGTCAGTTTATATATGCAGCCACTAATCAAGACTGAGTAATCGAGAGATAAAAAGGAAGGGATATGCATGCATTTGTGAACCAGGGTAATAGTTGTATACCATCCAAAATACTCTTGTTATCATTCATGCTTTATTGTTCTGTAGAATGTGTGAAACAGAATTGTTCAGGAGTGCATTTTCACAAAGCAAACAGGGCTGCAGCTTTACAGTGCAATCCTATGCAGAGTTACTCCACTCTATGCTCATTGGAATAAGAGGGTATGTTTGTATCATTGTATGGAATTATATTGTTTTTATTGCACTGTTTTCTAATTCTGTAATCCACCATGAATGTCAACAAGAAAGGCAGACGATAAGTGATGTGAGTAAATAAATAACAGTACTGTATCTATATTTTTATTTATATTGTATAAATGAAATGTTGTTACCCGCCCTGAGCCCACTTGTGGGAAGGGTGGGCTATATATATATCTATATACCTATATCTATATCTATATCAATATCTATATATATATATTCCCAGGAGATGGCTCAGAGGTTCAGGCCTCCAGTTCTACAAATTATACTTTTTAAAAAATGCCTGCATTGGTGTCCAAAAAAGAGACTTGGTTTTGAAAACAAAGTAAACAGTTCAGGATCGAAGCCAAATAAATAAGGACAGACTAAGCAAGCTTTCAGCACAGGACTAATAGTGACCCACACCACCAGGTTCTCTTATCCTGCACCACTTTGGAGCTGAGAGAATTTGGTCCTGACTGCCAAATTCTAACGTGGTTTTGGGATGCAGACAAATGTCTGGTAGGGACTAGGCTGAAACCACCAAGCTAATTTTCACATCCCTCGTTTGCGTCCAAGAAGCTGTAAAGGCCAGGGCCTCATTAAGTCACCATGTCACCAGTCCTGTAAAAGGTTTCATTGTTAAGGATATTCCTTCAAGAAAACAGGGCCCGATAAGATGTTCTTTCCATCTCTCTCTCCTGCTTTTTCAGTACTTCACTTTCTTTTCCAGACATGCTAGTCCTTCTTAATCATTTTTTTTTGTCTGTCTGTGTATTTTTAGTAGTCTGGAAGGATACCCGGTGACAAATCAATACGACCAACAGTTTTTAAAGGAAGCAGGCTGACAGACAGTGCTATCCTATGCATTATTATTCCAGTCTGGAGTAACTATGCACAGGATTGCACTGGAAGTCAAACAAAATCATTGTTATAGAACCTAACCCTCAAGAATGCTTCTGTTCTTCTGCATAGAGATCTTTGTCTACTTAGATGTCTTCTTCATTTGCCCTGGTAGGTACTGCAAATTAATGGCTTTTTCTATGAGTCCAATGGGACGTGCAAGTTGATGAGCTTCATATGTTGCCATGCCTTTCAAGGAGAAGGGCACTTGTCTTTATTTGGCCTCCATATCAATGCTCTTGTTCTCTGTGTCTTCCTCTAAACCCACACTCTGCTCTGAGGAAAATCTAAATGATGAGATCTAAATTAATTCTGACAAGGATCAGATTTTTTTAAATGCCTTTTTTTTTTGCAAGGATGGAGAAAGCACAAAATAGAAGGGAGAAAGCATTTTTTAGTTTAGAATGATGGCCTGGAGGTAGAGAAGGACAAGGAACAGTGCAGAATGTTGAAGTCCTGCTCCTTGACCTTTTAGAACTTTGTTGCGCTCTGCTCTAACTCGTAATGTATGGAACAATAAGGAGTTCTTTCACCAGGCTCTGCCCACACATCTTTCAAGCTTTTCTTGGCAGGACTGAAACTCCATAAACTCAGAGATGCCTGTGCCAGATACAGAATTCCATGCTTAGGCAGAGAATGGAAGGGAGGCCTACTGCAATCTATTGTTTTAGCAAGTCCTGCTGCTGTAAGTATGTCTACACTACATGGTTGGGAGGTCCAGTGCAGGGCCATTCCCTGACCCACAGATCTCTCCCCCCCACTCAATTACCCACCAAAAGACAACTTTCTAAAAAGGTGTGGTTTGCACGTTAACAAGAATCAAGTGGGGAAAAGAAACAAGCAAACAGATGGGATAGAGCCTGCTGTATTGGTTTCCAATATGCAGATGCTAGTCTGAAACGCTAACCCAGGGGTGTTAAACATACGGCCCATGGGCCAGAACCAGCCCTACAGGGCTTGTATCCAGCCCATGAGGAACTGGCCCTCTCCTGCTTCTTTAGCTGGAGCTGCTGCTGAATCACAGCTTGCTTTGGCCTACTACGTCAGTTGCATGGGAGAGATAGAAAGGCAATCCTCTCTTCCCTGTACTGGCTGAGGCTCCTCCCCTTGCTCCTCCTTTAGGAAGGAAGGGATGGGGAAAGAGCAAGAGCTTGCTTTGCCAGGCTCCCTCAAATCACACAGGACACAAAGGCAATCCTCTCTTCCCTGCATTGGCTGAGGCTCTGCCTCCCCCTCCTTTTACTACCGTAGGTGTGTGTATGAAAGAACGCTTGAGTCCAGTGGCACCTTTAAGACCAACAAAGTTTGATTCAAGGTATGAACTTCCATGTGCCTTGCTAAAGTGTGTGTGTGTGTGTTTTGTTGGGCTCATTATGCTGTGGCCCTCCTGGGTGCAACTTGGTTCACCTCCCCCTCGCCTCCTCTTTTTCACTGTATTCCTGCCCTCATGATCCAGTCTTTCTCAGTAGGAAAGCAATGTGAACTATTTAGATGAGGAATAACAACAAGACAGTGAGGTGGATTAGGCTGAGAGGTCACCCAACACTTTTCCTTTGTAGATTGGGGATTCTGAATCTAGGCTTCCCAGATAGTAGGCTAATCCTGACCACTATACATTGCTGTCTCTCTGTTCTTGCACTTATAGGAGCTCATAGGAGTTGTAGTTATTTTTCTGGGGAAGACTATACTTTTGTAGACAAACACATAGCCCTCACTCTGTGTCATGGTGCCTTCACATGTTCTTGACCAGCACACAAAGCAACTTATGTACAAAAGCTTGCAATGCCCAGCCATTTCATGCTTTCCCTTGGGTCCAAGGCTCAGCACACTGACTGTGAGATTTCAGTAATGAATGTCAATTAAATCAAAAGTAGGTTTATAGATACATACCTAAACAACATACTCAAGATTTCTACAGCACAGCCATTGTCTCCAGATTTTGATGCAATAATGATGCAAGAGGTGTCAATTATCAAAGACAGTTAAATAAACAAAATATTGCAAGAGGACTAATGTTTTAAGGATGTTTGTAATTAAAGAAAAATGTATTTAATTGTGTTTGTCTGTGTCCTTTATAAAGTTTATATCTCTGCTACCTGGCATTACGTTTTATAACACACATGGCCTGTCCTGATAAGGTCCCATTTATGTCAAATCTGGCCCTCATAACAAATGAGTTCAACACCCCTGCTCTAACCACTACACCACACTTCGTTTCATGGGATTGCTGCTTTTGAATAATAGCAAGCAGCCAGTCCTGGGTGAGTTAAGCATGTCACATGGTGTCACGTCACACAGTGGTCGGTGCCAGGCTTCATACCAATGAGCTCTCCCTCAAAGGCCATAACAGCCATGGAAAGGTTCCTGCCCTCTCCCCTGCCTTTTGCTGACAGAAACCAAGGCTTGAAGGCTGGTGATACTGTTGTGGTTGCCTAGAAATGGTCACTGAGGATATTTGTTACTTAAAAATACAGGTGATGCTTCTATTTTGGGGGGGGGGGTTAGCCATGCTTCTATTATTGGGGGGGGGGGTTCAGATTTTTCTGCAAACCTGGGGCATTTTTCACATTTGGAGAAAGATCGGTCTTATCTGTTCATGGCTTCAAATCTCTGGATTTAAGTATCCACAGATCTGACAATGCTGAGAATCAGATACATTGATAATGTTCTGTCTGTCAGGTTCTCTGAATTCCCAATTTTCATGTTAATAAAAACTAAGTGTCTAGTCCCTTCTGTGCTTAAATATAATGCTATTATGTCAATTGTTACTTAATATTTTATTTTAAAAATTAAACCAAGTAGCATGGAGGAGGAGGAAATAGCTGCTATGGAGAGGGAGGGCTGGGGCAGGGGAAATGAGGGGAAACCTGCCATGAGGAAGTCCCATTGCTGCTGTGCTGTAGCAGCAGCTGTAGCAGCAATATGGAAACCACACAAGGCCATCCCCATGTGGAAAACACCTCTGCTTCTAACAAGGGTGTGGGTGAAATAATGATGCCCTGTCATTTCTGTAATCTAACCAGATCCTTCACTTTAAGATGCAGCCAAATACAACATTCCTGTGTCTTTCTTCCATTCCAAAATGTGTCTGAAACATATACTCAAATCAATTATGTACGATAATGCTTCTCATCACATATTTGCAGTGTAGTTTTCCCTCATATTTTATCTAGCTGCTTCTATGACACATCCTAATCTTCTGTAATATGTTTCTATGATCTCAAACTGTTCTTCCTTCTTTTCCACAATTTCTGTTTTTATCTTTAAGCAGAGGAAACAGTTATAAGTGTATCTTTATCTGATCTTAGATTAAACAAAGAAAATAAAATCAGAGAATCACTCTCTGATAACTATGGGCATTATCGAGCTCCCGGGCGCCCGGCAAGGCTGTGGCGCCCGATTGGGTGCTCCTTTGCCTCCCCGTCGCCGGGAGAGGCAGCAACGGCGGCACGCCTTCACGCGCATCCGGGACCTTCTGGGGGGCGTGGCTTGCCTGCTAGAGGCAGGAGCCTTGCCCCCAGACTGGCAGTTGCTCCGCGTGCTCTGCAGTTGCGAGCACACGTTTTCGGAGCTCTCTTTGGCGGGCCTTGAGCGGTGGCGGCGTCGGCAGCTGAATTGACTGATTGATCGGAGAGGCGGCGATCGTGAGGCAGCGTGGCTAGTCTGCCGCGGTGCAGGGTTTTTGTATAAAGCGGCAGTCGGGACGATCACCCCCCCTCCTTTCCAATTGCTGAGCCAGGACCCGGGGAAGTGCATCCCTAACCCCCCCTCCCGCCGACGGACACAGCCTGGGCGTCGGGGATGGTGGGACGATTCCGTGGGCGTCAGTTGGGGTACAAGTCAGGCAGGGCTGCGGCAGTGTATGCGGGGCAGCTGCAGCTCGCCTCGCCGCCGAGTATAGAAGGGGGCGGTCTGGTCAGGTGGCTGGTCGTGCTGCAGCCATCTGGGGCACTGAGTCCATTAGTCCAGCCAGGCACGTACTTAGGGAGGGCGGTGTGCATTTGCCCCCTCCTCTCCACCCCCCCCTTCCACTCTGACTGAAGGCATATGTGAGCTATCTCCAACCAACCCCCCCACCACGTTTCTGGGTTGGCAGGCTCTTATAGGGCCCATTTAGGTGGCCGGGACTAGTTGGTGTTGCCTGGTGCTGAGGTGGAGCATTAAACGGTGGCCATTTTAAAATCAAGTGGCATTTTTTGCTTCGGCGGCCATTTTAAATTTACTTTTAGTCTTGGCCTCAGGGGCCATTTTGGGCCATTACATTGTCAGTAAGCTCAGGTTGGCAGCCATTTTAAGGAGCTTAACATAACTGGCTGCTTGGATATGGTCAGCCATTTTATATATAGCATCTTGGCCCTTGCGTTTCTCGGCAGTTCAGTGCTGGATTTGGGGGTTCCTCTAGCTTTGCATTTCTTGTTATATATTTTTGCCAAAGTTTTAACTTGTTATTCTGTGTTAGCGTATTTGTGCTTATGGCTTCAGGTAAAGGAAAGGGTAAGGGCAAGGGCAAGCAGCCTGTTCCTAAGCGGCCTCCGGTGCGACCGCCTCCAGCCATCCCGTCGGACGATGAGGATGAAGAAGATCCAGTGAATGCTGCCATCCTGCTGCGGCTGGCAACGTTGGAAAAAGGATTGGGTTTGCCGCCTTTGTCCACTGATGCCAGGGGAGAGTCTGTTTTTTCATTCTAGGCCCAGGTGTTGGCACGTTTGGCATTCCTAGAAGATAGGAAGGATGCGGGCGCCTCGGACCCGGGAGCAGGGACATCTGCGGGGCTGCCAGGACAGGGCTCTGGGAACCAGCAATTGACTCTCTATTCTCCGCAACAAGGTCAGGGAGGTAAGGATGTGACTACGACTGGTTCGGTAGGCCATGGGGCCCCTCCCAGCAGGGCTTTAATACCTCGCCTAGCTTGCCACTTGGTGGGCAACCTTATGGGACTTCTGGTCCTTTAACATTTCCTAATGCTCCTCAGCAGGGCATCAGTACTCAGCAGGGCGTTAATACCTTGCCTAGCTTGCCGCCTGGCGGGCAACCTTATGGGACTCCTGGTCCCCTAGCACTGCCTAATACTTTGTGGCAAGGA
The DNA here is from genome assembly GCA_029233225.1 of Lepidodactylus listeri. Taxonomy (NCBI): domain Eukaryota; kingdom Metazoa; phylum Chordata; class Lepidosauria; order Squamata; family Gekkonidae; genus Lepidodactylus; species Lepidodactylus listeri. The sequence continues at coordinate 34,865,389 of JARCFY010000012.1, forward strand.
GGGGGTTTTATCCCTCACAACTTAGGATATGCCGGAACAGCTGGTTGTCCTTATGAGACAGTTTATCCCGGCGCAGTGCCTAGTGGGGATACTGATTTGCCGCTAGGCGACCATCTGTCCACAACAACTAAGGAAAAAATCATCCGGGGAGAATTCGTTGATGTGTTTAGCCTTCTTTACAGAGAGATGGAAAAGAAGGATAAAGACAATTTGGACGACCGCGAGAAGGAGTGGTTAAAGCGGCGAGTGGTTGATAGGACCTGGGCTAATTGGCTTCCTGGATTCCTTATTTATACAGCGGTGATAGTCCGCCACCAGCCTTGGAGGGCTTTGTCAATTATTTAGTATTTGGATATCATTTACAAAGCGATGACTGATTTTCCGAGTCCGGCGTGGCTGCTGTATGATGAGGAGTTCAGGATGCGGGCGGCTATGAACCCGGCTATGCGCTGGGATAGAGTCTGTCCAAATCTCTGGCTTATGATCATGTCGCCTAGCAGAGTGTCAGGAGGGGAGAGGTCCCACAGTGGTCACTCAGTGAAGAGGGCCCAGGCACAGTTTAGTCCCCGTGATCCTGTTGGGCCTGGAGTGCAGTGCCGTCCGCTCTGCTGGGAGTTTTCCTCTAAAGGGACTTGCAGCAGAAAAAATTGCTCCTTTCGCCACGAGTGCCCTTTGTGCACCGGACCTCATGCCTTTTCAGATTGCCCTAGACCCAAAGACAGAGGCGGAGGAAAAAGGGGTCGGCGAGGGGGAGGGGGGCCATCTGCCCCCCCTGTTGAAAAAGGGGCCTAGCCCAATTAAACTGGGGATGTTGAAGAGGTGGTTGCAGTTGTACCCACCCATTCTGGACTGTGTTTATTTGTTGGAAGGGTTTTCATTTGGTTTCCGTATACCGTTCCAGGGGCTGAGAGTGCCCTTCTCTGCTCCTAATTTGAAATCAGTCTGTGGGCTCGAGCATGCAGTACGGGAAAAAATTGCCAAGGAGTGTAGAGAAGGTAGGGTTTTGGGCCCCTTCAGTTTGCCGCCTGTGCGGAATCTGAGAGTTTCACCCTTGGGAGTGGTGCCCAAGAAGGCACCTGGGGAATTTCGACTCATTCATCACCTCTCCTACCCTCGTGGGAGGTCGGTGAATGACGCGATTCCTCATGAGTTATGTTCCGTAAAGTATACTTCATTCGATCAGGCTTTGAGGGTGGTCCGCCTTTGCGGGGTGGGTGCGGAGTTGGCAAAATGCGACATTAAGTCTGCATTTCGGCTCCTTCCTGTCCACCCAGAGGATTTTGAGCTCCTCGGCTTTGCCTTTGAAGGCAAGTATTACATGGACAGGGCTCTTCCAATGGGCTGTTCCGTGTCCTGTGCTGCTTTTGAAAGGTTCAGTTCCTTTTTAGAATGGGCCTTGAGATTCAGGACAGGGATGGATACTACGGCCCACTACTTGGATGATTTTTTGTTCGCAGGGAGGCCTGCTTCGGGCCAGTGTCAATTTCTGCTGTCCAGCTTTCAGGTACTAGCCGGGGAGCTCGGGGTTCCTCTAGCTCAAGAAAAAACGGAGGGCCCTGCTTCTAGATTGACATTTCTGGGGATAGAGATCGACACTATAGGCCAATGCTGTAGGTTACCTAAGGATAAATTAGATGCCTTAAGGGCAAGGGTGGCGTTAGCCAGATCCTGGAGTAGGGTTACCCTTTTGGAGTTGCAGCAGTTGGTGGGCCACCTCAACTTTGCATGCAAGGTTGTGGCGCCTGGCCGTGCTTTCGTGAGGAGGCTCTGTGAGTCCATGAAGGGCCTCCATCTTCCACACCACAGAACCAGAGTTACCAGGGGGATGAGGGAGGACCTGCTTGTATGGGAGCAGTTTTTGGACTCATACAACGGTGTTTCCCTTTGGCGGGAGGAGCTACTGCTTGAAGCAGAATTGCAGGTTGCTTCTGACGCAGCCGGCTCCTCCGGCTACGGAGTGTACTTTAGAGGGCATTGGTGCGCCGGGGACTGGCCCAAGGACTGGTTCAGGGCTGGTTGGGTCAAGGACCTCACCTTCCTTGAATTTTTTCCTATTGTCGCAGCAGTTTGGATCTGGCCCGGTGAATTGGCAGACCGGACGGTTCATTTCTGGTGTGACAACCTGTCCACGGTGCATGTAATCAATTCCCTGACATCCAAATCCCCCAGGGTCATGGCTTTGGTCAGAGCTTTCACTTTGCAGTGTTTGCGGCTTAATGTAAATTTTAAAGCCAGGCATGTCCCAGGTGTGAGCAATGGGGTCGCTGATGCACTTTCCCGCAAGCAGATGACGAGATTTCGTCAGCTGGCCCCAGAAGCCGACCTGTTTCCAGCGATGATGCCCGACACGGTGTGGGAGATTGGAGGGCTGAAGCCGACAGGGCTATGAGCATGGACCTTGCCCCCTCCACACGACGAGCTTAATTGAAGGCGGGTAAGCAGTTCCTGGCCTTTAGGGTTGAAGCTGGTTTGAGGCAAACTTGGCCCATCCCCGTGACACACTTAATGCAATTTTGTGTGTCGCTACGGAGGGAGGGTTTGTCAGCCCATACAATTAGGGGCAAGTTATCAGCCTTGGCCTTTGCTAGTAAGGCATCCGGCCACGCAGACTCCACGGGCGATTTCCGTCTTCGGAAGATGCTCGAGGGGTGGTCTAGGGAGAAAGGCAAAACGGTTGATTCCAGAGAACCTTTGACCCCTGCTGTGCTGCGTGGGCTGGACTGCTTGTGGCCGTTATTGTGCAGCGACTGCTATGAGGCGTCGTTATTTCATGCGGCTTCGCTGGTCGCATTTTTTGAGGCATTTAGGATAAGTGAGCTAGTGGCTAGTGCCCGTACTGAGGTCTCTGGTAGGGCCCTTGAACGCAGGGATGTAACATTTATTGATTGCAGGGTTAGGATTAATCTACGGAGATCCAAGACTGACCAGCGGGGTAAGGGCGCAGTCATTAAGTTGGGGCCTTGTTCTGAGCAGGGTTTATGCCCGGTTTCAGCTCTTCGCCGTTACATTTGTTTGCGGGGTGATGAGCCTGGGTACCTGTTTCAGCACAAGGACCTCACACCCCTCACGAAGTTCCAATTTTGGAACATGACTCAAAGAGCGCTGGTCCGTCTTGGATTGGGTGCGGTCCGTTTCTGTTCCCACTCCTTTAGGATTGGGGCAGCATCGACGGCTGCGGCCATGGGATACGGCCCCAGGGAAGTTCAAGGTATCGGGCGTTGGAAATCACGCTGTTACAGAGGTTATGTTAGGCCCAGTGCTTTATAAGTCTTTTAGGTTATTAAGTTAACTTGGTTGTAATGGATCCCCTTTTACAGGTGCTGCAGGCCGCAGGATGAGACGCAGGGTCACTGTCTGCGGCCACAGCATGGTCTTCTGGGCGGCGCATCGTGCAAAGAAATCAGCCTTCGGCTCCCAGCTCGGCCTCAGCGAGGTGGCCACGGTAGAGTGGCTGGGTAGGAGGGGCATGAAGTGGCTGGCTCTCCTCCCCTTATTGTTTGAAGACAGGGTGGGGCCTCCCCCTCATGTCTTAGTTCTACACCTGGGCGGTAATGACTTGGGTCTCATCAAGGGCGTGGCCCTGGTGATACAGGCCAGGTCTGATTTTGCCAAGATTAGGGCAAGGTGGCCTGGGGTCCGGATCGTTTGGTCAGCCATCCTTCCCCGCCTTGTGTGGCGTAATGTGGGGGACCCCAGGATTATTGACCACGCCAGGCGTAAGGCTAATAACCAAATGAGGAAGGCTGTAGAGGCCGGGTTGGGCATCTTCTTGCCACACCCCAATATACGGGTCGAGTTTCCCGACCTGTATAGGGCTGATGGGGTGCATCTATCCGACAAGGGCAATGGGATATTTTTAGAGGATTTGCAGCACGGGATCAGGTTGGCACTCGGTTGCTGATTGGGGTAGCAAAGGCCAAAGCAGAGGCTTGGCCTTGGCTGTGGCAGGTTTGTGCAAGCAGAAATGGAACTGGTGAGCGCCTTACGGCATATCCCGATTGGGAACAGGAGGTCATCAGGAACCGCTCTAGGGCAGTGCGGTCCGGGGCGGGGAATGGTGCCTCCTCTGGGAACCTCTCAGGCTAGGCTCCTCCCTGAAGTTCCGTGTGGTCTCAGGGGTAGGTGCTCCTGGGGGGGGATGCCAGTATGCTGGGCTGCCGGTTACGAGCCAGAATTGGCTGGCTTCAGACCGGAGCTAGGTGTCCCGCCCATGCTAAAGGCAAGGAGGCCGTGTCTAGGAAAGAGGCCTGCCTGGCCTGTTCCTGTGCTTGCGTAGTTTTCCCGTTGCTGCAATTGCCTGTAAATAGTTAATAAAGTGGCCCTTGTTTAATTCCAACCTGTTGTCTGTCTCTTCTTTGCGTCTGGGGGGGCAATCGAGCTCCCGGGCGCCCGGCAAGGCTGTGGCGCCCGATTGGGTGCTCCTTTGCCTCCCCGTCGCCGGGAGAGGCAGCAACGGCGGCACGCCTTCGCGCGCATCTGGGACCTTCTGGGGGGCGTGGCTTGCCTGCTAGAGGCAGGAGCCTCGCCCCCAGACTGGCAGTTGCTCCGTGTGCTCTCCCACCCGCCCGCCCCGTTTGCAGTGTAGGCTTTTGCTGGTTGCCTATTGGGACCAGGTAGGAATTTTTATGCCTTCACCTGATTGGCTGTTTTGGAGGAGATATTTTTTGCCTACCTTACACTGTGATAGGGGTTTAAGGGCATAGATGGCGGAGAGAGTTAAATAGAATGGTCACTTGGCAGGTTTGTGCAAGCAGAAATGGAACTGGTGAGCGCCTTATGGCATATCCCGATTGGGAACAGGAGGTCATCAGGAACCGCTCTAGGGCAGTGCGGTCCGGGGCGGGGAATGGTGCCTCCTCTGGGAACCTCTCAGGCTAGGCTCCTCCCTGAAGTTCCGTGTGGTCTCAGGGGTAGGCGCTCCTGGGGGGGGATGCCAGTATGCTGGGCTGCCGGTTACGAGCCAGAATTGGCTGGCTTCAGACCGGAGCTAGGTGTCCCGCCCATGCTAAAGGCAAGGAGGCCGTGTCTAGGAAAGACGCCTGCCTTGCCTGTTCCTGTGCTTGCGTAGTTTTCCCGTTGCTGCAATTTCCTGTAAATAGTTAATAAAGTGGCCCTTGTTTAATTCCAACCTGTTGTCTGTCTCTTCTTTGCGTCTGGGGGGGCAAAACTATGCGTAATTGTCTAAACGAAAGAACATACTGCTTTTTGAATCTTACAAATGTTTTAAATGGGAAATGTTTTTAGTGAAATTTAGTGGCACCATGCTTTTTGATAACTGTCCCAAAAAAGAGGAAAAAGGGGGAAAGAAAAATGTTTATTTTCCCCTCTTCATTTTGCTTAAAATTTTGAAAAACCTAAGGACCACCACATAAAATAGCCCTTTGCCTTTTGCTGGAACTTTCAGAATTAATCTTAATCTGGGTGGGTTTTTTTTTTTTTGCCATAAAGACAAGAGGATACATTGGTTAATTTAAATCACTTCAACTGATTTTATTTTTGCATGTTGTTAAACAGAAAACCCCACCTAAACAGGAGTTTATGCATATAAAAAAAATTCCACTATGGCCATTTTATCGTTCACTTCATTTTTGTTCTTTTCTGCTATTTTCCCCTATATCATTACCAGTCAGTACTTTCCCAACTCCCACTGCCAAGCAAAAATGAAAGCACTCTTAGTTAAGAAATGATTGAGGTGGCTTGCTCTAATCAAATTAAACCAGCCAAATGTTCCTTTCAAAGGTAACTGTCTACTCGGCAGCTGTATGCAAACTACCAGATCAAATGTGGAAAAAAACACAGATGTAGAATCCTTACACCCACCCCCTTTACTCTCAAGATCTAGCTCCAAAGATGGAGAGAAACAAAAGCCATCAACAGAGAAGAGAGATCCATTCACAAACTTGGAGAAATTTGCTAGCTTGGCAAGCATCATATTGACACTACCGGTACTTAGTATAAAGATTTCAAGATGGGAAATTTCTCAGAAATGGTAAACAGCAACAGAGGCTGTTTATCCCAGTGATATATTTTCTGCTACATGTATCAGGACTACCTACTACACTTTGCAGCAAATTAAAGGGGGGGGGAACACCTCTTTTCATTCTTCTTCTTACTTCCGATCTCTTCTAAAACACATTAATTACTGGCACTGAGAAATACCAAAGTTAGTTTTTTATAACAAGATCCCAATTAAAATTATAATGACTCATTTACATCTTACATAATCAAAAAGGGGAATTCTTTCAATGTGACCACACACATGAGATGTTTTCTTTTTCTATCTTACCTTCTCCAGCAAACTGCTTTTTAAAGCTGACCTTGACTTTGGTACCACTGTCTATATGTATAGTTGGTACATTTATTTAGATATTTTGTATGAAGCCTTTTGGGCCCATCTGAAACATTTCTCACAGTCTTTATCAACTTATTACACCAATGCTGGGTAAACTTAGTTTTCAGTGGAATTCTGAACATCAGCAGACTATTTTACATGAATTAAGGGTTTTGATTAAGGGAATACTGATTGTGGGAATTTCTCTGCATCAGTGCCATAACATGTAATGTAGTACATCATACAGCATTTTCACTTATCATTAAGAAGAAGAAGAAAAAGAGATTGGATTTATACCCTGCCTTTCAGTACCTGAAGGAGTCTCAGAGTGGCTAACAACCTCCTTTCCCTTCCCTTCTCCACAACAGACATCCTGTGAGGTAGGTGGGGCTGAGAGAGCTCTTTTGAGAACTGTTCTTTCAAGAACAGCTCTGACAGAACTATGGCTTGCCCAAGGTCATCTAGCAGCTGCAAGTGGAGGAGTGGGGAATGAAACCTGGTTCTCCAAGATTAGAGTCCACATACTTAACCACTACTCCAAAATACACCAAATTTCCAAGTTAGTGCTATCTATGCCTGCTTTACATGATGAGCCACCTTCCATGTTACAGCAGCCATCTGAAGACACCATGCTTTTCCAAGTAGCATCAACATGATAAATATTGACTGTTACTAGACATAACAAATGAAGTTTATAATCAAGTGCTCCACTGATAGCACTGAATTGATTAATCTAGACAAAAAAGTCTGAAAGTAGACTAATCTGAGTCCATCAATACTTTGGGGAGGGCCACAGTCTTTAATAGCCTAATCAACACTACTACTATGGATTTTGGATAATATCTGTGAACTGATAACCCAATGTGAGGCAAGAGGTTTAACCTTCAGGCCCTCACACTGAATCTGCTTCCTCTCTGTCAGCTGAGGGAAGCTGTAGGACATCCTTATGTTTCAAAGCCATCAATTTTAAGGAAAATGAGATTCCTCGTACAAGTCTGGACTTCTGATCACTGTCACCCTTTCATTAGCTTTCTCAACTAGATTACTTTTCAGTTCTATCCATACTGTGTAATCTGGTTGGTTCTGTCCATTCGTCTTCCTTTAACTTGCCCATTACCTTGCGAGTAGACTCTTGACTATGAATCTGACATAGGGAGTTTTGACTCTCAAAAGCTTATACCCCATAATCTTGTTGGTCTCTAAGGCACTACGAGACACAAATCTAACTGTTTTACTGCAGAACAACATGGTAACCTCTGAAAATATCTTCTCTATGAAAAAGTACATGCTACAGCAAACTGTAGCAATACTTTTTGTCTTCTAAATGCTACAGACTAAGAGCACAATTCTGTGCTCCAGTTATATTGGCTGGATGGGATAAGCCATTACTAAGTACCACTAAATCAGTGCTACGTTGATGCCATAGTTGTGTAGTTGCAGTGTAACAACACTGTGAGTGCACAGTCTGCTGTGCTAAGTCACTGCAATGCCTTTGCTATAGTGTAACAAGTATGCCACAGCAAGGGCAGCCCAGTGCAAAGAAGAGAATGTGGTGGGTGCAAAAGACAAATGACCAGGTGAACTAGGAATCCTATCCCTATTCAAGGCTAGGGCCATCCCTATGCCAGCACAAAGTCTGAGGAGAGCTGACTTTGAGCATCGTCTACCATATACAAGATCCCAGCTTTTGTCATGCCAAATATTACTTTTTTGAACATTTTGTCATATTTTGTGCATAACGGTGGACAGGGCTCTTCTTGTAGAAAAAGCCCAGCAGGAACTCATTAGCATATTAGGCCACACCCCTGACAGCACAGCTCATTAACATATTAGGACACACCCAGTGTTCCCAGAAGTGTGGTCATCCAGCCACATCCACCTTTTGCTTCTTATTCTGTTTACCTTGTTGTCAAAACAGTTTTGACAAAACCAATAAAAACATTATTTTCTGTCCCATCTATACAAAACCTTGCCTGAACCAATATCTTATGTCCAACAATTATTCCCACACTGGATTGGAATCAATTCCTAAGGGTTAGGTTCCCATGGAAATCAGGTTGCCTTCCTGCAGAACTAGTACGCTGAATATGATTTTTTAGGGTTGCCAACCTACAGGTGGGGTCTGGAGATCTCCTGGAATTACAACTAAGCTCCAAACTACAGAGATCAGGTCATTGGCTGCTTTGGAAAGTAGAGTCCATGGCATTATGCCTTGCTTAGGTCCCTCCTTCCCCTAAACTGCACCCTCCACTCCCAAATCTCCAGGGATTTCCTCAACCTGGAGTTGGCAACCCTAGTTCACTGGCAGAACAACGCTAGGAGCCAGTTTGGTGTAGCGGTTAAGTGCGTGGACTCTATTCTGGGAGAACCGGGTTTGATTCCCCACTCCCCCCTTGCACCTGCTGGATGACCTTGGGCAAGCCATAGCTCTGTACCAGCTGTTGTCTCAGAGCTCTCTCAGCCCCACCTACCTCAGAGGGTGTCTGTTGTGGGGAGGGGAAGGGAAAGGAGTTTGAAAGACGCTCTGAGACTCCCTTGGGTAGTGAAGGGCGGGGTATAAATCCAATCTCTTCTTCTTCTAGGTTTGTGGATGCACTGGATGGGAGTAGTTTGTGGACTATTTTATTCAAGGTACAAAATTTTATTCAAGGTATAAGATTTCATGTGCCACCCACACTTCTTCAGATGGGAGACATGTGCATGCACACAAAAGCTTATACCTTGGATGAAACTTTAGACTCCAACTTTGTTCTGCTGCTTCAGACCAACACGGCTACCCACATGAATTATTACACTATAATACTTTTTACAAGCAATTATGTACCAGTGGAGTGGTTACCATGCAGAGTCTGTCCCACAGGTAAAATTATCCTGTGAACAGGTGGTCTTTACCACATAAAAGTATCATTACCATCACAAGATCACCAATCGTTGGAACTCCTCAGAAGCGGAAATCTCTCTTACTAAGAGGTTTAAGAACATCAACTTTGCTGGCCCATTAAAGGCAGATGTCAATCCATTGGCAGGAGAAGAGGGACAATCATCTTCTTCAGAAACTCTGCCCACTTTTTTAAATGTCACAAAACAGGCAATCTCCAAAGTGCAGCTGACCATGCTCATTTTTAGTTACAACTCTGTTTCTCTGCAGATGTCCCCCAAAGATGTCCCCCATGCAACAGTCAAGTGTTCTGACAACACACACAACAATGAAGCTACTTTTTCAGATGTTTTCTCTTACATGGCAGTAAGCACCAAACCACTTTAATACAGACTTTAAACACACATATATTTGCAAGCCATTCCCAACAAGACACAACAATGAACTCAGGCTTCAAAGTTACTTTTCTTAAGCAGAAGATGCCATGAGAAAACTAAAGAGATTCTCAAAAATTAAAGATATTGTCAAAACCAGCATTTCCTGGGCTCTCTGCTTTTTTACATCCCCCCCTTTTCAATTTTTTATAATAAAAACAGAAAGAACAGAAAGAAGGAAGGAAGGAAGGAAGGAAGGGAAGGAAGGAAGGAAGGGGTAGGTGGGGGGGAGAGAGAAAGAAAGGAAGGAAGAAAAAGGAAGGAAGGAGGAAGGAAGGAAGGTAGACAGACAGACAGAGGAAGGAAGGAAGGAAGGAAGGAAGGAAGGAAGGAAGGAAGGAAGAGGTTGGTGAGGGGAGAGAGAGAAAGGAAGGAAAAGGAAGGAAGAAGGAAGGAAGGAAGGTAGACAAAGGAAGGAAGGAAGGTAGGTAGGTGGAGGAGAGAGAAAGGAAGGAGGGAGAGAGAGAGAGAAAGAGAAAGGAATAAAGAAAGGTGGGGGGGGGCAAGAGAGAGAAAGACAGAAAGAAAGACAGAAAGAAAGGTGGGGGGGCAAGAGAGAGAAAGACAGAAAGAAAGACAGAAAGAAAGGTGGGGGGGCAGAGAGAGAGAGACAGAAAGAAAGACAGAAAGAAAGGTGGGGGGGCAGAGAGAGAGAGACAGAAAGAAAGACAGAAAGAAAGGTGGGGGGGGCAGAGAGAGAAAGACAGAAAAAAGACAGAAAGAAAGGTGGGGGGGGGCAGAGAGAGAAAAACAGAAAGAAAGGTGGGGGGGCCAGAGAGAGAAAGACAGAAAGAAAGGTGGGGGGGGGGCAGAGAGAGAAAGATAGAAAGAAAGACAGAAAGAAAGGTGGGGGGGGGCAGAGAGAGAGGGAAAAGAGAACAGAGAACTTACTGGAGCAGGGAAAGCCACGTGACGTCGGCAAGCCAAATGCAGAAAGCCTAGCCCCTGTGCTTAATCTCTGGGCGGGGCTTTCTCCTGCTGGCTTTTTTTGCTCTTAAAGGGAAAGCACCCGGTGGAGCCTATTCCTGCTGGCTCCCTGCAGGAACTTTCCCTTTAAGTATAAAAAGCTCAGGCCGGGCAGGGAGGGGGCGGGGCAGGCTCGGAGGCCAGCCGGAACGGCGTTCCTGCGCGTTCCTGCTGAAATCGAGCCCTGACGGTGGACCAGTTTCCCATGGGAAAGGAGCAAGACTTTGCGTTGATACTGAGCATAAGCAGGATTAGCTAGCTAATTTTATCCACAGAATCATAGAGTTAGAAGGGAACATAACTGTTGTATGTCATTGTGAGTCAAATAGCCAAGAGATCCTAAGACTATCTGGCAACTAGAAGTTCTAGCTCTTTTAGCATTATGCGCCACCAGGTGGTGAGCTAGACTTGTTTTTAATGCAAGACATGTTTCAGAGGTGGTTTGCCATTGCCTGCCTCTGTGTCACAACCCTGGTATTCCTTGGAGGTCATCCTTCCAAATACTAGCCAAGGCCAACTCTGCTTAGCTTCTGAGATCTGATGAGATGAAACTAGCCTGGGCTATCCTGGTCAGGGCAATTTTTATCCCACCTTTTCCCCACAGCATATTGTTCATCTGCTGCTAGCCTCAAGCACCCATGTGAGATCGTCTGAGCTGAGAATGAGTGACTGGCCCCACAGTAACTGAAGAGTTTCATAGCATAGTGGAGATGTGGACCTGGTCTCCTTGGTCCTAGTTCAGCACTCTAGCAAGTACAACCACATTGGCATTGCCAGGATGTGGTAGGGTTTTCTAGTGAGACCCAGTACACATGAGCTACTACATGCCCTAGTACTTACATAAAGAAGCCCAAACACATGACTTTTTTAACATCTGAAAAGGAATGTGTCATCTTTCTGTCTTTATCACTCAGAATAGGTTTGGCTATAGACCACACAAACAACAGAAAAGGCAAAAGTTGATAATTTTAGAATACATTTATATTGATCAGTTCAAATACGAGTCCCCTCCTAAAGAAGACATGTACTATTTAAAAACTAACAAATATTCCCTTTGGGGGGGGGGGCAAAGTGCTTGAATGTAATGGTTGTGTTGAGCATGAGACATGGGATGATAAACTCCACTGATTTTTTGGAACATCTCGGGAGCCCCTGGTACATAAGAACATAAGAAAAGCCAATGTTGGATCAGGCCAATGGCCCATCCAGTCCAACACTCTGCCACACAGTGGCCAAAAACACCAGGTGCCCTCAGAAGGTCCAGCAGTGGGGGCAGGAAGCCCTCCCACTGTTGCCCCCCCCCACACCAAGATTACAGAGCATCACATGCCCCAGACTAAGAGTTCCTCTCTATACTTTGTGGCTCATAGCCACTGATGGACTTCTGCTCCATATGTTTATCTAATTCCCTCTTGAAGCCGTCCATACTTGTAGCTGCCACCACCTCCTGTGGCAGTGAATTCCACGTGTTAATCACTCTTTGGGTGAAGAAGTACTTCCTTTTATCTGTTCTAACCCGACTGCTCAGCAATTTCATGGAGTGCCCATGAGTTCTTATATTGTGAGAAAGGGAGAAAAGGACTTCTTTCTCTACCTGCTCTATCCCATGCATAATCTTATAAACCTCAATCATATCACCCCTCAGCCATCATTTCTCCAAACTAAAGAGCCCCAAGCGCTTCAACCTTTCTTCATAGGAAGAGTGTTCCAACCCTTTTATCATTTTAGTTGCCCTTTTAGTTGCCCATGGTATTGTTCTGACCTAGTTGAGATGTAAGTTGGAGACACTGTGCTCACATTGTTCTGGTCCTGGCCAGCTGAGCAGTGTCAGAAGGTGAGGCAGGAGGGCCACTTGCTCAGACCTGTGGCATCTGTACTATGGATTCCCACAGTTTAACCTCTACAGGAAACTGCTGGGAGAGACTGTCCAGAGATTTGGAGAGAGATGCCATCAGTATGCTGACAGCATTCACTTTTCTGTGATTGGTAAGACAACAGATATCCTGAACTGCTCTCTGGAAATGATAATAGGCTGGATACAGAACAACGAAGTTCAAGCCAGAGAATAATAAGCATTGTTGCTTTGTAATATTGTCACCCAGCCTGCACTAGATGGAGTTGCACTTCCCTTATAAAAGCAGATTCACAGCTTGGAGTCCCTAGGGGATCCATGTTTGCATATGGAGACAAAGAAGGTTTCCTCTGTTGCACATAGCAATCGCTCCCAACTTTGGCTGGTGCACCAGCTGTGGCTATTCCTATATAGGCGGGATCTGGTTTATGCTCTGATCACATCCAGATGGCATTACACTCTACAAGAGACTGCCTTTGAAGACTGCTCAGAAGCTTCAATTAGTACAAAATGTAGCAGCAGCAGCAAGACTGTTGATGGGATCCAGTTTTAAAAGAACTGTGTTGGTTGCCCATTAACCTCTAGGCACAATTCAGAATTCTGGTTATTACCTTTAAAGCTCTAAAAAGTCTGGGACCAGGGTACTTAAAAGCTCCACTAGATCCCATATGGATCTGCCTAAGATCTTCCGCCACTGCCCTGTTTCACGTCCCCTCTTACTTTTGGACACAAGGTAACAGACCCATAACCTTATCATTAGTGGTTCCTCAACTAGGGAACTCCTTCTCCATAGATATTTGCCCAGCTCCTGATCTTGTAAGTTCTGAGAACCACGGCAAAACATTTTTATTCATCTAGCCTTTTGTTTGATTTATTACCTGTGATGGATCCCCCCATCTCACTCTGCTTCTGAACTGATTTTGCCTTATTACTCTACTGTTTACATTACTGGTTTTACTTTTTGTTTTATTGTTATGATTATGTTATTGTTATGATTTAATAAGGTTTTGCTGTTAGCTACCTTCAGAATATTTAAAGCAGAGTAATTTTAGAAAAATAAATAAATAAATGCCAGGTAAAATTATATTTGGCTTGCCTAGGAATAAGTCATGCAAGCTCCAGAATTTTGTGTTTTGCATGGTAAATTGTGTATTTTGGATGATAAGATAAAAGATATAAGCTAATATATAATGCTAGCATTTTTGTCACAAACTTATTGCAAACTGCGAACAGTACCCATTAATGAAAGACTGGTTTGGCAGTGGAGTGGAGTACTTTGCATGCAATAGGTCTCAGGTTCAAATTCAGCCATTTCCAGTTTTTAAGTAAAGTCAGTGGGAAAGACACTCTGCCTGAAACCCTGAACAGCTGTTGCCAGTCAGGGGACACAATATGCAGTCAAATGGACCAGTGGACTTAATATAAAACAGCTTCATATATTCATTTGAGTTTCTAGTTTGTTTCTCAAAAGCCTCTCTCATAGGAAAACTTAAAACCACACTACACCATTCTCCATGGAAACTGACAAAACATTCTTTCTATAAATAACAAGGGTTTTTCAGCTCAAATGTATAGTTCTGAGAAATGATACAAATGCTTACTTAATTAAAACATTATTGCAAATGTAATGAAGACCAGATTTATGTCAATAATTTATCTAGGCCCTGTCTTCTACAGGGTCATGGGGGGAAATGCAACTTTAATCATGCATGACTATTTTGCCCTTCTAAATCCTCACATATGCTGTTTTCCATACTCAAAATGAATGAATTTCATGTAGAGATCTCATGGGCAGTTCTGATGACAAATTCAGTACTTAATTCCTTATACAGCCAGTGTGATGTAGTGGTTAGACTGGGATCTGAGAAACCCAGGTTCAAATTCCTACTCTGAAATGGATGCTTGCTGAGTAGCTTGCTGAGTAGCTTGAGTCAATCACTCTCAACCTAACCAACCTCACAGGGTTGTTGAGAGGATAAAATGAGGGAGGGGACAACAGTGCTGTCAGCCACTCGGCGAAGAAAAGCAGGGTATAACGATCTAAATAAAACATTTTAGGAGTACTGATATTTTATTTAATATCAAGGCAGCATATTTATAATTAAGGCAATGCAATACTTAAAGCCATATAATTCTGAAACAAGCCATAGAGTCTAGATCGAAAAATCTGCAAGGTTTGCAGAAAATGTAAAACACAAGAAAAGAAAAGGAACAGAAGAAAAGAGAGAAAGGAAGGAAGGAAGGAAGGAAGGAAGGAAGGAAGGAAGGAAGGAAGGAAGGAAGGAAGGAAGGAGGAAGGAAGGAAGGAAGGAAGGAAGGAAGGAAGGAAGGAAGGAAGGAAGGAAGGAAGGAAGGAAGAAAGAAAGAAAGAAAGAAGGTTGTTAGAAAAACTCTTCTAGAGTTTCTGGAGCTTCTGGAGTTCTGGCCCTGCTGGTGGACCTCCTGATGGCCCCTAGGTTTTGGTCACTGTGTGACACAGAGTGTTGGGCTGGATAGGCCACTGGCCTGATCCAACAGAGCTTCTCTTAGGTTCTTAGGTTCATAGACGCAGTGTCTGCTTCTTTAAGAAAAGTGTGCCACTACGATCTCACGGTACTATGTTGTGAGATCTCAGCAGCCACCGAAGGGGGGGGGGGGCTGCTAGGCAACCTGTCACCAACAGTGTTGAGGATTCCAAGCCTCAGTTTGTATCAGTGTGTGTGTGGGGGGAGAGATTAGAAAAGGTAAAAGATAGAGTATGAGCAAAAAAGATATAAAGGGGAATTAGTGAGAAGAACAGAAAAAGCTGGGTAGGTGAGTGAGTAGGGGCAGAGGTTGCCACAGGGAGAAAAGGGTGAGTACACAGGTGGGTGATAGCAGGTGGTAGCTAGTGGTAGCAGGCATTCTCCTACTCTTGCTGCTACTCTCCTATTGCTTACCTCTGGGCAGTGGGAGGGAAATGAGGGCAAACAATGGTGCACGTGTTCCAACATCACTTCCAGTGAAAACCTGGAAGTGATGTCACAGCCACCCCTTGACACTCTAGGAATTCCCTTGGGGAGTTCCTTTGGAGTATTCCTAGAGCACCAAGGGATGGCTGTGATGTCACGTCTGGGTTTTCAGTGAAGTTGTGATGCACATTTTTCAAGAATTCCGCCCCCTGAAAAGCTCCTATCATTTGTGGGAGTCAAGCTGGTAAACCTAGAGAGAAGGGGCTGCAGGCACTGCCAGGCAAAGTGGAAACACAAGAGGCCAAGAGGGAGCAGGGAAATGAGATTCAATTCCCTGCAAGTTCTTGAGGGTCCCCCACTTGTGTATATCTAAATATTTTTCAAGTGATGGAATGGTCACCATCATTTTTAGAACCATCATAAATAACTCTTATTTCAAAGTACATTTTTCAGTTATTTGGGTTTCATCTTTTCCTTTTTCTTCTGAAACTAAATCCTAGTACATGTTACTTAAATGGCTTCACCGTCTTCCCCTGATTATTCCTGTGTTCACCTCCCACATGTCTCTCATGTCCAATTTTAAATTGTAATATCATGCCTTGTGCTATGTAAAATAGCTTGCACATTATTAGTTACAGCAGCAATAACAAAAACAATAACAATACTATAATAATTAAAAGATTCTTTCATTTCTTTTGCTTTGATTACAATTAAGTGTACTCTTCTGGACTTCGTTCTCATGAACAGTCATAGATCTGTGTGAGCACTACCGTTTTACGACTGCAGGTGGGGTGGGCTCACATGACCAAAGGCTTCCACCATTTACAAAAACACCCACTTATGCACATAGAAAATTAACATTTCATGGAGAAATCTAGACTAAAACACCTTCCCTTGGCATACTAGTTTTCTACACAAAAGAAAAAGAAGAGATTGCATTTATACTGCTCGAAGGAATCTCAGAGTGGCTTATGATCTCCTTTCCCTTCCCCTCCCCACAACAGACACCCTGCAAGGTAGGTGGGGCTGAGAGAGCTCTGAGAGAACTGCTCTTTCAAGAACAGCTCTGATAGAACTATGGCTTGCCCAGGGTCATCCAGCAGCTGCAAGTGGAGGAGTGGGGAATCAAACCTGGTTCTCCCAGATTAAAGTCCATGCACTTAACCACAACACCAAACTATTATAAAGAAGTATTTATTCATGTATGCCCCAAGATGCCATTCCTGGCACGCACCTGGCGCAAGTTAACCCTACTTTAGCCACTGTTTGAAAGAACTAGTCCTTAGCTTCATGTTCAAGAAGACTGCCTGTTGCTTCTGGCTATTTCCTTCTTGATCCCAAAACTAAGCACCCCCAGCCTAACACATAGTAACATCCCTGGGCTGTCATAAAGAGCTTGTCTAAGGGCCAAAATACATATTACACGTAATTCTAAGATGAGTTAGTGTGAGCTGGCTCACAGTTTTTTAGCCTCCGGCTCACACATTTTTGTCTTCGCTCAGGAAGGATGGCTCCAGAGCAAACTAACTGATGCAGTGGCCAAATCGCTCGCTCACAACTTTTAATGCCAGTAGCTCACAATGTATAATTTTTGCTCACAAGACTCCACACCTTAGAGGGAGTATTGCATGTGACATGAGCTGGTTAAGGGGTACCCAGTTTGACCCTTGGTCACATGTTCAAATGGGGATTAAGTGGGCACCACACAGCTCCAAATGCCATGAGGGAAAATGAGAGGCATTCCTCCCATGCAGTTTTCATCAGCCGTTTCCTGGCTCAACCTCTTCATCACAGGGACACACTGAGCCTGAGGAAAGAGCAAGCAGTCTTCCCTGGGCTTGTTTCCGCTGCCTAAAATAGTGGAGGGAAACCCAAAGTCCCACCTTCTCCCTCACATATTTAGGAACTGTGTGGAATGACTGAGAGGTTTTTAAAGATTAGTCCCCCTCCATGAATATGTGACTGAGAATCAGGTCAGGCACCCATGATCTGACCTGGATCGCTTGTATTCTGGCCCTAAAAAAAAATCTTGAATTGGAGCAGGAACTTACTGCCTTGCCCAGCTAACATCAGTGTCCCTTTCTCACAGAAAGAATCCTTTACTGACCCAAACTGTGAATCATTAGTACTGGGTTAATCAATAAGTAAAAGAACATTGCAAACTGAATGCCTCACAGATATGTAGACTGTCATGGAACACAGGCCTAGTTGGGAGGTAGTCAAGGTAAACTCTAGGCACAATTATACAAGTCATGGATGTGAAATTTAGGCTAACAAATTAAAATCCAGAAGAAGAGGAATTCAGCAGTGGCATCTCTTTATGCTCTGAGGTCACAGGATTAATATGAAAGTGTAGGTTAAATTAATCTGAATATGGTTAAATGGGGTACATAAGAATACACAAATCTGCAATAAATGTGTGTGCTTCCTGTCTCTGAATTAAAACAAGCATATCAGCATAACACCAGGCCTTTTGCAGACTTGGCAGAATTATTGTCATAATAACATACGTTTCTTAAGAATAACTAAGTACATTGATTGTGCAAGAGAACAATGTAGCGCTATGTGTTTTTAAAAGATACAGGGACATACCTCTTACAGGGACAAAAGGTACAAGAAGCATTCATGATCAACCATAACCTTGAATCTTTGGTTTGGTCTGGATAGCAACTGACACAGAAATAAACGTACATGAGCTACAGACAACAGTAATTCAAAGTTCAACATCTGTGCAGGAGGGGACAGGAAAACCTGCCACAGTAACAATTAACTTCAAAAAAGTGAACACCACAAAGAATAAAGATATTAGTTGGAAGATAATTAAAGGGATACAATAAAGATCCATGCCACTCAAAATGCTCATAACAAATGTTATTTATTAAATATTAATAGTCAGAAGAAACCCCACCAATCCCATTTAACTATTTAATCCCATTTAACTATTAATGAGTCTATTGTGATAAAGACTCAGCATCCTGTGTCCCACAGTAGCCAACCAGGTTGACTCTGTAGTTGTCTCCCCCCACACCCGGTAACTGGCATTCTGAACATGAAGTCCTGTTTGTCACTGCAGCTAATAGCCTCCGTTTGTCTAAATAACTTTAAATCCATCTAAGGCTGAGGACAGACTGGGGATCTGGAGCGCTCTGCCTCCGCTTTAGAAGCGGAGGTAGAGAGGGCGTCCAGACAGCTGCAGCTGTCCCCCGTCATCAGCGCAGACTCACCCGTCCGCGAGGTGCCGTCATGCCACTTCAGCTGGAGACCCCTTAAAACAGGTCTCCGGCCATCTGGGCGCACATCCCTGCCGCTTCCTGGCAGTGTGGATGCGTCAGCAGCACACCGGAAGCAGCGCTGGAAGTGGGGACAGACCAGCAGCCGCGCGCCTCCTCCCCGGTACATCGCAGCCAGTGTGAACAGGTCACACTGGGCTGCTTTTCCTGCGGGGCTTCGGCCCCGCGGCAGTTCTGGGGCAGATCTTCAGTCTGTCCTCGGCCTAAGATAGCGGCCATCAAGGCATCTTTTAATGAGGGACTTTGTGGAAAATCTCTTTATGGGACTAACCTTTTTGTTGCTGTTGTTGCTATCTATAATGGACATATGCTCTGACTTGAATTTCAGAAACTAAGCAGGATAGGCCAAAGTTAGTACTTGGATGGGGGACCACCAAGGAAGTCCAGGCTGCTATGCAGAGACAGACAATGGCAAGTCACCTCTGTTTGGCTTGGAAACCTAAGAGGTCACGGAAAGTCAGCTGCAACTTGATGGCGCTTTTCACCCACCATAATGGACAGAACACCAAACTCTTCATATTATTTATTTACAAAATTTGTATGACATCTTTCCAGAAGTTGTTTGGTGTTTGTGAATACTTTCAAAGAGCTCAAAAGCTTGGTGAAATCAGACGTCACTTTACAGAAGCCATGGTGATTATGATTTGTAGGGCTATTTCTTCTATATGCTTATTAATACTATCTTTAATAATGATTTTCATCAATTTATCCAGAACAGATGTTAAACCAACTGGCCTGTAATTTCCTGGATATCTTTTTTAAAAAATCAGTGCTTCATGTACTACTTTCCAGTCCTTTGGTGGGTGGTTGATTTTAGTGACACATTTGAGTTCTTCAAGAACCTTTAGACATGTACTAACATGATCTGCTGACTTGCTATTTTTTAATCAGTTAATTAGACCTAGAAGTGGCAAAAGAAATTAAATGCAAACACACTGGAACAAAAAATTATAACTTTATATATATACTGATGGGGTCTGAACTGATGGGTATTGAGGGCTTAATGAAAATGTCGATTCACTGTGTGGGAGAGGAGAAAAAGACAAACTATGATGGGAATTATAATGAAAAGCATTGAAAATAAGATGGCCAATATTGTAACGTTCTTGTATAGATTCATGGTGCAGCCTCATTTGGAATACTGCTTACTGTTCTGGTCGTCATATCGCAAAAAGGGTATCACAGAGGAAGAAAAAGTGCAGAAGAGGACAACCAAAATGCTAAAGGTTTGGAATGAGGTTGGTATGAAGAAAGACTAAACATTCTGGAGCTTTTCAGTTTAGAAAAAAAAGGCAACCAAGGAGTGGACCTCCTGCTACTTTCTCAGGGTAAGGAATTACCTCCCTCAAGGAACTGAGGAACCAGAGAAAAAGTGACCTCCATATACTGATGATCTAGGAATTTCCCCTTGTCTCTATGGTAAAGACTGGGAGAGGTAACCTAGATCATCACTTGGAAGTGATACCACATCCTCCCCAAATTCTGCTCTCCCCAGCTGCTGCCACACCCTCTCCAAATCTCCCAGAATTTGCTGAGGTGGTTTTGAGAACCCTACTAAGGGGGGTTATGATAGAGGTTTATAGAGGCTTCACACAGACTTCTGGTGGTGGTGCCTGCCCCTTGGGTAGCTCATTTAATTTCAACCAGGGCTTTTTTTGATCATGGTCCCAGCCTAGTAGAATGCTCTGTCTGAAGAGCCCTGCAGGACCTGTCTAGGTTCCGCAGGATATGTAAGATGGAAATATTCCTCCAAGGCAATCCATTGAGGCAGTCTTACTGGGCCCACTATCAGCTTTTTTTATCATCATGCCAGAGTGCCAGTGTATTAAATTGTTATACAGAGTATTGGTATTTTTATCTGTGTTTTGTATTTAACTGTCCCAACATTGCCGGGGAAGGGACAGGATAAAATTCAAACAAAATAAAATAATTAAATAAATAATAAAATTATGTATGAGGTGAAGAAGGTTTCTCCTTCTCTCTTAATACAGCTATTGGTTGTGAAAAACCCAATGAAGTTGATAAGCAATACATTTATGGCAAAAAGGACACGCTTCTTGAGTGATTAAATGTAAAATTATGGGATTTTTTGCCAAAGGACATTGTGATGGCAATGAACATGGATAGCCTTAATAAGGGATTAGACAGATTGATGGAGCATAGATCCATCAATGGCTACTAGCCACGGTTCCTAAAGGGAACCTCTGCAGTCAGATGCAGCAAACCTCTGAATACCAGCACTAGGAATTAACATTGTGGGAAGGCCTTAATCTCTATGCTCTGTTTGATGGCTCTCCAGTTCAACTGGTTGGCCAATGTGTGAAACAGGATGCTAGGCTCTTATTTTCTTATGTTCTTCTTAGCTTCTTCAGAGTTCTGGTCAGGTGGGCAATAATTCATCCCTAAAATGAATCCCTTTGGCTTCTGTTACATCTACCCATAACATTTATTATTATTATTTTTATTATTCTTATGTTTTCTAGTTTATTGAACTTTATGCCCTCTTTAACAACCAAAGCACCATTTGCCCCCTAGCATACATCCTTCCTTGTCCTTTCCATAAATTTTATGTCCAGGGATAATAGTGCCCAACAGATGCTCCAATGGGTTCACTACATCTATGCCTTATGGAGGGTAACCCCCCCCCCCAACCACAAAAACTTGACAACCTCCTTCATACACAACAAGAGTGTTAAATATCTTTTAGAGTATTGGTTAAATCCCCAATTTAAATCTCTGTTCAGACATGAACTCCCCTGAGTGACTACAGAAAAAAACAATGTGACTTAGCTCCAGCTCCTGTCTAAAACATGGAAACAATAATAATGATACACTATGGAAACTGTAAGGCTATGACTGACTTAATTTTGTAGGAATTACCAGTGTATGTGAAGTTCTTTTCCAGTTATTATTGATGCTGCTGCTTCTTTGGAATTTTGTCCCTCAGTTCTTCAAGAGGCAAATATGTCGAGCAAAAAACCTTAATATTCCACTAAGTAATACATAGGAGAAATCCCTATCAAATGCAGACCAAGTCTGTCACAAGCAACAACCCCCAAGAGCCAATTTACAAGTAGAATGAATCCCAACTAAATGCAATAGCAGTTTATAGTATGGGAAAATGGGAGATGTTATAGCAGTGTCTAGAAAAGACCATGCCACCTCAGTGAAAGAGCTCGATGATGAAAATGATAGGCCAGCATTTGTGCAGGGGAGGAAACTGTGCAGGAAGATGTAGTTTACGATGCTTGACAAGAAAGAAGGCACAAAAACTGGCACAGCTCAAGTGATTACTTTCCCACGTTATCTTCCTGAGACTTGTCCCCCACACACACACTTTCGTTATAGGGTGTGTGTTTTTCTCCAAATCACAAGCAACTGTCGCATTTAAACTTCAGGAGAGTTGTGCAAACATATGAACAACACTTATCAGACTCTAGAAGTTTGCCTTATGTTACATTCTAACATTTCCCACTGACTGATTCATGATTTTGGAGCTGAAGTGGCTTTTCCAAAGTTTGTGCTTTGGGAGTTTGAAAAAAGAAGAAGAAGAGAGAGGTAGATATGCTTTTTTAAAAGCATTGTGCACTGAGAGTCTTTGTAAGCCTGGAAATCAGTGCTTCCATCACACATAGCTAATTTTTCTAGAAATAGCTAGTTACACCAAAATTTTGGGCAGCTTGCTTAGCAACAGGAACAGAGCTCAGATTACTGCATTCTAGTAAAGTTTTTGTGTACTCAGAGCTTATAAAAGTTAATTCCTTAGCTGATTTAAAAAACATTAAGGAAGGGGGGTTAACGCACTTCAGATATTTTTATCTATTTAACTTGTAGAGCACTATAAAAACAATCACTGGTGCTTCAAAATGCAATACATTTGTATTTGAAGATGAATGTTTCTTCTCTTGCCTGAACAGACAAAATCCTGCCCCTATCTTAAAATGTAATGATTTTGATTTGATAATTCCACTTCTGAATCATATTCCTTAAATGCATATTCCTATGTACAGGCTGATGAAGCTGAAAGCAACAAATATAATTAGAAAAATAATTCCTGCAGATACATTACAGCAGGAAATACTTCTAATTTTACACACAGGAATTTCCTGAATCCAGTATGTCATTTATTCCTGGCAAAGTTTCTCCTTTGTCTACGTATATTTCATGTTTTCCACAAACAGAGCAGCAGTAACTTACATAACTCGGAGACATATTTGTGCCAGATTTGTCTTCTTTGCTCAATAAAGGCCAATGAAGCATTGCATCCTCTTGTCTGAACTCTGGATACACTTAAGATATCTTACCAACTGCATTCGAAAGATCAGAAATGTTACAAACAAAATGCAGTGAGACATGCTTATACATATGTTCTTTTTTAAAAAGATATTTATCAAAAAGCTTTCTGGTACAAGAAGTGGGGAAATGGAAGATTTATCAAAAATTATTTCCAAAGGAGTTGGCAATATTCTGAATTTCAATTAATATATCTAGGATTTGACCAGCAGTTTAATTTCTAGGCTACTTATGTTGCGCACACACACATATATGGATAATCTGTTCTTTGGTAACAGTATCCTTGTAATGAGTCAGGCTAATAGTCAATCTAGCCTACTATGGTATAACTGGCAGTGGTTCTTCACAGACTCATGCAGAAGTCTTTGGCAAGTACTGTTGCATAGATGCAACCAGAAGTACTGAGGACTGAGCCTGGAAACTCCTAAAGACAAATCATGGACATTTTCAGTGCACTATAAATGCTCCTGAATGGTAACAATGAACTCATACTGTTCCCATCTTGGCTGGTCTCACATTGACGTAATCTAGTGCTGAAGTTAATGGCCAGTCCTGAGTTCTGTAATACACTCAAGAAGCCCCATGGATTGGTGCTGTCCCTTCCTCAGTCCACTAGGGTCAAGACAACAGGTGAGACAATGCATAAAAGTTAGATAGAAACAGTGATTTATTTTATTTCTTGGAAGTTAGATACAAAATTAAATGCTGTAGAACCTAACTCCTACCAGAGTAAGAACCTGAAAGTTACCTAGATATTGTTCCAAGCAAGAAACCCAAGTATCTTGGTTCATTAATAACATTTAGATAAATGTGATCCAGCCTGAATGATTTGTGGGCCATCAAGAGTTGTCTAGATAAAACAGTTAGCTTTAAAAAACAAACAAGCTGTGGTCACACACACTAAATCATCCACTTTCAATGACCTTTCCAACTGGATTTTGGCAGTTCACACAGTAAAATCCAGTTAGAAAGTGAACTGAAAGTGGATTAAAAGTGGGTTATTTAGTGTGTGTGACTGCAGCCATGATATTGCTAAATACAGAATGCAGTACGGTCAACTGACCAGGATCAGCCTCAGCTTTGCCCAAGAGCACTAATCAAATGAAGGGAAATTATTAACCTTCATGATCAGAAATAGGGTATGCTATAAATATACTTATCATAGTATTTTATTTGAACCACAGTATGAAAGGGAACCAAAGCAATGAAAAGAGCAAGAGGAAATCTACTCAACATCTTAGGACAAATTCATACATTTCTATGAATATGCAGTGTATACATATGTGTATATATGTATACAGAAGACTGACATGACCACAATTTAATACTGATCACCTATTCCTCTGTGGAAGAGTAGGGATTCAATCCAACTGATTATTCCAGCCATCAGATAGGAAATATGTATACAGACCCAATCCAATGAGGATCACCAACCATGCAAAGCCAACCATGTGAAGCACCCTTAGCAAAACATGGACTCTAACACAGAATGGGAACTGCATGCCAAGGCTTGATGCATGCCAAGGCTTGATGCTACAGAATGGGAACTGCATGCCAAGGCTTGATGCTACAAAACCATTTCTCTTTTTTTCAGTCAGGTGGCAAGCTCTATTGGTGGATAGCAGTCTCTAATTTTAAAAAACCAACACACTCAAACTAAGGGTCTGATTATTACATTATTATTCAGCAAATGTCTAAGTTCTAGCACTCAAACAGCTATATTTTCCATGTAGAAAATATATATTGTGCATGAAAGGGCTTAACGTAAAGTGCCATGTTCATCTTATATTTATTTCTAAAGTATTTATTATTGTTCTTAATTCTGTAACCAGAAGAAAACTAAAGGTATAAATCAATATTTTCTAAGATTTTAAGAGCTTACCCTTTCCTGTAGACAGCAGAGATGAATTTGTATTCCATATTAAAAATCCTATTTTGAGAACCATTACCAAAACAGATTGTGAGAGATGATATAGTAACATCTTACTATGTTAAAAAAATGCTTGATAAAAATTGCTTGGATTTGTCTCTGCTTTCCTCAAAAGAGAGTGTCCACTTGATACCAAGGTATTAAACTACTCAAAATATCACTATGTGTGTGTGTGTGTGTATTCCATTCTTTATTATTTTTCTTCTGAATGGGCATCTAAGATATGATTTAGAATTAATAAATGTTCTTATATACTATGGGTGAAGCTAATAATAACTCCTTTACAGGAAACATTAATTTGTGCATTTTAAAGTTTCTGGGCAACTCAGAGAAAACTTGCATAAATATAAATAGCTAATGTGGTTTTGTTCAGAGCAAGTCTAAATAGACCAACAGTTTTTCTGTTTGAATAAGTAACTGTTTAGTAGACAAGGAAGAAGATGCACATTGCAATCCTAAACAGAGTCACACTGAAGTCCACTGAACAGACTTAGAAAAGTGCCATTTGGCTTTAGATTGCACTGGCAATCAACTGAACGTCTCCAGATTTCAGCAAGACTTTCACCTTCCTAAGAAATCTTAATAAACATTTAAGCAAGAAATTAAAATGAACGAGGCAAAGAGCTTGCTGAAAACTTTCATGCACAGGATAATAATTGATAGGTCTTTATTAGAATGAGCTCCACTGAAATGAATGGTATTTGATTAGTGCTTGAAAAATTGAACTAATTATCTTTTGCACTGTCACCCCCTCCTTCATCTGACACAAATGATAGCCTACCCAGTTTTCCTGCTGATGACAGCTTTCTTTCAGCAAGGGCTTCTTAAACCAGTTTCATTTTTTAATGTTGCAAATGTAAAATTGCTTTGTCACTTTTTTAAAAAACAGGTATTTAACATACTCGTTAATATTACTGGACTGTAAAATAACACACCAAACATGAAGATAAAAAAATACTACTGAATTCACATTGCTTGGAAAATTATCCAGACTCCTAGCCTAACTTTTTCTAGTTTCTGGTATGTACAGGCATGATCTACTACAATTAATCACCACTCAAACCTGAACCACTCAGTATCACATATCTAATATGTTACTCATCTTAAGAAATGTATGATTGAAACTTTTGGGACTACACCCATGACTGGTCAATGAATCTTCCTCTCCAATTATCAAAATGAACAAGAAAATTAGAGGAAAATTTAGATCAGAACTTCCGGCTGCTAACAAATAGTCTTGTACTGTCTTCAGTGTCTATCAATTAAGGCTAAAACCATCATGATTTGAGAACAGTAATGATAAAGAACAGTCATTTCTATTCCCCGATTCTTAACACTAGTCATAACATTATGACTTCAGAGAGCTGCAGGATAAAATGACTACCAGAAAAAGGGCCTGTTTAAAGAGATCACAGCTGTCATGGGTGGAAGGCAAAAACAGACATGACACGAGAAGATTCTAGAATGGATCTTTCCAGCATCTTTTTAAAAAGGCAGCCTCATCAGTCCTGATTCAAATCAGGTCAAGATGAGAGCAGTTATGCCAATTTAACTTTCCCCCATTTACTAATTCTGGAGGTGGCAAAAGACAAAGAGAAAGGTCTTGCAGATTCCCCCACCCCTTCAGGGTTAATAATGGCCAAAGGTGGATGATTTTGACTAGCAAAATAATGTGAGGTAAAAGATTAACCCCCCTCTTCTCCTGTACCTCAACTCTGATCTGAATAAGGAAGGGGGCCCTGGTGCCTGCTATTGTCTCTTAAAAATGCTGGCAATAACTATGCAGGGATCTCCTATTGTCATGTCTGTGGCTAAAGTCAGACTGGCAATCTAGAGAGGGAGAGCTCCACTTGTAAAGCGGGGGAAGGGAGCCCGTTCAAACAGCCGCAGCTGTTCCCCAGCTTCCTTCCGTGCTTACCCACTTTCCAGCCGCTTCCCTTCCATGTTAGAAGTACACCAGGAGAAACTGGTGTCCAGAGCCGTCTGCTGCTTGCATCCCGCTTTGGTGCAGTGTGAACCGGAAGAAGGCGGGATTCAAGCGGAGGCGGCGGTGTGAATGCGCCATCACGGAGATATGTGCATGAGCACTCATACACCCATATGCACCATGCCCCAATACAGGAGGTGGGGAGATTTTAAATTTCTAGACTGCTGATGTGGCCATGCACCTATGAGCATAGGCGCACATATGCATATTGCCAAAATGGCCCCACCACGAGCTGTGGAGACCAGCCCACCCAGGGCCACTCCGCAGCAGTCTGAACACTCCAGTCCGGTATGCTAACGCAGGAGTCTGGCCAGTGTGAACGGCCAGCCCCGGAGCAGTTTTCCCCCACAACTTTCGGCCCCGCTTTCCTCCCGCTCCAGATTGCCTGTCTGTCTTCAGCCTCTATTGCTGTTAGAAGTGAGGTACTTGTAAGCTACACACAACAAAGTGGCTGAGACTACTTCTGCTTAGTTATTAGCTTTCCACCTTATCTTCCATACATGACCTTAAGGATGAGCCTAAAGAACTTCTTTGTATTCACCATATCGGAACCACATAGATAATGTAGGTAACTCAATACCAGTCTTGTTAGCTCCCCATGACTTTAGAACTCCCCCCACACAAGATTTCAGTAAAACCTCAACATCTTTCAAAAATGTTGCAAGACTTATTAGGCACAGGTTTTTTGTGGCTGAAGTTTAGAGGAGAGTTCAGCAAAATTTCAGCCTTTGTTACATTTCAGGTACTACATATTTATTTTGAATTTGATATTTGACATAGGATTTTGATATATTGTTCATTTCCCTGCATCTTTCAGGATGGGATGTACGAAAAGCTTAGACCAAATTGTTCCAGCAAACTTCTAAGACCATTATTGCCAATGCTGACAATGTTTGGTAATTCCAGAAGAGAAGGATCGGTACTGTGTGTATGAAAGTGCTGCTAATTTGCAGCTGAGTTATGGCGACTCCAGCAAGGGAATTTCAAGTGAGAAGCAGAGGTGGCTTGCTGTTGCCTTCTTCTGCGGAGTCTTCCTTGGGAGTCTCCCAAGTACCAACCCTGATTAGCTTCTGAGAACTAACGAGATTTGACTATACTATACCCAACTTCCCTCCTTAGCATTGGTACAGCTAATACTCAGGACAAAAGAATTTCCCCCTCTTTATACTTCCTTTTTGTGCTTTAGAAGATTACAGCATGGCTCCATGCCCATCCACTCAAATACTTAAGTCACACACCTATGCCTCTGGAGATGGATGCTTGAATGCGTGGGAGGTAGAGCTAAAGTATCAAGTGGGTTAGGCTGGGAACATACTTGCTTGAGCAAACTTCAAGCCATCTATTCTACTGCTAAATCAATCCACACATCCAAATGGAATGCTCAGGACACCCACCGTTCCTTTATTTCACCTGTATAGACCAAACCAAATACCATAATCCCTGATCTGATTCCTCACCTGACCACATTGGGATGCTCAAATGTTTCTAGGTGCTTCAGTACAGCCACCTCCCGGATGGTGGAAAGGGGCATCCCCTCTTCGCTTGTCTGCACTCTCACCCTCTTCAGCGCTACAAAGCGCCCTCCATTCTTCAAGTCCCGGGCTTTGAATACCTTTCCGTAGGCTCCTTCACCAATCTCAGCTACGCATTCATACTGCTGGTCAGCCAGGGTCATACTGTCCTTATCCATGGTTGCACTGCTTGCCTTCTTTCCCAGTCCCTTCTGTGGTATTGCAGGCACTGTGGTTATTGTCCTGGTCCAAGGCTTACAAATATGTTTACTAGAACAGTGTTCTCAGAGCTCCTCCTGATGGACCGGCCAGCAGGACAGCTTCTTGCACCCTTCCAGGATTTTAGTAATACAACCAGTGAACCTTCTTGCTTAGCTGCTGGCAGTTATCTTACAGTCTTTGGGATCATTGTCTGGGTACATCTAATAAGATCTAAAGGACAAAAAAAAGAGAGAAGAAAGAAAAATGCCATTAGTACTAGGAGTGTTTCTCTACTTGCCTCCATCGCAGACTATCCCATTATTAAACATTTAACTAGCATGTTTCACTTGGCGCATTTTAATTGAACAGGACTAGACACTTTTGGTTGAATGGTACAACTGGCAATGCATGACAGGGTTCTTGGATTCTGAACATGTATTATTAACTAATGTGAGACTTTATTTCAAAATGTTTGCTTTTTCTGAACAGGGTTTTGCTTGACTGCATGAGATTTTTTTTTTTTTTTTTTAGAAAAAGTAAGATTGTGTCAATGGTACAATGATTACTTGTTGGGTTAAACAAGTAGATCCTGCACCAGAGGTGAATGTACAATGAGCAACCTGTAACTGGACACAAGGTGTGGTCCAGAAGCTGAGAGACATTAAGAGAAGGCTGTCCTATTGATGGTGCTGCATTGCTGTAGAGAATCTGACAACCCAAAAGCACCTCCCAGTTTCCATTTCCCTCCCTAATCTTAATTTGAAAAGGAAAAAAACAAGGACATTAAACAAACAAACAAACAAGCCTTTCTCCTTAGCTGTAATACAAAGTAACTACTGGTCTGTCATATTTTTGTATTCCAAAAATGATCTGACACTGGTTCCCATTTGATCTTTGCCTAGTGCTACATTAGCACATTTCAAAATCATGATACATGCTTTTCCTCTGAATTAAAGGGAGAACTGAAAGAGGATTATGCAATGCTCATCATCACAGGGTACAATACAGCTAAATGCTTTTAAATTTCATTAATTGCGATGAGAAAGCTTCCTTATGCTTAAACATCTTTTACATTCTAAAAAGGCTCGACACGGTCTGGATCACGTTCCCATCTTCTGGTTCAAAAAGCAGAATTAATAAAATAGTTCCTTTTACTTAACAGTCCAGTAAAATGACCTATCGATATAATATATAATGGAAAACTGGAAGAGTCTAACATAAATGTAATTTTCATTCTTCACTAATAAGGCTATAAAAAGATTCAGCATGAGAACAGCTTACCAGGGGACGGGGATAAAGGAGCATTGAGAGAACAGAAGCTCTGTGTCCTAAAAGTATCATCCAAGATCAGTGATTAGTTGTGATTGGCTACCAACAAATTCATCTGTCAAGTAACAGCAAATGAAAACTGTCATTTACCAATGTGAACATAGCAGGTTACCTTGCTCCGTCAATCACTACATTGATTAACAAGAGCAAACAAATTGTTTGTTATAAACTGGCAGTCTTGACCCACCAGCGACCTTGTTGACAAAAGCTATACTAAAAAATCAAGAATATTATAATTTAACATAACAAGATTCACTAACAATACATTCCAATAAATGTATTTTATGGAAAAATTAAACAAGAGTCCTGTATACTCAAGAGTGGAAAGTGAACTAGAAGAAGAATGAAAATAAAACAACAAACCAGAAGAACTAGAATAATAAAAACAAAACAATTAAGTGGAAATATTATTGAAAGTAAAATACAGGAATGATCTTGGGAAGCCCAGCTATCCTGTTCATGCAGTACATAACTAGTTGATTTTGTTCCCTATCTCATATCAACCACCAGTCACTGAGGAGTTCCTCCCCACACCTGTTCATTATCACACTGGTCCTTCCTTTGCTCAGTCCAGTCCTTTCCTCTGTCCTTCCTTCAAACATTTCTCCTCTAAGCCCTTTCAATACCCTTTTGCAAATCCATCCTGTGCCTTTTTTGGATGAAAACCATACAGCTGTCTTCATTTGAAGTCCTGTGCCAGGTTCTTCCAAAGTCCAACTTTCATAAGGTCTCCTCTTTCTCTCAGCTTTCTGCTTCCCCCTTCTTGCCTACTGTCATGTCCCCGCTTTTCAGACCTTGATTTGTTCCCTTTCTTTAGCTACCTCGCCTCCTTGCCTTTCTTCCCTACTTTGTGGGTGCTCTTTCTCCTGTCTTTTCTTTCCACCATTCCAATCTCTACTAGTGCTCAGTGGTGGGGGAAAGTGCCATCAAGTCACAGTTGACTTGTGTGGTTTTCAGGGCAGGAGACAGATGATCAGAGGGAGTTTGCCAGTGTGTGCCTCTGTGTAATAACCCCGGACTTCCTTGGTGGTCTCCCATCCAAATACTAACCAGGGCCAACCCTGCTTAGCTTCCCGGATCTGATGAAACCAGGCCACCCTGCGCCATCCTGGTCAGGACTAGTGTCCTCAGTATCCATGCCTAATTTTCCCCTTCCACCCAAGAACAAAACTGCTTCTGCTTCCATACAAATATGTAATGTTTCCTCTCCTCTGGTCAGGGTTTCCACTTCCCTAATACGTTGCATCATTTTTGTTATCATTACAGATAGCTTCTCCTTGAGAAGTTTTCAAAAGTTTATGATCATCACATGACATTAAAGCAGTTCAGCCAAAGCAAGGGTAGCTTGAAGGAAAAAGAAGGATGACTGTCAGGTTTTTGCTGATTATAGAGAATAAAATATTAGGGGCATCCAATTAAAATGAAGAGTGCCTTCTAGCTTTTACATTATAGTAGGTAAAAATTTAGAGTCTAGCGGCACCTTTAATACCACTAGACTCTAAATTTGTTCTACTGCTTCAGACCAACATGGCTGACTACCTGGATCTATTATAGTAGGTAACTCTGTAATCCTAAAAGCACTTTCCTGGAAGTAAACTCTATTAGATGAAATGGGGCTTACTTCTGAGCAGATCTTCTCATAATAGCTTCCACCATCTTCTGCGTTCACAATGTCAAGAAAACTAATGACACTTCTTTGTTAATCTCTAACAGAGCTACTTGACAAATATTATATGTTTAAATTGTTTCTTCCTGTCTCTAAATAGAGATGCTACCATTTTCTGCTTAACAGATCATAAGATCTGAAAGTGTGATTATCCTAAGTGGACCAATAAAACACGACAGCTATACAATGCATGGCTTTAGGAAAACTATGAAAGAAGTAATTATGTCTCTCCTTCATAACACTGGAAACAGATGGATATTCAGACAATGAAGTCTGTCAATAACTCTATTCAAGAAAACTCCCATCTGCAACACAAAGATAATACCAGGGGCAACAGCCCTTAGACTACAAACTTATATGTAATGTTTATAAACTGTAACTATAACCGCTTCAGAAGTAGTTCAAACAGTTTGATGAAGAGCTGTGTATTTCTTTTAGAGAGTCCCATGCTCCCCTCCTCAGAACTACAATTACCAGGATGCCTGAAAATATGGAATGATTGTTGAACTAGTTATATCTATAGTGTGGATATGCCCTGTTCTATGGAGTGGAGGTTACAGTCTTGTGAAGCTTAATTTTATGAATTCATAATCCACAATAATCCGATGAATGTTAAATCCCACATGAATGAACACAAGATTGCAGTCCATGTAAGATAACAGCACATTCTATCGATATTTATCTGGGAATAAGCACCATAGAATGCAGTCGAACTTACTTCTGAGTAAACACAGACTCAATCTGCCAGTGGCATTAACTTGACATGAACAAAAATTGAAAAAGAGATAAAGAAAAACTGCCTGTCTTGTTTGATCTACTTTTTAAAGTGGCATAATTCATACTTCCACAGGACCAGTAGAACATGCCAAAGTCTTCGGGAAGGGGGGGGGGAATCTAGTACTGATGTCAAGTTAACCAATAACAGAGATATGTAAAGTAGCTTCAGCACCCAAAAGTGAAGGGAGATACGTACAGAACTTTCGAAGTACAAAGTGCAGAACTTTCTAAAACAAGGTCAGCAATAAAATAACTAAGGAGTAGGAGAATTATTATGGTGCATAATGTTAGGAACTGTTAAATGTTTGTTGGAAATAAATAAAACATCCTAAAATCTAGGTGGAGACTCTTACAAAAAAGAACAGATATAGATAGATCTTATTCATATGTGGCAACTCTTAAGCAATGAGAATATTGACTCCTTATGGTATGTAAGGAGTCAGAGAAAACAATTCAGATGCTGTTTCAGATACAGCTTAAGGTATAAGTTCTACACAGGGACCCAGGAGGACATTGCATGGGTGCCCCATTGTGCTACTGGGCTACGGCCATCCCTCTGTTTCAGGGTCTGTACATGTACACACTGGTGATCACTAATACCTTCAGAGAATCTGTGCTGTTTCTTTGTAATGATGTCATACCAAGGAAATTTATTATAGTCTCAGTAGTTCAAGTGAAATTTGGCCAGCACTGAGTGGTGAGGAAGATATGGACCACAGTAACATAAGAACACTCTAGAGAACACAACACTAAGTGGTGTCTACTCACATATTGAAAGAAATTATCGATAAAAAGTAAGAAACAGAGCAACAATTACACCTGGCTGCAGAATATGTTTACTCCATTCAGTATATGGTCTGATAAGAAGTGACAGATATTTATGTGGGGTATTGTCTTAAACTCTGTTTACACAACTTTCTAGGCTCAAATAACAACTGCCTCATCAATACGCAGTCCTCTAATTTATGATAGGACATGAAGGCAATGGTGTACGTTTAATATTGTTACATTTTCTAAAGCTCCTTTAGCACATGTTAGCTATCCCGTACTAGGTCCAGACATCATAAACACATTTTTACTCTGGGTGAATTAATTTGGGGGAAATAAATCTAATGTTTGCTCGCAAATTCTGCAGACGATGGATTAGAACCAATGTATTGACAGATAAACATCTATGCAAATAATGAGGGAAATCCAAACTTTTAAATAATCTTGAACATGTTGCTGGGTGATTAGATTGCCATGTGTAATTTTGAACATGTGCTTTCAGGGTGCGTGAACAGTGGTACTAGGGTGGGGTGGTCATTTTAGTGTCCAGTGGTGACTATGTCAACAGGAACAGAAAGAAGCAATGTCTGTAACAAGGTTGTTACTTCTGCTCCTAACTGTAAAACAGTGCATTTACTGAGGCAAATGTAACTGTAATTCAAGTAACAAAAGTTTCAGTTCTGCAATGTTTTGGTTGCTTTGAATTCTTCCATTAGACAGTTATTATTTCTGCATTATTTTCTTATATTTCACATTTGTTATAAAAAGTATGCCACTTCATAAAATTATAATGTGGATCTGTGTGCTCTGGTTTACTTTTGTCCCCAGATCTTTGCAAACTTTTTCCACAGTTTTTCCATAGTTGGTTCAGCTACAGGTATGGGAGAACAGTTTCATGTGTGAAACTAAAATACCTTTTGCTTTTGCACAAATGCACACACGTTTTTATGTGAGGGAATAAAAGCCCAATACAGCCCTATTCAAACTGAATGTGCATTCCAGCCAGTTTAGGTTTTACATCATCAGTGCAGACAGCAAGAAAGGTCTCACATGTGAAAAAGCCCTTTAAAAAGCACCCTCAAGGTGTATTTTTTATGAAGTTGTCAGGAAACCATGAGTAATTGTGGGGTGTTAGAAGCAAAGCTTCATTCTGCAAAAGGTGGGTGGGTTGGGGTTTGTTCAGAATGCCAGCCGGCTAATCCCTGTAAACAGCCACACGTATAAATAATCCAGAGTTAACAATATAACGTCGGAAGCAACTACTTCCTTCCATGATTAGGAAGAAAAACATGAAGCCTTTCCCCCCAATCACAGAACTAGCGCTATGCTCCTTGCACGTCCTTGTTTCACCTACTGACACACGAGCAAAAGAGAAAACATATGCCGAAAAGTAAAGTCGGAATACCGCGTGGAATAAAATACCCTTCCCCCCACCAAGTCTATTGAGAGGTGGAGGGGCGATCCAAGTTATTTTGCGGTGGGGGGGGGGGGGGCAGGAGTCCTGCACATGAGGCGTCCCTACCAGTAAACCCCCGGGTGATCTGCCTCAAATGCAGCCCCCCCGGTGGATTCACGAAAGTAAAGATCCACCCGGCACTTGTACCCGTGGTAGGAGAAACTCCACGTGCCCCTGAGTGAGCAAAGCGTCTCCTCAGAGGGAAGCGCGTTTTAGCCAATAGCGAGCGAGCAGGGCCAGAGAAGGGTGGGATCCGGAGCGCCCTGGGATGGAGGTCGCCCCCCACTGTCCAGGCGGCCTCCAAAGGAGGGCGCGTGCGTGGGAGGTCGTGAGAGCGGAGGGAGGAGAGTGTGGGGGGTCGCCGGGAGGCGGGGCTTCCCGCAAAACCGGTGCGCCGGCCGGAGGCGATCCCGCACGCAGTCTGTCCCAAGCCGCTGTTGCCGGCTGCGGGAATGGAAAGTTACCGGTTTCATAGAAATGCACATCCTCGGGGGAGGGGGGGGGGAATGAGAGGCACTACCCCCCCCTCCGGTCGCCCAGCAGGCTCCTGTATATATACACATACATAGGCAATCTCCCCCCCCCCCCCCGGTTCCCAAGTCACATTAGGAATGCATGCGTGATCTTGAGGTGCTGGCCACTGCGGGCGATCCTCCTCCTCAAGCCCCCTTAAATAGAAAGTATGCATAATAAAATACATTTCCAAAGAGCGATCCCCTCCCCCAGGAAACACACACCAGAACGAGGACCCTCAAGAATGCCCGCAAAAGAGCCCTCCGCCCGCACGTCATGGCATGCCACAGACAACGTGCACGACCACCCAACGCAGCCAGCCCCCCACCCCCGTAAGG
Organism: Lepidodactylus listeri; assembly: GCA_029233225.1. Taxonomy (NCBI): domain Eukaryota; kingdom Metazoa; phylum Chordata; class Lepidosauria; order Squamata; family Gekkonidae; genus Lepidodactylus; species Lepidodactylus listeri. Next base: position 34,900,839 of record JARCFY010000012.1, read on the forward strand.
CATGCATGGCAATAGGGGAAACCGGCATAACAAAGCACTCAACCCTCGACCCCCACAAATTGAATTAATAAAAATGATGTCTGAAAGGAGCGGGGGAAACATGTTTCCAGTCCCACCCCCCCCCCCCCCCGGTAGGAAATTAATGGAGCCCTGCGTTATAGGAGAGCACATGGGCACTTCCGAAAGTACCTGGTATTGCTCTGAAGCTGCCTCGATCTTCAGGGAAAACTCCCACCTACAGTGATCTTCGAGAGAGCTGGGCTTAAAAAACTTTAAAAAGGAAAGAGAAAAAATAGCGTTTTCCTGGGGGGGGGGGGCGGGGGAAATACTCAAACCCGACGGGCCCGCAAGAAGAACCGCACCGGATCCAAAGCGTTCACATGGTGAGGATGGCTGAGGTTCCAGCAGGTCTCAGCAGCCGCTATCAGGCCACACAGGTAGTTCCAGCAGCTCTGGTGGGGCTCGGCTGCTGCCCTGAATTCGCATCTTCCGGCAAGCCCTTGGGCAGGCAGCACCTTAAAGCAGAGGATCTCGCAACCGCCCCCCCTCGCCTGTCCCCTCCCTTTGGGGGAGAAAAAAAGGGCTTGTGCTAACTATTCCGGGGCTGATCAAAGCCTTGTCAAAAGCAGCCTCCCCGCCCCCCCGCCTCGCGCGCTGGGCTTTTGCGCTCCCTTCTCCGCGCCGCCTGCCTGGAGGCCGCCACGCTCGCCGCCGCGGCTGCTGCTTCTCCGCTCCAAGTCCCCGTTCCCTCTCTCGCTCCCCCGGCTCCTGGGCTCAGTCTGGGAGCAGCGGCGGCAGCACAGTTTTCCCCCCACCTCGCCTCCACTCCCCCCCCCCCCCCCCCCCCCGGTTTCCCACGCTGGCTGAATGTGACTTGACCCCGTTTCAAAAAAGTTTGACATAGTGCTTCAACATTTCCGCATTCCTCCCCGACTACAAAGGCAGCGGCCGCCTCCTTCTGCTTTCTGTCTCTGCTCTCTGTCTTCACACTCAATGAAATCCTTCATGTGCTCCCTGCCAAAAAACAGCCACATACCGCAAGGGTCGCGGGTAGCGCAGCGGCGAGGAAGCAGGGCGCCCAGGGATTGGAGGAGCGCGCAGTACACCGCCCCTGCGCCGGGCGGAGCCGCGGCCTCCTATCCTTAGCGTGGCCCGTGCTCGGCGCTGTACGAAATAGAAATACATAAAAAAATATTTTCTTTAAAAAAACGCCAACAGAATTATAATTAGGGCTGTCACCCAGTTAAAAAAAAGTAGTCGACTTTAATTCTTTTCTTATATTCCTTGCCTATTGGTTTTTTTGCCTAGCCCTGTAGATAGGAAATAGATATGGAAATACATTATGTTGAAGTATTGATTATCTTGCCATATTTTGACACGTCATGTTATTTTTTTCATGTTTTATATTTTTATATCATTCAGCGTCCTCAAAATGTGTTTAAGAAATGATGTTTTATACTTCTCGTTTTCCCTTTTGTCCCTTTTTATTCTGTTCCCCATTAAACAGTAAATAAAAAAAATAAGGAAAAAAAAAGAAAATGTGGTTGATCATTGGCATGAGTTATAGGGGATCAATCGATTGGATTAATCAATAAAGCTGTATATCAAAACAATCGTTATGAAGCAAAAAGGATGCTTGTTTTTAGACAGTCCACAGGTGGCTCCTGGCAGGCATTTTCTTAAACAGACTTCTGTTCCTGTATGTGGGAGAGAGAAGACCCTCTTACAATGGTGCTATTTGCAGTTTTTATCATTACTTATATTAAAAACAATGGGTCTTGTACATCAGCTGCCTGATTAGCATCTTATTGGTTGATCAAATATTTGATTTTTTTAAAAAATAAACTTGTTTTTGATTTTGCATTATTTTGCCATTTTACTACAAGCACTGAGACTATTTCATCCTTTGTCTTGCAAAGGCAACCTTTGCTGTCACGGCGCCTGCTCCTGTGCAGCTAGAATGAGTAGTTTCTTTTCTTTTTCCATGTACCAGTTTTGGAATCACTTCCAGGTATTTTCACTATCAACTTCGTTTTCTGTGTCTTTCAAACACTGCCCATCCTTTTCCTTCCTGTTGTCAAAATGAGTTTTGATTTCAGTCTTTTGTAATCTTCTTGGTTTCTGTAATCTTAAATAAGTCTGTCTAGTATACTTCAACTAGAAGCGTCTCTTTGCTTTTCTCAGTGTAGTCATTCAGTGCTCATTTTTCTTCTTCAGCTTCTTACTTCCACCTAATTTTCTTGGTACATAAAGAAGATCAACATCCCTTCTAGGGTGTAGTGAGTGATGCATTGCCACTATCTTGCGAGTTTTGCAATCTATTGCTTCTAATTTGGCTTGTTTCCAATTGATAAAAATATACGATTTCTGGTTGATTGTAAGCATTGCATGGAAAACAATAAGATTAGATGCCCCTAACTTTGTGCTAATGTATACTCAGGGGTCCTTTCGTAAAAAAAGAGGTGCAGGAGCTCATTAGCATAACTCATTTGCATATGCCACACCCCCTGACGTCACCGGAAGTGTCAAAAGGCCACACATCCCTGACGTCATGGGCAGTGTGTCAGAAGGCAAGACGGGAGGGAGGGAGGGGAGGGAGGGAGGGGGGAGGAAGGAAGGAAGGAAGGGGGGAGGAAGGAAGGAAGGGGGGAGGAAGGAACAGGAAGGTAGGTAGGTAGTTGGGGGGGGAGAGAGAAGAAAGGAAGGTAGGAAGGAAGGAAGGGGGGAGAGAGGGAGGAAGGGGGGGAAGGAAGGAACAGGAAGGTAGGTAGGTAGTTGGGGGGAGAGAGAGAAGGAAGGAAGGAAGGGGAGAGGGAGGGAGGAAGGGAGAGGGGAAGGAAGGAACAGGTAGGTAGGTGGGGGGAGAGAGGGAAGGAAGGAAGGAAGGGGAGAGGGAGGGAGGAAGGGAGAGGGGAAGGAAGGAACAGGTAGGTAGGTGGGGGGAGAGAGGGAAGGAAGGGAGGGGCGCTTCTCCCCCCCACTGGGGCTGGCATTTCCCCCCCCCCTTGCTTGGGCCTGAGTGGCGTTAAGCCACTCAGGCCCAGCTTCTCCCTCCCTTGGGCTCGGGGAACTGGTGAGTGGGGGAGGGAGGGGGGGTTCTGGGGGTGACTGGGGGAGGGAGAGTTTTTTTCCCGGGGCCGGCGGCCAGCCGCGGCCCCTGGGAAGGCGACTGGGGGCTGGACGGGGCTCCTCGGCGGGGCCGGCGGCGGCCAGCCGCGGCCCCGCGGAAGGCTTCCGGGGCGGGACGGGGCTCCTCGGTGGGGCCGGCGGCGGCCAGCCGCGGCCCCGCGGAAGTCTTCCGGGGGCTGGACGGGGCTCCTCGGTGGGGCCGGCGGCGGCCAGCCGCGGCCCCGCGGAAGGCTTCCGGAGCGGGACGGGGCTCCTCGGCGGGGCCGGCGGCGGCCAGCCGCGGCCCCGCGGAAGGCTTCCGGGGCGGGACGGGGCTCCTCGGCGGGGCTGGCGGCGGCCAGCCGCGGCCCCGCGGAAGGCGACTGGGGCCCGCCCGGCCCCGCCCCCGGCCCCTTCTCTCCCGGAGCGGCGCTCCGGCTCGCTCCGGCCCCAACGGAGCCCTGTGTATACTTAACTGTAAGGGGGGAAATCAAATGGTGGTTACTATGTACATTCACTTTAGAATAAATTCTATTGAGGGTAGGTTAACTTTATTCTGAACATTTATTTCATTATTAAAACAGTTCTATCTTGCCAGTAGAATAAATATGCATGATCTTAAATGTCATGGTGCGTATACAGGCCGAGGACAGACTGCCGATCCGCCCTGGGACAGACGCGGGGCCAAAAGCCCCGCGCGAAAAGCAGCCCGGCGCAGCCCGTTCCCACAGGCTGCGCTGTCCCGGGGCGGAGGCGGGGCGGAGGCGCGCTGACGCGGGGGCGTCCAAACTTCCGCCTCCGCTTCCGGCACGCTGCCAACGCGTCCAGACTGCCGCGAAGCGGCAGGGACGCGCGGCTCTCCAGCCGGAGACCTGTTAGAAGTGGTCTCCGGCTGAAGCAGATGGATGGCGCCTCGCGGACAGGTGAGTCCGCGCCGATGCCGGAGGACAGATGCGGCAATGTGAACGCCCCCTCTGCCTCCGCTTTAGAAGCGGAGGCAGAGCGGGGCACATTGCCAGTCTGTCCTCGGCCACAGACTTTGAAAGTATTTCCAGTTGATTTTAGTGGGGCACGTTCAAAATAAACATGTTTCTCATAGGGCTTCAGGGATAGTCCAATATTTCTAAGGGATAATCTTCAGGTTGCAGCACAGGGATGAGAAGGAAACAGGAACCCATTGTTGGGCAATGTGAGGAGGCAGGGAAAACATATGCATACAAGTGTGTTACCTGTAGTGAACATCGACAGAACAAAATTGCTCCTCCTTTCCTCGTTCTAAATAAAGTAAAAGAATAAATGTAGATTTCTTTATTTGAATAGCTTCCCATAGGATTCACAGTGCACACAGACATGAAAGAAGTTTAATTCTGGGAAGATGAATCATCTTTGGGGGGGCACAGGTCATTGCATAGCCTGAAATCAACATTTGGAAAGCCAGAAGTATACAAAGGGTCCTGCACAGTTCATCTCCTTCTGTCCAGTGAAATACAGGACAAACATTATCTTGCACTGAGGCTAGGGTTGCCAGCTCCAAGTTGGGAAATACCTGGGGATTTGGAGGGGGGTGAAGCTTCAGGGGTTTGGGGCATAATGCCATAGAGTCCAACTTCCAAAAGCAGCCATTTCCCTCCAGGTGATCTCTGTTGCCTGGAGAGCAGTCGTAATAGTGGGAGATCTCATGTCACCATCTGGAAGTTGGCAACCCTAACTGAGGCTATGAAGACTGTAGTGTCAATGTGGCAAAATGGTACATTTTCATGTTGCTGGCAAATATGTGGTGCAAGTGCATTTTCATGCTGCATGGCACACATAATTTGTAAGAAGAACATCTTGTGTGACTAAGGTGCCAAACAGAAAAGAAGGACAGTGGAATCTCACTGGTATTTCTGGAACCATGTAGCAGAAGGGGATGCTAGCACAATTCTGTTGCATCCAAAAGAAATGATTATGTGCTGCCTAGTCATTTTGCAGCAAGTGCAGCTCATTTATCAGCCTGGGACAGCCACCAGTGATTCCACTCTGTTGAGTTTAATGATCAATGATAACATGACATCTGCTAGCACCACCCTCCTTTTTTGTGTGACAAGGAACCTTTAATGAACAGAAGGGCTTGTTGAAAGACCTTATTCTTTCATTTAGGAAAAGCTAAAATCTGCATCCAGTTGACAAGCTACCAAGTAAAGTTGTTAAAATAAAAATTCAAGAAGGGTGGGAAGTGACATTTATATTAAATTTATTACTGAAATGCAGCAAAATTTTACACAGAAATCTATGGTGCAATAAACAGAAGTACCCAAGTCATTGTCGTCATCGTCTTCTTCTTCATCATCATCATCTGGATTTATTAATTGCTCTATCCCATCTCTGGGCGATGTACAAGGCATAATGCCATAAAATATACAAAAACATTAAAATTCAATATATAACTTAATAAAAATTACAATACAGAATAACAGATCAAAGATGGCAATTTCCCTATAATATTTGTCCCAAATCCGGACTACTGGCTCCTTTTAAAAATCATATCAAGAAAATAACCAACTTCAGCTCCCATCATAATTGTGCTACTTTTCAAGGTATCAGGTTTAAAAGCCCTACATCCATCCAAAGAGTCATGAACCTCTACAGCCCGAGACAGTTTCATTGATGGTACCTCTGAGGAAACAATGGGAACTTTCCTAGGATCACCTCTATGCTCTGCTTGGAAGCTCCTAGAGGTATCTAAGTAATAACAGAACTCAACCCCTCAAATGTGCAGCTAGGCATGTATGGGTGGATATTTCCTTTCATTGGTATATGCCTTGGGGGTAGCATTCAATGGGGACTCCTGGTTTAATCTGAGGCTTCGGGGGGATATGCTGAAGTTAGGGTTGCCAATTCTGGGTTGGGAAATACCTGGAGATTTGGGGACAGAGCCTGGGGATGGCAGGGTTTGGGGAGGGGGCAGACCTCAGCATCATATAATGCAACAGAGTTCACCCTCCAGAGGAGCCATTTTCTTCAGGGCAACTGATCTTGGCTGTCAGGAGATGAATTGTAATAGCGGGAGATCTCCAGGTACTACCTGGAGGTTGGCAATCCTAGTCAGAGTTAAGCCTGGCAGAGACAGCTGCATAGTCCCATGTGTGACCAGAATCCTGGGTTTCACTTTGGCTTGCAGCCACAATACTGGACCAGATGGGCTTTGGATCTAGCAAGGCAATTCTTATGAGGAAGGCATCCGATCTTCATTGCTGCATTACAGAGGCCGAATTTCTGGTCACTGTTGCAACCAATGCTCTCTCTAAGCTGTGGAGTCTTGTGAGCAAACATTCTACTTTGTGAGCTACTGGGCATTAAAGTTGTGACCCAGCGATTTGGCTGCTGCATAAATTAGTTTGCTCTGGAGCCATCCTTCCTGAGCTACGACAAAAATGTGTGAGGCGGAGGCTAAAAAACTGTGAACTAGCTCACACTAACACTGCTTAGATGGAACATTGGTTGCAACTTGTGTTACAGAATTCCCACCACGTTTGCATATGGCAATCTTAGAAAAATTATTACATTCATAATCAATGGACACTATTTTTCATTGAAGGGAACTTTGTCTCCTTTCTGTTCTTTGACACATTATTTTTAATAACACATTTGATGATGCATTATTATTTTAAACAGGACAGAATAACCATTACAAATACGTGGTTAAGACTATCATATAAAGAGAGGGGGGAGCTGACAAGAGCAAAGGGGAACTTAAAACAGTTCAAGCAAATATGGTGAATCTGTAAATGATACACAGAAAGCATTTAAAAGAGGATAAAAATCTAAATGTCCTAAAACAATGCAACTTAGTTAAGATGTCCAGGAAAGACTAAATACACCAATTAAATTAATATTTAACTGGTTTCATAGCAATGCTAGTTTCTGGTTCTGGAAAAGTTATTGAAGGAAGCCCGTGCACAGAGGAGAGAAAACCTGAACAGACTTGAACTTGGGGAGGAACATTGTCTATTAGCACAGTGCCTCAATTCCTGATTCTTTAGTTTTTCAGTGAGTAGCAACCTGGAACTTTACTGATTTTTTTTAAAGCAGCAAACAATAAAGTTTGTACATATTTCAGGGACCTGCAAGCCATCACAACAATTCAACCAAATGAATCCTGTAATATACTATACATATATAGCAAGATTTTTGAGCATAAATGGGACCCCCTATCTGCTTGTTGTTTTTAAAGCAAAAACTCAAAACAAGTCCCAATCCACATGCTTTGGTCTTAGCAGTATAATGCACTGGTAGCTTATTTCTCCTTAAAATCTTCCATATCCCACAATCTCCCCTGCTGTACCCCCTGTTTTTGCAGGATGTACTTCTAAACACAATTCAGCATGTCAACTGGTGGCAGGCAGAGCCCTTTGGAAGTCCCCATGACTTAAATCCCTGTTTAATAATAGTTGTTAAGAATCTTTTGGCCAAGCTGCCAAAGAAAAAGAAGTTCATTGTGATCACAAGAAGGTGTGCTTTCCACATGTAAACTCTTCCTCCTGCATTCCAATGAGTATACTGTCATCTTTTTCTATGTGGCAGAATACACTTAACTCTCATTAACATCAGTAGACTTTCCTTTGCGTGGAGACAATAGTATACCCCTTAAGGCTTTAATACCTTTTAATCCATCTAGTAAAATGTATTGCAGATATACAAAAAAGCGAACTGATGGAGGCAAGTGTTGAGCATGCAGAAACTAATCTTAAAGGCATTCCTGATACATAAGTAAACTGTTTATTATTCCGCAGAATACCAGAACAGCCTGTAACAATCACATACCAGTGGGTGGTTCCGCAGCAGCATAATTCCTGTTATCAATGGCTGCCAATATTTAATTATGAAGACCCCTCTTGGAAAAGTGGATGGCATACCTCCAGCATGAAAGGAGATATTGCAGTCAAGGGTTCAAGTTCAAGTGGATCAAATAACAGAAACAGAGGCCTCAGTTCAAAGATGCAAATGTTCTTAAATGGGCTGCACATGAGTAGACCAATGTATAGAAAGTGTGGGAGGCAGATAGAGGGATCAAAAATGGGCACTGTCAGGGTTGTGCTCAAGAGTGCCTCAGGGGGCAGGGGCACCCGTTACACAGCGCCCCCCTTGTTACCTCACATCTGGACTTCTGCACATCTGGAACAGTAATTATAATTCCCAACAGCCTCCTATTCAATGCTCCCTCTGACCTGGAGCCATCCTTCCTGAGCTAAGTCAAAAATATGTGAGCTGGAGGCTAAAAAAACTGTGAGCTAGCTCACACTAACTCATCTTAGAGGGAACACTGCTCTTATTATTCCCGCTCACCTCTGTATTTCCAGTACTTGTGTGCAGTGTTCCCTCTAAACTGAGTTAGTGTGAGCTAGCTCATAGTTTTTTAGCCTCTGGCCCACACATTTTTGTTTCAGCTCAGGAAGGATGGCTCCAGAGCACACTAATTTATGCAGTAGCCAAATCGCTCGCTCACAGCTTTAATGCCAGTAGCTCAAAACGTAGAATTTTTGCTCACAAGACTCCACAGCTTAGAGGGAGCATTGCTTGTGTGTATGTTTTAAAGTGTGTTTTATTTCTGTATGCGTGCATTTTATTAGGATTTCTTCTTTTAATAAAAACGACCCTTTTGGTTAAGCTACTGCTTCGTTCATTGCTGAGAGTTTCTCTAAGAAGAGAAGAAGAAGAAGAGATTGGATTTATACCCCGCCCTTCACTCACTTGGAGTCTCAGAGCGGCTTACAAACTCCTTTCCCTTCTCCTCCCCACAACAGACACCCTGTGAGGTAGGTGGGGCTGAGAGAGCTCTTTCCCAAGCTGTCCTTGAGGGAACAGCTGGTACAGAGCTATGGCTTGCCCAAGGTCATCCAGCCAGGTGCAAGTGGAGGAGTGGGGAATCAAACCCGGTTCTCCCAGATTAGAGTCCGCGCACTTAACCACTACACCAAACTGGCTCTCTAAGGGAAAGATCCCCATAAAACATAGGTGGAGAATCTCGCTAGTTACCTCCCTCCCACAAGCTTTCCTCCCACAGCCTTTTTGGACAATATAGCATTTGAGGTAACAGGTTCCCCTTTTTGTCCACCCTCATCATCAGCTCCTATGAGCCCCTTGCCTATTCTCCCTATAAAGTGCTGCCCCTTTCACTTGCATCTGCAGCCCTCTCCTTAGGTTTGGAGCCTGGCTGCTGATCTCCCCTCATCCAGGTGAGGTGGTCCTTGTTCTCAGCTGTCTGATCCTCTTGGTCTCCAGGGCTTACCTGCTCCTTAAGTGATGTCTATGCTTCTCCCTTCTATGAGCTGCCTGCACACAATCCCTTCGTTGGCTGTCCTTTGCAGTCTTCTCTTCCCTCTGTCAGCTGGACTTGCCTTTTTATCAGCATCCAGCTTGTGGAGGAAGAAGCTGCCCAGCCTTCTGTAGTCTTGCCCTGCCCCTACCCTGGCTGTATTGAAACTCAGATGGGCTGGTGGTGATGGAGACTCTCGTGATCCTCCTCCCTCACAGATGCCGTTTGCACTGGAGACTGGAAGTGAATATCCATACACTGCTCAGATATGTATATAACCTGCCTGAGGCAAACTTGTCTTTGCACGATTTGATACATTTGAAGCTAGACTAGCAGATCTCTCTCCCCCCACTTGCCTCACAGGTATTCTGTAAAGATAAATGTAAAGTTCCACATTTAGGTAGGAAAAGTCAAATGCAAAATTATAGGGTGGGGGAGATTTGTCTCGGTAGTAGTACGTGCACAAAGGATCTAGGGGTCTTAAGTAGACCATACACTGAATATGAGTCAGCAATGTGATGTGGTAGCTAAAAAGACAAATGCAGTTTTGGGCTGCATCAACAGAAGTATAGTATCCAGGTCATGTGAAGTGATGGTGTCACCTTGCTCTGGTTAAACCTTACTCGGAGTACTGTGTTCACTTTTGGGCACCACAGATTAAGAAGGACGTTGGCAAGCTGGAATGTGTACAGAGGAGGGCAACAAAGATGATGAGGTGTCTGGAGACCGAGTCCTATGAGGAAAGGCTGAAGGAGCTGGGTATGTTCAGCCTGGAGAAGAGATGACCGAGAGGTAATATAATAGCCAGCTTCAGAGATCTGAAGGGCTATCACATACAGGATAAAGTGGGATTATTTTCTGTTGCTCCAGAAGGTTGGATCAGAACCAATGTGTTGAAATAAAACCAAAAGAGTTTTCAGCTAAACATTAGGAAGAACTCCCTGATAGTTCCTCAGTTGAACAGGCTTCCTCAGAAGATGGTGGGCTCTCCTCCTTTGGAGCTTTTTAAAAGCAGAGGCTAGATGTCCCATCTGAGAGCAATGCTGATTCTATCACTCACTATGTATGTGGGCAGATCGTGAGAGGGAAGGCAGGAAGGAATGAGCCACTGCTCAGCTCCCATGGCCTAATATGCCCAAAGTAATGCCAGTCACCACTTTGGGGTCAGCACGAGATTTTCCTCCAAGCCAGATTGGCCCTGGGATTGTAGAAGTTTTTTGCCTTTCTCTGGGCATAGAGTAGGGGGTCACTGAGGGTGTGGGGGCAAGGTAGCTGTGAATCTCCTGCATTGTGCAGGGGCTGGACTAGATTACTGTTGGGGTTCCTTCCAGCACTGTGTTTCTAAGAGTGGATGCAGATCATTAGTCTTTGCTCTCTTGTTCAGGCAAAGTTGGACCCTGTAGGGTAGAGCTGGATGTCAGCAAAATAAAACCTTTCTCTCTGAGTGTCACTAGAGCCTATCAAACTATGAAGTGAAATCTCAGTCTGCCGAATTATATATATTCAGCGAGGGGATAGAAAACAGGGAAAATGGAACTGAATTTTTGGCAGCTTGTGGCCTTTAAAATCACAGTTCATTTCTTGCCTTCCCTTCTGTCTCTATCTTTCTGCTGAATGAGGTTTTACTTCAAGATCTGATGAAGTGGTCTGTAGTCCACAGAAGTTTATGGTCCAACACAGTGTAACAAGAATTCTTTTTGTTATTTTCTGTAGCTGGCTATCCCATGGAACTTTCTTAGAACATAAGAACATAAGAGAAGCCAATGTTGGATCAGGCCAATGGCCCATCAAGTCCAACACTCTGTCATACGGTAGCCAAAAATACCAGTTGCCATCAGGAGGTCCACTAGTGGGGCCAGAACACTAGAAGCCCTTCCACTGTTGCCCCCCCAGCACCAAGAATACAGAGCATCACTTGCCCCAGACTGAGAGTTCCTATCTATACCTTGTGGCTAATAGCCACTGATGGACCACTGCTCCATATATTTATCCATTCCCCTCTTAGCATCAGGGTACTGTGTCCTGGCTAACCCACTCGTTGGAACCATCCTGCTAGATAGGATGACAGCACTACCCGCTAGGGAAGGCAGTAATGGTGGGCAAGCAGAAGTATACAGAAAGGAAGCTGAGGTGGTCACCATGGCCTCAGATCTTTCACAAGAGGTCTCACAGGAGGACATCAGCCTCTAGAGGGACATGGCCAACTTGCTGTGCTCACTTCCCAAGAAGCTGGGAGTCATCCTAGCAGGATACCGTGTTTACAGTGGCCAACCTCCAGGTGGAGCTTAGAGTTCTCCCTTCCTCCCTTCCTCTTTATTTGAGAAGTACACTTTGGATAGGAAAGAGTTGAGACATAATAGATTACAAACTAAAGGATGGAAGCAGATGGTGAGAGGCCCATCTGCCTCATGGTGCTAAGAGAGGACCGCATCTCTCTCTTTTGGTGCATGGAGAGATAGCTGAGGGCAGGGCTTTTTTTGTAGAAAAAGCTCAGCAGGAACTCATTAGCATAATAGGCCACACCCAACAGCAGAAACTCATTAGCATATTAGGCGGGGGGCTGGGAAAGCACAGGGCAGGCATGGAAGCTGGCTGTTCCCCCCCCCCCCCCGAGCTTCTCAGTCGCTGTGGAGATGCTCAGCAGAGGAAGGGGAAAAATAGAAGGCAGGTTTAAATGCCTTTCTCTCCTTCCTCAATCTCGAGGAAGGAAGGAAAGGCATCTAAACATGCCTGTACTCCCTGCCTGCCTTGTGCTTCCCCCCCCCCCCCACAGCTTCTCTGCAACAGTGGAGAAGCTGGGAGAGGGGAGAGGCATGCTTTCCCTGCCTGCCCCTGTGCTTTCCCTGCTGCGGGGTGTCTGGAGAAGATCAGGAAGGGAAGCAGGCATGTTTGCTTGGCTGCCCTGGTTCTCTCTAGCCAGCCCGCCAAGGCACGCAGGCTGGGGAGACCAAGGACAGCCAGGCAAACAGGTCTCATTCCTTCCCTGAGCTTCTCTGTTATTGCGGAGAAGCCCGGGGAAGTGGGCGGGGGCCATGTTGAAATGCTTTTCTTTCTCTCCCCAATGGGGGTGGTGGAAGAAGGCATTCTAAACATACTGCAGTGGACAGGCTGGGAAAAGGAAGATAGGCATGCACACATGCCCCTTTCTTCCCTGAGCCTCTCCACTATTGTGGAGAGACATGGGGAAGTGCGGGGGGGGGGGAATGGTTAAATGCCTTTCTCTCCCTCCCCCAGATCGGGGAGGGAAGAAAGGCACTACGTGCCTGGGTTCCCTGCCTGCCCTTTTCCAGCTGCCACATGTCAGCTAGAGAAGGGAAGGCAGAGAGAAGCTTTTCCTTGTCAATTTCACTCTCAGCTGACTCAAGGGGAGTGAAATTGACAAAGAAATCCCAACTGGCTCCCTAGAGGGAAAGAGGGCATTTTAACATGCCATCTTTTCCTTTTGTGGGTAATGTGGAGAGGGCAGCATGCTCTGTAGCCACGCATGCCAGAGGTTTTGGCTGTAGGCGTGGCCAACTCAGAAGCCAACCGGAACTGCATTCCTGTGCATTCCTGCCCCAAAATAGTCCTGTCTGAGGGCAAGATGATGGGGGTGGTTGGGCTGTTCTGGATCAATGAGGGAACTAGCTGATCAGGAGCCTGTAAGCTGTACATACATAATTGCTATTAAGTCACAACTGACTTCTGGAGACCCCAGCATGGCAAGTGAGGAGCAGAGGTGGTTTGCCATTGCCTTCCTCTGCACAGCCCCCCTTGGTAGTCTCCACCCAAGTACCAACCTTGCTTAGCTTCCCAAATCTGACGAGATTGCACTATACCACATCGCCTGCCCCCCGGAAACTCTACAGGGAAGAAAAAAGGTTCTCTTGCTGCAATACTACTTGCCTTTTCTGTGGTCTGAATAGTTAGCTTTAATCTAAAACATTTAAGCCTCTGGGAGTACAAAGTAAACTTAGGCACACCTTGGCAAATTAACAAGGGATGTACAGGAAGTAACACAAACAGGTACAATGTGGTGCTGGAGGAGAACCTTGCGCTGGCATTTAATTTGGAGCTATGTGAACAGTTTACATTGCTGAGAAAGAGCTCACCCCAAGGCATAAGGAGTATGTACTTAGAAGGGACGAGATAAATAGAATCAGCACACCTGATCCTGGGAAAAAACCCCAGTGAGGAACAACATGCTCTTAAAAAGTCTTTCACATGTCTCCACAACAGAAGCTCTCAAGCTATTTTCAAATCCCACATGATTGGCTATTCCTTTGACTGACTCAGGTAATGGTCTGTTGACAGCTGCCTTTATCTAAATATCTTTTGGCTGACCAACAAGATATTTGTGAAATCGGAAGTTCAGCTAAATCTAAATCCTATTTATCTTGGATTATCCAGGCACTGAAATATCTGTGGAGAAGGAGGCAGGGGAGAAAGACACCGTCAATTTAGTTAGTAGACTTTCTGGTATATTTTGCAATCCCTTATGCTGTTTGGTTTTTTTTAGTTAGAGTAAATTAAGACCTTACCTGGCTTCTGAGACAACACAGGATGATTTTAGCTCTTTTTTCCTGCCTCCAGCTTTCTCTCTTATTTTTTATTTTCTTTCCCCTTTCTCCTGTACTTTTATTGTTTGTTTTAAAAATTCTACAATAAAATTTAATTTAAAAAAGAATTGTCACCTTCTCTGGTCACAGTGTTGTACCATTCAATTGTTGTATTATCCAAAGGTTTGGGGTTTACTGGATGATCAAATGTGAAAAACAGCACAAAGAACCATTCATCTTGTGTTTATTCTTATCATTTAAATGCAGGCTTCCAAAGGATATGTATGCACATGTGTGAGGGCACAACCTGGAGCGCTGCCCTCTCAAACAAACATTTTAATCGGTGGTAACCCAGTCCTTAAAAGCTCTTTGCATTTATGAGTAACAGTATTACCAAGCACCTGCCACTTAGAATATAATCTAACTGCAGTTAACTGCTAAAGGGCAGGTGTTCTGACTGCTGTACTTTTCTTACTTAAAGGATAGTTTGATTGGAAGCATCCTCCTCTTCAACATCCATCATCCTGTGTGATCAGTGGGTTTCCATAGAGCCCTAATGCCATGCAAGGGTTCCGCAATGACAGACCTGGCAAGGAATAAACTAGCAGAACTATCACCCGTGGACATCGTTTGAAATGATGCAGCGCACCTGCATTTGCATTCTGGATTGGACCCCTCCATGAAGGATGAGTCCGTGTAAAGATGACCCATCCCCCCACTCCTGTTGGGAGGTTTGTTGATCTGTGTATAACAATAGCCTGACGCCAGAGGACATCATTTCTAGGACCAAGGAGAGCTGAGCTCAGTTCCCCACTTGGCCCGGAAGCTCTCTTGGGCCAGTCGCTCTCTCCCTCTTAGCCTAGCCTACCTCACAGGATTGTTGTGATGAAACAGAGGTGGGAAGATCCATGTAGATCAGTCTGAGTTCCTTGGAGACAAGGATAAAAACTGAAGAAAGAATTGATGGCTCACTTCTGTCGTTAGGAATGTTTTCTAAAAAGAAACCATTCTCCGGATGGCATTGATAAGGTTCGGAGCTTGTAATAGCCATCAGTGTTTCAGTATCTGATTACTGTGCTTTGTGACTTTATGGACTGGTTTGTAGTTATCTGGATGATATATTTTCAGCATGTTTGGAGGAATATGACTACCCTGTTACCATAGCACCAGCTATATGCAAAACTCAAAAAATGTCTCTGTTCAAGGGACACATAATTCCTTCTGGTGGTCCCTGACTGCCCAGAGAGAGGATCTTCATCAAAATGGGGGCTCCACTCATGGACATGCAAAAAATCCAGTGCTTGCTTTGGCTTGCTTATTTATTTTTTTAAATTATTGACATGCCTCCCCTTCAAAGACCTACTCAAGGTGGCTCACAAAATAAAACACAGCAAAATAAGAAAAACATAAACATCAAACTAGACCCAGACAATAAAAAACTCACAGCAAAAAGGTACATAAAAACTTAGAGCAGAGAACAGCGTAAAAACCCAGAACATAAAACAGCCAGCATACCTAAAAGACCCAACCGCAGTTTTATCCACTGCCTTTTGTCAGGTGATTTATCTCATCACAGCATTCTTTGTCAGCAGTGCCAGTCTCTCTGCAGCAACACAGAACAGGAGACAATCTTTATCCTGATCCATGTGCCCAGTCAGAGCAGGGGGAATTTCCGATCTCAGTGCTTGCCAGTCTCCTCTACCCACGTACCTTCCACTCATAGCACCTTGGCCCAGCTGAAAGGGATCTGGGGCCAACAACTGTGGCCATGAAGCCTGCTTTTGAGGAGTCTCTGCTCTAAGAGACTCAACAGCCTATCCCTAAGTCCTAACAGTTTATAGACGCCTGTTATGTTTCAGAGATTTTAAATACCTGACAAGCCTTATGGGCCCTATTGTTTTCTTGACTCTAGTTAGCTATCATGTTTTAACCCAGTTCAGAGAATGTCAGGGCTGATGGCCTTATTTCCATTCTAATGAGGAAAATGAGTCCTGCTACTTTCCTTCATGGGGTATACAGTGCACATTTCCTTTCACAGGCTCGAAGGGCCCCAAGAGTTCACGCCAGTCAATGCCTAGCCAAATGATGAGCAAATGCTCCTGAGCCCTCTAGTCTCTTTACATTGGGAAGTTGCTTGTTCCGCCTTCAGGAGCTCTACATTTTACATGGTATGCTCAGATGGTAGGTACCATACCACTCCTGTTGGGTTCTGAGGGTTCCTGAAAAGCATAGACTCCTGAGATACCCATCATAAACTCAGAGTCTGATGTAGCCTTTGACTAGCTCCCATAGGACAGGGGTGTAGAGTTAGTAAATTCCAGGGGGGGGGGGCTGGGGCTCTTGTGCGTGTGCTCACGCTTTGCATGCATGCACGCGGGGACCATGTCCCCGCTGCTGCTGCCGCCACCACAAGAGCCTCCCCCCCCCGGCCTGCCCAGCTGGCTGGCTGGCTTCCCTAAACCCACTCGTTCCCTCCCTCTCTCCCGGAGCCATCTGGGGACTGCCCAGCATGATGGCAGCACCCGGAAGTGACGCCATCACGCCGGGCATGTTGCCAGGGCGATGCTCTGGCAATCGCCCCAAAACTCTATGGTGCCATAGAGTTTCGGGGCGATTGCTAGAGCATCGCCCTGGAAATGTGCCTGGCGTGATGGCATCACTTCCGGGTGACGCCATCATGCTGGGCGATCCCCGGATTCCCCGGGAAGGAGGGAGGAGGGAGGGAGAGAGCGAGTGGGTTGGCTGGCCGGTAGGCTCTTGCGGTGGGTGGGCAGCAGTGGTGGCAGCAGGTGGGCAGGCGGCAAGGGAGGCGTGGCGGCGGGGGGCAGGTGCCCCATTTCGCTGGGGGACTCCCCCCATAGTTGCCCGAGCACCCCCCCGTAGTTGACGCCTATGCCATAGGCCATGGGCTAACGTTCTCATGAACTGTGGTGTAGTGTTCTTATCGACACATAGGAAGGTCAGTAATCTTTATTGCAGTACATATATTGACCAACAAGGCTGTGGTCACACACACTGAACAATCCACTTTCAATACACTTTCCACCTGGATTTTGCCAGTTCACACAGTAAAATCCAATTGGAAAGTGCATTGAAAGTGGATTGAAAGTGGATTATTTAGTGTGTGTGATCGTGGCCCTTCGTTCTGCCACCCACCCTCCTTCCCAACAGCCCTGTTGTTTACCAGCCATGTATTTCAGATTTTGCCTCTAGACATATCGTGGCTGCGGTCACACACACTAAATAATCCACTTTCAATGCACTTTCCAACTGGATTTTGCCAGTTCACACAGTAAAAATCCACTTGGAAAATGCACTGAAAGTGGATTACTTAGTGTGTGTGTCCGCAGCCCATACTTGGCAAGGATGCAAGTGCTTAAGAAATATTTGTCCTTGGGTGGAGTGTCCCTGTTTCTTTTTATTTGTCCAAAATGAAGAATACAATAAGGCTTCTTCTTATAAAATCACAGGGAAGGTCAGTAGTGGCCAGGGTTATGCAAACACAATGCTTTATGCACAAATCCCTTTGTATGTACATTAGGAAAATGGTTTTTTAAAAAAATAAAATCCCGATGTTACATGGGGCTTGCATTGGTCTCTGATCTGGCTGCTCCTCAGGCTTGTACCAGCTAAATTCCAGCAATCTGTACCATCCTTTTAACCCACCCCATTCACTAGACCATTCATACCATTCATTTGAAGACACAATATCCAACAGATAAAATGGGTATCATTAAATATCAACCTACTCTTCATAGATATGGAGATAACTGAAAATCGGACCAATGTTCCTCGAACCCAGCCTTGTCACAAATTCTGCCTTGATTTTTATCCCGCACAGCAAGATAGTCCTAGGGATGAATTATCTTCTGGCCACATAGTAATCAAATCCATCTTTCTAACCTGCAAGAGAACTTTTTGTCCTCTTCTGAATTGCCAAATGACAACAAAGACATCCTACCAGTTGCCTTCCAGACTGTTTCTCTCCAGCTGTGAGTAACTGAAGCCCATGCTGTCAGTGTGGTGGAGGGATGAAGGCTGCAGGAGACAAATAAGAGGGCTACCTCTCCTTAGAGGAAACCATGAAATAGAGACTGAAAGGGACTTTCTTTTCCATTTTAACTGCTTCTCCCTCCTGACCCCATTGCCTGCCCTGATAACTAAAGGAGAAAGGTTCATGATTTAAATGAGATTCTACTGCAGCATTAAATGGTTGCCAATATTCAATAGTCACTATTCTTTCTATTTAGAATATGCACATTCCAGTGGCCTATGTACTGAAGGGAGAGGCATCAAGAGAAAAAAGAGCCACCTAAACTGATAAGAATGCTCATATTTTCCCCTCAAAGATTTAACTTTGCTCAAAGTGGGAATATGTAGCTCCATTTACTGCATGACAAACAATAAAAATTATTGATAAACCACTTGTTCAAAGTAAGCAGATGAGAAACCAAAGCAAAACTCCATTTCTTCTCTGCCTAATTATCCTAGCACTGCTGTTGTTAAAATGTATGCCATAGGAAACACCACTCTTAAGTTAAAACTATTATTTATTCTTTACAGTGTGGTAAATGTTCGGATTGTAATGCAAGCAACGAAGATATAAAGAGACAATTTAGAATTACAGTATGAAAACACCCACTGTATTCTTATGAAAATACAGGTAATCATATATTGCTGTAAGCCATTTTAAAGTAAGTAGTTACTTTGGCAATGATACAGTAGATACTCTAGTGCCCATTGGGTACCCAAGACCTTCAGATTAATGAGCGTGTTTTGTGTTTATGCCTTGATGTTTATAGAGGATAGGAATTCTTTGAATTCTATAACCTTAGACACTAAACAGTTCCCCTTGCTAACTCAGATGGCCTTTTGATAGCTTTGATCATCTCTTATTAATATGTCCACACTTTTGGCTAACCAGGTAACATTTCAGGTGAGTATAATTATTTTGGTAGATTTCCCCCCCCCCCCCCCCCCCCCATATTTACATTTAAAGCTATTCTGACAGAAATTAAACAGACAGATGAATCAGGTATCACACACTCTCCTTCCAACCAGTAGCAGTAAATATGTCATACACAAGTCTTTCCCAAAGCTGGCAGGTGCACCATCCCAGTGCTGATCTGTGTTTACTTTGAGGAACACCTGCTGTGCTTTCTGTTTCTTTGCAGCCCTTTGACTTTTAAAACACATCTGTCCCGGGTTGGTTTCCTTGGCTATTTAGTTTCCTTAATGATCTGTTTAAAGCACATTTAAATCCAGGTATGTTTTATCTGTCAACTTGGCCTTTATTGTTTTTATCTTCTTCTCTTATCCTTACAAGTTATATGATATTCATTGTACTTTCAACAGTATCCTGTGGCCGTGTTAAGGCTGGCTGGTAACAGAGCCTGTTCATGTCTTTCTTTACCATTAGTTATTCCACTAAAGCAGATTATCAGTTTTCAGAGCAGCTGCTATTTTAATGACACATTGCATATGTTAGCGGCCCTTTTGATTCTTTGTATCTAAATTACTCTGCCTTTCAAGACCAACTGCATTTTAAATGATTGAATGAGCTCCTCGTAATAGAAACCAAGTAAGTAAGGTGCTAGCTGGTGAGATGATCATTGGGATTGACAGCACGGAGTGCGGGATACAAATTAAACAAACAAATAAATAATACACAGGAATGTTTTTCAAGCAAAGAGAAAATGGAGGCCTAGTACCCATAAGCAGCATGTGAGAAAGGAAACTTGAACTGGAGTACTCATGATTGGCGGATGGGACTCACACCAAAGGAGGAGGAGGAGGAGGAGGAGGAGGAGGAGGAGAAGAGATTGGATTTATACCCTGTCCTTCACTTGGAGTCTCAGAGTGGCTTACAAACTCCTTTCCCTCCGCCTCTCCACAACAGACACCCTGTGAAGTAGGTGGGGGCTGAGAGAGCTCTTTCCAGAACTGTCCTTGACAGAACAGCTCTGACAGCCCTATGGCTTGCCGAGTAGCTGCAAGTGGAGGAGTGGGGGATCAAACCCGGCTCTCCCAGATTAGAGTCCACAAACTTAACCACTACACCAAACAGTTTCCTGCCTATAAAAATGTAGCTTTCTTCTTGATAAGCTTGTTTGTCTATGTGTAAGAATTTTTTTTGCCAGAGAAACTCCTGTCATGCGAGCCTCCACTTCAGTCTACAGACCCATTTGCCTTTCGTTCACCTAAGAGCTTTATTAGACTAGAGGTTGAATTGTCAGCAGGTATTTATTTTAGTGAATGTTAACCCTTTCCTCCAAAACACTTTTTCTGACCTCAGTCCCACCAAGGCTGCCATTTGCACCAAATGTTAAATATGCAGGCAACCAAATGGTGCCTTTATGTTGGGATGAAAAGCAATTCCAAGTGCATGACTGGGGTTAGGAACATAGTGTCAGGGAAAGAGACACCCCCCTCCCGCCTTGCCCAGTCTGAAATGAGGTCTCCCCCATGGCTTTACATGTTTGTTGAAAAAGACATTAACAGGAAATCCATTAATAGATTTCCCAGACTTTTCACATCTAAAAAAGCCAAAATAACAACAGGGGGAAAAGGGGGGGGGAACCCTGAAGGAAGGCAATTGCAAGGTTTCCCCTCCTAGAATCTTTTCAAATTTAAATTCAGAACCTGTTTCATATGGCTTCATGGTAAGGATGGCTATTTTCCACACAATCATCCCCAAACACATTAACTTGCCCCCAATGTTCTTATGTTCAAGGAGACTTTCTTCATGTCTTATAAAATCCCAGTGAATGGAGATGATTTATTGCATGGAACAAAGTATGAGTGCAGTGGCACCTTTAAGACCAACAAAGTTTAAATCTGGGTATAAGCTTTCCTCTGAGGAAGTGGGCATGCACATGAAACCTTATACTCAGAATTAAATTTTGTTGGTATTAAAGGTGCCACAGGACTCAAACTTCATTTTATTGCTTCAGACCAAAACAGCTACCCACCTGGATTTATTGTATGGTTATACATCCAGCTCATGTTGGGCATTAGCCAGATTTGTTGCACCTATGCTTCTACTTCAGTTGTCCTTCTGGAATACTATTTGAGATGATCAGTTTGGCGCTGAACAACTGATTTGTGGCAGTTCTGGAGGCCTCATTCCAAAAAGGATGTGAACAGAATGGAGTGGGTGCAGAGGAGACCAATAAGGATGATTGGGGGCCTGGAGACCAAGCCCTATGAGGAAAAGCTGAGGGACTTGGGAATGTTTAGTCTAAAGAAGGGGAGGTTGAGGGGGATATGACTGCTCTCTTTAAGTATTTGAAGGGCTGTCAGAGGAGGGCAGGGAGCTGTTCCTATTGGCAGCAGATGATAGGACTCGCAATAATGGGTTTAAATTAAGGGTGGGAAGGTACTGGCTAGATCTTAGGAAAAACTTTTTTACAGTAAGAGTTTAGCAGTGGAATCAAGCTGCCTAGGGAGGTGGTGAGTTCTCCCTCACTGGCAGTCTTTAAGCAATGGCTGGACAAACACTTGTCAGGGATGCTCTAGCTGATCCTGCATTGAGCAGGGGGTTGGATTAGATAACCTTTATGGCCCCTTCCAGCTCTGAGATTCTCTGAGAATGCCTGATCTAGGCTTTGATTGTGGATCTTCACTTTTTTGTTCTTGGGGTCCTGGTAGCTCCAAGGAGCCCTAGGTTAAGGTGGGGTCAGAGCAGGCCAGCTGATATTTCCTCCAAAATTCCCATCTCAATGTGATAACTAAGCCTGCCTTCACTCCAACAAACCTGTTCCTCCACAGAGATTTCTTCCCCTTCCCTTATCTGAAAATGCTCCCGGTATCCAGGAACTTGAACTTTCTCTCCTTTTGCTAAATGGGGGAATAGTTATTCACCTGTATCTCCCTCCTCTTCTTTCAAGCCCATGTAAAATTACCCTTTGTTTTCACTCAAGTGCCAAGCTCTATAACTGGCAAGAGCCAATGTCCTATAGTAGAGTATTGGACTAAGATCTGGAAGACCCAACTTTGAATCTGCTCTCTGCCATGGAAGCTTGCTGGGCCAGTCATATACACTTAGCCTAGCCTATCTATGGGGCTGAAGAAGAGAGCAATGTAAGCCACTTTGGATCCCCACTGGGAAGAGAGGCAGGATATAAATGGAATTAAAATAGAATGCAACTGTTTACCCCAAAGTGTGCTGTTCTGTTGGTTTCTCCCGCAAGTGTAACTCAGAAGTTACTTGATTCCTGGCACTGAATTGCCTCTTCCCCACTTCTAGTCTTCCCCTTAGATCTACCTTTTGGATTAGTGGTTGCTCAGGTGTTTGGGACCCCTGCCTGAATATCTGAATCTCTCTCTGGAACCTGCAAGGATACCTAGCTTAGCGATAAGCACTGTTTCACCTCTTGCTTCCTTCTCTTGAGTGATACACATTACATAGTGTCCGTCAGCAGTAAGAATACTGTCATTTGTCTTAACATTCTAGTGTAGAATATTACTAAAGTGTATTTGAAATTGTTGTGACTTACTGAGCATGCCAATTATTTCTGTCAATAAACTAAATAATATCTCTAGTTGCATTGTATTCAGAATCAGTAATTCTTTTCAGTAATTTCTAGGTTAAATGGAGGTGGAATGTTGTAAGCAACTTTGGTTCCCCATTTTGGAGCATAAATGAAGTCAGTAAATTAATAAAGGTTTCTGTTCTGTGTGAGGAGTCAAAAGATCCCTTCATAGCCATTTGTATGTGCCATTCATTTCCTGGATCCGGTGTATTCATTTAAGCCAAGTCAAGTGCTTCGAAATCAGATTGATTTTATAATTTGTAGTCAAAGATGGAGAAGCTCTATACAGTCAGTAACAACAAGGCCTGGAGTTGACTGTGGCTCAGACCATGAGCTACTCATTGCAAAATTCAGGCTTAAACTGAAAAAAAAAAAGGGAAAACCACTAGGCCATTCAGGTTTGACCTAGATCACATCCCTTATGAATGTTACCACCTTTGACTGATCAGGCAGCTGGTTCCCTTCCTTGAACGCAATGATCTGGCTTTAGTGATCCACGCAATGGTTACCTCGAGGTTGGACTACTGCAATGCTCTCTACATGGGTCTGCCCTTGGCGCAACTCCAGAAGCTGCAGCTGGTGCAAAATGCAGCGGCCAGGCTGCTGATGGGGCTTCCTGTGCGGGAGCACATCCGGCCTGTGCTGAAGTACTTGCACTGGCTGCCAATAGCATACTGGATTCGCTTCAAGGTGCTGGCTTTGACCTTTAAAGCCCTTTATGGTCAGGGACCTGCCTACCTGAAGGACTGCCTTTCCCCACATATTCCCCAGAGAGCACTGCGATCTGGTTCACAAAACCGCTTGGCTCTCCCTGGGCCGAAGGACACCAGGTTGACATCGACAAGGACCAGGGCATTTTCTTTGGCAGCTCCGACCTATTGGAACAAGCTCCCTGGTGAGATCAGGGCCCTGCGGGACCTCCCATAATTCTACAGGGCCATGAAAACGGAGCTTTTCTGGCAGGCATTCCAATAGGAGCTGCATCTTATCAGCTACGCCCTATGTAGACTTAAAGTTAGAAGTTACCAGAGCGGTAGCACCACTGAATGTGTTCTTAAATGTACTTTATTATATTGCACTGCCATCATTATATCTACTGTCATATTAATTGTTTTAAATGGTCTATTATGGATTTTACTTTGGAATGTATATTGTTTTACTGGTTTTATGTAAGCTGCCCTGAGCCTGCCTTGGTGGGGAAGGTGGGGGTAAAAGTTAAATAAATAAATAAATATACAGTGGAGGTGAAGAATTAGGTTTAAGGGACTAGATTTGATAGACAGAGTGCCTGAAGTACTATGGATGGAGGTTCATGACATTGTACAGAAGGCAGCAATCAGCACCATCCCAAAGAAAAAGAAATGCAAGAAAGCAAAGTGGCTGTCTGATGAGGCTTTACAAATAGCTGAGGAAAGAAGGAAAGTGAAAAGCAAAGGTGAAAAGGAAAGATTTACCCAACTGAATGCAGATTTCCAGAGAATGGCAAGGAAAGATAAGGAGGCCTTCCTGAATGAATAATGCAAAGTAATAGAGGAAAACAATCGAAGGGAAGGACTAGAGATCTCTTCAAGAAAACTGGATAAATCAAGGAACATTTCGTGCAATGCTGGCCATGATAAAGGACAAAAATGGTAGGGACCTAACAGAAGCAGAAAAGATTAGGAAGAGGTGGCAAGAATACACAGAAGAACTATACAAGAAGGATCTCAATGTCCTTGACAACCACGATGGTGTGATCGCTGACCTCAAGCCAGACATCCTGGAGGGCAAAGTCATATGGACCTTAGAAAGCATTACTAACAACAAAGCTAGCGGATGGTGATGGTATCCCAGCTGAGCTATCCAAAGTCCTAAAAGATGATGCTGTTAAGGTGCTACAGTCAGTATGCCAGCAATTTTGGAAAATGCAACAGTGGCTGCAGGATTGGAAAAGGTCAGTTTACATTTCAATCCCAAAGAAGGACAATGCCAAGCAATGCTCTCTCTAAACTGTGGAGTCTTGTGAGCAAAAATTCTACTTTATGAGCTACTGGCATTAAAGTTGTGAGCAAGCAATTTGGCTATTGCATAAATTAGTTTGCTCCAGAGACATCCTTCCTGAGCAAAGACAAAAATGTGTGAGCCAGAGGCTATAAAACTGTGAGCTAGCTCACACTAATACAGTTTAGAGGGAACACCGATGCTAAGGAATGTTCAAGCTGTCATACAATTGCACTCATTTCACATGCTAGCAAGGTCATGCTCAAGATCCTACAAGCTAGGCTTCAGCAGTACATAGGTAGAGAACTGCCAGAAGTACAAGCTGGGTTTTGAAGAGGTAGGGGAACTAGAGATTAAATTGCCAACATTCACTAGATTATGGAGAAAGCAAGGGAGTACCAGAAAAACATCTACTTCTGCTTCATTAACTATGCTAAAGCCTTTATGTGGATCATAGCAAACTGTGGCAAGTCCTTAAAGAGATGGGAGTACTGGACCACCTCACATGTCTCCTGAGAAACCTGTATAAGGGTCAAGAAGTGACAGTTAGAACCAGACATGGAACAACTGATTGGTTTAGAATAGGAAAAGGAATATAACAAATATGTATATTGTCGCCCTGCTTATTTAATTTATATGCAGAGTACATCATGTGAAATGCTGTCCTGGATGAATCACAAACTGGAATTAAGACTGCAGAGAAAAACTTCAACAACCTCAGATATGCAGATGATACCACTCTAATGGCAGAAAGTGAAGAGGACCTAAAGAGTCTCTTGCTAAGAATGAAAGAGGAGAGCTCAAAAGTTGGTTTTGGAACTCAGCGTCAAAAAAACTAAGATCATGGCATCTGGCCCCATCACTCCTTGGCAAATAGAAGGGGAAGTCATGGAAGCAGTGACAGACTTCATGTTCCTAGGATCCAAGACCACTGCAGATGGTGACTGCAGCCATGAAATTAAAAGATGCCTGCTCCTTGGGAAGAAAGCTATAGCAAACCTAGACAGCATAATCAAAAGTAGAGACATCACCCTGCCAACAAAAGTCCATATGGTCAAAGCAATGGTATTCCCAGTAGTAACGTATGACTACAAGAGTTGGACCATAAGGAAGGCTGAGCACCGAAGAATAGATGCATTTGAATAATGGTGCTGGAGAAGACTCTTGAGAGTTCCTTCAACTGCAAGGAGATCAAATCAGTCAATCCTAAAGGAAATCAAACCCGACTGTTCCCTGGAAGGGCAGGTTCTGAAGCTGGAGCTCAAATACTTTGGCCACCAAATGAGAAGGGAGCACTCACTGGAGAAGACCCTGATGTTGGGAAAGACTGAAGGTAAAAGAAGAAGAGGATGGCAAAGAATGAGATGGTTAGATGGTGTTATTGATGCAATGAACATGAAATGGAGCAAACTCCAGAGGACAGCGGAAGACAGGAGGGCCTGGCGTGATGTGGTCCATGGGGCCGTGAAGAGTCAGACTCGACTGTGTGATTGAACAACAACTACAAAGTGCAAAAACTAATGAAACAGATCTTGAGACAGAGGCAGTGGATTTCTTCCTTATGCTCAGGGCTAAGCTAACCTAGTAAGAAATAGGAAACAAATGAGAAAATGGGTCTTATTCACATGGACACATGTTTGGGGTACATGTATCTTCCCATTCACAGCAACAGAACACAATCATTTGTTTCCCGCAAAGGGGCCATGGCAGCTCTGGGGGTCAGAAAAACAGTACAGTGTTAAGCCCTCTATATTCATGCCAGAGCCCCAATCTGAAATGGGTCCTAGAGATGACTTGCTAATAAAACCTCTCAGGAGATCCATTAATGGAGCTCTTGAGTGTCTTTTCTGGTTTAGCCCTACACCTTTAAAGGACGCTTCTGTCATTAGGAACCTGTGTGCTTTTGGGACTGGGGTCTCAGGACAGACTACTGTGTTGCATGGACTCCAGTCAACTGTCTGGACATGAATTTCACTCCCCAGCCTACCATCACAGAACACTCTGTTGCACCCACCATTGAGTGGATTTGCTTAGGAAGACATGTTCAGCCTTGCTAGAATGTGTGATGTGACTGATTTGTGGCATTAATTTATATGACTAATACACTGAGAATTTCAGCCTTCTGATAAAAGTCTTCTTGTGATCAAGAGATTAAGCATTAAAGGGCAGATGAAATTCTTTTCGTTTATAAGTATTACTGGGGGGGGGGGGGGAGGGGGAGCTGATGCAGTCATTGGTGCCAGTGCAATCAGAATCATGCAACACCAACGATTTAACTTCAGGATTGCTCTTTCAATGCATTTGTTAGGAAGTCTATGAGCAAATATCATGGTTGGCTTTATTTATTTTCTCAACAGATAGAACATTTAACAAATCATTCTACAGTACAACCAAAATACTTTCTTCATAAGGGAGTTAAAATAGAAACTGGCTGTCTTGTACTTTGCAAAAACAGTATGTTTAGTTAGAACACTTATTTAGACATTTTTATTGATTGCCATGAAAGTGTGCCTTGTGACCCAAAGTACATCAAATGTGGGTCATTACAGCCTTGAAACTAATGTTGGAAAAGTGGCTGCAAGACCTTAGATGTACCTGTACTCCAAAGCTTGGGTTTCAATATCAATATGATTATTTTTCAGGATGTCTTTTCAGGAATGCAAATTAAAATGACTAAAGTTACATAGTCATGTGTGTGTATCAGTTGTACTTAAATGGCTTCTGATAAGAGCATTTTAAAACATTGCAAGGAATTAGCCTGACCATTAAAAGAAGGTTGGTCATCCTCAGAGCAGTTGTCATCCAGCCTACTCCGAATCCTACTCAGGTCCATGAAATGGGGCTAACTCCCAGGAAAGTGTTCTTTGGATTACACCGATAGCTTCCTGTTATAATGTGTAATAGAAAAAAGTGGCTTAATAGAGCCTGTCTATCAAAACTTATTAGCTGAAATCAAGATCTGTTGCCTATCAGCTTCTTATTTATGTACAGGTCAGTCGGGTCCAGATTATAGTTGTCATTGCTAAACCTTTGGCAAGGAAATGCAACACTGGATTGCTGCCCTTTTCCAGGTTCCACTGGCCATTTAAACAGATATTCATGAGTTAATGATTGCACCAACAAGTGATGGCTTGTTATGTGTGAATGTGCCATCAGATTGTAAACATTACAGATATGAAGTGATATGAAAGTGTAAACAGATATGAAGCGATGAGAGTGTTCATTTCAGGACAATGCTTCTTAGTGGCCCACATTCACAGATGTAGTTGTAAGAGTGAATAGGCCCTCAGAAGTCAGTGCAAACTTTCATTCCTCTCTACCTACATTTGCAGATGTAAACTCTGCTACTAGCCCCAGTTCTTGCAATCTGGATGGATTTAGGAAACAGTGGTGAATGGCCATGAGTAAATTTGATCTTTGCCATGAATCAGTTTCTATAATCTCTGATGCAGATTAATATCTTTGAATAAGTAGGAACTGCAGATAAAGCAGAAGTTTCAGAACCTCCCAAAAAGATACTCACTTACCTGCTCCCTCATTGCATCTTGCTCCAGTTCCATGTTTATCTCCATCTCTAATTGCACATGCACACTTGTCTTTTTTCCTGTAATTGCACATGTGAGCTGCTTGGATGCAGATGATGCTGTCTGCCAAACACTGAACTGCTGTGATTGCTTCCCACAAGCAGTGTGCAAGGTAATCAGCAGGTAATCAAGCATTCCTGTACTGGACCAATGGTCTAGATTGCTCTAAATCTGGCTCATATGAATGCTGGAAAGGATGGTAATTAAATAGCTTTGGCAGTCATCACCCTAGAATTTTTATGCTATATATTTACTATAGCCTTATTAAGGAAGAAGCTAAAAATAACACACAGTTATCTGCCGGTTATTTCTAGACACACAATCTGCTAAGGTTTTGTACTGGCTAAGTAGATTATCTTCGCTTTTTTCTTCAGGAATGCATGTAAAATGGTTCTTGCTTGGCTCTGGGCCTCAAGACAGCATTTAGTGCAAAATTTCTTGCTGTCCGATTACTTCCATGAGTGGTTGAAATAGCCTTTAAAATGATCTCAACCTCTGCAGCACACTTCCAAGACTCTACATGTATCATCTGCCCATGAAGATAACTTGAATAAAGAAACTCTGCCAGGATAACCATAATGAGATGAGGGTAAAACTTGTAACACTTTGGAGATTTCTAAAAACAGCAAAGACCATTCCAACTTAATCTTTTATAAAATGTGTGGAATGCAAGAAAGACTGATGATGCCTCTTGTCTCTGTGTGTCTCAATGAATCCTTTCTTTTCTCTGGGAAAAGCACAGCCTGGGAACTAGGCCAGATGTCTGCCACTTACCTTCAAATGATCAGCCACTTTGAGATGGGGGGGAAAATCGGAAAGGCTGTAACACCATGATGTGACTGCTTTCACATGGTGTAAAACATTGGACAGTTTTCTCGTTTGTGATTTTTATCCACCATACTCCACCCGTTTCTATTTAAAAACAAAAGCCAAGAAGCATATTGTTTTGGTCAAGCAGTCTGATTGGCAAAGGAGAAAGAATAATTGACATGATCTGACACCCAGCAAGTGCTGTGATACAGCATCTCTTTGGGTCAGAGACTCTGTACCCATTTAATATATTGGTAGCTGGTAGGAACAACTGCATGCCTGTGCCTTGATCCAGCTTCTTTCTTCAGTGGGCATGGGAGGAACCATGGGAGGAACCAGACCTAACACATCAAGTCATGGAAGTTTACATGGCCTTTTATTTGTATGGGTGGTTAGACTTTTTATTA
Source organism: Lepidodactylus listeri (assembly GCA_029233225.1). Taxonomy (NCBI): domain Eukaryota; kingdom Metazoa; phylum Chordata; class Lepidosauria; order Squamata; family Gekkonidae; genus Lepidodactylus; species Lepidodactylus listeri. The sequence continues at coordinate 34,930,095 of JARCFY010000012.1, forward strand.
TTTGTAGTCACAACATATTCCTTTAATTTATTAACAGGAAGGGTCTCCTGCCCAGGCATCCGATAGTCTGGATCTGTACATGAAGGCTGCTTCTGATCCAGACAACACGGATAATCTGTCTGGAGAGTGGGAATAGCTGGACCAGGCCCTGCTTGAGGAGAAGTAGTTAAAAAGACCTCACAGGGAAACATATTGGAGGACCTATCTGTAAAACTTCCATGGAGGATATTTTTCATTATATCATGGTCTGCCCATTGTACGGGGAACTGAGAAGTAAAATCTTGACTGCAATAATAGATAAATTGCAGAATGTTTCTGCCATTGATAAATTAATATTTCTGCTGTCAGATATAGACCCTATAGTTTCCAATAAGGTAGCACTCTTTGCCTTAGCGGCTAGTAAAATCTGGGCCAAGGTAGACTCCAAGAAGATAGAAAAATGAAATTGGGCAATGCAAATGGCACTGTAAAACGACAATGTTTGAGGATGAGTATGTGTTTCTGGAAAAGGGTATTTATATTCAAAGTTTTAACTATTTTAAATATTGAAAGTGTAGTTTTTAGAAGCTGTAATAATTTAAATCTAATTCAAATCCCAATACTGTAAGCTGTTCAATTTGTACATAGTGTTTCTTTTTCTTTTAAATTGTAATGGCTGCAGAATAAATTCTATCATCTATCTATCTATCTATCTATCTATCTATCTATCTATCTATCTATCTATCTATCTATCTATCTATCTGCCTGCCTGCCTGCCTGCCTGCCTGCCTGCCTGCCTGCCTGCCTACCCATCCATCCATCCATCCATCCATCCATCTTCATCAACTATCTTCTTCTTCATCATATCATCATCATCATCTACCTACCTACCTATCCATCATCATCATCTCTCTCTCTCTCTCTGTCTTGGAGGACCTGTCATTCTGTCGGGTCCAACAGCCAGCATCCTTGACTTGCCAAGCTGTGTCCTAAGAGTCCAGTCAGAAGCACAAAGAGTTCATACTGAGTGTGGAAAACTGTGGAATCTGTACCTGTGTAGTGGATTCAGGATCTAGCAGCCCTGCCCTGCCCTGAATAGCCCAGGCAAGCCCAATCTCGTCAGATTTTGGAAGCTAAGCAGAGTTGACTCTGGTAAGTACTTGGATGGGATTCCTCCTTGGAATACCAGCAGTCAAGAGGACAGGGGCAAGCTTTATTCAGCCACCTCTCTGAATATCCTCCAAGCCCCCAGTAGGGATCAGTCACCAGAGTTCACCATGACTTTCAGGTGCACCCACATACGAATTTTTTTTTTTAAAAAAAGGATCTAGCAGCTCTTAGAACCTGGTGTTTCCAGTTCAGTCTTCTTTCACATTTCAAAAGAAATATAAAAAGAAAATAGACAGGGGGTCTGAAGAAATGTTGCCACTTTTTCTAGGTGGAAGTATATCAAAGTGGCAACATTTCTTCACACCTCCTGTCCCTGAAGTGAGGATTGTTATGGGGCCACAATCCTTCCAGGCTTCATTCTATTTCCCTAATAGTGTGTACTTCAAATAATGCTCTCATCCTCTCTACTAGGACTCTGACTCTCAAAGTCTGTAAATTACCCTCTGTTAAGTTAATGTATGCATCACCCTGGATCTCCATTAAGAATGTCCTTATCACTGTTCTCTCTGTAAATACAAGGTCACCACAGGCACTGACTGAGAAAGTTTTCAGCTTCTACACACTCTCCTTGTCTAAAATTAACAGAGCAAGTGCACTGCAGCAGTATGTTGAACGTTTACACATGCTCACTCTTCCTTTCTCCTAATGCTTTAGGACCAGAGATGTTGGCTTCCCAGATATTGGGATCCAATATTTCTCACAGGGGTCACATTTTACTCAATGGAAAGAAACAGGTTTCAGGCTTAGGTTTTCTTTAAAAATTAGAGTAGGACTATTGTTGGGGAAATTAGCAGAGCATCAATAACACTGCAGAATAAAGGCAGCACATAGTCAAGTGTGTTTAATTACAAAGAAAACTTTACTAGAAAAGAAATAAAGGGAAGGGTTACACTGGAATTGAAAACAATAAAGAATTAACAGTCAACCGGCTTCTCCTGCTCTAAACTCCATCTTGTCTACAACCCTTGTGATCTTTTGAACAAAGAAAACGAAAGCTCCCCCAAGACTCCACCCAACGGAGTACATGACAATAGCATGTAACTTTCTCTAAATTATCAATTAGCCAAAAGAGAATCTTGGATCACCTCATTAAGAATATTACTTCCTCCTCCTCTAGTGGGAACATCTACACAGAGTCTAGTTCAGGGGTGTCAAACATGTGGCCCGGGGGCCAGATCCCCAGAGGGCTTCTATCAGGCCCGCAGTGGAACTGGCTGTCGTCATCATCGTCTTCTTCTTCTTCCTCCTCCTCCTCCAGTTTGGCGCTTACAGATACACACCTGAACAGCATACTCAAGATTGCCACAGCACAGACATTTTGATACAATAATTCAGAGCAATGAGGTGTCAGTTATCAGACACTGTTAAATAAACAAAATATTGCAAGAGTGCTAATGTTTTAAGCATGTTTTTATTTTAAGTTTAAAAAAACCTTTGTGTTTGTGTCCTTTATAAAGTTTATATCTCCACTACCTGGCATTGTATTTTATAACACACATGGCCTGTCCCAACAAGGTCTCATTTATGTCAAATCCGGCCCTCATAACAAATGAGTTCAACACCCCTGGTCGAGTTGGTTCTATGCTAATTAACTACTATGTTGTAAACACAAACAACAGATTAACTCTTTCATGACAGAAGTGAAGGCACTTGCATATTCCAACAACTGTTGTGTCATATACACTTGGAAGGAAGTACCATTGAACTTGATGGGACTTCTGCCTGAGTACATATGTATAGCATTGGGCTGCGCATTAGGGTTAGGGGGTTTGAAAAGACCTGTGCAATAGTGCGAGAGTGCAGGGAGCAGGCTGCATCTCTCTTGTCCCCAAGCAGGTCCCCGCTCAGTTACATCATGATATCAAAGAGACTGTTTGTTACTTAAAGGAACTGGACAAAGATTCCATAGTCAACTGTGAAGCATTTCTGTGGGTCTCTGAATGAAAAGAACATGTCCTTAATTTACACATCAACAAGTAAAACAGGTTTTTGTCCAGGATTCACTGTGTGGCATTTTATTATTCCGTTGGTAACTGATATACCAACTATCACTTGACAGTATTGTTACAGCTGCGGGAGTGTGGAAACGCTGGTGAAAACCAACTGCCCTTTCCCTCCTCTTGTGATGTTTAGTACTTTTATGACAGTGTTATTACTGGGATAGTGTTACGTGTGCACGACTGGGAAATTACAGATCTCTTTTTCAAAATCCAATCGTATGTTTAAAAGCACAGTTTTAAGGCCAAAACAAACATGCACACAGTTACCTTGGTTTCAGTGCCCCCCCCCCCCCGAGTATAAATAATATAGCACAAGTAAGGAGACTTCCAGATAGGTATCAGAGAGGAAGTAATGACTCAGCTAGAAGCACCGGTCTTCAAACCGATTTGTTTGCACAAAGTTCATCACTGCTGTCTTTGGAATAATGAAAACAGGTCCATTAGTATCCACGGTGCTTTCGACAAAAACGGCCAGATCTTATATTATCCATTTATAATCCACCTTCTTCCCATCTCCCATCAAGAATTCAAGGACAAAATATAGGACCAAATTTTGGATAGCCTCACTGAGGATGTGCATGAGAGCAAAATCATCTGAATAGGACATGGCAGCCTCGCACTCCTGTACACAGTCTAAGACACAGGAAGTCTTTCCTCTGACAATCTGAGCTGTGGAGTCTTGTGAGCAAAAATTCCCCTTCATGAGCTACTGGCATTAAAGTTCTGAGCAAGCGGCATCAATTAGGTTGCCCTGGAGCCATCCTTCCTGAGCGATGACAACTATGTGTGAGCTGGAGGCTAAAAAACGGTGAGCAAGCTCACACTAACTCAGAGGGAACACTGCTCCCTACTCTTGTCCCCTCCTTCTATTTTTTTTTGCCACTGTCTATTTTAAATCACAAGCTCCCCAGGTGTGTGTGTGTGTGTGTGTGAGAGAGAGAGAGAGAGAGAGAGAGAGAGAGAGAGAATCTGTCCACTTATACAACTTGGTAAAACCCTTTCTCTCCAATATGTTAGTTTCATAGATGCAGCAATGATATTTTGGAGGGCATTCTGTACAATTCCCCCACCAACAACTAGAAGTTGTTCAGCTACAGCAAAAAAATAATGACAATAAAAAAAATCACTTAGCAACAAAATGTTGTGTAAACAATCTTCCACTTCTGGGCACATTATACAAACTGTTAGATTAGTTTCCTGAGCAATCAGGTAATTACAACTGTATTGATAAGGCAAGATTTTGTCTAGGAATCACAGAGAGAGCTGTATAATAGAGAGCTAATAAAACTGCTGCGGCTGCTTTGTGTTTGATTACTCTTGTGCGACAAAGTGCTGTTGAGTCTTGATAAGAGAATTGCTTTGGAGATACTAGCAGTCTGCTTTCTTGGGGTGCAACAGGGGAAGGCAGTGCAGCAGCGGGATATAATTGCACTCAACATAGTTTTACTGGGCATCAGAATAAAAGCAGGAAGTTTGAAAGAGTGGTACATTGACAAAATGCTGAGCTTCGAAAAGAAGGTCTGATCCCCAGATTCACTTTAGACACGCTAAAGTCATCACAAGGTTTCACACCAACCAAGCCTGAAGTGGAGCGCATGAAAGACTGAATCCAGGGATGACTGAAGGTTCCAAGCAGGTCCTGAGTGGCAGAGGTTGAAGAAGTAAAGGTGGGCAGCCTATGCCACTTGCCTTCTCCCATCCCACCTAGAGGAAAGGCAAGGCCTCCCAGAACTGCCAGTGCCACCAAGGCTCACCTTCCTCCTGGGTAGCATGGGTCAGGGAGGCGTCACCTGCTGCTTCCTCTAGTGCTGCCTGCAGCCAAGACTTGGGAGGAAGGTGAACTCCAGTGGCACTGCCAGCACCACTGGATCTTGCTGCGGGTCCTGGTGGGGAAGCAGCCACTTGGGGAGGCAATGAAGGGTACAGGCCATACCCATTGTTTCACACTGTGCTAGGCCCTTCCTTAAATTGCTGTGCTTCAAGTAGCAGCTTGCGTTGTGAACTGTGTCTGAGTCAGAAAGACAAGAACATACAGAAGGCAGGAGCCCAACAGCAGGTGTTTAATTTGCAGATGGATGAGTTGATTCTTGGCTTGAGCTACCTATGCATGGCTGTTGGATGCAGAAGATTCTGCAACCCTGCAGCAACCTGCTGCGCATACAGAGGATGTGAGCCACATGCAGATCACCATTGATTTCTTAATAGCAATCGTCCACAATTGTTCTTGAAAGCTTAGGAAATAAATAACTGACTGATGACCTTTGAAAACCAATATGCTTTAGATTTCTTAAAATGTTCAGCTTATGTCCACTTCCAACCAGGAAAACCTATGGGATATAGAACATATTTCATATAATCCATATGATTGTAGCTTAGCAAGTTTTACATGCATTTATCATATGAATTTTTTCACAGCAAGGAGACAGAAGCTATTTTTTAGAAAAAACTTGCTGAAACAGCTGACATTGCTGAAATATTTTATACTCTTTCCATCTTCGGATAACAACGTGTTTAGAACGTTGTTCATTTAAAGGAAATAATGCTCATGAGAACCATTTTGAATCTGGCAGCCGGAACCTTTGCTAATATCCTCTAACCTACAGAGTTATTATATGAAAGCCAAAAGATATTAGTTGTAGTGATTATCTGGTTTAGAAGAACAAGTACTACCTCTGTGCTAGATGCTTAGAGAGTGCTGGTCTGAGCCAGGAAACAAGAAAAGCTATTAACCTTTGTTTGTATTTCTGATGGAGGTTTCCATCCAATACCATAAATTTTGGGTTAAAGGCACTTACAGATAGCTCTGCGGGTTGAGCTACATTTTCACAAAAGGCACATTGTATGTCCCATGTGGATCTGTACCACTTTAAAATCACACATTTCAGAACTCACTGTTCCCCAGGCTTCATGTCAAACAAAATCCCTGCTTATAGAAAGGGAACGTGTCAGAGGAGATTATTCAAATAGTCCCTTGTCCTTATGCACCAGTTTTCTGGTTTGAGGATTATTTAAAAAGAAGAGGAGGAGGAGGAGATTGGATTTATACCCCGTCCTTCACTATCCGAAGGAGTCTCAGAATGGTTTACAATCTCTTTTCCCTTCCCCTCCCCACAACAAACACCCTGTGGGATAGGTGGGGCTGAGAGAGCTCTCCCGAGAACTATCCTTGAGAGAACAGCTCTGAAAGAACTTATGACTGACCCAAAGTCACACCAGCAGCTGCATGTAGAGGAGTGGGGAATCAAACCCGGTTCTCCCAAATTAGAGTTTGCACTCCTAACTACTACCCTAAACGGTACCATTCAGACATCTGATAATCACTCTCCCCCTCCCCTTTACAATCCCGGAAGGTCTGAACATGATGTCTCTGAATGTGAACAGTGGGTCTGGCTACAGAAACCTGAAACATTTTTAATTTCTTTCACTCAGACCTTCATTCCATGGCATTCACATAGCTGATAGTGATCAGCCTGGCTTGTTTAGTCCACACAGCTGATTCCGCCTCCCCCCCATGCGGAAATGCCTTGGGGGGGGGGGGGGGAAATGTACCTGCCTTTTCCTCACATGTTTCACTCCCACATAAATAGCTACTTAGGTGTTGGAACGGACTGTTTCTCTGAGCCCTGGTATTACACATGGAGCAGAGTGAAGTGCTAATACGGTGACAGAGTGCTGAGGTGGCAGAATGGACTATGCTACTTCTTACAGCTCTGTGTGTGTGTGTTACATTTTTCAGAGTTGTTCTCCATTATTTATTCCCTGCAAATGGAAAAAAAGGTAAAACATACAAACAGCCTGGGCAAGAATCTTTCATCCCAATGTGCTAATTTTTAATGTGCAGGGATTCCTTTTTAAACACAGGGAATCATTACAAATAAGAATCTCCACACCTGAGAGCTGAAATAGTACAACCCTTTCTACCACACTAGCATTCTCTCACCTCATTCTGCTGTACCCGTAGACTAGGTCTGAGGCGTAGCTCTATACCAGGGGTGGCCAAACTGTGGCTCAGGAGCCACATGCGGCTCTTTCACACATATTGTGTGGCTTCCGGGAGGCTCTCTGTCTATTTGCTCTTTCTCTTTCTTTCTGTCTCTCTTCCTTCATCCCTCCCCCATCTATTTGCTTTCTTTGTTTGTCTCTCTCTCTTTTTCTTTCCAGCTCTATCATTCTTTCTTTCTGCCTCTCTCTCTATTAGACACAGAAATATCATTAGCAAACAAATAAATATCATTGGACAAAAAATATCATTATCAATATCTGTTTTCCCCTTTTGTTTTTATTTTTGGCAGTCTCATTTAAGGTTAATTAAAAGCAAATTTGTATATTTTTCAATAAAAACATGTGTAATATTTGTTCTTGTCTTGTGGCTCTCAAACATCTGACGTTTATTCTGTGTGGCCCTTACGTTAAGAAAGTTTAGCCATACCTGCTCTATACCAAACACAGGTAGATGGTCCTTAAGAAAGGAGGGGAGCTGCCATTTCTGTTGTCACCAGAATATTTATTTATATACTTATATCCCACTTTTGTCCCCAAAGCAGCTTACAAAAGTGGGATATAAGTATATAAATAAATATTCTGGTGGCAACAGAAATGGCATTCTGGAGTAGTACAAAGGACCTATACTCTCCCATGGTCAGATAGCAGGTCTGGGAGGCAGATAATTAGGAAAATGCCACAATGTTATCCCACCTCTACTGTGGACAAGACCTCCTGTGGTTCTCCCATCATGATATGTAGGCTGGCTCTAGGCAACATAATTCTTCAGGAAATATGAAAATTGGAGTAGATCCAGTCATCCTCTAAGTAGCTTTTCTCTGGCCAAAGCAGTCTTGCTCCAATGTAAATTGAAAAAGTTTGCTAGCAGCCCAAGATGCAACCTTCAGAGATGGAGTCTGCATAAATTCCCCTATGGAACTCTGATGGTAGCTGTGCTGTTTGCTGATAAGTCAGCCTTTGCCTCTGTAATTAAAACAAATATTAGACACTGTAGGTCCCTGGTACTCTCGTGCCTAAAGGAAACTAGCAATGCCATCCTGAGCTGAGCTATACCCTTGACTGCTATTCCATGGGCTTAGAGGGGTACAATGCTGCTTAGGATGGCACTGTACATGCAGAAGCACTGCTGAGGCCAGGCAGCCTCCCTTAAGAACATAGGAGAAGCCAATGTTGGATCAGGCCAACGGCCCATCCAGTCCAACACTTTGTCACACAGTGGCCAAAAATATCAGGTGCCATCAGGAGGACTACTAGTGGGGTCAGGTCACTAGGAGCCCTCCCACTGTTCCCCCCCCCCCCCCAAGCACCAAGAATACAGAGCATCACTTGCCCCAGACTGAGAGTTCCTATCTATACCTTGTGGCTAATAGCCACTGATGGACCTCTGCTCCATATATTCATCCAATTCCCTCTTGAAGCCGTCTATGCTTGTAGCCGCCGCCACCTCCTGTGGCAGTGAATTCCATCTGTTAATCACTCTTTGGGTGAAGAAGTACTTCCTTGAATCACTGTGCAAGGAGGGAAATATCCTAGGAAGCAGCAGTAATTCTGCATCTGCATAATAAGAACACTCCCCACAGTTCCCTCTTTGTAGAATGGTATGCAGAGATGCTGTTTTGTTACCTGCTTAATTACAACACGCTTCATAAGGAATCACAAAAAGGAATATCGGTATGAAAAGGATCATCTGATTTTAACCACAACAAATGCTAAAAAATTGGGTTAAAAAAACAACTGTTAGGACATTCCCATATACTTGAAAGGAGCCTTTTCAGTGTAAATAAGGAGCTGCATTGTAATTACATCATCTCCTCTTTAAAAATATGGAGTGAATCACATGCCTTTGCCATTCCATTCAATTCCTTAAAATAGAGCTATTTAGTCTGGCTTTTGGGCAACAAATTCAGCCAAGATGGGAGTTAACATCCAAAGATTTCTCCAGTACAGCATTAACAGCAGAGGCTGAACACAATATGCAGTATTATTAGATGCTATGCAAATGAGCGATTAAAGCTTTGCTCGGCAATAAAATTAATTTTTAAAAAAGAAAAAAAACATAATGTGAGTTTAAAAGTAAGATTCTTCTGCTGTAAATTGAGAACATATAAGAAAAATCTCCTAACATATATGTACATCGCACAAGCTTTCATCTTTTCTCTGTGACTGGTTTCAAGCGCAATTCCTGAGTACAGCTGAGCTGGATGGTCATGTTCTAACAGGTTCCCAGGATTGTCGCCTTCATTGCAGCTGATCATTCCCCACCTTTCTTTTAGTCTGGAATCTAAAGGAGCCTTACATGGAAAGAAGTTCCATCACAATCAATGGCTGGGATTCCAAGTCAACAATCTGTTGGTGTTACAGCAGTTTCATCTGAACAACCTTTTTAGAGCCAGTTTGGTGTGGTGATTAAGAGCGTGGACTCTGATCTGGGAGAACTGGGTTTGATTCCCCACTTCTCCACATGCAGCTGCTGCTGTAACCTTGGGTCAGTTACAAGTTCTTTCAGACCTGTTCTCTCAAGGGCAGTTCTTGAAAGCTCTCTCAGCCCCACCTACCTCACAGGCCATTCTCCCTCTAAAGCTGTGGAGTCTTGTGGGCAAAACTTCTACTGTGAGCTACTAGCATTATTGTGAGTGAGCGATTTGGCTACTGCAGAAATTAGTTTGCTCTGGAGCCACCTGTCTTGAGATAAGACAAAAATTTGTGAGCCAGAGGCTAAATAATTGTGAGCTAGTTCACATTAACTCAGCTTAGAGGGAACACTGTTCACAGGGTGTCTGTTGTGGGGAGGGGAAGGGATAGGAGATTGTAAGCCACCCTAAGACTCCTTCAGGTAGTGAAGGGTGGGGTATAAATCCAATCTCTTCTTCTTAGTTTGCAAAGCAAGAGAAGGCAATTCCTGTTCCTGGGGAAGACACTGACCAGCAAGAGTACAGTTTTGGGGGAAGCAGTGGAAGGGAAAGATGCCTTCCTCTGGTGCAATGCTACTTGCGCTGATTAGCGTTGAAGCCAGTATCACTTTCTACAGAATACTTACAAAATTTCCTTCTTTCAAGTTTCAGCAGCAATGATAATATCAGAAAGAGGCAATGATGATAATAACAGAACTGGTAGTTCTTCTGTTTTTGTTTTTAATTTCAGGAATATGCTGATTCACAAAGGAAAAATAAAGGGAAAAAGTCAAAGGAACAATGTCTTCTTCTTCAAGCAAGCTGGAAAAACAAATAAACAAATAACCCCAAGGAATAAAGAAGTTAATTTTTCATATTAATTTTTTAACCTATAATTTCATATTTGTTTTTACATCCTGGTATGGTAGCTAATGTAAGAAAAAGTAACTCTTGGGAATATGCTATTTCCCCCTCCTTGTGATGTGTGAGTGTATAAATTCCTTTGCCAACATTCCAGTGTGCTTCTTTCTTGTCAGAAGACAACCGGAATGGAATCCAAGACATAAAAAGACCATAGAACAAACAGGGAAGTAGAAGGATCTGTTTGTCCTTAGGAATTACTTCTACATGATGGACCTACAAATGTACTCTGAAGCACTGGTCTCTGGGTAAATAAGTAGTGAAAACACCTCAGCCACAGACAGATGAATGGAATATTCTTAGGTGTAGGTGTTAAGGATCATCCTTGCACTGAGGGAAAAATTATCCTCATTTGTGCTAGTATCTATCAAAATAATTTGTAATAGAAAGCCACCTTTGATTTTACATAGGATTTCCTAAAATGTCTAAAGTAATATTTTTTGCATACCTGGAGAGTTTCCTGCATAGGTAGAGGTTCCTTGTCTATAGATGTCTCTGTTTTCCACTTCCAGCATCCACACAGGTACAGGTGGTAGCCACTTTACTACTAGATCTAGCGTCGAGTCCCATTCCACATGGGGCCAGAGGAAACAGTTCCAGGTGGTTAGCCATGTTGATTTCAAGCAGTAGAACAAATTTAGAGTCCGGTAGCACCTTTAAGACCAGTCACCTCAAAAGAATGAGGGGTGATGCATGCTGGGATTTGGTTACTGGTATCTCACCCCCCAGCCAACTGGGGTGGGCCTGGCAGCACCCCCATTAAGACTTGCCCCACCATGAGGCAGCCATACATTCACAGCCATTTCATACTGGTTAGCCGTTGAGCAGGTGGCAGGAATATGCAGGGTCAAGTAAGTTAGGTTGGAAAATTGATGAGCGCCTTAAGTTGTGTTGTCAGCCAAGCACTGGCAACTGGTAGGAGGGCGAAGGGATGGGGACATGCAGATATGCATCACAGTAATGCTGTGACACCACTTCTGATTCAAACCAAAATGATTACATTGTGATGGCTTGAGGCTGTAGGATTCCTGTGAAACTCTATAGGGTGGTTACCTGGAACATTTGTCTTTTGGGCCTTTTAGAATGGTGTGCGTTTTTTAAATATTCCACCTAGGGTACCAAAATGTTTGAAAGCCTTAGATTGTTCCACTTATTCAAGACATGCACTTCATTTTTCACAATCATGGATTTCTGAACAAAAATAACATCCAGATTATCAATCTATTACTACTTCCCCTGCACTTTTAAAACAGCCCGGTAATTACATGAAGACAACACTCATTCAAAAATGTCCATAGCATTGGTTTCAGTTATGTCTGTCAATTAATGAGAATCAAAACAATATGTTGGCTCAACTGGGAAACCCCTGTATTGAGAAGAAAGCTTTGCAGGTTTTATTCTATTAAAATAATAATAAAAGAATATACATGTGTGTGTGGTGGGGTTGCTCAAATTAAAGCCAAATGTCAGGAAGAGAAATTAGAATGTTTGCAGTGGACTGCAGTTTTAGATTTGCAGTGCAGTGATGCCCTTCAGGTTTTGATTACTGGAGCTAAGCCACACAAGAGGCTGATCCTTCAGCCACCCACCACAAAATCCTGGAAACATCTTCCACTGTCCTCTGGCTAAATTCTGCCTGTTTGTACTAGATACATATTATATAATTACAAGTGGAGACCCGCAAGAAACATGCGGGGTGGTTATCCCATTCCTCACACCTTTGCTTCCTTCTCCTTCCCCCTACCTCTCTCATACTCTTTCTCCCTTCTGCCCCCTTACTTACTCTCTCTCTTTCCTCCATGCATGTTCCTTCCTCTCTTTTTCTGCCCCCTCATCATTCTCTTTGTTTTTCTGCCTCCCCATCTCATCATTCTTTCTCTCTTTCTGCCCCCACCCCATCACTCTCTCTTTCTGCCCCCAGCACTCTCTCAGCCTTCTGCCTGCTTCCTCCCCCACCCCACCCCACCCCACCCCACCCAGCAGCAACAGCAGCAGTGGTGGCGGTGCTCCCAGCCACCCACCTGCTTCCTCTCCCCCCACAGCAGCAGTGGCAGCTCTCTGGGAATCACAATGGCTATCCCAGCTACAGAGATCAATTCACCTTAGGGCTGCCAGCTCTAGGTTGGGAAATTCCTGGAGATTTGAGGGTGGAGCCTTGGGACAGTGGGACTTGGGGAGGGAAGCAGCCTCAGCAGGATATGATGCCACAGACTCAACCCTCCAAAGCAGCCATTTTATCCAGGATAACTGATTTCTGTCACCTGGACAGCAGTTGTAATTCTGGGTGATCTTCAGCTTTCACCTGGAGGCTGGCAATGGTAGTTCTCATGGAGGAAATGGCTGGTTTGGAGGGTGGAGTCCATGACATTATACTAATCTGACATTCCTCCCCTCCTCAAATCCCACCCTCCCCAGGCTCTACTCCTCAAATGTACAGGAATATCCCAACCTGGAATTGACAACTCTATTTTCTTCCCACCCAAGAGCCAACCTACCTTTATCTGCCTCTCTGTCTTCAGCTTTCCATCTCCACCCTCTTTCCCCACAGCCTCTATCTAGGAAAATTAGTCTTTCTCCACAGTGAAGACCAAAGCAGCTTACATTATTCTCTCCTCCTTTTAATCTGCATAACAACTCTGTGAAGTTGGTTAGGCTGAAAGTATGTGACTGGTCCAAAATTACCCAGTCACCTTCTAAAAGCTAAAGAGTTCAGATTCATTATGGGTTAATTCCTTTGCCTCCTTTCCTTTCATGAGTTCTGAACAGGCCTGGGGCTAACCTGAATTTCACCTTTGGGTATGGGTATACAGGATGTAGCCTTAAACTGAGGAGGAGTGCTGGGAATTGAAGATGGGAACAACTGTCCTAACTATGGGTAACTGAACATAACAATCATGGCTTCAGTAAAGCTACAAAGAAGCATTTCTACAATGAGTCTTCAAAAGTATTGTTAAAAAATCAATTGAAAAGCCTCCATACATTCTTTGCAATAAAGTCCTTAATGCAGTGTCTGAAACCAGAAAATTAAACTTTGGATAGAGTCATGTAGATTTCATAGGAAAAGCTATTCAGTTTTGCAAAAGAAAGAGTGTACTCTGAAATCTTTTTATGTGGTTTCAGTGGGACACTCGGCTCAGACAGATGAAGCTGTTCTTGAAGTTGTTCTTCAAGCCTCCAATTGCTTTACAGAATGTAAGGAGTCCCATACAATCAGAGAGGATCTTGTCAAGCCATGTCTTGTAAAGGCGGCAAGTCTGGTCCTTGGACAGCAACAAATGAGAAAGAAAGGTTTGGCAACTCCAGATTAGGAAATTCCTGGAGATTTGGGGGCAGAACCTGGGTAGGGCAGGATTTGGGGAATGGAGGAGCCTCAATGGGGTATAATGCCATAGAGTCCATCCTGCAAAGCAGCCCGTTTCCCCAGGGGAACAGATCACGATACCTGGGGATTCAGTTATAATTCAAGAAGATCTCCAGGCCCCACCTGGAGGCTGACATCCACTAGAAGATTAACTTGTGTGCAGGTTTTGTAGATTTTTATTTCCCACAAGGAGCTGGAGTGAGTGAAGTTAGTTGGCATATGCATTGATGAGGCACTGTCAACAATGGGCATTTGTTCTGTTTTTTGAGTGCTCATGATAGAGGTTGCTTTCCATGCCACTTTCACTCACTGTATGCATCCTTTATAAGCTTTAGGAATGAAAACATCTCCCTTGTCTCATCTATGTCTGCTCCAAGGTTGCTCAACTTCTTAATCATATCCAAGGTGCAACTTCCAGAATTTTTGAAGTATTGTTGGGGCCAAATTGTATGTACTCTGGTTCCATACAGATAGTCACTGCTTATCATGGGAGGGGAGAGTTTTAAAACATGTTGGACCTGGAGAATAAATCGGCATGTTCCTGGATAGGAGAAGAATTTCATGTGAAGATGACACACGTGCATTCATTCTTAGCTGGCCCCAACAGATTGTTTTGCAAATATCAGTTAGCTGAGTCTCTCACTACCAAGAAACATGGTGAATATTTTCAGAGCTCAAAACAAGGGTGCCGGCTTCCATCACTGTGATGTATATATGTGTGTAAACCTCAAGAGTAACTTTCTGCTCCCCACCTCCAGCCTGTATTGGAAGGGTCTCATTTAGATTTTGTTCTATGCGTCTGTTGGTTGCAGTCTTCCAGTGTTTTGGTGTTCTCCATCTGTAAGTGTTCTCTCTCACTGGAGGGCAATGAAGAGACCTGGTACAGAAGCTCCTGGAATCTCATGCATGATGGCTATTGAGCAGGAATGAAGGGTGATCTGAATGAATGAATAGGGTTGCCAAGTCTGGGTTGGAAAATATCTGAGGACTTGGGGGTGGAGCCAGGAGAAGGTGGGGTTTGGGGAGGGGAGGGGCCTTAGCATGGTACAATGCCATAGAGTTCACCCATCAAAGCAGCCATTTTCTCCAGGGGAGATGATCTCTGTCAGCTAGAGATCAGTTGTAAAAGCGGGAGATCCCCAGGCCCCACCTGGAGGCTGGATACCATATGAATGAATGAATGAATGAATGAGCTAATGCAATTGTCACTTGGAACGTAAAACATGCAGAAAATGAGTGGGAACTATTACAAACTGTGAATAGTTTCAAAGTGAACTCACACAAAGGCCTGTGTGGATCTTCTCCCTTGGTCAACTCAGAGAGTTAAGAAGAAAGCTTAAGGTTTACCAATGGTCTTTGTGGCCTTTGTTCACAAATTTCTGGGCCTGTGTAAGACATTGTGCACCCAAGTGCATCATTTCTTTCCTGGAGGAGCTCATGCAAAAATTTGCACATCTACCTGCTGACATAGGCATAGAGTACTGGGGGGCTCGAGGGCTTGAGCCACCCCCGAAATTTCCTGGGGGGGGGCTCAGCCACCCCCAGGAAAACAGAGCGCCTGTCGCCGTGCCTCCCCGGGTCCTTCCGAGGCCCGGCCGCCGCTGCTGGAGAGGGAGAGGGAAGGGGTGGCGGGGGGGGGGGGGGAAGAGAGGCACTGGCAGCAGCGGCTGGTGGCCTCGGAAGGGCCCGGGGAGGTGGGATGGTTTTTTTGGGGGGGAAAGAACATCACTCCAGCGAGTGCGCGCTTTGTGTGCACGCTAAGGAGCCCCCCCCCCCGGATTTCCAAAAGTCTATGCCCCTGCCTGCTGATAATTTTCTTCCCGACAGAAATTAACCAGACACAATCTGTCTGTTCCAAGTGAACTATTATATCTGTGCCAAAATCAAACCTGGACAGACTTGTGCAGCATCCTGCCCTTCAAAACTTGCCCATCTGCACTTATATTTTCACCCAGTCTACACCATCCCTGAAATGGACAACCTGTTGCATTCCAGTCCCATATACAGCTAATAATCTCAAACAAGGCCCAAGAAAATAGAAAATGTTGATATTAGAATAGTGGAAACGGATCCTTAGGAAATTGCCTTAGTACAATTGGAAATGTTAGGATTCAAATAGAAAATAAGGCAACAAATGATTCTCAAAGTCAAGAACCTTTCCCCTCTTGTCACCAGTATTTACTCTCTCCCTCCACGGAACCCTTTTCAGCAAACTAGGGAGTAGCATTCAACTGTACCAGAGACCTTCTGCCCACATTGCACATGCGGTACCAGCCCTTGCCCTTCCTTTGAAGCATGAATAGTTGGGATTACAGACATAAAATCATATAGGTGTTCCCTTCCAAATGTCAAAGGACAATCCAAGGCTTCAGTAAATTGCAATGGATGGGGAGTGGGGAAGACCAGAGAGAGAAATGTCATTTATCTCATCCCTCCCATTTCTCCAATATTTTTCTATGGGTACCGAGATCCTCTGCTTCTGGTTTGCCATGAACTTCTTGGAATCCATGTCCTGAGAAAAGGGTTTGCTGCTTATATAATAATAATGTTTTCTGCATCTTGATAATAATGTTTTCGGCATCTATGCCTCAAAAAAGCTTCTAAATCTCTCCTTCCCCTTCAGTTTATAATTTTATCAAATTTAGATTCCCCACTCCCTTTGATCTCTCCAGACATGCAGAATAACATTTGAATTTTATTTCTTTGCATTTTTGTTTTGGCCTGAACAGAAAGGGAGCAGAACTCTAAAAAAGTAAAGGAGAAACTCCATGAAATTTTATCAAGCATGAAATGGTGTTTAAGCAAAACAGGAGGATTGCTGAAGCCATGCTTCAGTGAGGA
This sequence comes from Lepidodactylus listeri, assembly GCA_029233225.1. Taxonomy (NCBI): domain Eukaryota; kingdom Metazoa; phylum Chordata; class Lepidosauria; order Squamata; family Gekkonidae; genus Lepidodactylus; species Lepidodactylus listeri. The sequence continues at coordinate 34,946,759 of JARCFY010000012.1, forward strand.
AGGAAATGCCATTGACTTTATTACAGCTGCCTAATGTTTTCCACGAACTGCAAAAAATAATTCATTGTATCTTAGTGACCTACAATAACAGCTGACTGCTTGCACTTGGTGGAAATGTGATTTGTGTCTGCAATTTCTTTAACTGTTTCATGTATCAGTTCTTGGGCCTGCAGAGGTTCGTTGGATTCTTTTACATTCATTTTGAAACTTTAGTGTGAACAATTTGTCGAAGGACTGGTGTCTAGTGAAGAAGTCAGTATCATTCAAAGTGCTTTCTTTCTTGGGCAGGGCTGCAAGTTTTGCTGCACATCTCACTTATTTTGCAATCCCCTTGGAACACTGGAAATCTTGACTCTGACCTTTCCACTGCCATTTTATATCCTCCACGTAACTAAACTACAGTGCAAAGGATCATGAGTGGAAAACATGCACATGTGCATATATAACAGTAAAGGGGTCGTGATGGATTTTAACGGTCTTTGGCTACATACAATAAATGCTGTCATCATTATCAGTGTAGAGGAGAGTGTAGTGGAGATGGTTGCCTAAGGGTCCTTAAAACTGAAGTGTTATTTTTGTCCCAAACATACTTATTAGCTCATCTTCTGACCCAGAACATTTCTAGGCTGTAATGCCACATTGACAAAAACACCCGGCTGGGAGGAGCCTTGTGACTCATCGGTATGTCTCTTGCTGAATACTGACAGGCCCTCTAACCCTCTGCTGCTCCCTGCATGTATACAGGGTGCATTTTCGGAACAAAAACAGTTTAAAGAAAAACAAAGCACACACAGTATATTATTCTATATACAGATACAAGGTGAATGGGAGTTGAGACAAGAATAAGAGCCAACTATTAAGACGAGAAATCCACAGTGCCATCCTAAGCCCAGTTACACTCTTCCAAGTCCATTGAAGTTAATGAGTTTAGGCTGGTATGACTTTTGATGCCATTTCATTTGTGCTATAACTGAGAAGGAAAAAAATGGGGACATCACTCTCATTGCTAGGTTCCCACAAAGCTAGACGGTAGGTAACACCATCCTATACGCCTGTATTTTGCTGCTGCATCCTGTTATGCACTTGGCTGCCATGTGGCTAGGATATTCAGCCACTTTTACAACTGATCTCCAGATGACCAAAATCAGTTCCCCTGTGGGAAATGGCTGCTGTGGCATTATACCCTCCGTCCCCAAACTCCATCCTCCCGAGGTGCGGCCCCCCAAAATCTCCAGGTATTTTTCTGCTTGGAGCTGGCGACTCTACATGATGCGGATCATTCTGAAATATCTTTGGTGCTTGTGGACACTACTGCTTACATGGCAGAGTCAAATCTGGCTAAAGAGATACAAAACACAGCAGGAAAAACTGGGATCTTTAGGAAAAAAAACCCATTTCACACTTTTCAAAGCATAATTTGAATGACTTTCCCCCTCATAAAAAGTTGCTTGCACATGTCTGGAGAGAAACAAAAATATAATGCATGCAACAATGGGAATACAAGAATGATTCAAAGAGTCAGCAAATGTTCACACTCTAAGAATAAATCATTGTACTAGTAAATATCAGAAAAATGCATATTATTAGGATTTGTCCTGGGGCACAGAATAGCATCCTAAGCAGAGTTCGGAAGTGGCTAAACAAGCATGCCATAGTTCTACAGCTGTGGGTATGTACGTGCTCCATGCTACAAATTACCAAACGGTTAGCAGTTGAGCGAACAAAAATTCTCGGCACTGGGAGCTTCACTCTTTAGGTTTCTTGATAACTACAAGGGGCAAATGGTAGCCACAGAAATATTGCCACTCTACACTGCCCAAAGTATGTTACAATGGAAAGAAAGAAAATAATTTCTTTCCATTGTATCTGAGGAAGCAAGTTCTGACTCAAGAAAGCTCATACCGGAATAAATTTTAGCTGCTGGACTTCTGATTTAACTAACATGGCTAATGCAAAGTGTGTTAGATGGACTTCAACAATACAGTATCTAATTAACACAACCACTGTTATCTTCAGAATGAAAAAAGATGGCTTGACAGTACCATAGCATTTGGCTAAATAAATGTTGACCGTCTAAGTTATCTTGAAGAAGTTCTTTATATGACCTAATATGGTATTCTTTATATAACCTATATGGAATTCTTTATATAACCTAATATGGAATTCAGACTGATAGTCTCTAGATAAGGCACATGCCATGCCATGTTAAGCTTATGTAATGCCAAATTTAGTTTTGATCTCTTTACTGGAGTGGCATTCAATCCTCAAAAAGCATCCTAGGCTGCTTTATATGGAAGGCAAGCAGAAGGGAATTGAATTTAGGACTGTAGATAAATATGGCCCTACTGAGAACATAAGAAGAGCCCTGTTGGATCAGACCAGTTATCCATCTAGCATTCTGTCTCATACAGTGGCCAACCAGATACTCTGGAGGGCCAACAGCAGGGCATAGAGGCTGAGGCCTTCTACTGATGTTGCTGCCTGGAACTGATATTCAGTGGTTTATTGCCTCGAATCTGGAGGTTCCTTTTAGTCACTACAGCTAGCAGCCACTGATAGACATACCCGCCATGAATCAGTCTAATCCCCTTTTAAAGCCATCTAGGCATGTGGCTATCACTACATCTTTTGGCAGTGAATTCTACATGTTAACCACTTATTGAGTAAAAGCAGCATTTCCTTTTTGTCCATGCTCATGCCCCAAGAGCAGACTTTCCTGGTGTATTATTATTTCTTTACATTATGAAAACTGGTGAACTTTAATACTCCTGCATTTCTTACTTTCACATACTTGATGAATTACACAGGAATGTAAGACTTGCTATACATGTTCAGACCATCTTGTCTTCAGTCATGTACCCAACAGTAGCCAGAAACAGATTCTTTAGAATGTAAAACACCCACCATTGACAATTATGCAATTGCATGCCTTGTACAGAGCCATATTTAGTTGTTGGCTTTTCTCCAGAAGCATTTGAGTTGAAGGTGGAGATGCCGGAAAAGCGTTTATACTAGTCTAGCTAAACAGAAGACATTTCTGTGATTCATACACAAATTGCTAATCTTGTCATTGAACTACTCCTACCTGTTGGCTTTGCCTGTCTTGTAGTAGCAAGTTCCAGGGGTTAACTGTGTCTTTAGTGGGGAAAAAGAGATGGGAAACTTCTGAACTGTAACCAAAAATTTGTTCTACCCTTCTAGAATTAGAAGAGAGTAATAGGGTTCCATCTATTGATGGAAGGGGGGGGGGCAGCACTCACCAGTTCCCCTCTCCTGCAGCAGATTTCTGAGCCCCCCCAGTGTTCCTGGGGAGTAGCATTTTGCAGAGCATTCTGGGCCGCAGAAGGAGGCAGGAGGCAGAGAAGTCACACTCCAGTGACAGAAAGCCTTCAGTCAGTGGATTGTGGGATCTGAAATGTACTCATTTTGCTGTCAAAAAACGCAGTGATTTCAATGGAATTTAAGGATGTTTACCAGGATATTCTCAGGGGCCATGGTGGCTCAGAGGTTAAGATGTTGAGCTGCAGACTGGAAGGTTGGTAGCTCAGCAGTTCGAGACCCAAATGCTGCATGACGGAGTGAGCTCCCATCTTTGGCCCCAGCTCCTGTCAAGCTAGCAGTTTGAAAGCTAGAAATTGCAAGTAGATAAATAGGTACCACTTCAGTGGGATGGTAACAGTGTTCTATGCGCCTTGGCATTTAGTCATGTCGGCCACATGACCATAGAAAAGTCTTCAGACGGTGCTGGCTCTTCGGCTTGGAAACGGAGATGAGCACCACCCCCTAGAGTCAGATTCAACTGGCTTTTGAGCAAGGGAAATCTTTTACCTTTACCAGGATATTATACCATTAGTTTTGAAGTTTGTTTTTTGGAAATCCTTGCATGGAACAAAAGATTCATGAGTGCATTCAAAGTCAGGTAGTCTGGTCATGCTAACCATTTAACTTCAACTTCCTGTGTGAAATGAATCCACTTTGGAACACAATTAGGGATGCCAGATTACCCCTGTCCACCAGTGGGAGATGGGGGGTTAGGGTTGCCAGATCCAGGTTGGGAAAGCCCTGGAGATTTGGGGATGGAGTCTGGGGAGGACAAAGCAGGGTGCAGAGAGTCCCTCAGAAGAAAGTCCACCCTCCAAAGCATCCATTTTCTCCAGGGGAACTGATCTCTATAATCTGGAGATGAGCTATAATTCCAGGGAATCCCCAAGTCCCACCTGGAGGCTGGCATCCCTAGATTTACCTATAGCATGCACAGGTGGTCAATATTAGTATGTTGCCTTTCAGAGAAATTTGTCAGCCATTACTGATTGTCTCACTGAGAAACTCCTTATAGACGTCCTAAAAATCCAGAGTTTACTCTGTGAGGAAGGTGGGCTAGAAATTAAGTAAGTAAATAAACAGTTCCCTGGGCCACAGACTGAAAACCAATGGACCAGACTGTGGTCAAGGAAAATTAGGAATTCCCGTCTAATCCTGTCAGCATTTTATGACCTTGAAGTGTCTAATAAATGTTTTGAAAGCCTTTCTGTGCATACCAGATTTCCTACCATTCTAGTTCATTCTGATCAGCCTGAGTGGCACACAGCCACTGTGGTACAAAACCAGTTATTGTAGCATCAAGTCCTAGCATTAGTTAACACCTCGTCTTTGGGTATTTCCTGTTCTATTTACTGTTTTGACACTACTATTGCTGTGAAAGCTGCAGCCTGACAGGATTATCAGTCCTTGTGATCTTTCTTCTTTCTTGTTAGTGTAAAGCATGTGCTTTACCACTTAGCTATGAACCTTCTGCCCCTTGTGAGGGATTATAATCTTGGGACTGAGTTGTCTGTTGAATTTCTCCCAGTATGGTGGTGAAGCTGACCATGCTTTGATGATAGCCAAAAGGTAGAGCTGTTCTGCTAACAGGAATTTCAAATAGATGTTTCAGAACTGCAACATACCTCTGAGGGCTGCCTTTCATGTGGAGCCAAGGTTTAATGCTTAATCAACTGCCAGTGAATAAAATATTTAGATGTTGCCTACCACACCATAGAATATGACAGTCCCTTGTTTATAGTGGAGATATAACCATGCAGATGGTGTTAAGACCCATTATAAGATGCGGTAATTTCCCCATTATTGAATATGAAAAGCTGCTCTGTGTATGTATCACTGGAATTTGTACAGGAAAATTATCCCTGGAATGGTGAGCCAGCTCATCTGTAAAACGATCCCAAATCAGTTCCACAGCATGAAGTACTGGAGCCAGAAAAGAGTCCAGAGAAGAATCTTCACTTATGACTGGCCAGAAAGCCCAGCCACAGCTGGAAAAAAATGGTACATTAAATGCATTCCAGTGGTTGGCATCTCATCCCCCCGACTGCCAGGCACACCCACTGTGTGGCCATGGGTACTGGCTTCATTTCGAGAACATACTGAGGATAAAGCCAAATAACCACTAACCAAAGAAGACAGGCCAGGTTGCTGCATAAATTATGGGCAAGTGCCAATTTGCTTGTGCTGTATGAAAGATGACATTTTACGTAGGAAGTGTTCTTATGTATGCAATCCAAAATGACAGTTAGAGATATGCTCATATTTGTCACAAAAAGGGGAAGCGCAGCTACTTGTACAGGCAAGCAGACACACCTCATGGAATGTCAAAAGATCTATAACAATTCATCTCTCTTTGAAAAGATGACAGCACTACTGGGGCATTCAGCTGTATTAATGATAATCATCCCCAAAGAGTTTTGGGGTAGACCTTTATGAAGACTCCTAAGGGTTTCCAGTTTATGCACTTCTTGTTTTGAAAGTGCTGCAGCCTAATTAGTTAACACCTTACTCTTGGCTTCGCGAAGCTTCCTTTTGTCATCCCCCCCCCAACTCCCATGCTTTGAGATAAGGAGTATTTAACTGAAACTATTTGTTGCCACTTCTAATTTTGTATTATTCACTGATCTGGTAAATGTTCTGCTCACCATTTCATCACCAAATCATTCATGAAAATCTTGACAAATACTGGATCAAGTACCAACCCAACGCAAAACTCTACTGGAACTAGGATTAGTTGAAAGGGCCCATCCAGCCTTGGCTTACTTCCTTGAATTATCTAGACAAGTTTATTCTAAGTAAACCTTATCTGTTCTTCTCTGATTGGAATACTGTTGTCTGGATTATGCAAAGTGATGTGAAGAAATCCAGGCTTAGACAACTGGTGTGTGGAGGATTCTATTACAGTTCATGATGACATAGGATTGCCAGCCCCTGCCCCAGCCATCAGCAGAATGCTGGGAGATAGGGTTGCCAAATTCAGGTTGGGAAACTCCTGGTAATTTGGGCATGGAGACTAGGAAAGATAAGAACCTCAATCGGGTACAAGGCCACAGGGTCCACCCTCCAAGGCATCCATGTTCTCCAGGGAAGCTAATCCCTGCAGTCTGGAGATGAGCTGTAAATTTGGGGAATCCCCAAGTCCTACCTGGAGGCTAGCATCCCTATAAGTGCTGGCCTTCTGGTTTGTACCAGAAGTTTACAGCACACTGCAAATCCACAATGAACTGTGTTCTGGTGCAAAAAGAAAACTAGCACAATTAGCAAAAAGAGTGGGGTAGAATCTCTCTTCCTGCTGTCTCAGTTTCCAGTTCAAGGATCCCTGATGCTTTTTTTCTCTGGCTCTCTGGCAATCAGCCATAGGGTTGCCAACCTCATAGTGGGAATGGGACATCCTCCAATTTGGCGGGCTCCAATCTGCCACTGGTCAGCTGGCCAGCAAGGAAAGCCCCTCCCCAGCACATTCCCAGTGTGATGATGTCACACATAAGTGATGTCATTGCTCTGGGGACATGGTGTGGTGACACTCTAGTATTTTGGGCAAAACTCTATGGTAACCATAGAGGTTCCCTTTACATGGTTGGGGGAAAGTGGGTGGGCGTGCACACATGGCACTGCATCCTCAACACAATGATGTCACTCTACATGACATCATCACATTGGGGATGGCCCCACCCCTTCCCAGAATGCCCCCCAAATCCCCCCGCTGGGGAGAAGACGGAACCTGGCAATCGTATCCTATGCAGATTTCCCTGGAATTAAGCCACACTGGTGGAAGTTACTATAGAGAAAACATAGGATTGCTTGGCCTGCATACCAGCTACGGATCTCGCACATCTCCACCTTGTCCCAGTCCATCTTTGGCAGCTTGTCTGCCTGGTGGCTGGTTGTTGTCACTGTACATAACACATAACACCAAGATAACAGTCAACCTTTTCAGCCTTGTAACATCATAAAAAGCTTGTTCCCCAAACCAGGGCCAGACATCAACTTGAACAAACAGGCCAAGATAGTAGCTACATAATGGACAGGTTAAATAAGTAGAGCTTGAATAAAAGTGACACTGGTGGGCTTCTTGTTCAGAATTAATGGTGGCAATTTAGGTGTTCCTCTACAACTAAGATTTCTTAATATCAGTCAGTAACAGATTGTGAGGCAGTTTTCCCCTTCATTCCAGGGTGGGACTGACTTCCAGCTCAGACCAGCCCACGGTAAGAAGCTCTCTGCAGATTTTTCTCCTGATATTCCCTTAGGCTAGGGTAAGTCCCTCCAGCTGAGCCCAGCTGCATTCCTCTCATGGCTGGGATCCCTGGCAATCCCAAAACTGAGGAAACACAGCTGTGGTAATTTTTTTCTGTGCCTTTATGGAGAAAAATTTAACCCTTGATTAGCCTTGAACACCTTGAATAGAAGATGGGCCAGTCACTTCTTGCTTCTTCAAATTCTGCATTAGTTTAGCAAAATATTTGTTGTTCTCTTTAAATTTTTGGTGAAAGCAAAGTTCCTAAAAAAAATAGCAGTAGGCTGCATGCACACCATCTCTATTCCCTGTAGCCAGAAGCAGGCAGAGGTAGAAAAGAAAAAAATATTGGATTTATACTCTGCCCTTCACTACCCAAAGAAGTCTCAGAGTGGCTTACAATCTCCTTTCCCTTCCCCTCCCCACAACAGACACCCTGTGAGGTAGGTGGGGCAGAGAGAGCTCCTTCGAGGACTGCTCGTGAGAGAACAGCTCTGAAAGAATGTGACTGAACCAAGGTCACACCAGCAGCTGCATGTGGAGGAGTGGGGAATCAAACCTGGTTCTCCCAGATTAGAGTCCGCACTTCTAACCACTACACCAAACTGGCTCTCTATTATTAGTAGGGTTGCCAGCCTCCAGGTGGGGCCTGGAGATCTCCCACTTTTACAACTGATCTCCAGCTAACGGAGATCAGCTCCCCTGGAGAAAATGGCTACTTTGAAGGGTAGACTCCACAGCATTGTACCATGCTGAGACCCCTCTTTTCCCCTAACCCCACCCTTTCCCAGATATACCCCCAAAGTCTCCAGGTATTTTCCAATCCAGAGCTGGCAACCCTAATTATTAGAGTTATTAGAAGTATAAGGTATTAGAAGAAGCCAAATACATACAGCCTAGACCGGTCTGTACATATTTTCTTCCTTCTTTTTGAAATTTACTGTCCCCTAATGAAGCCAAAGGGGACTGTGGAGGCTCAGAGCTTAAGATGCTGAGCTGCAGACCGGAAGGTCAGTAGCTTGGCAGTTCAAGACCAAGTGCCACATGATGGAGTGAGTTCCCATCTCTCTGGCCCCAGCTCCTGCCAACCTAGCAGTATGAAAGCAAGAAATGACCATGGAGAAGTCTTCAGCCAGTGCTGGCTCTTCGGCTTGGAAATGGAAATGAGCACCGCCCCCTAGAGTTGGATTCGACTTGCTTTCAAGCTAGGGAAACCTTTACCTTTATCTTTAATGAAGCCAAAGATATTTGGGACTATGTGATGAGTTCTTACTCTTTCCCTATTTTCCCTCTTTTTGCTCTTTATATTGAGAGCCAGCATAACACAGTGCGTGAAGTTTTGAATTTTGGCTGGAGAGATAGGAGTTCAAAACTCTACTCGTCTAGAGCAGTGTGTACTTGGGCCTGTCACTCTCCTGCAGCCTAACCGAACTCACAGGTTTGTTGCGATAATGAAGTAGGGTAATCCCCATCGATGTTCACCACTCCAAGGTCATTGAAGAAAGGGTGGAGTATCAATGTGATTCTTATTAATTTTTACAGCCTTGAATGATGAAAAAGACTATGAATGAATGGATTTAATTAAGAACTTATTTAATTACTCAAAATGTTTATTACCTCCCTTTCTACCTTATAGAGACTCAAGGTAGCTTACAATGTAAATAATGACAAAACACAAAGACATAAAAACCACTAGTTGAAATCAATAATTTAAAACTGCTAGCGGGCAGAAGAACTAATCAAATGCCATCGTGAATAAAACTGTCATCAGCTGCCTCTGAAAGAGCAAGAGTGAAGGGGCCAGGGCACCTCCCCAGTTAGGTTGTTCCATAATTGCAGGGCTGCCACTGAAAAAACCCTTTCTCATGTGCACACCAGATGAGCTTCTTTGGTTGATGAGACAGTCAAGAGAGCCTCTACCTGTGATCTTAGTTCCTGGGCAAATTGTCTTTCAGATACCCTAGTCCCAAGCCATGGAGGGCTTTAAAAGTCAACAGCAACGCTTTGAATTAGGCTCAGGAGCGTACTGGAAGCCAGTGTAATTGCTATAATATTGGGCTCACATGATTCCAACCAAAGCAATCTCTGTTTCAAATCCTGACCTAAAGCCAAGTTGAAATGGGTCCAGAAAATCAGTCTCATCAAGAGCTCCTAGAGCTGAGAAGCAACCACCTGTTCTAGCACCTTCCCTAAGAATGGAAAATTGAAGACTAGCCAGAAGCTCTCCAACATGGTAGGGCTCACAGAGGGTTTTTCTCTGAACAGGTCTAATCACTGCCTCCTTAAGCACAGTTGGCGCAACTCCTGCTCTCCAGGAAGCATTTACCCACTCAGACAGCCCCTCCCACACAGCTTGTATCAGCCAGGAAGGGCAAGGGTCAAGGACACACATGATAGACCTCACCTCTCCAAGGACCCTGTCAACACCCTCAGGTGCCACAGGCTGAAAGGCATCCATATAAATCGGGCAAGGAGATGCCCAAGGTACATCATCTGAATATGCATTCATGACAGCATCTAACTCAGAGCACATAAGGGCAATGTTGCCTGCAGAGTAATTAGCTAATTGGTCACAGTGGGCAGACTTGTAGTCAGAGTCCAATTTAGGGTTGCCAGGTCCTAGCTTCATGCTGGCAGGGAGATTTGGTGGCATTACTGGAGGGGGCGGGGAGATCGTGCGACACCCCCAACATGATGATGTCACACGGAAGTGATGTCGTCATGTTGGAAATGTTGTGCGGTGACGCTCTGCTTTTTGGGCAAAACTCTATGGTAAAATTGCTCTCAAATCACAGAGTTTTGCCTAAAAGGCAGAGTGTCTCTGTGTGATGTCCCTGATGTTATGACATCGCTGCTGCGTGATTTCATCATGTCGGGGACATCGCTGCACAACATCCTGTTTGGGAGCAGGATTTTTCCAGTCCTAGCTTGGGGAATGGGAACGCTAGTCCAGTTGCTTGGGCCTATGATGTGAGAGACCCTGAACCACACAAAACAGTTCAGCTGGACAATTACAAGCAGATGCAATGGTGACAAAAAAATATTGCATTTTCGCCATGGAAAAGGCTCCATCACTGCCACAGAATAGGCTTGAATATTTGCTCTATGCCATACTTGGTCAGCCTCTCTTTGAGTTTTCTGCCAGAGATACTAGGCCCAAAGATAATGACTTTTTGAATATCACATTTATTATAGCTATTATTTGTAAAAAAAAACCAAAAACCCTACAATGATCATTGTTAAAGAAAATAAAACCTCAATAACTGCTTATCAGATAAACCTTTATCCTGGCTTCTGCTGCTCAAAAGGGAACGACTCCCTGCACAGTGCCATCTAGTGGTAATTGGATTTATAGATCAAAAACAAGATAGTCCTCTGTATTTTAGTGTTTCTTTTTCAGAATAGTATATTAGAATACTGAATGTAATGCAAGGAATATGGAATGTTTTGCTGATAGAACACTGCACCCACCTTAAAGAAGAAAAAAAATGCTGTTAAGTTACCACCATGCCTGAGAGGAGACAAATGGAGAGTCTGTTTACTTCCCACAATTAGAAAAGATGCCTTCACACATTTACCTCCTATTTTGACATATTTATTGCTTTACTGTTTTCCCTGCCTTAATTAAATCAAAACAACTGTTGACCTTATAACTTTAGCTTGTTATTTAGTTTTGTCTTCACATATCTTAAAACATCTTCATCATGTTACATGTTAATTTGCTGTTCAGCCCCTGTCTATAAGTCTGAACCTTACCTTCCATTCTAATGTATCTGAAAAAGTGTGCATGCACACGAAAGCTCATACCTTGAACAAACCTTTTTTTGGTCTTAAAGGTGCCACTGGACTCTAAATTTGTTCTAAGAATTTTACCATGTTCAACAATCAAACTCACCCTGTTTGATGGTGACACCCAGATGTGAGCTGATCACTCAGCCTGTTTGGTCTGTGCTGAATAGCCGTGAATGCCTTCCAGACAGGCTTGCATCAGGTGCTTGCAAACCCTCACAGGTGCAAAAACTCTGTCAATTCAAACCAGTCAGCTCAGGGGCTATTAGCACCTCTGGGGCTACCTAGACAAACACCAAAAGGGTAGGGTTTTATTAAAACATAGCATTTATTTATCACTGATTTATGATTTGTGACTGAGCTTTCTGTTTAAACAACTGTCTGCTAAGCAGAGAAGTTATATAGCAAAGACAGAGGGCAGCAGAACTCAGTCAAGCTGTGTGACATTGTGCATGCACAAGAAGCCAGTTGTGCTGTACTGCATGGTTAGGAAGGAATGCGGAGAGGCAAACTGTTGAACAGCCTCAAACAGATTTGATGATCAGTCGAACCAATCAGCTCCCTGTGCTGAACTGGCAGGTGTTTGAGCATCCCTGAACAGGAACATGCTAAAGAGGAGCCATGCTGTATGTGTCAGACTGTTCCATTTTTTTGTTTGTTGTTTCTTCTGGAGTTTGTCAATAGAAATATTACAGTGAAATGACACTAAAGGACTATTAAGGTTGACATCAGGTAACATTTTACTGGCCCACCAAGGAGTCTATCTAAAATGGCTGCCAGATTTGGAATATAGATAAAAATTCAAGCCAAAACATGCTTGCTATTTGTGCTGTAATATCACATGCCCTACAGCAAAACTCTGCTATATTAACCAAAAATCCCAATAAGGCAGTGGCTGCATTTTTTACTTCAATACACATGCTGGTTCTCTTTTTGTTAGCAGCCTTATCATGAAGGGAAGAAGTTCTACACGTCAACATGAAACTGAGTAAAACTTCACAAGAGGCACCCTCTGCACAACTCCTGTTTGATGTTATGCTTAGCTCTGGTTTTAATCTGGCTGCAGCCATTTTGGATGTATTCTCTTGATTCAAATGTGGCTACTGAAGTACTCTTAGACATAGTTTACAGGTGGTTTTCTTTCTTAGTTGTATGTGAAGCAGTGTCATTGAGTCCTTGTTTTTGAAAACGAGTTGGATTTTCAGCTTCAGGCATACGTGTCCTTTGGTCTCATCATAACCTTTAACTGAGTGTGGTGTAGTGGTTAAGAGTGGTGGACTCTAATCTGGAGAACCAGGTTTGATCCTCCACTCCTCCACCTGAAACCTGCTGGATGATCTTGGGCCAGTCACAGTTCTCTCAGAACTCTCTCAGCCCACCTACCTCACAAGGTGACTCTTGTGGGGAGAGAATGGGAAGGTGATTGTAAGCCACTTTAGGGTAAAGAAAAGTGGGGCATAAAACCCAACTCTTCTTCTTCTAAGAATGCTATCTGGTCTACCGTGATGTAGCCTTGGGGAAGCATGTAAGGGATTGAGTGCCTCAGAGATAATGTAGGCCTTTTCCCTGAATACTCAGCTTTCATTTAAAAAAACAAATTCTTTAGCCTTTTTACTTGTCCAGATTTTTAAAAAAAACACTCAGGCAGCATTCAATGCAGTTGTTTGCTAAAAGGTAAAATTGTTCCGTTTTGTCCGATGAACGCAGAGGCACTAGGACCGTGTTTGTAAATGATATACATTTTTATTTCGTTGCTACTTCTTACAGCTAAATAACTTTGAACATATTATAGTTTTATTTGCTCTTCTGCCCCTTAAACTCACCACAAAATTTCTGGTTACAGGCCTCATTGTTTTAACCATTAATATGCTACATATGAATTGGTGATGGTTGCCGTGTCAAATCCCCCAACTCTGGGTAGCATAGTGCAAACTGTTTGCTAATTATGCAAATCAAGGATGTTAATTTGTGCATCATCTACCAGTCAGGACTGGCTTGAGTTTAGGGTTGCCAAGTCCAGGATGGAAAATATCTGGGGACTTTGGGGGGGGTGTTAGCCGAATTGCTTTAATTTAGAATGAGCAATTGGCAAATTACCGGGTTCTTGCCAACTATACCAGGGTCCCACCCCTCCCGGGAGTTCTCCAGGAAAAAGGCACGTGAGGCAGATGGCAAATTAAATGCGGTTTACTGAATGATGATGTTCAAGCACACAAAAACAGATTCTTGCACACATGCACACAGACCTAAGGAAACTTAGATAGATAAAGCACAGTTGCAATTTGCAGGGAACGTTGTTTGGGTAATACTGTACCTTTCCTGAAGAGGAGTTGTCCACTCGAAGGAAGAATTGGATGGGGAGAGAAAAATAGAAAAATGGGGCACGTGGCTTGAAACCGGCAATACCACGTGGTCTCTCTGGTCGCGACTCAGAGGTTAAAGATGGAGGCAAGGGTATTTGGATAGGAAGCTGGACATAAGGGGTAGCAAAGCAGATAGGGGACGAGGGCTCAAGAGAGCGATTGCCTGCTGTGCAGGGTCTTTTATTAGGTGGTCTTGAGGGGCAGGCTGCGCAAACCACATCCCACTAACACACCTACTAGGCGGTCCATCCCTTCTGACCCTACCATAGGTTAAAGGTGACAAAGGAGGAGAGGCCGGGGAGTGGTCAATATTGTGAAACTAGAACTGAACAGGAACTTGACACCTGGGCACTTCTACGATGAGTCACTGGATCGCCTCTATTGTCCGTTGATGGCCCTAGCCGGCTGGCTGATGGCCCGACCATTAGTTGCCAGGTAACCTTGTTAGCATAATCTGTGCAGGTATGTTGGAGGGGGCAGGGGTTGACCAGCGTGGTGTGACAGAAAGAAACCTCATGGCAGAAGGAGTCTCTGTCTTGGTGAACTATAGAGGTTGCCAGCCCCCAGGACTAGACTGGAGCTTCTCCTAGCAATGGAGAATGCCTGTAGTCGTTACAGCATAGCAACCCAAGTTCAAGCTTATGAATGTTACCATCCATAAGAGCACTAGAAGTGCCTTGCTGGCCAACAGGTGGAGCCAGGAGAAGGCAGGGTTTGGGGAGGGGGGGCTCAGCATGATACAATGCATATAGGCCACCCTTCAAAGCAGCCATTTTCTCCAGGGGAGCTGATCTCTGTCAGCTGGAGATCAGTTGTAAAAGTGGGAGGCTGGAGGCTGGAAACCCTACTTGAGCTCCCTTTTGCGAGAACAACGAAGTTGTCTGGGAAGTGAAAAATGAAACAAGGACCTGTGCAATATGGTTTCTGGTTTTGTTGCTCAGGCAGTACCTGACTGTTAATCTGTTCAAATAATATGTGAGCAGAGCATTCCATTTAGGAGCTTCTTTTTTTTCTCCCCCCCCCCCCCCCCCCCAATTTTGAACCATTGACAGTTAGGGTTCCCATTTGCCTGCTTGTGTTGGGAAACCTCCAGGTAATTAAGGCCCTTGCCTGTTGATGCTCACCTGATTGGCAGGCAGAAATTGGGGCTAAAGGGGGGGAATCATCCTGGGGAAAAAAATTAAAAAGAAAAGTAAGGCCTTGTCCACTTAAAGAAAGTTCTGGCCAGAGAGTGCCTAGTGATTCCTAGACCTACCTGGAAGTGACAAGGGCAGCCCCAGGAATTTCCTTTGAGGCCTTATGTGCTGGGTCCAGCCAGTCGCCACAGATACCTTGCACAGAAAGCTGGATACACAGTCCAAAAGCAAACCAAGAAACAGCTGAAGGTCAGAAAGCCAGGAAATCAGTCAGAGGTTTCAGGAGCAAGGAACAGCAGCTGACGGCCAGGATTAGGCCCAAGGACGCACAGTTGATTCCATGCTGAGGCAAGTGAGCGGGGTGTGTGTGTGTGTGTGTGTGTGTGTGTGTGTGTTTATGATCAGGTCCTCCCTTCCCTGGGAGTCACTCTGCAAAGACTCACAGCCCCTCATGTTGCATTTGCAACAGCTGCAGTCTGGCATTTCTTCCTCTCTCTTGCACATTCAGACGCTGATGTACCCTGCATCTGGGACACTCAGGTGAGCTAGTTGGGGATTCTGGCCTTGGGGTGTCTCCAACTGGGGGTGCTGGGCCAGGCTCTGGATCAGTCTTTTCCTCTGGCTGCACCTCGAGGTGGCTGCACCTCGGTCTCTTCGCCTTGCTGCCCCTCCTGTGCAGCTGCTGGGCCTCTTCTCCCTCAGGTGCTGGTAGAGGTCCCTCTTCTGGGTTGCTCCATGCCTCTTCCTCATCTGAGGAATAGTCAGTCTCAGTAGAGCCAGGGCCTATGACACCTTATTATTTTTTAAAATTTTCTCTTGGGATCCTCCCCACCCCTCCAACTACAACCCTCAAACTGGTTGCTAGGCACTGCCTGGTAACCCTAGTGATGATTAAATACTAAATGCACACATGCTGTATAGGGCCTAACTATCCATGACATTTTCCCCAGGTATGTCCCCAGGTTAGGTCATAGATACATTCTGGGACCTCTGTGAATCCCAGGAGCACAGGGACCTGTTCTGGGTTTGGGTTGCGGCACAAAAGGAGAAGAGGCTTATATCCCTCCGTGATATTTTCCTGACCCGAAACAGCACCAGGGTCTCACGGGGGGCTAAGGTTGCCAACCTCCAAGTGGTGGCTGGAGAACTCCTGCCATTACAGGTGACAGAGATCAGTTCCACTGGAGAAAAAGGCAGCTCTAGGGCATTGAAGTCCCTCCCCTCCCCATACCCCACCCTCCTCAGGCTCCACCCCCCAAAGTGCCAGGGATTTCCCAATCTGGAGCTGGCAGCCTTACTGGGGGCTGAACATGTGCTAATGTAATTAAATGTCTTGGGGACCCTAATTTATTAAATAAATAAATATGTCAGTTTCCCCAACAAACAGTGGCTTCCCAGGACTGTTGAGGGAAAAGATGCTGGGGAAGGTCTTAGTCCCTTCTCCTCATACACTCCAGAACAGGTTTAAACCTATCTCTTTATTAAATGTATGGTCCTTTTGTATATACTTTACCACAGGCATTAAGATTTAAAAGTGTCTGGGGTTGAGGAGCCCATCCCTGCACTTTCTGAGGCCAGCAGATGGCAACTACCTGCCACCCAGTGGGCCCAGCATCATGGTTCTACCCAAGCTGTGCCCTAAGGAGAAGCTGGCTGGCCCTTGGGGCTGCCAACTCTGGGTTGGGAAATACGTGGAGATGGGGGGGGGGTGAAGCCTGAGGAGGGCAGGGTTTTGGGAGGGGAGGCACCTCAGTGGTATATAATGCCATAACGTCCACCTTCCAAAGTGGTCCCCCCGTCCCCCCCGTGAATTGACTTCTGTTGCCTGGAGATCACTTGTAAAAGTGGGAGGTCTCCAGTTACCACCTGGAGATTTGCAACCCTACTGGCACTGGAACTACAGCAGGGTTCAGAAAGCTTGCAGTGCCACTAAAGCCTCGTGACCCCTTTAAAGAGGTTTGTAGCAAAATATCTGGGCCTGTTGCCAATTCAACAGGCCCCATATATGGTCAAGGGAATTCCTCAGTGAGAGAAGAAAACCACATCCCCATCTCAGGTCTGACAGGATTTCCCTGTGACTTCCTGGGTGGGTAGGTCCAGTGACTCCTTTGAGAGTCAGCGAAAGGACCAGGAAGACATGCCTGGATTCTGTATGCTAGGTTGTGGAGAGGCCCAGCACAGGAAAGGATACAGGGTGAGTGTAACCCTCCCCCCAGTACTAAGGCCACAAAGGCCAAGGACACTGAAAGGTGTCCAGGTTCTGGGCAAGCTTCTCCTAAAAGTGTTGCTTGGTCTTACATGTTGCTCATTCTCACATGGTTACAGTTTTCCACACTGCAGTGAACTAATAAATACCAATATGAAACAAAAGTATGTAAGCAGGAAGAAAAGGGAATAGGTGAAATCTGAGGGCATTTAAAAGCAGTTCAGAGGTTCAATAGGATAAATTGCTAATATGAAAATTTTCAAATTAACTCAGTTATAATCTTCCTCTGGATAATGGCTACTTTTTAAAAAGGTGTGGAACATAACTGGTAAAATGCTGCTTATCCTCCATAGATATGGTTATATTAAAAGGCAAAATACAAATTCAAAAGGCAACATTCTGGTTTCTAGAACTGTATCAGTTAGCTTTTCCATAATTCAAGATTTAGGTTTCCCTGCCTAATGGTTAATGACTATTCATAAAGGGTCTAGAAGGTAATGTGTTTGTACGAGAATTTAAAACACTGTAAGTATTATGCAAACCATGTTCATAAATATCCAAACAAACAGGAGTAGAGCTGGGAAAAGGGGGGAAGGAGGGTGCTTCGACAAGAGCAATTCAGTATATAGTGTTATACTGACACCTACTGGATAAGTTTAGCTGTCAGTGTCAGGATGTGTGCTACACTGATCCGCTTTGAAGCCTGATCCTACACTTGTTCACTGTATTCATCGGTGCTTCTTCCAAAGTATGTATGTAATAGAATTGCTGACATGTAGGACATGCTTTGTTACAAGTCATACCTGTAACTTGTGCAGGAGATACAAGTATGCTGTAAGGTTAATACTATAAGCACTGGCCCTCAAACTAAACCACAGGTTTGAAATATGTTCCAATTAACCCATTCATATCTTGAGAGAAATCATTTTAACTGTGTGCAGTTGAAGCCAGACTAGTCTCCTACTTGATACACTGTCTTATTTTAGTCATCTCTTTAGCACCTTTCCTTTTCTGAAGCTTTCTAGTTTTCTAGAAACCAGGGAGATTCATCAGTCCATTACTGTCTTCCGCCGGCGAGTGAAAACTTTTTTGTTTTGTTTGGCATTCCCTCAGTAATCCCTCCTTCCCTTGTAAGGACAGAAAGGCAGGAATTAAATTCGGTAAACAAATACATAATACATAATTTTATCAATATTTTTAAGACCAAGTCTGGTTGGTTTGAATCAGGGATATAGATGGAGTCTATATAGATGGAGATGGGGGGGGGGGGGGGGAGGTGAAGAGACTGTTCTGGATTTGTCAATATTACAGCTAATCAGATTTCATGTTTATCTGGTCCTGTTGCTAACTATTGATTTCAATGTGCTTGATGCTGCAAAATGGTCACCAAACCAGAACAAGTTGTGCAGTCTTTCACCAGCTACTTTGAGGTATTTTCTTGTAAGTTTGTAGTCCGGTCCGTCCGTCCCCTCCCCCGCCCCTTGTATTGGATTCTTTACTGGCGTTCATGGGCCCAGGACGTAAAACATATTCATTTTAAATTATTTTGCGCCGGCGGAAACATTATTAAATTGCATGAAACCTCTTTGAAACTGTATCCATATTATCTACCATCATTAGACATAACTTATAAAATGGGAAGATATTACCATCTACATAGGATTAGCCATTGGTTTAATAAATCTAAACATAACTATTCTTGCCCTGACCTGGATAGCCCAGGCAAGCTCAGTCTCATCAGATCTTAAAAGCTAAGCAGGGCTGATCCTGGCAAACACTTGGAAGGGAGGCCTCCAAGGAATACCAGGGCTGGGAGGTAGAGGCAGGCAATAGTAAACCACCTCTCTGAAATGTCCAAGCCCCACTACGAGTCTCCAGAAATCAACCATGACTTCTAGGCATACGCACACAACAAAACACACACACACACAATTAAACATAACTATTTTTTTGTATGGGGGCAACTGCCCAACTGGGCCAGTGCAGCTCCAAAGGAAAGTTAAGTGAGTTTTGGCATGATTCCTACTCTGGTACTCTTCACCTCCAGTTGCCTAATCCAGTTTTTGTTACATAGGCCATTCTATGCATTGTTGTGGCTCTTCTAGACTTAGATGTCCTAAATAGATGGGAAAGTTTATCTTCCCACCCACTGTTACGGCCTTTGGTGCACTATGCTGAGCCTGCTGTGTGGGGAGAGCAGCCTATAAATTAAATAAAATAATAATAATAATAATAATAAATAACATCACAAGTTGAGCCTGTTTGTCCGGCAAGGTGGGATATAAATGGAAGCAATAAATAAATAAATAAATAAGTGTTACGTTAAAGGTTATCCACAAGGCATTTATTCTTTTCTGTTGTGGTCAATGTATTGCTGCATTCCTGGGTGAAAATCCTTATTCTTTTTGTTGTCTATGTGAAACAGCTTTAGAATATTCATTGGTATTAATAATGTGGGCACATGTTTTGTCTCACTGCTAGATGGCTATAACATGTTTTACTGCCTGAAATAAGTTCTTAAAATCCACCCCTGCTAAAAGAAACCTCATATTAACCACTTCACACCTAGAGTCCTGGATATAGGGTTATATCCAACAATCTATTGCATCATTAAGCAAATCACAGTCGAATAGATAATGCTGAATGGTGTCTATTTGGCCAGAACCGCATTGGCACAGTCACTCAGAGTCAGGCACCTTATTTAAGAATCCTGATAGCTCCCCTGATGGGATAGCATTCAATCTAGTTTGGTGTAGTGGTTAAGTGCGTGGACTCTAATCTGGGAGAGCCGGGTTTGATTCCCAACTCCTCCACTTGCACCTGCTGGATGACCTTGGGCAAGCCATAGCTCTGTACCAGCTGTTCTCTCAAGGACAGTTGTCTCAGAGCTCTCTCAGCCCCACCCACCTCACAGGGTGTCTGTTGTGGGGAGGGGAAGGGAAAGGAGTTTGTAAGCCGCTCTGAGACTCCAAGTGAGTGAAGGGCGGGATATAAATCCAATCTCTTCTTCATCTAGCCAGCATAAATAATAGTGTGACAGTGTGAAATGGTCAGGAAAATAGGCTGGAAGAAATTGTGGTAACATTAAATCTAAATATAAAGGTGAGCACACTCTGTGTGCTCCTGTCATGGTTCTTATGGTATCCAAATTTTCCAGACAGCATAAGACTGAAGAGAGAGCAGCTAGAGGCCCTTGTTCTTTCAGATCACAAGAGGAGATTCCTAGAGTCCAAATACAACTTTCAACCAATTTGCTTCACGGACTTTGGTAAGAGTTTGCTTGCAATCAATACAAGTATCCATTTGACTCCGTGGAGAATAAAATCTTGACCTGGAATCTAAACGTTGCAGCCCAGATTTGAGCTTCAAAGGATCTGAGACCTAGTTCTGCCCTCAGTGATACTCCAGCAATGCAGTTAGGAGCACCTGAAACTTTTCAGAGAAAATAATTCAGAACTGATTAGATCAATTCTCCACAAACTTTAACCCACAGAGGTGCTCCATACAAAAATTGTGATCCTACTTTTCTATTAAATATAGTAATGGCAGCTGGAATATATTGCCCTCCTTTAAAATAAAAAACGGATTATTGCCTTTGTAGTGCTGTAGATTGTGCATTTCTAATATGAGTTGTCCCAGACATTAGACTGGAAATAAACCCCAAGATATTTAAACTGGGTAACCTGTTCAATAAGATTTTCATTTACGCACCAAAGATATTTCTGCTGATGTAAGGACCTAGAGAACTGAATCACTTTGGACTTACTATAATTTATAATCAGGCACTCAGAGTTGCAATACTCTGCAAAAGAGTATAGAAGTTGGCATAGACCCACAGGGAATATGGGTTCATTCAGTCATTAGTACTTGTGGAGATAGGTCTGTTCATACTGTGGCCAACCATGCCTGCATAAACTCCTCTGAGCTTGAGCCTTCCTCATATTTTGGGGACCTGCAGGTCCATGTGTAAGTCCTGTATCACTGCTACCTTCACAGTCTGTTTTCTTAAACAGGAAAAAAACTTTCACTTTATTACGAAAGACTAAGCTAGAGTGCATATATGGAAAATAGCTGCCATGTCTAATTGTTACAGGTCTAAAGAAAATAATATAAAAACATAAGTCTAGTTAAGTTACAGTACAAGACAGTTACCTCTGATGACCTGCATGGTTGTCATGGAGCAAACACACCCCAGGCGTCCTTGCAGGGGAGTATATGGATAAACACTTGTTTTAGACCAAGCTAAATTTAACCCTTTCCACCTTTTGGTGTTGGTCTAACATATACCAGATAGGAAGTATCCAAGAACACTTAAATGACACACAAATGGCAAAACAGTGATTCGGTACTGTCAGGCTGTGGTCACACATGTCAGTTGAAGCAGAGGGGAAGCAAGGCTATTTCCTCTGGAGGAATTTGACCCGCAGTTGCAAGATCACACAGCCCTTTATAGCAGCGGGCACAGCCTGTCACTGTGTGATCAGATGCAACTGCAGTGAGTCAGGGTTTTTTTGGCCGTTTGTTTCCCATGCACATAAACGAGGAATCACACCTCTGTACTGAGGGCCCCCTATGGAGTATGTGATGATTCACATACTGTGAAGGGGGGGGAAACAGCACTGAGCCAGGATGGCCTGATCAGACCATCCTGACAGCATGAGTGCGCGCATGCATGATCAGACAGGGGAAAGCCCATCTGTGGCCCATTACAACCTGTTTACTACCGGATTTTCTCCGGTGTTTTTTTACTCTGCTTCTGCAGCGGAGCAGCATGGGTTACAAACAACTGCGGGACGCTTCCCAGATGTTGCTGTCTGATCACACCCTTTAGATCCTTCGGGCATTTGTGCCTATGTTGGATCTACTGGAGAGTGTGATCGCAGCCTCAGCGACCTAAACCTGGGTCCCCCTGGGTTACCACTCCTTCTTACTTGAGTAGCACCGAGCCCTGTGGGTCCTCAAGATTAAATGCACACAAATAAAGCAGACCTTTGTAAAAATATATGAAGGTTTATTCCAGAGTTTAAGAAAAGAATATCACTATGCAGTATAGTCTCTATAGCTTAGCAACAGAGAAATAAAAAAGCTAACTTTTCTATCTAATACATTTAGTACCTGGTATTAGATGGCACACATTCTTGCAGCATAAGAATCCAAGATATAGCCTAAAGCGTTCTATACATTGCAGTCTATCATGATGTAGCATAACACACCAAAGCATACTAGCACTGCAAAAGCATAAAGTTAGCCTGGCTTCCCTCTGGCCTACTTCCCTCAGAGAGCGGGTTTGATTCCCCACTCCTCCACTTGCACCTGGCTGGATAACCTTGGGCAAGCCATAGCTCTGTACCAGCTATTCCCTCAAGGGCAGCTTGGGAAAGAGTTCTCTCAGCCTCACCTACCTCACAGGATGTCTGTTGTGGGGAGGGGAAGGGAAAGGAGTTTGTAAGCTGCTCTGAGACTCCAAGTGAGTGAAGGGCGGGGTATAAATCCAATCTCTTCTTCTTCTTCTACAGGCTTATTATAGTATTTTGCCCTCTGGCACCAGGTGATTTCTCAGATCCAATCAGGAATCTCCCTTGATGGAACTTCTGAGTAAACCTGCTTAGGATTGCTGCTTTAGAGTTTTGCATGAGTCACAAGTGTGAGCTTGTATAATACAGCACCATATGTGGGGATAATGTTTCTAACAGACAGAAAAAATTTAAAAATTCTTTTGAACACAAAAGCTTATATTCAGAATAAAACCTTACTGGTCTTAAAAGTGGACTCAAACTTTGTTCTGCTGCTTCAGACCAACACAGCTACCCACCCGAATCTATCATCCCTCTGTCTTCCAAATTAAAGACTATTCCTAAGCAGTGGAGATGTTATTAGTCAGACATTGGTAGTTAAACATCATTTCAGAAGCCACCAAAAATGACAAATACCTATGGCAACTTTTTGTGGTTAGGAGGTTATATAAGAAATTAGATAACAGGAAAGCATGTTAGTTCATTAATATAAAACCACGGTGTCAAAAAATAAGGTAAGTGGTTGTATTTTCCTAAGTTCCTTTGCTTTAGCAATGACCTATGATTTTTTTTCCAATAAGAGATGTTAAAAGTGATAAATTGCATTAGTCCAAAGCATATATAGAGGATAAAGAAAGGGTCAACAGCAAAAAAAAACATGATACAGAGTACTGATCAAACCTACTACTTAGTGAATGAGAAATTCAAAAGAAAAGACCCCAAGAAAAAAAATAATCAAGCCCAAGAGAAAAATTACATTCTTGGGGACAATCCAGGACTGGTTTTATGATAAATTAAAGCAACCTTTCTGTTTGCAATACGGCAGATGACATGCAATAGATCATTTAATACCAAAGAACTTGTCCTCTAATGTGCACTAGAACAAGCTGGGTGATAGCTAATAGTGTAACAGTATTCATGAAAAGATTATTAGAATAATTTGTGGCAGACAGCAATATCAATAGCTAATAGTCAAGACAACCTGTTCTCTAGTCCAGGGGTCCCCAACATTTTTGCGCCTGTGATTACCTTTGGAATTCTGACACAGGATGGTGGTGGGCTCAACTGCAGGATGGTCATCACAGGGGGCAGTGCCAAATCCAAAATATGGGGCTATGCATAATTCTAATATTAACTCTTCAACATTTCAAGCAGAAGCTGTGTTTAATAGGATACCTTTTAAAATTAACATACTTTCAAAAATATTTTCTTGCCTGTACACACAGTTTACTTTTAGTCATGCAGTGAAGATCTTTGCGCTGTGGTGGCCGATGCTCCTTCTAAGCTGTGAAGTCTTGAGAGCAAAAATTCTACTTTGTGAGCAACTGGCATTAAAGTTGTGAGCGAGCGATTTGGCTGCTGCATAGATTACTTTGCTCTGGAGCCATCCTTCCTGAGCTAAGATGAAAATGTGTCAGCCAGAGGCTAAAAAACTGTGAGCTAGCTCACACTAACTCAGTTTAGAGTGAACACTGGCAGCTGTTCCCAAACAGCATTTTAAAAAATCTGCTCAACCAATCAGAAACCATCCTGGGCAAAAGCCCCATCTGGCCTTGCCCACTTTCCAAAAGCACTTGGTGGGCACCAGGAAAAGTGTTGGTGGGTGCCATAGAGCCCACAGGCAGAATGTTGGGGGGGACCTTTACTCTAGTCATTATTTGCTTGCTCCCTTCTCCCACAGCTGTTGTAGCTATGATCACCGAGAGGCATCCATGATCACTGAAAGCCAGGGCTCACAAAGGAATCTTCAGTAGAAACATGGATCACTTAGAAAGACCACTGTAAGTTATTTTACACCCCCGGGGAATATCAGCGTAGCTGTACAGCAGATGCAGATAGAATCCATATCCAATAGAGTCAAGAGATGCAGCCCATGCAGTCATGATGGCGGACAGTGGGAGGAGGTAGCATACGCCTCTTGCAGGCAGCTGCTATAGCCAAGAGAAATGCTGCATTCCATTCATGAAGAAGTCAGAGGAACATAGTTTGAAAAATTGTTAAATGATCTCTATGTCATAGGCTATCAAGCCTCCAATGGAAAAACCCAAATAAAAAGACACTCTTTCTATGCTTCGGCCGCTCTTCAGCTGGCCTAAGAAAACAGGCCGTGCTGGTATTCTAATGTCTTCCTCAGTGCCGTAATCCACATATATGAGATTATCTTCTGTTTTGCCAGTCAACCGGAGCAAAAGGTGTTTAACATTCTGCGTTTTCCATATCTCTCCAGTTTGCCACAGGGTGCTCAAGGTCTTGCTGCACAGAGAAGTGAAAGAGTCATCAATTTTTCCTTTGTGAATAAACTTATTCAAAAGACTGCCTTTCCCAAGGTAGAAAAGTGCCACAGGTTGTTTGGAACGGCACATTTGCCAGTACTGCCCATTAAATGCCTTCCTTAATGAATTGAGATATTTTTCCATTTGCTTGGAATCTTTATCAAGCTGCTTTTGATTTTCAGGCCAGAACAACAAGGAAGCTAGGAAGTACGGCTCCACAAATCGGTGCTCTGGGCCCACTGACTGTAAGATTGTTCTGAGCTGATCTTTCTGCTCTGAAAAGGGTCTCACCATCTTAGATTTGGGATTGAGGCAATGGAGAATGATACTGGCCAAGATGAGATTCTGTTTGTCCCTCTGCCGAGAGCTCTGAGCAAGCAAAACGTTATACTTCTTCACTATGTCCTCCAGTTTGCTTGTTGATTTTTCGTGATTACTGAGGTGTTCCAAAAGCCCAGAAAACTTGTCTGCCTTGGAACCCTCTAAACTTTTCCTATAATTTTCCACTTGCAAAGATGAACTCAATTTTGAGTTCATTAACAGGTCCATATTAGACTTGCAAAATATTTCTACGTATTTTTTGAAAAATTCATGAACCTTCTTCCGTATTTTGAGCTCAACTATTTCTTTTTCGGGGTTCATTGGTTTCAGAAAGACAAAGTAGTTCTCAAAAAAGTCAAATGCTTTTTTAAAACTTCCTTGCAAGGTACTTAAGTAGCTCCCACACTCTTCAAGAATCAGTCTATATTCTTCACTTTCTGCATTCCATGTGGATTTTGGGATACCCTGGTTGCCTGATAAGAAGTGTATGAGATGTTTTCTAGAAAGTTCATCTTTTTGATTGAACAGAGGAGTACATTCAAGAATTTCTATAGTGTACAACCCAGTTTCTATTTCCCCCAGATAGCCAGATGTATTATATATTTCGTACCTTCTTTTGTATTTTGTTCTCTGAAAATCTTCCCTTTCACTCTCTTTGTTTTCTGTTTGTTGTTGGGATACTTTAAATGCTTCTGTGGCATTCTTGGCAAGGTTCAACAAATCTTTCAGAACTTCAACACTTATGGTAGATTTCTGTGCATTTTCCTCAAGCCGATACTTTATCTCACTTTTATAAACTTGGCCCAAAGTGTCTGATATGTATGAATTGTTAGGTGCACCTTTTCTTGCTTTCAGAGCCCACTCCAGGGCATGACCAAAATTTTTCTCCTTAATGTAGAAATGCCTTGCTAAGGCTTGACTAAGAAATACATTCTGGCTAAATCTTTGGGTTCCTTTCATTAACACCCTTTCAACTTCAGTTCCTCGTTCTTCTTTTTGAATGGCTTCAATTAATGGGGAAAACAACGTGTCTGTGTCGTCTCCATGTTCCTTTCGGTGTCTTGTAAGCAGCATGCTTTGCACATCTTGCTGTATTTTGTCTCTCCCTATGCCAGTGTCATAAAATAAATTATTTTGTAACAACGAAAGTGTAATCTCGCTTTTAGTCAACTTGTATGTTTGTTTGAATTCTTCTAGACACTGTTTAGCAATGAGTGAGTGACTGATCCGTACCCCTTTGTAGCGACCAAGTTCCTGCACTTCAGTTTGTATTATGATGTTGGAACAATTTCCCATCTTGTCTTCTAAGCTTTCTCTACCCCAGTAGACCTTTTTGGTGTTAATTCCTAAAAATTCTTCACATTGTGAGACTGAGATGATTGATTCTGTAATGTAAGAATTTAACAGTGCCAGAAAGGAAATAAGTTGAGCTTGCTTGCTTGTAATGTCAAGACCTTTCAATGTATTCTTGACTACATTGTCAACGTACTGCTGATCAAAATTTTCCTTCATAATCATAAATGAATAAAAATCTTCAGGATGTTCATACTGGTCTTCAATTTCTTTCAGTTTTTCCTCAAAAGCTCTTTGTTCTTTCACACTTAGATTTTGCTTCAGAGCAATACTGTTCAGACTGTTGCTCTTTGAACTTTTTCCAGGATTCTGTGACCGCATACAATTTAAGATGATAACCAGAGGGTTTTCATATCTAATACCTTTTTCGGTTATAGCAGACTGGATCGCATGCTGCAGCAAGTAAACATTTTCTTGCTCTTCGAAGTCATCCACAAGTAGCAAAACAGGCAAATAATCAAACTGGTTTGATGTCCCATATGTGATTAAGGTGGTCAGCTGTGTTCCTATTTCTGCAAAATCAAGTGTTTTGTTTTTCAGAACAGCACATCTAAATTTCTTCCTCATCTCCCAGAGAATATGCATAGCTAAGGTAGTGCCGCCACAGCCTGGATAATGGTAGAGATTGACAATTTTTGTAGGAGATTGCTTCAGGGTCTGGGACTCCGATTCAATCAGCTCTTCAAGTTTATCATATGTGTCTCGCTTAATGAAAGGCAAACTATAGCTTTCAGAGGAGAAATAAAAATTCCACCAAGACACTTTTCCACCTCTATAAAAATGCTCTTCTTGGGATTTTTTAAATTTAGAAAAATGATCCTTATGTTTCTCAATCTCTGTGTCTTTGCACTCATTTTCACAAAGTATTTCTAGCACAGTCATGCAGTCTTCTTCTTTCTTTGAGAGAACTGAAGAAGAAAATCCTTTTGATGGTAAAAACCTCTGAGAGGTTTGTGTCACTGATCTTAATTTTAGGATAGTTCCATTCACCATGTCCAGGCTCAGATTAGATATACACCTGTCTGCTAGTGCATCTGGTTCAATAGATCTGGCTTGCAAGAGGTCTTTCCAGCACTGGTAAGTTGTTTCTCCAATACAAATGCACAGCATGTCATCAAGTCCTCGAAGCTCTTGATAAAACATACAAAATACTTCAATCATGGGATCACCTGGATCCTCTACTTGGGATAGTAGGAGAAACACAACCAAAACTTTCCCTCTTGGCATTATGTCTGGATGGGAAAGAAATGCAATCAGTTTTCGGACCTCAGCAGCCCTCTGTTGCTGCCACAACTTAGGGTCCAATGGCTGATATTCTTCACCTCTCAGGTGTGACATACCATTGCAGAAAATCCAACTTGGTTGCTGATATAGATTCAGCTCTTCAATTGTTTCAGAAGCTGAATTCCCAGGCTTCTGATATTTCTTTGGAATATGAAG
The DNA here is from genome assembly GCA_029233225.1 of Lepidodactylus listeri. Classification (NCBI taxonomy): domain Eukaryota; kingdom Metazoa; phylum Chordata; class Lepidosauria; order Squamata; family Gekkonidae; genus Lepidodactylus; species Lepidodactylus listeri. Next base: position 34,974,711 of record JARCFY010000012.1, read on the forward strand.
GTTTGCAGCTCTGTTTTCTCTGAATGCTTTGACCACACCATTGCTTGCTGACTCGGGATCTAACTCTAGAACAGCAAATAGGTTTATTTCCTGCAAAAAGTTTACATGCTTTATATCAGATGGGTGGCATTTGTTTAAGACTAAAATATACCAGTCATAGTGGGAGTTATCTAGCAAGTCGTTATTTCCAGTGAGTAGGCTCACCAGCTTGGGACCCTCACAATCTCTCTTCCTCCTGTTTTCTCGATGTTTTTCCTCCGCATCTTTTCGTGAAGCTGCTAATTTATCCAAATTGGACATAAATAATTTATGTTCTTTACTATCTTTAAGGAGGTTTTTAGAAGAAGGGCCCTTTCTTATAAACAAACACGATTCCCATTCTCTTGCCTTGTAGTTGTATATCTTACTAGGGAAATATTTAGACTGACAACAGGAGTGTTTTGGTACCACATCTACTTCAATGACAAATGTCTCAGAGACAGTGTTATTTTGCTGTAACACTTCCACAAACCTAGGTTCCCTAATGCAGTCTTTTGCAACATCTGCAACACTTCCAAAATAGTCCTTTATCATTGTATTAAAAATGGAAATGTATATATCTTTGCTTTCAACTTTCACTCCAACTATTTCCCCATGACGTTTGTCTCGTACTCCTAAATGGATAGTACCATTGCTGCGGGAATTCATGCAGGCTGCAGCAAATTTGAAAACCTCATTGCAAAATTTAAACTTCAGATTCTCTTTAGTTGCTTTCTCAACTGCATCTGTAAAAAGTTTAAACTCATGAGCTGGCTCAATGAGATTCAGTGGCCCTGTCTCAGGAATGCTGAGAATGTGTTGTTGTATATAACGATGGCCACTGTGGAAGTCATCAAAAGGATATGGTAGGCAAGTTTGTCTGTTTGGAAGCGGTTTTTCTCCATCTTCCTGGCCAATCACGTTATCCATTGTTTCTTGAACTGGAGGCTGTGGTTGTTCAGATTTTGCAAGTTCTGGTGATTCACAGGCATCAGCTGACTTTGATTTCCCTTGGGCACATACTTCCATCCTTCTCCTGTCTCCGTTTTCCATGGAAGAGTTGACATTAAGAGTCTCTGTGCTGGGTTCTTTACTGGGAACTTTGCTAGTGCTCTCATCTGGATCATCTTTCCCCTTTAGAGCATGCATAATTTGTATGGCTGGGCCATAGGTTATTCCCATATCAATGAGGTCTTGCATTTGCAAGAGCTTCAAACTGGCGCCTGTCACATCTTGCTGAAGAAGGGTATTGCCATGTTTCTCATCAAGCTTAAGTTCATCTGTCACCCATTGTTTCACATGTTCTTTTGACCAGTCTTCAATTTTTTCAGGCAAATTTTTCTGGTCATTTTTCTTAAAGGACTGGTCATTTTTCTTAATACTTTTGTTTTTAGCCCTTTAAAAAAAAATCAAGTTATTAAATTCAGCACTTGAAAAAAAGAAACAAAATGTGAACAACAACTTTCCTACATCTATGCTTAATACTGAGCATACTTGTTCTTTGCATTGCTAGACCTGATGAAGTGTGCATGCACATGAAAGCTCAGATCTTTAATAAAACTTTTGTTGGACTTAAAGGTGCCATTGGACTCTTAACTTTTTTTCTGGTACATTACACATTAATGAAGGCTTGATTTGAAACTAAAATTGTAATTGTTTAATCCTTCACTGTGAAAAAAATTAAATTCTGAAATAGCAAGATTTTTGGGATCTGTGAAAAACTACATTTAGACATAAAAAACAAACTGAATTTTGTTCAAGATATTCAGTAGCTTGCTTTGTTAAGCTAATGCACTCTCCTTCCCTTCTCATAGAGCACATCTGAAACCTAGGTGAGATACCAATTAATGCCAGTGTGCTGTAGGGGTTAGAGATGGAATAGGATCTAGGTGAACCCAGACTGGAATCTCCACTCTATCACAGAAGATCACTTGGGCCATTCATTCTCTGTCAGACTAACTTATCTCACAGGGTCATTGATGTGAAGGCAAATTGGAGGAGGGAAAAGTGATTTTGTAAGCTGCTTTGGGTCTAGGGCAGCAGGATACCGAATGGTGCCGGAAAGTGAGTGGAAAGTGTCAGTGATGACATGACGTCTGGGGAAAACCTGGAAGTGATGTCACACCTCTTTAGGAGTCACTGGAATCACCTGGCCTTTCCTAGAGATGCCTGAGGTCAGGACAGGGTTTTTTCTGGAAGTGACATTATGCTGTTGCTGACAGCCTTTTTAAAACATTAATTTTCTTCCAGTGGCTGTAACAACAGTGGTGGAAAATGGAAGAGGAGAGCTGGAGCTTGGCAATCCTATTTTGGTCCCTCCTGGGAAGAAAAGTGGCATCTAGCTATCTAAATATAAATAAAGTCTTCCATCTAACTTTAACTTATTGCGATATCTACATGTAGAAGCATTTCATTCCCAATAACTAGTGTTCTAAATTGTATACTCTTGGGGTGATTTCGCACATGCCACTTGCCTCTCATTTCCTCCTCATTTCCCCCTGTAAGTTTCTTTCGGAGCAACGGCATCCAATTTTTCACTAGAGTAATCAGCTCCTCTTTTACCCCGCAATTTTGGTTCACAGTAGCGGTTGCCCCTATGCTTTCAGCCGCTCCCTCGTCCATGTCCCCTCCCCTTCCCCTCCCACCCCCCTTGCCCCTCCCTAATTTCCCCACTCATTTTTTTTTAAAAAAAATGCATGCATGGTAACATTATAACGTCATAGTGGCATGACGGTAGTGCATCCCCACCCACCCTGCAGTAGCCTTCCTATTCCCAGAATTCAACATCTCCCTCCTTTCTATTCAATTCTTCCTGCTGCTCTTGGTTGAAGCAAAATGATTGGTGAGCAACATGGGCTGCAAATGTCAGTGGAGGACTCTTCCCCCTGATGGGTGGATTCTCTGTTCTGATTGGTGGATTCTCCACTCTGAACTAAAATGTCGGGCGCTTTGCCAACGGGATCACAGGAACAAAATGGTGGATAGCCAATATGACCTTAGCTGGTCTGTTTAAAATAATAATAATAATAAAAAACCTTGAACAAGGAGACATCTAAAGGAGACAGTATGGGAAGCTATTTCATCAGAAATGGTGGTAGTGGCGGCGGCAGCTGAGGAGGAGTGGCATCAATGGCTGCCTAGTCTCCCCGCTCCGCACGCTGAATTGGAGCCCTGAACAAAAAGTTCCCCCCATAATAAATTAATGTGAGCGTGTGTGTATTATACAAAGAAAACAATGGTGCGGGCTTCCTTTGCTGCATCACTATTTCGTTATGTCGATATAATGAAATGAGGGCTTTTTTTTAAAGGAGGGGGAGACAGTCTCAGGACTGTAGGAGCGCACCCAGAGAGCGGGGAGGAAGACGTGCATCCCTGGCCCGCCTGCCTGCTCGCCGCTGCTTCTCCGCAGGTTTCTGGAGGGAAGTGCCCCCTGCCAGCTCTGCAGGGGCTGTTGCCAGGGCACCCCAGATACAGGGCAGCTCCGTGGGTTTCTGTAGGGAAGTGCCCCCTGCCAGCTCTGCAGGGGCTGTTGCCAGGGCACCCCAGACACAGGACAGCTGTCATCCACAAGCCCAGGGGGTCTTGGGCCAATGGCACCTGGCTCCTGCTACCAAGAAGCCCAGCAAATCCACCTCGCCAACGCAGTCCCTGTGGTGGGTTCTTGGCTCCCTGCCTCATCATTTCGATATAACATTAGGAGGGCTCATTTCAAAAAAAAAAAAAAAATTGAAGAAACGCCCACGACGGGACAGGCCAGATGGAGGGCGGGCAAGTGGGCGTGTTTTTGTCTCGGCTTCTCCACCAGAGCAAACACAAAAAAATGTGAAAAACAGGATTTTCTTGCTCCAGGGAAGCTCTGGAGCAGTGCCGCGATACTCCTGATAAAACCCTGAGACTGGAGCAACTGGTGGGAAATCAACCAGAAGCTCCTGAGCAAGCATCAGGGCAAAACCAGGGCAAACCCTAGTGCGAAATCGCCCTTGGTTTAGGAATCCTGGTTTTTGAGCAAGAAACACACTTCAGCTTGGGTGATCACATTTGGATGTCAGAGCAAATTGTAGTTTAATCAAAGATTTAAAGCAGATCCAGGCATAGGCCAAGAATAAAACAGGTTCATGCTCATCATGAGCACACTGCAATTTGTTTCTGATCTCTGAATAGAGCTACAGATTTTGATTCACAGATTCTGAACATATACCATGATACTTCAGTTTCATTATCAGTTTTCTATGGCATTCCTGTTTATCTGAATCACTGGCACCATTTCCATTAAATGTACCTTTTCTTCCCCATACTTGAGCTTTTCTTTCTAATGATGCAATGTTCTGATATTCTTTTTTAGTATATCCTGAAAAAAAAAATCACATATAAATTTCCCAACAAAGCTTAGGAGTGCTGATTTGTCCACTCACAGTACACATAAAGTAAAAGTGTATAAAGTGACTTTGAAAACTATGATGGGGCTTACATCAAATAATTTCCCTGTCTCTCTGGCCATGATCTATGTACCACACCTTCTGGACACTTACACATACCAGAAGCTAAAACCTTATGCCTTGATCCTTATGCCAACCCCTGTTCAATTTGTTGCTTTTCACCCCATGCAGCTCTGGTTGTCAGCTGATGAACACAGATGAAGCTGTCTTATACTGAATCAGACCACTGGTCCATCAAAGTCAGTATTGGCTACTCAGACTGGCAGTGGCTGACCAGAGTCTGAGGCAGATGTCTTTCCTGGAGATGCTGGGGATTGAATCTGGGACCTTCTGCATGCCAAGCAGATGCCCTACCGCTAAGCCACAGGCTGTCCTCATAGCTTTCTTCTAACACTGTCTAGTTCCTGTTGGGGCAGTAGTATGATTCAGTATAAGACCCCGCCCCTGAGATGCCTGGATTGGCCCAATGTGCCTGGTGCAATGACATCATCCAGAGGTGACGTCATTGTGCCAGGCACATCACAGGGGGAGCCTGCTTTAGCATTCAGCCTTCTAGCCAAATGCTGGAGCGTTCCCTTGGTGACGTGCCTAGTTCAATGACATCACTTCTAGGTACCGTCACTGTGGTGCGTGTGGATAGCACACACACCAGAAACGCCCGGGAGAGAAACTTCTCTCCCCTGCTGGCAAAAGGTAGGGACTTGGCAACACTATCGTACCCCACTGAGGTCCCTGTCCTCCCCAGGCTCCACCCCCAATGCTTCAGGAATTCCTCATTCTGGATCTGGCAACCTTACCCCCACACCCCCTGGCCAGTGACTGGGGGGGGGGGGGCTTGGGAACCCTAGGACATCAAGCGGTATAATCCTCCGCTATGGTAAAGAAATGGCAGGGCAAGGACTTGTTCCCACATGCCTTTGAAAAGGATTCCAGCATCCTTATTAATATGATACCCACATAAAAATTATTTTTCTTCATTCATTAATTTGGGTACTTCTGCTGTGCTTTCATGTTTATATTTTTTCTTATTAGTGTGTCAAAGGAAAGGCTAGAATCCTTTATACAAATGAATAAAATGATCTGCCAGAGAGCAGCAGTTCTAGAAATGGAAACTGAAACTAAAGCATTTCTTGCTGTGCAATTTCAGCTCCGCTGTATACATTTTGCCCTGGGTGATTTGTTCTTTTCTGTTCAGTGCATTCTCATTAAAAGGTGACAGTGGTATTTTTTTTAAAGTATTTACAAATTACCTATTGAATTCTCCAAAGCAGACAAATTATAGAGTGATGTTTTGGCAAACAAAGGAGAAAATCAGAACAGTATTATACCAAATGTTGTTTCTGAAGTAAAATATTTTCAGCTTGTCTCCTTAGTATTAAAGTCATATTATTCAGAAAACCGTTAGCTATGTTCTCATTTACAAAAACGTTGCTTAAATTCTTCCTTGATTCAGCCAAGACTAAAACAGGATTATTTCACAGCTATCTCTTTTTACAGTAACACTGAGATCTTATTCAAAAGCAACAGGATATTCTATAATTAGTTTGCTTAGCTTCTGAGAAATCTTTTACATATTTGTTTGTTTTTGGTCACTTACCAAGATGTTTGTGTGGATTCCTCCCTCTCACAGCTCCATAAATAAATTCTGTTCAGTTTGAAAAACCAAAGGATCGTTTCTTCTTGCTGTTCTTATGAGCTGCAAGAGAAAAAAGAATATGCAAAGCCAGTTTGCTGGAATCCAGGAAGTTCTGTGTTTTAGATAAACCATGTCACATGACCTGCAATGGGGCTCTCTGGCTGCTTTTCAAATTTCCCCACCCTTTTTTCTCTGAACAAATGATACAAAAATGCACACCCAACCACCAGTTAATCAAACACATGAAGCACTATAAACCAAGAATAGAGATTTCCCAATGATCCAAAGGTCCGAACATTAGGTAGAGAAGAAAGCCTTTATTTTTATGACGTCAGTCTCAGCAATAGTAATCCAAAAATACCAAGCCCAGATTTTACTGAGGCTTGGCGTTTTATACTAGGGGGTGGGGACGCACAGAAAGGAAGGGGACAGTGTCATACAGCATCATATTTGTTAACAAATCATACGATATAACTCCGCCTAACTAGCTGCTCAAGTGTTAGGAATGTTTCTATCTCAATGTTGCTAATTGCTTGCCCTTCCCATGGTTCTTTAGCCCAGCCTAAGAGCAATAATGTTGCATACTAAACAATGTAAGACTGTTAGCTAGATGTTGTTAGTGTTCCACGTAACAGCAAAGAATCTTGTTTCATTGACCTTGTGTTTCAAAGCTTCTAACTTACTAAGCAATATGCAAAGTTCTATTCAGCATAATTACTGATTAATTTTTCTTATTGCTTCACACACTAATCATTGTAAACTGAAATGAGGCAGTGTTTTAAAACACTGGGCTACACACCCCCCAAATATTTGATCCACCCCAGATGACACATCCCCACACTCTGGAGACTGTCCCGTGCAAGGAGATACACAGTACTGCCCAGTCCAAACACTGGTTCTGAGGCCACGAGCTCCAATTAGGAGTGACTCCAAGAGGCCTGTATTACAAAGGAGGTTTGAATAAGGAACAGGTTGCCCTTTACAACCCAAAATAAGGTTTGGACCCCCACACTTCATGCACCCCTATCTTCCGGGGATTCTACCCTTCATGCCGACATATGCTCTGTCCTGGTCCAAATCACGGTTCTTGTGCCAGCTGATCCAAAGTGTGGTGCTCCCAGGAAAATCACACAGATAGACACTGGAGCCAGGCTGCACCCCAAAACAATCTTTGGACCACCCCAAATGGCACATCCTCACACTCTGAAGACTGTCTCCTACAAGATGACATGCAGAGATGCCCAGTCCAAACACTGGTCCTGAAGCCACAAGCCTCTATTCGAAGTGCTCTCCCTGTGGCCTGTATTTCAAAGGAGGTTTGAATAAGGAAATGCCCTTTGCACCCAAAATAAGGTTTGGACCCCCACACTTCATGTACCCCCATCTTCAGCAGACTCTCCCCTTTGAGGGGAAATATGGCACTTCCTGGTCCAAAGCCAGTGAGGACGACATAATGACGTCACTGGAAGTGAAGTCAGCACGTTGGGGGCGTTGCCAGGGCGACGCTCTGGCAATCGCCCCAAAACTCTATGATACCATAGAGTTTTGGGGCGATTGCCAGAGCGTCGTCCTGGCAATGTCCCTAACGTGCTGACGTCACTTCTGGCGACGTCGCTGGGCACGCGCGCAAAGTGCGCGCACCAGGAGAAACTCCCGGCCGGAGGAGGACTCCCCCCTGCCAGTGAGTTTTGAAGACTTGGCAACCCTATCTTGTGCCAGCCGCTTTAAAGTGTGGTGCCCCCAGGACATTCTCACAGACAGACAATGGGGCCGGGCTTCACCCACCAAACCAATTTTTGGACCACCCCAAATGACACATCCCCACGCTCTGGGGACTCTCCCCTGCAAGGAGACACACAGCACTGCCCGGTCCAAACCTTGGTTCTGAAGCCACGAGCTTCTATTCGGAGTGCTTCCCAGAGGCCTGTATTTCAAAGGCGGTTTGAATAAGGAAGTGCCCTTTGCTTCCAAAATAAGGTTTGGACCCCCACACTTCATGCACCCCCATCTTCAGCAGACTCTCCCCTTCAAGGGGACATATGGCACTTCCTGGTCCAAAGGGCAGTTCTTGTGCCAGCTGCTCCAAAGTGTGGTGCCCCTAGGACAATCACACAGGCAGACACTGGGCCAGACTGTGCACCCTCAAAATCTTTGGACCACCCCAAATGACATATCCCCATGCTCTGGAGACTGTCCCCTGAAAGATGACATACAGCACTGCCTGATCCAAACACTGATTCTGAAGCCATGAGCTTCTATTTGGAGAGCTTCCTTGAGGCCTGTATTTCAAAGGAGATTGGGCCTACTCCCCAATCACTGAGCAATCACAAACACAGACTGCCCACAGCAGCACCTTGGAGAAAAGTTTGGTTTTGGGAATCAGAATTGGAGCTTTCCATTGTCAAAGCTCGTCTGTTCAGACTGAATTTGAATGGAAATCTTTGAGTTGTTATATCCAGGTAAAAGGATGCGAAGACTGTTTAGGGGAAATGTCAGGATGCAAAGCTGCAATGTGCTTTCTAAGTAGCTTGATTGAAATATGGGTGTGGAACATTAGCATCTTTGGTGAGATAAGAAACCATCAAGCCCTGATGGATCCATCCTTGTAAACTCGGGAATTAAATCAAATTCAGCAATCTCAGTTTGTTATCTGTAATCTCAGTTTGTTATCTGTAATTGAAGCTTCTCTGAGGACCGTTACAACTCTTTCAGCAGGGCAATGACCTTCACCCTAAGGTCTGCCTATATGATTGTCCTGCTGGAAACTCACTGTGAGTGGTTCCTTATTCCAAGGCAGTTGGAAATACAGGTACTCCAAATAGAAACTTGTGGGGCCAGAACCAGTGTTTGGATCAAGCAGTGCTGTATATTTCCTTGTAGGGGACAGTCCTGTGGACACTGTACTTTGGAGTGGCTGGCACAAGAACTGCCCTTTGGAGAAGGAAGTGCCATATATGCACTTGAAGGGGAGGGTCCCTGGAACGTGGAGGTTTATGACATGTGGTGGCAAGCAGCTGGCAAGCAGCCAAACTAGTATCTTATTCAAATCTCCCTAGAAATACAGGGAGGCATTCCAAGTAAAAGTGTGTGGTGCCAGAACCAGTGTTTGGACCAGGCATTACTGTATATCTCCTTGCAGGGGAGAGTCCCCAGAGCATGTGGATGTGTCATTTGGGGTGGTCCAAAGATTGCTTTGTTGGTGAAGCCCGGCCCCAGTGTCTTGCCTGTGTGTCTGTCCTGGGGGCACCACACTTTGGAGCGGCTGGCACAAGAACCACACTTTGGACCAGGACAAAACATATGTCCACTCGAAGGGGAGAGTCCGCTGAAGATGGAGGTGTATGAGGTGTGGGGGTCAAAACCTTATTTTGGGTTCAGAGGACACTTCCTTATTCAAATCTTTTTTGAAATACAGGACTTTGGGAAGCACTCCGAATAGAGGCTCGTGGCTTCAGAACCAGTGTTTGGACCAAGCAGTGCTGTATGTCTCCTTGTAGGGTACAGTCTCCAGAGTGTGGGGATGTGTCAATTGGGGTCCAAAAATTGTTTTGGGGTGCAGCCTGGCCCCAGTGTTTGCCTGTGTGATTGTCCTAGGGGCACCACACTTTGGAGCAGCTGGCACAAGAACTGCCCTTTGGACCAGGAAGTGCCATATGTCCCCTCGAAGGGGAGAGTCTGCTGAAGATGGGGGTGCATGAAGTGTGGGGGTCCAAACCTTATTTTGGGTGCAAAGGGCACTTCCTTATTCAAACCGCCTTTGAAATACAGGCCTCTGTGAAGCACTCTGAATAGAAGCTCGTGGCTTCAGAACCAGGGTTTGGACCGGGCAGTGTGTCTCCTTGCAGGGGACAGTCTCCAGAGTGTGGGGATGTGTCATCTGGGGTGGATCAAATATTTGGGGGGCGTGTAGCCCAGCCCCAGTGTCTGCCTGTGTGATTTTCCTAGGGGCACCCCACTTTAGATCAGCTGGCACAAGAACTGCGCTTTGGACCAGAAAACAGGATATATCTTCTTGAAGGGAAGAGTCCTGTGAATGTGGGGGTATATGATATGTGGTGTTCCAGACTTTATTTTGGGGTTCAGTGCTCTCCAACTCTCCTCAGGGTTTCTGGATGAATTCACGAATACCTCACGAATAAGGAATGAATAAGGAACTGGGAATAAGGACTTCAGCCTCCTCCCCAAAGCATCCCATGGACACTTGCAACAATCACATGTGGCCTACTCCCCAATCACTGAGCAATCACACACACAGACTGCCCATAGTAGCACCTTGGAGATTAGTTTGGTTTTGGGAATCTGAGCTTTCAATTGTCAAAGCTCGTCTGCTCAGACTGAATTTGAATGGAAATCCTTGAGTTGTTATATCCAAATAAAAGGATGGAAGGACAGTTTAGAGGAAATACGTCAGAATGCAAAGCTGCAATGAACTCTCTAAGTAGCTTGATTGAAACATGGGTATGGAACATCAGCCTGTCTGTTGAGATAGGAATCCATCAAGCCCTGAAGGATCCATCCTTGTGAATGAATTCAAATTCTGTAGTCTCAGTTTGTTATTGCTCAAATCTCCTTTTAAGTATAGGCCTCAGGGAGAGCGCTCCGAATAGAAGCTGAAGATGGGGGTGTATGAGGTATTGTTCTGTGTGAAACCACCTGCCAGTTACAAAGTTATTTACTTTACCTTTTAAACATTTTTGAGGTTGCCTCACTAGGGTTGCCAGCCTCCAGGTGGGGCCTGGGGATATCCAGCCACAGTGTCTGCCTGTGTGATTGTCCTGGGGGAACCCCACTTGGGAGCAGCTGACGCAAGAACTGTGATTTGGACCAGGACAGAACATATGTCCCCTCGAAGGGGAGAGTCTGCTGAAGATGGGGGTGTATGAGGTGTGGGGGTCCAAAACTTATTTTGGGTGCAGAGGGCACTTCCTTATTCAAATCTCCTTTGAAATACAGGCCTCTAGGAAGCACTTCGAATAGAGGGTTGTGTCTTCAGAACCAGAGTTTGGACCGGGCAGTATGTCATCTTGCAGGGGACAGTCTCCAGAGCATGAAGATGTGTCATTTGGGGTGGTCCAAATGTTATTTTTGGGGTGCAGCCCAGCCCCTGTGTCTGCCTGTGTGATTGTCCTGGGGACACCACACTTGGGAGCAGCTGGTACAAGAACCGCCCTTTGGGGGTTCCGGTTCCGGCGGCAGTGGGAGTCGCGGGAGGTAGCTCCGCGTCAACCCGACTTGAATTCCCTCTTTCCAAGGGGGTTCCCGAGAGGGGCACCCCCCCACCAAGGTTCCAGGAAGGGCCAGGTGGCAAGGCAAACAATTAGGAGGTTATTTCGGGCGGCAGCTCGTTTAGCCTCCTGAAGAAGCCAGCGCTAAGAAGAGGGACAAGACGGCTCATATACTGAGCCTTAGCCGCATTCCAGAGTTGGGGAAACAAACCGGAAAAGAAAGCCTGCAGATAAAAGGCAACTCTTTTTATTTACCTTCTTTATTGTTTAATTGTCAACTTCATTGGCGTGTTTTTGTGCAACACAATGGAGGGTGTTACTTTTCTGACTTCCGTGTGAGGAGAGACGCCGGTCAGCTGGAGGAGACTACAGAGGACGGGAGGCGTAACGAATCGAGCTGAGCTGTGAGCTGAGAGAGTGCAACGGGTAACACAACGTCTGGCAAGTGTTGAACGATTCTGAATGTCACTGAGGTTTCGTCGGGGATTCGCTTGAAGTCTGGGAATTAAGTTGAGCACACAGACATCTTGGACTGGGGAACTAGCAAGTTCGAAGTCTGAACAGGAAGTAGTCGGCAGGAAAGTGAAAGGAAAGACTGTTTAAAAGCTGGAAAGAGAGCAGATCCGAGGGGACCGGTGCTACAATCTACTAGAACGGTCTGCAGGTTTTTTTTTTTTTTCTTTTTCTTTTTTCTCTTCCCAGACTAATAGCACGGACGAGAGACAGCACTGTAGGAGTGAGTGCGTAACTTGACTTGACTATCGGCCATCGGATTTATAGCTACTGTTCAATTCTTTTCTATTATTTTTATTATTGTTTTTCTCTCCAATGAGTAGTTATAGAGGCTGTGTGTTTAACTAATGTAAGGTCTTCTGGGTGTTTTTCTTTTCCCTTCTTTTCTTCTCCCCTTTTGTATTCTGATGTAAAGTTACAGAATCAGTAAACAAACAAAAAAAAGGAGCGGGTGAGAGATAAACAGTTTGGATATTTAGTAACTCAAATATAAATCATAATAGAGTGTTTATTAAGAAGGGGTGCTGGGCTAGGATAGGCTAGGCTAAGATAGGTTAGGATAGAATTTAGAGTAATAAACAGATAGATAAGGTAAGAGTAGTTTAGTATAGTATAACATAACTGTAGATAGTATAACGTAATTAAAAATAGTAAGAGTAGTAATATAGTAGTAATAATAACAAGTTCACTATAGTAATAAGGTTAGTAAATAGTATAGCATTGTAGTTATTGTAGTTACTGCGTCTCGGCTGAGACTAATAGGAAATAATTCTGAGGGGCCAAAGATAGATTTAAAAAAAAAAAAGTGACTATGGCAAGTGGAGGTAGGAAAGGTTCTATTTCAGGACTGAGTCAACTTAACATAAAAGAATTTAATACCCAATTAATGGAAAGCGTCACCGAGGCAGTGAACCAAGCGGTACAAAATCTGCTACCCAACATGATTGCCAAAGCAATAGAACCATTACAAGTTAAAATAGATCCACTACAGGCCAAAATGGACTCAATCACGCAACACATTACAACTCAAATGTCAGAATTTAAAACCCAAATAATAGAAAATAGGCAAGAAATAAATAGCTTAGCAAATAACTATAGCACTATGGATGAAAGAGTGACACTACTGGAAAAACATATAGAGGATCTCAATATCAAAAGTGATTCCCTAGAGGTATCACTCATGACGTTAGAAATAGAAAAAGCCGCCTTGGTACTTAGAGTACAAAACATACCAGAAATGAAAGATGAGAATATTAAGGAGTTTATGATATCAAAAATAAATGAATGGCTTGACACGGACTCTCCCCCAGATCTTAGTAGCGAGATTGAAACAGTTTACAGAAGGAATTCCGCCTTTGCCAGGCGTTTAAAGGTTCCCAGGGAGGTTCACATAAGATTTTATAAGAGAGCTATAAGGGACAAAATACTAAATCGTGCCAGATCGGACCCAATGATAATCGAAGGGAAAGTGATACAATTCCTAAGAGATACCCCATGGAGAGTGAGGAAAAAAAGACAAACATATGCCAATCTAGCGAGGGCATTAAGGGCCAATGAAATAGTATACAGGTGGGTAGTACCTGAGGGAATATCTTTTTACTACAAGGGGACACGCCATTCACTAACATCTGTGTTTAAAATGGAGGATTTCATAGGTAGATATGGGAATGATCTGGGTATTGAGGATGAGTCATCCGCTGAATCAGAGGAGGATGGGCAAATAATGCTAGGAAACCGGGAGGAAGCGATGAAAAAGAGTAAAGATAAGAAATTTAAAAAACAAGTACCTCCCAGTGTAGTGACCAGACTACAAGCTAAAAAAGATGATGGAAGAAACAGAAGCCAGGAACAAGAAAACAAATAGGATATTGTCGATAAATGTAAACGGTTTAAATATCCCTCATAAGAGGAAAAAGTTTTTTTGTCAAATCCAAAAGATTAAAGCGGACATAGTCTGCTTACAGGAGACTCATATTAGATATAAAGATAGACATCTGTTAGACTCTAAGAAACTGGGTACTTCATTTTTGGCCTCAGACAAACATCATAAAAAATGTGGGGTCGTAACTTATGTTAATGCGTTATGGCAGCCCGAAGCAGTTTTTGCGAGTGATGATGGGAGGATCTTAATGGTAAAGGTTCACAGAGGCTTAAGATCACTACTAGTTGTTAATGTGTACGCACCTAACCAACATCAAGATAAATTTTTCAACAAACTACGAAATTTATTGTCTAATTATAATTTTGATGATCTTTGTGTAGTGGGTGATTTTAATGCTGTTCACAATAACGATTTAGATAGGAAAACGGTTGCGGCTAGGAAATCTAAAGGTAATCAATTTCCCAAGAGTTTTTTATTATTGGCAGAGGAGTTTTGTTTAGTTGATATTTGGCGAGTAAAAAACGGTCAACAAAAAGATTATACTTTTTTTCCACATAGGCACAAATCATGGTTGCGAATAGACCAGATTTGGTCCTCTCTCTTACTGGTCCCAGATATTATGGATGCAGAAATTTTACCAGCGACATATGCTGACCATAATCTGATGTTATTAACAGTTAAAGAAGTAAATAGAAGAGGTAGATGGATAATGAAAAACCAGATATTGAAAGATGCAAATTTTGTTGAAGAATACTAGTTAGAAATTGATGAATTTTTTAGCAAAAATATAGGTTCGGAAGTGAGCATACACATATTGTGGGATGCATTTAAGGCCTTCATGAGAGGTAAAATGATATCCCAGGAGAGTTGGCAAAGGAAACAACAAAAGATTAAATACCAAAACATATTGCAGCAAATAAAGGAAGAGGAACAAGAACTGAAAAAAGATACACAAGAGACTAGAGGTAGAGAGCGATTGCGGAAATTACACCATATGTTAAATTGTTTATTATCGGAAGAATTAGCAGAGAAATTGATATATGCTAAACAATATTTGTTCAACAATGCTAATAAGCCTAATAGATGGCTAGCTCATAAGATCAAGAAACATAAAGCAAGTAGGATCATAAAAACCTTGAAAAATGGCAATAGAAAGGAATGTACAGTTGCAGAAGAGCTTCAAAGGATAATTGATACATACTATAGAGATCTATATAAGCAAGACCACGTTAACAAGGAGGATCTCCAGTGCTATTTAGATAAATATGTTGAGAAAAATTTTTCGGTAGAACAAAAAAACTTGCTGAATGGTGTAATCACGACAATGGAAATAACTGAAGCAATCAAAAGATTAAAGATAAACAAAACACCAGGTTCAGATGGTTTTAAAGCAGAATTTTATAGGATTTTTGAAACCAATATTTCTCCTCAATTCAAAAAAGTAATCCAAAATATATATGAGGGGGGTTTAATGCCAGACACATGGAAAGAAGCACTAATAACCTTAATACCAAAACAGGGATCTAACTCACTAGAAATAAAAAACTACCGTCCGATTGCTCTACTTAACATAGATTATAAAGTTTACGCCTCAATTTTAGCTAACAGATTTAAGAAAGTTTTATCACAAACGATTAATGTTGATCAAGCTGGATTCCTACCACATAGACAGCAAACACATAATACACGAATTATACTAGATACCCTAGAGTATTATGAACAACACCCGGAAAAACGTATGGCGTTGTGTTTTGTAGATGCGGAAAAGGCCTTCGATAAATTAAATTGGGATTTTATGTTATTACAACTTAAAAAATGGGAATGCGGGGAAAATTTTCTACTTATGATTCAAAAGATATACCAAACACAAGAAGCGAAGGTAATCTTCAATGGTGAACAGACTTCAGCGATTGCAATACAAAAGGGAGTGAGACAAGGATGTCCTCTCTCCCCACTTCTGTTTATTTTTGTCCTAGACACACTTTGTGATCGTGTAAGGGAAGATCAATCCATAAAGGGCTTAACGATAAGAGGAGAAAGTTTTAAAGTATTAGCATTCGCTGACGATCTGGTCTTTATTATAGAAGACCTGTTGGTCTCATTTACAAGACTTTTGTATATCCTCCAAAATTTTGGACAGGTAGCAGGTCTCAGGGTTAATGTGAGTAAAACTAAGATTATAACAAAAAATTGTACTAAACATGAAGACATCTTAATTCAAAAGCAAACGAACTTTGAAGTGACCAAGAAGGTTAAATATTTAGGGATATTTCTTTCAAATAAATGTAGCTCCTTGTATAATGACAATTATGAAAAATTACTGATGGAGATAAAGAAAGATTTGGAAAAGTGGATAAAACTTCAAATTTCATTTTTAGGGCACATAGCGTTGATTAAGATGAATATCCTACCTCGCCTTTTATTTCTGTTTCGTAACTTACCAATTTTGAGAAATCAATTATTTTTTCATACTTTGGAAAAATGTATCGTACGTTTTGTATGGTAAGCGAGGAAGCCAAGGGTGAGACTCAAGTATTTGCAGGATTCCCAGAAACGAGGTGGTTTAGGCCTACCCGATTGGTATCTTTATTACTCAGCAGCGGCAATGGTTTGGGTAAAAGACTGGGCCGATCTTAAAAATACAAGAATACTCAACTTGGAAGGACATGATAATCAGGTAGGATGGCACGCAATTGTTTGGTATGATCAAAAAAACAAAGATTTTAGTAGACACGCGATCAGGAGGCCATTACTAAAAATATGGAAGGAAACAAAACAAAAATTTTATCAGAAAATTCCAAACTGGGTTTCTCCCCTAGAAGCTTTTATTAAACCCACTCTTATGTTAGAGGAGAAGATGTGTGGATATAAAAATCTTTTGGAGGAAGATTTAAATTTGAAGAACAACGAAAGGTTAAAATTACGAGGAATCAAATTAACATGGTGGGAACAAATCCAATTAAAATCAAGATTCAATACAGATAAAAAGACAGGATTTTACAGTGACCTGACTGATTTTGATAAAATACGGCTAGTGACAAAAGAAAAATGTATATAAAAAGTATATAAAAGCTTGCAGGAATACAAGATGCAAGACGAGTGGGTAAAGACAAATATGATTAAATGGGCACAATATGTAGGCCACAATATACAGATGGATGAGTGGGAAAAAATATGGAAAAGGAATATTAAGTTTACGAGGGCTACCGCATTCAGGGAAAATTTTTATAAAACGTTTTATTTATGGCATTTAACCCCCGAAAAATTGGCAAGATTCTCTAATTCCAATTTGAATACGTGTTGGAAATGTAAAAGGTGTAAAGGTTCATATATGCATATGTGGTGGACTTGTCCACAAGCGCGAAAGTTTTGGTTATTTATCCAGAAAATAATACAGGAGATTACAAAATGCACAGTGCCATTGATCCCAGAACTATTCCTGCTTAACATAATACCTGATGAATATACACACATAGACAGGAGACTGATAATTCACGCTACAACGGCGGCAAGGATGCTCTTCGCAAAATACTGGAAGACTGATAAGACACCAAAAGAGGAAGAATTTGTATATAAAATGATGGACATTGCGGAAATGGACAATCTAACCTTAAGGTTAAATAATAAGCAGGAATCGTACAAACCAATGTGGGACAAATTTTACTATTGGTACGATGACAGATATGGAAAGATAATATCGCAATAAGAAAGCGACAACATGGTTTATAATTCGTGAATAACCGGTTTTGTTTTCCTTTGTGTAATATAAATATTTTGGCATGATTGGTAAGATATATAAAACAAATAAAAAATATGTTAAAAAAAAAAGAACAAAAAAAGAACCGCCCTTTGGACCAGGACACAATATATGTCCCCTTGAAGGGGAGAGTCTGCTGAAGATGGGGGTGTATGAGGTGTGGGGGTCCAAACCTTGTTTTGGGTTGTAAAGGGCAACCAGTACCTTTAGCCAGGAGAAACAGCAGTTTTGTGGATGCATCAAGTACACATTGCTGCTGAATTTGCTGTTATCAGACTGTTGGAACCTTGACCCTTGGACTGGACCTGACTATTGGCTTTGCTGGAATCCCTGACCCTGGACTGGACTTGGGCTTGCTGCCTTTACCCTAGACTGGACTTGGCACACCTGCTCTCTGGAACCCCTGACTTTTGGACTGGGCCCTGGTTCCTTTTTGCACCCTGACCTGTGACCTGCCCTGCTGAACTTCAGCTCCTGCCTCCTGGGAAGGGCTGCACCAGTACGCTTCTCTTTTCACCCTGACTTTGGGACTGCACAATATAATTTATTATTCACATTGTTCTGTTTAAAACTCCCAGTTTCTCCACCTTTAAATAAAAGGTATTTGTTTAAGTGCTTTTCAGGTTTTGAAGGGGGCACCCACAATTCTGTGGCCACTAACCTGGCCTTTTTAAAGGTAAACAGCTTACAACTGTAGTATATGTTAGACACATGTTTGTGTGAATGGGTCCAGGCTAGTGACTTCCAAATATGGATTCTGATTTCCCATCAGTATAAAGAAGAGACCTTTCCTTGGCCATCTTGCATTCTTAGGAGTTCCCAGTCTAGGTTTTCCCATGGACTAAGACCTTCATGCTGTGATTACTAGACCTGTGGCAGAGCACCTATTGCCTAGGGCACCAGACGGTGGTGCACACCAGGGGGAATCTCCAGACACAGCACCACCACCCCAATGCCCTGGTCAGCTTGGGCTCACTTGCCCGAAGATATCGTGGGAGAAAGTGTGTGCACGCAGGGAATTATGTCGAAACACGGAAATGATGGATAGTGCTCTAGAAACCCTCAAATCTCTACGGAGACCATGGGTATCCCTAGAGTACCAGCCGAAGTGATACCACTTCTGGGTTCAGATGCAATTCTCTCTGAACAATATAAAATACAATCCTGAGGGTGGGGCAATGTAATTGCAGACTGGAGACCTAGCCAAGATTATGGTTGCCAACTCTGAGTTGGTAAACTCCTGGAGATTTGAGGGCAGATTTGAGAAGAAGAGGGACCTTACTGAGATACAATGCCATAGACTCTAACCTCCAAACCAGGCACTTTCTCTGGGGGAACTGATCTTTGTAGTCTGGAGAGGAGTTATTATTCTGGGAGACCCTCCAGGCCCCATTTGAAGGTTGGCGACCTCAGATCATTTATTGAAATTCAGGAAATTAATTTCCTGGTTAATTACTGTCATGTCCAAGACAATTTAGGAAGGTAACAAGATTGAGATAGTAGTAACATGCTGAGGGGCGGTGTGGGACCTGAATCTGCACGAGAGTGTGTGTATATGAAAAAAATTACCTGGAAATAACTACTGAGGGTGGGGTCAGACTGAGGATCAGCTATGATATTCTACCAGTTTGCTGCTTCTATGCACCATTTGATCCACCCCTCTTTAGCTACTGAGATTTAATGACTCATGGGTGACTAGTGACTTTAAAATGTACATTCCTATTGTTTCATAGCATGGCTTTGTGTAGGTATTACTGATAGCCATGGGTGTTAATGTTCTGCATTATTTGCATTCATAGACTGACTTTCGATTCTATAGAAAGCAGAAGCTAAAAGAGTACTGTTTGTTTCTAATGGGCTGTGTTTCTTTTGCACATTTATGATACATTATTATAGTATTTCTTTGGTACTGTGTAACGGAGCCAGTTCTTTCAGTTAATTTTCTGCTTCCCAAAAATTGCCATCTTTTTTTTTTTTTTAAACTTTATTTCTCATTACAAAATTTGCACTGTTTTTGCTGCTTGCAAAAGATCCACTATTCTTCATAGGGTTGCCAGCCTCCAGATGGCACCTGGAGATCTCCTGCTATTATAATTGATCTCCAGATGCCTAAGAACAGTTCCATTAGAGAAAATGGCTGCTTTGGAGGGTGGACTCTATGGCATTACACCCTGCTGAGGGCCCTCCCCTGCCCATACCTCACCCTCCCCAGGCTCTACCCCCCAAAATCTCCAGGTATTTCTCAACTCAGAGCTCACAAACCTTAGTTCTGCAGTTACACAATGTGTACAGTGCTGTTGTGCACTGTGGAATTACTAAATAACGTGAGTATGATTGGCTGCTGTATTGTACTTCATTGTTTACAGAAATTAGTTCAGTGGCAATGATACTGGCAGCCGACAGCAGCAGTAGTAACAACACAGCGAGAAGTATAAATATCCATTGAAAGATTAAAAGTTGAAGAAGAGGAATTTAGAATTATGCAGATGCCATGGTCCTTCCAATTTTGAACCCCCTACAATCTCCCCAACATGTAATGGAGCAAATTGACATCTTTGGAACCTTTTCAGGTTATAAAATCAACAGGAAGAAAACCAAGGACAATTATTTGACAACCTGGTCCAAAATACAAAAAGATTTAGAGAGATGGTCCAAACTACATCTATCCTGGCTAGGAATAATTTCTGCTATAAAAATGAACATGCTACCAAAATTATACTTTTTGTTACAGATTATTCCAATTTCAATTCCTGAAAAACCTTTGAGTGACTGGGAAAGACAAATAAAGAAGTTTGTATGGAATGGTAAGAAGTACAAATATCCCAGTGAATATGAAATCAAGTGTTTGCTAGTTAAAGGGCAGAAGATTCCTGCACCTGTCACTGCTGGGACCAGGGAGAAAGGAAATTGCTTAGATGAAACAGATCAAGATATAGATTAAAATATGCAAGGGGGAAAGAGAACAATTTGGTCCTATGACTGATGGAAAAATTACAGTGACAAATCACCAGGCCCAGATGACATACATCCAAGAGTTCTGAAAGAGCTCAGATGTGAACTTGTGGAGCTCTGAACAAAAATATGCAATTTATCACTAAAATCTGCCTCCATTTCTGAGGACGGGAAGGTAGCTAATGTAACCATCTTTAAAAAAGTTTTCAGAGGAGATCCAGGAAATTACAGGCCAGTCTGTCTAATGGCAATACTGGATATGTTAGTGGAATCTGTTATTAAAATTAGAATTAGTAGGCACAGGGCTATTTTTGGGCAGGAATGCACAGGAACGTAGTTCTGGCTGGCTTCTGAGTTGGCCACACCTACAGCCTTCTCCCCCACTCGGGTTCCCCAGGTGCCTCGCAAGCCAAGCCAAGCCAGGGAGGGCAGGCAGTTTAAACTGCCTCCCCTCCTCAGTTCCCCAGGTGCCCCACAAACTGCGGGGCACCTGGGGAAGCCAATCCTAGAAGGGAGTTGTGCTGTCAGGGGTGTGGCTTAAAATGCTAATGAGTTCCTGCTGTTGGGTGTGGCCTATTATGCTAATGAGTTCCTGCTGGGCTTTTTCTACAAAAAAAGCCCAGAGTAGGCACATCGATGAACAAAAGCTATTGAGGAAGACTCAGGATGGATTTTGTAAGGGAAGATCTTGTCTCACTAACCTTCTCTAAGGGGGTAAACAAACATGTGGACAAGGGTGACACAGTAGATGTTGTTTACCTAGGCTTCCAGAAAACTTTTGATAAAGTTCCTCATCAAAGCCTCCTAAGTAAACTCAGCACTCATGGGATAAGAGGACAAGTCCTCCTGTGGATTAAAAATTGGTTAATTAACAGGAAACAGAGTGAGTATAAATGGGCAGCTTTCGCAGAGGAAAGGGGTAAGCAGTGGGTACTGCAGGGCTCAGTACTAGGTCCAGTGCTTTTTAACTTGTTCATTCATGATTTGGGGTTGGGAGTAAGCACTGAAGTGGCTAAGCTGGCGGATGAAACTAAGTTATTCAGGGTGGTGAGAATCAGGGAGGACTGTGAGGCTTGGCAAGTGGGCATCAGTGTTAGCAAATGAGGTTCAGTATGGGCAAGTGCAAAGTAATGTGCATTGGAGAAAAAAAAACCCATCCTAACTATAAATATATGTTTGTGGGGTTTGAACTAGCAGTAACTGACCAGGAGAGTGTCATGGTAGATAACTCACTGAAGATGTCAGCTCAGTGTGCGACTGCAATAAAAAAGGCAAATGCTATGCTGGGGATTATTAGGAAGGAGAGTGAAAACAAATCAGCCAGTATCATGATGCCCCTGTACAAATCGATGGTGCAGCCTCATTTGGAATACTGTGTACAGTTCTAGTCACCACACCTCAAAAAAAGATACTACAGTGTTGGGAAAAGTGCAGAAAAGGGCACCTAAAATGATTAAGGGGATGGAACACTTTCCCGATGAAGAAAGGTTAAAGTAGTTAGGGCTCTTTAGCTTGGAGAATTATGACTGAGGGGTGACATGACAGAAGTTTACAAAATTATGCGTGGGATAGAGAAGGTTGAGAAAAGAAATACTTTTCTCCCTTTCTCACAATACAAGAACTCATGGGCACTCAATGAGCAGTAAACGTCAAACAGTTAAAAAAACAACCTTCACCCAAAGAGTAATCAATACATGGAATTCAGCGCCGCAGGAAGAGATGGCAGCTATATGCATAGATGGTTTCAAGAGAGGATTGGATAAACATATATATAGCAGAGGTCCATCAGTGGGTATGAGCCACAAGGTATAGAGAGAATATTATATCTGGGGCAGTGATGCTCTGTATTCTTAATGCTTGGGGGACAAAAATGGGAGGACTTCTGGAGTTTTGGCCCTACTGGTGGACCTCCTGATGACACCTGGGTTTTGGCCACTGTGTGGCACAGAGTGTTGGACTGGATAGATAGGCCATTGGCCTGATCTAACAAGGTTTCTCTTATGTTCTTATGTGAAAGTGGAGGAAGGCTGGCTGTCCGACTGCTGAGCTCCTGAATGAACAGCTATCCTTCACATTTTGATTGCTGGAGTCCTGCTTCTTTAATTGATAGGCAAAGTTTATCTGTGGCAAGGGAATATATTGAGGATAACTAAGTGGGATTTGAATTCTTTGAGGATAAACTAATTGAAGGGGAACTGATATGGGGGATTTGATTTTGGTGATTCAGACTCAACCTCTGCCTTGTACTCGGTTTGGGACCTTGGTCTTATTTCCATCTAGTGCAGGGTTCTCTGGAATTTTCACACACAGGACGTGATGGCAACAGTGTTACCCATCATCTACCCCCAACATCTGATATCTAGAGAGATTCTGCTTCTGAACACTGACATTCTGTTTGGTGAAGGACTTTGATTGAACAGGTTAGAAAGTTATGGCTGGGTAGACCTGAGGGAAAGTACTGTGCAAGTACTGGCAGGGGGGGACTTCCATGTTTAGGAAGCATTAGCTGCCACAGCATAGATTCATAGAGTTGGAAGGAACCTCCAGAGTCATCTAGTCCAACTCCTTGCACAATCCAGGACATTCACAAATACCTCCCCCCCCCCCCCCCCCGGTGACTGCTTTTCCATGGCCAGAAGATGACAAAAAACTCCAGGATCTCCAGCCAAACTGGCCTGGAGAAAAATTGCTTCCTGACCCCCCAAGTGGCGATCAGCATTTCCCAGGGCGTGTAAGAAAGGGCCACAAATGCTTACACATTTACACATGATACTTAAATATAGTCACAGAAGTCACTTTATTTTTTTCAGCCGCAGGCTTGTACTGAAAAATTTGGGCTGGTTTTTGAAAAATCAAGTGCTTCTTAATGAATGCATACTGCATTATTGTTGGCTTTGTATAGGTTGTCTCCAGCAGTATGAGTTGATGTAAAGTTTTAAGGCACATTCATCTCCAGTTTAAATCAAAGGAAGCACTGGAGATCCCTCTAGCTGGACAAGGATGCAGTAATCCCAGATTTTAGGATCCAGCACTTTGCCATTTTTGTCTCTGCTTGTTCTTTTTTGCAACTTTTGCAGTCCAACTTGTAATCAGCAGCTGTTTCCAGGAAATACAGTTTAAACAAAGCAAATACAAAAATAATAGGAATGCAATGCAGCAATAAGAAAAGGGTTTTCTAAACCAAAATGGCGCTTTCATTATAAGTGGCATCACTTGTCCCATTCCCCTGCCAGCTGTTGCTGCTTCTTCTGTTCACCTTCAGAAACAGATGTCATCAATATGCTTTCTTTTATCTCTTCATGTACAACTGGAACAAATTAAACATACATTTAGTCGTCAGTCTTGACCCAGAGGAGTGTGTGGGGCATTTTTAAGCTCTTTCTTGAGCTTGGTAACGAATTCCTAAGACATATCCATCCTAGCTTGGGGAATGGAGAATTATGAAGGGCTCCAACAGCTTCTTGGAGGAAAGGCAGGATAACAATGCATTAAACAGTCAGCTGTAGTTAGACAACAGCAAAGAGATGTCCTAAACATAGTAACAGGAATGAGGCTTTTTTGTCCTTCCTGATTAGTTCCCTTCCTGCATTACAAGCTGCTTCCTGCATTACAAGCTGCTACCTGTTATTATGATACAAAATCCCTATTGCAATATTTGTCTTATTATTATTAGGCAATGAACAACAATAAATAAAATACAATATAAAACATTCAGTACAGTCTTAAAAACAGTCCCCCAGATGGCATTCATGAGTTGAACTTTAAGCCCGTTCCAGAGCATGTTGCCATCTCGCAGGCAGGACTGGAAGGAGGCCGAAGGAAAATGATGGAATAAAGGAGGGGGTGCCAGCCATGATAGAGCTTGTTGCTGTCCTCAACCAGAAGCCTGGTGTAACATCTCTGCCTTGCAGGCCCTGTGGAATTGCATTAGATCCCACAGGGCCCTGATGTTATTTGGCAGACAGTTTCACCAGGTAGAGAGTTCCACCAGGTAAAATCCTTTACCTTATTTTTCTCCCGCAAAACAGGACCCAGGACCGCTTGCAATATTACTGCACTAAATATCTCAAGATCAAGGAAGACAGACTACAGTCCTTTCTCTCAGTTAAAAGCTCCCCTGGTTCCTCAGGCAGAGAGGTGGGAGTATAGCTATCTAATTTTTATCCTGTCCTTCTTCCAGAGAGCCAGTATGGGGCACCAATGATGCCAGACTAAGATCTGGGAGATGCTGGTTCAGACTCCCACTGTGCCATGGGAGGCTGCTAGGTGCCCTTGGGCCAGTCAGATGCCCTCAGCCTAACCTACTTCACAGGGGAACAAGTTCTGAGTCTGGTGGCACCTTTTAGACCAACAAAGTTTTATTCAATGTATGAGCTTTCGTGTGGACTCAAACTTTGTTCTACCACTTCAGACCAACATGGCTATACAACTTTGGATACCCATGGGAGAGAAAAGCAGGGTACAAATGAAGTCTATAAAAAACATTCAAAGCAACTCAGGGCAGCTTCTCATCTGCTTTATGTTGGAAGAACCAGATGCAATGTCCCTGTGCCTCAGCCTCCAAGAAGCAAATGACCAGAGAATTACAAATAGGGAGACACGAAGCCATCTTCCTGTTTACTCTTCTGTCACTTGAACCCTTTGATGTGTAGATTGCTACTCTTTGGGTAAACAACTTCCATCTCTCCTCTCCTCTCGCAGGCACACAAAGAGGGAGGACACGTTTCTCCATCTTTGGCATGATGGATGCAGGATGCCTCTCTGTATCCGCATCCGTCACTAGCTAGATAGTATAGAATCTCTGTCTCTTTCTCTAAGCTGCACTATCCAGTATGTATTTCCTGAATGAATCAGTTCTTATTTTCTTTTAAGCTGATAAGTGGCTCTGTGTAACTTTGTAGACTTATAAGCATATGCTGAACAAAGGAGCTCTGTTGTGTTCTGAGCCTTAGTGCACTCTGCAAAATTTAACAGCTCACCAGCTCTCCCAATACTTTATTTTCCGAAAACCCCTATGAACAAGTTAGTCTGAGAGTCAGTGATTGGCTCCGAAGGGAGATTTGAATTCAGGTTTCTCCAGTCCTAGCCCAGCATTCTAACCACTATATGACAATACATTTCTGCCTTGTTTGAGTCTCCTTGCATCAAATATTTCCCATAAACTGTAAGCCGTTTTCAACTTTTTGTGTTATTAAAACAGTGTTAGACATTACCTGTCCCTCCCATCTGAGTAATAACTTTGCACTGTAACTAAGAACTTTCTTGTTTACCGTTATGACTAGCAACCAGAATTTGTGGAGCCTTGTTTAAACATTAGGTTTCTTTGACTTACGGCTGCTGGTCATGGTGCTGTACAGGAATTTGTCCAATAATT
This sequence comes from Lepidodactylus listeri, assembly GCA_029233225.1. NCBI lineage: Eukaryota > Metazoa > Chordata > Lepidosauria > Squamata > Gekkonidae > Lepidodactylus > Lepidodactylus listeri. The sequence goes on from JARCFY010000012.1 coordinate 35,000,504, forward strand.
TCATAAACTGTACCATGAAAATCTTGAAACTGAGCATCACAGCCAGAACCTGACTGACTAGAAACCTGAAAGAGGAAGATAATAGTTTTCTCTGAGAAAAATAGGCAAACGGGAATGGGAATGTAAAACAGATTATAATCTCTCTACAAACTGTAACTTCGTTTGCAGTTATTTCACTTTTGAACAAGCTGAGTCCTGCTTGATGAAGTTTAAAAAGCCTTACAGGTTTTCAGTGTGGCCTGAAGCCCAGATCTAGGAAGTGGTTATCACAATGAGAATGAAAAAGAAACAAATAAGAAAACAAAGAAACAAATAAGAAAACAAAGGCCAGGTTTAACGTTGCTAAAATGACTACTTTCTATATTTAGTAGTATGTATGGTTTCCATTTCTGGACATTTTAAAGCTTTGTTTTGTACCTGTTTTATACTACGTAGATTGTTACTGTTATTAATTATATGAAGATGAAAGGAAATATATGTAACTTGATTAAAAATTATGTATTTGTACAAACACCTACCCTAGAAATTCCTGTAGGCTCTGGAAATGCAACAAATTCATATATTCCAAAATCATTTAGTGCATTCTCATGTCCTAAAATATGTATATTTATACAAAGAAAAAAATTAGTTACAGACAAAAGTGTTCAACCTAAACTTTCAGTCCCACTGAAATACTTTGTGTGTGTGCGAAGTCTTGAGAACAGAAAAAACTGAAGATGTACTGAAAATAACCATAATGTGGAAACACTTCCAGAGAGAGATGAAAATTCTATGAATTTATTTCAAACAGTTACATACTCTTCTCCTTTTTAAAAAACACCCAAGCAACATTCTCTCTAAACTGTGGAGTCCTGTGAGCAAAAATTCTACTTTGTGAGCTACTGCCATTAAAGTTGAGAGCGAGTGATTTGGCTACTGCATCCTTCCTGAGCTAAGACAAAAAATGTGTGAGCTGGAGGCTAAAAAACTGTGATCTGGCTCACACTAACTCAGCTTAGGGGGAACACTGCACCCAAGACAGATCATAACAAATAACTGAAAAACACAAATAAAACAGAAAAAAAATCCAGCATAAAAATAAAACAAATTTAGCCAGCAGCAGAGAGTCAAACAAATCTTATATTCCAAAAGCAGAAAAGAAAAACTTACAAGATACCAGCTCCGTTAAAAGCCAACAGTAAAACCAAAGGACAAAGTGACTTGAGAAAGTGTGTCTGATTTCAGTGCTGCAACTATACCTAGTGGGAGTGCATGCTGTCTACAGTCCTGTTGATACATGCAGTCTCCATTCTGTGTTGAAAGGAGCAATGTGTGTGTTTTCCTTGCACGTTCAGGTTTGCTACACACAAATGGAAGTGGTGGATTATCAGGGTTGTATATACAAAGAAAAGAATGCATTGTCCTTTTTCACATAAAATGTAAACAGCATGTATCAGAAGGATCACAGATGGCATGTGCACCCACTACGCATGGCTGGAGCACTAACACTGAACATCTGAAGAATGTTTATATACAGCAGTAATCAACCAAACACTATGAAAAACAACAGAGTTTTCACCTGGCATCCTAAAGCTTAGCAAACTTGGTACCAGGCGAACAGTTGTGGGGAGCAAAGTCCAAAGTTAATGCACTGCCACAGAAAGGCCCCATCTCTGGTATTCACCCACCTTCAAAGGTAAGAAGAACACACCAGGGCTTCTGTGGAAGATCTTGACTGGTGACAAACTCAGCCAAATGGGACAGACAAGATGATATACTCAAGGGATTGGAAGGAACTCTTCCCATGCATGTATGAGTATAACATCACATTTCTTCCCTCTTCTAGCACAAACAGGAATGTTTGGGTATATAAACTTTGGTTTCTTTAGGTTTCTTATATGTTTGAGAGTCCATATTCTTGCTGCCTGTTCTTTTTTAAATTTTCCCCATTTCAATGACCTCTTTGTGTCCGTTTTTAGATATTTTATAACTGTTAACATTCACTGTTTAACATATGCTTTTTATAACATGCATATGTATGGTTGCCAGCTATGGCTTGTGAAATTTCTGGATATTTGGAGGTGGTGCTTCGGGAGGATGGAGTCTGGGGGAGGGGAGAGTTTGGGGGAAGCTCAGCAGGGCTGCGGCATCACTCTAGGACTTCCATTTCTCTTAGACCCTATTGTATACCATACGGATTCCCAGTCCCCCCTTGAGGTTAGTAGCCCGTTAGCATGTGAGGGTCAAGTGGCCTGCTTTTCATGTAAATCATACACTAGCAACACTAAAGCTTATTTTATTATCTGTAAAATGACAAATGGTGTGTGAACTGCCCCTGTTGTTCTTATCTAAGTACTGTATGTTGTCCAGGCTTTTGAGTCATCTGCTCTTGTGTTGCTCTAAGAAGAGCATTTCCTACTTGAAAGGGTATGTATTGTCTTTTTTGCCTGTAGCATTTTGTAATATTCACTTTATTTATGAGTATACAAGTAGACCACATCTCTCAGCAAAATGAAACCTGTTGCTTCTTCTCTTTCTCAACACACACAGAAACACATGCACACGTGAACACACATGTATCATCCTTTACAAACTCTTATGGATACCTAGCAAAGCAACCACAGGAATATCGCCTAACAATGGAGACTCATTGAGGAAACATCAGCCAAACATTCTCAGTGCAGGAAAATGGCTGTCAGCGGGGCCCAAGCCAAGTCTCCCTTGCTGGACTGTGAACCCTACAGAGGCCCCGTGGCTCTGTTTGCTCCCAGGCCCTTTCAATGTCCCATTCCACCCCTGCATTAGGAAAGCGATGCTTTTAATGCCAAAAACTTGAAAACAGGCATCACTTTTGATGGAACTTTTCATACCAAGTTTCAATAATGTGACCAAGAAACTGATGTGAAGATTTTTATCCCAACTGAGAAGAAATCACAAAAGAAACCTGTATTTCTGTCAAACCAGAGAAGTCACAACATTTGAATATATTCCTAGGTACAATTTCCACAACTTTGCTATCACTCCTTCCTTCTTGATCAAAGATCCCTCCCCCAACAGCATCTAAAGGAGTTTATACCGACTTTGTGTATTATTCCATATTACCTGAAATGCTTTGTGCTTGTCTGTAATCTGTTTCAGGCCTAGAAATATAATTTAAAAAATCCAAACATTTAACACACATGATCCAGATTAGAAGGAAGACAAAGTGTTTAGAGAGGAAATGATTATTTAGTTTTTCTACCTGCTCTGCAGCTTCCGCTGTATAGCTGGAAACAAAAGACAAAGACACTTTATCAAATGACTTTTCCCTTTAATCACAGAAAACATGAATGTAATCGAGCATTCATTTAACATACCTTTACAAGGCTGAAATCTTTTCCATAGTATTAGAAGGCACATTGACACTATCAAAAATACAGAAATTCCAGTTATTATTGCTAGAGGAGACAAATATTTTCCTTTTTGGGTCATCTTCGCTGATCCTGTGTTAGGGAAGAACAAAAAGATAAGGTTGATGTTTGATTTGTGGAAAGAATTTGACCTTTCTCAGGTGGGTGAGCACATAATGTTGCATATAAAGGTGCATCGGAATGTGAACAATGCCACTATTTAAGTAGTGTATGTAAATGCCCCTAGAACTGTGGAAAAACACTCCCCACTGACTCCCCACATCTCAAGTGCATTATTTGTATGTTTGCATTACAGACAGAGCAGGAAAAAATATTTAATTAATTTAAGTAATTAAATATTTAATTAATTACTTTACTGATCTGGCCACACAGTCGATCTAGGGTGTCTGCAAGGAGGAATCAAAGTGTTCCACAAATTGGTACATGAATGAAAGCGGTTATGGTAAACACAAGTAGATGACTGAAACCTGGTGATACAACCATTTTGAGATTGGCTGTTGTAAAAATTGCACTATGTTAGGTAAAGGTTGTTGGTATCACATGTCAGTCTGCTGGGTCATTATACAAAGTTTGCACCCGCAAATATTTAGTGTTTTTCCCTTTCTGCTGCTTTCATTCAAGCAAAGGATTATAGGAATAGCCATTCATGAACTGAACCTGAACAAAACTCGGGGTAATGAAGTAATTAACGTTAATGGAATGATTAATTGTGGATAGAAAATAAGTAGCAGCTGTTGTAGCTTGATCCTGCACAGACTTGGGGTTGTTTGGATGCATCTAACTTTGCATAAGATCAGGATGGTATTGTCAGTCAGCAGCAAATCAGGGAAACAAAGTTATGCCTGTGCTGTCAAATATAACAAAACACATTATTTACCTTCTTTGGCAATATAATTTCATGGGATCTATGTGAAATTCATCAAAGCAAAGAAGAAGAGAAGAGATTGGATTTATACCCTGTCCTTCACTACCCAAAGGAGTCTCAGAGTGGCTTACAAACACCTTTCCCTTCCCCTCCCCACAACAGACACCCTGTGAGGTAGATGGGGCTGAGAGCTCTGAGACAACTGTCCTTGAGAGAACAGTTGGTACAGAGCTATGGCTTGCCTAAGGTCATCCAGCAGGTGCAAGTGGAAGAGTGGGGAATCAAACTCAGTTCTCCCAGATTAGAGTCTGCGCACTTAACCACTACACCAAACTGGCCCCAAAGCAAGAATGTAAATGTCCCATTGTCAGTTTAGCCAGGGTAAATCACCTTATCTTTTTATATAACCTGGATATTTGCTAGAAACCTGTGGTTCTTTGTTTTTGGTATTTTTTGTAAAAGATCTTGTCACCCTCATAATCCTAGATACAAATTAAAAAATTAGCTGGTCTCCTAAATCATTCAGCTCACAGTGGCTGCATATGACCACCAGAGGGTGCTCAACACATTGCTTGCCATACTTTTAGCTTTGTGGAGAGGGGGAGAGCTCCTAGCAACTGCCTGGAGGAACAAGAAAACAAGGATCAGGTACAACAAGATGCATATGGCATGGGACTCTAGGCGTTGTATTCTACCACTCTGCTCAGCTAATTGCAGAGCTTTCCTCTGTCCGAAGGAGCCTTCCTCCAGCAGAAATACTTTACAGGGTGTTGGAGGAAGGTCCCATGGTAGCATACAACTTTTTTTAAAAAATTATTTTCCTGCCTTTTTGTTTACATCAATTGTTTTTGGTTGCATAAAATCTAAAAAACCCAAAACCACACCATCGCATCCAATCTCCAAAAGTGATGGTACTGGAAATTGTCCAAGGAGGCTTTGCTGCAGGAACCTACCATCATGGAGATCTGTTTGGTGGGGACATGCATTAGGGATTTCTGGGCAGCTACCTATTTATTTATCAAATTTATATCCCACTCTCTCTCTCCCTGACTGGGACTTGGGGAAGCAAACAGCATATACAATACACCAATAAAAACAATACAAAGATATAATAAATTATCTTTAAAATATAAAACAGTTAAAAATCTATCCACTATCAAGCAGGATAGATGGCGGTGAAGACACAGCTGACGTATACCAGCTGTCTGGTGGATCACCATCACCCAAAGGCCCCCTGAAATTCTCTTATCTTTGGAACTTCCTGCATTTAACCCCTATATTATAGTCCTTTTGACAGAACCTAAAAACTAAAAAAATATAAAAATAAAAATTGGAAGGACATTTTAAGTAAGTTCTTGCCCTGGTTTTAAATTCTGTGTTAATGTATACAACTTTTAAGTGCTTTTCTAATTTTCTTGCTATATTTACATCTTTTTGCTATATTTTCTTGCTATATTTACATCTTGCTATATTTACATCTTTTTTGTTAACCTGTAAGCCCTTTTCTTAAAGTGAAAAGGAGGTATTTGAAGGCCTAGATAAATAAGACCCGGCTCAGGTCCTCAGGTCTTTTATTAAGATGGTCTTAATAAACTGGTAGGTTCATATGGGAGGAGATGAGAGAGATATTCCAGTCTCCCGCCATTTAGGGTATGATGGACTGTGTAGGTAATAAATGATGTGGACATGAAGAGGAGAAAGCAAAAGGAAATCAGGTTGTGGAAGGAGGAAATACAGGAAGTCCATGGGGTTGTAAAGTTGGCAACCTAGAGCCCCCAGTAAACTGGAAGGACATGATGCAGGAACCTTGCTGAAGCTAAGCAAGATCTGGGAACCCTAGGTATACTGTCTTGAGTTTACAGAAGGAAGGTGGCATTTAATACATAAATAGAAGGAACAGGAGCTATAGAGACCCAAATCCATTCAGTGGACATGGACCATTATTCTGGAAACCTGCAGAAACTAGGTCAAAGGAGGTCCAAGTCAGTGTATGTATTTACTATGCCACCACAGTGGGCTGACTACTCGCTTTTGCTGTGAATGAGAAGCCACATGCATAGGAGAAAAATTATTTTAAAAAACTTCTGGCCCTGACCTAGATAGCCCAGGCAAACCTGACCTCATCAGACCTCAGAAGCTAAGCAAGGACAACTCTGGCAAGTACTTGGATGGGAGACCTCCTTGAAATACTAGAGGCAAGGGGAGGCTTTATCTAGCCATTTCTCTGAATATCCACCTGCCCCTCAGTACGGGTTAGTCACCAGAGGTCGACTTCCAGGTGCACACACACACACACACAGTCACATGCACACATATAAAAACACACCCACAAAAACCTTCTGCAGCTAGTCAGCTACAGTGCTGCCATTAATTTCACCCAGATTAATTTAGTACAGGTGCTTCAATGGACTGGCTGGAAGAAAACATCCTTCAGATGAGAAAGGGAGGATGTGAAATAGAGAAGCAAGCGTGGTCTTGTCCTGATGGAAAAGAAGTCACATGTATGGAAGCCAGAGAGGTAATGCTTTATAGACGCATTAGTGCTGGTAATTAATAGTTCAGTGGTGTTGCTAGTCTGCCAGATGTCAGCGCAAGCTGCTATGACCTACTGGGAAACTGCAGGAGCTCCTGACACTTTTTCTTTAAAGAATGACTACTGTTGCACAGATGTATATACAGATATATTGTTGATAGGGTTGTCCCTCTTGCCCGTACCCATATTTCATGCAGATGAGCTGACTCTGATTTTTATAGAAGCACTACATATGCCTTTAATTAACATTCATTCAGTGACTCAGTGCATAGTCTGTTTTTCAAACATTGTAAAAATGCTTGGGAGACATATAGTGACATCTCAACTGCCAGCCAGCCAGCCAGCCAGCCAATGCTGTGCATAGCTAAGTCAACTGCTAAACCAACAATCCACAATATGGATGTTGGAGAGCAATAAATACTTGTCAACAATGTAATGAGTACACTTCCAGAGCACATCAACCACTGTTTTTATCATCTGTCTCTCTCTCGCATAATAACTGTGTGCTGTCAAATTGCAATCTGCTCATGGCAATCCCAGGACCATGGGGTTTTCAAACCAAGAGATGAACAGAGGTGGCTTGCCATTGTCTTCCTTTGCATAGCAACCCTGGTCTTTCTTTGTTGGTCTCCCATCCAAGTACTAAGTATGACTGACTCCACTTAGCTTCCAAGCTCTGGGGAGACTGGATTAGTCAGGGCTATCCAGGTTGCTATGTCTCTATGCACTCCAAAACTGATAACTTTTGCAGCATGACTAGACCTTTTTCAAGCTACCAGTTCAAATTATATTGGCCTCTAGAAGTATCTGTCTTAAATTTAACATATAACTGATATCTCACCAAGTGTAAATATGAAAGAGATAAGTCATATTCATGGCTTGGCAAAGTTGCAAAAGATTTTGAGTAATTGTTGGTAACAGTACAAGCTTAGGACATAGATAAAGTTCACTGTTTCCAGCACTGCCTGTAGCAAAGAATCATAGAATCACAGAGTTAGAAAGGGCCATATAGGCTATCTAGTCCAACCCCCTGCTCAATGCAGGATCAGACGAGAGCATCCCTGACAAGTGTTTGCCCTTCTGCTGCTTAAAGTCTGCCAGTGAGGGGGAGCTCACCGCCTCCCTAGGCAGCTGATTCCACTGTGATCATAGGGTAGGTGGTATCCAGATATCAAATGTCAAATGAAACAAATCAATACACAATTTACATACACATCTGCTTTCTGTTTGCAGATGCACATCAGTTCTAGATGGGAAAACCCTTAGGGGTGACTGAAGGGTAGGAGCCAAAGGGCTCTTGGCCTGCAACTTGTGCCCTTTGGGACTGGACAACTGTCTTGTTGGATTCCTGCCCAGACTAAAGTACAACATAAGGTTCTAGTGGTCTTGTTTGTATACTGAAAATATATTTATTTTATTATTATTTATTTATATTTATTTGATGCAGGTAGCTTTGGGTCTTGTTAGGGGGGAAAGCAATCAATAAATACACTTAACTAACCAACTGATTAACTAGCTGATCTATCTCACTGCAAGAAAATTCCCTGTTCTCAAATGATACTAGAAATGCAAACACACTGATGTCCCATGAGAGAGAATTCCCTAGTTGGGGCACACACAGCGAAAGGCTTTCTCTCAAGTAATGTATGAATGTAGGAGTTACCAGAGAAGAATCTCCAATTACAATTTTAGCTTCTGGAAAGGACGGCCCCTCCCCAGATTTCTCAGATGCTATGACACAGGGACTGTAATATAGGGATTAACTGCATGCTTGAAGTTAGATAGTTTCTAGTCATTTACATGTTCTACCAGCAATATATGATGAGCTCTTCAGAACATAAGAAGAGCCCTGCTGGATCAGACCAGTTGCCCATCGAGGCCAGCATCCTGTCTCACACAGTAGCCAGCCAGTTACTATGGAGGGCCAACAACAGAGCATGGAGGCCAGGGTCTTCCCCTGATGTTGTTTCCTGGCACTGGGATTCAGATGTTTACTGCCTCTGAATGTGGAGGTTCCCTTTAGTCACCATGGCTAGTAGTCATTGGTAGACTCCATGAATCAAATGCCACATTTTAATCACTCATTGTATTTAATCATTCTTAAATAGCTATCATGAGGTTACTTGGCATCTGAATCCGTGACAGAGTTCCACAGGCGAGATAAAGAGGAGTCCAGTGGTACTGTAAAGACTAACAACATTTATTCCAGCTTAAGTTTTTGTGTCAGAGCTCCCTTCATCGGATGCACTGGAGTGTAAATCCATCAGGCCAAATTTATATATGCAATGGAAATGAAGCGGGATGCTACAAAGAGTGGCTGGTTCAAAACAAAATCCATTTCAAAAAGTAATCAGTTCACTTTGGATTCTTTGGATTGGATCTTGTTTTGAATAAACTTCTGTTAGTATTTAACTGCCACTGGCCTCTCTTTCATTCTGCTGTTACAGACGAACAACTACCCATCTGGAGTTATCATAGATAACAATTATATTTGTTTCCAACTAGATGTTTAGTACTAAAATATTTATATACCTCCTTTCCTCATGGTGGCTTGATTTATACCACAGTTCTTGACTGGTTGTCACTGGTGTTTCTGCTAATATGATATTTGTACTGTGACATCAACATCTTGAGATGTTTCTCTAGAGCACAGGCAGCCATGGGAATGATCTTTTATCAGTCAAGACATCCCATATTTCTGGCTGACTCTCTTGTCAATTAAGGCCCTGCTTTGCAAGATAAGAACCTATGAATTGTTGCTTCCTTTTGCAAACACGCTAATATTGACATCATAGAAACCAGTACCATAATTAGTCATAGCTTCTAAAAAAGTCTGAAGGTCAAAGCTTCACAGCTGGCCCGTGTTTCATGATTTTTTTTCATTTATTTTATTTGAAATCTCTTCCACTAGGAACAGCAAAAGTTTTTTAAAAAAAGAAAAACCCATCAATATTCACATGAATAAACGCAGATGAATGAACTAGTGTCAACATATCTAGGTGTGAACTGTACACAGTGCACAAAGATATGATTTGCATTTTGCAGGAAAACAAAAAATAGATTTAAATAATCATTCCAACTCAACCTCTAATACTGACTTCTTGTTGAATATAGCTTTCCCAGACTTTGGGAAATCAGTCACAGACTTTGTCTTTTGGGGTTTGTTGAAGAGTGCCAACCATTTGGTGGCAGTTTAGTATGCCCTAATTATGGCCTGCTCTATCTTGGTTCTAATGTACATCAGGCCCATCACTGTTATGGTAGCTATGGAGTCCTGAGCTGCCTTAGACATGAACTTGGATCCAGCCAACTTTTTTGCTAGTGAAAAGGGAAAGAAGAATCCTTTCTGACCACTCCAAAAGGCTATGTTAAGAATCATGGTCCCTGAATGTACAAAAGCCTTGTTTGATTGGGGTGGGTGGGATATTGTCAAACCTTGCTCTTATTTTTCTTTTGCCTCAGTTTGCCATGATTTTGGGGGGGGGGGAATTCCTATGGGGAGGGGTGTGCATGAGTGTCTGGATGAATGAGTGAGACATTTTGCTTTGCAGTCATAACTTTCTTTTTAAGCGCACCTCCTTTCGTGTTCTCACTGAAGGTGTCCTTGGAGCAGCACTGGTGCCAGCCAGACAAGAGATAGCAAACTATGTAGCTTCACTCCCTGGTTGGGATGGCAACATTTGGCCTGTGTGTGATGTATGAGTGGGGAGGGGGCTTTTTACTCATTTTATCTATATGAAGTATGTACTCACCAAAATGCTTCAGTTCTAACATAGTGATGTTCTGGATCATGCATACTTATCAATAAAGCTATCACTGCCAAAGAGAGAGCTGTTGAGAATAACTTGACAGATATAGTATGGGGGTGAAGTGGATTAGATTGTGTGAAAAGGTAGGCTGGATCCATCCCTTCCTTTCCTGTCATCTAATTAAACCTCTTTTGATAAAACATCTTGAGCAGTCATATACACTCCCCTGATAAATATCTTTGAGCTTTTATGCCCAAAAAATAAAAAAAAATAAGTGACCACACGATAATATTAGGAGATCTATCAGATAAAAGGAGTGAGATTATCTTATAGTGACGTAAAAAAAAAGAAATGTTGTCTAAACAGTATGTTAAAAATCAATTCCCAGGCTTCGTACACAAGGGGCATTCCAATAAAATATGCACCACTGTACCCAGGGGTCCTTTCATAAAAAAAGAGGTGCAGGAGCTCATTAGCATAACTCATTTGCATATGCCACACCCCCTGACGTCACCGGAATGACGTCATGGGCAGTGTGTCAGAAGGCCAGACGGGAGGGAGGGAGGGGGAAGGAAAGAAGGAAAGGAACAGGAAGGAAGGTAGGTAGGTGGGGGAGAGAAAAGAAAGAAAGAAAAAAAAGGAGGGAGGGGGGAAGGAAGAAAGAAAGGAAGGAAGGAGGGAGGAAGAAAGGGGAAGGAAGAAAGAAAGGAACAGTAAGGTAGGTAGGTAGTTGGGAGAGAGAGAAAAGAAAGGAAGGAAGGAAGGGGGGAGAGAGGGAGGAAGGGGGGAAGGAAGGAACAGGTAGGTAGGTGGGGGGAGAGAGGGAAGGAAGGGAGGGGCGCTTCTCCCCACACTGGGGCTGGCTTTCCCTCCCCCCCCCTTGCTTGGGCCTGAGTGGTGTTAAGCCACTCAGGCCCGGCTTCTCCCTCCCTTGGGCCCAGGGAACTGTTGAGTGGGGGAGGGAGGGGGGGTGTTCTGGGGGTGACTGGGGGAGGGAGAGTTTTTTTCCTGGGGCCGGCGGCCAGCCGCGGCCCCGCGGAAGGTGGCTGGGGGCGGGACGGGACGGGGCTCGCTCGAGGGGCCGGCGGCCGGCCGCGGCCCCATGGAAGGTGGCAGGGGGTGGGACGGGGCTCACTCGCGGGGCCGGCGGCCTGCCGCGGCCCCGCGGAAGGTGGCTGGGGGCGGGACGGGGCTCACTCGCGGGGCCGGCGGCCTGCCGCGGCCTCGCGGAAGGTGACTGGGGGCCGGACGGGGCTCGTTCGCGGGGCCGGCGGCCAGCCGCGGCCCTGCGGAAGGTGGCTGGGGGCCGGACGGGGCTCCTTTGCGGGGGCCCCCGGCCCCTTCTCTCCCGGAGCGGCGCTCCGGCTCGCTCCGGCCCCAACGGAGCCCTGACTGTACCCAATTTTCCCTAAAGAACAATCACACAAACATTCTGAAAAAGGGTCCTCATTAATCTACCACTCATAACAGGGGTGGGCTGTTTACTTAACTGAGTCCATAAAAAAGCTCTAAAACAATTTGGGACAAACATAAGGCACAAGAAGGCTGTGACCTAGGTGGCGGGGGGGGGATCCCTCCTCTCTAAAAATGGAAGAGCAAACCCTTCAGTTATGAAAACAATTACTCAAATAATCCATCCCTGGAGTATGTTTCCTAATAAAGGAGTTTACAGCTGTACAGACTTCACATGTATTGGTCAGTGAAGCAGGAAATGATTATCTTTTAGATCTTGGGCAAGGGAGCACACCTAGCATGAGTTACTAAGACTTGACTAGGTGTGTCTGGTTAGGCTAGAATCCTCTGTTTTGTCTAGCCCGGGTTCTGTACTACTAGCAAAGCTAGCTCCACTGGCAAGGATCACATGCTGAATAATAACTGCTCTGCCCCCCCCAGGTATCTGATACAGGCATAGTTGCCAACCTCCAGGTACTGGCTGGAGATTTCTCACTATTACAATTGATCTCCCAGCAATAGACATCAGTTCACTTGGAGAAAATGGCCACTTTGGAAGGCAGACTCTATGGCAGTATGCTCCGGTGAAGTCCCTCCCCTCCCCAAACCCTGCCTCCGTCAGACTCCACTCCCAAAATCTCCAGATATTTTGCAGCCCAGAGCTGGCAACCTTAGATACAGGACTAATTTGAAGCTACAGCCACAGTTTTAATAAATATGTGGTAACTCAGATATTACTGGAAACATATTCGGAAAAGCTTGAAGACACTCCTGTACAGATGCAGATACTGAAGACTTCACTATCTTTTCAGGCTTTAAAGTAAACTTTTAGTTTTTTATTAACTGTTTCTTAAAGGAAGAAATTTAATTTTTGTAATGCATCACAAAAGTTTGGCTTGTGCTTTTTCTTCACAGGCATCAAAGTATTTTTTAAAATTGTACTTATTTCCTGGTAAAAATTTAATGCATTTTTCTTTCATTGTCTCTGAAAGCTCAACACTTTCATCTTTGTGATCATATTAAATCCCTCAATACAACAGACAGCTGCTGCTCCATGTTTACCTTAAGCATGAATTCTGTTTTGCTTTGCAACAATAGACTAACATGGCTACCCCACTGGAATCAGCCCTTTCTGTTGTGAAAATCAAACAAGTAGTGAAATACCCTGTAAGAAACATGCTAATGTCTTAATTTGCATTGCTGTAATGGCTAAAGGATCTGAAAAGTTTCTATGGCCATGGTCACACGGCAAGCTTATCCCGATTTGTTCATGCTATAGATTTGTTCAGGAATATTTTTTTTCGGGTTGGGATGATCACACATCCCTCCCCAAACTGCTTGCATTGCGCAACAAGGCTCTGGGCACCATCCAGTTTTTAAAAATTGGCTTTGAACATGCGCATATGTACATAGCCAAATCATCGCTCCCACTGGGACTCACCATGCTCCCATGTTTTTTGCAGGTTCCCTCCCCCCAACAACATACAACCGAGCGCTGGAGTCTATATGTGCGCTTGAATGTTTATACATTGAATTTATTCAGTACAGGATTGCTCATGTGCACAATGGCAGAAGCTTGGGGGGGGGGGAACATTGCGAGAAGGATGTTCAGATTACCTAATTGTGATCATTGCAAGAGATGGCTGTCCAGATCAATGAAATCGCGGATTCTAAATATGACTATCCAGAAAGTACTTGATTTTCCAGGTGTCGGAAAACTCGCTAGGGAACTGGGAGGATTGCATGAGTGAGCCCATTTCGGTGCAGGAGACAGATGTGGGTGTCTGATCAGCAATTTTAAATGCAAGAGGGAACAGCGGTGAAACCTGATCAAAATGACTGTGTGACCATGGCCTATTTCATATGAACAGGAAAATATATAAGACGCTATCATCCTCCTATCAAGTATTTTTCTGAACTGTAACTAGGAAGAAAAGCAAAGTCTGGAATTTCACTGTCTATGCAGTACTTTTTGGAAACTTATTAGCTATTTATTGAGGAAAAATAATTTCTGGATCTCACAAAATCTGCATAATCTCCTTCTAACTATTATCCTGCTAATATCTCATAAATAGTGAGATAAGAACACAGAATAGGAAGGACAACAAATTTATCATTTCTTGTGTTATTATTTACTTATAGCCTAATCTTTCTTGGGAAAAGCTGAGCATGACTTATGCGGGGCTCCCAGTTGTCTCCCATCCCGGCACTGAGCTGAATCTCCCACCCCTTTATACTCAATAATACTACAGAGCTGGGTGCTCCCAGTAAATACATCAATGTAACAATGCAAATGTCACTTGATTTATCATTGTAGGCTACAGAGTTTGGAAATACTGCTAGATCAATCCTGTGCTTAGGTTGAGGGGGGGAGTATTCAGATGCCTCACCACACTGTAGTGTTCAAAGACACTGACTGCAGTACTGTTACAACAGATTTGGGGGCACATACAATATTGCAAGTTTTCAAGACCGAGATGTTAGAAACATTTTAGTAATTCCTCATTCCAGCAATAGCACATTTTTCTTCTTTGAGGGCTGGCAATTCCAGTCTGGATTATGGATGCACAAACCTGTACATTTTCATCTCTTTTGCATTTCTTTAATTTTGAAGGACCCCTACATCATCCCTCCTTGACCTCCTCTTGCTTAGAGTGCTAGGAACTCCTGTTGGACAAACTGTCCTCTTCACATGTTACTATTTCCAGAGTACCTTGAAGTGACAAATTGTCTTTTAAATCAATTCAAGCCTGGTGTAGATCTGTCCCTAATATGAAAGCTGGGTTTACTGACATTGGTTTTAAGTGTGAGTTTTGTACGGTTAGACTGCTAGACTAAGTCTGTGGCAGACAATGGAAGTTAAAACTAGACAACCACAATGTTCATGGGGTAACCCTGTGTCAGTCACAGTCTCTAAGGTTAATCTATGTTATCAGGTTGTTTTGGGGGGAAATGGATATCAGGACAACCTGAACTCCTTGTGGTAGACAATACAGCCTTTGCAATCTGACTTCTACAAATTCATTCTTACCTATAGGTATAATTACCACAAAGACGCCAGTTTCATCTCGTTTTCCAGTCATGGAATTGTACGCACTGCATCTGTATTCTTCTGCTTTTTGTGTCACCTTTTCAGAAGCAACTTCCAGGTATCTTCCATGTGTAATGACATGTGTGGAGTTCTCTGATTTCCGGATCCATGAATAAGTATTTGGTGGATTGGAATCCGCTGAGCAATAAAACTGGACTGCTTCGCCTTTATCAAATGTAAATACCGTCCCTATTTTCTGACCTTTCTCAGAATGCACTGTAAGTCCATAGGGTCCATCTAGATGAACACAGAGATACTGGTGAAAATGAAATAAAACCAAGCAAATAACATGCTTCATGTCAGATTTCCCACTTATTACCAAACTTCTCTTTCAGACATTATTATTCTGCTAACCTTTTCTTGAATACACATAATATGTCAGTAAGCTGTCAGTGCATCCCAAGCCATCATTCTTTTTGGAAATTTGGGAGATACAGGAATACCATATGAAGAACGATTGTGAGTGAAGGAAGTAAGAGGCAGTCCCTCCCTCTTTCTCATTCCTGTTCTTTCTCAAGGAACTTAATATTGAGAGTCCAGAGATGGGTACCTCAGCATTTTGTCTGGGTGGTCAGAACACACACACTAGTGTTAATTTAAGCTCAAAAAGCACAATTTGTCAGGGGCCACAGTAGAACTGGATGGACCCTTTTCCCAGGGGTGGAAACTAGTCAGAGGGTCAAAAATACTGATTTTACTGACCAAAATTCCAAAAGAACTGACCAAATACTGACAAAAAATTGACAAAATACTGAACAATTTAATGTCAGCCTATTGATAAGTTAGCTTTTTAAAAGTAAAACTAGGACTTCATTAAAAATGATTATCTGACCTCCACAATCCCCATAGTACACCTTTTTATGGGATTTTTAAAATGAAGATAGGACAATGTTTTCATTATTGTACAAAATTTCAGGCAAAAAAAGATTCCCTTTTAAAAATAATCGCATACTGCAGATAATAAAACAACAAAACATATTAAAAACCAAACAAAGTTTCTTTACATGCTGGCTCTTTCATTGGTCAAAATATGTCCAGATTTTGAAAACCCTCTTTCTGTGTCCGCAATACCATGCAATAATGATAATGCTGCTTTTACGACCTTGGTAACCAGTGGGTATTTTGCGTCTCCAGATGGGTTTTTGTCTTTTCAAAGAACTGATTCCAGCACGCATCTATGCAGCAAGTGTCACTGGCAGTTTCATCTTCAAATCTTAATACGTTTCCATTCATCCGCAATCATGTCCACTGGAATATCCATAGGGAGTTCTGCTGCTACTTTCCTTGTGGGTCCCTTCCTTGACTCTCTGTGCTGGAGCTAAACACTGAAGATATCTGAGGATGGGCTTGTCCAAAGATGCATTCACAAAAATCAAAGAACTACTGACTTTACTGACCATTTTTTTAAAAAAACTGACAAATTACTGACCAAGATGAAAAAACTGACCTTTACTGATTTTACTGACCATTTTCTACCCATTTTCCCCAACACAGTTTCTCTGACCCCTCTCCCCCAAGCAGCTTTTAGACCACTGTATATAAAAAAGACAGAAACATGTACCTGTATCCCCACTACCACTTGGTTCAGTTGTCATATGGGGGATTATGTTTTGTTTTGTTTTTTAAAAAACACAAGGGAAAGGCTTAACACCTCTCTACCAGCACCCCAGACCTGATCCAGAAGAGATCCCAGATATCACAGGTAACTTTATGTTAGGCAATGTAGGAGCACCCTTTGACTGGTGTGACCTTAGTGAACTGCATCATTCCCTTTTCCTTGGGGTTACATATGAGGAAACACATAAGTATTTAGACTGCAGTCCTAAAAAACATGTACTTTTGTGTAAGCTCCATTGCATAAAGTAGGACTTACTTCTAGATAAAGATGCTTAGGATTAAACTGTGATTTACCTAGTAACTTTTCCTGCATACAGAGGTTTGTCCCATGTACACTTAGTACAAGAAATATTTTTTCTGCTGCCATCTGCTTCCCTAAAGGGTAGGAGGTACTATAGGCACTTTACAGGGTACTAAAGACTATAGTGACTGGAATACCTGAATATGAGCGCTTTCACACACACACACACAAAATAATGCACTTTCAATCCACTTTCAATGTACTTTGAAACTGCATTTTACTGCATGAAATGTCAAAATCTACTTGTAAATGGTTGAAGTGGACTGAAACTGCATTATTTAGCATAGTGTGAAAGTGCCATACGCAGAGTAGTGAATGAAGCAAAGCAGCATCAGTCCCCCCCGCCCCAAACAACACACCCTTCCAGCTCCCCAAGGCTACTTCTTGAAAGCCAGTTGACAAGATCCAGGCAGGGGTCAGATGCGAATTCCAAAACCTTCCATTGCCTCACCACTCTGGCTTTAGCCCCCACTATGCTAGGAAGTTCTAGAAACATCAATTTCTTCTCAGTGTCCATTAAGCAAATGTCTTTAGCAATGAAAGTGTAATGACCTAGCAAGATAGCCATAATTTCATTCAGCATCATGGATCACAGTGGCTACAACATTATGAAAAATTGTATGAACCTGGAAAATGGCTTTCTACAGAAGGGTGAAACTCTTCTGTTTACACAGCAAGGTCAATTGGCTAAGATTTCTATTTGCAGGGGGAAAAAATCTGTAAATTAGTTTTGGAGTAGCTCTAGGTAAATAGAGATAATAGTGCTTGCAGCTGGGTATTTATTTACTGAACAATCACACAGCAGAATAGAACCTCAGAGATACACACTCAGTGGTGATCCATGTGTGTCTCATTCATGGCTACTCTCTCTATACATGGCCAGACATGAGTCATGTGAATTGATTTGGCCATGTATTGATTGATCTGGCCATGTATCAAAGCTACCAAGACCTGAGGATATCTGGGGCTGGGGCTGAGCTGAATTACCATAGAAGAGAAAAGGAGTGTGCAGGACTGGCCTGTGTCATTAGCAGGCAGTATGAACCCCCTGTATTAGCCAAACCTGGGATAAATACCACTGGCATTCTTGCTTAGCTGACAGAACACTTCCTTCCCCTGGCTGTATTTTAGCTGCCAGATGCTCCTGCAACTAAGTCCAGAGACCCTACTTCTGTTTTAGATTTGAGCATAGCCACCCATGACCTTTGCATGGCGCTATGGGATGGTAGATTTTGAGCATGACTCCTGCCTACATTTATGTGATGCAAATGGAAGAGCCACAGCTACCAAATTAAAGGAGTAACAGAGAAGCAAATAGCTCTGTAATGCACTGAAGTTAGTATTGTGACAATTATGTCATATTTAAGAAGAAATAGCAAGCACATTTTATAGAAGGCATTTTACAAAACAATGGTCCTAAAGGAAATTTGAAGCTAGTGAAGCATCCAGTAGCATGTTCGTTTCTCAGGTCTTCATCAGAGAAGGACCAACATTAACTGCAGCAATTGTTCCTAAATCTCATCACACTAGTCAAGCCGAAATAACAAGTTCAATATCCATGAAGTATTTAGGGCATGTCTGGCACTTGAGCTCCAGCAACTAAGTCCAGAGACACTACTTCTGTTTTAGATTTGAGCATAGCCATCCATGACACTTGCATGGTGCTATGGGATAGTAGATTTTGTTAGGACTTGTGTCCAATAATTTACAGTTTACAGTTTACAGTTAATTGGCCAGCTGCCAGATATTACTTCCAGGCTAACATAGGTAAACAAACAAGTTACATAGTTAACCCTATAATGACTGAATTTCTCAGGCCTTGCATTACATGCTCATTTCTCCAACACCCCTTCTCAAGACCTGAAATGCAAGTCATTATACATGCATACACAAAACATTATTCAACATTAGCATCAAGCATATTCAACATTTCACGAAGTCTTTCAAACTTGTCTTTGGTCAGTGGCTTAGTCAGAATATCAGCCACCATCTCTTCTGTACGACAATGCTTAATCTCTATCAGCTTTTTCTGGTACAAATCTTTAACTAATGCACATTTAATACCAATAGATCTACTTCTAGCAGTCGTGCTCTCTTCCTTACATATAGTTATACAAGCTTGATTATCCTCTAACATAAGTATAGGTACAGGTTCAATTATTCCAAAATCTTTCAACATCTCAAAGATCCATTCAAGTCTGCTGCAGGCACTTGCTGCTGAAATGCACTCAGCTTCTGCTGTGGATTGCGCTACAACAGTCTGTTTTCTACTAGTCCAGTCTATCAGTCCATCTCCATAAAAGAATAGGTATCCACTGGTAGACTTGTAGTTGTTCATCTCCTCTCCCCAACTGGCATCCATGTAGCCGACTAGTCTCGGTTGTTCAGTTGGTGCAATTTTTAGTTTTAAGTCCATTGTTCCTCTTAGGTAACGTGCCATCTTCTTTATTGCGCTCCAATCATGATGATTTGGCGAACTTACTTTTCTACTTAGAAATCCAACTGCCGCTGTAATATCTGGACATGTTGATCTGCTCAGATACAAGAGCTTTCCGACAGCCTCTCTGTATCCTCCTATGTCCTTTAGTGGTGTGCTGTCCTTCTCCTTCAGATATCCAGGTTCAAGTGGGATTGTTGAAGCTTTGCAGTTCTTCATGCCAACAGATTCTATAAAGTCCATAATCTTTCTTTTCTGGCATAAAAGAAAAGTTCCATCCTCGAGTCTCTCAATTTGCATTCCGAGGTATTGTTGAACATCTCCTAGCTGTTTGACTTCCACTGCCTTATTCAGTCCATCAGCTATTGCTTTGATGTCTCCTCTGTTTTGACAAGCCACGATCAAGTCGTCAATGTAAACAAGAACATACTGGTATAGTCCATTTCTGATTCTAGTGTACAGACAAGGTTCAGCTTTCCCTTGCTTGAAGCCTTGCTTCTTTAAAAGTTCAGTAAGTTTGTCATACCAGGCCTTTGCTCCTTGCTTTAGGTCATAGAGTCCTTTATTGAGTTTGTAGACTAAGTTTTCTTGACCTTTGACCTTGAAACCTTCAGGTTGTTCCATGTAGATTTCCTCTGATAGTTCTCCATTGAGAAAAGCAGTCTTTACATCAAGATGCTCTACTATCATTTTCCTAGATGCTGCAACACTTAGAAGTCTTCTGAATGTTGCTTGGTCAGTAACTGGAGCAAAAGTTTCAAAATAGTCAGTCCCATATTGCTGTGAGTAGCCTTTAGCTGCTAGGCGTGCTTTGTATAGCTCCACAGTTCCATCTTCCTTGTGCTTTATTTTGAAGACCCATTTACATCCAACAGGGTTTCTGCCTTGAGGTAGTTGAGTGAGGGTCCAGGCCTCTTTTTCGCTAATGGATAGCAGCTCCTGTTCCATTGCTTCAAGCCATCTGCCTCTTTCACTCGCAGGTAAGTTGCAAACTTCCTTCCAGTTCTTGGGTTCCTTTACAGGTTGCACAAGTTCACAAAATCCATACTTCATTGGAGGTTGTCCCTTAGTGCTCCTTTCTGATCGCCTCACACCGGGTGTGGGTTCTGCTGTGGGTTCTGCCGTGGGTTGAGCTGCTTCCTCTGGTGTGGCCCCTGCTTCCCCTTCTGTTTCAATAGTTTCCTCAGAAGGTGGACCTGCTGCTTCACTTGCCAGTTCCCCAGCCAGTTCACCAGCGGTCACTACAGGTAGCCAAGCAACGAACTCATCAGGTGCAATCCCAGGCATCTTTGGATCAGCTGCAGTGGAAACACTAGGCAATACAGTCTCATCAATAAAAACAACATTGCGTTCTTCTACTGTGTGGGTTTGGGGATTGTATATCCTGTACCCTTTCCCACCAACAGGATAGCCTACAATAAGTCCAGTTTCAGATCTGGAATCAAGCTTTCCCCTCTTTTCCTTTGGTATGTGTGCATACCCTTTTGTGCCAAAAGCTTTGATATGTCTTAGACCAGGCTGTCTTCCAAACCAAGCCTGAAAAGGGGAGGTTCCAATAATCTTTGAGGGTAATCTGTTGTGTAAGTACACTGCTGTGTTCAGGGCTTCTGCCCATAAACCGTTTGGCAGTCCAGAATGCATTAGCATAGCTCTGCACATCCCTTGCAGTGTTCTATTTAATCTCTCAGAAGCTCCATTTTGTTGGGGTGAATAGGCAATGGATACTTTATGTTGAATTCCTTGCTCTTGTAGAAATTGTTTGAATTCAGCATTACAATATTCACCACCTCCATCTGTGAGTAAGCTTTGAGGTGCTTTGCCAAATTTATTTTTAACAATAGCCACATAATTTTTAAATCTACGCAGTGTTTCATCCTTACTTCTCAGCATATACACATAAGTGTATTTTGTTTTATTCTCTGTGAAAGTCACAAAATATTTGTTCCCACCTAGGGATGCAGGTAAAGGCCCAACAAGATCACTGTATACAGTTTCCAAAAATTCTTGATTTTGTGCTGGAGTTTTCCCAGAATAATTTGGGGCATCTCCCTTTGCTCTGAGGCATGTCTCACATCTAGTTTCACTCTTTTCACAATGCATAACAGGTATTCCACATTGCTTTAACAACTGCTCAACAGATTTCAAATTTCTATGTCCTATTTTAATATGCCACGAAAATAAACATTTTTCATGTTTACAAGCATCATCACAAGCATCCTTAGTCTGGCAGATCTGTTCCTTATCATCAACAGGCTCTATTTCCTCATCAGGATCAACATCAAAAGTTTCTGTCTCCTCATCATCACAAGCTACAAAGTAATGAAAGCCATTTTTCTCTTCCACTTTAAATTCAAGCTCTCCATCCATGGTAGAGACCTTGCTTCCTTGCTCTGGTTTGAGCACTACAATATGGCCAGTATTCATAAGGCTTTTTGTTGAAATTAAGTTCTCAACAGCTTCAGGCACATAAGCTGTATTTTGCAATCCAACTTCAATTAATTGATTATCTGTAGTAGACAATTGTAATTGTCCCAACGCCTTCCACATTTAATAATTCCCTGTTAGCTTGGTAAATTCTTGGTTTGTTCTCAACATCTATGTTACTAAACCAGGCTTTTTCTCTACACACGTGTGCAAGCGCCAGAATCGATTAAAAATATTTTCTTATCATCTGTGTTAAAATCATCAGTGATCCTAAAATTATGGCCTTTGTTCTGTGTCTGTGCTGCAAACTTCTTTGCTCTGTGCTGTGCATGTGAAACGTGACCTCTGCTCCTCCCATAATGGCTTCCCCTTCCACTGGCTGGTTCTTTGTTACTGGAACCATGTGCGCTTGTGGCTCTTTGTTCTTGGGGCTCATAATTAGGTGCATACTTAGAAGAGCAGTACTTTGCAAGATGATTTTTCCCACATATAAAACACTCTATTTTCCTTTTAAGTCTCTGTCCATGCTTTAGGCTCAAAACAGACATCTCATCAGACAGACTGTCTTTCAAATTTCTAGAATCATATTCCTCAGTTAGTGCAGACAAAAGACCTTCTAAAGTCAGATCATCTTTCAGTTTAATCATACTGGTTACAGACTTATAGGAGCCAGGCAGACCCTTAAGAATTGAAGAAATCATATCTGTATCAGAGGGTGCTTCATTCAGGTCTTTAAGCTGTGTGTAAATGCCCATTAATTTGTCCATCTCTTTGGGAAGGCAGTCTCCCTCCTTCATCCTGAAATCAAAAATCTTTCCCTTGAGGGAACAGATTTTACTCTTGCTGTGCTTATCAAATTTATCCTTTAGGTGTTTAAGCATCAATCTGGACGTGGCTAGCCCTCTTAATCCTGGTACCTCTGTGTAGGGGATACTTCCTAAAATCAGGGCTTTAGCAAAACCATCCATCATAAGGAATTGTGTCTTATCAGAGTCAGATTCTGGAGGATTTTCAGTTGTTAATACTTGAAGGGCATTGTGAGTCTGCAGGCGACTCTTCAAATACTCCTCCCACCACTGATAGTTAGCCTTTGTAAGTCTGAGGATTGGCATTTCTTGGGATGGGGCATTAAAAGCCATTTTGTTACTCACATCCCTTTGGATTTGAGGTAGAAGCACAGGTTGAGCAGCTTCGCTGGAATCTGGCTCAGCTCATCTACTTCTCCAGGAGTTTGCAGGGTTAATCTTTCCTTCTCTCTGCAGCAGCAGCGCGAAGTTCAAAAGCTCCTTTGCCTCGCCTTCCTTTGTTCTCCAGGCAGCAGCGTCTCTGGTGCTCCGGTGCTCAGCTCCACTTACAGCAGGCAAAAATTAATCCAGTCAAAAAAGATCCTTTGCTCCTGGCAAACTACAATCCAGCATAGGTGTTCCCCTGATCAGCAAGGAAACAGGGTTGGGCCTTTCTGGCTGCAAGACTGCTCTGAGAGCAGGAAGGAAAAAAAGTGGTCGTTTTAAAAATCCAAGCCTCTAGCTCTTATTCCCTATTTCTCTTTCTCAATCAATCCAGAAAGCTTTTAAGAGAAGAACCATCTTTTAAGAACCATCCTCTGCTACCATTTGTTAGGACTTTTGTCCAATAATCAAGAAAAATTCAGAGTAATGAATCTTGCTTTTCTGGAAAGAAGAGATTGCTTCTTTTAGTTTAAAAGAAGTTTATTACTAAAGGGAAAAGGTAAACGGGATTAGCTACAAATAAACAAAACATGCTTTCTAAGGAGCTGCATTGTGCTCCGTCTTCACACTAAGACATACTGATAGAGAGTGAGAGATTGTAATGGAGGATCTCTCCTTCTTCTTGACCCCTGAAAGGAAACACCTGATATCATTGACCAATTAGCAAGACAGTACACCTTTAGTTTTCCCGGGTTTACAGTTAATTGGCCAGCTGCCAGGTATTACTTCCAGGCTAACATAGGTAAACAAACAAGTTGCATAGTTAACCCTATAATGACTGAATTTCTCAGGCCTTGCATTACATTCTCATTTCTCCAACAGATTTGAGCATGATGCCTGCCTAAATTTAAGTGATAGCATTTAGCTTGCCTAGAAATGAGCTATGGGCCTTGCAGATTTTTTTAACACATGTTATTGTTTGCTAACAGTCTTGTATGCATCTCAGGTGTACCTTAAGAACATACATAAGAACATAAGAGAAGCCAATGTTGGATCAGGCCAGTGGCCCATCCAGTCCAACACTCTGTCACACAGTGGCCAAAAACACCAGGTGCCCTCAGGAGATCCAGCAGTGGGGCCAGGACACTAGAAGCCCTCCCACTGTTGCCCCCCCCCCCGTCAAGCACCAAGAATACAGAGCATCACTTGCCCCAGACTGAGAGTTCCTATCTATACTTTGTGGCTAATAGCCACTGATGGACCTCTGCTCCATATGTTTACCTAATTCCCACTTGAAGCTGTCCATGCTTGTAGCTGCCACCACCTGCTGTGAATTTCTGCTCCCTCTTACCTCTGCACCACCTTCTGCTCCCATTACTGGTGCCTGGCACTGCTAAGAATCAGCAGGTACAGGTGGTGGTGCCTATAGATTTGTTTAAGACTTTTTATGCCACCTCTCCATATATATAA